>BPTQ01000001.1:314586761-316070455 GCA_019973895.1 Chrysanthemum seticuspe | reverse complement strand
ATATATATATATATATATATATATATATATATATATATATATATATATATATATATATATATATATATATCCCTTCCCTAGGCCATTCTTCTTTTTGATTTTATTCTTCTTATTCTTCCTAAAGATTGGTGTGTAAAGTTTATCTTCCCTCTTAAAATTCCCCTCTACGTAGGTAAAAACATCTACGTAGACTTTACTCACCAACACCAAAGAAGAATAGTAAGAATAAAATTCCCTATATATATATATATATATATATATATATATATATATATATATATATATATATATATATATATATATATATATATATATATATATTTATATATAGTGTATATTTATTTTGAGAACCCTGTTAAGTGCGATAACTGTGAGAACTCCCATTGACCAATCATAATTTAGTAAAACATTTTTCTTTTAAATTAATATAATTAATTCATGAGGGCATTATGGGTAATTAACCTTCACACACTCTTTAACTGATAATTCAAAATTTTCATATAATGATGCAAAATATACGGTTTCTTTCAAGTTGATTTTACAGATTTTTTTTTTCCAAAACCTAGAAACTGTCATCCCCAAAACAATAGTGCCACCTATCTCCTAGGTTCCATTGTTCGACCATAAAAAATTCACCAATCTCATCTCACCAATCTCCTAGGTTCGTATTGGCTTTGTTTGTGTGGCTAAGGTAAGTTGGACTATAACTACTGCTCTCCATCTTCATCTATTCGATCCATTTTAATCTTTTAAATTATTAATAATAGTCAAAAAAAAATTAATTGGTATGTTATTGTTATTATACCATTAAAGTCATTTAATCCAACTAGGTTTGTTATTTCGTTGGATCAACCATACATGATTAGTTGTTTAATCACCCGATTGATTCAGTTTCCTTTGGGTTAGTTAAGTTCTTTATTATCTTAGTTTCACCTTGTTTTGGATAATGGGTTTAAGGATCATGCTCCTACTTTTTGTTTTATTAAATAGTGCTCTACTCTAGCAAAATGATCTCATGTCCTGCTGAAAGTCAGAAACACATTTAGTTGTAATAATTATTATGACCTTTTAGCCAAATTGTGTGATTAAATACATTTGAGATAAAGCACAACCTAAATCAATCGATTTTAGTTTAGTATTTGGGTGATGTTGTGTCCAAGGAAGAGTATGCAAGTAGTATTATTGTTGGACCCAGTGTTATTTACATATGAGAAAACCCAGTTGGTCATGCACCTGTGCAGACTTTAGAGAGAGAGAAAAAAAAAAAAAAAAAAACATTCATATTTTAATACAACACACATACACATGATATATTCACATGCTATGAATACAACTTATTAGCCGGTTGATTGTTTTTGGCTTTGTCTTGTGGATGAGTTAGAATTTCTGTCAACTATGGAACAGGCCTGCCAGGACTAAGCGTGGGGCATGGATCATTTTCTTTGAGCATTATTGAATACCTGTTGAAGGCCAAGCAACTATATGTCGTGTCTGTTGTTGCTGAAGTTTCTACAGGTGTAGCAATGGAGAATTCCTTATAAAACAAGTATCATATCTAAATCCACGTCCCAGCTTGCGATGTTACTACTGGAAGGGATGCTGAGAAGCTAAAGGTACAACTTCACTTAATTTTGCTTGAAATTTATATAAAAGTCAATGCTTATGCTAAAAACATATTGATGATGATGAGGTATTAATACTAATGATAAAAACAATATCTGTGAAATATAGTATACTGATATTAATGATACCAACCTTATGTGTAACAATAATGTTTGAAGTTATAAAAAATATACATAAATGGTTGATTAGATACACATCATCAGCCTAAAAGAATTACTGTATCAGAACAAAATATGTTATTGATTATGTTAGTTGGGTTACGGATTATATGGGATAGATTATTGGGTGTCTAATAGCGCTTCTGTTTAGACATTCAAATCATATAAGAATTTCCTGAAACTGGGCCAAATCAACCTTAATACACCCAACTTGTTTTTGGCCATTCTAATTCACCATGTGCCAAACTAAGTTAGGTCGATATTTGCCAAATGGCCTTTGGCAGTTTGGCCCAGCACTATTATGGTGTCTCTCAACCAAGTCATTGAGGGTTCAAGTCCCATTTGGGACAAAGGAATAGATTCTAGGGCTCGTCTAAGTTTCGATTTCAAATGTTTAAATTTCCATTATTTTCAGGTTAACGGTGTCTTGATACAATTCTAGTTCGAGTTGCGCCTTTGATCAGATTGTCTTAAAGTGAAGATTCCTCAAATTAATTTTAGTATAAATTTCCATTATTTTTCAGGTTTACGTATAAAACATATATGTTTTATAATTGAATTATAAAACATATATGTTTTGTGATTGGATTACGTATAAAACATCACTTTAATGATTCCCTAATAACTTTAACCATGTTTAGGAAGTTTAATCATGTTTTGTTGGGTTTACATATAAAACATATATGTTTTGTGTATGAATTATAAAACATATATGTTTTGTGATTGGATTATATATGTTTTGCAGACATAAAAACAAAAGGTTCTCTTATTTGTGTTTGTTAGTTTAAGTTGTCCATGTGTGTTATGTTATCTTGGGTTTTATTTTAAAAGTATTTAATCTTGTCTATTATTTTTTCTAGCCGTGACGTTCTTTGAAGGCGTGGACACATACTGGAAGTACATCTATGTTCTTGGAAGTCATGCATGTATGTTTTTAGAAAACATGCACACATGTTCAAAATAATATGATGAGAAACTTCAAACACATATGTTTTGTGCACATATGTCCGTTTACGTTAATTATTGTTAGTGCACAAGTGTAAAGATAGATTATATTCATGTATTTCTTCTTATTGTAAATTTGTATTTTAATTGTATTTCACATTATATCAAATTTTGTGTTTAACATTATGTTTTTGGTTGTTATAAATTTGCATGATCTAAAAACACAAATGCACCTTTTCATTTGAAAAACATGTATGTCCAAAAAACTATTCCAAAAACCAAAATTATAAAATTAATTCATAAAAACACATATGCACTTAATCAATTTTAAAACATGCATGTTCAGAAGAAAAAAAATTGAATGTTTTTAAAAAATAGGATTTACTTTAAAAAATAAATAATATAAATTTGACTTTTACTATTATACCCTTTTGGATTACATAAAAAAGTTTAATAATTAAAAAATATATGTTGCATTGATATGTTGCACAATATGCATTAATAGAAGTACATAAAGGGTTCTCGCAGTTCTCGCACTTAACAGGATTCTCAAAATAAAGCTCCCCTATATATATATATATATATATATATATATATATATATATATATATATATATATATATATATATATATATATATATATATATATATATATATATATATATATATATATATATATGGGAATATATTAGCTACAATTTTGTGCCATATAATGTGGGTCCCTGATCTTTTTCTGGGTCCTGATTCTTTTCTGTGGGTCTCAGATTCATTGATAGTGTATTTTTAATGAAAGATTGTAGCCAATTGGCTACAAAAATTATACTCAAGCTATCCCCTATATATATATATATATATATATATATATATATATATATATATATATATATATATATATATATATATATATATATATATATTAACTCAAAATGTTTTCAAAATTTTCAGAAATGAATAAATCCACGTAAGATGCATCGTATCGTGTTGATCCAACCTTGATGCCATTATCATCCACAAACCAAAGATGAAAAAGAAGATTCATTCATCTAATTTTTCGCATGCAAACAAAATAAAGTTTTTTAGAAGACAAAATAGCATATGACGAAGTTGTCCTTCGTAAAAAAACAGCACTAAAAAAGTAGGCCGAACACAATGGGAAGGTTGTGATTAAGGGTGTAACTGAGCGAGCCAAGCCCGAGCTTGATAAGGCTCGAACTCGGCTCGAAAAAAAAAACTAGGCTCAAGCTCAGCTCGATAGCTCGTCAAGCTTTAACCATCTAGGCTTGAGCTCGGCTCGATTCATTTTCGAGCAAAGCAAGCTCAAATATATGTATATGAATACATTATTACACATTTACACCCCTATTTCAACTCCTGAACAAGTTGATTAAGGAGTTGAGACTTGAGACTCGAAAAGAAGAGCAAATACAACACAATACCCAATGAATAAAACCATATAAAGACCCTACAAAAGGGGCATACACCTGAACCAATGAATCGTATCTAACTTGGACAAAATGTGACTAAATCTTCACCGGATGCCACACATTCAAGAGTCAAGAGTCAAGAAGATGAAACAAGTCTAACATTAAAATGAAATATAATCAGTAAATACTAGTTAAGGTTCGAATGTCTAAAATAGTTCAACAAAATATTATTCGTGAGACGTTATTAGCTTCATAGATCTTGAATACTTGAGCAAAATGATTTCCATAACTTGAATACTTATTTATAATTAGGTTAATATTCAAATTAACTCATATTTACTTAAAGTTAAAAAAAAGCTCGATAAAAGCTCGAGCAGAGCCATCAAAAGCTCTAGCTCGACTCATTATATGTTTCGAGCCAATATATTGGGTTTGAGCTCGGCTTGAACTCGATAAAAGCTCGACTCGATCGAGCCAAGCTCGAGCTCGAGCTCGAGTTGCTTGATAAAAGTTCGGCTTGTTTGCACCCCTAGTTGCGATCGGTCAACCGATCGGTCGACCTGTTGTGGCTCGTCAGTCGCGATCGGTGGATGGACGAAATTTTGCACGACTTGGTCGAGTTCTCGACCGAATTTCAAATACACAATTTCACTATTTTTGGTGACAAAAAAAATGAATGTGTTTCTCTAAAAAAAACAAAAAAACAAAAACCTTAAATAAATTAAAATCCTTTTTTTATACGGAAATGAAAATACTTTAAACATTGAAATGAAAATACAAACTACAGGTTAATCTGATCGATAACCATCGTCGTAAGCAAAATACTCCGCAAACTTGCTCTCTTCCCACTCTCGCTCCAAAATGTCATAAAAGTTGTCCTTACGCTCTTGTTCTTCCCTTGCTTCCTGCTCCCTACGAGCTGCTTCATCTCGTGCTTTTTCTTCTTCCATTTCTCTCAAAGCTTCTTCATCCTGAAGAAGTAGTCATTGCTCTTCCTCAGTAAGCATAAATGGATTCTCACATGGTTCCTCAATGAAGAATGACAGAAAGATTTCTGATGGTGGAGTATTAACGGTTTCTTCAGAAATGACGGGAGTGTTTGGTTGAGACATTTTTTAGATCTTGTGTTTGAAGAAAAATGTTGTGAATGAGTTAGTGTATGTGAATGAATTGGTGTGAAGGAGTATTTATAAGTAAATGTTTTGAATTAAAAAAAGTAAAATAAAATAACTTGGTCGCTATTGTGATAACTTGGCCATTCGCAGTACGTCGGAAAAAGAAAGCTAACGTGACAGGCAAGACTCACGTCGCCTTAGGTCGCCCCAGGTCGCTATTGTGTTCAGCCTTACAAAAACAATCATTGCAAAAAACAACATCAAATTTCATAATCAAAAGTAGCAATAGAACCTCAAGATATAAGAACATGAAAATTAGTGGTAAGAATATCCAACGAAAATTAAAACAAATAACATAGAAAAAAATCACAAAAATAACAACAATCCACATAAAAAAGAACAAAAAAAAAATGGTGGTGATAGTTATCTGGGTAATGTATGATGAGGGTTTGTAAGATTAAAGGAGCAATGGAGTAAGTGACGGAGTTTAATAGATGATACAGTAAAACTTTTATAAATTAATACTCGATAAATTAATAAGTCGATAAAATTAAGGGCTAATAACCTTTTAAAGCACTATACTTGTCAAGAATGGCAGTTCTGCGTAGCGAGCTAAAAAATAACTCTTTTAGACATTAATGTTGACATTTTTGTCTTTCTTTAAGTATTATGACCATATTATGACCATTTTACCCTTTCTGAATATTTTTCAAAATACTATTTTTTTTCAAAAAAATTTTTCCAAAACATTTAAAAAAAATTTTTTTTTTCGAAATTTTTTTCCAAAAATTTCTGAAATTTTTTTACGATTTTTTCTTTTTTTTTTGAAATGTTTTTCGAAGGGTAAAATGGTCATAATATGGTCATAATACTTAAAGAAAGACAAAAATGTCAACATCAATGTCTAAAAGAGTTACGCTACGCAGAACTGCTACTCTTGACATGTATAATTCTTTAATAGGTTATTAACCCTAAAATTAATAATTTTTCTGGTCTCAACTTAGGACGAGTACAAATTTGAATCATAATTGATAAAATAATAGGATAATAATTTTTTAAACCCAAGTTTATATATATTAATCTCAACGAAACAATAAATTAATAATTACAAAAAAATCAATATATATATATATATATATATATATATATATATATATATATATATATATATATATATATATATATGTATATGTGTGTGTGTGTGTAGGGGTGTCATTCGGGTCGGTCGGGTTCGGGTCAGTCGGGTCGGGTCGAAGTCGGGTCAAGCCAAAAAATAATATACCCGAACCCGACCCTATTTGAACTCGGGTTGGTCGGGTTCGGGTCAAATCGGGTCGGGTCAAGTCGGGTTCGGGTCAAGTCCATTTATATAATTCTAGAATTTAATTTCTTAAATTTAGTAACCAAACGTTATGAATATAATGTCTATTGGTTTTTAAAATGTTATTATATTCATACCAATAGAGCAATGCACTAATACATGCATTTTATAGTTGGATTTACACATTTTCTTTTTGTAATGCATTTTGTTTTCAATCTGAGGTCAATTATATAGAATGAAAATGAATATAAAACCAAATATATGAAGCAATATATGTTCATGCACTAATTTGGGCCTTTCAATTAAATAAAGATTGGGAAAAGTTAAAAAAAAAAAAATTTAAGTCGGGTTAGTCGGGTCGACCCGAACCCGAATTTTCAAATATTTTGAACCCGATACCCGACCCTAGTTCGTACTCGGGTTAATCGGGTTGACCCGATTGACCCGAATTGGATTTTGGACCCGAGTAACCCGACCCGAATATCCTTCGTCGGGTTCGGGTCCGGGTCGGGTCGGGAAATATGACACCCCTATATATGTGTGTGTGTGAAAGAGAGAGATATATTTCAAAATTATAAGATTGTTTAGTATATTTGAATACTCATTCCCAGCCATAGAATTTTAAATGGCTCTTTTAACGAGACACTACAAAATAAAAGCCATTTACTTACTAAATGTTTTGCTTACTCATAGAAGAAAATAGTCGATAAAACCATCTTTGAAACCTTTGCTGACTAAAGCTTGCTAATATAAAAGTAGGCAAAAGATGAGTAATTATTTTTCTTTTAAAAAAAGTCGGGTATATAATGTAAACTAGCTTAGAGACCCGTTGACACCGGGTTAGTTTTTAAAGAAATAGATAAATGAGATGATAATAAAAGTAATAACGTAAATTTGTTAAATTTAAAATATGTGTGAGTCACATCGATAAGTAAAGTCAATAATAGATGCTATGGGGTCATCAACAGTATCTATTAGAATATCTTCCGGCACATCTATAGAAACCTCTCCTTCGTTTGGTCCTCCAAGCTTGCCGTCTCCTACATTCAATATCCATTCTGCAAATTCTCTTATCTTGCTAACATCTTCCGGTCGTGAACCAACAGTAAGCCTCATGTTAGCCGTTAGCTTAAGAACTTTGCAGTAATCCCATAGGTATGATTGTTTCAAAGAAGCACCAACAATGTCTTGGCGTGATCCTTTCGGAATGACAGGAAGAACCTGCCTAAAATCACCGCCAAACACCATCGTCATGTTACCAAAAGGCTGATCACACGCGTCATACCGGCTCCTACGAAGTATGTCTCTCAAATACCGATCTAAAGCCTCAAAACAAAGCTTATTTGTCATAGGCGCTTCATCTTTTAGGCACAATCTTCATCTGCCTAAATTAATTTTTTACTAATCATTGTCTTGATTAGCTAAATGTATTACCCAAAATATGAAAATAAAGCGATATATCTAACACTGCCTTAAAAATCATTTTCTGATTTTAACAATCAATGATCTGTTGGTTTAACGAAGACAAAATGATCTGTTGCCTTAAAAATCATTTTGTGATTTTAACAATCAATGATCTGTTCATTTCAGTTTTTAAGTGTACACCATACATGTCCTATTCGACTGAAATAACGAAATGGAAGATGAAATTATGAGGGCTTACCTTATTTCAAGTTCATAAAATAGGTGACCACTTGATAGTTTTCTTTAACGATACTCTATATTAATATAAAGTGGTTGGCCATAAATCGAAGAAGGCAACGAATATTTCATATTTAGAGATTAAGTAGCGGAGAAGATTTTTCATAGAGCTTTGGTATTGAAATATTAGTACATAGCTTCATGACCCTTTCTATGGACGGCTAGCTTTATGTGTACTATTGATTAAAATTGTCGAACATGAATTGAGTGTAACAGTTACATGCTTGTCTTTGTATTTTGGAAGACAATCAATTGCATATCATGGTATGTAAGGATGAATAAAACTAAAACAAATATAATCTTCAGTTGGTTGATATAGGAACGAAGTTATATCGTTGTAAATACGGGATTCTAATAAGATGATCATAATTCACGTATACCACCAACTTAATGTAAGATATTTTTTAACTATTTTTTGATTTATAGCTTGCCAACAACCAATTTCTCTAAAACCATCTTTCATTTGGTCATCTCCATCCTTTTCTTCAATTGTTCCTCCTGCCAAGAGTCCAAAGAAAAAACCTGCAAAATAGCAGATAAGAAAAAGCACACATAAACTAACTGCACACTTTTTACATAAAAAATAACCAATCGTGGTCATGTTTTATCTTAAAGACTGTCAATGGGGCCGAATCAAAGAAATTAGCTAAAAGGGACACATGCTCGTTAAAGGGATGCAAATTACAGAAAGTGTATCTTTATGACCCATTCCGACCCGTATCCATTTTGGACCCGTTACAGGACCTGTTCGATATTTTAATATACACACATCCTAAGCATCTAAGAAGATCAAATCATCTTGTAATAGCTTCTAACCTTATTTTTCTGTCCAAGATAATGAGACTGAGCCATAACGTGTAGATCACCATGGGAAAAATGCTGATAGAAAATGTTTATATCATTACCACCACCTCTAGCCTTATTTTCTGTAGTGACATGGTTTTATATCAAGACCACCAACTCTAGTAGATAGGATTTACAAATCATACCTTGAGTAAGTCCCTAATGTCAAAATCGTTGTTATTGTTACCCCAACATCTGTGATGAGTTTCAAAATTATTTCCATTTTCGCATATGTGCCGTATGCTTTCCCACCAAATATACAAACTATAGGGCCATATTTTTCTTTCCTCTCAACGACTTTTATTTCTTCCATATTCTTGTTGCGATAAACTATGCTGGATATATTTAACACATGCATTTAACCTGTACAATAAATTGACCCTTGTTGAGCAAAACCAAGAACTATGCTTTATCTTAATACCATTTTCATTTAACCGTGTTATAATATAAGTTGAATTGGAAAATTGGAAAATGAGCATACAATGAGAAAATAAGCACTAATAAGCATTAAATAAGCTAAACTAACCTAATTTAACTAAAAAGTAACTAATGAAACTGGAATAAGCTAAAAAGGCCACTAATAAGCTAAAAAACACCTAAATCTTGCTGTGAAGGCTACTGTCATGCAGTCCAAAACAATCCAATAGGGGCTGTTTTGGCTTAAAAATAAGCACTAAAGAAACCACTAAATTCCTAAATAAGCTACCCTATGTATAAATAATTAACACATCATCTACTGATCATACAGATGCAAATGCATTATATGTCATACAAAGATAAGCGACAAATTGTATAAATATGGACTCTAAAACTTGAGTCGAAGAATAAGAAGCCTACAGTCTGCAAACGCGAGTGGGTGCCATATAGTCTTAGTTAATCCAGCAAGGAAATCTACATTACGTAACATTTTTCAATTTGGTACCTAACACAGATAAAAGGGGTGTTTGGCATTGCGCTTAAAGTCGGAAATAATCAGTTTCATGTTTAATTCTAATGCTACTGTGCAGATTATCACAATTACAAACTTATTCTAAGCATTTGTTGAGAAAATTAATAGTTTCATCTACATGAAATTCTAAAGGTAGGGCCCTATATAAGAATTTAAAGTGAGAGTCTATTACTACCTACAACTTACATTACGCAATACGAATATCTTATAAAATTAGTTCTTTCTTAACTTGCATTCAAATCTGTTATAGTTCTCATTCTCCTAAATTTTTCATGTGCATTTAAGTTCATTTCGAAACATTGACATCATCAATGACAACAAAAACTATGATAAATATAATACCTTGCGAGTCCAAGTGTAGCCACAGTTCGCTATTTTCGTAGTTTCTCTATATACCTGCTTATCCACACGAATACGATAGTTCTTGAAAAATTGTGGACACTTTCTTAAGCTCTGCCAATCCGAGAAAACATATACAAACGGGTAGTTGCTCGACAACGGAGTTGAAAAGCTGCAGATGCAACAGTGGGAAGCAACAACCTGTTCTGCCAGTTTACAACCCATTAATAAAAAAAACTATATTATGCACGAACACGTCAGTAGCATGTGGAGGTCCTTTCTCTCAACCGAGAGGTCAGGGGTTCGATCCTCACTCCCTACGAAAGGCCGGAGGTCCTTTCTACCTTTGGTAGAACTGGAAGCAGCCTCTCTACCTTAGGTAGGGGTAAGGCTGTCTACATCTCAACCTCCCCAAACACCGGAAACGGTATTGGGTACCCATAACCGTGGAAGACGGTATTGGGAGTTACTTTTTTTTTACGTCAGTAGCATGTGGCACCATAGTGTTTTTCTAATTGTAAAATAGCAAAACTGAAAATGTTCAAAAAACAGGTTCACACAAGCCAACCCGTCCTGACCCAATTTGACCCGTAGTGTTGTGTATGAAAGATTGGTGATAAGTAGATACATAAGATACTTACTTCATATTTTAAAATCTTGCAAGAGATATCCAAAACCAAAATCGCAAGATAAAGCATGCATACTTCAGAATGTAAAATTATGATCATGGTGTTGCAATTTCATGAAAACTGAAAAAGTGAGCAACAAAACATGTTAAGAAGATAATGAGTTAATCAACACATTTATAAAGGAATTTCTTTTAAAATACTGAAATTCAGATATGTTCAATCCTAAAGATAACTAACTGCTCATTCTGTCACAATGTAAACATGCTTTCTTTTTTCGAAAGTGCAATTTTATAAAACACATCGAAACGCCAAAAGGTAACATGTTAAAGTGGAAACATGAAGCTGAAGAAGTTGATTCGAATTTACCTTCTCCTCAAACCGATGTCCTCATCTTAACCGTGAACTGACAAAAGCAAGTACATTAAAGGATTAGTCTATCGCGTTTCCACTTCCCATTACGACCCGACCCTTATACTTGAACCACTGGTCTAGCAAGTTTCTGGGCTGGTTGATCACATATTAGTATTATTACCAGCCACTATATATTACAATAGCAAAAGTCCAACAGCCAAAGGAAACACCCATTTAAAAAACCGCTGCAAATATACCATTAGAATGAAAGCCAGTGTCTAAAGGCACATAACCAACTGCACATTCAGGAGAACGTATATAATGTTCCGTAATTTGTGATCCAGCTATAAATGCTGCAGAAAGGCATACACATACCAACTGTTACTAAATCACAAACGCCGAAAACCTCTGAAAGAAGACATAAACATAAACATAAGCATACCATGAATGGCAGAGTTATAGAAATCATCTACCTTTCCCTTTCCCTTTCCCTTTCCAATGGATGGAGCGACCGAAGACGGCCTGCTCATAGGATCAGGTTCATTTATTGTCAACTTAGTAGGAACATAAGACGATGCAGACAAACGTTCCATTACATTGGCCTGCGTTCATGTATCTTCAAAAGGAAATGACTGCCCTTCAGAAATGTCACATGCTTTTCTTTTTCCCTTACTTGCATGAGACACGTCAGTTGTGAGCAAACCATAACATAAATGATCATTCTCTCCTGATACCGTATAACCGGCATCCACAACAGAGTAGTTGTCTACAGGATTCAGATCATAGGGACAACTAACAGGTATAACATCATCCAGATCCACCAATGGACCACACACATCCATCTCAACAGAACCCTAACGTTACCATTCCTCTTTGTAAGACAATTAGTATCAATCCTAGGTACAAGTTTTCTTTTGGTTTTCATAGTTATATAAGCAAACAACTTAAAAGTACACGAAAAAGTTGGTTACTAAAAATCGGGCAACGCATAAAATAACAGAACATGTCAGTACCGAAACATGACTGAAAAACAATTAACTAACAAAGCACTCGCATTGTTTCCGTAAATATAACGCAAAACACACACCATGCCATACACACATATTTCAGCCTGGTTTAGATAAATAAAAACCGTAAAGAGATAGATTAAGGATATATTAATCATTAAAATGTACGGTCAACATGGGTATCTTTGACTGCAGTCTAATGGCTTACATAATCCAAAAACCGATAGTCTCATGTGCCCAAATTTATCAAGCAGCAAGTTTTCAGGTTTAATATCCCTGCATCAGTAACCAAAAAGATTAGTCGTCCATAAGAACCGCACCGTACTTTAATACATGTATAAAGTGAAGTAAAAACAAAGTCCTGTAACAACCCCTGAATATAATTAAGTTTCTAAATGGACTCATTTGCAAGAATCATTCCCCCAACATAAAACTCAATTATGAGGTAGAGACACTCTTCATCTTGAAATGAACAATAAAGTTACAGTGCAGTTGCTATCAACCTCTGCGAGAGCTATAGTGAGGCATATAATAACTTAATGCGTTTACGTCTGTGAGGGTCAACTCAGATTGTAGTATTGGTAGAACGAACAGGGGTAATATATCTAGCCAAACTCAAATGCATATTGAGTTTCTTTTAGCTGAAGGCATAGTATAATGCAAAAGGTTTAATTTCTAAATGTGTACAAACAATCTATAAATGGTGGCCATGTAGCAAGTAGGTAATGGTGTTTATCATCTCGGTCTCTTTTGTTCAACTGCAACACAAACCATGCAACACAAACCACCTCGACACCTCGACAGTACAAATAAATATAATACTTATTGATTTCTATGAAACGTAAGTAAACGAAAAAGGCTACCAACAACTTGCACCAGAGGATGCCAATATGGAAGTTCATAGCTGCATATATTCCAATTTCAACAATTTTTATAGTGAAATATAGAAAATAAAATAAAACATTAAGATATAAAAATAACATTAAATACTTAAACTTCGTGTTCCGTTCTCAATTGATCTGCACTTCTTACTTTCCGACAACGATGATATGGCTTTTTTTGCTGATACGGTCACTATGGCTTTGGACACAACATCTTTGGCAAATCTATTCTCGGTTGCCGGTTGTTGAAACTGCATCATTATCATTTAGGAGACAGATAACATTACTCATCATCCTACAATAATCAGTTACATGATTTTCATGCTTTAAACTTCTCAAAAATGCAATCCCAAACACCCACATAAACTTTTGCTTTATATTCAGCTATTTAACTATTGCTTACTATGATCAAAAAGCTATAACTACATTAATAAGCTAAACTTTTCATTGTGAAACAACGATTTTAGTAGATATTATGCATCTGAATGCATTTTAAAGGACTTCAACCCATTCATCCTCGAAAAGATATTTATTGCGCCTGTCCAAAAATTAGACAAACTTCAGAATTTTCAAACATGAGCAAATTAACACTTGCAGTTAAGAATGATGATACAGGGAATAGGATTCTTGCTTCAGCGGTCAGTTTTACCAATAATTGTAATGTGCGAGCAGGTTACATTGGTATTATTTGGCCAAATTAAAAATACATGGTCGTTATTATTTATTGGAGGATAATATACTACTTAAAAGAAGAAAGACAATAGATAAAGTAAATCAATAACCTTAAACAATTTTGAGGATTACGCGTAAAGCCTTTTATCAAGAATGAATGCATGATAATATTTTAGTACGTAACAAATGATACGATGGTGAAAGATATCATGGTACCAACAGCGCCAAATAACATGATGGTACTAAAATTGCGGAAAAAATGTTTCTTCTTAGCCTGGAACCTGTTTTTTTTAATGGAAAAGAAGAACGTCAATTTAACATAATGATCATGCCAAAATCTTAATAAGCTAATGAATCATTCAAGTGGATGTTTTGATAGTGAATTAATAAATGACATTGCAAGATAGAAATAAGATCGTGTCACATTAAGTCGTGACTGCTCATGATACGATAGCACTAAATACACATGACATTTCACACATTCTATTACATATTTGCATAAAATCATGTCTACTACATACTATTTGTATTTACGATAGCAATTATGGTCTAAATAACCAAACCATAAGATAAACAACCAATGGAGATGTAGCAATAGTTTATCATGCGTATTAATTTAGTTACCTAAAAATATGGCAAGAGTCCAATCATCTGGATTTGAAGGTGGCGACATTAGCAATCATGTGCACTGTGATAATTTTTACATTGACCCGAAGCTAAAAATGTTGCAAAGAATAGAGTGCGCATCCACTGCTTCTTTTGCCATGAACACTCTGGAATGCCTTTTCTTCATTCTTATTCATAGTAGGGTCTGCAAATAGGGGAAAACCACAAACTACCGTCGCTTTGTCCGTCATCTCAGCCGTCGGTTTCTTTTTATCCACAGCCGCAAACCATACAACCCACCTACTTCACCAAATAAGAGCAGACGCCAACCATACAACCCACCTACTTCCGCCACAATTAGAAACATAAAGATTATGATCAAATAACATATAGCTGTAATTTCGGTAATCACATTAAAAATGGCGCGTTTCTTGTTACACAAATTAGGGATATGAATATTCTCAAAATTAATTTGATACAACAGATTTTCAAAATTAAAAAATGCTTAGTGATTGTAATTCATACCTTTTTAAGTTTAGAATGGTTATGACGATAAGCATTGCCGGAAAATCAACGTGGTCAGATCATTGGCCGCATAACTGCATAACACATGAACAAAATAAAAACATTATAAAAAAACTTATCTAAACATTAACCTAATTATAATCAGGGTTAAAAAACTTATTCCATATTGCATAAATTGATAAAACAAATCGGGTGCGTGGATCATCGATATGCCATTTTTTTATCTTGATTTAATTTAGTTACATTATAAAAATTAAAATTAGGGATTAAAACTATACCAGATAATAAGGCGCATAGTCAATTACAATCTCCAATTTGAATACCTAATTTAAAAAACACACAATAAATCATTAGTAATTAGTAATGCAAATAAATTTGATCAAAAATCCCTAATATGATCACGACGGATGATTTCAAATGAAGAATCTTTACTTACAATTTGTGAATTAAGATGGGTTAATTTTTGAAATCGCAAGATCTTGAATTGTCCTCCGAAAAGCTATCTTCAATTGATGCACGATCATGTAGGTTAATTTTTGGGGATTGATTTTGAATGCCAATGATCTGCTGCTGAAAATCAGGGAATGAATTGGGGGAATGACTTTAAAAACGTATTGCATAAAATTACCAGTTTCAATACCTTCATTTTAAAAACTTCAGGCATAAAAGTATTGTACATAGAAGCTAAATAAAGAAGTGCATTAAACGAATTTTTAATGCTAGTAGCTTAGTAGACTTGTACAAAAGCTTATTTTATTATATATAATATAATAGATAATAGATTCAACGTGCAAAAGCAAAACACTCTTTTTATCCCAAAACACTTTTTCTATCCCATTTTATTTCTCCCCCTCTCTCTCAACCACCTGCACCATCACCGTCCACCGTCGCCTTCACCATCACTATTACCAGACACTGTCACTTTCACCGGCCACTGTCACTGGTTACCATCACCGTCGTCAGCGTCGGAATTTACACATAAGTGATGAAACCCTAGATTCGTCAAATCTATCGGATTTATGATTAGTTCACTTTAGAACTTGAGGTAATTTTTGCTCATCTTGTTATTGTGCTTGTACATATTAAGTTGCCATTGATTTTTGTGAAGTAGTTATCTTGGGTTCATCAATAATAGTCTCTTTGATATGATTCTAAACATTTGAACCTTATGAGTTTGGAATATCTGATCAGGAAGTGTTTCTCCCTTTGTTTTGATTTTGTAATGTTATATTTTTATGTGCAGTTAAAGTGTTTGATAAAATGCATGAATGAAGTTTACTAGTTTAATTGGTTGCAAACTGTTCACATTTTGATGCAAAACACATCAATTGTATGATTTTTCAGTTCGAATCTGATTTGTCGATGAATTAGTTGACGGAAAGTTCATAAGCATACATAGCTAAGTAACAAGAAAAAAAAGACCCGGACATGAATTTATTGTGCTTCGGCTCTTGATAGTGGTCATTTGGTTTAGAATCATTGATAGTAATTTAGTGGAATTAGTAATTTAGCACTTTGACATATGTTTCGCATCGATAGAAAAAAAAGTTTGTAGTTAAAAGGTTAGAAGCGTGTGTAAAATGACTTTAAGTGAAAAATCACGCTAATTTACGTATGTGTTTAGTTGCTTGAAGAAGTTAATTGTGGAATGTGCATATTGCTTGTTGTGTCTTTAGATTAACTTGTTATGAGGATTGTTAAACCAGCCTTCACGGAATCATAGTAGGGACATGTGACTTTTCTATGGGTTTTTATGCACTGGTTTTGTGGCTTTATTCCGTATTTATCAAGTAAAAATTTGTTTTTGTGCTTCCAGTGAAAACAAAACATCGAACATCTGGAAACCAATATTTTGATCAACAACATATATTGAATTGAATATGTTATTCGGTATCTTCTAGATTAACGTTACTTTAAAATCATTTTAATCACTTTTTTGAACTTGTTTTAAAGTTGTTGCAGGTATTAATTTTCTTTTGGCATTGTATCAAAAAATGTTTTGAAATCATATTGAGAACTAAACTTACTTACTGATTATGATAGTTTTTTTTTGTTTGTATCTAGTTTTGAAATCAGAAATTTGGAGGTTAACAATCTGTAGTTTATAGGTGAGAGTATGAAGAACAATCTATAGATCTTTGGTGATTTTAAAACGTGTGTATTGTTTTGATGATGCTTTTTCCATTTTGTTTCAGATTTACTTTTTCAATGGCGAATGAACATGTAAGCACGAGCAATGTTACTAGCGAAAGTTTCGAATCAATAGTGGATATCCATATCAAGACTCTTTGAGTCACGACTGTACAACTCTGTAGATAAGGACATTAAAATAAATCCCAATCACCCCATGAGTATGTTTTGAGTATGTTTCCTTTTTGATAAGCAAATCTGCCAAACTCTCAAGCACCTGATAAGTAAAAGAGTATATGAATTTACTACATTGAAGTTATTTTCTATTCATTAACATTCCTTTCTCACAATTTATGTAAAGTATGGTGTTTGACTATTGACCTAATTGACAGTTGACTATCTTGGATGGTATCACGATGGACAGTGTTGCAGGGATAGCAGTTCCTGGAATGTTTCGCATTGCAACTGACAAAACTGTATGAACTATCTCTTTCACATCGGACTTTGATAAAACTTGTTGACATGCAAAATACATAATTAGTTGCGTTTTTTTAATCCTATATTGACTATGTTAAAACTGCCCGTCTGCAGGTCTTTGCAACTCCAGAAGTTCAAACGGGCTTCCATCCGGATTCAGTGGCTTCATTTTATCTTTCTCGTCTTCCTGGTTATTTAGGTAATTTTTGGAACTCAAAATATTTGTAGCTTTCACTCAGTTGCAATATAATTATTAATGCTTATTATTATCATCTCTTATATTGTTTTGTTGTAGGTGAATTCTTGGCCTTCACTGGAGAAAAGCTTTATGGGGCTAAATTGGTTGCATGTGGCCTTGCTACACACTATTCGCTAAATGCGGTATGTAGTGTTTACTCCTGAATGAGTTACTTTGGGTTGTATTCTATACCTCGTGGGTCAAATGGTATAATAATAGCTAGCTATAACTATCCTGAATTATTCATCTTCTCGATTGTTTCTCTTGGTTTCGACCTTTGACATTATAATTTGTTTATTATTGTAGGTTTACCGGAATTGTTGTTGGGATTGAAGAGCGTGATCCAAAAAGGTGGCCTGACCCCAAATGGAGATGCTTAAAGGTGTTACTACTTGTCAATTTATTCAAGAAATCTGATAGGACACTAAAGGTATCTTACTTTATGGTGGATATCCCAAAATGTAACTTTTTTGTGTGCTAATGCAGGTACGATGGGATGAAACTTCTTCTATCCCCCGTCCGGAGAGAGTCACCTTGGAAAATAGAACCTGCCCTTGTGCCTCTTGCAATCAATACACTTCCAGTGCATAGACAAAAAAGACCCCGGTCAAACATGTTGCCTTCATCTCCCGATTCATCTGTTCTTACTAAAGAAGGTATTAATTTGATATGGTACTATGGTAACCTTTATGTGCTTAAATATCCAACATACTTTTCAATTTTCCCAGTTTTAGCCAATGTAATTTTAAGACTGTTTTTGGCTAGTTTAATGACCAACCATAATCAGTGATCACAACCTCCTCTGATGAATATGAGCAACGTTAACGCATGGCCCTAAAATACTACATATTACAGGTGATTAGATTTGTGGTTGTGATAAATGTGCCAACAAATGTAGAGTCCAAAATGAGTAATTTTCCTAGAAAGATGATCTGTTCTTGTCTTATATGCTAAAGTTAAACAAAGATAATATTTGTTGCTGTATATACCACATCTAATGAGCGAAAAGAGTCATGTAATTGACCGGTTTGCTGTTTTATTTTCGGTGGTACTTGCGCGGAAATTAGCTCACTTACTCACTGTTAGTGGGACCTACAAGAACAAATCTGATATAACTCAAGTAAGTTGTAGAACTGACCGTGCTGGAATCATCAGAGTTGCACCATGGTATGCATATATGTCGATCTCAGTTGTCGTTTTCTATATTACTGTTATATTATACAATTTGCTCAACATACAGATTTGTTTTTTATAGGATACGGGTTCCTTATTCATTTCAATGGGGAGCTCCAACGTTTGA
This sequence comes from Chrysanthemum seticuspe, assembly GCA_019973895.1. Taxonomy (NCBI): domain Eukaryota; kingdom Viridiplantae; phylum Streptophyta; class Magnoliopsida; order Asterales; family Asteraceae; genus Chrysanthemum; species Chrysanthemum seticuspe. Next base: position 316,051,221 of record BPTQ01000001.1, on the reverse strand, counting down.
CGCTGGAGAAGCTTTTGCCATGAGGGCTGCTTCATTTGTTTCTTTAATCGAGGTACTTTTAGCGCAACTCTTCTTGTACGACTAATGGCATAAGTTTTGAATGGGTAAGTTTAAGTTGGGTCTGGTATAAAACAGAGTTCAGACTAGTTTAGCTTATGAACTGACCATATCAGGCTATTAGTTTGAATGGGTCGGTTTAGGTTGGGTTTGGTTTGAATGGGTCGGTTTAGGTTGGGTTTGGTTTAAAATGGGTCATTGGGTCACTTTTGTAGTACGGGCCAGTTTAGGTTAGGTTTGTTTTAAAACGGGTCAAACATGCTTGGGACAACGGGATAAAACCTCTAAGGTACATATACTATAAATTGCGTTACAGGTTAATATTTTCAGCTTTGAACTAATTGTTCTTTATGTCTTGTTTAATTGATATGAAGTCGGTTAATCTTTATCCTTTTTACTTTCTGATGTAACAGGGAAGATGAGCAGAGCAGATCCAACTTAAACACGCGACTGATCTTTTTTTTTATGTGTTGACATTGTAATATTTCTATTTTGAATCTGATTATGATTTAGAAGTTTAGAAGTGTTATCGTATGTTTTTATCCAATGTGAATGATTTATATGCCAAGGAATGGGATTATTGTGTTTATATTACTGTTGCCGAATTGAATTGATGAGAAATGCAGTATGCACATTTGAGAATGCTATTTGTATTTCTGCCAGATATGCAATATTGCAAAGTCAGCTTTTGCTGACTGAAATTGACTATAAATTTGTGTCATTTTAGTGATTTTATAGAAAACAGGTGTTACCCTTTAGTGACTAAAAAGTGTTAGTCACTAAATCTTTTGAACTTTTGCTCACTAAAATTTTAGTAATAAAAGACTTTTAGTGATCCCTTTGTTACTTACTCTTTTCTTTTTAGTGGGAGTTGATAAATTAGCTTTTGGTGACTGTTTTCTTATCTTTTGCTCATACTTCTTTTAGTAAGCAAATAATATACCCGAACCCGACCCTATTTGAACTCGGGTTGGTCGGGTTCGGGTCAAATCGGGTCGGGTCAAGTCGGGTTCGGGTCAAGTCCATTTATATAATTCTAGAATTTAATTTCTTAAATTTAGTAACCAAACGTTATGAATATAATGTCTATTGGTTTTTAAAATGTTATTATATTCATACCAGTAGAGCAATGCACTAATACATGCATTTTATAGTTGGATTTACGCATTTTCTTTTTGTAATGCATTTTGTTTTCAATCTGAGGTCAATTATATAGAATGAAAATGAATATAAAACCAAATATATGAAGCAATATATGTTCATGCACTAATTTGGGCCTTTCAATTAAATAAAGATTGGGAAAAGTTAAAAAAAAAAAAAAAAAAAAAAAAAAAAAAAAAAAAAAATTTAAGTCGGGTTAGTCGGGTCGACCCGAACCCGAATTTTCAAATATTTTGAACCCGATACCCGACCCTAGTTCGTACTCGGGTTAATCGGGTTGACCCGATTGACCCGAATTAGATTTTGGACCCGAGTAACCCGACCCGAATATCCTTCGTCGGGTTCGGGTCCGGGTCGGGTCGGAAAATATGACACCCCTAATATGTGTGTGTGTGAAGGAGAGAGATATATTTCAAAATTATAAGATTGTTTAGTATATTTGAATACTCATTCCCAGCCATAGAATTTTAAATGGCTCTTTTAACGAGAATCTAAATCTCAATTGAATAATTAATTGCTCTCTATTTTTCAACAAAACATGATAAATGAAAGAATTTAAAATTCAAAACCTCCAAAATTCTCCCAAGTACCCCCAACCAAACACGACCTAATTCTAATTCATGTTCCATTATCCAGATTTACACACATATAACCACACACACAATTACACTTTTAAAAACATCAATCAATAGATGAGGTTGAGGAACTGTATGGGGTAGAAACAAGGGAAACAGGGAAAACAGGAAAAAATCATTGAATACTCACCTCAAAATTACAATACTCCAACCCATAATTTATCAGAAACACACTAAAACATTAGCCCTTATAGAAACTCAATCAAAAAATCTCACCAACCTACAATATCAAATCTCAACAACCTACAATATCTATTTTTCCTTTAGAAACTCAATCAAAATGCAATATCATACTATCTTATAACGGAGGAACCACTTTTTTATTTGCATATAATGATTAAGACGAATACTCAAAAGTTAAGTATTACAACAAATAAAGCACAAATTATAAACCAAATAAGCACGATACACATTCAATTCGTCTATTAAATTTTTAATTGCTGTCATTATTAAAAAATTTTATCTAATTAATTTAACTTTCAAAACACCCCTCAATGAAAATATACATATTATCATACCTATTGTACAAACTAATAGAACACACAAAAGTTCATACTATTTATGTGCAAACAAGCTGATGGCACACCATCATTTGGAAAACCGGACGGACCGACACTACTACAAAAAAGGTCTTTTAGACCCTCTTATAAAGACCTTCTACGTAAAGCACAGGTTTAAAAAATGATTTAAGATGTTTTAGACCGGTCACAATGAAAACCACACGTCTAAATGTAAAAATTACATTTGGGCCGGTTACAATCAAAACACCCGGTTTAAAAGAAATTTTTTTGGACCGGTAATATCAATTTCCACCCGTCTAAATGTCAAAACCCTTTTGAACCTGTTACAATCAAAGACACACGTCTAAAAGGTTTTTGCTAAGATCTAAAAATTCATTTATCTTCAAACATTTCAACTAACCACAATCACAATCCTTTCTTTTCATCCACACTACCACCAAACCCTAAAGCTACCAAAGCACCAGCCGCCGTCACCTACACCACCACCAGCACCGCTTCACTTCACCAGCATCAGATCCATCACCAACCCCTAACCAGTGAGTCATCTTGATTTCATAATTAAGTTTATATATGTTGCAATTTTAATTTTGTGAGATTTTTCTATATTGATTTTTGTTGAATGTTTTTGTTTGATTTTAGAGGAGCTTTTTCATGCTTATGAATGTGTATAGTGATATTTGAGGTACTCAAAAATATAATTAAGATAGCTTGCTTATATAGCAGTACACTCTGTGTCATTGATTTTTAATAAAAAGAGTTATTTGAATGCTCAATAAATATGTCATTCCAAACACTCCCTAGACCAAACGGCCTATATAATCGTATATTGTGTTTTTGTTTTGTGTGTTTTCACAGCTGTCACACTTATGATGTTCTATAAGCTGAAACTTGTACATTCCCTTTAGTTGATTAGTAGTTTCCATGGTCTAAGCAAGCAAATTGTGTCGATGGAACTAGTCACTTTATTCCTTAGCCTAACCATTTATAGTTGCGTTCTCAACCAAAAGCTGATAATATACGTCAAAGGATCCATCATTAACCGGTATGATTATGAATCTTAACCTTGGTATTTGTAGGCAAATATTCAAAAAAGCACATGTCCATGAAGCAGCTCAAGATACTCGGATCATTGGATTTGCCTCAAGAACTACGGAAATGAGTAAATCTTATCTACGTTTTTATATATTTTTATATCATTTGCTTTCCGTGTTTAATTTGAACCAGATTTATGAAACATCTTTTCTGTTTGTATTTTGTTACAGCTTTGAAATGTTTAAACCAATGCATGAAATGTGGAAAGGTTACATAACACAACTATTAAAGAGCGTTGGTTAAGGATTTTTCACTACTTTTCAAAGTTTAATCCTATATTAACACTCTGTGAATCAAGGTTTCAAACACCATAATAACAAAAAATATATTTAAACATTCTTTCTAGCAGTAAAATTATCATAAGGATATCCTTTTATGGCTAGTCCACGATGAATTATTGATGCTTATCTAGGCAGTAACATTATCAGTGATGGATGCTTATTTAATTGGCATTAACTCACTGCTGTTTTGAGTGGTGGGTGCTACTGTTTGGTTGTTAATTAAATGTCGGTTGCTTCTGTTCGGGTGTTAATTCGCTGCTCTTTTAAGTGTTAGGTGTTGCTGTTTGGGTTTCGATTTGCTTTCTTTCGAGTTCCAATTGTTGTGCTAACGATACTATATTTGCTAACGATACTATATTTGCTATTATAAGAAAATGCTAACGATACTATATTTTCTAACGATATAGAACTATTGATTATTAATATTAAGTGTTTTAGGTAGAAAAAGATTGCTTATAAGAATCTGTTAGTTGAATACAGAACTTTAAATGGGTATGCTTGAGTTTATATTGCTGTCCATGTTGTTCCTGTCTTTTAACGCTAACGTATGTTACATAATTAACATGATTTTTACATTCATTGTTTTTTGTTGTTACATGATTTTTACATTCGTTGTTCCTGCTTTGCAGACATGCTTCCTGGTTCGTTGTTCCTGCTTTGCAGAATGTTGGCTTTCAAGTTAGGATATTTAGGTTTGTTATATGATTGCGTCTGAAGATGTAGGTACAAGGGATGTTTGAACTTGCATATAGGGAATGTCTTACTTATTTAAAACTGTTTATAAGGTATATTTGAGATTGCTTATTGAAAGTACTTGTTAGTGATTGTTTTGGGATTGCTTATAGAAATTGTAGCTTATAATGGCTGTTTGGGGTTGCTTGATTTAACTGGTTATCCAGGAATCGAGACTGTTCAAGATTGCCTATTGAAACTATTGCTTTTTTATTAAGGGGTTGTTAGGGATTGCTTATTGAAACAGCTTATAGAGCCTTATAAGGGCTTTTATAAGGAATTTCAATAAACAATCAGAAACAACCCCTTAATACAAGCAGTAGCTTCAGTATTCAGTCCAAACAGTCTCATTCCTCTATAAGCAGTTCAATTAAGCAATCTCAAACAGCCAATAAATTTTTTTTTTGGAAAAATTGTATATAGACCGGTTATAATGGTATCCACCGGTCTAAATAACCCTTTTTTAGACCGGTGCTTCCACCGGTCTTTATGTTAAAAACCTTTTAGACCTCCCCCCATTTAGACCCCCCGTGTAACCGGTCTAAAAACCCTTTTCAACCGGTCTAAAAGGCCTTTTTTTAGTAGTGCGACCGGTTTAACCTGGAACTAGAGTAGCCACCAATCCGACGAGCTACTAACAAACATTCAAAATCGAACCGGAGAGGACCGATGAAACCAGGTAAAACCGGTCGACCGAGCTAGGAATCTTATATGTGACGCACAGTTAAACATGGACAGCAGACAACAGATTTTGTATCATAACTCAACCGATGCAAGTTTTCTTTTTAGTCAAGTTTGCTTCTGCGTCAGATAAGATGAAGGATATTTCATTCTAAAGGAGACACTTGAATTATTTTTATTTTGAACTACACACATGATACCTTATGGCCTCCTGATTTACCATGTGCTTATTTGTCACTAATTTCTATTTTTACTATATCTTCTAAATGAATATAAATAAAGTTAAGATGATATTTTGCTTTCTCTTAACTAGGCCGATATATATAATGATCTTAAAGATGTGAAAAGCTTAGCCTCTATTGGAGTTTATGTTGATTCCAAGGATGCAGAAGAATGAACACGTATATTAACCACCTGCATGCTTGAAAGGAACCATAACCAGCAGTTGCATTTAACCAAGTTGTATTATTGTGTTATTGATGGTATTCGGTGGTTCTAGTTGGTTGTAAACTTTGTATCGATTTTTTTTTTTTTCTTTTTTTTCTTTTTTTTTTTTTGGTAAAGGGAATACTAAATGTGCTTCATACCAAAACTAACATAAGAAAAACAAACTAATCTTATGAACAATTATTATAAAGACAAGAAATAAATCTAACATTTAAACTGACCACGGAGATTAATATCCACCGCATCACAGATGGCGCGTTGTTCCGGAGTTAAACTTTTAAGGTAGTAAGTGTCATATAGATTATAATCTCCATCCTTATATAACTAGCATCATATGCACCTCCACTAGTCATGAAACGAGAGGTCTGGTCATAAACATCTTCGACTTCATCATCAATATCACTATCCGAAATAACCAAATTCCCAACTTTAGAAAACGTGTTACCTACATTGTTTCCCACATGTCCCACATTATCCTTCTTTTGCACATGAAGCGGCTTCCCATCATCACCAAGAAGCACAAGCTTTCCCACAATTATATGACTTTCTAGCTTATTAATCTTATCAACGAGAGGTGTAGTACTTGGACTACCAAATGAATCAATTGTTGCACTTGCGTGCTTATCCCTGTTCCCACTTCCATTACCAAAATCTTTACTAACATGTCCTCCATTATTAGTGGTAGTAGTATTCACATTGCTTGGAGAAAAGTTAGCACTAGGTTCTACAACAAAATTAGGATCCTCATACAAATTACCAAGAACATCAAAAGAATTAGACGTGTTAACCACATTAACATCCTTACTTGGTTGTTTCTACGTAGACGCCTTATTAGTATAGTCTTTAGGAGGAGAAGCATTTGTATTTTTAGGAGCAACCAGTCGATACTCCATTCCCTTGGTCTCAGAAACCCCAAAAACCCGCTTATAAGTGGGAGCTTTTCGCTTAACAGTAGTAAAGCCATCATTCGACACCTCCTTAGTAGTTCCCAAAAACGAACATTTGCCTTTATTAACCCCCCCCCCCCCCCCAATAACTACACGTTTAGGAGTTGGTTTAGGACAATCATAGCATTCAAATGACCATAAAGGAAACATGTACCACACCGAGGTGGTTCCCACATGTATTCAATGCGAATAATTTCATTAGTATAACCTTCCCCTACGATTTTAGGAACAACCAAAACTAAATCATCACGGAAATCATTGGAAACATGGATTTCAATCAAAGCTCTCACATAACTACTGCATGCTCATGACTCCAATGAACGCGAACGGTTTCTTCTTCTTCTTCAAATTATCGTCTCTAAAGGTTGTTGAGGCTATTCTTAGGGATGGACCTCAGATGATTCGTGGAATTCCCATATTTCTCAAGAAATGGTCTCCATCGGTAAGTCTTCTTAAGGAAGATTTGTCTAGTGTTCCAGTATGGGTGAAGTTCCACGATGTACCTATGGTTACTTATACTCCATATGGGTTGAGTTTGATTGCCTCAAAAACTGGTACTCCTATGATGCTTGATTCTTGTACTAATTTTGTAACGAATGTTAGTGATGATTTAGGATCAATCAATTTATGTGGAACTGGTTCAAAGCATCTTTGTGTTATTTGAAAATAACTGGTTTTTTTGTACAAGATATGCGGATTAACAAAATTGCAATGCAAGTGTTCAAAATGGACAAAATTATTAAAAACTCAATAGAACATTTGAAAAAATCTCAATTGCAAAAGCCTTGCAATTGCATAATTCCATTACACTAGGTCGTCATAACATAAATGGTTGATTGCATTGGTAAAAATTCCGTAAAGCATATATAATGAGCGTGTTCGGGGTCACTAATATATGCTAGAAAATGGTACGTGTTTATATAAAAAGGTGACTTAATTTAGGTAAATAACTCAATAAGAGGCTTCAAAATACAAAACTAATGTCCCCTTAAACGCATCTAATGACATTTGAACGCTCAATGTACTAGTTTTTGTTAAAAATAAAGGATAATCTGATATATGATTCTAACCTAAAGGACTAACTTTGCCCTATTATCTTTGCAGTTATAGTCCTTTGGATGTAAGAAGAGATAGGTATTCTACTTGTGAACAAAGATAGAAAGATATGTGGTGATACAAATAATGGAAAAGGACGGGAGGATCTAATTGCAAATATTGAGGACTTAAGTATTATATTGGAAGAGTTGCTATTGTATATATGCCAAAATTTTTGGCTTCATTCTCACTTTTCACATACAGATTTTCTCTCACACTCTGATAATTGATTACTACTCTCTCTCTAGAAAACCCTTAGTTGTTACTTTGATCATCTTGATCAAGTGGTTATTGTTCTGATTGTATACTTGTTCTTGATTGAGATCAAGTGGTGTTTCTGTTTTGTGTAAAACCGTTTGAGAACAACTTGTTATTTGAAGTGTTTCTAATTAATAAAAGAAATTAGATTGTGTTTTTCTTTATGGTATTAGAGCGGATACAATCTATCTTGCTCTAGACTTTTTTTTAAAATTAGGGTTTGGATCGATTTGGGATTTTTTACAATTACATTGGTTTTCTTTCAATTAACCTTTGTTAATTGATAGTTCTGTTATCTAATCATTTTGATCTAAATGTTTTTTTTGAAAATTATTAATTTTTGAAAAAATTAGGGTTTGGGAAATTTGGGGCTTTTCATAATTAAAGGATTCTTTAATCAATTAAGTTTGTTTAATCGATAGATCTGGTGGTTCTGGGTATATTGCCTAATTTTGAGAAATTAGGGTTTTGCTGATCTTGGGTCTAGTTTATTGGCTATTGGTATCTGCTATTTATCTTGACTAAGTGAATCAAGGGTGTAGTAGGTTTGGTATTTCGCTACTGCTATTTGCATGCACTGTAACACCTCTCACACCATCTTTTTTTATGTCTTTTATTTTTTTTACCATAGATTGCTGGAGGACAGTATTGGAACAATTGGAAGTTAAGGATTGGTTGTTGTGGTATTTATGTGTATTAGATATTTATTTATTTTTTATTCTTGTTGAGTTGCTTGTGTGCGCCCTTGACCTATCACTTTAGTGGCCAGGAATTCCTAGGAACTACCTTCTCTTCCCTTATTGTGTGTTTGATTCTTTTGTGATTGTTAGTAATCATGTATGTTCATGGTGCATCTTCTCCTGGTTCTGTTCATGGTAATTCTGTTAATGCTAATTCTGATGAGAATGATATATATTTGAACAAGCTTTTACTTTAATAAATAAATTGGATTAACGTCACCCATTGCATTTACACCATAATGATCTTGCTACTCTTACTCTAATTTATGTTAAACTTTAAGGGACATAAAACTATAATGTTTGGTCTTGTGGAATGATGTTGGCTTTAGGGGAAAAAACAAAACTCGTTTTATTGATGGAAGTTTCATAAGATCTAATACTGATGATTTTTTTGCTAGACAATGGGACAAGTTTAATGTTGTGGTTCTTGGGTGGATTTTAAATTCAATTTCTGAAGAGCTATTTTTGGGTCAAATTTTTTCTAAAAGGGCTTCAAGTTTCTGGAATGAATTGAAAGAAACTTTTGATAGAGTTGATGGTCATGTCACCCTTAACTTTCATCATAAAATTAATTCTTTGACTCAAATTGGATCCTCTATTGTTGAATACTTCAATAGATTGTCTACTTTATGGAAATAATTTGATGCTTTAATTCAATTACCTAGATGTACTTGTCACGTTGCTATTGATTTCAAAAAGTATAATCAACTTATGAAACTAATGCAATTCTTATATGTAAATTAGAAGTAATATTCTATCTAGAGATCCTTTGCCTGAAGTTAAGGGTGTTTATGCTATCATTAGTAGTGAAGAGTCACATAGAAAAGTTATTTCTTGTAGCACTAATAGAAATCATAATTTTGATTTTGCTACTAAAGTTGTTAATCAGTCAAATAATCCTAATGCTAATTTTAATAGAGTGACTGATAATAAGAGAAACACTAATTATGGTCCAAATGTTATTTGTGAAAATTGTGGTTTCAATGGCCACACTCAAGATAGGTGTTTTAAATTTGTTGGATATCGTCAAATTTTGGGAAAAAAAAAGGGAATAATAATAACAGATTTCAAAATAATAACAAGAAGTTTTCCAATAATAATTTTGTTGGGACTATTTCATCTTCTGGTTTTACAGATGAGCAGTTTTCTACTCTCATTCCTCTCATCAAGGATAATTATGTTAATGGAAAGAATCAATCCAATATAGCATGTACATTTTAAATAATAGTAAGATTTTTAACTAGAATTTCAATAAATGTTTTTGTTCTAACAGTAATTTACAAGTTCATCATTCTAATAATAAAACAGTGGTAGATTATGATGCTAACCAGCATATGACATACACTGATAAGGATTTAGTTAATGTTCTTAAATATTCACATCTTAGAATCAAGGTTGGACATCCCAATGGGACTTAAGCCTTTATCTCTAAGATAGGAAATCTTAGATTAACCGAACACTTAACTTTGTATGCTGTCTTGGTTATCCCTGAGTATTGTATCACTTTGATTTTTGTTTACAAACTTTCTAAAGACAATAAAATTATTGTTGCTTTTGATTAGAGTAAATGTTATTCTGAATCAGGATTTGAATCTGAAAAATGTTTTGGGGATTGGTAATGAATGTGGAGGTCTGTATTATTTCAATAATGGAGGTATTCATAATAATCTTAGAACTCTATTTTCAAAACTTATCTTTCACGGTATGATTGGCAATGCAGGCTTGGTCACCATGCAGACCCAGTCTTAGATGTCCTAAAATCTCATATGCAATTTGATTCTAAAACTAAAAATGTTTTTTGTGAAATTTGTTAAAGAGCTAAACAAACTAGAGAGCTTTTTCCTTTGAGTGATCATACTTCTTCTACTTTAGGAAAACTTGTACATTTAGATTTGTGGGGACCTTATAAGGTTGCTAGTAAGGAAAGGCACATGTATTTTTTAACTATTGTGGATGATTTCACAAGAGCTGTATAGGTGTATCTTATTAAAACTAAAGATGAGGTTCCTTACTGAGTTTGTAAATCGAACGGTTACCAAGTTTTGTAATGATAAGGTATTATTGATTAGACTTCTTGTGCATTGACTCTAAAAAGGAATTGCATAACGAAAACATGGACATCTATAAAATGTGGCTAGATCCCTTCTGTTTTAGGGTTGAATTCCTCTTAAGTTTTAGACTGAATGTGTTCTTACTGCCACTTTTCTTATTAACAGATTACCCCTCTTTCGTGCTTAATGGAAAGTCTCCTTTTGAAATGATATATAATAAGAAGCCTACTCTCTATGTGTTAAGAATGTTTGGTTACTTTTGCTTTGCTACTATTATTAATGTTAATGACAAGTTAAATAGTAGATCTGAGAAATGTGTGATGATGGAGTATTCTAATTCTAAAAAGGGAGATAGGTCATATAGTCTTGATAAGTATCATTTCATTTTTTTCTAAAGATGTAAGATTTTATGAATCCATATATATATTTCCTTTTAAGGAATCTGCTACTATAAGAAGAGTATTGTTTCTGAAAATGTTTTTCAAGACTTAAAGCATTTGAACTTTTTTGATATTGATACTCCTGAACTACCCAACGATGATAAGAGAGTAGACTCAGACCTGAATAGTGGCAGCTTGTCCCCAAGTACATGTTGCAACTCTCCATCTTCTGGTAGAAAAGCTAATCCTAGATTGAATGATTCTTCTTATGGTAATGTGGGAGATATTGTTCAAACTAGTGAATTTTTTTTGCCAAAGACGATGGAGATGGCTGCTACACTTCAGGAATATATAAACAATTATGGGGGTAATTTGGAAAATATTCCAAGTTCTTCTATTCAGAAGAATATAAATTTAAGAAGATCTTCTAGAACTTCTGTGTTTCCAAAAGGCTTTAATGATTTTGTTGTTGATTCTAAAATTAAGTATGGGCTTGAAAGATATGTTAACTATTCAAAACTGAACTCTATAAATCTTTGCTTTGTTGTTCAACTTAATAAAAATATTGAACCAAAAACTTATCTTGAAGCTTCAAAACATATTCTTTGGCCTGATGCTATAAATAATGAGATGGAAGCTTTGCATAGAAATGATACCTTTGAGATTACTGATTTATCCCCAGGTAGAAAAGCTAGATAATAAATGGGTATTCAAGATTAAGTAAAAATTAGATGGAGAGATTGATAGGTATAAGTCTAGACTTGTAGCTAAATGTTATAATAAAAAGGAATGTGTTAATTATGAAGAAACTTTTTCACCTGTTGTTAAGATGGTCACTGTTAGGTGCTTACTGAATGTTGTTCATGATAACCGGAATGTTTTGCAGTTAGATGTGAACAATGCATTTTTGTATGGTGACTTAAATGAAACCGTGTATATGAAATTACCTGAAGGCTTCTTTCCTGCTGATTATAATAGTATGTAGACTTAAGAAATCTTTATATGGATTGAAACTGACTCCTAGACAATGAAATGCTAAACTTATATTTGCTCTTATTGAAAATTGTTTTAGTCAAAATGAAAAACCAATTACCTAAAAGACCTATCTACATAGTGGATTTACGAAACTAAATTATTTTTCTATCTTTTACACAAATAAACTAAATATGTCACAATCACACTTTTCGATCGCCTAACCCCTCGCCCAAATATAAAACGCCCCAACATGCATCACCTTTTAAAAGTTACTCGAAGGCATGGGATACATTCTAACATTTCACAACTAATATAAACCTGCATGTGCACTACACCTATCTCAAACTTATACCACAATATCATATACGACAAAACATTTTACAACTTTAATTTCACTATTGTAAGAAAAAAACACGTTCACTCGCCTAGCAATATATTCACTCGCCTAGCACCATGTTACAACTTTAGTGTACTCTTATCTTATACAAAACCACTCGCCTAGCACCACATTCAATTCTTCACTTTTGTAAAAATGACATTCACTCGCCTAGCACTACATTCATTCACCTCGCACTCGCCTAGTGTTAAATGACCTCGCCTAAAAATCTCCTAGTACTCACCTAGTGTTAGATTACCTCGCCTATAACTCGCCTAGCATATAACATTCGCCTAGCATTCGCATATCAAATTTCAATAAATTCAATCGTCTAAAATTTCACCCAGAGACACGTGCATGATTAATAACACATCTACTAATCAATCTAACGTATATTATTTAAAAGTTCATTTTGGAAAGAAAAAAACTATATGCAAGGTCCAATTTCGTAAAGTGCTAGTAAAAAGGGGCCATTTAAAAAAAATCTCTCCAAAATAAATGTGATTATTCCTTGTATACTAAAACTAATAATGGTATATTTATTGCATTACTTGTCTTGTTGATGATATTATCATTACAGGTAATAATGAGTCTGTGATTGAGAACCTTAAGAAGTTTTTGAAGACCAAGTTTATGATAAAAGATTTGCGTAAGCTGCAACATTTTCTTGATATTGAAGTAGTTGATACTGACAGTGGTATGTGTTTGAATCAAAGAACATATTGCTTAGACTTACTTAGTGAATTTCGTTGTAAACTTGCAAAAACTCCTTTGCAGTCTAAACTTGTTATTAGTAATGAAGCTACTTTTGATGATCCTTTACTAGATAGCATTATCAAAACCTTATGGGAAAGCTTATCTATCAGACTAACACCAGACATGATATATCCTATAATGTACATTGCTTAAGTCAGTTTATGCATTCTCCTTTGAAGTCTCATCTCAGGATTAGGGCTGAGCGTCGGTCCAAAACCGAACCGAACCAACCCTAACCGACAAAGCCGAAAACCGAAAACCGTAAAAAACCTAAACCAAAACCGAACCGAATATGGTCGGTTCGGTTTGGTTTAGTGTCGGGTCCGTCGGTTCGGTTCGGTTTACGTGTGTTTGTGCATGTGTTTGTCGGTTATGGGTCGGACCAAACCGAACCGAACCGAAACCGAAAATTGTAAAAAACCGAAACCAAAACCGAACCAAAGGGTTGTCGGGTCGGTCGGTTTTGTCGGTCCGGTTTGGTTTTGAACCTTCCATGCTCAGCCCTACTCAGGATTGCTTTTCAGATACTTAGGTATCTTAAAGGTTCACCAAGTTTGGTTATTCATATTACAAGAACTTCTGGTATGTCTCTTCTAGCCTTTTCTGATGCGGACCGGGCAAAATGTGCTGTAACCAGAAAGTCTGTAACTGGTTATTGTATATTTTTGAGTTGATATTTGGTATCATGGAAAAGCAAAAAATAGTCTACTCTCTCTAAAAGTTTAACTGAAGCAGAGTATAGAACTCTTGCTTCAGTTACCAGTGAAGTTATTTGGATCTTAAAATTTCAAAAGACCTCAAATGTGATAGTCTTTTACCTGTATCACTTCACTGTGATAGTAATTCAACTATTAAAATAGCTGCCAATCCAATTTTTTTATGAGAGAACTAAACATCTTGAGATTGACTTACATTTTATAAGGGAAATTTTTTTAAATGGTGTGATTAAAACAGCTAAAGTGGAGTCTGCAAATCAAATTGCAGATATCCTAACTAAGGAATAGGATATATTGCAACACAATTTTCTGGTTAATAAGATTAATATGTTAGATGTGTATTAGATATTTGTTATTTTTAATAAATTCACCGAGGTAACCCTTTACCCAACAATAAATGCATCGGCTAATGGAGGATATGAACTAGCAATGAACTCGATTGTATACAAATGTCCCAGCAAACGCGCGAGTTTAAAACCTCGTTTTACATATTTATATTAACAGCTACAACTATTTAACAAGCATTATTATTGATTAAAAAAAGAAAAAAAAATGCTCACGGTTACTATCCCACTTCTTTTAGCAAACACACCAACCCAAAAGTAGCTACTATTTAATAAATTTGAAAAAAAAAAAAAAAAAAAAAAAAAAAAAAAGGCTACGAAGAAGTTGCTAATAATTTAATAAAACTTCAAAACTTTATTTTCTTTAGTGGATGGATTCGGTGATCGCTTAAGTGTTTAACATATCTTTCATCATTGTTTGATGTGCATCTGTCACGCAATTAATGCCAGTTTACTTTTATAGTGTTTAAGAATTACGAAGTAAATAAAAAGACTTACTTGAATATCCAAGGCTTTCTCAATCGTCTTGATGATCTCATCCATCCTAGGGCGTTCCTTAATGTCGAAACTAATGCATTTATACGCTAGTGTTGTAAAAATTTGGAGCGAACGATAACTAAAAGATCCTTTTAATCTAGGATCAATTAATTTGTACAGTCCATCGTGATAGCCCCGAATCACATAATGAACATATTCAGCAGCCCCAATCCCACTTAGGATTACGAACATTAGTACCCCAAATGAGTATACGTCCGATTCTGTGTTGAGGAGGTTAGTTTCTTTGTAAATCGGATCCGTACGAGGGTTCCGAAAAGTTTCTCCATGGCAATAAGAATATTGATGCGGCTGATTTAAAGGGAGTAATTCTGAGTATTTAGAACCACAGACTTTCAGTCCAAGCATACTATCATTTATCAATATTTTTTCACATTTGACGTTTCCGTGTATTACTCTACCATGCTCCCCAAGCCCCGAATGAAGGTAATTCAGCGCTTTCGCCACCATTATGCAAATCTCGAGGCGTTGTGCCCATTTGAAATTATCATTGTCTCTCTTGAGGAAGTCATAAAGACTTGTTTCGGTAAAATATTCGTAAGCCATGTATATGTAATCATCATCTTCATCACAGTAACCAATGAAAGATATGATGTTTTCGTGGTGCAACCTGGAAACTAACTCAAGCTGCTGATAGTCGTACTCTTCTTTTTTGTGCCATTTGATGAAAGCTGTGCGGTTTTGCCAGCGCTCAGAGAGCTCTCCTCGGTAGCCACGATATTCGCGACTCGAAGAATCAAAGTTATTGGTAGCGCGCTTGAGCTCCTCAAGAGGAATTCGAAAATCTTCGAGGTTTACGGGTGAAGACATGATTTTGTTGACTAATTGTAAATGGTTAATTTCTTGTGATTATAAACAAAACTGATCAAGATTGCTAATATATAGAAGTTTAGATCTATCCTTGCGTAAATAAGCAGTCTTACATAAATATCATAAATTTAATCGCACTAGTCACATGTTAACAATTATAATAATTTATCAATATTTGTGCCACAAATAATGGTCGGCCATCTTATTTAAATCATGATTTTTCCTTGTTTTGATAATACTATATGAATACCTTTTGTTACAGATCACGTGTTAAGCGGAATCTGCTCTATAGGCACGAAAAGCAAGATCCTGCAATAAAATAAAACTAGTACTATGAATACTTTTTTGTTATACATCATGTGTAGAGCGAAATATGGGAAAATATGTTAAACGAACTTCTTGTACTCGTACTTTACAAATATAACCCTCGCCTATACATTTTTCTAAAATAAACTTTTCATTATTATACGTTAGATTCCTACGATAATAGTTTTTAAACCGTACACGTGTACAACGAAATTTCTGGGCGAGACATTTGGGCGTGGTATAGACTAGTAAGAAGTGAAGGCGTGTACAACTAGTTCTGAGCGAGAGGCTATGCGAGATTGGTGTTTGGGCGAGAGGCTAGGTGTGAGCCTGGGCGAGATTGCGTGGCTAGGCGTTGAAAGGTGGGCTAAGTGAGGAGTTAAGGCGAGGGTTTGGGGCGTGGGCTTGAGTGTCTGGGCGTGGAAAGGAAGGCTTGGCGAGGAGTTAAGAGATCGAGTGTCTGGGCATGGAAATGAAGGCTAGGCGTGGAAAGGAGGGCTAGGCGAGGAGAATGGAAATGAAGGCTAGGCATGGAAAGGAAGGCTAGGCGAGGAGATTGAGTGTCTGGGCGTGGCTTTGAAGCTTGCATTTGCCATTTTTGAGTACTTGTACGGACGGACTGAATGCTACAAAAAATAGGTATAGTTTTTCAGTGTACTCGACCCTCCCTATTCGACATACTTGCATCAATATATTTCAATATTGAGCTTTGGGCCATGGTTATCTACGTTAAAATTTTACCACAGTACTATTTTTTAAGCAATTTTCATCAAGATAAAAACTCAACCAAGTTGTTAGAGAAGGCAACAGCAAAATTACACACAAGAGTCAAGTAAGCTGATTTAGGATCACTAGTAGATATAGTTTCTTCAATGTAAACTCAGACAAGATGTTAGAGAAGGTTACATACTTGCATCAAAATTACACCAGAGTCAAGCATGTTATTTTACGATCCTAATGGATATAACTCTTTGAGAAAATTATTGATGCAAGTATGGAAAGTGACACGTTTGCAACTAGTTTGGTATAAGTTATGATTGTGACATCTCGTTTATAAAGTGTGGTATGTGGAATAATGGAAAGTGACATATTTCGGTCATTCTCGTAAACTTTAAGAAAAATGTTCAGTTTAGTAATATGAGTATCTATACGGTTCACTTTGGTAATTTGCTTGCGAAATATGCTCAATAGGCACGAAAAACAAGATACTGTGAGAGATGATTTGTAAGACATTGGTTTTTATTTACCATTGATAGCTAATTGATAGTTAAGATTATAACAATTGAACTTAATTTACTTTTAAAATTATATATTGCGCTATAAATTGATACATACTCTATACTATAATAAATAAACTAAAACAATACGGAAAATAAATTTTGTTAAAGTCTAAGGTAGAAGAAAACATTTTCTTTTATTAGTATTTATATAAGTAGTTTTTATCTTTTTGTTTAAATTGAAGGCTCATTATAAGGTTAATGCTAATGGTAACCACAAAAATTGTGGTCACCTTATGCTTTATCAGCGGCACCTTAGCTTTCTCTTTTTAAAATTACACCCCAATCACAATTTTCTAATAAGACGACTGCAACCACAACTAAAAACATACCTACCAAACTAATAAAAAAAATAATACACACTGAAAAAAGAATGAATGTTTCGGTTGCCTACCCAACCATAAATTTGAGAATGTTGGGGGGTTAACCGGTTGTGGTCGGTTGGGCTAATTGAAGAAACTCGGTTGGAGGATAGATTGGTCGGGGTACAACCCCTCCTATTAGCATTAGCCTAACTTTTCAGCTCAAGTTGTATTTGACAAACAACCTAATTTTCACTAATTCAATCGAACTTAAATCCTCCACCGCTGGTTGTCGTTTCACTCTACCAATGATTATCGATATGGGACATCGAAACACCAACCAAAAGTATTGGTAATGGTGCCTAACGACCCAACCGAAAGTACTTTGACCCCGACCAATTTCTCCTTATTTGGGATGCTAGTCACTAGTGATGTTTTCTTGTCACGTATTCAATTAAAAGACGACACTCATATTCATCTTACATCTTTCACCCCAAGTCATCTCAAACACATTAGCTTTACACATAAATCGTAGAGAATTCCTTTCGATGTCCCTTGTACAATCATCTTACATCACAAAATAGTAATTGTAATAAGATGAGTGAGTGCATCAAAGTATAATATAAATGTAATAAACCTAAACCCTAAACTCTAAACCCTATATTATAATTGTCATATTACTCGGTTTGTTGATCATTTTTAAGCAATCTTTGACCGATTAATCGATTTTTTGATAGATTTTTAAGTAATTTTGTCTAATTTTTAAGAGATTTTATTGACCGATTTAAAAGCAATTTTGTTCGATTAATCCAATTAGACCTATTTTGTTCGATTTTGTCTGATTAATCGGTTTGTTGATCGATTTTTAAGCGATCTTTGACCAAACCGATTAAATAGGCCGATTATGATAAATCAAGGCGCTTAGTGAGCGATCAGCGATTATGCGAGGATTAATCGGACGCCTGAACCGATTTTTACAACAGAGGTTTTATGAATTATGTTAACTGTAGGTGTTGATCAGTCAATATATTTGTGTCTTAGAGCAAAATTTAGTTCTATACTATGCTTAAGTAGGTGTAATTGCTTAAAATATAAGTAGGAGTAATGGTAAAACATATATTTAATTGGTTGTAATGCTTAAAAAATTGTTTTAGTGCATTTAATGGAATAAAAATGACCTATTTTCATTATATATATATTTTAAATTAGTGATTTATGTAGGTTATTTAAAATCACAATTTTGGACTTTAGTAGATTATAATTTTAGATATGCATGCTTCCTACAAACAAGGTTTCTTTTTACATTTGATGCCCCAAGTAGTAATTAATTATACCTTTATTTCTTTAAGCGAGAGCGGAACTTAAGGTGCTAGGATGTCACAAACAAGATTTGTAGTGTTGGGAAGAACAAACTAAATATAAAATCTTATTTGGCTTCGATATGGGTGACTATTGGATAACCGTGAAATAAAAAAAAAATAATTTGTTTTGTGTGTTTTCGTCAAGAAGAAATACGCTTGACAAGCATGTGACACTCACATGACCGAGTTAAACTTGGTGTAGGGGACTAAATGGACCCCTTTGTCAAGTTTGGGGTAGGGTGCTAAAAGTTTAAGGTACTAAAAAATGAGTTGATCGTTTGGGGTAGTAAAATAGGCCACTTTTTTCGTTGAATTTAGTTATTTGTAGTAATAAATTTTGTAAAAATTGACAAATTTTTCAAAATGCATCTCAATCTAAAATATGTGTTTTTTTATAATGACACATTATGTACTACGTTTTTTAGTTGCTCCGTATTACTTAGTCAATTAATAGATGAAAAGTGAACTAATTTTTGTAAGGAAAATGGTTGGCATTCTTAAATGACATGACTAATTTTATGCCTAATCCACTCAACATATGACAAGTGTAGTATGGTGTTTCTCTCTCTTCATGATAACTTTTGATCACTCTAAGTATAGTAATCTAATAGTTAGGCATGAAATTAGGCATGCTAATCACTACTCTCTTTTTTTTTTAATTAAGTTCAATGTTTTTAACTAAGATCGTGCTCTAAAGTTTGTTTAAACTACATGGCCTAAAGACGTACAATTTGAATTATATATAGATAATTCTTTTTAATATAACAAATTTTAATTACAAAATATATAACATATATCTAGCGTTTTCTTTAATAAAAAATATACGGCCGAAAAGGCTTCTGGATCACCGACAAAAGAACCCAAAATTGAAATATTTTTTACATACATAGGATTTTATATAAGATATTAAAATGTAATATATATTTTTTAATAAATAATAAACTTTTTTAAAAAAAATATTAACCAAATATCTAATGATTTTTTTAACAGATGAGGAAGATGGTTGGTAGTGGTGCATGCCCACATGTAGAGGAATAAAAATTAAAAGAAAAAATATTTAGATCCTGCATTGACTAAGGTAAAATGACTATAATACCTTTCAGGTGAGGTTTTTTTTTTTTTTTTTTTTTTTTTTTTTTTTTTTTTTTTTTTTTTTTGACGGCAATTGAGATTATATTAAAAAAAAAAAAGCTAGAAAAAAACTAGCAGTACAAGCTACACGCAAATTGATCCAATAGACCAAAGAGAGTAGGGAACTAATTAAGCTGTAATAAAACAGGACAAACACGCAAAAAACCGATGACAACTAGAATCAGACACGAGATGCCACCATGGCGCCAAAAAAATGACCTCCCGTGAACGAAACCGAACACCCGTTGCATCATACCGCAAATGCAAAGTGATCTAACAGGCATCCTTTGTTTGTCTCGTTAAGGTATTGTGTAGAAAAATAGCTTCTTTAACGTTGCCATAATACCTCCAAATCTGAAGATCGCTAGGAAAATAATCTTTCCACATACGTTATTGCGCGAGAGAGAACAACCCATGAACCTTCCCTTTTGGGTCTCTATAGCTCCAGCGTTTTTCAGAGTCTAGCTCGCCGCTAATTAGAGGACCAACATAATCAAGCCACGTAGAATCAGACTCGATAGCAAGGTTTAGATCATTACCCGATGGTGTAGATGGAGACACGATGTTGGGATCCTTTGCAGGAGCATTAACTGGCTTAAAATATTCTCTAAGAGTCTCGCCTTCCACCTTATTAAAAATATTGTTATTAGCCTCCTCACATATCTCATTAACACTTTTATAACAATCTAGAATATCTATACCAACATCGTCTTCCAATTTCTTTTCCATACATTTCTTAACACACCTATCATTATACAAGACCGAATCGCCACGGAGCTCACTTTCTTCAATGGAGTCAACAAGATCAATTTCCACCCAATGAACATCCTCCTCTCGCAAAAACCGACTAGTAGTCTGAATCACAACCAACACCGTCCAAAGGCACCTGATGTTCCAATCCTCCATCCAAACTAGGACCTTCATCATCCTTTACGGAATTAACCTCCGTCGATTCTGTATTGGACTCTATATTGGGCGCCCAATATGCAAACTCAGTAGCGATAATACGATAAGACTGATTACGATACGAAACTATAAAGGACTCTAGCACTCTATGTAAAGACTCAGTAAGGACACAAACCTTCCCATGAGACATTGGTCCGTCATTTTCCATGTGAGTGAACACACTACATCCCCACCGAGGACACAACTTCTTATAAACCTCTAGAGCCCATGATGCCAATGGCAAACCCACCAAGTCTATCCAAACACATCTTTCGTCCGGAATAAAATCATGAGAAACATCTTTGAACTCCAAAAATATCTCATTTAACGCCTTAGAAGTCTTGACACTTTCCACGTGATCCATAGAATCAAATTCCAACCAAACCCAACGTCCCCCAACGTATCTAAGACCAACATCATCGAAACCCTCAGAAGACATAATTTTCTGAAGATCCGTAATGACATTTAAATCTTTGACTTTAGCAAGAATACTACGCTCCATACCATCCAAATCTAAACAATCATCTACCGAGATAAACATCACCGCTTCATTACCCGACTCCTCGTTTACCTTATTACAAACAGACACCGCCACAGATTTTGCTCCATCATTACTTGCATCATTATTACCCGACATACCCATTGATTTATTGCCCACGACCACTTTAGCATATGAGTTGGAAGACTGAAAAACGTTTTCATTATCACTAACAGGTTTAGAATTCAAACCTTTGTTGGGTTTAGTTCGACCATACTTCTCCACATCAGCAAATAAATGGAACCCACCCATACATGCCGTTCTTATATTAGAAACTAAGAGATTGATGTCATTAACGTTTTCAAACCGTACAAAACCAAACCGGTGACCCGATTTGGATCTCTTTGCTGCAATGTAAACATCAATCACCACACCCCATTTGTTACATGTATCCCAAAGATCTTGGTCTGTCGCTTTCCATGGGATATTAGAGACAAAGATTGATGAATACGACTTAAGAACCTCACGAAAATTATGGTTGGAATTGTTGTGAATACCTTTGTTTCGCTACTCGTGGTTACGATTGTTAACATGTTGACCGTTCCTCATGGTTTTTGAAATGCTATTTGTTCCGTTTGCCATCGTTGTTATGGGTGGAAGACGCCCATGAATCAAGGAGGAAAAGAGAGAAAGGACAACAGGAGGTGGCTACTGAAGGCTGGAGATTGGCCGGAAAGTAGCCGGAGTGGTGGCTGCCTGCTGTGATGCTAGAGATAGTGAAGGGACATGATGGAGAAACACGAACAATCACCCAAACAAACATACGTGACCCTACCGACACCACAACTCAATAATTTCACGTGAGGGTTTTAAATTTTAATGTGTGCAACTTTAGTACCAACGATGCATAACATTTCGTATTTAGAGACGGATATCAATCACCGCGCCAAACAAACCCGCCGCAACGCAGCAGGCATTTCAGACCTCGTTATTATTATTATTATTATTATTATTATTATTTTTGGGTAAAGGGGAGTAATCCTGCACCCTGGTAAATATATTAACCAAAGATTTAAGTACAAAGGATACGAGTGAAATCCCATATCTCAGCCCGTTACATAGGCATAAAACTTACATAACAAGATACTACCTATTTTCTAAATAAGAAAACAAACCACTACTCAAATGATAATATAGGACATAACGAAAGAAAATTACTTCCTAGGTCCTTGAACCTTGGTGCCATACATGGCATTAATAGCATCCAAATTCCCAGGAAGATCAGAAACCTGCTTCGCATAGTCATCGTAGTCATAGTCATCATACTCATCTTCAAACTCTTGGCCACCACCGAATAGATTAACAGACTCATCAAATGGGTTAGCAATCACCTCATCTTCAGAATCAGACACCACGATGTCTCCCACTTTAGAAAAAGGGTTAACTCTTTTAGTAGAAGAGGCGGGTGGAATACAAGAATCACTAGTTATAGGAGCCACGCCCGACTCCATCTCCTTCAAATCACTCACAAGGGGTTCTTGTGATGCAGTACCTGTCTTAGTAGACTTAGCTTCATTAACTTCCATTGTACGACCAGAATCCACATCCTTGTTTGTGTCATTTGAAGTACTACCAAAAGCATCCGTATCTTCCATATTAAGAGCATCAAACTTATTAGATATAGAGATCTTTGTTCCACTTGAACTAGCCACATCAGAAACATTCTTCATAGTGACTTCCACTTTCTTAGGTTCAGGAGGAGGCTTTTTTGGTTGATATTGAAACTGCTTACCCACAACAGGTTTAGTAAACCCTCCTTGACCCGGAATAGTAGAACCACCTTGCTTTCCTTTCTTCTTGTTATTGACCGTCTTGAAACCATCATTAACACGCTTAGTAGGCTGAGTAGGAGGTTCAACAACTTTAGGACATTCAATAAGAGTATGACCAAAAATCTTACATTTATCACAATGAGGAGGTTTCCACTCGTATTCAACCCGTATCTTCTCAATAGTCGAACCCGACCCATCAAGTAACGGTATCTCAACTGTAAGGCTGTCCCTAAGCACCTCATCCGACTTCACATCAATCATGCATCGAGCAAAACTACAATGGCCCCACGAGTCCTTGCACATTTGGCTAGTAAAAGCATCTAACCTTTTGGGCGTACCTATCAGTGTGGCAAAGAGACTAAGGCCATC
The DNA here is from genome assembly GCA_019973895.1 of Chrysanthemum seticuspe. Lineage (NCBI taxonomy): Eukaryota > Viridiplantae > Streptophyta > Magnoliopsida > Asterales > Asteraceae > Chrysanthemum > Chrysanthemum seticuspe. Next base: position 316,027,610 of record BPTQ01000001.1, on the reverse strand, counting down.
ATCAGAAAACATAGCAAGAGGAACATCATGGAATTTAACCCACACCGGGATGTTGGTCAAATCCTCTTTAAGTAAATTGGTGTTCAATGTCCATAATTTAAGAATAATAGATACATTTCTAATCAACCAAGGACCGTTTTCAAGAACATCATCAACACCTTTCTTTGAATTGAACTTAAAGAAGAAGAACCCCTTTGCATTCATCATTATCTTTTGTATCCCAAACTTTGCCCACGCATTGCGTACAAAGTAATCAACAACAGGAAAAGCAAGGCGTTGACCAAGGAAATACCCATACAAAGTATTCTCAAATCTAGTGTTCACCTCTTCAACCACTTTCATCGGGACAGAAAGATCCACGCCATTAGCTTTTTTACTACACTCCAACCTACGAAAGTTTGACGTGTGTTTCTTTGGTTCAGTAGAAGTAACACCAGCATACGATGAAGAGGGTTGTTTCAAAGCACTAACCTTTTCAATTCCAACAGCCCCATGTGCATTCATATCAACCTTATCATTAGCATTATTATAGCCATTAACATTAGAAGCCATAGGACCACTCGTATCATGAGGAGGTTTCGAATAATAACCAACAGCATTAAGCATCTCCTCTAGCATTAGCATTATTATTATTATTATTTCCATCAATATTTTGGTTTTCAAGGAGGCCTAATTATTATGCAAAGCAGAGGGCTTCCGAAATCTATGGAACGGCTGTGATCTCTAGGTATTCATCTAAACATACTTTGTTCGTATTAATAAGCATTGTAAATTGTATAGATCTTGGTAAAACATATTAACGAATCAAGTGGATATTATTAACGAATCAAATGGATATACTTTAGTTGTCACTCAGCAGATAATTACAAATGTTACAGTTGTACTCATTTATTATGATTGGCCTTGATTAGTGGATCACCGAATATAGATTTTCATAACTCCTATATGTAGTGGTCATACGTCTTGTGTAATGGACAAGGAAAATCAAAATATCAATTATTCAAAAGTAGCTTTCTTTACATAATATATCATTCATTCATGCACTGACATAATATATTATTCATTCATGCATGCATGAACCAATACTTTTCAAAACATAGTTTGGGTCTTGAATGTTTAAATGAAACGCTTTCTTAGATACACACATACAAAACAAACAATTCATACAACTTTAACTTACAAAAGCTCCACTACTTACTGGTCTTTTAAATCATAACCTAAAATAAACCTCTCAAGAAACTGGAGATGCAACACTTTGCGAGTGATTGCCCCAACGATCTCCGGATGGAGTTAGCTCTCAATCACCTTTTGCTTAAGGTCCCCTTGATTAGTTACCTGACACAGAATGTAGTTGAAAGTTGAAACAGATGAATGGTAAGACACATATAGTGAACATATATACAGCGATAACATAAAAAGTTCATGGCTAATCAAGAACTTTATTAATCCAGGATCCATCAATCAAAAGGTAGTATTAACTATTAAGGTCGACAATACTAAGAAACTGATTCTTAACCACAGAAATAAATAGCAAAGAACAAGTCATGGACTCATAACAGTATTTTGAATGGTGTCGTGATGCTATCGGTTGAACTGCTTATGCAAAGTAGAATATGATTATAGAAAAATGGATCAATCAAAACACATATAGCTAGAGAGATAACTGAAATAAAATACTTACATGAAGTTCCAATGCTTCCTCAACCCGATCTACGATCATTTCCATGGTAGGACGTTCCTTTGAATTGAAACTTATGCACTGAAATGCAACTTCTCTATACGCATTAAAAGAACGATTATCAATTTGATCTTTTATCAGGGGATCAATCAACAGGTCTGGTTTGTGATCATAGTAGCGTCGGACCAGATGTAACAGAGGTTTTGCTTTACTATCCCCAAAGCTTCTTCGAGAATAAGCTGGCAGTCCACTCAACAATTCAAACATCACCACTCCAAATGAATAAACATCTGACACTTTATGGAGGACGCCACTTTCATGGTAAACTGGATCCATGTAAAACTTGGTACCCGCAGCATTTGTATAGACTTTAGTTTGTAGATTGTTTAAAGGGCCAGCTTTTGATAATCCGAAATCACAAATTTTGGCTACCAGATTATGATCCAATAATATGTTTCCACTCTTGACGTCTCTGTGGATTATGCTGTTTTCCTCGCCAAGACCTGAGTGAAGATATTCAAGTCCTCTTGCTGCACCTAAGCAAATCTTCAGGCGATGCTCCCATGTCAAGCAACGTCTCTTATCCTCCTTTTCTAGATGACAATCCAGGCTACCATTGCTAGCATACTCATAAACTATAATCTTCTCATTGCCTTCATCACAGTAACCAATGAAAGGGATGATGTTTTCATGGCTGAAACTGAAAATCATATTCAGCTCATTGCGGAACTGATGCTCTTCATGGTAACCTTTGGGATACAGGTATTTAATTGCAACTGTGCGGTTTTGCCAGTGTTCTGAGAGTTGTCCTTTGTAAACCACACCGAATCCACCTTCTCCGAGAGTTTCTTGACCTTTTGCTCTGATAGCCAAGTTGATGTCCTTCAAAGGAATTCGGAAATCTACTAGTTTTTGATTTTTTCTGGCAACGGTAGAAGCAGCTCCGTGGGTCTGTTAAGATGGTTCATTTATAACTTAAATTCCTCTTCTTCACATGTTTAATAGTTTTGTAATATTATATTAACAAGACACTATATAGATACTAGAGTTCGGATAAATTTCATGATTTCTGGTAATATTTATAAGGAAAAAAGTTATAAATTCATAACGTACTTTAAAAAAAAACTGATTATGCTCTATCTACTTCACTTATTGTCATTATACATAACCGTTTTCATTTTATTCGGTTATTTTCTGTCCATTTTTATCCGTTTTCGTAAATCGTCCATTTTTATCCGTTTTCATTTTAATCTGTCTAGATACAAACAGATAACAACGGATAAAAACCGTTTGTATTATCCACGTCAAAACGGACAGAAGTTATTACGGATAAAAACGGATAAAAACCGTTTTTATTATCCACGTCAAAACGGATAAAAACGGACAAAAAATAACCGAATAAAATGAAAACGGTTATGTATTATGACAATAAGTGAAATAGATAGAGCATAATGAATTTTTTTGTAAAGTACGTTATTAATTTATAGCTTTTTTCCTATTTACAATGCAGACACTTTAAAGTCTATAAAAACTTGATTGGCCTTTAAGCTTTTGGTAAAGTTAAAATCATAGTTAACTTTTGAGTAAATTACTTGATTAACATTAGATAGTTTTCATTGTGGCCTTGAAACTAACTAGATATATATCTTTTTTTTAACATACATAACTAGTGATAACACTTACCTGAATATACAATGCTTCATCCAATCTCTTGACGACTTGATTCATCGAAGGGCGATCCTTCATGTTCAAACTAATGCATTTATATGCTAGTTGTTTAAACGTATGCAAAGAACGAGCATCAATTTCATCCCTTATTCGATAATCAATTATCTTTTCTATTTCTTCATTGTAGCGTCGGACCCAATTTGTCATGCTTATTCGCTCATCTTCTACAGGGTGGTTGTATGCCATAAGACCAGTCAATATTTCGAAGAGTACCACACCGAACGAATACACGTTTGATTCTACTCTGGGGATGCAGCTTTCACGGTAAGCGGGATCCATATAATATTTACTACCCCGTGGCTCTTTGTAGATATTGGTGTCTGGGTAACTTCTGGGGACCAGAAATGACTTACCGAAACCACATATTTTGGGTTCTAGATTGTCATATAATAATACATTCTTGCTCTTAAAGTTTCCGTGTATTACTTTGTGGCCCGCAATACCTGAATGCATGTATTTGAGTCCTCTAGCAGCGCCTAAACAAATCTTTAGGCGCTCTGCCCATGTTAGGTAACTATTCTCAGACTGTGTTTTGAGTTTTAAATAAAGACTTCCATTAACTGCATACTCCGAAGCTATAATAATGTCATCATCACTGATACAGTAACCAATGAAAGGGGTGATATTTTCATGGTGAAAGCTGGAAATCAGCAAAAGCTCATTTTTGCTCCTGTCAGCATCCCTTTCAGTAAATAATTTTTGCGAAGTCCAGTGTTTTAAGAAAGCTTCGTGGCCGTTACAGTGATCAACGAGTTTTCCTCTGTAGGTCACATAAGGACGGTGAGGTTTGGAGGATATTCTTTTATCAAAGTCTTCAGCACTGGTGATCTTCTCGATCTCTTCTAGTTGAATTAAAAGCTTCTTTAAGGTTTGATCGGCATTCGCAGAAGCACTGCCATTATCGTCGTACTGTGAAAATAAACACAAGCAAGCTAGTTTATACAAAAATAGTTTTTTATTATTATACCCATTAAAACACGCATCCATTATCAAACATTAACACATATATAACTACAAATTAATACTCAAATATTTAAAACTTCAATCATCAATATGCTCTTTTAAATTAGATGGAAATTAATATTGCAACAAAGTTTAAAAAAGAGATAATTACACGAAAATGTATCTAACTTGCCACTTTTTGTAGTTCTATCTATCATACTATTTTTTTTGTAGTTCTATGTACTCAACTTTTGAATTCACTTAGTTCTGTGTACTCAACTTTTGGTGATTACACGAAAATGTATCTAACTTGTCACTTTTTGTAGTTCTATGTACTCAAATTTTGGAAATAATTGTCTCGGTTGGTGACTTTTAAAAGTTGAGTACATGGAACTAAGTGAATTAAAAAGTTGAGTACATAGAACTAAAAAAAAAAATAGTAGGATACACAGAACTACAAAAAGTAACAAGTTAGATACATTTTCGTGTAATTATCCCTTTAAAAAACCACCAGTTGGTTTTGCTTAATTTCTTTTAAACAGTAATTCGAAAAATGATATTTCCCTTTTGGATATTAGAAGGTCAATTGTTTAACACTCCAAACTTGTATTTGTGAGGAAGAACATTTCACTGGATGTTTGTCAATTGTCATGGATCAAGTAAAGGAACAACTAGGATGCCAAGAAAAAATTAGAACAATAATAATTGTACAGTGAATTCGTTAGGACTCATCAAAACGTTGTTTTTGCTAGCTCGAAGTCCAACAAACAATGACTGGAATCAGTTCCATACACTATGCGTGTCATGTATGTAATCATACTATATGTTTCCTTTTTTACCTAAGATAGTTTGTTCATTCGGATATATTAATGTCGGAAAAGACGGACATTGTCATCAAGATAATATTGGAGGTAGATTGATTATAGAGTTTTGTTGTCTCATGAATGCTTAGGAGTCGATGAATTGAATATGGTGAAGTGATGGATCAAGTAACGGAACAACTAGGATGCCAAGAAAAAATTGGAAATAAAAAAATTGTGGGTCTCAAAATGAGTTGTCTTTAGTTATAAGTAAGGTAATATTTTGATGAATGGTGTAAAAAGAGGGAATATTGAAGTGATGTGGATGTGACAACATAGCTCAAGTTATGATATCGAGTCCTCTAAAAGGTTAAAAACTAAAAGGAAATTGTAAAATATATTTTTACTTATGAAACTAATTTAAAACTTTTGTAAACTAAGATATGTTTGTTTCAGAAAAAGTTGATCACATGATTTATAGGACCTAGAATTAGGTTAAATTACACACTGGTAGAAAGCTTGAACAACTAAAATAACATAATTTTTTATTTAAATCTAATATGCTTTAATTATATTTATTAAATGTTTAGGTGCATGCTAGCAAGTTGTTTAATATTCTTAGTGTACAATGGCTGATAACATTTTATATAGTAAAATAATTACATAATTTTAGAGTGATTTTATAAAATCATTCTTATTGAAAAGAAAATTGGACTAACAGGGAGCTTAATTTTGAAACACAGGCAAAATAAGCAATATGATTGGCTAATAAGATGTCAAAATTGAATTGATTTTGTTTCAACTTTAATAAATTTGGTGGATGATTTGGTTGGAGAGAAAAGCACATAAAAAATATAACTTATGAAAACAAAAACTTAAAGAAGGATGAGGTAATCAATAAAACTTTAGTGGTTGAAATTTAAATATATTATATGGAGTAAGTGTAAAATTATAAATCTTTATATTTTTTAATAACTTTTAAAAATAAATAAATAAACCCTTACACTTTATACCCTCGCAAGACTTTATAATAGGGTGAAAGTTGAATATACGTAACAAACTTTTTAAAATTAAGCAATATACGTAACATACTTAATTTATTGTTAACATACGTAATATACTTTCAAATACTTACCAATATACATAATATTGACAGGTTATCATTTTAAAAATTTACAATAATGGTCTCCAGTCGTTTGCGTTGACTTTCACCATTAGTCCTTTGACACTTTTTCACTTGAAAAAGTTACAATAATGGCCTTTGTGGTTTGCTTTGACTTTTACCGTTAGTCCTTTGACTTTTATCTTTTTTATATACGTTTTTTACACATTTTTATATATGGTTTTATACACCCTTTTTACACGTTTTATGCACACGTTTTTATACATATTTTTACACGTTATTATATACGTTTTTACATGGTTTTATATACATTTTTTACACATTTTTATATACATTTTTTACACAATTTTATACACGGCATTTTTTTTACAAAAAACGTTTTTTACACATTTTTATATACGTATTTTTACACGATTTTATGCACATTTTTATATACGTTTTTTAACACGGTTTTATACATGTTTTTAAAAATGTTTTTTAAACGTGTATAAAAATTTTTATAAAAACGTGTAAAGAATGTGTATAAAAATGTGTAAAAAAAGTATCTAAAATCATGCCTAAAATCATTTAAAAAATGTATATAAAAACGTGTGTAAAAAACTTGTATAAAAACTTGTAAAACACGTGTAAAAAGTGTATATAAAAATGTGTGTAAAAACTTGTATAAAAACGTATATAAAAATGTGTGTAAAAAACGTGTATAAAAAACGTATATAAAAACGTGTATAAAAAGCGTGTAAAAACGTGTATAAAAATGTGTGTAAAAAACGTGTATAAAAGCGTGTATAAAAATATGAATAAAAACGTATATAAAAACGTGTATAAAACCATATATAAAAACGTGTATAAAAAATAGAGGTGGCAAAACGGGCGGGCCGGGCGGGCACGGGCTACGAGCCAAATGGGCTATGGGCTAAACGGGCGCGGGCTAAACGGACACGGGCTAAACGAGTACGGGCCAAACGGGCTCATGTTATACAAAACGCTTTTAAAAATACCCAAAACGACAAAATAAATTCGTCGAACGTAACATCTCATTTATATTTAAAAAATTAAATATAAGTTTTTCTTAAAAAATAATATAATGTTCGAGAAAAACATGTGCCCGTTATGCCCATTTAACTTCCAAATGGGCAATATATGTCCATTTCAAAAAAAGGAGGGGTCCCAAATGTGCCCAAATCTTTTAAAAGTTTGCCCATTTAGCCTATTTTTTTGATTTTGAGCACAAATTGCCACCTTTAATAAAAAAGATAGAAGTCAAAGGACTAACGGTGAAAATCAAAGCAAACCACTGGGACCATTACTTTAACTTTTTTAAGTGAAAAAATGTCAAAGAATTAACAGTGAAAGTTAATACAAACGACAAGGACCATTATTGTAATTTTAAAAACTGATAACATGTAAATATTACGTTATTGATAAGTATTTGAAAGTATATTACGTATATTGAGAATAAAATAAGTATATTAAGTATATTGGTTAATTTGGGAAAGTTTGTTGTGTATATTCAGCTTTCACCCTTTATAATATAACTTTTTTACAATTACATGAGTGTTAGTACTAGTTTGAGACTTTCATTCATTAAAATTACAAAATATTGTAAATATACGAATTAGTCCTAATATACGTTATATATTTTTAAAACAAATATTAGTTTTAAACTTTCATCTTTTAATATTTAGTTTTTACTATATACGTTAAATGAGAATTCATGTTATTCTATTTAAACGTTTAACCTATGTGTAACACGTTTGAATATCAAATAAGGTTAAATTATTATTAACGATAATATAAATGTCAAATGTTAAGCACGAATAATTGTGATATGAAAATAAATATATACGATTGTACTTATAACAATGAATCATGTAATTATAATTCAAAGTTTATATATGTATATCCAAAAAAAACATTTTTAAAAAACTTTACGGAGTATATTTTAAGTTCACCATTGCTCATTATGTGCTACTAAACTCGCAAATTTTGTACAACATGATATTAATAGCTAAAATTAAACAACAATATCGAAATCAACCTCAACCTCAACATTTATGTCAATTAAACAACGTTAAATCTTTCATCTAATAAATTTTTTTATAAAATATTAATAGATATTAATATATATTGAAAAACTCATGCATATATATTAGTTGAAATTTTATCACAATTATCACGGGTAAATTGTTATATGTTTGTATTATTATTTTTTTTTTTTTTGAACATCTTATATATCCATATACTAAACTAAAATTTAATAATAAATTGATTTATGTATAAACCCCGTATGTGCACGAGACTTATAACTAGCTTTATATAGTAGTAATATTAAAATAACCTGCCGCAATGCGTGGGTTACTATTTCTCGTTGATTACAATTTAAATACGAATCTCTTATATATTAAAAGAAAAAAAATGAAATTCAGTCATTTGGCACAACCAAATTAGACCAATAAGATAGCTCAATTTCAAAATCGAGTCATTCTATATTAGCTAATAGAAAGTCTAAATGGAATTAGTTTTATCAAGCTACTACTTTTTTTATTTCAAAATAAATGTCCATTTTCATAATGTACAAAGTTTTAAGATTCTTATCAACCTAACCCACTAAAATCTCTTTTGGAATCGAAACACGAAATGACATTTATTTTGAAGCAACCTAAAATAAAAGGGGAAAAATTATTTTGGAGTGAATGGATTAATAAATTCGATTTTGTAATCTGATTGAGAAAAATTAGCTATAAAAATTGAGTGTACATTAAAAAATAAAAAATAAAAAAATAGAGAAGGTTATAAATTATAAATTAAACTTAAAGGGTTGAATGTAAAATAGCATTATATTCCGATTAACAAATAAAATCTATATGCAAACCTAAAAATTTATAATAACATTATTAATTTGACAAATATCCAGCAGACTTTATATTTGTTTATAAAAAATCACCATTTATTATCATTATTGTTGTTATTTATAAATATTTTTATATTTATAAGATCAATTTCCCTTCAAAAAGTACTTATAAGATCAATTGAATTTATATGGACAAGAATATAAATATCAAAATGAAACCATCACTTACTTTGATATGTAAAAAAAATATACGGTTGTACATATATTAACGACCTATATAATTCATCTTTAAAGTTAAAGGACATCTAAAACTTTGTGTTAACATGAGCCTACTTTTTGTAAGCTGAGATGAAGCATTAAAAAGCATTAAACCTTTGATTAAACACTATATCCATGTTAACATATATGAGCTGGCAATACATTGTGCGCGCATTATGGTTTAAAACTAGTTTATAATATTTACTAGATATTCACTTTTTCCTATACGGACCAAGAATATAAGATTTTTTTTTTAATTTGTTTTAATTATTATTCACATATATATATATATATATATATATATATATATATATATATATATATATATATATATATATATATATATAGGCTTCGGTTCCATTGAGAAGGTTTTTATTTTGAGAAGATTGAGAAATCTTCGTTTGAGCAAATTGATTCATGTTTTTTATTTGATTCACAAGTAAACATCATTTTATGGTGAATCGAATCTATAAATCACAAATTTGATTCACAAATCATTGTTAAAATCGAGTTATGATGACGATTCATTAAATTTGTACAGATGATTCAGTATTCTACATATATCGCAAAATCGAGAGATTTTTAACATTGATTCAATTCTTTTTTTCATATTTTGAATTTTAATTACATTAAAATGAGTTTTACGCTTGAAAAACATGAATCAAAGTTAAAAATATATCGTTTTTGAAAACCTTCTTAATCTTCTCAAAATAAAAGCCTTCTTAATCGATCCGGATTCTATATATATATATATATATATTTGTAATTTCTCTTGAAGATACCCAAAACTAGCTAGTATTTATTAATCTTGAAATAATTAATTAAAACTACAAGCTAATTACAGTAAAAATTAAAAAAATTGTCTTCTTTAGTTGATGGGATTTGGTGCCCGTTTAACATATTTTTCATCATTGCTTGATGTGCATCTGTCAATCAATGCGAGTTTGCCTTTTATAGTGTTTAAAAATCACCAACAAATGAAAAGACTTACTTGAATATCCAAGGCTTTCTCAATCGTCTTGATGATCTCATCCATCCCAGGGCGTTCCTTTATGTCGAAACTAATGCATTTATACGCTAGTGTTGTAAAAATATGGAGAGAACGAAGACTAAATTCTTCTTTTAGATTAGGATCAAGTAATTTGGACGGTCCATCATCATAGCAGCCCCACACCAGATTCATTAGTTGATGAAGATTTTCATCAGACCCAATCCCATGCAGGATTACGAACATTAGCACCCCAAATGAGTAGACGTCCGATTCTGTGTTGAGGAGGTTAGTTTCTTTGTAAATCGGATCCGTGTGAGACTTTTCAAACAATTGTTGAGGGCAAGAATGATGTTGATGCGGCTGATTTAAAGGGACAAATTTTGAGTGTTTAAACCCACAGACTTTCAGTTCCAGTATATCCTCATCTATCAATATATTATGACATTCGATGTCTCCATGTATTACTCTACCGCGCTCCCCAACACCCGAATGAAGGTAACTCAGCACTTTCGCCACCCTTATGCAAATCTCGAGGCGTTTGACCCATCCAAAGATACGAGTACTACTGAGGATTTCATAAAGGCTTTTATGGGGAAAATATTCGTAAGCCATATAGACGTGTGTATCATCTTCATCACAGTAACCGATGAAAGATATGATGTCTTCGTGGTGCAACCTGGAAACTATCTCAAGCTCGTGAGACTTGGAGTACTCTTCTTTGTTGTATCGCTTAATGAAAGCTGTGCGGTTTTGCCAGCGTGTAGAGAGCTCTCCTCGGTAGACACCACTTTTGAGCCTCGAAGAAGAACTGAATTTTTTGGTAGCGCGCTTGAGCTCCTTAAGAGGAATTCGAAAATCTTGGAGGTTTACGGATGAAGACATGGTTTTGTTGACTAATTGTATATGGTTAATTTCTTGTGATTATAAACAAAACTGATCAAGACTGCTAATATATAGTAGAACTTTAGATCAATCCTTGCGTATTCAAATAAGGCGGCTTACAAAAATATCATAAATTTAGTCCCACTAGTTCACATGTTAACATTTGTTAATTATATTCTCTTTTATAATATTCAATAATTGTAAATGGTTGGTCATCTTATTTTAAGATCTTATTATAATTTTTCTTTGTTTTGATAATACTCTATGAATACTTTTTATTACAGATCACGTATAAGCGAAATCTGCTCTCTAGGCACGAAAGAGCAAGATCCGGCCAGAAGATATAATTCATGACCAGGACGGGGTGTTGAGCGGCTTGAAGGATTAGCGGACAAGATAAAACTGGAGGAACCAATAATATCATAAACAATAATTGACTATAACCGAGTCCTATCAGAAATTAAATCCACTACCTAGCCAGAACCTAAAAAGTTTCTAAAAAGAGTTTTGAAACAATTGTTTGCATTGGTGAGTATGTATGGTTTATGTTGATGTGATTATAAACAAATTAAAATTGATCGGCACTTTGCTAATACATAGACATTTAGATCTGTTATAACCGACAATAATATCATAAACAATAATTGACTATAACCGAGTCCTATCAGAAATTAAATCCACTACTTTGCTAATACACGTTATCATTTGTTAAATATGTTATCTTTTTTTTCTGCTACACGTATAGTTGGTCATCCATTTTCAATCTCTTAAAAATTATAAAGAGTATCAGCGTTTTTTATATATTAAGAAAATTATAGTCGTAATTCTTTAGAAGATCGCATTTGATTCTGGTTAGTTGAAATTTCTTTTTCAAATGCTTAGCATTCACACATATTATCATGCGCAAGTTAACTAATTTGATGTTTAATCAGTCTAAATTTTGGGTTAGTAACCATTTATTTCTTAAATGTTCAGCAATTTGATAACTTTTCCATAAAGTTTTTATTTCAAAATTTAAGTACTTAATTAATTTTTGCTAATTAGTTAAATTATCACTAAATTTAAAACAATATTAGAACTCTAAAAATTAGCACTGTAACAAACTACTAAAACTACTACAAAAATTAGCACTATAACAAACAACTAAAACAATAATTTTTTTTTGTTAATTCTTGTTTCATTTTGAATATATTGTCGAGAGTTTCTATTATTAACATCTTTGTGAACCATAATCATCTCGTCTTCAGCTTCATCACATTATGGTGGAACCTGGATAGTATCTCAAGCATATCTCTAAACTCACTCAAGGTCCACTTTGAGTACTTATCACCCTGTGAGAGCATGAAAGCTTTGCGGTTTTGCCAACGTTCAGAGAGCTGCAATCTGAAGACACGATATCCACGTACAATCTTGGAATTAAAATTTTGGGTAGCTTGCTTGATCTCCCACCACAGGATTCAGAATTTTTTAAAGATTTACCTCTGGAGAAGACATTGTATTCCACATTTGTGAGTATGTACATTTATGTAGTTATTTTTTAGTTTGCTGATAAAACTATAGATATTTATATTTAGATCTGCCCTACTTCTGTCTCTACTTAAATCGAAGTATGACTTCACATGTCAACATCCATCAAGCATATATAATTTTATCTAAATAAAACATTTTTTTTTTTTTTGATAAAAGGTCAAAAGACCCAGTAAATGTATTACTTCAAAAAATGTTTAAGTACAAAGGATATGGGTGAATCTCATATCTCAGCTCGTTACATAGGGTGAAAAGTTTACATAACAAGATACTTCCAATTCTTTAAATCAGAAAAAACCACTACTCAAAAGATACCATTATACTCCTATGAAAACAAAATTACTTTCTACCAAGACCTTGGAGCCTGATACCCTACGTGTCATAGAAAGCATCCAAATTTCCGAAAAGATCGTAGGCCTGATCCGCATAGTCATCATAATCATAGTCATCATAATCATCTTCACGATCATGACCACCACTAAATAGGTTCATGGACTCATCAAACGTATTCACAACCTCGTCTTCATCATTATCTGAAACAACAATCTCCCCCACCTTAGAGAATGGGTTATAACCCTCTTAGTAGAAAAAGTAGACCCTGGATAATCAACCTTTTGAATAGGATGACCATCATCATCAACAAGAGTAGCTTTCCCATCAATAAGTAGCTTTTCAAGATCCCCAATTTTCTCAACTAAAGGAATATAATTAACTTCCTTTGTTCCCATTGAATCACTTACAAGCGGTACTTGTGATGCATTACCAGTCTCTAAAGACCCGTTCTCCTTAGCTTCCTTTGGAATACCCGAATTCACATCCTTAGTCACTTCATTAGTAGGAATAAAAAAGTCATCAGTATCATCCATATGAAGGGCATCAAACCGGTTTGATGTAGCAATCTTCGTACCACTCGTACTAGCCACATCAGCGGCCTTCGTACCACTAGTACTAGCCACGTCAGTAGACTTCTTCTTATTGGCATCTACTTTCTTGGGTGCGGTAGGAGGCGCTTTGGGTTGATATTGCATCTTCTTCCCCACAACAGGTTTAGTAAAACCTCCCTTACTTGGACCAGATTAACCACCACTATTACTCTTCTTCTTAGTATTGACCGTTTTAAAACCATCATTAACACTTCGGGTAAAAGGTCAAACGACCTGGTAAATATTATTACTCCAAAAAACGTTTAAGTACAAAAGATATGGGTGATATCCCATATCTCAACCCATTACATAGGCAAACTTACATTAATGCACGTCCAATTCTATAAACGACTCATGAAATAGAGACAAACAAACATACGAAAGCCAAGAAACTACTTTTTACCACGACCTTTGAGCTTAAAGTCATCCAATTTCTATGGAAGATCATAGATCTGGCTCGTATAATCATCATAATCCTCTTCATCTTCATGCTCATACCCACCACCCCCAGATGCAAGGAATTTTGCCATAGGATTATTCTCTGGGAGTACTTGGTCATCATCACTATCAGAAACATCAATTTCTCCCACTTTAGAGAAAGGGTTAGTCCTTTTAGCGGGAGAAAAAGTAGATGAAGAAGAAGGCTTAGAAGTAGCACCCTCCCGCGGAGCATTAGAAGCCACCAACAGCTCCTTGACTCTATTATCAACCACAATCGGATTTTGTGGAACACTACCTATCTTAGGAGACCCCTCCTTGTTAGCAGTCGATACAAAACTAGACTCAGGAGTCCCTTCCTTCGTAACATCGTCATTAGACACAGAACACTCCACTTCAACCGAAATAAGAACATCAAATGCATTGGATGTAGACACCTTAGTTCCACTAGTGCTCGCCACATCTACCACCTTTTTTCTGAGTACCGTTCACCTTCGTAATCATAGTAGGAGCTTTTGGTTGATAACAGAACTTTAGGCCCACTCTAGGTTTAGAAAAACCTCCTTTACTCTGAACATTTTGACTACCACTCTTACTTACCTTCTTACCTTTGACAGCTTGAAAACCATCATCATCCTTTCGTGTAGACTGAGAAATAGGGGAGACATATTTAGGACAAGTACCCACAGTATGTCCAAAAATCTTACAGGTATCATATCGAGGTGGTTTCCATTCATATTCAACCCGAATTGTTTCAATAGAAAACCCCGGAGCATCAAGTAATGGAATAGCCACAGTGAGACTCTCTTTAAGAGCCTCGTCCGCTTTAACCTCAATCAAGCATCTAGCAAAACTACTACGACCCTAAGACTCCAAACACATTTGCCTAGTATAAGAATCCAACATTTTAGGTATACCAATCAATGTAGCAAGAAGACTAAGACCATCTTCAGAAAACATAATGGAATTTAACCCACACCGGAAGATGGGCCAAATCCTCTTTAAGAAAATTAATGTTAACAGTACATGGTTTGAGAATAATAGGGACGTTCCTAATTAGCCATGGACCATTCTCAATAACATCATTGATACCCTTTTTTGTAGCAAACTTAAAGAAAAAGAAACCCTTCGCATTCATCATGACCTTTTGAAGGCCAAATTTACTCCACACATTACGCACATAATACTCAACAACAGGGAAGGCAATATTTTTACCAATAAAATGGCCATAGAGAGTATTATCGAAACGAGAATTTACCTCTTCAACAACTTCCATGGGTACATTTAATTCAGTATTGTTGCTAGATTCCAAGCGACAAAAATTAACTTTACGCTTAGAAGAATCATTGGACATAACATCCACAAACGACTTAAACTTCTCCGGAGCAGCACTAGTAGGTACACTTTTAGAATTAGGGACACTAGTAGCATTAAATACACTAGTAGCTTGAGGTTGCTTCGAAACACTAGGTGTGTTTGAAGCATTCGTACCGGACGTGTTAGAAGCATCATGACCACCAGGTTGTTGATGGTGATAACCAATATCCTTAAACATGTCTTCCAACTCCTTCTGCACTGTGGCACCCTAGGAAAACCAAGTGGAGTAGTCACACCACTTGAACAAATATTCTGATTAGCCCCAATAGAAGTTGTCGAATCCACAATCCCAGCTGATTTTAATGGTAGCCCATCCTCACCCACTAAAACAAGCTTCCCCTCTAGGATTTGTTTTTCAATGTCACAAATTTTCGTCACGACCTCATTAGTATTCATACCCCTTTGAAAATCAGAATAATTAAGGTTTCCTTCATGTGGAACCGTCTTCACAAGAGGTTCACGTGCATGTTCAATAGAATTATGGATAGAACTTGGAACAAATGGAATCGGCTCCACTTGTTCAACTGAAGGGCACTCGTTCATATTAACCTTCTCAAACCTCCCCATAACGTAGCGAAACAAACCCTAATGCAAGAAAAAGCACACCCACGAACTAGAACCAAATCATAACCAGGAAACAGTTCTTCATAATCACAACGTTTAAGAAACCCTAGTCAAGAAAACTAGGGTTTGTAATCCACGAACAATACATAAATAGCCCATAGAAACAGCTTGATTAATAAAACAAACTGAAATAGGAATGTCACCCTTATCGACCAAAGAATTAATAGTGAAGATCAATCGTTACGGGAATGAATAAATAAATGCCAATGCAAATTAAAAATCACCCAAAGTAAAGTGTCACCGACCCACAAATAACTAGCACCAATTTAATGTCACAGTCCCACTAAGAAGATAGTAAAGTATATTACAATAAAAAGGTTAGAGAAATCGTAAGTAGAATGACAAACGATGAAGGTTAGGTTTTTTAATCGCAAAATCGCCGGAGAGATCTTCTTTTTTTATATAATAAATACAAACCATCATTAACACTTGGAGTAGGCTGAGTAGTAGGTAGAACATACTTAGGACAATCAACTAAAGTATGACCAAAAATCTTACACTTTTCCCAACGAGACGGTTTCCACTCATATTCAACTCGAATCTTCTCAATAGTCGAACCCGTCCCATCAAGGAAAGGTATCTCAACATTGAGGTTATCCCTAAGCACCTCATCCTCCTTAAATTCAATCATGCACCTAGCAAAACTACTATGGCCCCATGATTCCTTGCACATTTGGCTAGTATAAGCATATAACATTTTGGGCGTACCAATGAATGTGGCAAGAAAATTAACACCATCATCAGAAAACATAGCAAGAGGAACATCATGGAATTTAACCCACACCGGGATGTTGGTCAAATCCTCTTTAAGTAAGTTGGTGTTGAAAGTCCATGGTTTAAGAATAATTGTTACATTTCTAATCAACCAAGGACCGTTTTCGAGGACATCATCAACACCTTTCTTCGAATTGAACTTAAAAAAAAAACCCTTTGCATTCATCATAACCTTATGTATACCATACTTAGCCCATGCATTGCGTACATAATAATCAACAACAGGAAAAGTAAGGCATTGACCATGGAAATACCCATAAATAGTATTCTAAAATCTGATATTCACCTTTTCCACTACTTTCATCAGGGCAGAAAGATCAACTACGATCTTTTTATTACTACATTCCAACGTACGAAACTTTGACACATGTTTCTTAGGATCATTAGAAGTAGCACCCGCATAAGAGACCGATTTCACACCAGTTCCACTAGTAGGATTAGTCTTAAAAGTGTTGTGACCAGAATTAGCATCAACATTATCACTAGTAGTATTGGTCGTATTCCGAAGTGTACCAAATTCCTGTGATAGCATAGCAACTTTAAAACTCGACAAAGGAGAAACCTGTTTAGGGACATTAGAGGTGTCCATAGGCTGTTTATCATTAGACGGACTAGGTTTCTCTTGATTAGCACTTCCCCCACTCGATGACACATCCACACTTGTAGCTAACAACACATTACCATCAGCACTTGGTTCAACATAAGTCGAAGAAGATCATCAGCCCCATGTGAACCATACTAATCATTAGCAAACAAATCAAGTGAAACCGGCTTCACTTGTTCAGGAACCAACTCATCAGATTCATTCCCAACAGCATGCGAATCATCTTCGACACTAGGGTTTGTCAAAACCCTAACAGCTTTACGCAATGGGGGGACACCTGAATTACCATCAATGGACGTTCCATTGTCTTGTTCCTTTAAATGAATCATACGAGTAGCCAATTCATCAACATGAATATTACCCATGGAACTAGTAAGAGCATATTTATCCTTAGTCACACTTTTTGAAGCCAAAAAACCCTTATACATCTATCACAACCAATAACACACTAATCAAACACTTAATAACAGCCTCTAAAGGATATATATAATAATGGCCAATCGATCAACAATATAGCGATAAGCAAGACCAAATTAAGAAGAGAAAACCCTTATTGCAAAGATTAGGGTTTATAGCGATAAGCACCACAAACTAACCACCAACCATAGTATGCAGTCGATCAATAAAGGATATATATAATAATGGCCAATCGATCAACAATATACGAAACCCAAATTGGATATCGTTTAGAGTTAAAAAAACGCTAACAACAAACAATATTAATGAATTAATGAGATAGCTAAAAGTTTTGCCGTCAACAATATTAAAATCTTGGCAACGCGAAAACGAATCAACAAAAGAAACACACTGACCCACGATAATTAAAACCAGTAATCAATAACTGACCCACAATAGGAGAATTAAAAAATAAAAGTTTAAGAATCGTAGGAAGATTAATCGTTATGTGAGGGATTCGTTAGATTGGCTCGATGTCCTTGTCTAAATAAAACATTAGAATATGCAGAAATGGTAAGACATATGCCTGGTGTGATTAGTGATAATATTAATAATCCTTAAGGTAGGCATAAATTAATGAAGGATTAGCTTTGAATAAGTCTAACGACAGATGGGGTGTTATTTCGCAAGCTGTCTTAAGATTAAATAATAACCTCAAAACATTGACTTCATTTATTTAATATAACATTTCAATCATGATTTTGATTTAATGCTTTCATAGACATCACATTATCAATTTATGTGTTTCATTTATTTGTCAGTGCTATGATTCATCTATTTGGATTTTAAGTCTTTTCAAATGGTTTCTTCTATGGTTAAAAAAAATGAAAAACTTTGATTTTATGAAAAAGAAAGTCTCTTAGCATTCATAAACCTTGTTTCGTTAAATTATCACTAAAACAATATTAGAACTCTAAAAATTAGCATTGTAATAAACTATTAAAACTCTAACTTTTTTTATTTTTTTATTAATTCTTGTCTCGTTATGAATATATTGACCAAGCTTACTATTGTTAACATCTTCGTAAACTTTAATCATCTCGTCATCATCACATTATGGTGGAACCTGGGTATAGTAGTATCTCAAGTTCATCTCTAAAGTCACTATGTGAGAGAATGGAAGCTTTGCGGTTTTGCCAGTGTTCAAAGTTAGAGCTGCCTTCTGAAGACACGATATCCACGTTAAATCTTGGAATTAAAATTTTGGGTAGCGCGCTTGATCTCCTCCATAGGAATCAGAATTTTTTTTAGATTTACGGATTTACCTCTGGAGAAGACATTGTTTTTTACATAAAAGATTTGTGTTCATGCTTGTGAACATAGGCCGATCACAAAAAAGCGATTGAGCCTAGGCGACTTTTTGCGATTCCCTAACTCCTAAAAGTTCGATCATAATTCTGCTCTAATCTCTTCTCTATTGCGTCAATCTGTTCCTCTTAGGCAATTACTTTTGTGTTTTTGCTTCATTGTTCTAGATTCTTGCAATCGTTTTGTTTATTAGGGTTTATTGTTATCGGTTGCTCTTAAGGTTTCGCAAATTCTGATTCTGCTACTGTCATCATTCGCGCCCATCATGGCTGGTTTTGGTAAGTTGATTTGTGCTATAACTCATGCCTTAGTTCTACTAAGGCTCTCGTAATTGAAGATAGACGTGGTGCTTCGTGTTCCTTTGTGTTAGTCGATGTTTTAGGGTTTCGGTTCTGCTGTTTGTTTTTCGTTTTTGTGGGTTTCGCTGCAGTTTGATTTAGTTATTATGGATAAGTGTGGTGATGTTAATTCAAACCTGTCTGCTGGTGATTCTTCTTTTGCTGGTCTTTCTCGTGAGCCTGGTTTTCTTAAGGGAGGCAATTTGGATGATGGTAGAGCGGATAGTGAGGCTTTGAGGGACACAATCCTTGGTACACGTTCGTCTCAGCCAAGTAGTTCTCATATTGATGGACAAGTGGAGCCGATTTCACTTGGTTCGAGCCCTAGTCATGATGCACCTAGTCATAACACGCCTGAGGGTCATGATACTTTATTGAAAATTCGTGCTATTGAAAAACAAATATTTGAGGGAAAACTTGTTCTTGTGGGTGATGATGGCAACCATTAAAACCAGTTGTGACAGTGGATGCTACTACTTCTACTAGGGCTAATCGTTTTGAGCATCTTGTGGTGCCACAAACACAGAAGGAGCTTGAGGAGATGCTTACTACTATTGCTTATTATTCGAAACCTCCTCAAGATACGAGTGTTCCTATAGCTTCTAATGTTTATGCTACTAGTAGTCCTAATAATGTTAATGATAAGGTTGATACAAATGCACATGGGGCTGTTGGTATTGAGAAGGTTGGTGTTGCTTTGAAACAACCTTCTACATCGTATGCTGGTGTTACTTCTACTGAATCTAAGAAACACACGTCAAACTTTCGTAGGTTGGAGTGTAATAAGAAAGCTAATGGTGTGGATCTTTCTGTCCTGATGAAAGTGGTTGAAGAGGTGAACTCTAGGTTTGAGAATACTTTGTATGGGTATTTCCTTGGTCAACGACTTGCTTTTCCTGTTGTTGATTACTTTGTACGCAATGCGTGGGCTAAGTTTGGTATACAAAAGGTAATGATGAATGCAAAGGGGTTCTTCTTTTTTAAGTTCAATTCGCAGAAAGGTGTTGATGATGTTCTTGAAAACGGTCCTTGGTTGATTAGAAATGTACCTATTATTCTTAAACCATGGACATTGAACACCAACTTATTTAAAGAGGATTTGACCAACATCCCGATGTGGGTTAAATTCCATGATGTTCCTCTTGCTATGTTTTTTGATGATGGCCTTAGTCTCCTAGCCACATTGCTAGGCACACCTAAAAGGTTAGATGCTTGCACTAGCCAAATGTGCAAGGACTCGTGGGGCCGTAGTAGTTTTGCTAGATGCATGATTGAAGTGAAGTCGGATGAGGTGCTTAGGGACAGCCTTACTATTGAGATACCGTTACTTGATGGGTCGGGTTCGACTATTGAGAAGATAGGGGTTGAATATGAGTGGAAACCATCTCATTGTGATAAATGTAAGATTTTTGGTCATACTCTTATTGAATGTCCTAAAGTTGTTGAACCTCCTGATCAGCCTACTAAGCGTGTTAATGATGGTTTCAAGATGGTTAATAACAAGAAGAAGGGAAAGCAAGGTGGGTCTACTATTCCGGGTCAAGGAGGGTTTACTAAACCTGTTGTGGGTAAGCAGTTTCAATATCAACCCAAAAAGACTCCTCCTGAACCTAAGAAAGTGGAAGTCACTAAGAAGCATGTTTCTAATGTGGCTAGTTCGAGTGGAACAAAGATTTCTACGTCTAACCAGTTTGATGCTCTTAATATAGAATATACGGATGCGTTTGGTATTCCTTCTAATGACACCAACAAGGATGTGGATTCTGGACGTACAATGGAAGTTAATGAAGATAAGTCTACTAAGACAGGTACTACATCACAAGAACCCCTTGTGAGTGATTTGAAAGAGATGGAGTCAGATGTGGCTCCTAAAACTAATGATTCTTGTAATCCGTCCGCCTCTTCTACTAAGAGAGTTAACCCTTTTTCTAAAGTGGGAGAGATCGTGGTTTCTGATTCTGAAGATGAGGTGGTTGCTAACCCATTTGATGAGTCTGTTAATCTATTCGGTGGTGGCCAAGAGTTTGAAGATGAGTATGATGACTATGACTACGATGACTATGCGAATCAGGTTCATGATCTTC
Organism: Chrysanthemum seticuspe; assembly: GCA_019973895.1. Lineage (NCBI taxonomy): Eukaryota > Viridiplantae > Streptophyta > Magnoliopsida > Asterales > Asteraceae > Chrysanthemum > Chrysanthemum seticuspe. Next base: position 316,005,904 of record BPTQ01000001.1, on the reverse strand, counting down.
CAGGGAATTTGGATGCCTTTAATGCCATGTATGGCACCTAGCTTCAAGGCCCTAGGAAGTAATTTTCTTTCGTTATGTCCTATGTTATCATTCGAATAGTGGTTTGTTTTCTTGTTTAGAAAATAGGAAGTATCTTGTTATGTAAGCTTTATGCCTATGTAACGGGCTGAGATATGGGAATTCACTCATATCCTTTGTACTTAAACGTTTTTTGGTTAATATATTTACCAAGGTGCAAGATTACTCCCCTTTACCAAAAAAGAAGACATTGTTTTCGATATTTGTGAGTATGTACATTTATACGTTTATGTGGTTATTTTTAAGTTTGTTGATAGAACTACAAATATTTAGATCTGCCATGCTTCTGTCTCTACTTAGGGGACGTTTGGTACTCATAGGAAGTGAATGGATTCCATTGTTTGGTACTCATGAAGAATTGAACAGAGAAATATGTTAAATACTTGATTCTCTTGTTTGACTCGACCATGGGAATGGACTCACTATAGAACGTCATCATGAGTTTGTAATCTATCATGCAAACATAGATTTAACATAACGATTTTAATAACATTCACATATCGAAGCTTTTATGGTAACAATTCTTATAGTTTTTCTAGAATATGTTAACAAGTGTTCAATTCCACTTTATTGAGAAACACAAAAAGTACATAACATTACTTTAATATAAAATACGTTTTGATTTGTTGTCAAACCATAATGTTAACAAAAATTAAGTAGCAACTACATCTTCATAACCATGAGCTACAAAAGGATGTTAAGATACAAATTGATAGCACCAAAAAATGCGGCATAAAACATAGCCAAAACAAGAACTCAAACTCATGATAATTGACTCTAAAACAGTAGCAGCAAAACACCGCAAACTGCAAGATATTACACTCGAGCAACAACAACTTAACACCTAAACCGATAGCAAATGAAATTGGAAACGTTAGGAAATTGACACGCTCCAGCAACAAACAAACATTTGTGTAGTTGTGTGATTCCTCTACTCTCTAACCCTGTCTGGTACTTGTTCCAACAGCCCTTGTGTTCCATCCTATTCACTAAATCTTGGTTAAACATTCATGGATTAAATACTAAACAGAAATTAATGTTCTTTTTAGTCTTCTCTTAGATTTTACTGACCATCTCACTTCACTTACAAAGCTTGTAGTTTGTATTCATTTATAGACTCCCCTTTGATAAAATTTAAAATTGACATTTTATCAAACACTTGACATGCGCCACAAGATATCATCAGTGTACACCAACCTGACAAAACTGCTCGTTTATAACCAAAACTGTAAATAGCCTAGAAAATATCTTACTTGTAGATATCATAATCAGCGAGATCATATATTAATCTACCTGATTGTAAGTCATAAAAACAACAATGACGAGCATTTGTAGTGACAACAAACAACAATGAAGACGAAGAGCAGGTTAATTGTTTTAACAAAGCATTCGATTTGGTTAATAAATTTTTGATTTCCTGAAGAAGAATTACAATTGCTAGATAGAAATTGGTTTCACTGAGTTGTGTGTCTGTGTGTATCTTTTGTGTGTGTTGTTGTTGAATGTGCCTTGCACGTGGATCATGGGTTCTATACCCAGTCTTTGTAAGTTGATGTTTGCATTCCCTATGAATTGAGCGGATGAATGGATACACGTATAAAAGTCGTTTCTCAAGTATTCTCCGCTTTTTTAATAGAATGGATAGAATGGAAAGAGAATCCATTTTTATTATCTATTCTCATTCTATGCCATAGACAAACACCTAGAATGCTACCGATTCCATTCATGATCTTTCCATTCACCCGTACCAAACATGCCCTTAATTCAATTCAAGTGAGCAATTGTATCCAGCTACTTCACCTGTCAACATCCATCAGCATACTTTTATCTAAATAAAACATTAGAATATGTATAAATTGTAACACATATATCTGGTGTGATTAGTGCTAATATTAATAATCCTTAAGGAAGGCGTAAATAAATGAAGGATTACCATTGAACGAGTCTAACATTATTTTGCAAGCTATCTTGAGATTAAAAAATAAGCTCAAAACATTGACTTCATTTATATAATATAACATTTCAATCATGATTTTGATTTAATAATTTCATAGACATTACACATTATCAATTTGATGTGTTTCAATTGTTGGACAATATATTCAAAATTCCGTTTTCATGTTGAGTATTTGTCACTGCTTTGATTCATCAATTTGGATATTAAGTCCCCTAGCGGTTTTTTTAGTGTTAAAAAAAACTGAAAAAACTTTGATTATATGATAAAGAAAGTCCCCTAGCGTTCATAAACCTTGTTCCGTTATAGTGATCAAGGCATATTATCTGATTTTATCATATGTGCTGCATGGTTTTAGGATAATATCGCTGCTGAGATGGTTAACAGGTTCTCTATATGCTTGCTACCATTTGTTTGGGTAAAGGGGAGTAATCCTGCACCCTGTTAAATATATTAACCAAATAAACGTTTAAGCACAATGGATATGAGTTAAATCTCATATCTCAGCCCGTTACATAGGCATAAAGCTTACATAACAAGATACTTCATATTCTCTAAACAAGAAAACAAACCACTACTCAAATGATAACATATGACACAATGAAATAAAATTACTTCCTAGGACCTTGAAACTTTGTGCCATACATGGCATTAAAGGCATCCAAATTCCCTGGAAGATCACGAACCTGTTTCGCATAGTCATCGAAGTCATAGTCATCATACTCATCTTCAAACTCTTGGCCACCACCAAATATATTAGCAGACTCATCAAATGGGTTAGCAACAACCTCATCTTCAGAATCAGACACCTCAATCTCTTCCACTTTAGAAAAAGGGTTAACTCTTTTAGTAGAAGAGTGATTGAGCTTCAGACAGTCAGGTTTTATCACATAAGCTAACCACTTGTGAATGGTCAACCGTAATAAAAATCCAAACAGTCTAGAACCAAATGCAATTAAGATCAGAGGAATATAGTGGATTCCTGGATCGTTAAGTCCCACGGAGGATGAATGGTGTTAAACAACTTCAGATGTCGAATAATCACTAAGGATAGTGATCCGTAAGGATTTTGGAATATTTATACCTAAAGAAAAAGTTTTGTAAATTACAGGGGCTTAAATGCAAATTAAAAAAAATTAAAAAGCTAAAATATATTAAATAAACGCTATCACTATTTTTAAAATGATGTTTTTCTATGATTTATAAAACAAAATAACTTAATTAAACTATTAAAACGTAAACTTAAATTATCTAAAAACGTAACTTAAAATGAAAACGTGCGTTATGTATAAAAATTACGCGAGTGCGCAAGTAAAAACGTAAAATTTATGAAATAAAAGTCCTACGAATGCAAAAACAATTTTCTTACTTACTATATGACAAAAGAAAATTTTAGAAAAAAGAATTATATTTTTTTGACTTTTATATTTTTTATTATCTTTGGTGAGTCGATTACCAATTATGGTTTTCCAACTGCCTTTACCACAAGCCATAAACTTGCGGGCTAGCCAACTTTTCACTAGTTAAAGATATGGTGAGCTGAACACCATACAATTTTGGGCAAATTGCAAGCCATAAACGGATTTGAGATATCTTTACCAAGAGCCGTTTGCTCCTGGATTAGCCAATCCTTATGTGGGTTAGACATGGCGGACTGATTACCATTTGCTGAGTAAGTGAAAAACACTTACTCCAAAAAAAAATTTTGGCCAAAAACGGGGGAATTGGGTGGTATAATTACATGATAAAATTCGTGAGAATTTCCCCCCCCCCCCCCACACTTAGAAATGAATATTACCCTCAATATTCAAAGTACCGGCGGTTATGCCGAAACATAGAACATAAAAGGGAAATATTACGGCCATTATTATTTATTTTTTTTTTTTTTTTATAAAGAAGAAAACTTATATACAACAGCTGGGGGCAACTCCCCCACACTAGGGTGGTAGAAAGTAGAAAGAAGTCAGAAATATGAGTGAAAACCCATATTGTGTGTGCTACTGTTTTTGATTACCGAGTCGCTAGCTTGACTCGATCCCCGCATTCATTGGTTCATGGGGAAAGTTTGTAGATCCGGGACAACCACAGGTGGAATGTCCTCTCCAAAATAATGCTTTAATCGATGACCATTCACTTTAAAATTTGGACCATCGGGCTGAGATAACTCAATGGTACCATAAGGATAAACCTTAGCAATAGTAAATGGACCAGACCAACGGGACTTGAGCTTTCCCGAGAATATCTTCAATCTTGAATTGAAAAGAAGGACTCGATCACCAACGTTGAAAACGTGGTTCTTGATTTTAGAGTCATGAATCTTCTTTGTCTTTTGTTTGTAGATCAAAGAGTTCTCGTATGCTTGATCACGGAGTTCATTTAATTCATTCATTTAAACTTTTCTGTGATCACCAGCTGTCTGAATATCGAAGTTTGCATATTTTAAGGCCCAGTATGCTTTGTGCTCAAGCTCAATCGGAAGATGACATGCCTTTCCGTACACTAACTTGTATGGAGTACACCCAATGGGTGTTTTGTAAGCTGTACGGAAGGCCCAGAGTGCGTCATTCAATTTATCCGACCAGGATGCACGATTTTCGCCTACTGTCCTTTCTAAAATTCTTTTAATACCACGGTTGGAAACTTCCACTTACCCACTTGTTTGGGGGTGGTATGCAGTAGATAGACGGTGAGTTACACCATATTTTTGCATGACACGATCAAATTGATCATTGCAGAAATGTGTACCACGATCACTGATTATAGCTCGCGGAGTTCCAAACCTAGCAAAAAGAGATTTTAAGAATTTTACAACAACTCGGGCATCATTGGTAGGTAAAGCTTTCGCTTCAACCCATTTTGACAAATAGTCAACAGCCACGAGTATGTATTTGTTTCCTCGAGATGATGGAAATGGCCCCATAAAGTCAATACCCCAGATGTCAATGATCTCTCAAACTTGAATGGCATTTTGTGGCATTTCATTTCTTTGAGAGATATTTCCATGACGTTGACAAGCGTCACAGGTTTTGACAAAATCGTGGGCATCCTTATAAATCGTGGGCTAATAAAACCCGGAATCAAACACCTTTTTGGCAGTGTAGTTTGGACTATGATGGCCCCCGGTGGGTCTAGCATGGCAAGCTTTAAGAATGTCCATAGCTTCCTGTCCATAAATACACCGTCAGATGACTTGATCCGCACAGATTTTGAATAAGTAGGGGTCGTCCCAGAAGTAATGTTTAACATCCTTGAAGAATTTGTTCTTTTGTTGGGTCGACATCCCCTTCACTATGAAGTTACCCGCATGGTAATTTGCGAAGTCAGCAAACCATGGGGTGGTAGAGTTTCCACGAAAAGAAACCGCATTGAGTGTATCGAGAGGAAATGTTTCATTTATTTCCTTTTTCTCGAAAACATCTTGGTGAGGGTTTTCTAGACGGGACAGATGATCAGCAGCCAGGTTCTCAGCTCCTTTTTTATCACGTATAATGATATCAAATTCCTGGAGGAGGAGAACCCAACGGAGCAATCTCGGCTTTGCATCTTGTTTTGCAAAGAGATATTTGAGAGCCGAGTGATCCGTATACACCACGCATTTGGTCAAGATTAAGTATGGCCGAAACTTCTCAAACGCATACACCACGGCTAATAGCTCTTTTTCTGTGGTGGTGTAATGGGTTTGAGCTTCAGTCATAGTTTTACTTGCGTAGTGGATAGGCTGAAAATGCTTGGATCTACGTTGCCCTAGGACTGCACCGATAGCAAAATCACTTGCATCGCACATGAGCTTAAAAGGCAAGTCCCAGTCGAGAGCAACGAGAATGGGTGCTTCAGTAAGCTTTTTCTTTAATGTTTCAAAAGCTTCGATGCACTCGGGTGAGAAGATAAAAGGAGCATCTTTTTCAAGAAGATGAGTCATAGGCCGGGCGATTTTAGAAAAATCTTGTATGAATCTGCGATAGAAACCGGCATGACCTAAAAAACTCCTAATACCTTTGACAGTATTAGGATGAGGCAATTTAGCAATAACATCAACTTTTGCTCTATCTACCTCAATCCCGCTTTTTGAAATCTTATGGCCAAGGACAATGCCTTCTTTGACCATAAAGTGGCTCTTCTCCCAATTTAGACAAAGATTGGTGTCTTCACACCGTTTGAGCATTTTATCTAAATGGGAGAGACATGTTTGAAACGAGTCCCCAATGACCGAGAAGTCATCCATAAACACCTCCATTGTTTCCCCGATCATGTCGTGGAAAATGGCCATCATACATCGTTGGAACGTGCCAGGAGCATTACATAAGCCAAAAGGCATACGTTTGTAGGCAAAAGTTCCGTATGGGTAGGTGAATGTAGTCTTCTCTTGATCCTGTGGATCAATGGGAATCTGAAAGTAACCCGAGAAACCATCAAGGAAACAATAGTATTCGTTCCCTGCTAATCTCTCAAGCATTTGGTCCATGAAGGGTAGAGGAAAATGGTCTTTACGAGTGGCGTCATTTAACTTACGATAGTCAATGCAAACACGCCATCCCGTAACCAATCGAGTTGGAATTAACTCGTTATCTTCATTTGTGACAACAGTTATGCCACCCTTTTTAGGAACACAGTGAATTAGGCTAATCCAAGGACTATCTGAGATCGGGTAAATCAATCCTGCATCAAGAAGTTTGATAACCTCCTGTTTGATAACATCATGGATTTTTGGATTTACTCTTCTCTGATGTTGAACTGCTGGTTTGAAGTCATCCTCCATCAAGATTTTGTGAGTACAAAACTCAGGGTTGATACCTTTAATGTCGGAGAGTTTCCAAGCAATTGCTTGCTTGTGTGACTTTAAGACCTTTATGAGAGCAGCTTTTTCATCTTTACTCAAATCTCGAGAAATAATGACTGGTAATTTATCATCACCTTCAAGAAATGCATACTCGAGATGAGGTGGTAAGTCCTTAAGTTCGACTTCAGGAAATTCTTTAGTTTTCTCAACTGACTTGACTTCCTTGTTATGAATCTCGACGGGAGGGAGTGATGATGATGGATCATCATTAAGCAACTTCTCAATGAGAAGTATGTCCCCCTCAATGTCGATGGGAGCGTGATCAATTTCCCATGGAATAGAATCACTAGACAAGTATGCTTCAATCTCTTCTAAGATGAAGTCACTTTCCTCAAACGGAGTGAGAGAAGGAGTAGAATTGGCAATGATGGGTTGAGATGAATGAGTTAGATTATCACTCGAAGAATTATGATCATAACCAAGAACTTCTTGAGAGTACTCTTCAGAAGCAACATCAATGATATCTATTCGGTTAACCGACTCAGAATCATAGTTTGCAGAGTACCTCGAAGTTTGATCAAGGTTAAAGGTGACAGCTTCATTACCTACACGTAATGTGATTTCTTGCTCAAATACATCAATGAGAGCACGGCCCGTTCTCAGGAATCCTCGTCCAACAATGAGAGGAACCCGATGATCGGCATCAAAATCAACAACTACAAAGTCAGCTGGAAAATGGAACTTTCCTACTTTCACAAATACGTCCTCGGCAATGCCAAGAGGACGGGATATTGTACGATCTGCAAGCTCGAGAGTCATGCATGTAGGAGTAAGTTCCTGAAGAGAAAGTTTCTTCCATACTGAATAAGGCATCAGATTGATGCTTGCACCAAGATCGGCTAAGGCAAAGCATTCAACCATTCCTGGAAATACACAAGGTAAGAGAAATTTTCCAGGATCCCCAAGCTTTTCTAGAAGCTTCTTCAGGATAACTGCAGAGCAGTTCTCGTTCAGAAGAGTTTTTGCCATTTCAAACAGCTTTTCCTTGTTGCTTAACATGTGTTTGAGAGTTGATGCAAACTTGGGCATCAGCATGATAGCATCCGCAAAGCTTATGTCAAAATGTAGTTCTTGGAAAATTTAAAAAAAGTTGTCCATTTGGTGACTGGCTTTTTCGCGGAGCTTTTGCTCATTCAAACGTGATGGGTAAGGAATAGAAGATTTGGATTTGGTATTTTCAACGGGAGCTACAGGAGGTTCAAAAACAACTCCTGGATTGGAGTTGGGTTTCTGGACAACTTGAGGATGGACATTGTTGGTACCTCCGTTATTAATAGGAAGTTCCTTGTCCTTAGTAGCCCTAGGTTCACTTTCCACTACCTTTGGGAGAGAAGAAGAAGAGGTAGTAGGAATAGCGGGTCCATTGTATGAAACACCACTTCTGGTTGTGATCGCCTTTGCATCGCCCCTCTGGTTAGTGATCGTGTTGCTCGGAAGTTTTCCTGAGCCCGAGGGTTGATCATTTAAAGACTTCTTTAGATCAGCGATCTGACTGACCAACAACCTGTTCATTTCATCTTGGGATTTCATGAATTGCTTCAATAACTCATCAGATGATGGTACTGGAGGATGAGGAGAGAAATTTTGAGGTCGGATGTTTTGATTATGACCTTGTTGTTGAAAATTCCCTTGATTAGGATTCACAATTCCCTGAAATTGATTCCCTCGATTGAAATTGTTTTGATTAAGGTTTCCTTGATGTTGGAAACCTTGATTGGGTCCGGGATAGAAATTACCTTGGTTTTGATAACCTTGGTTCATTCTAGGTTGGTTCTGATTCCGGTTTTGTATGTTAGGATTCTGGTTAAAACCGGGTGGTGCCTGATAAGTATTAGCACGGTAGTTTGGTTCATTTTGAGGACGGTATTGATTACCTCCCTGATGTGAAGTACCGGCTATAGCATTGGCTTCGAATGGACTACCATCAGTGGCAGTACAGTTGTAGTATGCATGAGGACCACCACAAGTAACACAAACTTCAACTTTCTTTACCTCACCATGTGATGGTGTCTGTGTGAAAGTGACTTTCTTTTGGTTAGCAAGAACCAAAGCCTGAACAATATCCGTGAGTTTGTCAATCTTAGCATCGGTGCTAGATGTACTCACGGGAGATGAAGTAGAAGGTCCTGCATTAGACTGAGTCTGATATGTCTTTGTGCGGAAAGGGCGGACCTGGGACTTGTTTTCTATGATTTGCAAGGGTTCTTTTGTGGTCTTGCTCAAGAAATTACCTCCCGCGGAGGCATTTAAAGAGTCTTGGTCAGCTTGTCTCAGACCATTGTAGAAAGTATCCATTTGCATTAACTCGGTAAAACCATGATGCGGACACTTGCAGAGCAACTCTTTGTAACGATCCCATGCCTCCCCGAATGATTCATCAAATCTTTGAGAGAATTTCATTATCTCATTCTTAAGACTTGTAGTTCGGGATGGAGGATAGAATTCGTTAACAAACTTGGTGACTAGATCCTCCCATGTCTCAATGGAACGAGGGGGTTGTTTCTCAAGCCAATTCCGGGCTTGTCCCTCTAGAGAAAATGGGAACAGAAAAAGCTTAATTGCTTCATGTGGGACATTCTTGTATTTGATGGTTGATGCAATCTTGTTAAACCATCGAATATGTGCATGAGGATCATCCCGCTCAAAACCATAGAATTGGCTTTGGGTTATCAGATTAAGCAACCCGGTTTTGAGCTCAAAGGTATCAGCCACAATGGCTGGGACAATAATGGCATCTCCGTAACCCTCGATGGGTGCTTGGAGAAGCTCATTCATCGGTTTGTCTTCTGCCATTACGACAGGGGGTGGTGGTGGTAGACGTTCCTCAGTCACGGCTGAAGGAGCAGAACGTCCTCTACGTCTACGAGGAATATTTGCAAGCTCAGAAAGTGGACTTGTAGAACTGGAAGAACGAGTGCGCATGCACTAAGTATAAAAATCAGTTTTCAAAACAAATGCGAGGCAAAACGACAAGTGAACTTAAACCAATAATCACAAATGAAATGGCTTCTTTGAAAAAGGTACACCAAATCACAAGGACACAAAGGCAAGTTTTAAATCTGTTGTTCGGGAACTTATTAATGGTCACACCCCCAATTGGTAGGTGTACTGCCTTGATTTGCGGTGGTTGATTTTTATGTATTTAAGTACCACTGAAAAGACGTAGGTATGGATTTGTGCTAAAGGTTTAAAAACTTTTGGACAATATTTTTGGTATCGTCTCGTTTAACCAAATCGTATCTCTTTAAGAATCACCTTAAAAGAAACACAAGTTAGAAAACGTTACGATTGTTTTGTTGTTTTATATTTTGTTTGGTGTTGTTAACACTTTAGGAACAGTGTTAATGAACTTTTTGATTTAGGATAAACTTTACGAAAAACCTGTTTACAAAAAGGTGGTATATGTGCAAGTACGGGTCTGAAAACTGCTTTAAAACACGCTTACAGCCTCCCCGGCAGGGGCGCCAAAATTTGATTGAGCTTCAGACAGTCAGGTTTTATCACACAAGCTAACCACTTGTGAATGGTCAACCGTAATAAAAATCCAAACAGTCTAGAACCAAATGCAATTAAGATCAGAGGAATATAGTGAATTACTGGGTCGTTAAGTCCCACGGAGGATGAATGGTGTTAAACAACTTCAGATATCGAATAATCACTAAGGATAGTGATCAGTAAGGATTTTGGAATATTTATACCTAAAGAAAAAGTTTTGTAAATTACAGGGGCTTAAATGCAAATTAAAGAAAATTAAAAAGCTAAAATATATTAAATAAACGCTATCACCATTTTTAAAATGATGTTTTTCTATGATTTATAAAACAAAATAACGTAATTAAACTATTAAAACGTAAATTTAAATTATCTAAAAACGTAACTTAAAATGAAAACGTGCGTTATGTATAAAAATTACGCGAGTGCGCAAGTAAAAACGTAAAATTTATGAAATAAAAGTCCTACGAATGTAAAAACAATTTTCTTACTTACTATATGACAAAAGAAAATTTTAGAAAAAAGAATTATATTTTTTTGACTTTTATATTTTTTATTATGAATTAAATACTATTTTAGACTAATTAAATGATTAAAAATACTAAAACTATTAAGAAAAATCTGAAACTTTTTTGTAAAATACTTTATACTAATACAAAGCTAAGAAAAATATAAAAGGTGTAACAACTTATTGTAATAAGCTCAAAAAAGCTAAACAGCTCGTATAAGCTAAAAATGCAAACAAGGGTTATATATTAAGTTTTGCAAGATACAACCAGTCAAAGTCCCAAGGGCAGTTGGTATGGTGTGTGTGTGGTGAGCTGGGTGGCCAGGGTTCGAATCCCAGCAATGACTTTTTGCAAACTTTTTATTTTTTTGATTTTTCTTTACAAACTGCTTAAGCTAATGATAATAAGCAATTTTCAAAACTATAACTTTTTATGAAAACCACTAATAAGCTCTGAATAAGCTTATTTATCTCAAAAGTTAGCTAGAAATTGAAATAAGACCAAAGTTTAAGCCAAAATGGCTTATAAGCTAAAAATAAGTAAAGGGTTAACTGAGAACAAGCTAGATAAATGATAATAAGCTAAAATGATAACTGAGAAGGCAAAATAACTTATAAATAAGCACTTAAACAAACCAAAATAAGCTTAAACTTAACTGTTGCACAGGACACTTATTGGGTTTCTAGGCAACTTTAAGCTGATTTTTAAGCACTGTAATAAGCTAAAAAATGAAAAAGAACTTTGGAACTAACAAGTTTACCAGTTAAGCTTTCCAAAAAGCTAATTTTCAAGGTTTGGCTTCCATTAATAAGCTTGTGACAAGCTTGAGAAAAAACTGAAAAACCACTGAGTAAAGACTCAGTGTATGCTGAGTGTTTTTGGACAAACAAAAAGCTAAGTGCAGCCCTACCAAATAAGCTAGGAATTGGAAAATTAAGCTTGGGACCTTGAGATAGCTAGGTTGGCTTTCCAAAAATTCAAAATACACAAGCTTAGGCTAATTGATAAGCTCTGTGAGAGCTTGTGAAATAGCTTGTAAAACTGATGCACAGGGCATGTTTTTGACTTTTTAAGAAAATGAACTATGTTGACTTTCATGAGTTTTGGATTAATCCTACTAACTAATTATGATATATTAAGCTAAGATAAGATTATATTAAGCTATGTTAACAAGTTTTAAGCTACTTAGATGAGATTTGTACTTAAAAATCCTAACAGTGAACTAATAAGGGTGAGATTAAGATGATTTTGACTTTTTATAAAACAAGGACTAAATTTTATGCTTTGACTGAGCTAATATGAACTAATGAGACACAGAACAACAACAAGCAATAACACAGATGACCTTTAGCACATGTAAAACAATGAATCCAAACACCCTTTTAACAAGCTGTTTTGAAACTTTTCAAAGCTTAACAAAGATTAAAACCATGCCATTGATTACAGACCTTATATTATCATATATTAAAGCTAAATAAGCATTAAACAACAACACTAACAACATGAAAGTAAGAAATTACACTTATGCTATTTTAACTGTTAAAATAAGATTTTTATTAACTACAAATTAAAAAGAACAAGTGGCTATTTTTATTGCTTAATTATACTTAACTAATACTAATGAACATGAAGACACAGAGATTTAAGCTTATAAATGTCTTACACAGTGAAATGCCAAAATGGATTAAAAGGCTTACAAATTGGATTCAAGCACAAGACTGAGAACTGAGGCATACAAACACATCCTATAGCTTACCAATAAGCACTAAACCCAAGGGCAATCCTTTATTAACCCTGCTCTAGCTTTGATCACCATCTTCATTGCTTTTTTATTTTTAACTAATTTTTCTTGATTTTTATGAATTTTTGCTTTTTGCTTCTAAACTGAATTTTAAGAGTTTCTAATAGCTTCAATAAGCTATCTAAGAGCTTATGTGGGCTTATCAGTCCTTAATAACAACTAACAATAACATTGACAGATTTTGAGAATTTGAAATAGTAAAATTGCATAAACTGAATATTGAACTTAAAACTGAAATTGATGTTAACAAAAGTTTTATTACACACTAGTAACTTAAAATACAGAGCTTAAAAGCTTAAACATACACTGGAATTTGAAATTTAATTAAAACGACATAAGCTAAATTACAATTATTCTAGCTATCTCACTCCTCTGCTTCTCCTCTTTCTTTATAGACTTGAGATACTCCCCACATGCCTCTGATCATTTCCCATCAACAATCTTGGCCATTGATTCAGTCAAACAGATCCTAGCCTTTAAAACTGATTTTGGCACCAAAAGTGGTACTAGTGGATTAGAGCAGGTATTGAGGCAATTAAAGAATTGTGGATGTTTGTGGAGGTGTAGGGGACAAAATGAGAAGTAGTCATGGAGCTATAGGTGATTTGACAGTAAAAACAGAGGTTGAGGTTGGTTGGAGTGTTTGATGGTGGGGAAGCATTAAATGCTTGTGGTTTGGTATAGGAGGAGGGGTGACTGGGAGAGTAGTATAAGTGAGGTGGAAAGGTGGTGAGGTGGTGAAAAACCACCCTGGTTTTGGTTTGCAGAGAGGTGTGAGGGAGATGAACAGTAGTAGCAGTTTGGCGGGTTTGACTTTATTTGACCGATGCTTATAATAAGGGAAGGGGGTTCACAATGTTATTTGGCAGGGGTCTTTTTGGTTTGGCTGGGGATCAAAATACACAAAGGGTCATTTGGTTTGTTTAATACACAAGGACCATTGTTGTAATTTCTGCAAAGTTAAGGGACCAAAACTACCACTTTTCCAAAGTTATCACAAGGACCAAACTTGACAAACTTTAATAGTACAAGGACCATATATGATTATTTTTAAAATATCCAAGGACTATTTTTGACATTTTTTAAACTTGAGGGACCTTTTCTGCCATTTGACCAAAGATTCATTCAAGGACCATTTTTGACAACTTAGAATATTTCAGGGACCTTGAATAACATTTTTCTTTAATTTGATATACCAGGGACTGTTTTTGACAACTTTTGAAACTTGGGGGACTAAAACTGCCAATTATGCAAACTTGATACGTTTTTCATCTGATTTTGATATTTTTGCATTTAAAACACATAAAACACTTATTTGTGATATTTTTATCATTTTGATACATTTCTGAGTGTTTTCAGATATTTTTGGCATTCTAAACAGTACAAAAATGATGAGTATTTAGACACTCATCAAAGAGGTAGACGGAATAGGTTGACCATCCTCATCCACAAGAGTAGCTTTCCCATCAATAATTAGCTTTTCAAGCTTACCAATTTTCTCAGCTATGGGAGTAGAACCAACATCCATTGTTCCCATTGAATCACTCACAAGCGTTACATGTGATGTAGAACCAGTCTTTATCAACTCATCCTCATTAACCTCCATAGGGTTATCTTTTTCCAAAATCTCATCTTCACTGACAGAAGAGGTCACATTCCCAACTTTAGAAAACGGATTACTTACCTTGGCAGCAGAAGAAGTCCCAGTCTCCGGAGGCTTAGACGCCTCACCAATATCACGAGAGTCCTTCCCCCGAGATCCATCAATACCTGCTTCCTTAGTAGTACCAGAAGACTTCCCAGTCTTGTCCTTGTTAGTAGAAGAATCAGCCACAGTACTTGGGATGCCCCGAGTCATCTTCCACCTCAAGAGTCCCAAAAGAGTTAGACGTAGTAATCGGTGTATCTTTAGCATTACCACTAGCAGCTGCCGGTGTCTTCATCTTTGCAACATATACCTGCTTCCTAGGTGCAAATCTAGGACCCTTACCCATATTAATACCACCAGTCATCTTCGTACCTTTAGGTTTGGCTTTTCGATTATGCACCACCTTAAAGCCATCATCAGGTTCATCCTCATTAGAGGTGGGGGGAACATCATTATTCTCCTTAATACTCTTAGGACAACAAGCAGTATCATGCCCAAACACTTTACATTCCGCCCAGTGTGGCGGCTTCCATTCATATTCCACTTTTATACTTGCCGTAGTAAAACCACTATCATCCTTATTAGGGATCGCCATAGTCACCACATGTTTAAGCTCAAATTTAGATGATAATTCCACAAGAGCACGTGCAAAACTAATGCGACCCCATGAATCAACACACATGGAACTAGTAAAAGTATCTAACATAATCGGCTTACCCACTTGAGTAGCAATTAAGCTCAACCCATCTTCCGAATATGCAAGTAATGGCACATTATGCAATTTAATCCAAACGGGAACTCTAGTTACCTCACTTTTAGACAATAGCACATCAGGAGTCCATTTAGTGAGAATGAGAGGAGAATTGCGAATAATCCAAGGGCCCCGTTGAAGAACATTCTCAACACCCTCTTTAGAATCGAATTTAAAGAGGAAAACACCATCATCGTTCTTTATTAGTTTCTTAAAACCAAACTTACCCCACGTGTTGGAGACGTAGTTCTTAACCAAAGGAAAAGCAACATTCTTGCCAACAAAGAAGCCAACAAGTGTATTTTCATACCGGTTAAATACACCTTCCATAGCAGCCTTCGGAAGCACTGTATCATGATTATCAATGCGCGTCTCATTCACCAAGGCACGAAAATTAACTTTCCTAGAGACACGTTCCGGGTTTAATACATTAGCAAATGACCTCACTTCATTAGTTACACTGCCAATCACGTTAGGACCTGAAGTAGAAGTATTCACCACGTTAGGACTAGAATTCACCACGTTAGGCACACAAGTATCTTGGCCGTAGGCATTAGACGAAGTCCCTTTAGTACTAAAATCCACCCCACTCTTAGAAGTACCAGAATTATTACTTGCAATCCCCACCTTAGGTTCCGCCCATGGGTCAGTTTGGTCCATGTTAGACGTGTCCCAAACCGTATCAACCGTAACGTCCCCAAACAGATTACCCTCATTATTGCTAGGGTTTCGGACAACCCTAGCAGCCTTGTGTATCTCAGGAACAGTGGTACCATCATTAAGACCTTTTAAACGTTTAAGCCTAGCATCCAAAACGTTAATGTCCAAAGAAGCATAAGGATTAGGTTCCGTATTCTCACCACCTTGATCGGCCACGTTGGATGCTGCATTCAGTGAAGACCCATCCATGTTTAAGAAGTTCCATCTCTCTCAAAACCCCACAACCAATTCAAGTACACGACACAACCAGCGCATAAGCAAATCGAACAGAAACAAGAAAACCCAAACTGAATGTTAGGGTTTAAACCACAAAGAATTCGATCCTATCCCATAATACACAATGTTTTAGAGAATGATAGGATGAAATAGGCCGAGTAACAACCAGAAAAAAAACGAATATAATAAACCCTAAAACAACGATTCTACAAAAAGACCTGAATCAGGGGAAACAATACCTAAAACCAATCAAGAACCAATTAACTATGATGTTAATCGATATCAAAATCAGTTAGAAGCAAAGAATCCCAAGGAATAGGCGAATTGAAGAAAAGCGATTGAGGGATGTTAGGGTTTAAAATTTTCGCCAAAGAGAGAGATCGGTTAGGGATCAACAGGGCATGTTAATTTTATTAAATAAACAAAAATAAGTATGGCTATCATATGCTTGCTACCATTTCCGCTTCTAATTTGGATTATACTAAAAAGAATAATGTTGTGAGATGTTATGTGAAGTTAAATTGTTATAATTGTATTGTATTAATTATTCGGTGATTGAATGAAATCTTTAATTGCTTATTTAAAAAAAATAAGGAAGGATAAACTGATATGGATTAACAAGAAAACGAAAGAAGAGAATTTCTTTACCAGGCAAATGTGAAAAGATACTAGAACGTGCAAGCACACATTAAATCAAAACACACACAACCAGCAATTCATACAAGTATACAACTCAAATTTACAAAAGTTCCACTTATTACTGTTCTCGTAACAAAAAAAATGCTCTTAAGAAACTGAACTTGCGATGATCAAATAAGTAATTACTCCAATGATCCATATGAATTAGCTCTCAGTCACCTTTTGCTTAAGGTCCCCTTGATTAGTTACCTACCACAAAATGTAGTTGAACCAGATGAGTGGTAAGACACATATACTGAACATGCTACGATAACATAAAAAGTGTTGGTCCCAAATTGTGTGTGAGTCGAAATGTGAATTGCAAACAAATAAACTAGATAACTTTTATTTCGTCTAACCAATGTAATATTACATACAAATCTATATATATAGCAAACGAATGGGTATGTCCAAACATTGTGTCCATTCGGTTCATAAGCGAAAATTAACTACCAACTAACTTAACGATAATTAACTAACTTAACCACTTTGGCAGTTATTAAGTTTCTAACGAACACGTTTAGACCTTCAAGTTTCTGTAAAGCAATATCAAGATTATATTGGTTCACATTCTCCTCCTTAATCTTGATCGTTTCTTTGTCCTAAGTCTTGAACTCCGAGCATTTGTTGCATAGTCAATAACTTGAGTCTTGGTAAAGCTTTTGTTAAGATATATGCTCTTTGTAGTTCTCCACTAATGTGTTCCACATTGATATGACCATTCTCTATGCATTCACGAATGAAATGATAGCAAATGTCGATGTGCTTGCTTCTTCCATGAAAAACTGGGTTCTTTACGAGTGTTATTGCTGATATGTTGTCAACTCTATGCGTTATCCTCTTTTCTTGCCATCTAGTTAGTTCATTAAGTAATCGTTTTAACTATAAGGCTTGACATTCTGCAGTAGCTACCATGAATTCTGATTCACATGATGAAAGTGCTATTGTTGGTTGCTTCTGAGTACACCAAGTAATAGGTGACTCTCCAAAGTAAAATACTATTCCAGTAGTTCATTTTCCTTTATAGGTGTTGATTCCATAACTACTATCACTGTAACCTGTAACCTTGCCGCCGCCTTCTTTCTTGTATATTATTCCATGTTCCTTTGTTCCTTTGATGTATCGGATTACTTGTTTCACTACCTTCAGGTGGTGAGCCTTTAGGTCTTGCATAAATCTGCTGAGTAGTCCGACTGAGTAACTAAGATCTGGTCTTGTATGTAGTAAGTATGTGAGACTTCCAATTAAGTTTCGGTAATAAGTTGCGTCAACTGGGTTTCCATTTTCCGCCTTGACCAACTTAGTACCGGGATCCATTGGTATCTTCGTATCATTACTCTCCGTCATACTTGTTTCTTTTAAGATCTTGTTAATATATCCTGTTTACTTGATTGTAATCTTTCCTCCTGTCTGTGTAACTTCTATCCCAAGGTAATAAGCTAGCAATCCTAAGTCGCTCATCTTGAATTTATCTGTCATCTGGGATTTGAACAAGTCTATTTCCTGCTTTGGAGTGCCTGTGATTATCAAATCATCTACATATACTCCAACTATAAGTGTAGAAGTCTTGCTTCTCTTCGTATAAACTGCTTGTTCGAGATTAAATTTCTTGAAGTCTACGGACTTCAAGGTTTGGTCAAGCTTCACGTTCCAAGCTCTTGGTGCTTGTCTTAAGCCATACAAAGCTTTTGTTAGCTTGTAAACTTTTCCTAGGTTTCCTTGTTGAATGAAACCTTCAGGTTGTGTAACATAGACTTTTTCCTTCAACTCTCCATGTAAAAATGCTGATTTTACATCTAAGTGGTGTACTTTCCATCCATGATATGCTGCTACTGCTAATATTAAGTGAACTATCTCTATTCTAGCAAATGGTGCAAACACCTCATCGAAGTCTGTTCTTTGTTCTTGTACATAACCTTTTGCTACTAATCTTGTTTTATATTTAATGATCTTTCCTTGTGCATCTCTCTTGGTTTTATAAACCCATTTGAGTCCTATTTCCTTCTGATTTGCAGGCATTGTGGTTAGAGTCCATGTGTTATTTTTGTTGATTGAATCTAATTCAATCTGCATGCTTCAATCCACTTCTCATCTTTTGATGCTTCCTTGTAATTACGGGGTTCTTCTTCAGTGAAAAATAAGCTTGGTGTTTCTACTTCACGTGCAGTTTTGTAGATTTCCGTTACATTTTTTAAACCTTGTACTGGTCTATGATCATATCTCTTATCTAAGCTTCCTAATGAGCTAAAACTATCTTCTTCTTCATCCTCTGAGTTAGGGTTGAAAGTGTATGTTGGTGGTGTGATTGGTGAGTCTGGATCTGATATAGGATCCGGTTCATGATACGTGTTATCATTGTTTTCTATGTTGACTGGTGTATGATTCTCATTGTCAACTCCGTTTATTACAAAGCTAGTCCAAAACTTGTCTTGTGTACTTGCATCCTCTTCATTGCTATTCCAATCCCACGGTTTCATTTCCATAAACTTTACATCCCTACTAAGATGTTTCTTCTTTCCTATCGGATCATATGACCTACATGCTTTTGATCCTTCTTCAACTCCTAAGTAAATCATTGGTATGCTCCTATCATCCAGCTTCTTCAAGTCAGGTATTGGTATCTTAGCATAAGCTATGTATCCGAATATTCGTAGGTATTCCAGATTTGGTTTTCTGTTGTAGAGGGCTTCATATGGTGTTTTATCTTCCGGGGCTTTTGTAGGTACCCTGTTGAGTATGTAAATGGCGTGTCTGACTACTTCCGCCTAAGAAGTTAAGGGTAACTTCATCGCTTTCATCATACTCCTAGTAGTTGATAACACTGTCCTATTTCTTTTCTCTACTACACCATTTTGTTGTGGTGAGTATGGTGCTGTCAATTATCTTGCTATTCCATTCTCCTTACAGTATTTGGTGAATTCATTTGATGTAAATTTACCTCCTCTATCAGTTCTTAGCATTTTTATTTTCAACTTCAACTTCAATTCAATCTGCTGTCTAAATTCCTTAAATGTGCTGAATGTCTGATCTTTCGAAGTTAGAAAGTAAGCCCACATGAAACGTGTGCAGTCATCTACTAATTAGAAGATGAGCTTCTTTCCAGAGTGTGTGGCTGGACTTATGGGACCACAAAGATCTCCATATACTAAGTCCACCGGGTTCTTTGATCTGAATTTAGCTTGATTTGGAAATGGTGTTCTAATGTGTTTTCCTAATAAAAATGCATCACAGATTTTTCCTGCATGATTTATTCTCCGTATTCCATCCACTAGACCCTTTCTTGTCATCTTGTTGATAACATCAAAGTTTAGATGACCTAATCTAGCGTGCCATAACTATACTTGGTCATCTACATTTGCTAAGAGATATAAAGGGGTTTCTATATGTAATATAATACTGTAAAGTCGATTCTTAGATCGTTCTACTTTCATCCGCAACAACTTGTTCTTATCATACGAAGTCAGTTTGTTTCCATCCATGATGATCTTACAACCTATTTCTGTGAGTTGTCCTAGACTAAGTATGTTGCTTTTGAGGTTTGGAATGTAGTAAACGTCCGAAATCATCTTCTGTTGTAGGTTTCTACATCCTAATAATATTGAACCTATACCCTTTATCTCCACATACGATCCATCTCCAAAACGAACGCATCCAGTGATGCTTTCGTCAGTATCCTTAAAATGGCTCTTGGTACCCGTCATATGGTTACTTGCACCATTATCAAAATACCATATGCTAGCATCTGTTGTAGCATATTTGTGGGGTTGTACTTGTTCTTCATTCAACAAGATTTCTTCAGTTTCGTGTGTAGCCATTAATAGTGATGGTTCATCGTCTTCTAAGATAAGGTTTGATTGTTCCTGAGTTGTTGGTGGATTTCTGTAGTCTTTCTTGAAACGTCCATGTTTCGCGCAATTTAAACATTTTAACTTCCTTTTATTCCGCTCACCTTTATTCTTATTTGACTTATCAATGTGAATTGAATTTTCTCCATTCGAGTTATCTTTGTTTCCTTTATTTTGCCAGTTTCCTCGTGAGTAGTTTGATCTACCTCTATATTTGTTAAATCGTTTCTTATTTCTAGAGTGTTTGCATTGTGCGAATAAGAAGTTATCTTGGCTTTCTACTTGTCCTCCCTTTCGGAGTTTTATCCTTTCCTCGAATGCCTTAAGTTTTCCAGTGATCTCATCTAAGGTAATTTCATCGAGATCATTTGTCTGTTCTATGGATGCTACTATTTGAATGAACATATCTGGTGTGGAGTCTAATAGTTTTCGTACTAAAAGTGATTCATCCAAGGTTTTTCCTAATTCTTTAGCCTTCGTGGCGTAACCATTTAGTTTGTTCGTAAATGCATCCACCGTGTCATCTTCCTTCATCTGAATGGTTTTAAATCTAATCATCAATGATTGTAACTGTGCCTGTTGCTCCTTTTCTACTCCAATGTGTCTTTTCTTTAACGAATCCCATAATTCCTTTGCCGTTTTACAACTTGCTACTTGTAAAATCACATCTTCGGTCAACGCTTGATATAGGAAAGCCGTTGTTGCCTTATCCTACTTGCATGTTATCCTTAGGTTCTATTGCTTCCCATAAACCTTGTGCTTCTAGTATAACCTTAATTTGTATAGTCCAAACTGTGTAGTTTGTGGTTTTGAGTTTAGGGCATTGATATTGTGCAATTGGTGTTACGGGTTTTGGTGTTGTGTTGGTATTGACACCAGGCATCTTAATAGTGCTTATAATCTTCACTTTCTAATTCGTATGGGAATTCTAACTTAGTACGGTAATCTTAAATACTACAAGAACAGAAATGGTTATCCGGGAATCCAAATAGTACGGGATCAATATAAAGTTTTTGGGATTTCCTAATAATAGGAAATAACAATTTATACTATCTAAAGTATAATAGAAATCCAAAGTTTGAATTTGTGACCTCATTGTTGTGTTAAACACAACTGTATTCCCACTTGTGTGTTGGTACTCGAGTGTTATACCAACCACGTTCTTTTCTTTCCTCGTCTTATCTCCAAAGCAACTTGGTTGTTTATTGATATTGTCGAATTTGTTCAATAAACCAACCAACGTGTGTTTTTTTTTAAAATACCACACTCCCACGTTGTCCTTTCTTTATGTCGACTTGGTTTCCAGCGTGTGCCCTAGACCTTCTTTGTTTTGTCTCGGCTTCTTTCTCCAAAAACACCAAACGTGTTATTGGCCACAATCAAACGTTGTTGTTTGTTGTTGTTTCGTTCCAAGTGATACACAATTTTCACAAATACCTCTTGGTATTTACCAAAGCAAGTCGATTGCTTTCCTTTTCTTTCACTAATACCCACGGTATTAATTTCAACGTCTAAACAAATGAGAATTTTTTTGTCGTTCTGTTGTTGCTTGTTCCTTTCGTGCGTTGTACCACAATACTTCCTTGTTTCCTTCTTGATTCCACACTATATCTTCAACAAACCTTCCAATACCCGTCGGTATTCTATTAACAAACAAGTGATCAGCCTGTTCTTTTTGGTATTTTGCTGTTGTTTCCGTATTGCTAAACGCTTCTCCAAACAATCCTTGATTGTTTTGTTGTCTCGGTATACCTTATCAAATATGTAAGCAACGCCTTTTTTCTTCTTGTGTATCTCGTTATTTATACACAATGGTTTCTTCTTGACGTCTTTCTTTTCCTTCTTGTCACGTTGTATAGCAACAAGCCTCTTCTTCCTTCTTTGTTGTCGTGTGCTAGACACCAAAAAAGGCATTAACAATTGTTTTCTTCCTTTTGAATTTTTGTTGTCGCATACAAGTATCACAACAAAAGCAGGCCACCACTTTGTTTGGTGTCCTTCCATTTGCAATTTCGACACAAGACAAGTCGTATA
Source organism: Chrysanthemum seticuspe (assembly GCA_019973895.1). Lineage (NCBI taxonomy): Eukaryota > Viridiplantae > Streptophyta > Magnoliopsida > Asterales > Asteraceae > Chrysanthemum > Chrysanthemum seticuspe. The sequence goes on along the minus strand of BPTQ01000001.1, from coordinate 315,983,341 downwards.
CTACCTTCTTGTGTCCCTTAGTTATCCAGGCAACATATCTTTGTTTATACGTCGCGTTGTTTCCTTTCTGAATCAAAGGTTCTGCGTGTTGTTTGGTTTTTTGTTTCCTTCGTCTCATTAACAATGGTTTCTGGTTTTTGATGGTGTAACGAGCGTATAGTATAACAAGGCTCTTGATGCCAAATGTTGGTCCCAAATTATGTGTGAGTCGAAATGTGAATTGCAAACAAATAAACTAGATAACTTTTATTTCGTCTAACCAATGTGATATTACATACAAATCTATATATATAGCAAACGAATGGGTATGTCCAAACGTTGTGTCCATTCGGTTCATAACCAAAAATTAACTACCAACTAACTTAACCATAATTAACTAACTTAACCACTTTGACGGTTATTAAGTTTCTAACGAACACGTTTAGACCTTCAAGTTTCTGTAAAGCAATATCGAGATTATGTTGGTTCACAAAAAGTTCATGGCTAACCAGTACTTTATTAATTCGGTAAATGATTGACGACCATAGAAATGAAAAATCTTGACTTATAAGTAACATAGGCAAACAAACTTGACATGCTGATCCAAATATTCTCTAGAAAGTAAATTGTTGAAGAATACCTACCGTCCGTGAATTATAAAAATTCATATACGTTATTTTGGCTAAAAAAATGATATGACTTAACAACAGGCTTTCCTAATAGCAAAGAACAAGTCATGGACTCCTAACAGTATTTTGAAAGACAAATCGCACAAAAATGTATCACACATAAGATCAATTTGAATTTTAGCTAGGTACTCAATTGTCTTTTTCTCAATTTAATACATCGAAGTCATTTTTCATGCAATGTAAGTTTTTTTTTTTTTTTTGACTTTTTGAATGGTGTTATCGGCCATTATTTCAACGTGGATTGGTTAATTAATATGATATATCGTTATAATTAAGCATTTAAAAGTCATTTCGGCTAACATTATGACCCGTAATCGCTTTCGAAAAGTCGAAAAAACCTTGTATTGCACAAAAAATAACTTCGATATATTAAATTGAGAGAATAAAAGTTTAGTACCTAAAATTAAAATTGACCTAAAATGTGATACGTTTTTGTGCAATTTACCCTATTTTGCAATGGTGTCGTGATGCTATCGGTTGAACTGCCTATGCTATGTGATTAGGCGCGTAATAGCTTTTTATACTCAAAGTAGAATATGATGATAGAGAAATGAATGAATCAAAACATATACAAATAGATAACTGAAATAAATACTTACTTGAAGTTCCAATGCTTCCTCAACCCGATCCACGATCATTTCCATGGTAGGACGTTCCTTTGAATGAAACTTATGCTCTGAAAAGCAACTTCTCTATACGCATTAAAAGAGCGATTATCAATTTCATCTCTTATCAGGGGATCAATTATCAAGTCTGGTTTTTAATCATAGTAGCGTCGGACTATATTTAAGAGAGGTTTCGGTTTACCACCTTCTAACCTTCTTTTATGATAAGCTAACATTCCACTCAACAACTCAAACATTACCACTCTAAATGAATACACGTCTGATTCTTTCTGGAGGACGCCACCTTCATGGTAAACTAGTTCCATGTAAATGTTGGTAACGGCAGCATTTGTGTAGACTTGGGTATGTTGCTGATTTATGGGGCCAGATTTTGGCAATCCAAAATCACAAACTTTTGCTACAAAATTGTGATCCAATAAGATATTTCCGCTCTTGACGTCTCTGTGGATTACTCTGTTCTCCTCTCCAAGACCTGAGTATAGATAGTCGAGTCCTTTAGATGCATCTAAGCAAATCTTCAGACGATGTTCCCATGTCAGAGAACGTCTCTTTTCCTTGTCTTCGAGATGACGATCTAGGCTACCATTACTAGCATAATCGTAAACTCTAATCTTCTCCTTGGCTTCATCACAGTAACCAATGAAAGAGATGATGTTTTCATGGCTGAAACTGAAAATCCTATTCAGCTCGTTGCGGAACTCATACTCTCCTTGGTAACTATCTGGACGTAGGTGTTTGATGGCAATTGTGCGGTTTTGCCAGCGTTCAGAGAGTTGGCCTTTGTACAGGAAACCAAATCCACCATCTCCAATCCGAGTTTCTTGACCTTTTTCTCCAATGGCCAAGTTAATGTCCTCCAATGGAATTCGGAAACCTTCTAGTTTTTGAATTTTTCTAGCAATGGTAGAAGCAACTCCATGGGTCTGTTAAGATGATTGATGCAAGAGTTCAGATAAATTTCATGATTTCTGTTAACATTTCATTATCTACCCGTCAAGCAGGAAGAAAAGGAAATATTGAAGCAATCATCACTTGACAATTTTTCTTTCATAGTTATGATAGTTTACGCCATCTATAAAAATTTGATTGGCCTTTAGCAAATTATTTGATAAATATTAGATACTTTTCATTGTGGCCTATGGAACTAGCTAGACATGTATCTTTTAACATAACTAATGATAATACTTACTTGAATAAACAATGCTTCCTCCAATCTCTTGATGACCTGATTCTTCATGTTCAAAACTGTTGGACTGATTAATGTCTATATGCCAAACAGAATATAAATACGTTTATATTTAAAAAGCCTGTATTCAGGCCCATTAATATGACGGATGTAGTTTAGGGTTGCAATGGTTATATATGAACCGGTATGTCTCTTGAAGGCACCATTTCATTCAGTTTATATAGGATCAAATTTTGCAATTCAAAGTAACCCCATTCATTTATATTATCAGATTATCGAGGGTTCAACAAATCTTCTTTGTTTCTCTTTTTATTGATTCTTGATTATGATAGCATGGACGTTGTTCGATAAATTTCGACCCTGGAAGATGAAATCCATTCAAGACGTGTGCAAAAGTGGTGTCAGCAACCGCAAAGAAGAGGAATCTGTGATGGATTGAATGATCAAGAGATTTGATCATGAAAGGTCATGCGATAACGAAAGAACAAGGTTGTGAAGGTCTCGAATTCGTAAGCAAGAACAACAACGAAGGTGATCAACCTGGACTTAAGGAAGATCACAACAACAACCGCGAAGGTTCAAGAAGAAGACTGTGAGAGTCTCAAGATGAAAGGAATTACAGAAGATTCACAAACAAAATTTGGCATTCGACATTAGGAGGGATATGTTGGAATGATTAATGTCTATATGCCGAACAGAATATAAATACGTTTGTTTTTAAAAAGCATGTATTCAGGCCTATTAATATGACAGTTGTAGTTTAGGGCTGCAACAGTTATATATGAACTGGTATGTCTCTTGAAGACACCGTTTCATTCAGTTTATAAAGGATCAAATTCAGTAATTCAAAGTAACTCCATTCATTTATATTATCAGATTATTGAGGGTTCAACAAATCTTTTTTGTTTCTTTTTTTATTGATTCTTGATTATGATAGCATCGATGTTGTTTGACCAATTTCGATCCAGGAAGATGAAATCCATTCAAGACCTGTGCAAAAGAGACCCAAGTCAAGACCCAAAACGACCCTATCAAACAGAAAGTCAGAAACATCAAAAGTCAACCAAGGCAGTTTTTGACAGTTACAAACGGTTACAAAGTTAACAGACACAACTGTTGGATGGGTTGAACCATTACAACATTTACTTGTACCCATTCGTTTAGTATTTATACTTTGAAGATAGATAGTAAGATAATGATGACAGATTAATTACAAAGCATTTACAGATTCATTTGTTCTTATTTCACTTGGTATATCTTGACCACGTTAAGACCATAGATCCATACGTTTGAGGCCAACAATTGGTATCACAGAAGGTTTGTATTTTTAACCAAATCATCATATACCAAGATCTTTTCAAACTCCGTTCTTGAATCGAAACACCACTGAGAGTCAGAATTTTTTTTGAAAAAACAGTCAAACCACAATAATCACAAGAATCATCTTATTGTGTTTTATCAGAGAACCCACTCCTTTTTTGTCACCAAGGTACCAATCAAGTGATTAATTACCGGCATCAAAAAAGGAGGCTCATCTTCATCTTTGAAAAACCCAGTTGGAATCTATTCAAGAACAAAGAGAAAAACCATATACCAAAGTCATCAAAAGGGCAGAAATTAACGATTCGCAACATAGAACAAATACACCTGTTCAATTAAGGAATCAAGCCTAGAACATCAATTGAGTCACCAATCCACACAATTTCAATCTCCAATCATTCAAATCTCTCTCGGATAGAAGAGCCCCAATTTATTCGAAACCCTAAGTTTCAAATTGAGGGATTATAAGTGCTAGTGAAGAACACAACACACCAGAGAAGAACAAGGATGGTCAACCTTTCCTTATCACAGGAGGTCAACCATCAGAATTTGGAGAAGAAGAAAAACGGGTATCATCCTAGAAGACAGAGACAGAAGAAACTAGTCTCAAAGAAAAGAAAGAGATGCTTCAGTTTTCTATCTCAATAAAAGAGATAAGAGAAACAAATATAAGAGAGGCGCATTTTATTATTAGGGTTACACTACTGCATCAAAAGATTTTATTTTGGCATCGGGTTAGACCATCAACCCCTTCAGGTTCCAAATTTTACAAATACTACCCTTTCATTTTTTATTTTATATAGTATATATTAATTTTGATATATATTGTATTATTTTTGATACGTTTCTTTGCTTTAAAATTAGTATCTTGTCAAATTTTAGATAGTATATTAACCTAGTTATTACACTGGTTATTATACTGATTAGGAATAAATTTTAAGGAGTAATTAACCTTAAGTTATTCATTTTTAGAATTTATAATCCTCGAGGATAGTTTTAAAATTAAAAACTATACCTATAAAGTTTTATACCCTTTTTAGGAAAAATAAAACATATAAAAAAAATAAAACATAAGAGCTCGTTAGAAATAAGAATTTTTAAAAAAAAACACACTTCGTGTTAAAATTCTTTTGAAGATTTATCATCAATATCTTTAAGATATGATAAAAGGAGGTGGATCTAAGGAACTAAGTACAACAAGTACATCACAATTTCAATGTCCAATCGTAAAGCCCGCGAATTACTCATTATGGGCAATTCGAATGCAAATCATTCTTGAAGCGAATGGTTTATGGGAAACAATAGAGCCGACTGAATCGACTCAACCCGATAAGAAAAAAAACAAAACCGCTATTGCTTTCCTTTATCAAGCCTTACCTAAAGAACAACTACTTCAAATAACAAAGCACAAAACCACGAAGGACATTTGGAATGCTTTGCAAACAAGACACGTTGGCGCACACAGAGTTCAACATGCAAGATTACAAACACTCAAATCCGACTTTGAGATGTTGTATATGAAGGAAGACGAGACAATCGACACCTTCACCACAAAACTCAGAATTCTCGTAAACAAAGTCGTTAGTCTAGGACACACAATAGAAGATCAAACCTTAGTATGGAAATTACTAAATGTTGTACCCGATAGGAATCTGCAAATAGTCGCATCTATAGAACAATACCGACCTAAGTAAGATGACAATGGAAGAGGAAATTGGAAGACTTAAGACATATGAAGAAAGAATTAGGTTCAAGATAGGAAAACAAGTAGATAATCAAGAAAAATTGATGTTCACATGACATGAAAATAGAGAGAAACATTTTAGAGGAAGTCGAAAGTACAAATTTTCACAAGGAAGAAACCACGATAAATTTAAGGATGGAGAAAATTCTCACAACCACTTCAACAAATCAAATATTTATCTTAGCAAAGGAAAATATTACAAATGCAATAAGATCGGTCATTATGCATCTAAGTGTTATTAAAAACCAAATACTAGCATGAAATCTAATCTTGTCGAGGAGGACTTAGAACCTACCTTACTAATGGCAATATTAGAAGACCCACATGTAATAAAACTTAAAGATCAAAATGTCTCGCTATATGAAGAAGATGTAGGATATAAAGAGACAACTGTCGATAGTCAATGGTACTTAGACAATGGAGCTAGCAATCATATGACTGGGATAAGAGAACACTTCAAAGAGCTAGATGAGAATGTTAGTGGAAAAGTAAGATTTGGAGATGGATCTCACATATAGATCAAAGGAAAAGGTTCAATCCTAATAGAATGTGATAACGAGAAACAAAGAATTATATCTCACGTATATTACATTCCCAGCTTGAAAAGCAACTTATTGAGCCTTGGACAATTCACCAAAATCGGTTGTAAAGTAGTAATGGAAGATGATGAATTACAACTTTATAAGTCTATACAAAGCAAGTCTGAAGATAGGCACACCTTTTTGCTTCTTAGCAAACTTGAAGGACAATACTTGTTTATGGCACGCAAGACTAAGACACCTCAACTTTGAATCACTAAAATCTATGAATCAAAGGGAATTAGTTTAAGGAATACTTGCCATTAAACATACAACACAAATTTGTGATGTTTGTTTAATTGGTAAACACAGCAGAGCGCCATTTCCTAAGAAAGCAAAAACTATATCAACATCACCTTTAGATTTAGTATATGGAGATTTATGTGGACCAATCACACCACCAACACCATCTGGAAAGAAATACATATTATTGCTAGTCGATGACTTCTCAAGATATATGTGAGCGTATTTCCTAAACACGAAAGATCAAGCATTTGATACTTTCAAGGAATACAAGGAAACAATAGAGAAAGAGCTAAGGACAACATTGAAAATGTTAAGAACTGATCGTGGAGGAGAATTCACATCTAACGAATTCACTCAATACTTCAAAGAAAATGGCATAACCTTGAAGCCACAAATGAACATCAGGAAAAAGAAATCCAACCAAATGAAGAACACAATGATATCCCTACAAATGATGATGATGAAAATACAACATCAATAACAAATTCACCCTCACAATCAACACTTCGCACACCATCTACAATTTCATCCCGAGTAAACTCTCAAATTACACCAACTACCTCAGTACGATCAACCAATCAAAGTAATTCAAAAGCAACCAGGAATTTACATCCAAACTTTGATCATACACCACCACAAGGTTTTAGAACGTTAAATGATTTATACGATAACACCAAGGAAGTATTACATGAGGAAGTTTTACTGGCTGAAGATGAACCTAAGAACTACAAAGAAGCATCAAGCGATCAGAAATGGATTGAAGCAATGAAGGTCGAATTAGATTCCATTAATAGGAACAATACATGGGAACTAACCACTCTACCCAAAGGACATAAAGCCATTGGATTAAAGTGGGTATTCAAGACCAAGAAAGATGCTAATGAAAATATAGTCAAGCATAAAGTAAGACAAGTAGCAAAAGGTTACATACAAGAGCATGGCATAGACTTTGAAGAAGTCTTTGCACCTTGACGTCAAATCTGCATTTCTGCATGGAGACTTAAAAGAAGAAGTGTATGTTACACAACCCGAAGGATTTATAAAAGATAATGGAAAAGTATACAGACTCATAAAAGCTTTATACGGTTTAAGACAAGCACCACATGCATGGAACATAAAATTAGACAATACCTTGAAGTCTTTAGATTTCAAAAAATGTGCTTTGGAACATGCTGTCTACACGAATAAATCAATGGACTCAATACTTCTAGTAGGAGTCTGTGTAGATGATTTAATCATCACTGGCACACCAAAGAAGGCGATAGACAAGTTCAAAGCTCAAATAGAAGAAAAATTCGAAATAAGTCACCTAGGATTATTATCCTACTACTTAGGAATTGAAGTCACACAAACTGGAGGTGACATATCAATAATACAATCCGCCTACGCAAGCAAGATCCTAAAGGAAGTTGGAATGCTAGAATGCAATGAAACTCTAATACCTATGGATCCAGGAACCAGACTAACAAAGAAAATTGAAGAAACAACGGTCAACTCAACTGAACATAGAAGCTTAATTGGATGCTTACGATATCTGCTACATACAAGACCCAACTTAAGTTATTCCGTTGGATTACTTAGTCATTTTATGCAAGAACCAAAGGAACAACACATGAAAGCTATAAGGCAAGTACTACGCTATGTAAAAGGAACAAAAGACTATAGAATCACCTACAAACACAATGGAGGAAACCATATACAAGGTTATGGTGACAGTACCTACAAAATCAACACTCAAGAAGGAAAAGGAACTACTGGAATTATATTCTACTATGGTGAATCACCAATCAGCTAAAGTATACAAAAGCAAGCCATGGTAGCTCTATCATCATCAGAATCCCAATTTATTGCAGCAACAGCAGCATCAACACAAGCATTATAGTTAAAGAGATTATTAAGCAAGCTAAAAAAAACCCCTAGCGAATTCTCTCTGGCGATTTTGTAACCCTTACATCCCTAACCGACTTTCATCCTATTCGACCATAGCTTTGGATCCCTAGCATCTACCTGTTATTAATTAACATCTTTGTTAATTGATTCTTGGTAGGACTAGTGCTGCGTTTCTTCTTGCTTTGGTTCTGATTTGGTGATTCGTTTTATTTAGGGTTTACAAAATTGTTTTTTGGGTTTAACCTAATTCGGATTGTGTGAGTGCTCTGATTTGGATCGAATTGGTTTATTACTCCTTTATTGGTCTTGGTTTTCATTGTTTTTATGCGACTAAACCATGGGAGCAGGTTAGACGCTATATGTTTGTGTTTAAACCCTAACGATTGAGTTAGGGTTTGGGTTGTTTCTGTACGAAGTTGAGTTAGCTGCTGCTTGTTTTGTGTCGTGTTCTTGGATTGTTTTTGGGGGTTTAGAGAGATGGAGAAAGGATTCTTTAACATGGATTCGTCGTTGAAAGTTGCTAAAACAGCTACTAACTTGGCCGATCAAGTTGGTACGAATACGGACACTAACTCTGATGGGAACGTGGCTACTGCTGGCAAACCTAATCCGTATGAATCGCTGGAGGCTAGGCTTAAAAGTCTTAGAGGAGAGTATGGAATTGATTCGGCTGCTGGTACTCGTGATGGTCCTTTGATTTCTGATTCGGGTAACGTGAATGCTTCTACTTCTGGTCCTAACGTGATTGGTAGTGAAAATAATGAAGTGAGGTCATTTGCTAATGTTTTAAACCCGGAACGTGTCTCTAGGAAAGTTAATTTTCGTGCCTTGGTGAATGAGACGCGCATCGATAATCATGATACGGTGCTTCCGAAGGCTGCTATGGAGGGTGTATTCAACCGGTATGAAAATACACTTGTTGGCTTTTTTGTTGGCAAGAATGTTGCTTTTCATTTGGTTAAGAACTATGTCTCCAACACGTGGGGTAAGTTTGGTTTTCAGAAACTAATGAAGAATGATGATGGTATTTTCCTCTTTAAATTTAATTCTAAAGAGGGTGTTGAGAATGTTCTTCAACGGGGCCCTTGGATTATTCGCAATTCTCCTCTTATTCTCACTAAATGGACTCCTGATGTCCTATTGTCTAAAAGTGAGGTAACTCGAGTTCCCGTTTGGATTAAATTGCATAATGTTCCATTACTTGCATATTCAGAAGATGGGTTGAGCTTAATTGCTACTCAAGTGGGTAAGCCGATTATGTTAGATGCTTTTACAAGTTCCATGTGTGTTGATTCATGGGGTCGTATTAGTTTTGCACGTGCTCTTGTGGAATTATCATCTGATTTTGAGCTTAAACATGTGGTGACTATGGCGATCCCTAACAAGGATGATAGTGGTTTTACTACGGCAAGTATAAAGGTGGAATATGAATGGAAGCCGCCACACTGTACGGAATGTAAAGTGTTTGGGCATGATACTGCTTGTTGTCCTAAGAGTATTAAGGAGAATTATGATGTTCCCCCCACCGCTAATGTGGATGAACCTGATGAGGGTTTTAAGGTGGTGCAGAATCGGAAAGCCAAACCTAAAGGTACGAAGATGACTGGTGGTATTAATATGGGTAAGGGTCCTAGATTTGCACATAGGAAGCAGGTATATGTTGCAAAGACGAAGACACCGGCAACTGCTAGTGGTATTGCTAATGATACACCAATTACTACGTCAAACTCTTTTGGGACTCTTGAGGTGGAAGATGACTCGGGCATCCCATGTATTGTTATTGATTCTTCTAATGAAACGGTGAAGACTGGAAAGTCTTCTGGTACTACTAAGGAAGCAGGTATTGATGGCTCTCGGGGGAAGGACCTTGGTGAGGCGTCTAAGTCTCCGGAGAATGGGACTTCTTCTGCTGCCAAGCTTGTGAGTGATTCAATGGGATCAATGGATGTTGGTTCTACTCCCATAGCTGAGAAAATTGCTAAGTTTGAAAAGCTAATTATTGATGGGAAAGCTACTCTCGTGGATGATGATGGTCAACATATTCCGGCTACCTCTTCTACTAAGAGAGCCAACCCTTTTTCTAAAGTGGGAGAGATTGTGGTGTCTGATTCTGAAGATGAGGTTGTTGCTAACCCATTTGATGAGTCTGTTAATATTTTTGGTGGTGGACACGAGTTTGAAGATGAGTATGATGACTATGACTTCGACGACTATGCGAAACAGGTTCGTGATCTTCCGGGGAATTTGGATACCTTTAATGCCATGTATGGCACAAAGTTTCAAGGTCCTAGGAAGTAATTTTATTTTGTTATGTCATATGTTAGCATTTGAGTAGTGGTTTGTTTTCTTGTTTAGAGAATTGGAAGTGTCTTGTTATGTAAGCTTTATGCCTATGTAACGGGCTGAGATATGGGACTTCACTCATATCCATTGTACTTAAACGTTTATTTGGTTAATATATTTACCAGGGTGCAGGATTACTCCCCTTTACCCAAAAAAGAGATGATTAAGCAAGCTTACAATAATGGTCGACAACAAGTCTGCCATGGAACTAATGAAGAATTCTGTATTTCACAGAAGGAGTAAGCACATCAATATAAAATACCACTTTATAAGAGAATGCGTTGAAAGAGAAAATCTACAAGTCGAGTTCATAAGTGGAGAATTTCAGAAGGCTGACATACTTACAAAAGCACTACCGAATATCAAATTCCTAACAATGAGACAACTAATTGGAGTCAAAGATCTGCAACAAAGCGATTGTGATTAAGGGGGAGAATATTGGGTTAACTCCAATCGACCCAAGTCAACACCCAAAACGACCCAGTCAAACAGGAAGTCAGAAACATCAAAGTTAGTCAAGGCAGTTTTTGACAGTTACAAGTGGTTACAAAGTTAACAGACACAACTGTTGGATGGGTTGAACCATCACAACGTTTAATTGTACCCATTCATTTAGTATTTATACTTTGAGCATAGATTGTAAGATAATGATTTGACATATTACTTACAAAGCATTTACAGATTCATTTGTTCTTATTTCACTTGGTATATCTTAACCACGTTAAGACCATAGATCCATACGTTTTAGGCCAACAGAAACTAATGCATTTATATGCAATATCCTTAAACGTTTGTAAAGAACAAGAATCAATTTCATTTCTTATTCGATAATCAATTAACTTGTCTATTTCGTCACTGTAGCGTCGGACCCAATTTATCATGCTTATTGGCTCATCTTCTACAGGGTGGTTGCATGCCAGACGACCTGTCAATACTTCGAGGAGTACCACACCGAACGAGTAGACGTTTGATTCTACCCTAGGGATGTAGCTTTCATGGTAAATGGGATCCACATATTTTGGCTTCTAGATTGTCATATAATAATATATACTTGCTCTTAATGTCTCCGTGTATTTCTTTTTGCTCCCCAAAACGTGCATGAAATTAATTGAGTCCTCCTAAACAAATCTTGAGGTGCTCTGCCCATGTTTGGTAGCTATTCTCAAAATGTGTTCCGAGTTTTAAATAAAGACTTCCATTAAGTGCATACTCCGAAGGTATAATCATTTGATCGACATCGACATAGAATCCAATGCAAGGGGTGATATTTTTATGGTGAAAGCTGGAAATCAGCAAAAGCACATTTAGGCCCCTATTAATATCCCTTTTAGTTCTTATTCCTTGCGGAGTACGAGTCCAGTGTTTGAAGAAAGCTTCGCGGCCGTTACAACGAGTTTTCCTCTGTAGGTCATATAAGAACGGTGAGGTTTGGAGGATATTCTTTTTTCAAAGTCTTCGGCACTGGTGATCTTCTCGATCACTTCAAGTGGAATTAAAAGCTTCTCTAAGGTTCGATCGGCATTCGTAGAAGCACTGCCATTCAAGGGTGGAGCTATTAAGGGACCGGGAAGGGTCCCGGCCCCCCTAAGTCTAAGCTCGTTAGTGTATTTTTTCGCGATTTCATGTGTATTTCTGGAAAAAAAATTATTTCGACCCTCCCATTTAATGTATTTTCCGAAATCGGTCCTCCCATGAAAATTTTTCTAGCTTCGTCATTGCTGCCATTAACGTTGTACTGTGAAATAAACACAAGCAAGTTAGCTTAGAGGCACCTACTTACAATGATGCTTATAATCAAAACTCATTTTAATTTTTGTTAGCATCAAAGAAAGTGAGGGTCATTCTACGGCTAGGAACTTTGTAATATGTTATAGAATTGTTAATAGTTACCCAAAAAAAATGAATTTTTAATAGTTAATTAACGGGCTAATGGACTTGGTTAAGTTGTTAAGTAGTTTAATGTATAAGCTAGCTAGCATCATCTAAAGTCTAAAGTGTAATCCAAGTCCACCTAAGGTAAGCCTATGATAAAGCCCACTCCAAAGCCTATGTAGTGTGGCGTTTGGAGTATATAAGGCACCAAATTTATCTTCATTTTCTTTCCTTTTCTCATTACCTCACCACGCCCCAACACCCTACTATCACCTTAGATATTGTGTTTAGTTGATCAAACCTAAAGACTACAATTTTAAATGTTTTAATATGAAATTGAAATTGTTACTTTTCAAAGAAGAGTCACACTTTACACTTGTTCATTTTCAAAAATACTATATTATTGATATAATAATTGAAAATATTTTAAAAAATTCCTGAAATGAATAAATCTACTTAAGATGCATCTTATCCTATTGATCCAACTTTGATGCCATATCTTTCACAAAAAAAGAAGGAAAAAAAAAAAAAAAAAAAACTATTCACTAAAAAAAACTAGCTGAATTCTTCACATTTTAAAAGCTAAATGATCACGGTTAAGAATGTGTAAAATTATAGAGTTCACATTTTCGCATATGTAATAATAATGGGTGTGACAAATTTTTTTACATATATAAATGTGGAAATATTATCCAAATTTCTGTATTTAAAAGTGTGAAAATATTTTTTTAATGTTCACACCTAAAAGTGTTGCAAAATTGCAAAAAATATTTATAACAAAAAGTTTGAAAACATTTGTAACACATATAAGTGTCAATTTATTGTAAATGTATACACTAATGACAAAAGTTCAATACAGAACATAATTTATCTAAAGAACAAATTATTTAATCTCAACCACCCATTCAACTTTAATCCAATGGATCATTTTAATTGACATTTTAATTTAATTATTTAGTAAAGGGTCTTTTGGTAATTATAGTATCTCATAAAGTCAACTAACATGGGTCAGTTGAGTCATTTCTCATATGATCTTTCCTCACCTGTTACACACTACTTTCACATAGACCAACCAGCACAATCGTTGGCAAGTTCAACTAACTCAACTAACAGGGGTAAACGGTCGCCGTCGCGCTTTGCCGCCATCGCAAAGGTTCACCATCACGCTCCGCCGTTGCGCTTCACCGCAATCGAGCGGCATAAAAAAGGTAACCGGAAAATCACACAAAAAATTAATTCACTCCTTTTATAAAAGCACAAATATCTTCACCCCAAAATATTACAGCTAACCGGGAAAATCACACAAAACACTGTCATTAACCATCGTTGATCTTCAAAGAACTTTCAATTAACCGTAAAAGACAACCGTCAATCCTCCATATCTTCCGATTAACCGTAATTAAGATATGTGATTTATTAAAAATGGTTGAAAATAATTAATCTTACAAAATTAATCAATCTGCAAAAGAGGTTTGTTGAATTGGAGAATCTGCTTGAACCGGATCCATGGTTATTTTGCACGTTTTTTTGTTTTTTCCTTGGTCTGCATTTTCCATTCTTATTGGTTATCTCATTTGGGTTGGTTTGTGTGGGCCTTGTTTTGTTTGTTTGTGATATATTTCTCATATAAGTATGGTTTGTTGCTGTTTTTTGTTCTTTTGTTTTTATAAAGTTTATATTTTTTTTCCTTCATTTATTTTTTTTTTCTTTTATTTCTTTTGTTTCTATAGTTTGTTGTTGGTTTTTGTTCTTTGTTTGTTTGTGATATTTCTCATATAAGTATGATTTGTTATTCTAAAAATCACATGCGCTTTAATAAATTACAAAATCACATGTGATTTTAGTCGCTTGCAATGTCGAGTCAGAAACACAGTTTACCAAAAAAAAATCACATGTGATTTTACATGGTACATTTGATTTTTAAAGTAATAAATCACATGTGATCTTTAATTTTAAATCAAATTTTTTCTTCATTTTATAAAACAAATTCTTGAAATCACGTGTGATTCTGTTATTTATATTTTGGCTTTGTTATGAAAAATGTAAATTACGCGTGATTTAGTTTTTGCTGTTATAAACTGAAACACATATGTTTTAATATAAAAATGAGTAAATCACATGTGATTCACTTTCAAAAAAATAATTTACGAGAAATCACATGTGATTTGAGGTAAAATCACATGTGATTTGAAGTTAAAATCATATGTGATTTACACAAAATCTCAAGAGCTATTTTGAAGACATTTATTTTTGACTATATCACAAATCCCACCACAATAAAAACTAATTTTTGTCTCATGACTCCTTTTACAAAAATCAAATAAAGTGATTCTACAAATTACATGTGATTTATACATGAATCACAACAAAAAAACATAATCATGTGTGATCTACTCATTTTTAGATTGAAACAAAATTACGTGTGATTTACACACGAATCACAAAAAAGAACAGCATTATATGTGATTTACTCATTTTTACAAATCACTTGTGATTTTTTAAAAATAACAAATCACATATGATTCTTTGTTGGATCACATGTGATTCTTTTCGTGGATCACTTGTGAATTTTTGGTGAATCACTTGTGATTTTTTTAAAATAACAAATCACATATGATTTTTTTATGAATCACGTGTGATTCATCTGGACGAAAATTTTGAAAAAAAAAGTTCCTTGAAAGTATATAAAAGTGCATATCTATAGAAAGATGATTTTTTTCTCGCCGCGATGGTGTATTTTTTGTAGCTTGAAGATTTACCGTTTGCAACATATGTTGTTTTTTTTTAAAAGATAGAAAGTTTGTTTTTTTATTAAATGGGCTGGAATGACAATTTCGCCCTTCCTTTTTTTTTGGGGTTCGATCTATACCATCGGATGAAATCAAAATGGATGGCTAAGATGTGCTTATTTGTTCTTTTAATATTTTTTATTTGTCATTGATCTCACCTCATACACTAATGTATGTGGATTATTTTTTTTTAAAATATTTGTGACATCTATAAATATTCCAAAATTGTCATTCATATAAAACAAAGTTCACAGTTGACCATACTATAGTAAAATAAATGTAGAGAATTAAACTATTTTTTTTTTTATTATTCTTCTAATTTTTGCATGCAGACAAAATAAAGTTATCACTTACGACTATTTAAATAGTAAAAAGACCTTAAAGAGATAGAGTTTTAAAAATATGTGCTTTTAAAAATATTTATTCAAAATAAGTTTTTATTATTACACCCATTCAAACTCACATCCATTATCAAACATTATGGTCAATTACATAAATACCCACTAAAACTTGCATATTTGCATATATACCCAAAACAAGCATAAAATACATTGTACATCATGCAATAAAAACTTGTATTATGGGAAAATATGCAAGTTTTTAAGTTTTAATGAGTATATATGCAATTCCCCCTAAACATTAACATATGTATGAATACACATTAAAACTCAAATATTTAAGACTTAATCATCAATGCTCTTTTAAATCAGATGGAAATTAAATTTGCAACAAAGTTTAAAAAACCACCAATTGGTTTTGCTTATTTTCTTTTAAACATTAATTCGAAAAATGATATTTCCCTTTTCGATATTATAAGGTCAAATTCCTGAAACTCCAAACTTGTATTTGTGAGACAGAATATTTCACTGGATGCTTGTCAATTGTCATGGAGCAAATAAAAGAACAACTAGGATGTCATGAAAAAAATTAGAACCATACAATTTTTTTTTTGGGGAGCTCGAAGTCCATCAAACAATGACTGGAATAAGTTCCATACGCCATGCGTGTCGTGTATGTAATCATACTTCTTTTTCCACCTAAGATAGTTTGTTTCTTCGGATACACTAATGTCAAAAAAGGCGTACATTGTCATCAGGATAATATTGGAGGAACATAACATGTTAAACGAATGAGTCGAGATTATATCGTTATACATAACATGTTAAACGAATAAGTCGAGATCATATGGTTATACATGAGATGTTAAACGAATGAGTCGAGATAATATGGTTACACATAACATGTTAAACGAATGAGTAGAGATGATATCGTTATACATGAGATGTTAAATGAATTAGTTGAGATGATATGGTTATACATGAGATGTTAAACGAATTAGTCGAGATGATATAGTTATACATGAGATGTTAAACGAATGAGTCGAGATGATATGGTTATACATGACATGTTAAACGAATAAGTCGAAATGATATGGTTATACATGACGGGTTTATTTTTCAGTTTCGTTTTATTTCAGTTTCGGTCTAGTTTATTTTTCGGTTTGTTCTGTGTCCAACAAAACACTGAACACCCCTAATTTTTTAGAAATACATACTTTTAAATAAATTTTGAAAATGATAACAGTGACAAAAAAAAAAAAAAAAAAAAAAAAAAAAAAAAAAAAGATACCAATGGAAAAACGTTTTTTCTTTACATCACCATATTGGTTTCGTATATTCAAACGTATAAGTATGAGTAGAGTTATTTTACATACTAAACTTTTCTCACATATCTAGAGACTAATCTCCACCCTTCATCTAAAAAGAAAATCAATGGTTGAGATTAATAACATTTTAATATTCCACGTATTTTTTAAATTAAATATTTTTTAAACTGTTAATCGTTAAGTGAAAATAATTACATAATCGCGACGAGCATTTAATTATCTTTTTATTGACGGACACTTTGATATACTTTCGACAAAAAAATTTATTTATTTTTTCGTTTTTACACGTTTTATCATTACTAAAATTTACATGAAAAAATCAAATGCGATTAAACACAATTTGAATATTCAAATAATATTATATGTGATGTGATATTATTAGTATATTTAAATTAATGTTTAATCAAACGTGATTTTTTCATGCCAATTTCAATAATAAAAAAAAAAGTTGAAATAACGTGAAAAAGATGAAAACAATTGTCGAAAGTACATCAAAGTTCCTATTTACAAAAAGATAAATAAATGCTCGTTGTAATAGTATATTTTTTTTGTTTAACGATTAACGGCTAGAAAGATATTAATATTTAAAAAAAATGAAAGTGAATTTTTAAAATTGTTGAAATTAATCTCATCCATTAAATCAAATAAATATAGAATTAATCTCATCCATTTCGCCTGTCACCAAAGCCCTAGCCAAAATAATGGCACCGTATGAAAGAGATATTTAAATGATTTTTCGTTCCTTTTTTTTTTTTTTTTTTTTTTTTTTGATTTAAATGAATTTTTAGTTTTGTGACTTTTTATGTGCGTTTGTATGTGTGGGTTTTAATGTATGTGAAAATGTGTAAGTGTAGAGTCTGTGTATGTTTGGTATGTACGTTGTGTTTGTTGAGATAGGTAGAAGATGACTACTTTTTTCTAGTTAATAATTTAGATTTGCATTTTTGTGCGTGTGTTTTCAATGTGTGCGAAAAATTAAGTTATTTGATTTGTATTTTTATTTAATGAATGCAAAATTAGTTGGTTTGAATAAATAAAAATAAAAATAAAAATAAAATAGTGAGTTTCAATGTGAGTTGCCTTGAGTTATGAGTGCCGTGGTATTTGGGTGAGTGGTGTGAAAAGAGGGATTGATGAAGTAATGTGGATGTGACAAAATGACTAAGTCATGATACCAAATATTCTAAAAGGTTAGAAACTAAAATGAAATTGAACAATAATTTTTTTTATTTTATGAAACAAATTTAAAATTTTTGTAAATTAAGAAATGTTTGTTTCAGAAAAAGTTAGAGCACATGATTTACAGGACCTAGAATTAGGTTAAATCACATACTGGTAAAAAGCTTGAACAGTTAAAATAATATAAATTTTTATTTATCTCTAATAAGCTTTAATTATATTTATTAAATGTTTAGGTGCATGTTAGCAAGTTGTTTAATATTCATAGTGCATAATGGCAGATAATTGTATATACTAATAGTATTAAAATAATTCGCTGCAACGCGTGGGTTACTATTTCTCATTACTTACAATTTAAATATGAATCTCTTATATAATAAAAATTATAAAAATGAAAAAATTCAAAATATGTCATTTGGCACAACCAAATTAAACCAATATAATAACTCAATTTGAAAATTGAGTCTTCTTATATTAGCTAATAGAATGTCTAAATTGAATTGGTTTGATCAAACTATTAGTTCCTCAATTCCAAAATAAATATAAATTTTTATATTGTACAAAGTTTTAAGAATTCTTATTAACTACACTCTACACCAATCCATAATCACCCTTCCCATAAAAATCTCTTTTAAGATTGAAACACGAAGTTGACATTTATTTTGAGACAATTTAAAATAAAAGGTGGAAATTTATTTTTTGGCAAATGGAGTAATAAATTCGATTGAGAAAAAAGAGCTATAAAAATTGAATGTAAATTAACAATAAAAAAAATAAAATAAAATTAGAGAAGGTTATAAATTAAACGTAAAGTGTTGAATATAAACTAACATTATATTTTGATTAACAAACAAAATTTACATTTAAGCCTAAAACTTTATAATAACATTATTAATATGACAAATACCTTGTAGACTTTATATTTGTTTTTAAAAAATCAACATTTATTATCTTTATTGTTGTTAGTTATAAATAGTATTATGCTTATAAGATCAAATATGGGCGAGAATATAAATATCAAAATAAAACATTCAATTACTGTGATATGCACAAAAATATGCGAGATGTACAAATATAAACGACCTATATAATTCCTATTTAAAGTTAGAGGATATCCGGAACTTTATGTTCACCTATTTTAAGCCTTTTTTTCGTAAGTTGAGATGAAACGTTAAATGCTTTAACTAAACACTATATTCATGTTAACAGATCTGAGCTTATGTCAATACATTGTGTGCGCATTGTGGTTAATTAAAGCTAGTTTATAATATTTACTACGTATTCACTTTTTCCATTGCGGACTAAGAAGAAAGGATTTTATTAATTTATTTATTTATTTTTAATATTTCTCTCGGATCTCTTAAAGAGATACCCAAAACTAACTACTATAGTAAAACCTTCCTAAATTAATACTCGAAAAAAATAATAAATTCGATAAAATTAATAATTTATTCAGTCCCAACTTGGAACCAGTACAAATTTTGACCCAATCGATAAAACAGTAAGATAACAATTTTTTCGAAACCCTAGTGTATATATATTGGTCCCAACGAAACTATAAATTAATAATTAATAAAAAAAACTCCATATATACATATAAAGGTTATACGTAATTAAAACTTGTACAAATTCAGTTAATGTTGGATCAACTTAATGTCTTGGATGCCAAAATAAAAGAAAAGCCTGCAAATTGATGGGCCTACAACAAACCCATTAGATAGCAGTTATAGAGAAACGGTTATTAGGTTTACAACAACATTATAACGTTCAGTTTTTTTATAAAGAAACGTTGTGTTGTTACATAATACATCAATTCATCAGTATATATAGAATAGGTTTTCTGTAATCATAAAACAACCCTTCATGTATATTTATATCAGATTCTTATTCAAAGGGTTCAAACCCATCTTCTTTGTTTTTCGTTTTACTGATTTGTTGATGATGTTCTCATGATGTTGTTATGATCTTTTGATCCTGGAAACTCCCATTCAAGACCTGTTAACATTGGCTAACAATTGGTATCAGAGCCAAAATCATCATATACCATACTCGTTTTAGTTACAGAATCAAATCAAAAAACAGTTTCGACAAAATTTCTGCAAATCAATAAGAACACAAAAAATCCAAGACGTCATTTTTCTTGTGTTTCACACTTCTGTCGCAACAGGGGCCTAATCACATAGTGATTACACTCAACCCTGCAACAAAACAATTTGCAAAATTTGTTTTTAATTTTATTTCGAAACCATTTTTTTTAACCAATCCAATCGGATAAAAAAAACGAACAAATCGTTTTATATTTGATTCAATTAAAACTAAACGAAGTCGTCATCAATTAGGGCACAAATCAAATATTCGAATTAGAACAAACACACCTCTTCTCAAACGGAATCAAGCCCAGAAGGATCAATTGAAACTCCAATTGATTCATTAGCAAACTCCAATCGTAAAATTACTCACGGATCAGAAAACCCCCAAATAAGCCGAAACCCTAGGTTTCAAATTGGAGGAATAAATGTGCTCATAAAGAACACCATACCGGAGAAAGAAGAAGGGGCGGACAAAAACCACAGCCATCAAAGGCCGGTCAACCGTCATTATTGGAGAAGAAGAAGATCAGAAGTTATCTTCTTAAGAGAGAGGGAGAGAGACAAATACTGTCTCAGGAAAAAGAAAGAAAAAGACGCGTGGGTTTTATCTCAAAACAAAAAAAAGGAGATAAACAATAAAAAAAGGGACGCATGTACAGTTAAAGGGCCACACAAATGATTATATTTAATAGGGCATCGGGTTAAACCATCAACCCCTCCAGGTTTCAAAAGGATTTCAAATACCACCTTTCATTTTTACTTTATATATTTTGATATATATATTGTTTTAGTTTTGATAAGTTATTTAAAAAAAATTATAGTATCTTATCATAATTAGAATATAATAACCTAGTATTTTTACGCTGCTTATTATAATTAGGAATAACATTTAAAGTGGAATTAACATTAGGTTATTCGTTTTTTTAAAATATATAATCTCCGAGGATAGTTTTGGATTTAAAAACTAGTCCTATAAAGTTTTATAGCCTATAAGGAAAAATAAAACATTTTTCAACACACCTCGTGTTAGATTTTTGGAGATATTTTTTTATTGTCAATAAATTTAAAATATGACGAAAGGAAGTGGAAATAAGGAACCTAGTACTAATTTTACAAATAGTACACCTCAATTTCAATGCCCAATCCTAAAGCCCGCGAATTACTCATTATGGGCAATTCGCATGAAAATCATTCTCGAAGCAAATAACTTATGGGAAACAATAGAGCCGACTGGGTCAACTCAACCCAATAAGACAAAAGAGAAAACCGCTATTGCTTTCCTTTATCAAGCTTTACCCGAGGAACAATTACTTCAAATAACAAAGCACAAAACCGCGAAGGACATTTGGAATGCTTTGAAAACTAGACACATTGGCGAAGACAGAGTTCAACAAGCAAGGCTACAAACACTCAAATCTGATTTTGAGATGTTACAAATGAATAAAGACGAGACAATTGACACCTTTGCTACAAAACTTACAACTCTCGTAAATAAAACCGTTAGTCTAGGACACACCATAAAAGATGAAACCTTAGTACGGAAACTATTAGATGCTGTACCCGATAGGTATCTGCAAATATTTGCATCAATAGAGCAATACTCCGACCTAAGTGAAATGACGACGGAAGAAGCAATTGGGAGACTCAAGACATACGAGGAAAGAATAAAGTTTAAGAAAAACAAAGACAATAACGATCAATATAAGTTATTGTTTACACATCACAAGAATAACATTACTCACGGACGTTGTGAAAAATATGGACATGATTTGTTGCGAGACCAAGAAAATAATTTCTAGGAAAAATCAAAAAGCAACTCAAATGAATTTACTCATGATAAGAGTAAGGTGATGTGTTTTAAATGCAAGGAGTATGGGAATTTTGCGAACGAATGTCCATCAAAGAAAGAAGAAAAATCTAATCTCATTGAAGAAGATTTAGAACCAACATTGCTTATGGCAACTGTTGAAGAAGAACCAAGAAAATATGATCAGCTCGGAATTAAGGAAGATCACAACAATGAAGGTGGAAATAACCAGAAGAACATGATCAACCTGGACTTAAAGAAGATCACAACAACAAAGGTGGAAATAACCAGAACAACATGATCAACCTGGACTTAAGGAAGATCACAAAGGTGGAAATAACCAGATCAACATGGACATAATGAAGATCACAGAAGAAAAAGGTGGAAATAACCATATCAACATGGACATAATGAAGATCACAGAAGAAAAAGGTGGAAATAACCAGATCAACATGGACATAATGAAGATCACAGAAGAAAAGGTGGAAATAACCAGATCAACATGGACATAATGAAGATCACAGATGAAAAAGGTGGCAATAACCGAAAGAAAATTGATCTACCTGGATATAAGGATGATCACAAGCACTACAAGAAATTAAAAGCTCAGATGGTGAATTTAACCAGAAGATGAATCAAGAAGGCTTAAAGACCTAAGTCATAGCGATTGTGATTAAGGGGGAGAATATTGGGTTAATCCCAATCGACCCAATCCAGCGACCCAAGTCAACACCCATCATGACCCGGTCAACAAAAGTCAACGAAAGTCAGACTCCAAAAGTCAACTCGGACAGTTTTTTGACAGTTACAAGGCAGTTACAAGAAAACGGTTATCTTGGCAGTTACAAGGCAGTTACAAGAAAACGGTTATCTTGGCAGTTACAAGGCCAAACGACACAACTATTGGTTAACGAACCAACACAACTATTCTTTGTACCGTTTCATTATGTATAAATACTTAGAAACTCTGTAACAAACAATGATGACTGAAATAATAAGAAAACTTTCTTGATTCAAATCGTTTATTGTTATTTGGTATATCGTTGATTAAAGATCCATAAAAAATGGGCCAACAAATCTTTTGTTATATCATAAAGGCTGTAATTGGTTCTATGTTGGGTCAAATGAAACCAACCAAAACAGACCCATATGGCAGTTTTAGAGCAGTTACATGGCAGTTAGATAAGTCGGTTATTGACAGTTATATTGAAAGGGTATGTCTGTTGGTTCAATCGAACCATGAAATCCCTTCAATGACATCGATTCATGTACTATATATATGTGGGAATTCTGTAATTATAAGCAACCCTTTTCTAGATTATATATCAAATATTAGAAGGGTTCAAACCCTCATCTTCCTGTCTCCTTTTATTATTTCTTGCTTGATTGATTGTTGTTACCATGAAGTTGTTTGATCACATATATGATCCTGTGGACATGCAACTTTCTGCATGAACAAACCTGTGAAATTCAGCCCACTAAATTCCGAACAGTTAATTCAATTAAGGTCACGTAATTGTAACTTGTCCCAAAGAAACTAACTTTTCAATTATTCAAAAATAATGAACTTAACAAATTCTATTAATTTGTGAATGTGAATTCATAAAATGTTAATTGAAACTTGTTTTTTTTCTAATTTATTTTCATCTCAAACTAGTATACATTGTAATTAATATATCGGACTTGAAAATTTAAAAGTAATACATAAATCTTTTTTAAATTAATAAATTATTAATTTATCGATATAATAATATCTCGCTAAATTAAAAAAATATATCGGTCACAACTTTATTAATTTATAAAGATTTCACTGTGTTTATTAATCTTGAAAAAATAATCTAAAACTGCAAGCTAATTATTACTTCAGTAGATGGATTTGGTGAAAGTTTAACATATTTTCCATCATTGTTTGATGTCTGTAACACCCCAACCCGATAAGGGTAGAAGTATCACAGTATGGTGTCATATCAGAACATACATAATGAACATAAATCAAACAGCGGAAGTCTTAATTAAATAAATCAAAAATTTAAGTCAAAAAGACTTATCAAAACTCCGAAATGGAAATATAATAAAAAAATCAAATGAAGTCTAAGATGACTAGGCATGGTCTCTAAATCAGCTCATCTCTCAATCCCAAACAATCCCCAGCTCTTAGCTTATGTACCTGCCGCAGGAAAAGAAATGCGGCTGAGCTTAAAAAGCCCAGTGAACAGATATAATGGTATAATAATAATGAAACTGAACAGAGAGCAAAATAATGAAGGTCAGACAATTTATATGGTATTTCAAAGGTATAGAGTAGGGTAAAAGGAAAGTCAGTAATCCACCACAAGCCAACAGAACAAATCATATCATATCATAGTAGCCAGTAGTAACCAATAGTAACCATAGAGGAGCGACCTCTCAGAATGTGAAGACGCGTGTTGCACACGACATCATTCACCAGACAAATCATATTATAACATACCAGATAACAGAACAAATCTAGAATGCATCCATACGCCCCTGCAGACAGATAGTGGCCATACAATATATATCGAGCTCATAATCAGATAACAGAAAGGGGCGGTGTGTAACATCACTCGTACACACTAGAGTCATGGCATTAGTGCATCAATGACACGGACATAGAACCCCCATGCCTAGTTAATGGCTTGGGTCTCAAACTGACAGGTCAAGGCAAATTCATATCATAAGGATTCATAGCAAAGGTTCATAATCAAAGGTGCATATCAAAGGTTCATAATTAAAAGGTTCATAATCAGAAGGTTCACATTAAACAGTTCACATAGGAGATTCAATCAAAGGGAGCATAGCAAAGTTATAGGAAAGCCCTAATAAGAAGGCTCAGAGCAAAATATAACGGTTCAAAGCTAATATTGAAAGATGTAAACGAATCATGAGAAACGTTAGAGACAAGGTCAGAATATCTGTACCTTAACGCCAATGAAAGGAAAGCAAACAAATGAATGAATCACGAAGTCACAACGTCACGTCTCCTCCAACGAATCTACACGGATTACGATTTGTATTATACTTATTAGCTCATTTAAGTCATAACGGATTAATCGTATTAATATTTTTAGAGTTATAAGCGTATTCTCATTTTTTTAGTAATTGACCGAATCAAAATCCTTTAGGGTAATAATTATTAATTAGCTAAACACAGGGGTTATAAATAATAAACGATAAACTTAAAGGTTTATTACGACAATTATCATATTTTAAGGCTTCATTAGATCATAATTCAAAGTATAGGGTTCGCATGGTAATTATCTCAAAGTATAAGGTTTATAATGTATTTTACGTGGCCTTTATTCATGATTCCATGCGACATATGCTATTATTTTATGTGACGATATGTGAGCATTTCATATATCACCCTCACAGCCCCTGGTTAGATCGAAACTACACACAAATTGGTAACCACTATATTAAATTTATAACCTGTTATGGAAGGACCTTACATGACTTTACTAAAGGTCACACATGAAACATACTTGACAACAGTTTTAACGAGATATGTGAAGTGATTAACGAGACCCAACCAGGCCTATGTCTAACTTCTTTTATACGGTTTAACACTCAGGTTTAATACGTTTATGACCCATGGACACACATGTGCTCCCCCCACCAGACGGCACCTAATTCGCACACAACATTACCACAATAACGACACCTTTTGTTTGTTTAAAAAGACATACAATTACAGGTTTTACAGCCCCTTTAATCATATCATTGTGTGTGACCATTTTTATGTTATACATGCATGCGACATACACACACATCCACACATGACATACCCTTACTCATACAATTATCAAAACAGCCTTAGACACAAGCACCTTCATTCTCTAGGTTGTATTTCTCAGATTTCAATACGAATTTTATGCATCATACGCATGACCTAAAAACCCAAATCAATTTCTTATATAACACTTATTCAAATCAGGTCTGATGTCGATATGTACATATATTTCATGTGCCAAGTCTTTGTTAATTTATGTGATGTTATATATATGCTCTTATAAACATGCGCATGTGAATAAAACCCTCGACCAGAAGCGAACCAGAACAGCCTCACGATCAGCTTTCAGAATCAAAAGGAATGTCGAGAGGGTGTTTTACCAAGCAGATTTATGGACCAGTTTCATTACATTTTAATCGGTACATAAGAGCTAGGTTCATGATTTTATGTCACTTAATATTAGGTACTTTATAACTTGGTTTTAACATTAACGAGACATGGTTTAAGGGCTTAACTATCACACGTATGGAAGACAAAACCATACGACCAAAACCAGAAAATTACACGATCATGAAGGTACCTTAGCAGCGTGCAAATAAAGGAGAACAAAGGCCAAAACACAACAAATCCAATGCCCCCTTTTGCTGAGCAAAATCCACGGCAGCAGTACTACACCAAGCTAAGTAAACCTTCGAAATGCACGTGATAGCAGCAGCCCAGAACTTCTCTTGGAACCAGTCCTTGTCGACATAAATTAGAGGGAGAGAAACCTTCTTGCCGTCACTTTTCAATAGAGATAATTTGGTTTTGTAGAAAAATAAGTGGAATTTTAATGATTGAATGGAATATAACTTTAATGATTGAATGGAATATTAGGTGGTAGTGGCATGATTATTAGGAGATGGAGTAGGATATCTTTTGTGTTTGCCGTATACTTTTCTTGAGTGAAAGTTAGTGTATTGTTTTGTATGTTTACTTAAGAGATAAAGTGAGACTTTAATTGTGATATTGTGAGTTGGAAAGTCATATTTTGAGGAATTTGACCAACAAAAAGAGAACCACAATAATGACCCATTCAAAGTTCTTAATTACTTTTATGATCATTAAAATTAATTGTAATTGCCTTTTCAAATTTTGTATATATATCATTTGGTCCAAAATAACTTGTAATGTGTGAATTTTTATTTTGTAGGCATATGAGTAAATTATCTTGCATAAATCATTTATAAGTTAAGTGTTAGACTTAGTTAACGAGCTTGGCATGTTTTTATACATTCCACAATTATTAAGCTAGAGGGGCAAAATGGTCTTTTACACGTTTAATATTTTCAGGGTTTTACAATGTCCATCTGTCACACAATGCTAGTTTGCTTTTTATAGTGTTCAAATGAAAAGACTTACATGATCCACGGCTTTCTCAATCGTCTTGATGATCTCATCCATCCTAGGGTGTTCCTTTATGTCGAAACTGATGCATTTATGAGAAAAGTTCAATACGAAACAACATTTATCTAAAGAACAAATAACAAGATCTCAAAAATCCATATTTCTTTCATCCAACGGTTTAGAATAAAATAAACAAATATACTGAGGGGGCATTTTTGTCATTCCATACTTTCTACCTAACCCCCTAAACACACATACTCTACACACACACTCACACTCGTTTCTCTCATCTCTCTCTCTCTCATATCCTCATATCCCCAAACCACCCTGCAACAGCAGCAGCTGCTGCTTTCTGTCTCGTCACCGGTGACGACAACGCCACATCAGCAGCAGCAGCAATATCCATACCGAATCCAACACCTGATGATCCGCTATTCATCTGCATACTTTCTTTCTAATTAGCTGCAAATTAATTGACAATTTGATGATCTGAATATATATAGTGAATGAATATATATATATATATATATATATATATATATATATATATATATATATATATATATATATATATATATATATATATATATAGTGAAACTTTATTTTCAGAACCTACTTTAAATGCGAGAACTGCGAGAACTATTTTTTAGCCATTGGATTAGTTGATCAATGGTCAAAAGTGAATGTGCCATTTATATAAATAACTAAAAGATAAAGTTGGTTGTTGTAATTAGTGTAAAAGTAATTAAGGGTAATTAAGGGATATCACATTTTTTTCCTTAAACCGTCCATATTAATATGGATTTTAAGATTTTACTTTAACCTAAAAAAAACCTCTACCCTAATCCTCAAAAGCTGCCGCCCCTTTTATTAAAAACCTCTGCATTTTTTTTGGCTTCCAACACAAGCTCGTATGTTTATAGCCTTCCAAAAATTAAGGCAAAGAAAAGCCATCATTATTTATATCTTTGTTTCTATGATGGCGTAGTATATAGATCTAATTTTTTATAAATGAGTTTACTTTTATCGAATCGTATTTTTAATGGTCATTCTCGCTTGATCGAATTGGATCTCCACTGTGGTAATCGTTATGGATCTCAAAACATTTTGGAGATAAAAGCTAATCGTCACGAGGTAAACGCGTTTTTATATCCCCTTCAATAATTGTAACTATGCCTACCAATAATACGAAGTTTGATGTTTTTGATATATCGTTTTTTTAAAAAGAAATAACTGAGTGGTTATAAGAACTAAGAAATTTAAACATTATGGTTTAATTTTCGAATATTACAATTATATTTTTTCTAAACCGTCCATTTATGTTTGATTGTTTTTATTGTTTTTTTTTTTATTTATTTTTTATCCCAGATACGAAATAGGTAGTTTAATTTTGATTACTCTTTTTTTTGTATACTTTAGTCATGTTGTGGTAATTAATTGATGATTTTGTACGTGTTACACCAAAGTTTTGGTAATATTGAAATGAATGTATATAAGCTTGTTACTATTGTTTTACCACTGGTTTATGGATTTTGGGTACAAGTTTGTAAATCATTTGTTAGAATAGTTGGCAATCTTTTTTAGCAACGTGTATTTCTTCTTTTTGTTAGTCACTCTTGTAGAATAGGCTAGTAGGCCCATTTATGAAAATGGTATATGTTTTTGGCAATGGTTTTTTAGTGTGCGGATAATCTTTAATGGTTCATGTATGTTTCTAGGGATGTATGTTTTTAGGGGCGTAGATGTGTGTTTTAAGAAATGGTGCATATATGTTTATAGCCGTAAAAAACCAATTAAAAAGGTGTGCATATCTGTTTTTGTTTGTGGTTTAGAATTTTTTGTGCATGCTTGTTTCAATTGATTTATGAAGATGATGATATCATTAAAGACCAAGAAGTAAAACATATATGTTTTCGAAAGATACATATATGTTTTGTGTTTTGGATTGTAAGACATATGTGTTTTGTGTTTATGATTAAAAACCATGTTTACATCATTAGTTTAATATACACAAAATTGTGCATATGCATTATGGTAGTTGTTGTGATTAATTTTCGTTTCTTATTTGTTTGTGGTTTAATTGTTTCCGTTCATGCTTATTTCAGATTGATTGATGAAGATGATGATATCATTTAAGACCGGGAAGTGGATGAACCCGATTATACATGAAGATAATTTGCGATTATTGCATGTATTTTTGTACTTGTAATCAAGTGAAATGTAACATTTAAGTATATCAATATTGTTTTTCTTTTTATAATGATTTATGTTCTTTAATTTGTGTTTCAAACTTTCCAAAAAAATAAAGATCATGTAAAAATATTTGTAGGTTGATAAAAAGAAGTGTTAGATAAAAAAAAAACATGTATGCACTTTAAGTAATTGAAAACATGTATGCACCTTAACTATTTGGAAAAAAAAAACATGTATGCACCTTTGCCTATTTGAAAAAAAAATATACAAAACATGCATGCACCACTTCAAAAAATAGTGATTAGGTATAAAAAACATGTATGTACCATGACTATTTAAAAACATGTTATCATAAAAAAAAGAAAAAAAAAATCCGAATTTAAGATTTATAAAAACGAGAATTAAAAAAAAAATAATAATATGAAAATGTATTTTACTAACTTACCCTTTTGAATTAAAAAAAAATAACAAAATGCTATGGAGCATCAAATGATGTATATTGTGTATTATTAGTTGTAAAAAGATGGTTCTCGCAGTTCTCGCACTTAAAGTGGGTTCTGAAAATAAAGTGCCTATATATGTATATATATATATATATATATATATATATATATATATATATATATATATATATATATATATATATATATATATATATATATATATATATATATATATATATATATATATATATATATATATATATATATATATATGAAGAACATGAAGATTGACAATTTGAGACCGAGTTCGATTGTAAGCGATATGCAAGATTTTATGAGGACCTACCTTAGAGTAATAGTGGGAACCATCTTGAGATGAATTTGAATTAAAAAAAGGTGAAAATCAAATATGGATTTGTTGAAAAACGTTGCTGAAACTGAAATAATGAAGAAGAAAAAAAATGATGAAAATAGTAAGAGAAAAAGTATTGAGGAAGATAAAGTACTGAATATATTGTTTTGTATTGGAAAGTGAAGTGTCTTGTTTTTAGGTGGGCTTTTTGTTTGGGAGTTGATACTCACACTACACTTTTTGATTTATGCACCACTATTTATGCATTGCAGTATTGTACAGTACAATACTGTAATGCATAAATAGTGGTACATTATCAAAAAATATGGTGTGAGTATCAACTCCTTTTTTGTTTCCTTTTATTTTTCCTTTAAACTTTAATTGCTGGAGTACTTCAATTCTTGTAAACTAGAGTAATTTATTAACGTAAAAACCAATAAATAAAAGTGAGAAAATGCTTGTATCTTTTTCGGAAGATTGTTACTCAGTTATTTATTTTTATTTTTTTGGATCTAGTCTAATCTAGTGATTTATTAACGTAAAAACCAATAAATAAAAGTGAAAAAAAATGCCATGTATTATATCTAGTCTAGTGATTCTTTTGACGAATCCTTTGTGATTCATACATAATCTCATAGGTTTTAATACAAAATCTCATGGGATTATACAGAATCCTATGGGATTTTATACAAAATATAATGGGATTATACAGAATCATATGGGATTTATACAAAATCCGATAAGATTATACAGAATCCTATGGGAATTATACAGATTACCCATGAGATTCTTTGATGAATCACTTGTAATTCATAAAGATTACCCATGCGATTCATACAGAATCCTATGGGATTCTGTATAAAAAACATCTACCCTTAAAAAGCTGTGACATAAAAGTATAAAACAGTGATTTACTCATTTTTACAAATCACTTGTAATTTTTTAAAAATAACAAATCACAAGTGAATTTTTTACGAATCCCGCGGGATTTTTTACGAATCCCGTGGGATTTTTCGGGACAGAAATTTTGAAAAAAAAAATTCGTCTTTTTACGAATCCCGTGGGATTTTTTTACGAATCCCGTAGAATTTTTCTGGACGAAAATTTTTAAAAAAACAAAAGTTCATCTTTTTACGAATCCTGTGGGATTTTTTTAGGAATCCCGTGGGATTTTTCTGGACGGAAATTTTGAAAAAAAAAAGTTCGTCTTTTTACGAATCCCGTGGGATTTTTTTACGAACTCCGTAGGAGTTTTTCACGAATCCCGTGGGATTTTTCTGGACGAAAATTTTGAAAAAATATTTCGTCGAAAGTATATAAAAGTGCATATCAATAGAAAGATGATTTTTTTCTCGTTGCGATGGTGTATTTTTTGTAACTTGAAGATTTACCGTTTGCAAGATATGTTGTTTTTTAAAAAAAGGTGGAAAGTGGGTTTTTATAGAATTACATTTTTACCCTTCCTTTGTTAATTTTTGGTTTCATCTCATCCATTGGATGAAAAGAAGATAAATAGTTGAGATCTTATGATTTGTTATTTAGATTAAATGTGTTTTGTATTGATCTCATCTCATGCATTTATACGCTAGACTAGTATAAATATGGAAAGAACGATGATTAAAATCATCTATTAGTTTAGAATCAATTAATTTGTACGGTCCATCATCATAGCAGCCCCGCATGCACCAGATTCATCAGTCGATGAACATTTTCATATCTGCTCGATATTTCATTAGTCCATGAAGGATTTCGAACATTAACACCCCAAGTGAATAGACGTCCGTTTCTATGTTGAGGAGGCCAGTTTCTTTGTAAATCGGATATGAGTGAAACATTTTAAACAATTTTTCAGGGCAATAATGATGTTGATGCGGTTAATTTAAAGGGACTAATTTTGAGTATTTAAAACCACAGACTTTCAGTTCCTCGTCTATCAATATAACTTCACATTTAACGTCTCCGTGTATTACTCTACTGAGCTCCCCAACACCTGAATGAAGGCAATTCAGCACTTTCGCCACCTTTTTGCAAATCTCAAGGCGAGGTACCCAGCCTAAGTTATAGCTGAATCGGTCTTGAGGATGTCAAAAAGGTTTGTATCGGCAAAATATTCGTACACCAAATATATCCAATCAACATCTTCATCACAGTAACCAACAAATTAAAGAGACGATGTCTTCGTGGTGCAACCTGGAAACTATCTCAAGCTCGTGAGACGCGTACTCTTCTTTGTTGTATCGTTTGATGAAAACTGAGAGGTATTGCCAGCGTTCATGGCGCTTTCCTCGGTAGCCACCACGTTCGAGCCTCGAAAAATCAAAGTTATTGGTAGCGCGCTTGAGCTCCTCAAGAGGAATTCGAAAGTCATCGAGGTTTGCGGATGAAGACATGGTTGTGATTATAAACGAAACTGATCAAGTTTGTTAATATATAGAACTTCAGATCTATCCTTGCGTATTCAAATATGGCGGCTTATACAAAAATATCATAAATTTAATCCCACTACTTCACACGTATACACAGAGTTTAGATTATTTGTACATCTAAAATATATATGTTTGGTTTGAACATAATAATTTTACTATTCATAAATCGATTATTTCCAAAGGCCTGTATTCGTCATAATTTATCTAAAAAACATATATTTCAAGACGCGTATAACATGTTAACCTAATTGCTCACTGAGCTTGTGTGTTGAGAAAAGGAATATCACTAATTATAATCTTTTTGACTAAAGCATATCTACCTTATTCAGTCATTAAAATATAAGCATAATTTCATGTATATCCTTGTAAATTTCAAAAATTACATATATATTCTTTTTACTAGTTTTTAATGCATAAAGTACAATGCTTTTAATGCATCAAAAGAATATATATGTAATTTTTGAATTTTGCAAGGATATATATGTAAATGCCCCAAAAATATATAACACAGTTTTAGATTTTAATCAAATTTAGTTTAAAATTTTAAAGTAATATACGGGATTTATAATCATCATAGTTGTACTTAAAATTTTGGGTTTTGATAATAAGAGACCTAAGGCTGCCCCCAGTAAGGGGACTCAATCCCCCCTATTTTTCCTGTCACGTCAGCTTTCTCTCTCCAGCGACCTTCAGGCGATTAGATGCCACAGTAAGACGACCTACAATACAAAAACCATACCCCAGAAATATACCTTTATTTATACAAAAAAAAAAAAAAAAAAAAAAAAAAAAAAAAAAAAGTCGATCGCAGGGGCGATCACTTCCCTCCTAAAATTCTTAGTCGATCGATCTTGCACAGAAAGAAGATCGAGAGGTAATCGATCTTGTACGTCGATCTCGATCCCCTACTGCATTCAGCCTAAGTGTTGTTGCTAAGGAAATAACTTTATCACTTATCAATCCATAAATCACAATGATTGGTTGAGAATTCTGAAAAAAGTGAATGTAATCCTTAAAAATATGGATACACCACAAACTCTTAATTTTGATTTTATGAACTCATTTTTTACATTGTATTGTAGTAAAAGCCATCATCTTAACCACAACCCGAAAGATTTATTCGATATACAATTTTCACTTTGTAAGTAATTATGGAAGGTTCATTTTTTCTTTAAAAATAGTTTTGTTAAATTTAATAAGACAATCGCAAAGAGTAAAAGACGAATATTCTATGAAGGTGTCATATAATTAGCTAATGGAAAAAATTTAGGCAAAAATGCATATATATCCCTCCCAAAGTGAATAATTGCATATATATATCTTTTGTACAAGTTTTTTATGCATATTTTACAATGGTTTTTATGCATACTTTGGATATATATGCAATTTTGCATTTTCGAGATGATATATATGCAAAAGCCCAAAAAATTTATAATCCCGTAGGAGGGCATAAATTAATGTAGCTATTGCTATGAACAAGTCTAACATTACGTGTTTGCAATCTGTCGCGAGATATTAAAAAAGACCTCGTAACATTGACTCCATTTATTTAAGATTAAATTGCAAATATCGTCCATGTGGTTTGGCCAAAATGCAGGCGTAGTCTTTACATTATCAAAAGTGTTGGCACCATGCTTGTAGGAAACTCTGGATTGCAAATTTCGTCCGTGCTAAACTAAAATGGCTAAAGTAACCTCATCTTCATTTTCGTTGACAACAAGATATTTAAGTTATTTAACTTTTTTAAGGGACTGAATATACAACCCTAAGTTTCCTACAACGCGGACGTTGCATTTTTGAAATAGCAACACAGATGTTGCATTTTTGAAATAGCAGGAACTATGGCTGCAATTTGGCCAAATAACAAAGACATTTTTTTTTTCAAATTTACTCTTTATTTTATGTAACCATCTTCAATCATGATTTTGGTCAGATTTTTGTAAACAGGTTTGTTACAAAGAAGGTCGCATTTTATACTAGGTAGTTGAAATTTTGTTTTCACATTCTAGCATTCACACTTATATATTATAATGTACAAGTTAACGAATATTGATGTTTAATTAGTCTAAAATTTTAGGTTAGTAACCATTTATTTCTTAAATGTTCAGAAATTTGATAACTTGTTCCATAATGTTTTTTTTTTTTTTTTTTTTTTTTTTTTTTTTTTTTTTTTTTGTGCAGCATTTCAATTAGTACGTAATCAATTTTTGCTAATTAGTTAATTCATCACTTAAACAATATTAGAACTCTAAAAATTAGCACTGTAACTAACTACTAAAAATCTAATTTTTTTCTGTTAATTCTTGTTTCGTTTTGAATATATTGACCAAGCTTTCAATTGTTAACATCTTCATAAACCATAATCATCTTGTCATCTTCATCACATTATGGTGGAAACCTGGATAGTATCTCAAGCTCATCTCTAAACTCACTCAAGGTCCACTTTGAGTACTTATCACCATGTGAGAGAATGAAAAAGCTTTGCGATTTTGCCAGCGTTCAAAAAACTACCATCTGAAATATGATATCCCCGTTCAAAATTGAAATTAAAAATTTGGGTAGCGCGCTTGATTGTTGGCCTTGTTTGTGGATCTATAATCAAAATATACCGAAATACAAGAAAAGATTAAACTTTATAAACGTAAACTACTTTTTATATATAAAATCTGTCATACTTGTTCATACATAATTCCTATATATTTATACATACTGAAAAGACACAAATGAACCATTGTGTTGGTTCAGGGGATATGACAGTTACTTCATAACTGTCAGATAACCGTTTTTATATAACTGCTTCTGTTGACTTTTTAAAGTCTGACTTGTTTGGTTGACTTTCGTTGACCAGGTCGTAGTGGGTTGTGATGGGTCAGAGTGGGTCGATGGTGATTAACTCAATATTCTCCCCCTTAATCACAATCGTCTTGCCGTAGATCTTCAGTAGTGCTTGAAACTGCCAATAAAAGGGTTGGTTCTAAATCTTCTTCGATGAGGTTTGTCTCTTCTTGTCTTTGATATCTTCGATCTCTTTTATGGCAATGTGAAGCATAATGTCCATATTCGTTGCAATTATAACACTTTACTTTGCTGAAATCTCTAGGCTTTTGCGTTGCTTCATTATAATCTTGTGAGAAATTTCCTTCTTTGTCATGATTTTGACTATGTGGTGGAATGTATCTTCCTCTTCCTTGATTATGTCTTTGAGCATTGTTGTTGTGTTTTGTAAACAATAGTTTATCTTGATCTTGGAATGTTCTTCCTTTCTTTGCCTTTACTCTTTCTTCGAAGGTTTTCAATCTACCAATAGCTTCGTCTAGAGTCATTTTATCTAGATCGGAGTATTGCTCTATGGATGCGACCATGTGAATGAATCTTTCAGGTACAGAATTCAGCAATTTTCGTACGCGAGTTGATTCATCAAGTGTTGATCCAAGACTTGTCATCTTTGAAGTAATACTTGTCATCTTTGCGGTGAATGAATCGATAGTGTCATCATTCTCCATTTGCAATATCTCAAATTCGGATTTGAGTGTTTGTAGTTTTGCCTTTTGCACTTGTTCCACTCCAATATTTCTAGTCTTCAATGTATCCCAAACTTCTTTTGCGCTTTTGCTATTTGCTACTTGTAATGTCATTTCTTCTGATAGTCCTTGGAATAGGTATGCCATTGCAGTCTTGTCTTGCTTTTCATCCATTTGAGTTGTAATGGTAGGCTCAATCGTTTCCCATAGACCATTTGCTTGTAAAATGATCTTCATTCTTATCGACCATATCATATAGTTTGTTGCCTTTAACAAGGGGCATTGGAAATAGGCTGTCGATCCCATTCCCTTAGTTTTATCGTTGTTTGAACTACTACTATTATCGTCGTCTTTTCCCATAATTATTTTTTAAATGTCTTAAATCTACTAAAAATACTCTTATAAAACTTTGTTAATAACTTTATAATTCCTAAAAAAAACTTAACAATTAAAACCTAAAACTT
This sequence comes from Chrysanthemum seticuspe, assembly GCA_019973895.1. NCBI lineage: Eukaryota > Viridiplantae > Streptophyta > Magnoliopsida > Asterales > Asteraceae > Chrysanthemum > Chrysanthemum seticuspe. The sequence continues at coordinate 315,946,801 of BPTQ01000001.1, read as the reverse complement.
TTAAACCTTTAAAACTATATAAAAACTTAAAAACTTAGAAATTTCAATCTTATAAACCGTAAACTTTATTTATTTCTTATCTTAAACCTAATAAAACTTAAAACTAAAAAAAACTTGTTTTCTTATCATAAACCAAATAAAAAATCTTAAAACTTGTTTCTTATCATAAACCAAATAAGAGAAACTTTTAAACTTCTTAAACCTCTTAAAAACTTAAAACTCTAATAATCTTGGAATTTTCTTGTCATAAACCAAACAAAAAAAACTTTAAAAAAACTTAAAATTTAAAACTATTAAAAACTTTTCCTTAAAACCTAAAAACACTTAAATCAAAAAATACTTTATAAACTTAAATCTAAAAATACTTTAAAACTTAAAACAAAAAATAATATAAACTTTTCTAAATACCAATATATCAAAAACTGAAATAACTACTATACTATATCTTTAAAAAAAAGAGTGAGGGGTGTTTCTTGTACACTTTAAAACCTGATGGGTTAATAACCCGTAGTCTCCTTTTTTGTTCCTGGTATACCCTAAAATGGTACGCCTCTTTTTTTTAGTAACCTGTAGTCTCTCTTCTTTTTTCTTAGATAAAAAACCGCCTATCCTTCTTCTGAAAAACAACGCCTCCTGAATCTTTGATGGTTGACCGCCTGTTTGTATGGCTTTGTTAACCACTTCTCCTCGTCTTCTCCGGTTGGTGTGTTCTTCGCGAGCACTAATAACCCTTTATTTGAAACCTAGGGTTTCGAATGATTTTGGGGGTTTTTCTATCCGTGAGAGATTTGGTTGTTTGGAGATGAGATTGAGTCGATTGGTGACTCAGTGATGTTTTGGGCTTGATTCCTTAACGAACAGGTGTGTTGTTCTTTATTGTGAATCGTATTTTTCTGCCCTCTTTGATGACTTTGGTATATAGTTTTCCTTCTTTTTGTTCTTGATTTGATTCGACTGGGTTTTTTGCAAAAATGATTTGCCGAGACTCAGTGGTGTTTCGTTTCAAAGAACAGTGTTTGAAAAGCCTTGGTATATGATGATTTGTGGCTCTGATACCAATTGTTGGCCTTGTTTGTGGATCTATAATCAAAATATACTGAAATACAAGAAAAGATTAAACTTTATAAACGTAAACTACTTTTTATATATAAAATCTGTCATACTTGTTCATACATAATTCCTATCTATTTATACATACTGAAAAGACACAAATGAACCATTGTGTTGGTTCAGGGGATATGACAGTTACTTCATAACTGTCAGATAACGGTTTTTATATTACTGCTTCTGTTGACTTTTTAAAGTCTGACTTGTTTGGTTGACTTTCGTTGACCGGGTCGTAGTGGGTTGTGATGGGTCAGAGTGGGTCGATGGTGATTAACCCAATATTGATCTCCTCCAAAGGAATCAGAAATTTGGGTAGCGCGCTTGATCTCCTCCACAACAGGAATCGATATTTTAGAGTATGTATGTTTATGTGGTTAAATCGAAGTGTGACTTTGAAGAATAACACAATTCAGGTGAGCAATTGTTTACAGCTACTTCACATGTCAACATCCATCAAACATACTTTTATCTAAATAATACATTACAATATGCAGAAATTGTAACACATATGCCTGGTTTGATTAGTGATAATATTAATAACCCTGAAGGAAAGCATAAATTAATGTAATAGGTTTGAACGAGTCTAAGACATAGGGGTGTTATTTAGCAAGTTGTCTTAAGATCGATTAAAAAAGGCTATTAACCTCAAAACGTTGATTTCATTTATCTATACTACTTTATAAAATGTTTGGGACTTTCTAAATAAAGAAGTTTTAAAATTTTAAGACCAAAAAACATTTCTTTAAAAAGAAATTAAAAACCTATTAGTCAATTTTGTTCACAATAAGTCAATACGTTTTCAATATTAACAGACTTTATGGCTTTATAATGGCTATTAAAATGGCTGTTAAAAGCATGGAAACATCTACAGACTTTAGCTGTAAAAATGGCTGTTATGGTCAATACGTTTTGTATGTTACTAATAGACTTTATGGTTGTTAAAAGCCACATAATAAAAAGGTCTACGTTTTTTCACTATATATGGTCAATACAACCCATTTCACAATAAGCACTCTCCACACAACAACCTCCAACCCTCCAATATTTGGGACCTGCAGAAAGCAGAGAGGTTGCGGATTTTGTTGCTCTTCATGAGATCGATGCTATCAATAGAAGGTATCTTTTCAAACAATAAACAAAGACATTTACATTGGTTCATGGTTCCGAAGCAAATGGTGCATGTATATATACGATACACGTATTTTACAGTACAAAAGGAATGCTCGTATGAACTATTTTTTCCAAATCTTTACGTAATGCCTATGGACTCTATGTATTGCACAGAAAATGCCATGGTGTGATCATATAATATCAAAATATGCCGCTGGAACTCTACTGTAATAACAAAAAATCAAACCGAGTCATTCTTTGTCTTTGATGCATCGACCAATGTGCCAATCACCATAAAAACAAAGATTTTATTGCATGAGGTGGTAGCTTGTTATTCGTCCATGTAGCGATGCTTATATACCCAAATGCTCAAGCGTTTCGCATGTCCATGTCTGCCTTTCTTTAGGTGTTTGCATGCTTTTATTTCTGCATCGGATTTTAGAAAAAGGTGCAACAACCAGTGGTTCTGTGAGTGGTTCTGTGAATAGCAGCTTTCCATGTCAGATGTAAGAATGTCGAGATTCTATTGGCGAACGACAAAGCTCTTAATACTTTCTGCAACATTGTACATGCTATTGATGGTGTATGGGGTATGAAGGATGGAATGTTTGCTGAATCAATAAAGCAACTTCCAGAAGGTGGGGAGACTAAATCGCCAACATATATTTGGTTTGCTTAAATGTTATTCACATTATCTATACTACTTTATAAAAGGTTTGGGACTTGCTAAATAAAGTAGTCTTAAAATCTGTAAGACCAAAAACATTTTCCTAATAAAGAAATAACAATCTATTTAGTCTTAGTCTTATGCTTGGTACATTAAAGCCATGTAATAAAAGCTATAATAGAGCTATAAAAGCTATAATCAATCTTACACGTCCAAAACTGATGTGATCATTCAAGTCCCTTGACTGATCCGATGGTCAATATACGTTACACAAAAAATAAAAAGCTAAAAGGACAAAGAACCATTGTATCAAGTATAACTAGAGAACTAATCTGATGACCCATGTGATCATTTAAGTCCTCCATCAACCATGCCTTAAACAATAAAAAGTAACGGCCAAACTTGTTATATAACAATGCGCATGGTCAAAGTAATAAATCATTTCAACATTGTGGAAATTAAATGTGAAGTTTGTAACCACCATAGTAACAGCCGATGTCATTATAGCTTGCATTACATCCTGAAATTTTGCTTGTAATAGCACATTATTATCACCCATATCTGTAGCATATAAGAACCGAACCTTTACACATCTTAAAAACACACACCAAACCAACACGAAACAAAAACACAATCAAAAAATATGTTATATTTCCTCTCTACAACCTTTTTCTAACCTAAAATAGCCGCTTCCGCCATCACCCTTTTAACCTCTGCCACCGCCACCACTTCTGCCGCCACCATTAGTCGCAAACTAACATAGGTTTCTTGTGTGTTGGTGGTTTTGGTGGTAGATCTGGAGGTCGTGATGATAGATTTGGATGTTTTGGTAATTCCAGTTGTGGTTTCGATTGAGTTTGGTCATTTTGTTGCTACTCGTATATATTTGTTGTTCGGTTGTAATCATTAACAAAAATGGTGGGCTTTGTGTTTGTGATTCGGTTTGAGTAGTATGAAAGAATATTGGTTTTTAGATTTCTTTTGTGAAGATTAATCCAAGTAAGTGATTTTTTGATTGGTTAGTTGCAGCAATAATTGAAGATTTGGTTTTTATGTAATGAGATGTGGCAGTTGTGTTGTGAAGGAGTGATGGAGGAGGCTGTGTGTTTTTTGCAAGCTACATTAGGGTTACAAATAGAGTGAATTTAGGGTCGTTTTTTTTATATAAGCTAAGTCTTAAGATTTTGTTTAAGCCATTATTGGGCTGATCAAATTTGTGTGGGAGTTTTACTTGGGCTATGTGTTTTTAATCCGAAAGTTGTTGTGGACTTTTTATTGGCCGAAATTTGGTTATGTTATATAATTTATTAGTGGTTTGTTATGAAATTTGGTTATTGGTAATCAACATGTCACATACGGATATAAAACATATATTAGATGTGCTAGCAGGGTAATTTTAATTTATTAATTTAAATTATTATTCATTTATACGGTTATTATTAAAAAAACGTGTAACCGAATAACATTTGCTCTCCGCAAAATATAGTAACAGAGTACCCGCCGCCGCATTGCGCGGGTACCCTTCTAGTTGTTTTATATGCAGGGTTGTGCACGCCAAATTCTTCTACCGAGTTAGAGACGGAAGTGAAGAATATAAGATTAGCAATAGCTGATATGAATTTGAAGCACATATCATTGGCAAAGGAGATGCAGTTCCATCGTGATACTGATGCTAAGAACAAATTCAAGTTCAGACAATTGAAGGGCAACTAGCCATTTTCTTTAAGTTTCTAGCACAAATTTTTTTCTAATGATGAATACTGTAAATGATACATATCTGATCTACTTGACTGTGTTTTGAGTCGAAAGTTCAAGAATTTATCAGGCTCATTGAAGACAAAATGTAATACTGTAACATGTAACATGTTATTTTAGGAAAAAGGCTGAACCGCCTATATCTCTTACCTCACACAAGTAGAACGATCATGCTTAAGAAATGGTAAATGACTAGGAACATAGACTAATTAAAAGGCAATAAAATTAATGGCAAAAGATACATCTGAACCGTCCACTCAGCATGACTTTCAATATATAGGTTCTTATTTCTTAAATGGACCAAGTTAAAATGTGGATCTTTGTGTTTCCATATGATTGTCTAATCCAAAATATCCAAATCCAGTTGCACATCACCTGAATACGCTTTTCTATTCACTCACCCCATCGCAACGCGCGAATTGACCTACTTGTTATAATATTACTGGAAAGTGAACAACTTTGACCACACACATTTATAATATTATGAACTATCGGCTTTATATTGAAAAATTGTATATGCATCACTCTCGTACCCTACTATTTTTATGTGAAATAGTTTGTTAATGCTTAAAATTCTTTTAACTTAAAACTATTATCATCCGTAAAGTTATTGTCATGAAATATGCATAATCGTAAAACATTGCACGTCATGAATTTTAGTTTCAGGGTACCCGACGCCGCAACGCGCGGGTACGCGGCTAGTTTGATATAATATTTCAATCATGATTTTGATTTAATAATTTCATACATATTACACATTATCAATTGAGTAAACTGCAAAAATCATCCTTGTTGTTTGTGTATTTTCGCAAGAATCATCTTAATCTCAAACCTTTTGCATTAAACATCCCCAAGTCCACAAACCTTTGGCATTAATCATCCCTGAGCACTAACGTCATTAGTTTTACCCATTAAGTGTTAAATAATAATTGCTCGTTAGTCCTTCGGTTAATATTTTTTGCACGTTAGTCCTCATTTTACGTTTTCGTCCATTTTTTACGTTTTTGTCCGTTTTTACTCGTTTTCGTCCATTTTTATATGTTTCGTCCGATTTTATCTGTTTTTATATGAATTCGCTCGTCTTTTTACGTTTTTTACGTTCTCATCCGTTTTTTTACGTTTTCGTTCATTTTTTTTTACGTTTTTACTCGTTTTCGTCTGTTTTTATATGTTTCATCCGCTTTTTATACATTTTCGTCCGTTTTTTATATGTATTCGTCCGTTTTTTACATTTTATAAGTTCCCGTCCGTTTTTTACGTTTTCATCGGTTTTTTATGTTTTCGTCCATTTTTTTACTTTTTTGTCCGTTTTAACTCGTTTTCGTCTGTTTTTATATGTTTCGTCCGCTTTTTTTACCTTTTCGTTACGTTTTCGTCCGTTTTTTGCGTTTTTGTCCGTTTTTATGTGATCTCGTCCTTTTTCTATGTTTTCTTCCATTTTTTTACGTATTCGTCCGTTTTTTACGGTTTTGCCTGTTCATTATGTTCTCGTCCGTTCTTTTTACGTTTTTGTCTTTTTTATGCGTTTTTGACCGTTTTCGTCCGTTTTTTTACGTTTTCGTCTGTTTATTTACGTTTTCGTCCGTTATTTTATATTTTTGTCCGTTTTACTCGTTTTTTCCGTTTTTATATGTTTCGTCCGCTTTCTATTCATTTTTTATGTTTTCGCCCATTTTTTTTACGTTACTCATTTTTTACGGTTTTGTAAATGGACGAATACGTATAAAAACGTAAATAAACGAAAAAAATAAAAAGCAGATAAAAAACGAACAAAAATATAAAAAAAGGGACAAAAACGTAAATAAACGGACGAATACATATAAAAAAAGGGATAAAAAGCGGACGAAACATATAAAACGGATGAAAAGAAGTAAAAACGGACAAAAACCTAATAGAAAGACAAAAAAGTAAAAAAACGGATGAAAAAAAACAGACGAGAACGTAAAATATGAAAAAAACCGGACGAATACATATAAAAACGGACGAAAACAGATAAAAAGTGAACGAAACATATAAAAACGGACGAAAACTGGTAAAAATGGACAAAACGTAAAAAACATAGGAGAACGTAAAAAATAGAAAAAAACGTAAAAAATGGACGAAAACGTATAAAAAACGGACGAGAACGTAAAAAATGGACAAAAACGTAAAAAACCGGACAAAACATATATAAACGGACGAAAAAGCAAAAACGGACGACAGCGTCAAAAAACGAATAAAAAGCAGACGAAACATATAAAAACGGACGAAAACCGGTAAAAACGAAAAAAAACATACGAAAACGGGAAAAAACAGACGAAAGCGTAAAAAAACGGATGAGAACGTAAAAAAACCTGGACGAATACATATAAAAAAAGGACGAAAACGGATAATAAGCGGACGAAACATATAAAAACGGATAAAAGCGAGTAAAATGGACGAAAATGTAAAAAAACAGACGAAAACGAAAAAAAATGGACAAGAACATAAAAAACGTAAAAAACAGACGAATACATATAAAAAACGGACAAAACGGATCAAAAGCGGACGAAACATATAAAAACAGACGAAAACGAGTAAAAACGGACAAAAGCGTAAAACAACGAACGAAAACGTAAAATGAGGTCTAACGGTGCAAAAAATATTAACGGAAGGACTAACAAGCAAATATTATTTAACACTTAACGGGTAAAAATAACGACGTTAGTGCTTAGGGATGATTAATGCCAAAGGTTTGTGGACTTGGGGATGTTTAATGCTAAAGGTTTGAGATAGGGATGATTCTTGAGAAAATACATAAACCACGTGAATGATTTTTGCAGTTCACTCTTATCAATTTGACGTGTTTCATTTATTGGACAATATATTCAAATTCCTTTTTCATCGTAAGTATTTGTCACTGCTTTGATTCATCCATTTGGAGTTTAAGTATTTTATGAAAAAGAAAGTCCCCTAGTGTTCATAAACCTTGTTTCGTTATAGTGAGCAAGGCATATTATCTGATTTTATCATATATGTCGCATGGTTTTAAGATAACATCAATGCTGAGATGGTTAACAGGCGCCATTTCCACTCCTAATTTGGATTATACAAAAAAGGATAATGTTGTGAGGTGTTATATGAAGTTGTATTTTATTATTTAATGATTGTGAAAAGATATTAGAATGTGCAACACACACAATCAAGAATTCATACAAGTATACCACTTGATCAAATTTAATTACAAAAGTTCAACTTATTACTGTTCTCATAACAAAAAGATAAAGCTCTTAAGAAACTGAACTTGCGACGAGTAAATAAGTAATCACTCCAATGATCCATATGCATTAGCTCTCAGTTAAGGTCCCCTTGATTAGTTACCTACCACAAAATGTAGTTGAACCAGATGAATAGTAAGACACGTAATTTACATCCAACTATACTTCACATTTTATCATAGACTAATTACACCATTTTAGTATTTTACATATGGTTGGTATTTTTTATTCTATGAAGATGTGACTGACAAACTTATAATTGTGAAGGAAGACATAAACTAATGCATGCTTAGCTGCGGATTGAACGAGTCTAACAATTGCAAGCTGTAGAGTGAGATATTAAAAATGATCACAAAACATTGACTTCCTTTATTTAACATAACATTTCAAATTTGTAATCATCATTTTGATTTAGAAATTTCATCGACATCTAGATATTTTGTTCTATGCGTTGGGTAATTGTATATAGACATCTAGATATTTTGTTCTATGCATTGGGTAATTGATTTGGATTTATATCTCTCATTGCATCTCTATATTAATGAAACTGGCCTTAAAATTATGACCAAAGTATATTTTACTTCCCAAAACTTGGTTAACCGGCTTTTATACTACCCTAAACAATTAAAGGTGTAAACTAGTACCCAATACATGTAAACCCGGTCATCTTAGTACCTTGACTCACTTTGACTCGCTTGGAGTCCCTTGACTGAATTTCTTATACTTCTTATTGACGTACAAGACATATATCACATTCGGGCATCATAATGAGACTGAGGATATGGAGTGCTTGGGTGATTGATATTGATATACTGTTCATGGAGAACATGAATAGCCACAAACACACCAGAAAGATACATAAGTATGTGACTAGCAATGTCAACCCTTCCGCTTTATTACGGTGCAGAGATGAGATTAATTGATTGTACATTTGGGATTATTTTAGTATGTGACTGCCGTGTATTGTGATATGGAGTTGTGGTGTTTGTTTTCTATTTGCATCTTTAAACTTTATGATGTGCCTCCATTTTATGTTGTTGTTTATAACTTTATATGAAACTCATTTTTTTTTTTTTTTTTTTTTTTTTTTTTTTTTTTTTTTAAATTGAACCTAGTGAGTACTAATGTGCTTATTAAGGATTTTTTATTTTTTATTTTATTATTACTATTTATTATTATTATTATTCTTTTTTCACATGGGGTAATCCGTATGCTAAGATGGTAAGATGAAGAATGTAGAATACTACTACCTCCGTCCCATAATTATTGTCCCCGTTTGACTTTTTCGGTATTTCTTTTTCAAATTTGACCTTAAATATTTCTGTTTGCGTTATACGATGGTTGATGAAAACTATACTAATGAAAAATACAATTAAAACCCAGTCAATTCATATATTTTGCATCAAGTATTACATAACACAAATAAAAATACTTAAGGTCAAATTTGTAAGAGAAAGACCGAAAAATTCAAACGAGGACAATAATTTTAGGACGGAGGGAGTACGTGAATATGTGGATGAACATGATTTTTTGAGTTTATAATTAATTAAGGAGAAAACTAACATGCAAGCATGTCAAAAGCTCAAACTTAATAGAAAAGAAAACCTACGCACCTAACCTTAGGGGGTGTTTGTTTATGCTTAGAGTGCTAGGTGAGGCACGCCATTGGCATGCCATTGATACCAATGGCAAACCAATAACACGTTATACCATACCGTCTAATGTGCCATTCGTGTGTTATTCGACACTTCCGCCATTTCAATGGCTGACGCCATTCGTTATATACAAAGATTTAAATTCATTTTACGACAAAAGTGTTTGTTTTTAAATAAAATAAAATGAAAAAAATGGGACCCAATAACATGTTATTGGTGTGTTATGAAGGAGGGTGTTTTAGTTATTGGTGTGTTATTGGGAGGGGTATGATGTGGCGCTGATGTGGCATACCAATAACGTGTTAAAGGTTTTCACCTCACCTAGCACTCTTATATGTGAGTTCATAAGCTTAATTATTTAATTTCGGCTTATATTTCATAAATATCATAAACATTAGCTTGAACTTTAAAACAAATTTCGTAATTGTAAATGAGCTTTCAAGCTCAAGCATGGGTTAATAAACGAGCAAGCTCGATGATCAATTATAAAAAAACTAGTTATAAATTTTAAACGAGCTTCGAGCTTGAATAACATAAAAATATTCGAGTTTGAGCTCGAGCGACTTTGTAAAAGTTCATTCAAGCTCGCGCCGAGCTTGAGTCGAATAGTTATTAAACGAGCCTAGCTCGTTTAGTCTGAAACTTGACTCGACTCGAATGGTTATCACCCCTGCTCGTCATATTGTGTTGGGTGAGTACATTTTGCCTACTACTCTTTTTATTCCAAGCTTTCTAACCGATTCATAATCCATTTGGATGGCAAGTTGTCTCTTTGTTTCACCCGGTTTTTAATCATTAGCCTCGAATCCAAACACTAGTGCTACACATGCCACTCTCTGAGATGTGGCATGTCCTAACCGCGATGCGCTAGCCAAGTTTGTGTCATAACGTTGCACGCTTCTCCAGCCCTGCAGCCGTGAGACCTGTAACACGGAAACCAACCCCTTCAAATACACGCATATGAAGACCATTGACCATTCGGGAAAAAATGTAAAATGAATAAAAGACAGGCTAGAAATTTGGACAATTTATTTAAAAAAGACCATTGAGTCTATTAATCCACTTGTTTTTAATTATATGATTTGCTAGATCTGATACAACTTATAACTTCACATGATCAGTTTCCTCCCACAGAGCTTTCCAAATTCTCGTCACTTGTAAATTGTGATCAGTAATGGATTCACCTCCTTCACCAATATATCCACAAAATGTTTCGTACCCCTCCGAATACACCGAAGCTCGCTCTAACCCACACTCGATCTCAGACGCGTTTGGAACTTAACCAAATTCACTCGTGGAAGACCAACAACAACACACTCTAAAGGGTCACACGGATGAACAGAAACAGGCGCCAGGTATCATACACGCTGCTGGAGTTCGAGTCACTTCATATGATGATGAACCTGGATATTTTAACCGTATCCTTGGGCAAGATTATTCGGTGAATGATCGAGAACGTGCTAGGCCGCCTTCACACGGAGACAAGCTGGTAAGAGACCGAAGTATGAATATGACGACCACTCTACATATGTACACGTGAAACCTCCTCCTTCACAAAGTAAAGTTCGTGAAATCAATCCAAGTTACGTAGATGATGATGATGATGATGATGATGATGATGATGATGATGATGATGATGATGAGGATGATTGTCAAGGTCCTCCACCTCTAACTTTTAATGGAGATCACTATGGTAGGCACTACTAGCTAGTAGTGATATTGAATAACGCTTATGATGCATCTTTAGAGCACTTGCAACCATAACATGTGTTAAAGTTTAACCTTCTGTCACGTCTGCATCACATCAACTTTAACATTTTACCTTAACTCACCAAAAAAACACTCGCAATCATAACATTCCCAAGGTTAAACCTTAATTCACCAACAATTTACAAAAACAACCCCTCATTTAGGGGCAGAAATGAAAAAAAAAAGAAAAAAAAACACCTAAGTAACGCACGTTAACACCTAAATAACACCGAAGTTGCAATAGTTAACACCCAATTAACACCCAAATAACACCCCCATTGCAATTACTCTTAATGTTGCTTTGTATTGATAGTGTTTTCTATTTTCAGTTCTTCAGATCCATTTAATGTACGTTTAGTTTGGAATTAAACGCGGGTCATGTTACGCATTGACTTTGAATGTGATGTTTTTCTTTTTTGTTGTAAAATGTTTAATGTCTAAGGTTAATGTAAACTTTGATAATCACACACTATATAAAGCTAGCTTGAAGTAAGACAAGTCTCCGTAAAAATAAAGCTGACATTCATTTAGATCTAGGAGTCCACAATCATGTTAGCTCCAACATTTTCTGTTAGGTTCCCATATTTGTAACACAAGCATCAATATGAAGAAATGAGATGAAGAGAGATCGGTTGAGCAAATACAAACACACACGAATGGGAATAGAGAATGTTTATGCGTAGAGAGTGAAAGTAAATGAACAACCAACCTTCAAATGAAGGTTTACATGGGTATTTATAGGAAGGAACTAGGGCAACATCCAAATTCTCTTCCTTTCCCTTATTGGGCTTAGGCATAGGCCCATGGGCTTTCTACATGAGCATAGCCTTGATTACTAACATAAAAGCCATAATTAAGCTAACTATTACACATTAATTACTAACAATTGAATTCTAGTTTAGGAGTGATTCCAACAATCTCCTCCTAAGTGTTAGTGATTGATGATGAAAAACGTTGTAGGTGCTGATGTAATAGTAGCTTTGACGTCTTCTGACATTCTTCTTTTTTGCGAGAAGAAGTGCCTTGATTCGAACAATCTCCCTAGTGTAGGGAAATTGTTTCCTTTGAAGTATTCTGCTTTGACATCTTCATTATCTTTGTTCTTTGATCTTTGTTCTTTGTGATGGTAGTGATAGTAAGTTGTGGTTATCTGCATCAGGTCCGCTTCATTGCTCCAGTGTCTCCGCGTCTTTCTCGAACATGCTCACACGCTCTTTAACGTTGGATTTCAGTATCGATGTAGTTCTCTTAGTCTTTAAACTTTGTAGATTCTTTTTTATTTTGACGAAGAATCATTCTATCTTTGTGTTGCCTTTTGAGAGAACTTCAATTAGTGTTGTTGTAGGCATCCATAAGAAGAAAACATAAAACATGGGTTAGAAATAATCCAGTGCTTACAAGTTTGAACTTCGAGAGTGTTAACAGCATAGTGTGAAAACACAACTCTAATTCTCACAAAGGCTGTTCCTGAACTGGAGTCCCATAAGTGAGATAACGCGATGTACCGAACTACACCTACAGTTCAGATGAGTCGCTGAGGTACACTGAAGCATCACCCCACGACTGTAGACCGTTTGAGTCACACTAAGTGTAACCCACAAGGAGTTACCGAAGTGACCTGCTATCAAGGCTGTTTGATGTTGACCCTGGCAGGAGTTTCCATTCAATCACTGAGAATCACATGTGTGAACCTCTCATAAATGCTCCTGACAGATTGCTAAGATCTATGAAGGACTCGATAATGTATCACTTGCGTCCTTAATGATGAACGACAAGTGATGCTATGTCAAGTGTACCTAAGAGATCTTTTGATGAATCTCGTGGCTCTAGACTCAATAGTGCGCTTTGGTTTTCCTGAGCGGAGACTAGAGAGAGGGTCTCCTTGCTTCAATACCAGCAATCTCTAAGAGAAAGCCGATAGTTTACGTAGGGTTCTTTGTGAGAATGAAACAAGCTTCTGTTGAGAGAAACTTGAGTGGCTAAGAAGGTTTAGTGCATGCCTCACTGGGTGCATGACAACTTTAATCTTCAATACCGGTGTCATCAAGTGACAACCAGTAGCATATGAATTGAACCCGGTGTCTGCCCTAAGTTGAATAATCTGGAGGGCTATTTCTTTTCACCCATTTCTTTACATTTCTTTTAATTCTTTAACTCCTTCTTTCTCCGATTCTCATGTTCTCTTTTTTTTTTTTTTTTTTTTTTTCATAATCATACCTAAGGACTTCTAATTCTAACTATTGGTGGTGTCCTTGGGTAGATCCCTCTGGCTCTGGCGGATCATAGGACGGTTATTCCTAACCTTAGTCACCTTATAACTCCATGACTGACCTATGTTGCCATAAAACCAATTTTTCTTGAAAATATCTCAAAGTGGTTAAGAGTAAAAGCATTTAATACCACTGTTGAGAGTTTAAGATTTTGCAGAAATACTCCCCCTCCACACATGCTTAAGAATTTTGACAGAAATCTGCACGGTGAGAGAAGAGCGCGCACTTTATAATTGATCAACTCAAGATAGAAAATCCCCCGCGAGACACGGTTACGTTGCATAGTTAAAGAGATACATTGTCAGCTTTTAGGTGATAACTAGCTCTAATAACTACCTTGAAGGTGTAGACAAACCTCGAAAGGTTGCAAAACCCGTCAAAGTTTGATTGTGTGTATCATCATAACATGGAGCCTGGTTAGTCTTTTGTGGGATTATCGCTAAAACCCTAACATCCTGTTAGGGTTTTCTCTCTTTGTTTATTTTGGTCGTTTTATGGTGCTGCTGGGGTTTGTCATATTTACGTGGGTTTGTGTGATTGTGTGTGGGGTTTCGTGTCATGGAGAAAGGGTTTTTCAACAAGGAATGTCCGTCGAAGAAAGCTGCTAGTCCAGCCACCAACTTGGCTGATCAAGTTGGGTCTCTTAAGGAACCTATGCCGGTTACTGGTTTGGTTGACAATAATTTGGGTGTGGAGCATATTGCGCAGTCTACTGGTACTATTGGTGGTATGGATTCTGATTGTTTTGCTGTGTCCGAAAAAGGTACACCTCTTGTTGGTACTGATGGACAAGTGGAGCCGGTTTCACTTGATTCAAGACCTAGTAATGATATACCTGCTTCTGATTCGGCCTCTAATGTTTCAAAACAGCCTAATGTGGAGCAGTTGATTGCTAATGCGCATCAGAAATTTGATGCAGCAATGAATAAAATTGACAGTGATATTGCTAAGATGGCTTCATCTTCTGATGTGAACAACTCGAGTGGTATTAATGGTACTAAAGTTTATTCTGCAAATACTCATCTGTCGAGTTTTGATGTGGCTATGCAATCCCAAATGTATGGTACTAATCATAGTGTTACTTCTAATCTTAATGCTTCGATGGATGGTAAGAATGCTTCTACTTCTGGTCTTAATGTGAGTGATAGTATACACAATGAAGTGAGGTCGTTTGCTAATGTGTTAAACTCGGAACGTGTATCTAGGAAAGTTAACTTCCGTTCATTGGTGAATGAGAATCGAATTGATAATCATGATACAGTTCTTCCTAAGGCTGCTATGGAGGGTGTGTTTAACCGCTATGATAATACTCTTGTTGGCTTCTTTGTCGGCAAGAATATTGCATTTCAGTTGGTCAAGAATTATGTCACCAATACATGAGGTAAGTTTGGTTTAAAGAAACTTATGAAGAATGATGATGGTGTATTTCTCTTTAAATTTGATTCTAAAGAGGGTGTTGAGAATGTTCTTCAACGAGGACCTTGGATAATTCGTAATTCTCCTATCATTCTCACTAAATGGACTCCTGACGTGCTATTGTCCAAAAGTGAGGTTACCAAAGTGCCTGTGTGGATTAAATTGCATAATGTGCCATTACTTGCATATTCGGAAGACGGGTTGAGCCTTATTGCTACTCAGGTGGGTAAGCCGATCATGTTAGATGCATTCACTAGCTCCATGTGCGTTGACTCATGGGGTCGTATTAGTTTTGCTCGTGCTCTTGTTGAGTTATCATCGGAAGCTGATCTTAAACATGTGGTAACTATGGCTATCCCTAAGAAGGATGATAGTGGTTTTACGACGGCTAGTATCAAGGTTGAATATGAATGGAAACCTCCACATTGCATGGAATGTAAAGTGTTTGGGCATGATAATGCTTGTTGTCCTAAGTCTCCTAAGGAGCATCATGCTGATGCTCACACCTCGACCCTGGATGTGAATGATGATGGTTTTAAGGTGGTGCAGAATCGGAAAGCCAAACCCCAAGGTCCGAAGTTGTCTAGTGGTATTAATATGGGTAAGGGTCCTAAATTTGCTCCTAGGAAGCAGGTTTATATCCCAAAGAAGAAGACGCCAGACGTTGCTACTGTTAATGCTACAGGTACTCCTGTTACTACTTCTAACTCTTTTGGGACACTTGAGGTGCATGAGGACACGGGTCAAAGTCCTGTGGTTGATTCTAATACTGAGGAGGCGATGATTGGGGATTCTACTGGTTGTTCTAAGGAAGCAGATGTGGATAAGGGTCGTACAATGGAGGTTAATGAGGATGTGTTTAATAAGACTGGTTCTACATCACATGTACCGCTTGTGAGTGATTCAATGGGAACAATGGATGTTGGTTCTACTCCCATAGTTGAGAAAATTGGTAAGCTTGAAAAACTACTTATTGCTGGGAAAGCTACTCTTGTGGATGATGATGGTCAACCTATTCCGTCTACCTCGTCTACTAAGAGAGCTAACCCTTTTTCTAAAGTGGGAGAGATTGAGGTGTCTGATTCTGAAGATGAGGTTGTTGCTAACCCATTTGATGAGTCTGCTAATATATTTGGTGGTGGCCAAGGGTATGAAGATGAGTATGATGAATATGACTTCGATGACTATGCGAAACAGGTTCGTGATCTTCCTGGGAATTTGGATGCCTTTAATGCCATGTATGGCACAACGTTTCAAGGTCCTAGGAAATAATTTCGTTGTGTCATATGTTTTCATTTGAGTAGTGTTTTTGTTTCTTGTTTAGATAATTGGAAGTATCTTGTTATGTAAGCTCTATGCCTATGTAACGGGCTGATATATGGGATCTCACTCATATACATTGTACTTAAACATTTATTTGGTTAATATATTTACCAGGGTGCAGGATTACTCCCCTTTACCCAAAAAAAAAAAAAAAAACCCGTCAAAGTTTATGTCTATCAAGAGTTTCTCGAATGGTATATTCTACTCAGACAAGTCCTTTGCGAGACACGTTTACATCACTAGCGAACTAGTTTGAAATTATTACCCGTTCCAGACAGTCTTTTCGAGTTGCTAACATTTAAGATCTCGTCAATTCATTGGTTAAATCTTTAGTATGACGATTCATTTGCAATTCACAACATATTTCTTATCACATAATTTTTCTCCCCCTAAAAAATGGCATATAAATATGTTATTTTTGATGAAATGTTGATATCAAATATGACCATTTTGAGTTTTTTGGGAAGATTTCCACAAAGAATGTGTTTGTCGAACAAAGTGTTTTAGCAAATACTCCCCCTCAACAAGTGATATAAACTTTTGAGGTTTTTGAAAATCAAAAGGGGAAGTACTTGTTCTTTTGAGCAAAACTTTAAAAAATGAAAGTTTTGATTAGTTTTACTTAAAAGTAAGAAGCTTTCGCTCATTTTATAAGGATTGTGGCACTGATGCGTACCACAAGGACCTTTCATTACAAGTACGGGTTGTACACTGTTATGTGTGCATAAGCCATTGTCATAAAAAATCACACATCCAAATGATAAGATAATGAAACAAATCAAGGGTTACCAGGAGAATCAGGTAGTCCAGCAATAACTCTGGGAATGCGTTCTGGATGTTGATATCCTGTGAGAGATATGCTAGGACGACCACCAGCGAAACTCTCCAATGTTCTGATCTGATCCCTTCTGAACAACCTTTCATTGATGCGTGTGATGAGCTTCTTCACATCCCTTCTCTCCCTCGAATTCCATCTCTTAGGTGACCATATGCCTTCTTGTATCGCCTTTAACCGATAAGCTAACCCGTTCCTGACTTTCTTCAATGTGTGATCCCCAAACTTATGAAGCTCTTTGCACGCCATGAAGCAATTGCGGTGTAGTTCACTATGGTAGACTACTCCAAATGGTTTGCTGATGAGGGTGTACTGAGCAAGTTGGTTTATGTCAGGAAGGTCTAGCTGTGGTTTAGTGAGGTTAACACGCGTCTGATACGATTCCACGGCAAGTTGAATGTCTTCTACACGTTCTTGGATCACTATGCTTCTGATGAAGATTAACAAGGACTTGATGTACTCGCGTTGGATAGTAGTAGAGAAATGTCTCATTCGTCCTTGAACCTTAGCGAGATACATATCTTCAATGTCATTTAGAGACAGTCGTGGAAAATCCGCTTCACAAAAGTCATAATCCTCTTCGTCTTGTCGTTTGACCACAATGTTCTTGAGGAATGTGTAGTCCCACTTCGACGATAGGGTAACGCGCTTGATTGCAATGATCCGTTTGTCACTAAACACTTCCTTTTTAGACTTGAGAACCTGGCAGCTTTTGTAGAAGATTCTTCTGCGTTCAGGCCAATGATGAATCCCATACATCGCATCAAGGTCATACTTTTCCACTTTGGCAACAAACATATGTAAGGCTTCTTCCTCGATGGCTGGATTGTTAGAGTAGATTGATGCTGGGAAAGGAAATGTGAGTGACGTAGCGTACTTCCTTGTAACATCGCTACCGTGTAGAAGAAACTCGAGGTCATTGTTGAAGAAGTAACGGTATGGAATTTGAGGTTGACCCGGTCGGCCAATTGTTGGTAGAGGTCTGGTCCAGTCTATGTAGTATGGAGCTTTGTCTTGTGTTGTGAAGTCGATGTTAGCTTCAGGATTGAGCCAATCGATATTGTTCGACATGGCTCATGCAATGTTTTCCAGATGGTATTCAACTTCAATTGCACTTTCTGAGCTGTCTTTAAGCAGTTGGAAGGCATCATTCTTAATTCGCCTTAGCTCAACCTTAGTCATCTTCTTCACTCTAAAATGTTCTTGAATCAGCTTCACATGCTCCATAGTACGACCATCTACCATTTCTTGACCTTCTGGTAGTGAGGGAGTAGCATCAACAAGTCTAGAAAACCAGTCATATTCTTCGGTTGTATCATCATCTAGCCATGAGAGAACATCAGTCTTCGTCTTCTTCTTTTTTGGCTTTGATGAGGACTATGGTTTCTTTGTTGTGGCGGGAGAGGTAGGTTGTTGTTGGGGCTCTGGGATCTCTTCATCGTTACCACCAGTGTATTCGAAATGATCACCGGTTTTCTCTGTTGATGGTAGTAACTCAGAGTCCTGAGGTTTATCTGTAGCAGCAGAACGTGGAGGAGATATTCTTTCGGTTAGAGTCCTTTGGAGTGGTGGTGGCATAGAGGAAGATTCACTAGACTTCTTCTTGCGTTTCGATTCTTTGTCTTTATCCGCATCATCATTGTCTCTAGGACGCTTAGCCGTTTCAACTGCCGCTTTGCATGATGTTTTAAGTTGGTAATCCAGCAATGCGTCAAACAGTTTACCTTCATCAGAGGTAAACGTTGCAGATCGTTTTGACATTTGAAGTACAATCTTGGAAACCAATTCTGCATCGGAGAAAGCTGTAGGCTCAGTTGGGTTGATTGTAACAGTTAAAGGCATCGATCTTATTGTTTGTTTGGCCAACTGCATGAGATTCGGATAGAGTTGTCTGGTGAACATCTCTTTTGTCACTCCAGGAACAATGTTGAGAAGGAACTTATGAGTATATTCCCTAATCGTCTTGTTCATTTCCCCTTGGACATTACGATTGATAAGCTTCTAGGTATGCTCCCTTTCACTCAACATCTCGTTTATCCCGTCTTGTAGAAGATTGATCCTGCTAGCGAGTTGATTCAGCTTTTTGTTGGTTACGTCTTTCTTCCTGACTTCCTGACAGCTTTGACAATCTTTGTCTTAGCTCGGGATATCCAAGAGTCGGTTGGTTTCTTTACTAAATTGGATGCGGATCTGGTTGTGCCTTTGGATGGTGGAGGTGAAGAGTGAGAAGATGAGTCTGATGATGATGAGACATGAGGAGGCACAGGGTCCTTTGGTAGCTCAGAAGTTAGTTCCTTGGAACGTGCTGGACTATCTAGAAGAAAATCATCATAATCAACATCGTCATCTTTTCTAGATTTAACCATTCCTTCAGCCTTAATCCTGGCTTCTTCATCTGCTTGAGCTTGAGCTTCTTTTTCTGCATTTTCTTTAGCTGCAGCCTCAACATCTTCATCAGGAATTTTCTCAGAATTCTCCATTTCTGGTTCCTCAAAGTCATAGTTGATAGAATCCTCAAGTTGCCTTTGTTGTTGTTCGTGGGTGGTGGTGGCAGTTCCCTTATCGGGTTAATTAACAGCATCAGAAACTGGTGTGGCTTGAGTTCCAACACTTGACCCTCCGGGGCCACGAGTTTGTTGCATATTAAACTCTTTAGCAACATGTTGGAGTCTTAGATTCTTTAGCTTTTTCTTATAGTCTTTGTCTAGTGGTT
This sequence comes from Chrysanthemum seticuspe, assembly GCA_019973895.1. Lineage (NCBI taxonomy): Eukaryota > Viridiplantae > Streptophyta > Magnoliopsida > Asterales > Asteraceae > Chrysanthemum > Chrysanthemum seticuspe. The sequence continues at coordinate 315,926,965 of BPTQ01000001.1, read as the reverse complement.
CTTCATCCGAGCTCTCCTCTTCCTCTGGCTCAAAAACTGTGGTTTTACCTTTATCAGCTTTTAGACCGGGAGATTTTGCTACTGTCAAAGTATCATCAATTGGTGTTTCAGAGTAGATGACCTCTTCGTCCGTTTAAGTGTCCTCTAAGTCCTCGTCCATTAGCTTTTGTTGCGGCTCAGGTTTGGGAATAGGGATAGCATCTTTTGATGGATTTTTCCTTTTGAGAACATGAGTCCTCTTAGGATACTGTCTCGTACTCTCAGTGCTCGTAATACTTCCATCACTGCCCCTCCTTGTCTTCCTGACAGGTGTCCCAGAAGATTTTTCATCAATAAATCCCACTTTGCCTGCTTCCACTGCTACCAGATATCGTTTGTACGAATAAAGTGCTTTGATATCATCGGTAAGAAGATAATCTGGTAACACTGCGCCCTGTTTCTTTGTAGTGGATTCTTTGAATCTTACTACGTTGAGTGTGGGTTCAAGTAGCACGGAGTGATGGTTGGGGTCTTCAAGTCTTTGGGGAATATCAAGATTGGTTTCAATAATCCTTTTGATCAGCAATTTGGTAGATCCGATAAAGGGAATCTTGGTGCCAGGCCTTTTTAGGTACGTCATCATGTCGTCCCAGATAACAGCTGCAAATTCAATATGTTTCATGTTGACCATGCCCCAAAAGATTTGAAGTTCCATGTGCTTTGGATGCTCCTAGCCACTGTCACGTCCGGAAATGGATTTAGCAATCATAATGTACAGTGTTCTCCATGGTTGAGGAATATGCTTGAGATCCACTGAGGAATATTTTGTGATAACTCCAGCAGCCTCATCATAGCCGATGTCGACCATGAATTGGAGAACGACCTCTTCCGTAGGAGTAGCTGAGAATTCAGTAGGCTCAATGGTTGAAAAAAAAAGAACAACTCTTAAATCTGCAGGAGTGATGGTGACTTGTTTGTTTTTAAGCGTCACTGTCACGGCACTTTGACCTTTGACCTTTTGTATTGTGTGCCAAAATTGGTGAACATAGATCTCCGGCATAGTGGTTGAATTTGTGAGCATATTCTGGTAAGGGTGAGTCTTCAGAATATCCACGACAATCAGACAAGAAGACTCTGAACAGGTGAAGTTATCAAAGTCGAGTCTGAGTTTGTTCTTTCCAATCTTCATTGTGTAACTGATCGGGCCCAAACAGTCAAGAAATATTGACCAAAGGTTTTAGTCAACAAAAGTCAACTATTATAGACTCAATACAATTTCCTTGGAATTTAGTGGATTCCCGGGTCGTTAAATCCCATGGAGGCTGAATGGTGTGTGAAAACGTTCAGAAGAATTAAACTAAAACGTATTAAAAGAAACGTGAATAAAATGCAATTATGCCTAACCTAAGTCCTAAATATGATCTAAAATTATTTTTAAACTAAAAATGCAATATAAAACTTAACTAAGATTTAAAACTATTTTTTTTGAATTTTTCTTTTATTTATTTGAATTAAAAACTAATTTATAAGTTCTAAATAAAACTAATTAACTAAAAATGATGAAATTAAGTGTGAAAATTATGGAACTAATTTTTAAAAATCTAAAGTAACTAAAGAAACTTTTGAAAATTGATTTTGTATTTTTCTGATGATTTTTCTAATTTCTATGAATTAAAAACTATTAAAAATAATTTAAATGCTAAAAATTACAAATTTAACTAGGAAAAATATGGAAAAATTATTTTTTTTCTTTTTATATTTTCTTAATCTAGAAAAAATGAAAAATTATTTTTTTTAAGCTTTTCTGAATTATTTGTATTAAAACGTAATTAAAAAGTTTTAAAAACTGATTTTAAATAAGAAAAATAGTAAACAGTACCAGAAAATTATGAAAAATTCAAGAAAATTCTAAATTAATATTATAAACCTATGTAAAATCAAAAACTTATGCTAGTGTACACGAATAAGGGGCTGTAGTGAAAAGTGCTTATAAATAAGCACTTAAAATAAACTAAAAGCCTCAAAACTTCACCAAATTATCACAACAGCTAGATTATACTAAAACTATTTAAAATTGACCAATATCAACTATTCTAAACCTCTAAGATGCAAGCTAAACTGAATTGACTTATTTGATTTTTGAAAGCAAATCGACCTCAACCTACTAACTTTAAGCTATTGCTACAGCTTATCCAATGAGCCACACTAAAAACCAGATAATGAGAACTTGAGATTACCAAGCAAAGAGCAACTGCACCAATTTTCAGACCCTAACTAGCTAAAATGAGACCTGTGCAAAGTCTGCAATATGCCCTGTTCAAAATCAGTATATGCTGATTGTGAACAGGGGAAAAACAGCTATTTTGGACAGCTTATTTAGAGCTGATAGAAAATTCCTAAAATTCCACAAAACTGATATTTGAAAACTTGACCAAAGTGTAGTTCTTGAAATATTTGGAAGAACTTTTCCATTTGTTGAGTAGCTTTCTCGCGGAGCTTCTGTTCATTTAAACGTGATAGGTAAGGAATAGAGGATTTGGATTTCTGGTTTTCAACCGAGATGTCATGTGAATCAAAAACAACTCCTGGCTTAGACTTGGGTTTTAGGACAACTTGAGGTTGGACATCGTTGGTACTTCCGTTATTAGTAGGAAGTTCCTTGTCCTTTGTCGCCTCATGTTCACGTTCCACTAACTTAGGAGAAGAAGAAGAAGAGGTAGGAGGAACAATGGGTCCTTCGTATGATACACCACTTCTTGTTGTGATCGCTTTAGCATCTCCCCTCGGGTTAGCGATCGTGTTGCTCGGAAGTTTTCCTGAGCCCGAGGGTTGATCATTTAAAGACTTCTTTAGTTCAGCGATCTGACTGATCAATAATCTGTTTGTCTCCTCTTGAGACTTCATGAATTGTTTTAAAAGCTCATCAGATGTTGATACTGGAGGAGGTGGAGGGAAATTTTGAGGCCGTATGTTTTGATTATAACCTTGTTGTTGGAAATTCCATTGGTTAGGATTCACATTTCCATGAAATTGATTCCCTCGATTGAAATTGTTTTGATTAAAGTTTCCTTGATGTTAGAAACCTTGATTTGGTCCGGGATAGAAATTACCTTGGTTTTGATAACCTTGGTTCATTCTAGGTTGGTTCTGATTCCGGTTTTGCATGTTAGGATTCTGGTTAAAACCGGGTGGTCCCTGATAAGTATTAGCACGGTAGTTTGGTTCATTTTGAGGACGGTATTGATTACCTCCCTGATGTGAAGTACCGGCTATAGCATTGGCTTCAAACGGACTATCATCGGTGGCAGTACAGTTGTAGTATGCATGAGGGCCACCACAAGTGACACAGCCTTGACTTTTTCACTTCACCATGTGATGGTGTCTGTGTGAAAGTGACTTTCTTTTGGTTCGCAAGAACCAAAGCCTGAATAGCATCCGTGAGCTTGTCAATCTTAGCATCGGTGCTAGATGTACTCACGTGAGATGAAGTAGAAGGTCCTGCATTAGACTGAGACTGATATGTCTTTGTTCGTACAGGGCGGACCTGGGACTTGTTTTCTATAATTTGCAAGGCTTCTTTTGTAGTTTTGCTCAGGAAATTACCTCCCGCGGAGGCATTTAAAGAGTCTTGGTCAGCTAGGCTCAGACCATGCTCAGACCATTGTAGAAAGTATCCATTTGTATTAACTCGGAAAAACCATGATGCGGACACTTTCGGAGCAACTCTTTGTAACGATCCCATGCCTCACCGAATGATTCATCAAATCTTTGAGTGAATTTCATTATCTCATTCTTAAGACTTGTAGTTCGGGATGGAGGATAGAATTCGTTAACAAACTTAGTGACTAAATCCTCCCATGTCTCAATGGAACGAGGGGGTTGTTTCTCAAGCCAAATCCGGGCTTGTCCCTCTAGAGAGAATGGGAACAGAAGAAGCTTAATTGCTTCATGTGGGACATTCTTGTATTTGATGGTCGATGCAATCTTGTTGAACCATCGAATATGTGCATGAGGGTCGTCCCGCTCAAAACCATAAAATTGGCTTTGGGTTACAAGATTAAGCAACCCGGTTTTGAGCTCGAAGGTATCAGCCACGATGGCTGGGACAACAATGGCATCTCCGTAACCCTCGATGGTGCTTGGAGAAGCTCTTTCACCGGTTTATCTTCTGCCATTACGACAGGGGGGGGGGGTGGTGCTAGACGTTCCTCAGTCACGGCTGAAGGAGCAGAACGTCCTCTACGTCTACGTGGAATACTTACAAGCTCTGAAAGTGGACTTGTGGAGCTGGAAGAACGAGTGCGCATGCACTAAGTATAAAAATCAGTTTTCAAAAACAAATGCGAGGCAAAACGACAGGTGAACTTAAACCAATAATCACAAATGAAATGACTTTTAAAAAAAAAAAAAAAAAGTACACCAAATCACAAGGATACAAAGGCAAGTTTTGATCTTTAAGATTGGGAACTTATTAATGTTCACACCCCTAGTTGGTAGGTGTTCTGCCTTGGTTTGCGGTAGTTGATTTTTATGTATTTATTAAGTACCACTAAAAAGACGTAGGTATGGATTTGTGCTAAAGGTTTAAAAACTTCGGGACAATATTTTTGGTATCGTCTCGTTTAACCAAATCGTACCTCTTTAAGAATCACCTTAAAGAAAATACAAGATAGAAAACGTTACGATTGTTTTGTTGTTTTATATTTTGTTTGGTGTTGTTAACACTTCAGGAAAAAAGTTAATGAAGTTTTTGATTTTGATAACTTTACAAAAAAAAAAAAAAAAAAAAAAAAAAAAAAAAAAAAAAAAACTATTTACAAAAGGTGGTATATGTGCAAGTATGGGTCTAAAAATGTTTAAAATACGCTACAGCCTCCCCGGCAGCGGCGCCAAAATTTGATCGGGCCCAAACAGTCAAGAAATATTGACCAAAGGTTTTAGTCAACAAAGTCAACTATTATAAACTCAATACAATTTCCCTTGGAATTTAGTGGATTCCCGGGTCGTTAAATCCCACGGAGGTTGAATGGTGTGTGAAAACGTTCAGAAGAATTAAACTAAAACGTATTAAAAGAAACGTGAATAAAATGCAATTATGCCTAACCTAAGTCCTAAATATGATCTAAAATTATTTTTAAACTAAAAATGCAATATAAAACTTAACTAAGATTTAAAACTATTTTTTTTGAATTTTTCTTTTATTTATTTGAATTAAAAACTAATTTATAAGTTCTAAATAAAACTAATTAACTAAAAATGATGAAATTAAGTGTGAAAATTATGGAACTAATTTTTAAAAATCTAAAGTAACTAAAGAAACTTTTAAAAATTGATTTTGTATTTTTTTGATGATTTTTCTAATTTCTATGAATTAAAAACTATTAAAAATAAATTAAATGCTAAAAATTACAAATTTAACTAGGAAAAATATGAAAAAATTATTTTTTTGCTTTTTATATTTTTATTAATCTAGAAAAAATGAAAAATTATTTTTTTTAAGCTTTTCTGAATTATTTGTATTAAAACGTAATTAAAAAGTTTTAAAAACTGATTTTAAATAAGAAAAATAGTAAACAGTACCAGAAAATTATGAAAAATTCAGGAAAATTCTAAATTAATATTATAAACCTATGAAAAATCAAAAACTTATGCTAGTGTACACGAATAAGGGGCTGTAGTGAAAAGTGTTTATAAATAAGCACTTAAAATAAGCTAAAAGCCTCAAAACTTCACCAAATGATCACAACAGCTAGATTATGCTAAAACTATTTAAAATTGACCAATATCAACTATTCTAAACCTCTAAGATGCAAGCTAAACTAAATTGACTTATTTGATTTTTGAAAGCAAATCGGCCTCAACCTACTAACTTTAAGCTATTGCTACAGCTTATCCAATGAGCCACACTAAAAACCAGATAATGAGAACTTGAGATTACCAAGCAAAGAGCAACTGCACCAATTTTCAGACCCTAACTAGCTAAAATGAGACCTGTGCAAAGTCTGCAATATGCCCTGTTCAAAATCAGTATATGCTGATTGTGAACAGGGGAAAAACAGCTGTTTTGGACAGCTTATTTAGAGCTGATAGAAAATTCCTAAAATTCCACAAAAATGATATTTGAAAACTTGACCAACTGAAGTTCTTTATCCCAAAATTTCAGCAATTTTGAACCAGAATTGAATCCATGAAAAATCAACAAAGTTTTGCAAAAATCATTTTTTTTCACTTTTGACTTTTGTTATAAATAAGCACTTAAAAATAAGCTAGAAGCCTCAAAACACTTCAAAAAGCTACCACAACCTAAAAATAACCTAAAATATCTGAGATTAAGCTACTGCAACTGATTTGAACCTAATAAGCACAAGATTAAAGCATTTGAGCACAAATTCAATTTCAAGTCTACTTTGCCAAACGACCCTACTGGTCCTACTTTGAGCACTGATTTAGGAGGCTTAGAAAAATCCTAAAAATAAACTAAAAATACGAAGCTGTAGATAACCAACCAGAGATTCTTCATCCAAAATTTCAGCAAGATTGACTCAGAATTGAGTGAATTAAAAATCCACGAAGTTTACTACAGAAAACTTTTTTTGACAATTTTGACTTCTTGGACAGAATTGTAAACTTGACTTTTGTAAGTTTTGATCTTGCAAAAACAGATTGAGGATGATGTTTTATGGTGCACAATGACACAATTAAGCTATATTAACATGATCTAAGCCTAGAGTGCAAGCTCACTCTAATTTACTCTAAGTGATATGCATATGAGATCAGGAAACTTATGATTTTGACTTCTAATGAACTTTAATGAAAAGAAATGACTAAATTTAGTTTTACTCACCTAAATGAAGCTATAGTATCAGGTCCTAACCAAAATCTACACCTCTAGCTTAGTTAAACTACTTGAGCCAAACACCCTTTAATAATCTAATGTTCAAGTAAAACTAAGTAAAACCTAAATCTGACCAACACAATTCATAACACAGATACTACTACTCAAATTAGATCTAAAATGAACAGATTCAGATAATGGCAGATATAAGAACAAAGACAGATTTCAGAACTTACAAGAGGTCCTGTCACAATGACATGCTAATGAAATAGTAACCACTATCCTAAACTGATTTCAACAAATGCAATCCAGCTTAGAACCAAGAACTAGGACCAAGAAACACTTCTTATAGAACCTCCACAGGTTCAATAACCCAGAACCATCTTCATTTCACCATGCTCCTTGCTTCTTCTTCTTTGTCTTGTGATTTTTTTATTTTTACACTATTTTTTTGTATTTTTGGTATTTTTTGCTTTTTGATACTAATCAAAGTTTTAAGGTTTCTAATAGCTATATTAAGCTATCTAGGAGCTTATATGAGCTTATTCAGTCCATAATAACAACTACAAACAACATTAACATAAACTTGGAAATTTAAAATTCAAATTTGCATAAAACTGAATTGAACTTGGAAATGTGAAATTGATTACTTGAAAAGAGTTAAAATACACTAGAAACACTGAGTACAAAGTTTTTAAGCTTAAAATTACACTAAGGAATAAGAAAATACAAATACGACTTAAAATTACTCTAAGTGATAAACTAACTGCCTTCTTCCCTTGGTTTCTTCCCCTTTTATCAGCTCAATAAGGCTTCCCACTTGCTTCTGATCACTTCCCACACTCAATCTTGACCGTCCAAAGCTTTGAATAAATCCTAGCCGTTTAAACAGTTTTGGCGCCAAATCTTGTATACATGTCTTGAGACTGTTGGACCTCAATTTGGTGATCACATGGTGCTTAGTGGACAAATTGGAACTGTTTCAGAGTGTAATGATGAGTTTTAGTGGTAGTTTTATATAGTGAAGGAAATGGGTTAAATTGGTGATACTGGGGGTGCAGACGTGCAGTAGCATTTATTGTGGGGGGTCTTGAGGTGAAGATAGGCTGGTGAAAGGTAGGGGTGAGCTGTGGAGAGGAAGAGAACAGGTGGTGAATATTGGGGTGAGTTGCAGAGATAAGGTGAGGTGGAAGGAGGAGAAAGATACAGGGAAGGTGAGTTTGACTCACCCTTTGACCAGGGTGTTATTTAAAGGTTTGGACTGGGCTGGGCTGCTGGGTTTGTACAATGGGTCTAAGTTATACTCCCTGCATCCCATATTAACTGTCCAGTTTGACTTTTCAAAGTCATTTTTTTTCAACTTTGACCTTGAATATTTTTATTTGTGTTATATAATATTTAATGTAAAATATATGAATAGAATGGGGGTTTAAATGTATTTTCATTAATATAACTTTCATCAAGTATTATATAGCACAAACAAAAATATTTAAAGTCAAAGTTGAAAAAGAAAGACTTAAAAATGTCAAACAGGACAGTCAATATGAGACGGAGGTAGTATAACATTGGATCCGGTTTAGTGTATAAGACCCAAGGACCATTTATGCAATATTGGAAACTTGAGGGACTGGATTTGATACTGTTCCAAACTTATTGTACAAGGATCATTCTTGCCATATTGATAAACCAAAGGACCAATGTTGTAATTTCCATTTTAAAATGACCCAGGGACCATTTTTAACAATTTTCCAAACTTTAAGGGCCAAACTTGTAATTTTCCAAAAGTTCACCATAAGGACCAATTTTGCCATTTATGAATAGTACAAGGTTTACTTTTGATTATTTTCACTTTTTAAATTCACCAGGGACTATTTTTGACAATTTTTAAACTTTAGGGACTAAAGTTGTCATTTTGTGATTTTTAAACTTTGAGGAGTTTGTTTTGACAACTTTTGAATCCCATGGACCTTAAATGATATTTTGCTTTGTTTTGATTTACCAGGGACTAGATTTGACAACTTTTGAAACTTGGGGGACTAAAACTGCCAATTATGTAAACTTAATACGTTTTTCACCTGCTTTTGGTATTTTTGCATTTGAAACACATAAAACACTTATTAGTGATATTTTTATCATTTTGATGCTTTGACGGGTGTTTTTAGATGTTTTTGGCAGTCTAAAAGGTACAAAAATGATGAGTATTTGAATACTCATCAGTAACCGTTGGGGAAGATGTCTTCAACAGTGAGAACATTTGGTGCATCCACATTTTCCATTTGAATGTCCATATCGTGATCTGAAAGATGTTTAGCCAAAAGAACCAACATATCGAAAGACATTATGTTAGTCAAAAGTTGATTTTATTGTCTATTTATTGAATGTGATATGTCAATGATTGTTACGAGTCCAATGTCACTTGTTAGTCCAATAATCCAAAGACGTCGTGATAAGTTTCGTGAGTAGATTAACTTTGAGTTTTAAAGTCCAAGTTTTCACTTATTTTCACAACTTATTAAACATTTAAGCTTATTAGTGACATTTTGGTTTCGTGACGTTATGATTTATTTATTTACAAGTTTGCACGCGTAACAATTCATAATTTTGGTTAAAATTAGGCTTAGGCGTAGGATTTTCAAGCTTATGCGTAAACAGTAGATCATACGCATAGTTATAAGCTTATGAGTAGGATCTTATCTTACACGTAAGAAATGCTACGCGTAGGAAAAGAGGCCTTAAGCATAGAGCTTACGCGTAAGCGTATATGGAAGCTTACGTGTAAGGCTTACTCGTAAGAGTGAACCTTATGCGTAAAGCTTACTATTTACGCATATCCTTCACAGGATACGCGTAGTCCCCTTTGTAGAACGTTACGCGTAAAGGGTACGCGTAAGATTTCTCTTACGCTTAACATTCTATGCGTAAGCTGATCCTTATGCGTAGTATCTCAGTTAACCTTGATTCTGAATAATTCACGCGTAAAACCTGAAACAAATTCATCATAACATCATTATTAACATCACATTCAATCCCTTTCAATTCTAACATGAAGTGTCAATCAAAAATAGTTATGCGTAGGATATGCTTACGCGTAGAAACTTAAACCCAAGGATTCAAATTTTACGAGTAACTAATCTAACCATAGGATTAACACCAAATCCTTCCTGGGATATCTAAGAGGCCATATGACTATGTTGCAACAAGTATTAACATAAAAAACCTAATGGATCAAAAGTACCCAATTCGTATGAACATAAACCCTAATTCTTAGTTTTCATCAAATTAATGTTTCTGGGTATGTTTCAAGCAAGGTTTTGGTCAATTAAACATGTCAAAAACATAACACAACCATCTTTTTAACCAGAAACACTCTCATATGAAAACACCCAAATCTACGCGTATGAAGCCTAATTTTGAAAATGGTCGATTCGTGTTTCAGGGTGGATTTGTTTGATAGAAATGGTATAAGAGTGATCATATCAACATTTTAACACAACCATTTTAACAGCAAACACCCAAACATGATTATGTGTTCATACGCTTATGCGTAGAACACAAAATCATGCCTAGGAACAAATCAAACCGTTGGATTTTAAAACAAATCAAAACCATTGTTTGTAATAACACAAAGATCATTTAAACAGTTACAGATTGAAGGTTTATAACACGGATTTGAAGATTAAGTGATAGGCGTAGGATTTAGTAGATGAAATAATAAATGTGGGAATTAAATGTGAAAGTAAGGTTGGTGGAGTTGTTTTGTTAAAAAATTAGTTTAAACATTTGACAACTTTAGTCCCTCCACCTTAACCATTTTCATCCAACGCCCAAAATTTCCATTTTGGTTACGCAAAGTATGATATTTGGAAAGAAACTTGACGACACTCCCCTTTGACTTAAGAAATAATGAAGTTTTGAAAATTTGGGTTCGAGGAATGTCAATAATCAGAAATGAGACCAACATTATCAAAGAAACAACTGGAATGAGGTAACATGCAAGTACGAGGTTTTATGAAACCAAAAAATATTTACTTTCTCTCCCTCAACACTTGACCGAGAAAATACTGAATTTTGAAAGAGTAAAGTGTTGACGGAAGATTTGTACTTGCCATGGTGAAATAAATTAGGATAGAAGAATATTTTTGAGTTTTTATCAGATTTTATATTTTTGTATTTTGTTTTTAAAAAATATTTACAAAAGATGTTTTTGGTGTTTAACTAGTTTTAAGAATCTTTTAAAAGTTTATCTAGTTCCTCTGGAGTCAAACACCGCATACCAATCCAGTGGACCAACTCATTAAACCTAGCAGGAGCTAAGGCTTTGGTGAGAAGATCTGCCAGTTGGTATTCAGTACCCACAAAGTATAATTCAGCGGTACCCTTTTCCACGTGCTCCTTGATGAAATGATATTGAAGATCGATGTGCTTTGATTTTGAATGTTGAACAGAGTTGCACGAAATTGCAATAGCACTTCGATTGTCGCAGTACATCGGGATTCTATCAAATACGTAACCATAGTCTTTGAGTTGTGTTCTCATCCAAATGACTTGAGCATAACACGCCGACATGGCTACATATTCTGCTTTTGTTGAGGACAATGATGTACAATCCTGCTTCTTTGATTGCCATGACGCCAGTTTATCACCAAGAAATTGTAGAGCTCCTGAAGTACTTTTCCGAGAATCTAAGCAACCTGTGTGATCAGCGTTTGAAAAAGCTATTAGTTCAAAACCAGAATCCTTCGGATACCAGATCCCCAAGTTAATGGTTCCCTTGATGTATCGGAGGATTCTTTTAGCTTATGAGAGGTGGGTTTCAGTTGGTCTCGACTGATAATGGGAGCAAAGATATACGACAAAAATAATATCCGGTCTGCTTGCTGTTAGATACATGAGAGACCCAATAATACTTCGGTATTTGGTAGGGTCCACCAATTTCCCATGTAAATCAGCGTCTAGTTTCTTGTTATGTGCCATTGGTGTGGCATAGGTGTCACAGTTTTGCATTCCATTTTTGTTCAATATTTCAAGGGCATATTTGGACTGACTCAAGAAAATACCACGGGGTGATTGATGAACTTGCAGTCCTAGAAAGAACGTAAGTTTACCCATCATGGATATTTCAAAATATTTTTTCATAAGTTTTGAAAAAACGTTTGAGTATTTTAGATGTGTTGACCCAAAAATGATGTCATCCACATGTATTTGAACAATTAAAATGTGTTTCCCGTGATATTGTATGAAAAATGTTGGGTCAACCGATCCTTTAATGAAATGATTGGAAAGGAGAAAGGAGGATAACTCATCATACCACGCCCGAGGGGCTTGTTTGAGGCCGTAGAGAGCCTTGTTCAGTTTGTAAACGTGGTTCGGGAACTCTGGATCAATGAATCCTTCTGGCTGGCTGACATAGACCGTTTCTTTCAGTTTTCCATTGAGAAAAGCAGTTTTGACATCCATCTGAAAGACCGTTATGTTCATGTGAGCCGCGAATGTGAGAAATATCCGTACAGCCTCAAGACGAGCAACCAGAGCGAATGATTCTTCAAAGTCAATACCCTCTTCCTGTCTATAACCCTTAGCCACCAGACGCAACTTATTTCTGATTACGGTTTCCTTCAGCATCCAATTTGTTTTTCCAAATCCATTTGAGACCAATGACGCAGACCCTTGTTGGTCTTTCAACCAATTCCCATACTTCAAAATGTTTAAACTAATTGAGTTCTTCTTGCATGGATTCAATCCAGTTGTCTATATAGGGTTATTATACAAAAAAGTCACTAAAGTTTTCGGGAAATTTATCCTAAGTCACTATAGTTTAAAAGTTGTCATTCATGTTACTCAAGTTAACGGGTTTATTATATGGGTTACTCAACGTTTAAAAAAGTGACATTCTTGTTACTACGAGGGTGGGCAACCGGATGATTTACCGGTTCTCTTGTCCACGTCATCATTATAGTTTGAGATGTTACAAGCAAGTTACTATAGTTCACGGGGTTTATTAAATATGTTACTGAACTTTTAAAAAAAGTTAATATCCGTTTTTATACATTTATGTATGTTTTATCTGTTTTCGTATTTTTTATGTTTTTCTCCATTTTCGTACGTTTTTATACGTATTTATACGTTGTGTACGTTTTATTTGTTGTCTTTCTTTTTTTAAGTTTTTTTTCCATTTTCGTACGTTTTTGTATATTTCCGTATGTTTTTTTACGTTTCTATCCGTTTTTATACGTTTGTGTATGCATTTCTCTTGTCGTATCTTTTTTACATTTTCGTACATTTTTGTATATATGTTTGTCCATTTTCGTACGTTTTTGTATGTATTTATCCGTTTTTATATATGTGTGTGTACGTTTTTCTCTATACCTTTTTACGTTTTCATACATTACTGTATGGTTTTGTTCATTTTCGTTCATTTTCACACATTTGTATGTTTTATATGGTTTTATGTTCTATACGTTTTATCTTCTTTAAAACGTTTGTATGTTTTATACGTTTTTACGTATAAAATGTAAGAAAACGTATAACAACATCCAAAAACGTATAATAACATCCAAAAATGTATAATAACGTATGAAGACATATAAAAACAAAAAATTACTTCCAAAATAGTCTAATAACGTCCAATTATGTAAAAAAATAAAATAAAATAAAATAAAAATAAAAAATACAAATGTGTGCAAAATTGTAAAAAAACGTGCAAAAACAGACAAAAATGTAAAAGAATGTAAACGTGTAATAACGTCCAAAAAGTTGTTGTAAAAAAGCGTATAAAAATATACACATTTTTAGCAACTTATTTGTATATTAACTTAAATGTAAAAGAATGTAAATGTATAGTAACTTAAATGAACATTTTGACAAACTTTAGTAACTTATTTGTATATTAACTCATTTTTTTTAATATAAATGAAATCTAAAATATTTGCCACGTAGTATTATTACCGGTAATTCTAGGTTATGAAAACAAGAGTAACAAATATAACCGGTCACAATAAGTTTAGTAACCTGAATGACAACTTTTAAACTATAGTGACTTAGGACAAATTTCTCGCAAACTTTAGTGACTTTTTTGTACAATAACCCTTGGTCATTGAATCTTTAATGTTTTTAGGTTCAGATTGGCAGACAGTGAGTGCATAAATGCAATGTTCACCGTCTGTGTGAAGACGTTGTCTCGTTACGACTGGTTGATTCAGGTTACCAATAATGTTCTCAATAGGATGGTCTTTCGTCCAACGATGTATGGAAGGTTGATGATGATATACATTATGCAGATTAGGAGGATTCAAATGGCTTGTAGATGATTCCGCAACATCAGGTGCAGCAGTTTCATTGGCAAAAGGGTTGAAGAACGCATTTGGATCATAATCTGCATGTGGGGGGTACTTCATTGTTCAAAATATCATTAGCTGGTTCAGCATCATTGGATGCGGTTTGTTCGATTGTTGTTGGAGAATCAACTGGTTGTGCATCCTCAACAGTAGTTGCTGTAGCAGGTGTATCAGGTACTGGATTTTGATCAGGTTGAGCAGCGGAAACATTGGATACACCTGGTGCACGTTCATCAATATCATTACTAAAAAGAGGAGCAAAATAGCTGCTCCATTTGACGTCGAGTTAGTTGTAAATTAGGTTCAGCTGATGATGGGGTTTGAGGGAAGTTTAAACGGCTATGACCGGGTTCCAAGATGTTATGCTCAGAAGCCATTTCAGTAAGCTCATTGAAATTGGCATGAATCGTTTCCATAATCTCCCTTGTGTGACGATTCCAGATCCGGTAACCCTTGGAGTTTTCACAATATCCTACAAAGACTCCAATGTCAGCTTTGGCTTTGAGCTTACCAAAGTCATCACGATCATTATTTGGATAACAAAGGGATCCAAATACATGAAAGTGTTTGAGATTCGGTTTACAGTTGTGGATAAGCTCATAAGGTGTTTTGTTGTGGTGCTTGGTAATCATTGAGCGATTCTGAGTGTAGCATGCAGTTGAAAACGCTACACGCGTCGTTCGGGGTCAAAGGAACTTCCTTTTCTTCGAGCAAGTTTTATGACACCCTAGGCAGTGAACCTAATCGTTGTAGTGTAGTATTAGGGTAAGCCACTGGTATTGATATCGTTCTCTAGGGGAATAGGAATGCTAGTGAGAAGTTACTACGCTAAGGTTGGGGTTGAGGAAGATTATTTTTTTTATCTTTTTTATGTTTTTTAGGAAATGGGAAGGTACGAATCTCGGGATTTGAATTTGGGGGGTTGGTATTTCTACCGATTACTCTACTTATCTAATTATCTAATCTAAGGTGATGGTAGTCTATGTCTAATTATTGTGTGCTCGTATGATAGTTTAAAAATGTGGTTACTTAGGTTTTATTACTCCTTAATTATCTCCTATTGATGGTTGAATTGTCACGTCCTTATTCTTAATCGCGTTGTGTGTCTAAAGTTGTAGGGTATGCGTTTATCCCTAACTCTTTGAACTTACCAAAGGGTCTCGTCTACAAAATCTCTAGGATTTATACACTTTAACTCTAAGGCACTCTTTGCATGATTTAGCCTACAATTACTCTAGGTGTCATAGTCTAAGGTTCACAAAGATTAATCAAGAATTAACTACACAACGAATGACCTATCACATTACTAGATCATTAACAATTAAAATAAGAGACAACCAATCAGTATTCAATAATTAAGTTTCATAATCACTAAGCAAACACACAAGTAAATTAGCCGGACATGGAGAACAATAATCAAAGACATAATTGTATTAATGAAGTAAAACACTTATCTTGATGTAAGATAGGGTTTGGAACCCTAAAATATTGTACAAGACAGCCTTGGTTCGGTTTAGGTTTTTACTCCAAAAAGACTACTCTCTAAAACTGAAAAATTTGAATTCTATATATAAGATTACATGTGCGACAGCGTCAACTTATGATTTGTGACGCCGTCGGGTCGCCATCATTAGGGTTTCGTCTTGGCCACGTTAGTCTTGCGATGGCGTCACCTTGTGCTTTTGACGCCGTCCTCTTCAGCTTATGACGCCGTCTGGATCAAATCTAGGCCGTCTGAGTTGCGACGGCCTACTCTTTTAAAGCTTGACACCGTCACTTGAAAATAAGAAATTTGACTTCTGTCCCGTCACAAAATGCTCCGACGGCGTCGCAGTTTAGCAGTGACGCCGTCACCTTGTACTTCAGCAGCTTGAGTGTCTCGATTGCTTGACTTTGGCCATTTTCTTCTTTATCCACGCCTTTTCGTCCAAATAAGTGCCATTACAGCAATTTGCCTTCAAGAGACCTAAAAAGTGAAAAGGAACGATATTAAGTAATAACGGATACAAAAGTGATCAAATAAGGACTTAAACGACCCCTCAAAAAGGTACATTTTAAAACCTTATCAAATATCCCTACATTTGGTATTTGCTTGTCCTCAAGCAAATGTGCTTTTAGCCAATTAATTTATAAGTTAGGGGTCATGAAGAATTGGTTTAAAACAGTCCACAACACATATAAGCCCCGTAAAAGTCATAACAAGCACGAAAATTACATACTAGCACCTCACAAGGGGTGTTTGGATACTCACATCTCTCTCGGGTATATATGAAATATAACAAGTTGGAAATGGAAGATAAACACTCATTAACCGGTCCTAGTACATAGATTACCATAGGCTTGAGACTAGATCAAACCTCCATCGCTTTGGCGTAAGCACCTAGGAAAGACTATCAAAGAGGTCTTTAAAGGGTTGTAATGTTAGGGTTACGGTAGGGAAACAAAGGGTTTGGTGGGATAGGCTATTTAGTGGTGGCATGTCAAAAATCTTTATGTTACAAGCATACGAAGAATGGTGTTGCTAAGCTAAGACTCGACACTCTAAACTCTAGATAACTGAAATACACAAACATAAATTTAAAGATAGATGTAGGATGGTAGCCCGTATGTTTTTTTCTTTTTTTGTTTTTTTTTTGTTTTTTGTTTTTTTTTCACTCTATTTTTTTTCTTTTCTCTTTTTCTATTTTTTTGATTTATTTATTTATTTATTTATTTTCATACATTTTTACTCTACCATCCTCTACTGTAACATCAAAATGATAGAGATTTATAGGCACATCCCTACACTTGAGTTTTTATTACTCTAACACTAATTTGACCCGAATGGAAAAGATCAAAACACTTGGGTATGTTATTATGCAAATAAGGGAATTTAACGTTCCCTTCTAATCATTTTATAAACTTTAACTTTTTCCCATGAGTCCCAATCATCCCAAAACTGTGTACAAAGGATATGACTCGACCTAGCAACTCATGCAAGCAACTAGATAATTGAACTAAGGGTTTAGGGTGATAACAATAATGCACTAAAAGTGAGTGCATACAAGGTAGGCTAAGGCGATTTGGGTGTACATTTGGGGGTGGGGTGTAAACAATGCTCTTCATTGATATTCTGAAAAAACCGAAACATCACGAGAACCGCGAAAAGGATATGCTCTGAGGGGTTAACTAGGGGTATCGTGTACAAAAGATGAGTACAATGCAAAGGGTGTGGGGGAATTACTCAACCGATGTGGAAGAAGTAATTATATTACGGGTATCAAACAGGGGTTATCCTAATGCCTCTTATCATTTAGTTATTCCTAACTACACAAGTGTAGTCTTACTAGCGATCTCGGAATGCATCACAAAACAAGTTCTAGAATCTAATATACTACCGGTTCACACTCTAAGCATTAAAGATGAATGCTTCCAATTCCTACTAATCTAAGGGCGATCCTCACATTTTGGGTGGAATTTAGGTGGTAAAGGGTTTTTGTGCTAGTCATGCAATTTCCTATCCGTGAGACGCTTTTGTTAAGACTAATGGCCCACTCCTATATGTCATGAAAAATAAAAAATTTGGTGCCAAAATTACCCTAACCGACATTTTCTCATTGTTTATTACACAAATACAATTGGACAAAGTAAATAATCAAGGATAAGCATAGTTTCAAAGTTCCCGTTTTGTTTTCCCTCCCTACACTAAAATTGAACATTGTCCCCAATGTTCCCGAAAGTATCAAAGTTATGATAATAGAAGGTAATAAAAAACGAAAGAAACTAATACTCCCCTGATTAGCTCGGTAGGATCCGTGTGTGAAGTAGTGGTTAAATCCTTTCCAAGAAGAATGTGTGCGTGTAAAGCTCCTTCCAATCTTTTGTTTCTTCTTCTTGATAAATAAAACCTGCACATTTGAAGAAAACAAATGAAACCTTTGCGTAAAATCGGCGGTAATAATATATATAAGACTCTACTAGACTAGGATATAATGCTTGTGGAATGGATGTTTACAGAATTTTTGGAAAATTAAGACCTGGAAAATTCCAAAAAATTATAAGTAGCTCAGAAAACGAGAAAAAAGTAATCTATTGTTTTTACTCTTTCCTGACGCCGTCAGGTTGTAATCCTGACTCCGTCAGGTTATCCTGACAAAAACTGGTCTGCGATTTTCTGAAAAAATTCTGGAAAATTTACATCTTTAGAATCTAGAAAAATTTCTGCAAAACATCCATTATGACTCGATACAAGCATTTGACTCGAACAAACACACATATATATCTTTTAATGAATTGTTATTTTCATGTTTACGTTTCTTTTGAAAACGTGTGTAATCCTCCCTACACTTATCCTTTATGTAAAATACCTTTATATGCAATTAAGACGAGGTTAAAAACAAAATAAAGCATTTTTACAAATTTAAACATGAGAATAAACAATCAGTAAAAGATATATGACACTAACAAGCAAACAATTAAGCATGGGTTGCCTCCCACGAAGCGCTTTTCTTTATTTAAGAGTCTTGTAGCTAGACTCGTAGTCGTGCCCCTACGTGACTTCATTACTGCCATCTTCTTCCAAAACAATATCTTCATCGTTCACCATGTCATTATTATCCAACTGATAATGTTTCACACGTTGTCCATTTACGGTAAATTCCCTCCCATCATGGTCTAGTAGCACCACCGCTCCATTGCTCATCTGCCTTTTTACTGAAAAAGGTTCATACCATCTCGATTTGAGTTTTCCCGCTAATAACCTCAGTCTTGAATTAAACAAGAGCACCTTATCTCCTTCCAAAAACTCTTTAGGATTTTTTATTCGTTGATCATGCCATTTCTTTGTCCATTCTTTGTATGTGATCGACGATTCATATGCTTCCAGCCTTAGTTCATCCAATTCTTGAAGCTGTAAGAACCTATTTGACCCTGCTTCAGAATAATACATATTACATGCCTTAAGTGCCCAATATGCTTTTTGCTCAAGTTCAATAGGGAGGTGGCATGCCTTCCCGTATACTAAGCGAAAAGGGGTTGTTCCGATAGGTGTTTTGTAAGCATTTCTGAATGCCCAGAGGGCCTCATCCAGTTTGAATGCCCAATCTTTTCTATTCTGGTGGACCGTTTTTTCAAGTATCCGTTTTAATGCCCTATTTGTGTTTTCTACTTGTCCATTCGTCTGAGGATGATATGTAGTAGAAAATCTATGTGGAACACCGTATTTCTTCATTACCTTCTCCATTTGAGCATTGCAAAAATGGGTTCCTCTATCGTTGATCAATGCCTTGGGGATCCCGAATCGTGCGAAGAGCTTTTTAAGAAAATGAATAACTACCCTCGCATCATTAGTTCTAAGAGCTTGAGCCTCCACCCATTTGGATACATAATCAATAGCTACGAGAATGTATTCATTTCCTTCGGATGATGGAAAAGCTCCCATGAAGTCTATACCCCAAACATCGAATATTTCGCAGACTTAGATATAATTCTGAGGCGATTCATCCCTTCGCGAGATGTTTCCCGATCGTTGGCATGCATCACATGTTTGAACTAATCTCTTAACGTCTCGAAAAATAGTAGGCCAGTAGAACCCGGCATCGAAAACCTTTCATGCTGTGACATTTACACCGTGATGTCCTATAGATGGTCCCGCATGGCATTCCTTCAGAACTCGATCAATCTCCCTTCCGGCTACGCAACGTCGAATGATTTGATCGGGGCATATGCGGAATAGAAAAGGCTCATCCCAGAAGTAATGTTTTAGCGTAGTGAAGAATTTCCTTTTATCTTGCTTGGTCATGTAGTTTGGCAAAACCCTACTGGACAAATAGTTAGCATAATCCGCATACCATGGCTCAATCTCCTTAATGGCCATTATCCGTTCCTCAGGAAAAGAGTCGCGAATCTCGGTGTGATCGAGTTTCTCAAAATCAAGGTTTTCCAAGCGTGACAGATGATCGGCAGCAAGATTTTCAGCCACCTTTTTATCTCGAATCTCAATGTCGAATTCTTGAAGTAATAAAATCCAGCTAATTAGTCGGGGTTTTGCATCTTGTTTGGAAAACAAGTAACGCAAGGCGGAATGATCAGTGAAGAAGACAGTCTTAGAAAGAACAAGATATTGCCTGAACTTGTCAAAGGCAAAAACCACAGCTAAAAGTTCTTTCTCGGAAGTTGTGTAATTTTCTTTTGGGTAAAGGGGAGTAATCCTGCACCCTGGTAAATATATTAACCAAATAAACGTTTAAGTACAATGGATATGAGTGAAATCCCATATCTCAGCCCGTTACATAGGCATGGAGCTTACATAACAAGATACTTCCTGTTTTCTAACCAAGAAAACAAACCACTACTCAAATGATAACATATGACACAAAGAAATAAAATTACTTCCTAGGACCTTGAAACGTTGTGCCATACATGGCATTAAAGGCATCCAAATTCCCCGGAAGATCACGAACCTGTTTCGCATAGTCATCGAAATCATAGTCATCATACTCATCTTCAAACTCTTGGCCACCACCAAATATATTAGCAGACTCATCAAATGGGTTAGCAACAACCTCATCTTCAGAATCGGACACAACAATCTCTCCCACTTTAGAAAAAGGGTTACTTCTCTTAGTAGAAGAGGCAGGCGGTATACAAGAATCACTAGTTTGAGGAGCCACTACCGACTACATCTCTTTCAAATCACTCACAAGAGGCTCTTGTGATGCAGTACCTGTCTTAGTAGACTTATCTTCATTAACTTCCATTGTACAACCAGAATCCACATCCTTGATAGTGTCATTAGAAGGAATACCAGACGCATCCGTATGTTCCATATTAAGAGCATCAAACTGGTTAGATGTAGCGATCTTGGTTCCACTCGAACTAGCCACAGCAGAAGCATTCTTTTTAGTGACTACGACTTACTTAGGTTCAGGAGGATTCTTCTTGGGTTGGTATTGAAACTGTTTACCCACAACAGGTTTGAAAAACCCTCCTTGACCCGGAATAGAAGACCCACCTTGCTTTCCCTTCTTCCTATTATTAACCGTCTTGAAACCATCATATGCACCATCATTTGCATGCTTAGAAGGCTGAGAAGGAGGTTCAACAACTTTAGGACAATCAATAGGAGTATGACCAAAAATCTTACATTTATCACAATGCGGTGGTTTCCACTCCTATTCAACCCGTATCTTCTCGATAGTCGACCCCGACCCATCAAGTAACGGAATCTCAACAGTAAGGCTATCCCTAAGAAGCTCATCCGACTTCACATCAATCATGCATCTAGCAAAACTACTACGGCCCCACGAGTCCTTACACATTTGGCTAGTGAAGGCATCTAACCTTTTAGGCGTGCCTATCAATGTGGCAAGGAGACTAAGGCCATCATCAGAAAACATAGCAAGAGGAACGTCATGGAATTTAACCCACACCGGGATATTGGTCAAACCCTCTTTAAGCAAATTGGTGTTCACTATCCATGGTTTAAGAATAATAGGTACATTATTAATCAACCAAGGACCGTTTTCAATAACGTCATCAACACCTTTTTTCGAATTAAACTTAAAAAAGAAGAACCCCTTTGCATTCATCATTACCTTTTGTATACCAAACTTAGCCCACACATTGCGAACAAAGTAATCAACAACAGGAAAAGCAAGGCGTTTACCAAGGAAATACCCATATAAAGTATTCTCAAACCTAGTGTTTACCTCTTCAACCACTTTCATCGGGACAGAAAGATCCACACCATTAGCTTTCTTACTACATTCCAACCTACGAAAGTTAGACATGTGTTTCATTGGTTCAGTAGAAGTAACACCAGCATACGATGAAGCAGGCTGTTTCAAAGCATGCACACCATCCTTCTCAATACCACTAGCCCCATGTGCATTAACATTAGAAGCCATAGGACCACTAGTAACTTGAGGAGGTTTCGAATAACCAATAGCAGAAAGCATCTCCTCAAGCTCCTTCTGTGACTGTGGCACCTTAAGATGCTCAAACGAATAAGCCCCAGTAGAAGTAGTAGCATCCATTGTCCCAGTTGGTTTTAATGGTTGCCCATTCTCACCCACAAGAACAAGTTTTCCCTCTAAGATTTGTTTTTCAATAGCATGAATTTTCAGTAAAGTATCATGGCCCTCAGGCGTGTCATGACTAGGTGCATCATGACTAAGGCTCGACCCAAGTGAAACCGGCTCCACTTGTCCATCAGTACGAGGACGACTCCCCTCTTGTATACCCTTAGATCGTTGCATGTGATCAGACAAGTCATCAACATTAACATTCATGTTACTCACGTTGCCTTCATTGTTAATGCCTGGACGTGACATAGGAATAGTCTTCTCTCCCAAATTAGACATCAAAAAAACTTAAAAACCCAACAACAACAATAAGCAGAAAACACAAAGTGGACGACCTGCTTCAAGAAGCCGATTAAAACCCTAGTAAAAACTAGGGTTTATAGAACATTATACCTCGTAACTAACCCATATAAACACGAACAGTTAATTTGATGTAGTGATTGCTGTGATAAGATAAAACCTTACGAATCGATTACAGCAAACCCTAACTCAGCGATTAAGACAAGACCTGAATCGATTGAACCAGAAGAAATCAGATAGCAGCGCACAACACAAGATCAGAATATGATCAGGCTTTGGACGGTAGATGAAGAGGAAAAAATGCTTAGGGTTTTATGTTATGTCGCCAAAAAACGATTAGGGTATCTTTAATTCATTTATCTCCAATTAGGGTTCATAAGTTGTGTAATTTTCTTGCGCTACATTCATGGTTTTGCTAGCATAGTAGATTGGTTGAAAATGTTTCTCTTTCCTTTGGCCAAACACGGTGCCTACAGCATAATCACTAGCATCACACATGATCTCGAATGGCTGAGACCAATCAGGGGTGACCATTATAGGCGCCTGAGTAAGATCCTTCTTTAGTCGGTTGAATGCTTCTTTACATTCTTTAGGAAAATCAAAAGGGGCATCCTTAACAAGAAGCTTGGTCATTGGTCGGGCAATTTTCGAAAAGTCTTTAATAAACCTTCGATAAAAACCCGCATGGCCTAGAAAGCTGCGAATGGCTTTAACGATGGTAGGATAAGGGAGTTTGGATATCGCTTCAATTTTTGCTCTATCGACCTCAATTCCGTTTCCAGAGACTTTATGTCCTAGGACAATTCCTTCTTTCACCATGAAATGACATTTTCCTAATTTAGGACCAAATTAGTTTCTTCGCACCATTTCAACATCTTCCTAAGGTTGGAAAGACAAAGGTCGAAGGAATTTCCAAATACCGAGAAATCATCCATGAAAACTTCCATGCTGTCTTCAATTAATTCATGGAATATGGCCATCATACATAGCTGAAAGGTGGCAGGTGCGTTACATAACCTGAAGGGCATTCGCTTGTAGGCAAACGTCCCGTATGGGCATGTAAATGTAGTCTTCTCCTGATCTTCAGGGGCAATGGGAATTTGAAAATATCCTGAAAAGCCATCAAGGAAACAGTAGTATTCATGTCCGGCTAACCTTTCGAGCATTTGGTCAATGAATGGTAGAGGAAAATGATCTTTTCAGGTGGCATCATTTAACTTTCTATAGTCGATACAAACACGCCAACCTGTAACCGTTCTTTGTGGCACTAAATCACCCTTTTCATTCTTTACAACTGTCATTCCTCAATTTTTTGGAACCACCTGGACTGGGCTGACCCATGGGCTATCCGAAATGGGGTAGATAAGGCCGGCATCGAGGAGCTTGATGACTTCCTTCTTTACTACCTCCTTGATGTTAGGGTTGACCCTCCTCTGTGGCTGAACGGTTGGTTTATAATCTTCTTCCATGAGGATTTTATGAGTACAAAATGTAGAATGAATACCCTTAATGTCAGCCACACTCCACGCGATTACTCCCTTGTATTCCTTTAAAACTTCCAAGAGCTTTTCTTTTTGTCCAGTTGTTAGCAACGAGCTTATGATGACAGGAAGTTGGTCCTTCCCTTGAAGGAAGGCGTATTCTAAATAGCTTGGGAGATCTTTTAGTTCTAAAGTAGGGGGTTCCTTGATTGATGGTTTTAGCTTGTTTTCTTGTTTTTGCAACTCAAGGGGTTCAATTTCTTCCTTACGCGGGTAAAAGGAAATAGCTCCAACCATCTCAATTTCCTCGTTGTCGCCTATTGTGTTGTTATCATCATTTCTGAATTCGTTTAATAGATACTCATCAATGCAGCCATCTATATCATCAACAAATTCATCAACTTCCTCAACAAAATAAATAGGGTGATCGTAGGAGGAGGAGTGACTCATAGAATCCTTGATATTGAAGGTTAAACTCTCGGACCCCACTCGTAAAGTGAGTTTACCATCATGAACATCAATAATGGCACGACCTGTAGCTAAGAAAGGTCTTCCAAGGATTATCGGGACTGAGTTATCTTCCTCCATTTCTAGAATCACGAAATCAACTAGAAACTTGAATTCTCCTACCCTTACAAGAACATTTTCACAAACCCCAATGGGTTATTTGATTGATCGATCAGCCAATTGAATACTCATCCTGGTTGGTTTCAGTCCTGAATATCCGAGTTTAAGGAATAGGGAATGAGGCATCAGGTTGATGCTAGCCCGAAGATCCGCCAAGGCATTTTTCATAGAGAGCGTCCCTATTGAACAAGGGATGGTGAAACTGCCTGGATCTTCTTTCTTCTTGGGCAAGCCTTTCTAGATGATAGCCGAGCATTCTTCTCCTAATGATATCAACCCTTCAAGTTTCTTCCGATTGGATATTAACCTCTTGAAGTATTTGCTATGTTTAGGGATGTGATAGAATACATCAGGAAGTGGTATGTTGACGAAAGTTCGCTTTAAATAAGACAATACTCTCTCATTGTCTTCTTCAGCTTTTTGATTCTTCAGACGAGAGGGATAAGGAATCCGTGCGAGAGTTGGTCGCTGGGAAGGTGCTGGTGTTTGTGGAGGGGGATCGTGAGGAGTTGAAGGAGGTTCAGGAATTGCTTCATTTCCTAACACAGGTTCCCTGGTGGTGGGATTCAAGTCAAGATGCGGGGGATCTTTGGTAGTAATTCCTGATCGAGTAGTGATGGCGCAAGTTGGATCATGATGGGTTGGGCCAGATTCGCCTATTCTTTTGCGGAGGTTGGCGAATTGACTCTCTAATTCAGCTTGCTGCTCTTGAATAAACCCCTCAAGACGTTTTAAGAGTGTGGCCCCTTCTATGGTAAACTGCCCGAGTTTTTTTCAAAGGCATCATGGATGGTGTATTCAGATCCCTCGTTTCCTTTAGTTTTCCATTTTAGATTGCCCCAAGGGTTGCATTAATCGTTTTGATAGAATGTGAGGAGTAAAGGGTCATCATAAATATCAAGACTGGAAAGGAAGATGCTCTCTTGGCGTGTGTCATCACATTCATCACTCTTGTGTGGCCCTCCACAAATGTCGCATATAAGGTAAGGGTTAAATAACCTTTTTGGTTTTGGCGATTTTGTGAGGTATGCAAGCTTCTCTTGTGCTTTCTTAATCCGATCATCAAAAGATGATGACTTTTCATTTAAGAAAGTAGAGATACTTATAGCGTTTACTGGCTCATGCCAATGGTTGTCTTGGTATTGAATGTACTCCTCAATGCGGTTCCACCATTCTTCGGCAGTGAGATTAGAAATTCTCCGGCAAGTTGAGAAGTCAATGCCTTTTTTATCCTTACGAGAGATATTGTCGTAAAAGATTTGAACAAGCAACCAAAGGTCGATACCATGGTGTGGGGCTTGTTGAATAAGATCTTTGTAATGATTCCAGGAGTTAATGATAGATTCTCCATCTGTTTGATGAAAGTGAAGAATTTTGCTCCTAATCAATGCAGTTCTTCCAGGGGGAAAGAACTTCTTGGTGAACTTGGTTGTGAGTTGTTCCCATGTGAAAATAGACTTTGGAGGGAGCTTATCAAGCCACTCCTTGGCCTGTCCTTGAAGGGAAAATGGGAAAAACCGGAGTCTAGATTTCTCCTCGGATGCTCCGTCGGCATAGATAGCATCAACAATTTTTAAAAATTGTTTGATGTGGTGGATTGGGTTTTCGCTGGGAAATCCATTGAATTGACATGCATTTTGGATAAGCCAAATGTCAGAGGCATGCAATACCTCATTGACTTGTTCTGAAGGGTAGACAATGGCACTAGTAAATCCAGATGCAGAAGGGGAAGAGTATTCACTGAGGGATTTTGCTTCAGGAGGATTGATGGGTCCATTGACCGGAGTGGCGGGAATTTCTTCACCATGTTGGCTTAGATCGTCCATGAGGATGGTTGCAGGGGAGTGTGGGGAAGAGTGGACTCCTCTTCAGTTGTGACTTCATCAAAGTTGATGGAAGTGCCTTGAGGTTCTGAATCATGGAGAGCTTTTCTTCGCCTATTGAGCTATCTTTCGGGTTCTGCAAATGATTCAAGAAGGGTTTTGGTGGAACTACGGGTTCTAAGTTGTCTAAGGAGATTGGTAGGGGGAAAGGGTGGTTGGTTATCACCTTCCATGATGAAAAGTGATGGGATTACGAACAAAGGTCACGAAGAAAAGGGATAGACTACGAGGAAGCTAAAACTGAGAAAAATTTACTTGATAGGAATCAAGCAAAGAAACCTAAACGAGGTGAATTACTAACTAGCTATTCTATTCCTCGGCAGCGGCGCCAAAAACTTGATAATGCTACACGCATCGTTCAGGGTCAAAGGAACTTCCTTTTCTTTGAGCAAGTTTTATTACACCCTAGGCAGTGAACCTAATCGTTGTAGTGTAGTATTAGGGTAAGCCACGGGTATTGATATCGTTCTCTAGGGGAATAGGAATGCTAGTGAGAAGTTACTACGCTAAGGTTGGGGTTGAGGAAGATTATTTTTTTATCTTTTTTATGTTTTTTAGGAAATGGGAAGGTACGAATCTCGGGGTTTGAATTTGGGGGGTTGGTATTTCTACCGATTACTCTACTTATCTAATTATCTAATCTAAGGTGATGGTAGTCTATGTCTAATTATTGTGTGCTCGTATGATAGTTTAAAAATGTGTTTACTTAAGTTTTATTACTCCTTAATTATCTCCTATTGATGGTTGAATTGTCACGTCCTTATTCTTAATCGCGTTGTGCGTCTAAAGTTGTAGGGTATGCGTTTATCCCTAACTCTTTGAACTTACCAAAGGGTCTCGTCTACAAAATC
Organism: Chrysanthemum seticuspe; assembly: GCA_019973895.1. Lineage (NCBI taxonomy): Eukaryota > Viridiplantae > Streptophyta > Magnoliopsida > Asterales > Asteraceae > Chrysanthemum > Chrysanthemum seticuspe. The sequence goes on along the minus strand of BPTQ01000001.1, from coordinate 315,899,612 downwards.
TCTAGGATTTATACACTCTAACTCTAAGGCACTCTTTGCATGATTTAGCCTACAACTACTCTAGGTGTCATAGTCTAAGGTTCACAAAGATTAATCAAGCATTAACTACACAACGAATGACCTATCGCATTACTAGATCATTAACAATTAAGATAAGAGACAACCAATCAATATTCAATAATTAAGTTTCATAATCACTAAGCAAACACACAAGTAAATTAGCCGGACATGGAGAACATACAAGCATACACACAAATAATCAAAGACATAATTGTATTAATGGAGTAAAACACTTATCTTGATGTAAGATAGGGTTTGGAACCCTAAAATACTGTACAAGACAACCTTGGTTCGGTTTAGGTTTTTACTCCATAAAGACTACTCTCTAAAACTGAAAAATTCGGATTCTATATATAAGATTACATGTGCGACGGCGTCACCTTATGATTTGTGACGCCGTCGGGTGGCCGTCATTAGGGTTTTGTCTTGGCCACGTTAGTCTTGCGACGGTGTCACCTTGTGCTTGTGACGCCGTCCTCTTTAGCTTATGACGCCGTCTGGATAAAATCTAAGCCGTTTGAGTTGCGACGGCCTACTCTTTTAAAGCTTGACACCGTCACTTGAAAATAAGAAATTTGAATTTTGTCCCATCACAAAAGGCTCCGACGGCGTCGCAGTGTAGCAGTGACGCCGTCACCTTGTACTTCAGCAGCTTGAGTGTCTCGATTTCTTGACTTTGGCCATTTTCTTCGTTTATCCGCGCCTTTTCGTCCAAATAAGTGCCATTACAGCAATTTGCCTTCAAGAGACCTAAAAAGTGAAAAGGAACGATATTAAGTAATAACGGATACAAAAGTGATCAAATAAGGGCTTAAACGACCCCTCAAAAAGGTACATTTTAAAACCTTATCAGCAGTTGACACGGCTTCCGCCCACAAGTAATCTGGAAGTTTAGCATTAATTAACATTGTTTTTGCAGCTTCCACTAATGTACGGTTTCGTCTTTCAACAACTCCGTTTTGTTCTGGTGTACGTGCAATAGATGTTTGATGCTCAATTCCCACTTTCTCATAAAATACATGAAGAGTTTGATTCACAAATCCAGTTCCTTTGTTTGTTCTGATTTGTCTGACTGTGTTCCGGAGCTGAACTTGAATTTTCATGAGAAAGGTGATGATCATCTATGGAGCTTGATCTTTACTTCGAAGAAAATAAACCCAAGTCCATCTTGAGTAGTTATCTACAATTACCAAGGTGTAGCGTTTGCCATTAATCGTTTGCACGCGCATCGGGCCACACAAATCCATGTGAAGAAGATGAAGCACATGCTGTGAGCTGTGTTCCACCTTTGAAGGAAAGTGAGCACGAGTGCTTTTCCCTTGTTCACAAGCTGAGCAGAGGTGATCTTTAGAATATCGGAATCTTGGGAGACCTTCAACAAGTTTGTATCGAGCAAGATTGGTTATGGTTTGAAAGTTTAAATGTGAGAGACGACGATGTCATAGGCAAGATTTTGTAGATGTTTCCTTTGAAAGTAGACAGATGGGAGATGAAGCAATCATGTCTTGCATTGAGATTGTATAAAGACTTGAATTGCGGGTACCAGACATAAGATCGTTTCCTTGTAGATCACGAATGAAACAAGTTTTCTCCCGAAAAGTAACTTCCGAATCTCCATCACATAATTGACCTACTGAGAATAGATTGTGACCGAGGCCTTCCACATAATAAACCCTGCTAATTTCGATGTTGCCATTGATGTAATCTCCGTAGCCCTTGATAGCTGCGAAGTGATCATTCCCTAATCTGACAGTGCCTATGAACTTTGCAACAAAGTTTGATAATAGTTTGAGATTGCCTGTCATGTTTCGAGAACATCCGCTATTAACAATCCAAAAGATGATCTGTATCACCTGCATTACACACAGACGACACAGATGGAATAGAAGTAGATGTGGAACTCGAAGAGTTAGAGGGTTCCTCAGCAGTTATAGTAGAAACACACATATCAATGATTTTAGGTATCAATTTAAATCCAAGTGTATTATGTAACTATTTCTGCCATCTCCAACTAGTCTTAGTGAATGCACTAGGTGATAAGTTCTTCCTAGGAGGTGAAGGGGGTTCTATGGGTACATCAATGATCGTAGTTGGAACACTAGAGGGTGGTTTACCTAGCACAGACTTAGAAGCATTAGTGGGCCTAGAGGTATTATGTTTTCTATTATTTCGCTTACGATTCAAGATAGCGTTAGCAACACATTTATCATGACAACCAGAAAACATGCTTTTTAGACAACCAACACAAGAGGCTTCAAACAAAACATTAAGAGTACTTAAAGATTCAGCATTCGTTACATCACTTTGTTCATTACATTTGTCAGAAGCAATATCTAAAGTGGGTGCAACTTGAGTTTTATTCAAAGTCCTAGGGTGTTCTTCTACTTCAGCATTCTTTATTGGTCTTTTCTTAAATCGCAACTTCCTATTCTTCCTTGTATTGCTCCTAGGTTGTGAAGTGCGGGCATTGGGAAAAGAGGCAACTATTTCTGTTTCAGTAGAGGGAAGCACATTAGTTTTTTGTGGTTCGTCATTAGGCATTCTAGTGTCACTTTTTCTATGTGCTACAGGTGCAAGTACCTTAATGTTACTAAGCTTAACTTGTTCATACTTTCCTAACTTCTCTTTTAACTCAATGATAGTGTGCAACAAATCTTAATTTTCAGAACGAAGATTTCCAGAAACATTCATGACTTCTTTAGTGTGTGCAAGATAATGATCAAGTTCGTTTGATGCTTCATCACGAGTCTGTTTGAGTAAATCAAATATGACACCATATTCCTTTTTAACTTTTTCAAGTTCTTGTTCATATTTTGAGATTTGACATTTCAAAGACGCGTTTTGATCATCCAGTTGCTCAAGTTTTGGATTAAAAGTTTTTGCATGCAACTGGTTGATTTTGTTTTGCAAAGCAAGTTCATGATTTTGACAATCTTTTTGACACCATTGAAGACGACGTTTTGCATTTGAAAGCTCCTTTAACAATCGTTCATTTTCAACTTTTAAAGACTTGATTTGTAACACAGTATCAATATTCTCAACATTTTCAACATAATCAACAGAATCAGTAGAGATATAATCAAATGCATATGCAACAGAATGTAATAACACAACATTATGGATATCAGCACAGATAACATCTTCCAAGAGTCGATCAACATCTTTTCGTAATATTTTCTTTTTACGTTTTGTATTTGAAATAGATGTTTTTGTTTTCTCGAAAACAATTTTCATTAGTCCAAGTTCCTTATGAAATTCCCTTTCCCAATACAATGCACAATTTTTCAAGTTTTGAACATGGGGTAAAATTCTTTTCTGAAAAATATCTCTTGGTTCTCGCGCCTGAGGCGATTGAAAATGTTCAACTTCTATTTCAGAATGAAATTCAATCTCACGTTCTAAAATTTTTGTTGGGATACAGAAAGCTAAAGTACTGAAGAGTTAAAGTGCTGAAGATTGACAAAGTACTGCTTAAAGTCAAAGTACTGCTTATTCATCAAAGTACTGCAAAGTGTTAAGTCGGTTGTATTTGATTAAAGATAGAAAGTAATGTTTATCTAGAACTTTCTAAGTATTGTTTACTTGACGTACAAGGATAAGAATTGTAAACCGTTTAGGGTTATCCTTGAGCCTATAAAAGGACCCCTAGATTGGTATTAGATATATGTGTTTTTAGAATCCTTAGGTACGATCAATATTAGAGTTTTAGAGAGTTCGATATTTAGTGTTTTAGAGTTATAAATAAAGTTATATTCTTCTTAGCTTTGTTAAGTAAATTCCGCATACTTGATAAAGATTACTCAGTGTTTCATTGTTAATAGCCTAGGATTTATCCGAAGTTATTAAACCCTTAACAAGCTATTTAAGTTAGTTTGGTTAGAGTACATCGATCCAATAAGTGGTATCAGAACTTGTGTGGAAAATCTGACTAAGAAGAAACAATTTAACCAACAAAACCCTAAAGATGTCGATTGAAGCTGTTCCACCCCCATCTATCACCTCACTAAGGATTCCAATCATTAAGAAGGGCGAATATGATCTATGGAGCATGAAGATGAGGCAGTATATTGCAATCACAGAGCATGCATTGTGGAATGTGATTGTCAATGGCAATGAAGTAGTTCCAGAACTTATAGAGGTTCCTGGACAACCTAAACCACCCAAACCAGTCTTACTAGCAGCAACACTAAGGTATCAAGAGAAGGCTCTCAACATACTGTTGTCTGCCATTCCAGATGGACACCTACTTAAATTTCATGATGCTAAAGATGCCAAGCAACTCTGGGCTGCTCTCAAAACTAGATTTGAAGGTAATGATGCTTCCAAGAGGATGCACAGAAATCTGTTGAAGCAGCAATTTGAAACCTTTACTGTTGGAGAAAGAGATAGCCTTGATGCTGCCTATGACAAATTCCAAAATCTTCTCAGCATGTTGGAGCTATACAAAGCAGAGGTCTCTGTAGAAGATGCCAATTTAAAGTTCTTAAGAAGTTTGCCATCGACATGGCATGTGATTGCTACTATGATCAGAGGACAACCTGGATTGGACACCATGGACTTTGATGATCTCTACAATCATCTTAAGGTGTACGAGCATGAGATGAATGGCCAAACAAGCTCAAAATCTCACAATATTGCTTTTGTGTCATCTGAAAAGAGGGGCAGTACTTCTACTAAAAGTACTGCTTCTCGCTCTCAAAGTACTGTTGCTCAAAGTACTGCTGTCTACACTACCCCTACTTATGCTCAGCAACCCACACCATCTAATACCATCCACTCAGATGAAGTTGGGTGCTCTTTCTTTGCACAACAAGCTACTTTGCCAATTACCTATGAAGAAGATCTCTCACAGATTGAAGAGGATGCACTTGAAGAAATTGATATCAGGTGGAAAGTTGCTATGATCACTGCTAGTAGGGGTGTCATTCGGGTTGACCCGGTCGGGTTCGGGTCAGTCGGGTCGGGTCAACTCGGGTCAAGGTTCAAAAAAAACATACCCGAACCCGACCTTGTTTAGAACTCGGGTTCGGGTCAATTCGGGTCGGGTCAAGTCGGGTCGGGTCAAGTCGGGTTCGGGTCAAGGCTGTTTAAGAATTATACATTTTTTTAAAGAAAATTGATATACTTAGATTTGTATTTTACATTATGTAAATACTATTTTGGTGATATGCTAACTCTTTATTAAAAAAAAATCAACTAAAAAAATTACAAAATAAAATAAAGTTTTACCATATCAGATTCTTGAATTGGTTTATAAAAATTACCATATCAGATGCTAGGAAAATCATGACCTTGCCATAAAAAAAAATGTTTGTTTCAAACTCATCGTAACACTCGAGCCAGCGATGTAACTACATTATATATTGTTAATGCTAATACATGCTTTATTTTTTGTTTCTTGCACAAATACTGATACTGATAACGCTACACGCGTCGTTCGGGGTCAAGGAAACTTCCTTTTCTTCGAGCAAGTTTTACAACACCCTAGGCAGTGAACCTAATCGTTGTAGTGTAGTAATTAGGGTAAGCCACGGGTATTGATATCGTTCTCTAGGGGAATAGGAATGCTAGTAGGGAGTTACTACGCTAAGGTTAAGGTTGAGGAAGATTATTTTTTATCTTTTTATATTTTATGAAAATGGAAAGGTACGAATCTCGGGTATTGGATTTGGGGGGTTGGTATTTCTACCGATTACTCTACTATTATCTAATTATCTAAACTAAGGTTCTGGGAGTCTATGTCTAATTAATGTGTGCTCGTATGATAGTTTAAAGATGTGTTTACTTAGTTTGTATTACTCCTTAATTATCTCCTATTGATGGTTGAGTGTCACGTCTTATTCCTAGTTGCGTTGTGTTTCTAAAGTTGTAGGGTATGCGTTTCTCCCTAACTCTTTGAACTTACCAAAGGGTCTTGTCTACAAATCCACTTAGAGATTATAGACTCCTACTCTAAGGCACTCTTCGGATGTTTTAGCCTACAATCACTCAGGTAATCATACTCTAAGGTTCACAAAGATGAATCAAGCATTAAGTACACAACGAATGACCTATCGCATTACTAGATCATTAATCAACTAAGATAAGAAACAACCAATCAATATTTAATAATTAAGTTTCATACTTCCTAAGAAAACACACAAATAAATTAGCCGGACATGGAGAACATGCAAACATACACACAAATAATCAAAGACATAATTGAATTAATGAAGCAAAGACTTATCTTGGTGTAAGATAGGGTTAAAAACCCTAAAATACTGTACAAGACACCTTAGGTTCGGTTTTAGGTTTTTACTCCAAAGACTCTCCACACAAAGACTGAAAAATTCGGATTCTATATATAAGATTACAATTGCGACGGCGTCACCTTATGTTTAGTGACGCCGTCGTGTCGCCGCCATTAGGGTTTCGTCTTGGCCACGTTAACCTTGCGACGGCGTCACCTTATGTCCGTGACGCCGTCCTCTTCAGCTTCTGACGTCGTCTGGATCGCATCTAGGCCGTCTGAGTAGCGATGGCCTACTCTTTCACAACTAGACGCCGTCCCTTGAAAACGCGAGTTTTGAGTTCTGACCCGTCACAATAATTCTCCGACGGCGTCGCAAAAAGCTCCTGACGCCGTCGCCTTCTACATTCAGCAACTGTGAGTGTCTGATTTCGACTTTGGCCATTTTCTTCATATATTCGCGCCTTTCTGTCCAAATAAGTGCCATTCCAGCATTTTGCCTTCACGAGACCTAAAAATTGAAAAGGAACGATATTAAGCAATAACGGATACAAAAGTGATCAAATAAGGACTTAAACGACCCCTCAAAATGGTACCTTTTAAAACCTTATCAAATATCCCTACACTTGTTATTTGCTTGTCCTCAAGCAAATGTGCTTTTAGCCAATTAATTTATAAGTTAGGGGTCATTCAGCATTAATTCAAAACGGTCCACAACACATATAAGCCCCGCAAAAGTCATAACAAGCACGGAAATTACATACTAGCACCTCACATGGGGTGTTTGGATACTCACATCTCTCTCAGGTGTATAAATGAAATATAACAAGATAGGAAATGGAAGATAAACACTCATTAACCGGTCCTGGTACATAGATTACCATAGGCTTGAGAATAGATCAAACCTCCATCGCTTTGGCGTAAGCACCTAGGAAAGACTATCAAAGAGGTCTTTTAAAGGGTTGTAATGTTAGGCTTACGGTAGGGAAATAAGGGTTTGGTGGGATAGGCTATATAGTGGTGGCAAGTCAAAAATATTTATGTTAACTGCATATGAAGAATGGCGTTGCTAAGCCAAGACTCGACACTCTAAACTCTAGATAACTGAAATAAACAAACATAAATTTAAAGGATAGATGTAGGATGGTAGCCCGTATGTATTTTTTTTTTTTTTAATCACTCTATTTTTTTCTTTTCTCTTTTTCTATTTTTTTTCGATTTTTTTTTTTTTTTTTTTTCATACACTTTTACTCTACCATCCTCTAAGATAACATCAAAATACTAGGGATTTATAAGCATATCTCTACACTTGAGTTTTTATTATTCTAACACTAATTTGACCCAAATTGAAAAGATCAAAACACTTGGGGTACATTATTACGTAAACAAAGGGAATTTGAATTTAACGTTCCCTTCCCGTCATTTCATAAACATTAACTTTTCCCATGAATCCCAATCATCCCAAAACTGTATACAAAGGATATGACTCGACTTAGCAACTTATGCAAGCAACTAGATAATTGAACTAAGGGTTTGGGGTGATAACAAATAATTGCACTAAAAGTGAGTGCATAAGGGGTAGGCTAAGGCGATTTGGGTGTATATTTGGGGGTGGGGTGTAAACAATGCTCTTCATTGATATTCCGGAAAAACCGAAACATCACGAGAACCGCGAAAAGGATAGGCTCTGAGGGGTTAACTAGGGGTATCGTGTACTAAAGATGAGTACAACGCAAAGGGTGTGGGGGAATTACTCAACCGATGTGGAAGAAGTAATTATATTACAGGTATCAAACAAGGGTTATCCTAATGCCTCTTATCATTTAGTTATTCCTAACTACACAAGTGTAGCCTCACTTGCGATCTCGGAATGCATCACAAAACAAGTTCTAGAATCTAATATACTACCGGTTCACACTCTAAGCATTAAAGATGAATGCTTTAATTCCTACTAATCTAAGGGCGATCCTCACATTTTGGGTGGAATTTGGGTGGTAAGGGTTTTTGTGCTAGTCATATAACTTCCTATCCATGAGACGCTTTTGTTAAGACTAATGGCCCACTCCTATATGTCATGAAAAATTTTAAATTTGGTGCCAAAATTACCCTAACCGACATTTTCTCATGGTTTATTACACAATCACAATTGGACAAAGCAAATAGTCAAGGATAAGCATAGTTTCAAAGTTCCCGTTTTATTTTCCCTCCCTACACTTAAACTGAACATTGTCCCCAATGTTCCCCGAAAGTATCAAAGTTATGATAAAAGAAGGTAATTAAAAACGAAAGAAACTAATACTCCCCTGATTAGCTCGGTAGGATCCGTGTAAAGTGGTGGTTAAATTCTTTTCAAGAAGAATTTATGCGTGAAAAGCTCCTTCCAATCTTATGTAACTTCTTCTTGACAAACTAAACCTGCACACTTGAAGAAAACAAACGAAACCTTCGCGTAAAATCGGCGGTAATAATATATATAAGACTCGATTTAAACTAGGATATAATGCTTGTGGAATGAATGTTTACAGAATTTCTAAGAAAATTAAGACCTGGAAAATTCCAAAAATTTACAAGTAGCTCAGAAAACGAGAAAAAGTAATCTGATGTTTTTACTCCTTCCTGACGCCGTCAGGTTATCCTGACAAAAACTGGTCTGCGATTTTCTGGAAAAATTTCTGGAAAATTTACATCTTTAGAATCTGGAAAAATTTCTGCAAAACATTCATTATGACTCGATACAAGCATTTGACTCGAACAAACAAACATATATATCTTTTAATTAATTGTTATTCTCATGTTTACGTTTCTTTTGAAAACGTGTGTAATCCTCCCTACACTTATCCCTTATGTAAAATACCTTTATATGCAATTAAGACGAGGTTAAAAACAAAATAAGCATTTTTACAAATTCAAACATGAGAATAAACAATCAATAAAAGATATACGACACACAAATAAAAATAAAAACAAATACACATGGGTTGCCTCCCAAGAAGCGCTTGTTTTTGTTCGAGTCACGAGCCTGACTCTACCCTTATTTAACGGATAAAGGGGAGGTTTTCCCTACACTTAAGTTTAAGTGCGGGTGATAGTAGCGATACACACCCTTAAGGTAGAAATTTGCTACGTGAGGAGAGGGTGATGGGTGATTTATATGCTCAAAGGAGTGTGCTCTATTCATTATAACCTTACCTAAGTCTATTGGTGTAGCGGGTGAATCAAATCTCTCTCCTAAAAATGGATCATTTTCTATTAACTTCAAAAGATTCCTAGTTAAGGATCCATCTTGACCTAATAAACCCGGTTTAAACCCATAGTGTTTCTTGTTATCAACCATGAATGGGTGATGTAAGTGTGTAAGGTCATGGGTTACTCCTATATTGGCTTCTACTCTACATGGCCTAGAATCTACCACCTTTATCAAGCAACTACCCGGACTATCTATTTTGATGGGTGGATTGGGGCCTAATTCAATTCCAAGATTCACATCTAAAGACGGAAAATTGGGTAAGGTTTTTAAGTGAGGCTCCGGTTCATCAAAATATGGAACTTCCCTAGGACTAAGAGAGAGGTCATGACAACAAGCATCTAAACCTACATTCTCTAATGGCGTTTGGTCCAAAGGTTCTCTAATTGGGGTTCCTATAGTCTCTTCTACTTCTTCCGGGTAAGTTATAGGTGATGTGTGTTCCTCAAGTGATGGTAAGACTTGTGGGTTATCCGATGGGGTTGGATTTTCTACTCTATCCTCCATCTTATCAAGATCACCTATGTATTCATTTTGTATTGTGGTAGCGCCTAACCATGACATGCACCTTGGTACCTCAACTCTAATCATCTCCTTCCTAAACAACCTTTCCGACCGAAGTTTCCAAATTGAAAATAGGTCTAAAGATTCGTTTTTTGGGTCCCATGTTCCACTTCTAAATTGGGCGTGAATCTCAAAGGTTTCCCATGCAAATCGAGCACCACGTCCCCAAATATCCCCATCCGTTACATAGTCAAGTCTCCTTTGGGTTTCGTGGGCGATACGAGTGTAAAAGAATTGTAGTGGAAACAGTAAATCCATACCATGACAAAGGACTTTTTGTAATAAATATTTAATTCGAGTCCACGCCTCAGGAAATGATTCATCATGATGTTGCTGGAACCTCAAGATCTCATTTTGGAGTGGAAAGGGTAGATTATGTAGTAGATTTCGTTGATTAGGTGAAAGTTTTGGCGGATTCGCGTTCTCCATAATGGCTAACGGAATAGTCAATGAAAATGGTTGCGAACAAAGGTCACGAAGAAGGGGGATAGACTAAGAGAAATCTAGAAAATAAAAAAAAATTTACTTGATAGGAATCAAGCAAAGAAACCTAAACGAGGTGGACTACTAACTAGCTATTCTATTCCCCGGCAGCGGCGCCAAAAACTTGATAACGCTACACGCGTCGTTCGGGGTCAAGGAAACTTCCTTTTCTTCGAGCAAGTTTTATAACACCCTAGGCAGTGAACCTAATCGTTGTAGTGTAGTAATTAGGGTAAGCCACGGGTATTGATATCGTTCTCTAGGGGAATAGGAATGCTAGTAAGGAGTTACTACGCTAAGGTTAAGGTTGAGGAAGATTATTTTTTATCTTTTTATATTTTATGAAAATGGAAAGGTACGAATCTCGGGTATTGGATTTGGGGGGTTGGTATTTCTACCGATTACTCTACTATTATCTAATTATCTAAACTAAGGTTGTGGGAGTCTATGTCTAATTAATGTGTGCTCGTATGATAGTTTAAAGATGTGTTTACTTAGTTTGTATTACTCCTTAATTATCTCCTATTGATGGTTGAGTGTCACGTCTTATTCCTAGTTGCGTTGTGTTTCTAAAGTTGTAGGGTATACGTTTCTCCCTAACTCTTTGAACTTACCAAAGGGTCTTGTCTACAAATCCACTTAGAGATTATAGACTCCTACTCTAAGGCACTCTTCGGATGTTTTAGCCTACAATCACTCAGGTAATCATACTCTAAGGTTCACAAAGATGAATCAAGCATTAAGTACACAACGAATGACCTATCGCATTACTAGATCATTAATCAACTAAGATAAGAAACAACCAATCAATATTTGATAATTAAGTTTCATACTTCCTAAGCAAACACACAAATAAATTAGCCGGACATGGAGAACATGCAAGCATACACACAAATAATCAAAGACATAATTGAATTAATGAAGCAAAGACTTATCTTGGTGTAAGATAGGGTTAAAAACCCTAAAATACTGTACAAGACACCTTAGGTTCGGTTTTAGGTTTTTACTCCAAAGACTCTCCACACAAAGACTGAAAAATTCGGATTCTATATATAAGATTACAATTGCGACGGCGTCACCTTATGTTTAGTGACGCCGTCGTGTCGCCGCCATTAGGGTTTCGTCTTGGCCACGTTAACCTTGCGACGGCGTCACCTTATGTCCGTGACGCCGTCCTCTTCAGCTTCTGACGTCGTCTGGATCGCATCTAGGCCGTCTGAGTAGCGATGGCCTACTCTTTCACAACTAGACGCCATCCCTTGAAAACACGAGTTTTGAGTTCTGACCCGTCACAATAATTCTCCGACGGCGTCGCAAAAAGCTCCTGACGCCGTCGCCTTCTACATTCAGCAACTGTGAGTGTCTGATTTCGACTTTGGCCATTTTCTTCATATATTCGCGCCTTTCTGTCCAAATAAGTGCCATTCCAGCATTTTGCCTTCACGAGACCTAAAAAGTGAAAAGGAACGATATTAAGCAATAACGGATACAAAAGTGATCAAATAAGGACTTAAACGACCCCTCAAAATGGTACCTTTTAAAACCTTATCAAATATCCCTACACTTGTTATTTGCTTGTCCTCAAGCAAATGTAATATTCTCAAAATGGTACCTTTTAAAACCTTATCAAATATTCTCAATTCTGCTACCCGACTTTTTTATCCACTTTACAGCATATCTAATATTCTCAATCGACTTATCAACTGATCTAATACCATCTTGCACTACGAGATTCAATATGTGAGCCGCGCATCTGATGTGAATCCATTTCCCATTTAATAAACAATTATCTTTCTTTGCAAATGTTTTTTTCAAGAAATCAATTGCATTATCATTTGCACTTGCATTATCAACTGATATAGCCATTATAGCATTAATGCCCCACTCGTTCACACAAGATTCTACTCCCTTTCCAATATCTACCCCACTGTGACCATCAAGACGACAAAAGTTCAAGACTTTTTTATTTAACTTCCATTCATTATCTATAAAATGACCCGTTAGAGCCATGTAACTCTTATTTTGTAAAGATGTCCAACTATCGGTAGTTAAACATACCCTACCAATGCTTTTTTGAATTACATTAAGAAGTTTATTTTTTTCCTCCTCATACAATTTGTAGCAGTCCTGAGTAGTAGTACCTCTACATGGAACATCGAACAACGGCTGATTTATCTTAGAATAGTGTCTAAAGCCTTCACGCTCAACAAAACTAAAAGGGAGCTCATCAACTATAACCATGTGTGCCAAAGCTTTCTTACTTTCTTTCTGGTCAAATTTCCACGCCATAATTTTATTTCCATCACCATGATCAAACATAATATTAGTTTGACCTTCACTTTGTTTGGCTAAATATGGTTTACACTTTAGCAAATGTCTTTTGAGATTTTTATTACCATGCTTAACAGGATGACATTTAAACTTATTACCACAATGCTTACACGCAGCTTTAACATCTTCAGGCAACTCACCTTCTACCAAGTCTACATGTTCAAAGTCTATCCAAACCTTTGACCACCTTTTAGTAATGCGCTTTTGGCCAGCCAGTCCCTTTTGTGATTTTTTTCTTTTCTTCGTGTTCTTACTTTCAACTTCTACTGTTGTTTCCACCGAGTTTGAGGTCGAGCCCGACATCTAAAACCAATTACAAATACATATTATGAGTTTATGACAATGTAAATGATAACTAACAAATAACAACTAGTTAATCTACTCTAAATCTTATAGGACCAACCCCTAATCAAAGAAAACTAAACAAAAATTCTAATCCCTATAGTTCTTAAACTCTAAAACAATCAATTTTACAAATTTTAACCTCAAAAAACTTAAAACCCTAGAAACCTTAACAACAAAATCAACCAAAAAAGATTAGTACCTTTGGTATAAAAATGCCAAATCTTGTAGGGAAGAAAAGGAATTCAAGTTATGATGAAGTTTTATGCTTCGATCATATGGAATTGGAACACATTGTCTTTTTTTTTTCTTTTTTTTTTGGGGAAATGAAAGGTAAGTTTGTTTTTAACTATCAATTGCAATGTAATGTTACTTATATGTTAACTGTTATGTTATGGGTTGAAAAACATAAGTTATTTTAAATAGATACTGTTTCAAAACATGGATAATCATTTGAGCGTAGATAATAGAGGCAAAATGGGCCATGTGAAATGGGTACATTCAAGGTCTGGCCTGCATTGTAAAAGAAGAATGTGTGGCTTGACTCATACTAGCACCGTTCATGTAACAAACAATTTGGTAACAATTTGTAAGTATAAGATGGGATTTAGTCTACTCTATGAAAAAAAAATTCGGGTCACTCGGGTTGACCCGAACCCGAATAAGAAATATATATTAACCCGAAACCCGACCTTGTTTGTACTTCGGGTCAATCGGGTTGACCTGAATAACCCGAATATGATTTTGGACCTGATTAACCCGACCCGAATTGCCTTATTCGGGTTCGGGTCGGGTTCGGGTCGGGTCGACTTTTATGACACCCCTAACTGCTAGGATCAAGAAGTTTATAAAGAAGACTGGAAAAGGCATAGACTTCAAACCAAAACAGGGAATCACTTTTGACAAATCCAAAATTGAATGCTTCAATTGTCAAAAGACTGGATATTTTACAAGGGAATACAGGTTTGCTAAGTATCAAGCAAATAGGATAGCTAAGAAACCAAAGTTAGAGTTGAAAGAAACTCCTATTACAGAAACAAAAGCTTCGGTTGCTCAAGAGAATCTATCAGAGGTTGACTGGAGTGCTGAGTTTGATGATGAACCAGTAACCTACTGTATGGTAGCTGTGGAAGATTCAGTGGAAGATTTTGACTAGAGCACAGCTTTTGATAAGGAACCTGGACATGCTGCTATGGAGTCTAAACATGGTTTTGGAAGTTTTGACTGGAGCATGGGGAGTGAAGATGATCCTGTTCTACTTGCTATGATGGCTACTTCACCAAGTTCACCCCCTATCTCTGAGGTATGTTCAAATTGTCATGACTTTTATCAAAAAGTACTGAATAGTTATGTGGCTGAAAGAGATAACTGTATAAAAGCTAGGTCAGAGGTAGCAGGTTATCAAATAACTTTAGAGTCAATGGAAGCCAAAATTATAACACATGAAAATAATGAAATGGCTTGGGCAGAAAAGTATGAACAACAGGATTATCAGTTGAAATTAAGTGAATGGAAGTTAAACTGTAAGATCTCTGAGATTAAGAAATTAACTAAGGAGAGAGATGAATTACTAGAAAAGTTTAATGCTTGGGGACAATCAGGTCTTTCTCATGTCACTTATGTTGAAAAACAGAGAAAATCTTATATTAAAACTGGACTAGGTTTTGGTATGGATTTTAATAACATAGAAAACCCACCTAGTGATCAGGATGAAGGTGACTTTGAGGATATAACCACTAGTGATGATGAACTCATTAATTATGTAGACACATCTAGTAATGAGGAATCAGTTAGTGAACCACCTCCTGAGTTTAAGAAAGATAATGCCTATCATGCAGTCCCTCATCCCACTGGTAGTCATCAACCTCTTAGGCCTGATGTTTCTCGTTTTGGAGGAGATAGCTTAGAGTTTAGGAAGAAACTTAAAGGTCAATCTTGGTCTGAAATCTCAAAAGAAACTGTTGACATACCTAAGGTTATTGATGTTCAAAACCAAGCAGTACTTTCACACCAAAGTACTGCAACATCTCAAAGTACTGCTATACCTTCAGTAGTACCTTTCAGAAAACCTTTTCAACAGACTGCTAAACCTTTTTGGGATAATTTTGGTCAAAACAGTTTTCATCATTCACCTAGAAGACAGGATAGGTTTAGTCATACACATAGAAGAAGAAACTTTGGAATCACAGATCAAAAACTCTATTTTGTTTGTTTTAGTCCTACTCATTTGATTAAGGACTGTAACTTACATTCAGAGTACTTAAGTAAGTTCCCTAAGAACATAACAGACAACCAAAAACCAAAGGAGACTAGACCAGCTTGGAATAATTCACATAGGGTTAATCATAGAAACTTATCACCAGACTATAGGTACCCTCACCAGAGAAGACCCTTTTCAAAACCTCCAGTACCTTTAAATACTTTCCAAGGTACTGCTAAGCATAGACCAGTACGTTCTCAAAGTACTGCTCAGTTTTCACCAAACACCTCTTGGAATAGGAACCCTAGGAGATCTAACTACTATCAATCTAGAAGGCATTACAACTCCAAGAAAGTATTTAGATCTAGAGACTCTTCACCAGAAGTTAAAACTCAATGGGTTAAGAAGGAAAGTATTGATGATGAACAAACAGTACTTTCAACAAGTACTGCTGAAACTGTGATTTTTGAAACAGATGATTTTGTTGAAAATAAAAATGAGGTTTTTGTTGAAAAAGAAACTTTTGCTGAAAACCCAGCACAAGTTTTGAAACAAATGATAATGCTTGATTTTGTCTACAAAAACTGTGAAGATTACATACTCAAGGAATTTGAGTATGTTACTCCACAAGGGGAACACAAGTCAGTAATGGCTTGGGCCTAAAAGACACTAATTTCTCTATCTTTGTGCAGGGCAACCCAGAAGAGGAGCTTAAAGATCATCTTATTATGGATAGTGGTTGCTCTGGAAGCATGACAGGAGACAAGGAGATTCTGTCAGATTTTAGGCCATATTGTGGAGGAAAAGTTGCATTTGGGAATGATGCTAGTGGAGGAAGAATTAGTGGAAAAGGAACCATCAAGACATGAAGCATAGATATTGAGAATGTTAGATATGTGAAGGAGCTTAAGTTCAACCTTTTGTCAGTCTCTCAAATCTGTGAGAAAAAGCATCCTGTGTTATTCACTGACACAGAATGTCTCATACTTTCACCTGAATTCAAGCTTGATGATGATAACTTGGTGATACTCAAAGTACCAAGAACCAATGATGTGTACAGTTTGGATATGAAGAGTCTTCACTTTTCTAAAAGAGCTACATGTTTAGTAGCAAAGGCATCCCTTGAAGAAGCACATCAGTGGCATAAAAGATTGGGCCATGTAAATTATAAGAATATCAACAAATTGGTCAAAGGAAATTTAGTTAGAGGTTTACCTTCATAGCCTTACAAGAATGATCACTCCTGTTTGGCATGTAAGAAGGGTAAACAACACAAAGCTTCTTGCAAGATGCTTGAGAAAAGGACTGTTAGAGAACCATTGGAGTTGTTACATATGGATCTATTTAGTCCTGTATCTGTTACAAGTTTGAGCAAGAAGAAGTACTGCTTAGTAGTGACAGATGATTGAAGTAGATTCAGTTGGTTATTTTTCTTAGGATTTAAGGATGATACTTTTGATGCTATTCATGATCTTATAATAGCACTTGAAAACCAACTGAGACTGAAAGTTAGAGGTATTAGATGTGACAATGGAACTGAATTCAAGAACAAAATTATGGATGCATTTTGTGCTAACAAAGGAATCAAGAGGGAGTTCAGTATTGCCAGAACACCACAGCAGAATGGTGTTGCAGAGAGAAAGAATAGAACTTTGATAGAAGCAGCCAGAACAATGCTTGCAGACTCACACTTACCTATTCAATTCTGGGCTGAAGCTGTAAATACTGCTATGTACTTAATAGAGTATCAGTCACCAAACCACAGATGAAGACACCTTATGAGTTGCTGATGGGAAAAAAACCCAACATTCGATTTATGAAGCCTTTTGGATGCCCTCTCACTATTCTTAATACGATTAATAATCTGGGTAAGTTTGATGGCAAGTAAGAAGAAGGTTATTTATTGGGCTACTGCACCAACAACAAGGGATTTAGAGTGTACAACAGAGACACTACGAAGGTTCAAGATTGTCATCATGTTGAGTTTTTAGAAGATCAAGAAAATCAAAAGGGAAAAGGTCCTGATTGGATGTTTGATCTTGAAGTTTTGACTCCTTTAATGAATTATGTTCCTTTTAGAGAAGAGAATCAACCTGTGCCAATGGAGAAGAGGTTCAGTATGTTGTTCATGGAGTCCATATTAGACCAGATGCTATTCATGATGAAGAACCTAAACCTGCTGAGACTGAGAAAAGTATTGATGAGCCAAAATCCTCATTGTCTGCTGAGAATCAATCTATTCAAGATGAACTTAATCAGATGCTTCTTCAAGATGTTTTAGCACATTCTTATACTGATGATCAAAGAAGAGCTTATGAAGAAGCAAAGAAGAATAACAAGACTACAGAGTACTCTCACAGTACTTTGGACAGTACTTTTGACCAAAGTACTGTTGCACCAGTTACCAGCACTTTGGATGATTTGGATGATCCTACCATGCCTGAATTAGAAGATACTGATGATGAGTTTGAAGATGAAAGTATTTTCTCAGATTCCAATGAAGATGCTGATTTCACTAATTTGAATGATACTTATGGAGTTCCACAGTCTCCAAACTTAAGAATTCATAAGAATCATCCTACTGATCAAATCATTGGTCCTTCTACTTCTGGAGTGATGACTAGACACAGAGTTAAGAGTTTTTCTAAACCTCATAATGCTTTACTTAGCTTTGTTTATAAACAAAACAGGCTGAATCATAAGGACCATCAAACATGTAAAACCTGGAAATCTAAAATCTGAATAAAGACTAAAATACCCTTGGAACTAAAAAATTATAAAATACGTAAAATATATTTATAACATTTAATGAAATTAAAAGTTAACTTGCGAATATTTAAAAACCTAACTAAAATATATTACGTGATTGATTTTGGTACGACGGAGATTTAATGTTTCGTAAATGTTTTGGGTCGCGTTTGTTTGTGTTCGTGAGCCAAGGGCCGAAGCCCATTTGGTGCGTGTGATGGTGTGACCGGTTGGACCCAAACCAAACCCAATTCCCTTTCCTAGTTTAACTCAAATACTACAACTATATATACCATACATAATCATAAGTTTGGAACCCTAGTTTATTTGTCTCTTCTTTTTCTTTTCTCCCTATTCGGCCGAGACTCAACAAACACCCTTGGTGTCGAATTTTTGCTTCAACGAGTTAAGGTATAACATTTATTCGTCTTCCTTTAACGTACCTTGCATGTATATGTCGAGTTATATTTGTTTAGTCACGTTTTGTTTTGTTTCTTTTGTGGCCGAGAGTTGTGAACCGTAAACAAAGACAAACCCTAATCAATTTAACTTTGTAACTAATAAGAAACATGTAACGTAAGATGTAATATTGAATATGGTCATGTATACGTTGAGTTAACAAGGTCGAAGTAAGCATGAGTTAGGACGAAACCCTAGATGTATTCGGCTAATGAATATAACTTAATAACTTGAATATGTGAAGTGTTTAGATGAGTTAAGACATGCGTATAACCTACTAGACGAAACCCTAGATTGAACCGAACCATATATATAAGTTTTGAAGATGCATTAATTAAGTAAAGGTTATGTTAACGTAAACCCTAGTTTGATATGTTAATTGAATAAGTTATGCTAAACCCTAATAGTGTAAATGTGTAATTAATACGAGTAATAAGTAACTTATATGTCACATAAAATCATGAACGTGTACGGTGAAACATAAAAAGGAAAGATTATTTTGTGACGTGTTAGGTTAAGTAGCGAGTCATTAAAAGACGTAACATGTAAGTTAATGTATATTAATGAGATATTAAAGAATGAAAAACCCTAAACTTTAATAAAAGACATATGAACCCTAATTTACGATATTAATATTAAAACATTTAAGTCTAATTTAATTATAGAAACCCTAAAATATTATAAGATCATTGTGACGATTATGGAATAATTAATAATATACGACATTAATGTATATAGGTTCTGTGAAGAAGGAGTAATTCTTTGCTTTCCCTGTTTCTACTTTTGATCTTTTGCTTTGGAATAAGGTACGGATATTCTGTCTTAATTTAAGACACTTATGTTATCGTACAGATATTCTGACCTTTTCAGTAAAGGTTTCTTATAATGCATTCTTTTCGTTAACTTTTGTATTAGGATTTCCTAAGCCTTTGCTATGAACCCTAATATGTCTATTTGAGCTGTTGCTTATCTGAACTTTGATTTTTGAATCATAAAACCTTTGATTTTGAAAACATGATTAAACATTTGATAAAGTATGATCTATGTCAGTTATGACATTCTAATTTGACCTAAGATAGTTTGACATCCGAGCCAATTATTAACTAGTCATGGGGGTTCCATGTCCGTGTCAGCAATGCACTTCTGACATGACTCTAGGGCAGTAGAGTGAAGTTCTGCCACGTCCCTTATCTGATATTTGCTATGAGCTCAATTTATATTATATTATCAATGTATGTTTGTGGGACGTATGGGTGCATCCTAGATCTGTTATATGCTATATATATATTATATGTTTATGCTATATGTTATCTGATGATTGATGCTGCGTGCATGCACGTCCTTCATAACTCTGGTAGGTCTCCCCTACAAAAATGTTGCCTTATGTGATTATGATATGTTTCTGATATGGCATATGTGTCTGGGCTCGAGGTAGTTAGCTATAAAACTTATTCTTATATCCTGAATTATCTTTTGAATGATTATGATTTCACTATCTTTCTTTCACTTTATTTCGTATTTGTTCTTGTTTCGTATTCGTTTTGCTTGTATATCTGTTCACTGGGCTTTTGAAGCTCAGCCGCACTTTTCTTTTCTTCCGCGGCAGGTATCTAAGCATTGGAGCTGGGTATTGCTTTGGGATGAGTGCTGAGTGGACTTACCTTAGAGATTTTAGCTTTGATCTTATGATGCCATTTAGACTTTATATTTTAGACATTTCATTTGGAGTTTATTTTCCGCTGGGACCTATGTATTGAAGTCATTTGACTTGGATTATTTCCATATTTATGTTGAAGATTTCTTTTGGTTTATATGTTTGCTTTGATATGACACCATTACTTGTGATTCCTTTACCCTTGTGGGGTCGGGGCGTTACAATTTATGGCATCAGAGCCCAGGTTTACGACTTGTAGTCAGGACCTGTGACATATGGAGCCTAGGTTTTGAGACCTTAGAGCTTAGGATTTGACCTGTGAGGATTTGGGTAGACTTTAGGATTCCTTCGTACTTCCATTTCGTATCTCACCTTTATTCATTTTGCTAATCATTTAGATGGTTCGAACTCGTACTACTGGTGGCGCGGATGGAGACGATGATGCTGTTAACATGGATGCTGCGATTGCGAATGCTCTCAACTCTCTTTTCCCTGGTTTGACTACACCTGAGATGATGGAACAGGTGATCAACAACATTCGTAATCAGAATGGTGCTTCGGGTAGTGGTGGAGGAAATCAACCCGTCGGTATTCATACTTGGCTCGAGCGTTTCGGTAAGCTTAAGCCTCTTTCGTTTTACACTGCTGCTACTCCTACTGAGGCCGAGGACTGGATCACTCATATTGAGAAGCTGTTTGAAGTACTGGGTTGTGGAGACGAGTTTAAGACTCGTTTGGCTTCATTCAAATTGGAAGGTGATGCTTTAAGTTGGTGGAAGGCGCTCAAACAAGCAAGAGGAGGAGACGCTTTTGTTGTGACTTGTACCTGGACTGAGTTTCGGACTATCTTCTATAACCGTTACTTCCCTGATGCTGAGCAGCAAAGGTATGAGAGGGATTATCAGGCGATCTACCAGTTTGATCATGAGACCTCTAATGAGTACATGAGTAGGTTTATGAGGTTGGTGAGTTTTGTTGGAGCGATTGCTGGAGATGGTAGGCGTCAAGCTAAGCACTTCAAGTGGGGACTGAAGAAGTGGGTGCTGGATCGATTGCTTAATATTGAGTATGAGAATGTGTCGGCCTGTAATGACGCAGCTCGTAACATTGAGATCTTTCATGAGGTTTCGGGTTCTAACAAGCGTAATCGCGATGGTGATCGGATTCAAGGTAGGACTCAAGGAAATGACTATAAGGGAAACTCTGGTAGGAGTTATGATTCGAGAGGTCAAGTGGATAGGAGTTATGATCAGCGGGGTCAGTCGGGAAGGAATGTTGACACTGGGCGCTCTGAGGCGAGGGGTCAAGATAATAGAAATGCTGGTAGAAATGGAAGTGATCGTTAGAACCAAGGTAACAATAACCAGCGTTACAACAGGGATCAGCCAGCTCGAGGATCAAATCAAGGTCGTGCTTCAGGTTCTTCTAGTCAGCAGAGGACAGCTGAGGTTTTGCCACCCCCACCTATTTGTACTACTTGTGGAAAGGCTCATCCAGGGCAGTGTTTCAAGGCCACTGGTGGATGTTTCTCTTGTGGTTCCACTACTCACAAGATTAAAGATTGCCCTAAGAAGAATCCGGCAGTTCCTGGAAACTACATCAAGCCGCCAACTACTACTGGACGTGTCTATGCTACTACTCGTAACCAGGCGGAGCGCACTTCAGGTACCATTACGGGCACTCTTTTCATTGATGATTTTGCTGTCTTCGTTTTATTTGATACTGGCGCCACACACTCCATTATATCTATCACATCTGCTAAGAAACTTAACATGAAGCCCAAACTGTTAACAAATCACTTATCGATTTCTACGCCTATGAAAAATCATGTGATCATTGATCATAAATACGTTAAGTGTCCTCTTCGTTTTGATGATCGTATTCGCTTTGCAAATCTGTATCCTCTCAATATGGTCGACTTTGATATCATTCTAGGCATGGATTGGTTGGCTTACCATAGAGCTTCAATCGACTGCCATGCTAGAACGGTGATCTTTGGAGACGTAAAACATCCTGAATTCGTTTATCATGGTTCTCAACCCCTTAAATCTG
The DNA here is from genome assembly GCA_019973895.1 of Chrysanthemum seticuspe. Classification (NCBI taxonomy): domain Eukaryota; kingdom Viridiplantae; phylum Streptophyta; class Magnoliopsida; order Asterales; family Asteraceae; genus Chrysanthemum; species Chrysanthemum seticuspe. The sequence goes on along the minus strand of BPTQ01000001.1, from coordinate 315,877,246 downwards.
TTAAGCTCATTTCTGCTATGAAGGCACGGATCATGATTGCTCATGGGTGCCAAGGTTTTCTAGCATCTGTTAAGGACACATCTTTAGAGAGTCCTAACATTGAAAATCTTTCGGTTGTTTGCGAATTTACTGACGTTTTTCCCGATGAACTCCCTGGACTTCCCCCAGCTCGAGAAGTTGAGTTTAGCATTGAGTTAATTCCTGGTGCTGAACCGATTTCGAAGGCTCCGTATCGTATGGCACCTGTAGAACTGAAGGAGTTGAAGGAACAGCTGCAAGAGATGATAGAAAGTGGATTTATTCGCCCCAGTGTTTCTCCATGGGGTGCACCTGTCTTGTTTGTGAAGAAGAAGGATGGAAGCATGCGCCTATGTATCGACTACCGTGAACTCAATCGTATTACTATTCGTAACCGTTATCCTCTTCCGCGTATAGACGATTTGTTTGATCAACTGCAAGGAGCTAAGTTCTTTTCGAAGATTGACCTGAGGTCTGGCTACCATCAGTTACGTGTGAAGGAGCAAGATGTTCCTAAGACCGCGTTTCGTACCAGATATGGTCATTACGAATTTCTCGTTATGCCTTTTGGTTTTACCAATGCGCCTGCTGTGTTTATGGACCTGATGAATCGTGTTTTCCATGAGTTTCTCGACAAGTTCGTTATTGTTTTCATCGACGACATTTTGGTTTACTCTAAGTCTGAAGAAGAGCATGAAGAACATCTCCGTATAGTTTTGGAGATTTTGAGGAAGAAGAAGTTGTACGCCAAATTTTCAAAGTGCGAATTTTGGTTGAGACAAGTTGCTTTCCTTGGTCATATCGTATCAGCTGATGGTATTACCATGGATCCGTCTAAAGTTGAGGCTATCACTAAATGGCCAAGACCTACGACTGTGACTGAGGTCAGGAGTTTTCTTGGACTTGCTGGTTACTATAGACGTTTTGTTGAAGGTTTCTCTCGCTTAGCTCTACCCCTAACCCAACTGATGAGGAAAGGTGAAAAGTTTGTATGGACGGATGAACGAGAGAAGAGTTTCGAAGAATTGAAACGGAGATTGGTGTTGGCTCCTATTTTGACTCTTCCAACTGGTTCTGGAGGATTTCAAATCTATAGCGATGCATCTAAGAAAGGATTAGGCTGTGTTCTGATGCAACATGGAAAGGTAATAGCTTATGCTTCGAGGCAGCTAAAACCTTATGAGGAGAATTACCCAACTCATGATCTTGAGTTAGCTGCGGTGGTGTTTGCGTTGAAGATCTGGAGACATTACTTGTATGGAGAGACGTGTGATATATTCACTGATCATAAGAGTCTCAAGTATATTTTCACTCAGAAGGAACTTAACATGAGACAAAGAAGATGGTTAGAACTTCTTAAGGATTATGACACCAACATTCAGTACCATCCAGGTAAGGCTAATGTAGTTGCTGACGCACTTAGCCGGAAATCAGGCATTCTTGCGAGTATCAAGATTGAGCCTAGGATTTTGCGTGACTTAGAGAGTTTGGATGTTGAGTTGTGTGTACGAGGTTTTGATGGATACTGGGCTAGTATGAAGGTAGAGTCGAACCTTATACTGCAAATTAAAGAAGCTCAGAAAGATGACGGCGAGCTGTGGGCCGTGGTGCAAAATGTTGAAGAAGGTAAGCAGACGGAGTTTAAGGTTGATAATGACGGTATTGTATGGTATGGAGATAGGCTTTGTGTTCCCAATGATCAGGTACTTCGTGAGAAAGTTATGACTGAAGCTCATAGTTCTCCCTTCACTATTCATCCTGGTTCTACCAAGATGTATAGGGATTTGAAGCAGTACTTTTGGTGGAACGGCATGAAGCAAGATGTGGCGACGTTTGTGTCGAAGTGTATGATTTGTCAGCAGGTTAAGATTGAACATCATAGGGCTAGTGGATTGTTACAGCCATTGGAGATTCCAACATGGAAGTGGGATAAGATATCTATGGATTTTGTGACTGGACTACCTCTTACTAGGAAGAAGCATGATGCGATTTGGGTAGTTGTTGATCGACTAACCAAATCTGCTCATTTCTTGCCAATCAGAAAGGATTATGGTATTGGTAAATTGGCGGAGATTTTTCAACAAGAGATCGTTAGACTTCATGGTACTCCGGCATCTATTGTGTCCGATAGAGATCCGCGTTTTACTTCTCGTTTCTGGAAAGGTTTGCAGAAAGCTTGGGGTACTCGACTTAACTTTAGTACGGCATTTCATCCTCAAACAGATGGTCAGTCAGAGAGGACTATACAGACCTTAGAGGATATGCTAAGGGCTTGTGCTTTAGAATGGACTGGCAGTTGGGACGAATATTTATGTTTAGTAGAGTTTGCTTATAACAACAGTTGGCATGCTAGCGTTAAGGCGGCACCGTTTGAACTTCTTTATGGAAGGAAATGTAGAGCACCTATTTGCTGGGCGAAGTAGGTGAGCGTTTGATTGAAGGACCGGAAATGATCGAGATCACTAATGAGAAAGTAGCTGTGGCTAGAGAGAAATTGAAGGAAGCTAGGTCTCGTCAGAAAAGTTATGCTGATAAGCATCGTCGTGATTTAGAATTTCGGGTTGGAGATCGTGTGTTTTTGAAAGTTTCGCCGTTTAGAGGTGTGAAACGTTTTGGAATCAAGGGCAAGCTCAGTCCTCGATTTATTGGACCGTTTGAGATTCTTGAACGTATAGGAGAAGTTTCGTATCGTTTAGCACTTCCGCCTCAGTTATCGCATGTTCATGACGTTTTCCATGTATCACTCCTAAGGGGATACAACTATCATCCGTTACACGTTGCTTCTTATCCGTTTGATCAAATTCAATCCGATATGTCTTTATCTGAAGAACCAGAAGCTATTCTGGAAAGACAAGAAAGAGTTATGAGGAATAAAGTTATTCCATTCGTTAAGATTCTTTGGAAAAATCATCCTGAACGTGAGGCTACTTGGGGAAACCGAGGAGTCGATGCGTGCTAGTTATCCTCATTTCTTTGAATAGTTTGGTATGTTCTCATTTCGTTTTCGTTTTCGTTTTCATTTCGTTTCATTTCAATTTTCGAGGACGAAAATTTTTCTTTAGAGGGGAAGAATTGTAAAACCTGGAAATCTAAAATCTGAATAAAGACTAAAATACCCTTGGAACTAAAAAATTATAAAATACGTAAAATATATTTATAACATTTAATGAAATTAAAAGTTAACTTGCGAATATTTAAAAACCTAACTAAAATATATTACGTGATTGATTTTGGTACGACGGAGATTTAATGTTTCGTAAATGTTTTGGGTCGCGTTTGTTTGTGTTCATGAGCCAAGGGCCGAAGCCCATTTGGTGCGTGTGATGGTGTGACCGGTTGGACCCAAACCAAACCCAATTCCCTTTCCTAGTTTAACTCAAATACTACAACTATATATACCATACATAATCATAAGTTTGGAACCCTAGTTTATTTGTCTCTTCTTTTTCTTTTCTCCCTATTCGGCCGAGACTCAACAAACACCCTTGGTGTCGAATTTTTGCTTCAACGAGTTAAGGTATAACATTTATTCGTCTTCCTTTAACGTACCTTGCATGTATATGTCGAGTTATATTTGTTTAGTCGCGTTTTGTTTTGTTTCTTTTGTGGCCGAGAGTTGTGAACCGTAAACAAAGACAAACCCTAATCAATTTAACTTTGTAACTAATAAGAAACATGTAACGTAAGATGTAATATTGAATATGGTCATGTATACGTTGAGTTAACAAGGTCGAAGTAAGCATGAGTTAGGACGAAACCCTAGATGTATTCGGCTAATGAATATAACTTAATAACTTGAATATGTGAAGTGTTTAGATGAGTTAAGACATGCGTATAACCTATAGACGAAACCCTAGATTGAACCGAACCATATATATAAGTTTTGAAGATGCATTAATTAAGTAAAGGTTATGTTAACGTAAACCCTAGTTTGATATGTTAATTGAATAAGTTATGCTAAACCCTAATAGTGTAAATGTGTAATTAATACGAGTAATAAGTAACTTATATGTCACATAAAATCATGAACGTGTACGGTGAAACATAAAAAGGAAAGATTATTTTGTGACGTGTTAGGTTAAGTAGCGAGTCATTAAAAGACGTAACATGTAAGTTAATGTATATTAATGAGATATTAAAGAATGAAAAACCCTAAACTTTAATAAAAGACATATGAACCCTAATTTACGATATTAATATTAAAACATTTAAGTCTAATTTAATTATAGAAACCCTAAAATATTATAAGATCATTGTGACGATTATGGAATAATTAATAATATACGACATTAATGTATATAGGTTCTGTGAAGAAGGAGTAATTCTTTGCTTTCCCTGTTTCTACTTTTGATCTTTTGCTTTGGAATAAGGTACGGATATTCTGTCTTAATTTAAGACACTTATGTTATCGTACAGATATTCTGACCTTTTCAGTAAAGGTTTCTTATAATGCATTCTTTTCGTTAACTTTTGTATTAGGATTTCCTAAGCCTTTGCTATGAACCCTAATGTGTCTATTTGAGCTGTTGCTTATCTGAACTTTGATTTTTGAATCATAAAACCTTTGATTTTGAAAACATGATTAAACATTTGATAAAGTATGATCTATGTCAGTTATGACATTCTAATTTGACCTAAGATAGTTTGACACCCGAGCCAATTATTAACTAGTCATGGGGGTTCCATGTCCGTGTCAGCAATGCACTTCTGACATGACTCTAGGGCAGTAGAGTGAAGTTCTGCCACGTCCCTTATCTGATATTTGCTATGAGCTCAATTTATATTATATTATCAATGTATGTTTGTGGGGCGTATGGGTGCATCCTAGATCTGTTATATGCTATATATATATTATATGTTTATGTTATATGTTATCTGATGATTGATGCTACGTGCATGCACGTCCTTCATAACTCTGGTAGGTCTCCCCTACAAAAATGTTGCCTTATGTGATTATGATATGTTTCTGATATGGCATATGTGTCTGGGCTCGAGGTAGTTAGCTATAAAACTTATTCTTATATCCTGAATTATCTTTTGAATGATTATGATTTCACTATCTTTCTTTCACTTTATTTCGTATTCGTTCTTGTTTCGTATTCGTTTTGCTTGTATATCTGTTCACTGGGCTTTTGAAGCTCAGCCGCACTTTTCTTTTCTTCCGCGGCAGGTATCTAAGCATTGGAGCTGGGTATTGCTTTGGGATGAGTGCTGAGTGGACTTACCTTAGAGATTTTATCTTTGATCTTATGATGCCATTTAGACTTTATATTTTAGACATTTCATTTGGAGTTTATTTTCCGCTGGGACCTATGTATTGAAGTCATTTGACTTAGATTATTTCCATATTTATGTTGAAGATTTCTTTTGGTTTATATGTTTGCTTTGATATGACACCATTACTTGTGATTCCTTTACCCTTGTGGGGTCGGGGCGTTACAAAACATGTCTGTTTACTTGCTTTATCTCTCAAGAGGAACCCAAGAATATTGCTCAAGCATTGACTAAAGAAAGTTGTGTTGAAGCTATGCAAGAAGAACTGCTACAATTCAGACTTCAAGAAGTTTGGGTATTATGTGATCTTCCTGATGGTAAGAAGGCCATTGGTACAAGATGGGTGTTCAGAGTCAAGAGAGATGAAAGAGGGAATGTTATAAAAAACAAAGCAAGGTTAGTTGCACAAGGTTACAGACAAGAAGAAGGAGTTGATTATGATGAAGTGTTTGCTCCTGTAGCAAGGATTAAAGCAATTAGAATTTTCCTTGCTTTTGCATCTTATATGGGATTTCAGGTTTATCAAATGGATGTCAAGAGTGCCTTTTTATATGGCAAGATTACAGAGGAAGTATATGTCAAACAACCTCCTGGTTTTGAAGATCCTAAACATCCAAACAAAGTCTACAAAGTTGTCAAAGCTCTTTATGGATTACATCAAGCACCTAGAGCTTGGTATGAAAGGCTCTCTACCTTTTTATTGCAACATGGTTATAGGAGAGGAGCTATAGATAAGACCTTGTTTATCAAGAGAGATAAAAAGGATACCATGCTAGTTCAAGTGTATGTAGATGATATCATCTTTGGAGCTACCAAACAATCTATGGTCAAGGAGTTTGAGAAGCTGATGCAGAATGAATTTCAAATGAGTTCAATGGGTGAGTTAACTTTCTTTTTGGGACTTCAAGTTAAGCAGTCAACGGAAGGAATTTTCATAAGTCAAGACAAGTATGTAGCTGACATACTTAGGAAGTTCAATTTTGATGACATGAAGTCTGTTACTACACCTATTAAATCTATCAACTCATTGGGCAAGGATGAAGATGGACAACCAGTTGAAGTCAAGTTATACAGATCCATGATTGGCTATCTTATGTATCTTACTGCATCAAGGCTTGATATCATGTTTGCTGTTTGTTTATGTGCAAGATATCAAGTCTCACCCAAGGTCTCTCACATGAATGCAGTGAAGAGAATTTTTTGTTATTTGAAACAACAACCTAAGTTGGGGTTGTGGTATCCAAAAGATTCACCTTTTCAATTGGAAGCTTTTTCAGATAGTGATTATACAGGTGTCAACTATGACAGAAGATCAACCACAGATGGATGTCAATATCTTGGAAGAAGATTAGTTTCATGGCAGTGTAAGAAGCAAACAATTGCAGCAACATCATCAACTGAAGCAGAATATGTGGCTGCTGCAAGTTGTTGTGGACAAGTGTTGTGGATGCAGAATCAACTCTTGGATTATGGGTTCAATTTCAAGAATACTCCTATCAATATTGATAATGAGAGTACCATTTGCATTGTGAAGAATCCAGTTTATCATTCCAAGACCAAGCGTATTCAGATTAGGCACCACTTCATCAGAGATTGTTATGAGCATAGGCTCATTAATGTTGTCAAGGTGCATACAGATGATAATGTAGCTGATTCACTCACCAAAGGATTTGATGTTTCAAGATTTACTCACTTGGTGGTGAGTATTGGCATGATTAATTACTAAGCTACATTTAAGGGGATGACTATTTAGTGTAAGTCTAGTCAAATGCATTGCTTGAGGGGAGGATATTCATGTTTATTTGCTGTCTATGCTATTGTAAGGAAGAGAATGGAAAAGTACTGCTTTTTGATTTTATGAAAGTACTGCTTGGAAAGTACTGCACACTTGGAATGTACTGTTTGTCTTATTAAAGTACTATTCTAACGGTAATATTGAGGGGTAACTACAACTAACGGTAACTTTGTTATTAATGGCTGTTATTTTTAAGTCTCACCTATAAATAACTACTCTCCGAATTTCCCTCTCATATTGATATCTTCAAATCTTTTCCATATTTCTCTCACTTTTACCTATATTATTCGTTCTATCTCTTATTGTGATCATATAATCATCAATGGCGAATCGTAATACCATTTCCAAACACAACATGGTGGCGAATTTAGACAAGACTGAAGCAAATGTAACCTTTCATGATATCTTTGATTTTCTTACTGGGTCACCAATTAGTTATGCACTTTTAGTAGAACCAGATATAATTGAGCCCTAGATTCAACAATTTTGGGAAACTTCTAGGGATAATATGGAGAATGATGAATCATATATTCAAGCTACAGTTGCTGGGAGAACTGTGCAGATTAATGAAGCCTTTATTCGTGAAGACTTATTGTTTAATGACGAAGATGGGGCTATTCGTTTTGATAAGCAACTGATTTGGGATACTTTTAGGGACATTGGCTATGAAGGGTCTTTAACTGAACAGACATTCAAGAAACCCTTATTTTGTCCTCACTGGAAGTTTTTGGTTCATGTATTGCTTCATTGCATTAGTGCTAAAAGTACCTCTTGGGAGTAATTCAGTTCTAATATTGCATATGCTATAGTAGGATTAGCTACAAATCGTGTTTTCAACTTTTCAAAGCTAATTCTTGATGGAATGCTCTCACACATCTCACATGGATCAAAATGGTTGATGTATCCAAGATTTATTCAAGTTTTCTTGAATAAACAACTTAAAGATGTGCCAAAGCCTACGAGTTTACTACCTTTTGTGGTACAACAAGCAAAGATCTTTACTTTTATGGAGAAGAAAAGTGATCTATTCACTAGAAGGCACACTCCATTAACTGCTTCTATGATGGAAGTTGTTCAAGCTATTAGAGATGAGGCTGCAGAAGGTGATGACACTGAAGGTATTGCTTCTACACAAGGTACTTCATCTCAAAGTGCTGCATCACAAGGTACTGCATATGCAAGTGCTGTATCAAAAAGTACTGCTTCCTAGAGTACTAAAGTTCAAGAAGATGTTGCAGTTTCACCACCACCATCTCCATAAATTTTTGTTCCAGATTTCCAACCAGAAGAACATTCACCACTTAGAGGAGATGATGAAGTTATGGAGCCTGAGGATACAACTCTCAACAATTATGCTTTATCTAGAGAATTGACAAGATTGAAGAAGTCTTTTGAAGAACAGGCTATACAGATTAAGAAGTTGAAGATTAAGTTTAGAAGGCTCAAGAATATTGTCTGGCCATTGGTTCAACATCATCGTCTATGGGTCAAGTCTCAAAGAAAGCAAGGAAATCCTGTTAGGCAATTTAAGAAGACAACCAAAGGTAAGAAGGTTCAACAATCATCTTCTGTCCACTTGGGGAGGAATTTAGAAGAAAAGAATTTGAAAGAAGATGTTGTTAAGGAGAATGAACCTCAAGGTACTGAAGAGTATGTTAATATTGAAAGTACTGAGGAAGAAAAGACTGAAGTTCAAGGTACTGAAGATCAAAGTACTGCTTTTCAAGGAACTTTCAGGCAAGAATTGATTACTCCAAGGTTGTTAGATTTTGAAGAGGAAGCTGGTCCTTCAACTGTTATGCATGAACAAGCTGCTGGTCCTTCAACTATTTTACCTAAAGAAGAAGCTACACCCAAACCTATACATACTACAAGTGATGACAAAACCATTGCTGAGATCTTGCATGATTTATCAAGACCAAGGGGTGTTAGTATTCAAGAAGTTGCAGAGGAACAACCAAGAGCTTCTCAACCTGCTATTGATCCAAAAGATAAAGAAAAAGGTATATTAGTAGAAACAAAGAAGAAAAAGAAGCTTACATTGGCAGATATTAGAGCAATTGAAGTTGCTAGGAATGAGGAAGTAGCTAGAAAGGTACAAGCTGAACTGAATGCTGAGGTTGCTAATGAAGAAGAAGCTATGAATGAAGAAGCAGCTAGGAAATTACAAGAAGAATTAAATGCTGAAGCTGCTATACCATCACCACTTCCTATTTCTTCTCTGCCAAGAAGACCAAATCTTGCTAAGGAAAGGAATGCAATGATGGCTTATCTAAAGAAGAGAGGATATGTTGGATTGAACAAGCTGAACTATGTTAATATGAAAGAGTTATATGATGCTGTCAGAGAAGATTATCAGAAACAAGTTGATAGTATCAAAGATTATAAAGATGATGATGCTTACAAAGAAGAAGAAAGAAAAGAAAGCTTAAAAAGAAAAAGAGTAATTGAAGTTAAAGATCATCATCCATCTAAGAAAGTTGAATTAAGATCTGAAACAAATGATGAACTGAAGAATTACTTAAGGATTGTAGATTTTGAGTATTCTAAAGATGATGCTGAATTGAAGATGAACAAATCTCCAATAACTACTTTTGAAGTTGTTGAGTCAAAAGATGAAAAATATCTGATGTTTCACAAAGAAGATGAAAGTTTCAAAGTGTTCAATATGCTATGGGATTTATTGCATATAATTGATAGAGTGGATTTATTCCATTTACATCATGTGGTCAAAGAATATTATGAACACAATCCATCAGAAGGATTTGGTTTAGTCTTACTTGGAGATCTCATAACTATTTGGGAAACTGAAGAAACAAGTACTGCTGAGATCTGGAAAAACTAAGAAGATTGGGAGATTACTTGCTGGAGATTCTTTGAAGAATCTGGAGTACATGTTCTAGAGCTAGAAGATGGGACAATGATTCACATGTTAGCTGATAGAAGATATCCTCTTACATCAAATCTCATGAGAAGGATGCTGGAGCATGGAATGGAAGTTGAAGAAGACAATGAAACAGCACTTATGGTTATAAAATTATTTATCAGATGGACAGATATAGCTGATGATGCTGATGAATAACTGGTAAGAATCTTAATTGATTAAATTTTTGATATATCAGTACTTTATTCAAATAACTGCTGATCAAACAGTACTTTAATCAAAGTACTGCTTACAGTTTTTAAACCAGTTACTGTTTTTGAAAAACTTTTGTTAAGTGATAAATTTTTTGAAACAAAGGTTAAAAGAAAATAAATGGTTTTTGAGATGGTAACACCAATAGGTTATCAATTCACCATGGTTACAAAAGGATTGGCTAATCCATGAGCAAACGGCTCTGGTAAAGATATCTCAAATTCGTTTTATAGTTGACAACTTGCTAATAAGTTGTATGGTAATCAACTCACCATATCAGTATTGTGAAGAGTTGGCTAGCCCACAAGAAAATGGCTTGTGGTAAAGGTTGTGGAAAAACCATTATATGGTAATTAGTTCACCATGATGAAAGAACTAACTAGTCCAAAAGGGTACAGCTTTTGGTAAAGACAACTCAAATCTGTTGATAGCTGATGATTTGCAAAAAATCATATGGTTATCAATGTACCATGATCTTACACATCAAAACATTTGGCTACTCCAAAGTTAATAGCTTTGGTAAAAAGATCAAAATCCATTAAATTTTCAATAATTCACCTCTCACAGGAGTTAACACACCTGGAAGTGATGAGAATAGACTGAAACTTAATTGAATTAAATGTACAAAATGTCTTATGTTGCTGAAAAGATGGAGCTTGCTGAATGTTGCAGAAAAGAAATAAGATTGTTGTTTGATGCTGAAAAGAATTACAAAGATAAAGACTACTTTGATGATGATATAAGCAGAGAATCTACAAAGATAAACCTTGAAGATAAAGTCACAATTCCTCTTTGAAGACAAAGATGTTAAAGCTAAATCTACAAAGGAACTTGAAATCAAACAAGTAGAATTCAAGTTAGGGAAGGATTGTTGGGATACAGAAAGCTAAAGTACTGAAGAGTTAAAATGCTGAAGATTGATAAAGTACTGCTTAAAGTCAAAGTACTGGAAAAGTTAAAGTACTGCTTACTCATCAAAGTACTGCAAAGTGTTAAGTCGGTTGTATTTGATTAAAGATAGAAAGTAATGTTTATCTAGAACTTTCTAAGTATTGTTTACTTGACGTACAAGGATAAGAATTGTAAACCGTTTAGGGTTATCCTTGAGCCTATAAAAGGACCCCTAGATTGGTATTAGATATATGTGTTTTTAGAATCCTTAAGTACGATCAATATTAGAGTTTTAGAGAGTTCGATATTTAGTGTTTTAGATTTATTAATAAAGTTATATTTTTCTTAGCTTTGTTAAGTAAATTCCGCATACTTGATAAAGATTACTCAGTGTTTCATTGTTAATAGCCTAGGATTTATCCGAAGTTATTAAACCCTTAACAAGCTATTTAAGTTAGTTTGGTTAGAGTACATCGATCCAACAATTTTGATGTCAGATAGGAAATTGCCAAAATATCTAAGAATTTGACGACTTTCGGGTATTGATTTTACTTCACTGAGTGAAGGTAAAGGACCATAAATTTAAGCAGAATTGGCTTGGGGACCAACATTAGAAGACTCAGACATAGGTGTGATAACCCAAGGTGTGTTAGAAGTATCGTTTTGTGCGACGAAAGGGACGGCTTTTGAATAGTTAAATGGTTTGTTATAAACAACATTTTCTAATTTGGATCGACTCTCGTCTTTTGCATCTAATTCCTCTTGACAGTTATATTCAACAACACTCATAATGGAATCATCAATTCTATGTTCTGCACTCTAAACTTCAGGATTTGGTTTGAATGCTCTATTTGAAAACTTAGGTTTGTAATCAGCAAGATTCGGTCCATATCCATTTGGATTTGGTTTGAAAGTAAAATTTTGAATCGTTGTGACTGATTCACCATGTTTATAAACAACATTTCAAAACTCTTTGATTTTGTTTTGTAAGTCGATAATTTCCTCAAGATAGGCATCTATTCGTTTCGTTGAATGCTTTTTGTACTCAGAGAACTGTTTTTGACAAGTTAACAACTCAGACTTGGCTTTTTGAGTTTCCAAAGTAAGAGCGTTAAGTTGTTGTTTATGATCATATTTCAGTTGTTCTATTTGAGACAACAAAGCATTCTTAGATGCGACTAGATCACGTATTCTAATGATTTTTAGTTTTGGTAAGATTTAGCAAACGTGAATTCAAAACCTTGTTCACGTTTTTCTTGAGTTTTAAGAATGTTGAGTTGCCTTTTTAAGCATTCAATATCCCTGGTTAACAGCGCATTTCTATTTTTTAATTGCTGATTAAGTTCACAACATTGTTCCATTTGGGATCGTTGGTCATTAAGTAAGAGGTCAATATCTGGAATAGGCAATGGTTCAGCGTGTTTAACCTGAGTCTCAACATGATCATTATACAGATCCTCAAGTATAACCACGGAGTCAACTTGATTATCAATGGTAACTAGGAGGTCATCTTGATCGTCAAATGTAACTACTGGATCTAGTTGGGTATCATCAGAATGAGATGTGGATGGCTCATGTTGAACATTCTGAGCCTCGTCGGATTCAGATGTTGGCTGAGATATTAGATCAGTGATGAATATGGTTTGATCCGGTACCTGAGACAAGCCGTCAGTGTCATACACTGGGCCTGTGTCACTCATGTGGAGTTCGTGCATGTTTGCCATCAACATAACTGCTGCATTAGCCTGCAAGTCCTCCATATCATCATCAGAATCTGCATTTGCCGTGAAGCTCTGTTCCTTGTTGGTAAGAGTTCCACCAGCTTCATCCTTAAGAGCCAAGAGTAAAGATTCTTTGTGATAAGTGTTGCCTCTTGTCCTCGGCTTTGGGCATGCATTAGCTAGATGACCCTTCTCATTATAGTTATAGAAATGAAGACCATTAATCCCATTCTGAGCATTACCCTGTTCAACCACTTGAGCTCTTTGTTGTTGTGGAGCACCCATGTTATTCTTTCCCATTGGATTAAATCCTTGACCACCGCCCATCTGACGAACATTACCTCGATTTTGAACTTCAACATGTCCATTGTTAACAATAGCCTGATTTCTTGTGTTTGATGAGGTACGAATACGATTGTTGGATTTGTTTGTATATCGGCCAAAGGCTCTAGCAATCATGACAAATCCTTGCTGCAATGCATCGAAAACTTCTGTATCCTCATTAGATTCACTGTAAAGTGCTTGATCATTGTTGTTGTTGTATGGAACCACTTGAGTTTATTGAGATTGGTATTGTGACTGATCATAAGGTGTTATCATAGCAGATGGTTGAGCAACGGGTTGTGGAGGATTTGTGAATACAGTTTGTAATGTCAGGAATTGAGGATAACAAGCTTGAGCCCAAAAAGCTAGTTGTTGATTATCCGAAAGTGAAGGTGTGACAGGGAGTCCACGTATAACCCTTTCTTTGTCAACTTCTTTTTGGTGGGGCTTCAAATGGTCATACAACAATCCGTATGTTGCATGATGAAGATTCTTTGCTTGACGAATGAAAATGACATACTTTTCCCAATCAGGACCAAGACTACTTAGGAACTTAGTGTTGACTGAAATTCTTGGCATAATGATGTTATGTTTTTCGAAGCCATTGATGATGTCTGAGAATCGATGATGATAAGACTCTAATGTCTCTCCTGGTTCAATCATGAAGTGTTCATAAGCCAAGTAGATTTTGGATTCCATGTCCTCTTGATTGAGTTCAGTGCCTTCCATGAGAAGATGAATATGTTCCCACATTGCTTTAGCAGTCTTTTGAGCATCAACACTTCAAAGGATCGGATTGGGTAATCCCAAAAGGATGTATTGCATTGCTAGCTCATTGGCTTCAAAATGTAGAAGTTCATCAGCAGTGAGGTCAGTAAGACTTGCAATGTTGGTGACATCACCTCTTGGTGGATTAGCATTTGGATCTCCGGGTGTAACGATAGTAGGCATCTGAAACGGACCTTCCAGGATGACCTTCTTTAAGAACTTTCCATGTGGCTTCTTTAGATCACAAAACCTAAAGAACCTAATCACCCATTGATCGTAGTTTCCAGGAGTGAGCATTGGAGGTCTATCAAGTGATCCAGCCTCATGAATGGATTGTTGGCTACTTAAAGCTTCACACATCTTTGCAAACCAAGATGGTTCCTTTATAGTATTCCTGGACAGATGCTGATTGTGAATGTTTGTGTAAGGTTGTACTTGAAGACTAGGTGGTGGTTAAATCATTTGTGGTTGAATTGCTCCTTGAGGGAATTGATGTTGTAGTTGATAGAGTTGTTGTTGATTGATTTGTTGTTGTACTTGTTGAGGATACACATGAGGGAAGTAGTTAAAGTATGGTGGTTGAGACATCTTGAAACTTGTGTTGTAAAATAGATCTTTGTATTCAAGTGAAACTTTGTAGATGAAGTATCCTTATGCGTAGAAATCAAGCTTAGGCAAAAAAAACCTTAGGCGTAAAAACACCAACTTACGCGTAAGAGGTGAACTTAAGCGTAGGATTAGCTTACGCGTAGGGTTAAGGAACCTTAGCTTATGCATGAAACAATAGCTTAGTAATAGAATGCTTATGCGTAAGATAAGGCTTAGGCGAAAGTAAATGCTTATGCGTAAAGGATTCTACGCGTAAGGTATTGCTTATGCGTAAAACTAGGGTTTTGCCCAAAAATCCTTTACACTTATTCCAGTGTAAAAGATATCCAAAGTCGAAGTGTTTTCAGGCTTATCCAAGCAAGAAAAAACTGAGTAAACCAAGAAAACTAAATATCAAACCAAGGATAACTTACGCGTAAGATTAGGGTTTGCTTACGCGTAGGAAATGTCAACTTTTACCAAAACTTTGATTTCTGCCCAAAAAAATGTTTCTAAACCAATTTTTTAGATGAAAAAGGCTTCAATATCACCAAAATATCACAAAAGTGTAAAACTTGATGATCAAAAACTATTTCACCCCTTACGCGTAAAACAAGCTACACGTATCAAATCAAGCTTAAAACCAAAGAAATATACGTAAAGTTTAAAACTTTTTGCCAAAAACTTAAACTTTGACACCTAATAACCTTGAAAGGACAAGAATCTTGGATTGTAAAGTGTAAAAAATGAATGCTTTTTGCGTATAAAGGTTTAAGACCGAGAACCTTACGCGTAACACACAAAACTTCAATACAAAACCTTTCACCCAACTATTTGGCGAATGATACCACTGTTAGGTTCTCATATTAGTAACACAAGCATCAATATGAAGAAATGAGATGAAGAGAGATCGGTTGAACAAATACAAACACAAACAAATAGGAATAGAGAATGTTTATGCGTAGAGAGTGAAAGTAAATGAACAATCAACCTTCAAATGCAGGTTTACATGGGTATTTATAGGAAGGAACTAGGGCAACATGCAAGTTCCCTTCCTTTCCCTTATTGGGCTTTGGCATAGGCTCATAGGCTTTCTACATGAGCCTAGCCTTGATTACTAACATAAAAGCCATAATTAAGCTAACTATTACGTATTAATTACTAACACTTGAATTTTAGTTTAGGAGTGATTCCAACATTTTCGCTTCCTAATTCTCCCCAAATGGTTTTCCCCAAATCACTCTCTCCCAAATCATTCTATGCTAAATCAGTTTACCTCAACATAAATTCCACCAAATCTCAAACCCTAAAAAAATGATGTTTACTGAATAAGTGGTAACAATGCTTAATAAAATCAACAAATCAATTCACACAAAAACAAATTCAATTGTCACTATAAAAAATTTAAAGATGTTGATTAAATCAATTATTGGGTCGTTCTATTATCATAAACCAAAAATCAAATATACAAATGTTAGTTTTCCATTTTGTTGAACAACTTCTTTTTTTCTTTTCTTGGTAACCGTGATTTTCGACCTTTTGGCCGACTAATCCACGGGGTTTGAACCCACCGCCACATAGACTCAAACAAGGTAAAACCCTCCCTTTTCAGGAGGTTGGCGTGGCCACTTAAAGCTGTTTGCACCTAGCAGGAATTGAACTTGAGACCTCACACATTTTAGAGTGATAGTCACAAGCCCTTTTACCACTAGGCCACCCTTAAGTAGTTTGTTGAACAAGTTTCAACTTGAAAGCAGGTGCATTTTTTGATTTCTATTATGCTGTTGAATAATTATATTCATTTTAAGTCTTGATTTTTAATTTGTGTAAAGTATTGACTTTTATAGGTGGAGATGATACTCTATGGTCTTTAGAATTTATGTTGTTACTTTATATTTTATTCTTGAATATGCTTCAATGTGCTCTGAGTCACTAACAAATAACAACTTCTTGAATTAGGCCCAACATAGAATTGTACCAAAATGAAGATTGCAAAAAGAAGAAATCCAATCCTGCTCAAATTTATGCTAGAGGTTTGTTATTTGAATGTGCAATTAGTATACAGGTAAAATTACCAGAAATGTTATGGATTTTAATTGTAATGATTAGAAATGAAGAAACTGCTAACTATGCTTTCGGAAAATAGGTTCAAGATCCTTCCAAAGCAAAAGCTTGCATCATCTTGTAGATGGTATGAATCCCTATCAACAGGCAATATCCATTATTGGGAAACATTAACAGATATCAACAGGTGCCAATATGTGAGTTAACCCACTATACTGAAGAAAGTGCGTGCATGAGGTACGTATTTTGTTGTGCATCATTGAGTAGTACAAGACGTAGACACCATTTGCCCTCAGTTTCTAATTAAATAGCTCAACATGGATCAAATTATACTTATTTGAGTAGTATAAGACGTAGACACCATGTACCTTCACTTCATGAGGTACTTAAAACAAGTGTGTTTCCAGTGATGGTATTTTGGCTATTTGATCAGAATTACTTATTTGATTGTGGTTATTCAATGTTACCTTATATATATAATCAGTGATGATCAAAGTATCAAAAAAAAGTTAATGTTGCAAAAATGGTCTTGAAATAAAAGGTTTAATGTGAAAGAAAGGGACGAATGTAAAGGTGTTTGTGCCAGATGGGTGAGGAAAAACAGGATTACACCTAATGAGATAGGATATCTTTTTATATTATGTTGATTGTTTACAGATTTAAGAAAATCAAATGTGTGAGATGGATTCCGAAAACATATTGGTTGTCTTTTGACACTTGAATATGTTCTACACCCTTACAGTGGACGATGGTACTGACTAAACACTACAAGAAAAAGTGCCTTTAGTGACCAATTATTTTGTGAGCACTCATGCTTTGGTCTCTATTATCATAGTTTAGTCACCAATATAATTGCCGTCACTGCATTTTCGTCATTGCCACATAATTATTGACTGTTACAAATTGTGGTCACTACTTTTGTCACAATGACAAGTATTAGTGACGACAAATAATGGTCACATAATCCCTAAAACCGTAAATCTAACATTTTTCAGTAAAACAAGAAGTTACCAAAAGTGGTGGTCACTGTCGAAAAAGGTATTTTAAGTTTAAAGACAAAAAGTAGTGGTCACTGGGTTTCTAAGTTAGAGACCAATGTTGATGGTCACTGATTTATAAAATATTGAGACAAAAATCAATGGTCACATAAACCTTAACCCCTAAACTTTAACCCTAACCCCTAAATTTTAAAGATCAAATATTAGTGGTCACTAGGTTTTCAAATTAGAGACCAAACTTGGTGGTCACTGATTTATAAAATATTGAGATGAAAAACAGTGGTCACATAAACCCTAACCCCTAAACTTTAACCCTAACCCCTAAATTTTTGATGACCAAATATCAGTGGTCACTAGGTTTTCAAATTAGAGACCAAGGTTGGTGGTCACTAATTTATAAAATATTGAGACGAAAAACAGTAGTCATGTATCTTTAAATATCCCCAAGATGAATAATTAAAATGAAATATTACAAAATTTTCAAAAAAAAAATGTACATTTAAACTTGTTCAATTTAAAAGCCAACTGAAAAACGACAATGCATCAATATTACAGTATATACTAAAGTTATATATCTTTTCTAATATGATATAAATACACTGATAATTTAAGACATACTAATTATTCGTAAAATTTTGTTATATTGTATACTTTTTTCTTTTATCTAAATAACTTTGATAAAATTAAAATTAAAATTAAGTTAATAAGTAAAAATATTTACATTTAATTTGAATAAGTTAATAAGTAAAATTATTTTATAACTCTTACCTATATTCCTGGACTTACTTAAATAAAAAACCCATCACATTCAGTCATTCACCACCCATCTCTCCCATCGTCTCTCACTACGCCCCATCTCTCCCATCGTCTCCCACAACCGCGCTCACCACCACGCCCGCCGTCGCTCACCACCACATTCAGTCATACCACTGCTATCGATTTGAGGTATTGTGTTTGTTTTCAAATTCAACTCAACTCTTGATCGATTTGAGGTATTAGTTTGTTCAAATTCAACTCAACCGTTAACAATCAATAAGTTAGTTGTGTGTGGAGTTGAATATGATTAAATGCGTGTGTGATTTGAGGTATACTTTTCAACTGAATTCAATTAGGTGTTAGTTATGGTTATTTGTGATATTATTATAGTGCGATAGAGGTGAATTAGGTCTGTTACGTGTGGCTATGGTTTGAAGCTCGGGTTTAGGTTGTGCACGAAAGATGTTTGATGAAATGTCCATTAGAGAATGATACTTGCGTAATATTTATCGTTAGATTTTGACATGCAAAAATTGTTTGGCGTGTCGTTTAGAATGAAGTAATAAGTTTTAGTCATTAGTATGATAATCAACTCCGAAAACATTTTTAGTCATTGGATAAAACAGTTTTAGGTTTAGTTTTGCCGGTCAGTTGCAGAAATGGGAAGTTTTGCTGTTATGTTTTCGCATCTAGTGGCTAGTTTATCACTTACTGTTTGAATCGACAGATATTGGCTTTTAAATTGCCCTTATGTATTCCGGTGCAAAAGGGTATTTTGTGTGTTGTTCTTTGAGTAACCGTTAACATGTCTACACATATCTGCCAATGCAACTGCAAATTTAGCAACGGTGTTACATTAGTTTTCATGTGATTTGCAGTCACAAAAACTTTACCATGGCAGGCACATAACGCAATGTTGGCTAGTAGATGCTTAAAGTTAGGAAAATGGTTGGGTTGGGTAACTTCTGATAACATGAAATTATCTTGTGTGTGTAGGCACATTTATGTTATTTGAAAACTTTTTTATAAACATATGAGTACTTTAATATGTGTAAAACCAAAGACCTAATATATAGATTAATAGAAGTATTGTTCGATAGTGACAATATAAAAGGATCTTACAGCACAAAATGAATTAGTATTAAGTTTGCATATAGGTAAGTCTAGCTTAATGGAGATAAGAATGTTATGATATTGGATAATGAAATTAGGCGAAGTACTACAATACATACCAAATCATTACATACTTTTTACTATTTTCATTCATTCTAGTTCATCTGGATAACTGTTTATTTACCTCGGATTTTTCTAATTTGTGAGCTAATCATCCGTTTATTCTTGCATCAACCCAGACTGAAAAATGAAAAAAAGGATAAGTAGACAGAATGAAAGGGGCTTATATGCTTTATTATATAAACAAAGCAAGCATCAGAGCTTTATGTACTACTCTGTTTGATAACATAAAGTGTATATATATCAATTATCAAGTACGACACTAGAGTAGATATTATTTGTGAAACCGATCCAGCTTAACAATATGGACTGCCTTTACTACAATAGGCGCTAAAGAGTCATTTGAGTGAGAGATTATTTCATGAAACACAGTTTCTCCTAGAAATTTTCCACGTTTAGTTTTACTTTTCATATATTTTTTATGAGTTTTTTTTCCTCAAATGAAAGTGAAGGATACTGACACTTGGACTGACATTAGTAGTTTTTTCGAGCTAACTAAATCTGGTCAACTTTAATGGGGACTTTTGATTCATCTACATGTAAATGGGCCAACTCTTGTTTATATTAACTAACAGTTGAATTATTAATCACATTATATGCTGTTTCTTTTTATAGGCAGAAGTTACTCAGAGGACGAGTCATGTAAATGAGGTGGCTAGTAGAGCTTCTGGAAAAGAAACTTCAGGTATGAAATATTGCTGCTATAATATAAGCATATTGTGACTCCCCCTCTCTTATCAGCCAAACTGTTAATTGCTTTCAGCACACCATTCGATTATCTAGTTCTATTTTTGGTACACAAAACAAACTGGAACTATTGTCCTAACTAGTGTCGATCAAGTATAAGCTCATAGTTTCAATAGTTAAGTATACGAGCTTACCAAGTTTTTGATAAGCTCATCAAATTAGCTTAACCAAACAAGGTTCATGACTATGTAATATGTATTGATTTTGTTTAAGTCATCTGTTTTATAGAAGCGGTCGTGAAATAACTTGAATACTATGTATATACAAGTAGTCGTGAAATAATCCGAGTTTGATATGTATAAGCAATTGTGTGAAAATTATTTGAAATAAAGTTATGTTTTCTTTTATGTATGCATGATACTATATATTGCTTTTATTTGTTAATTGTTTTAAATGGATAGCAAATATGAATAGAGTTACAAATGTGATTTTCTATACATGAATAGATTTTATTGTACGAGTGAATAGATTTTATTAATCGACATATGATGCTGATAAATGGTTTATCTTTCTTGCAGCTGTAAGCAACGGCTCATCCATAGGTTAGTATCATTGTGGCAAAAGTCCTCGCCTTCTAAAGGATATATGGTTCGGTAGTCAGGTAAATATGTTATAGTATCATTGTAGGCTGACCATTTGGTAATTATTTTTGGATTGTCTTGTGTTGTAATAAACTATGCATTAAGGTTACATATTAAAGTGTGACTATTGGTGATTTAGAGGTTTAAGTGAGTTAAATTCTCTAATTTCATTAGCAATTAATAGCCTAATCAAGTTTCTCAAAAATATACAAAAAATATAAATCAGTAGCTTATTAGTAGGTTAGTTAGTATACTAAACTAGAAAAATCAAAAAAATCTTGTGCTCAGTCTGTTTAAGGTGCAAAAACACTGGTTTAGAGTCCTGTGCATTATAAATACTTGACATTACAGATACTCTGCACATGTGGCATTACAGATATTCTGCACATTACAGATATTCTACAAGCAGCATCCTTGACTTAGTGGGAATCCAGCTGTTGTGGGAATTAGTCAATCGCTGGGCCTAATTCCCTGCTAGAGAATTATGTTTGATCTGTTTATCCTATAAGTTAGCATTAATTTGGTTTGATGCACTTTATCTTCTAAAACGGATGAGGTACCAGGGAGGGCAAGTCTTTGACTCATATGTACCCCTGTGACCGTTTTTGACCCTTTCCCTGGTTGCTCACTAAAACATTACTGGCTATGTCAAGAATGCTGGTTGTCATACTTGATGGCAGATGGTGATGGATGGATATATAACTTAATCTCGTGTAAAATGAATTCGAGATCTTTTTTAGCGGTAGTAGTTTTTTCTTTGGGCAAAAAGGGAATCTGGTGAATGTATTAATGGAGTAATGGATAGATATATAACTTAACTAGAGAAGAGAAATTACTCAGTATGATACGAAGTTGTAAAGATGATGAATATTTGTTATGTGTTTAATTAGATTATGAATAGCTACTTATGTGTCTTTGGAGTTTATGATACGAAGTTGTAAAGATGAGGTGAATATTTGGGGTGATATGGTTGTCTTGAGCAGATAAGCATATTCATATCTGCGGATACAGGAGATAATGCTGTTAAGATGGAGACTGATACCAAGGTTAGTTGAACATGTACTATACTACAGCGTATATAGAAAGTCTTAGTTACGTATTTGGTGTGTTATGGTAGAAACAATTAGTTGGTGCAAGGATTTCATATGTTGTTCTATAGGCGTTCTAAGAGTTACCAAAAGTCAGGATTAAATATAATAACCTAAACTCCGTACCCTAACTTGCAAGAGAAAATAGTTTATGTAGCTCTCTTTGGTGCTTAAGCATTGAAAGTCTGATCTATTCTCCTATTCTTTAACACTACTTGGTGTTTACTTGGTAGTTGCCTAGTTGGTTTGTATCAGATTATACATAGGAATTGATTTTCTAGTTTTCAGCTGCCACTTTAAATAAGAAACTTAGTCAACATGCTATAGGATTGTACGTCAAACAATAAATTTGAAGGATTGGGAAATTTTTTACATGATCACAAGATCACTGAATCAAATTGAACGCAGGGACTTGGTTTTGACGTAAAAGCATTGGGCCTTCTTATTGTGAATGTGGAACAATAGTAATTCTGTTATTTATCGTGCTTTGCAGGTGGAAGCTCCAAAGAAGAAGGTCAAGAAATCCAACATACCTGTTTCAGGGGTGGTTCATTATGGAAGAAACCAAGGACAAAAAGAATGATGTGGAAGCCTATGTCTATGACATGAGGAACAAGGTATAATCTTAATGTCCTAGCCATGTTGCTTCAAGAAACAGAGGATTGGTTGTATGAAGATGGGGAAGATGAAACCAAAGGTGTATACGTCGCAAAGCTTGATGAGCTCAGGAAGGTGTGTTTTCCAAACATCATATTTTTCTTATCATATCTAAGGTGCACATGTGACATTGATAAAACAATTGCAACACAGTGATCCTATTGAACAACGGTACAAGGAGCACTCTGAAAGAGATTCCTATGTTGGGCAACTGGCAACACGTGTTAATTGGTTTAGACAAGCTGCAGCATCTAATGATCCCGAGTACGACCACATTGATTTGAGTGATAAACAGAAGGCAATTATTCCAGTATCCATATTTCTTGTATGATAGTATGCGTTACGATCATGTTACTTATTCTCACTTGTCTGCTGCCCCCTTTCAGGTCTTGAACGAGTGCTCAGAAGTCAAAAATTGGTTGAGAGAGGCACAGCAACTTCAAGACACACTTCCAAAACATGCTGAACCAGTTCTCCTATCAGCTGATATAAGAAAGAAGGCAGAGGCGATTGACAGGTATTTTTTTAACTTTAAGCATATCATTGGTTATTATTTTTAGAAGTAGAATAATATCTGAAAAGTATTTTTGCTTTGATGTGTACAGGGTCTGCAGACCGATTATGACGAAACCAAAGCCTGCCCCCACCAAAGCCAGCTACTCCCGAGAAACCGGCCTCGCCTGAACCTGCACCTGAACTTGCCCAGGAAGGTGAGCAGCAGCATCCCGCAGAAAATTCCGCAGAAAATGGGACGAGCCCAAACCCAAAGACTGGCCATGATGAGAATGTTGATGCACCAGAAGCTATCGAAGAGGATAAGCCTGAAGCTGCTGCATAAGGCTGATGATTTTATTTGTGTTTCGATTTATATTTCATAAGCCCCAATTTTCCAGCTTAAACTTGTGGGCTTATATAAGTTTCAAATAATCCGGAAAATTGATGCTTATGAAATTCAAGCCGAAATCAAATAAGCTCATAAGTATTAAAACTCCCACTCACCCTCATTTTTACTTACACTTTCTCTCTCTAAAATACACACACTAACACATTTTCTCTCTCTACACTCTCTCTCTTCCAAGTTAATAAACCCTAACCCTAAAACTACCCATAGCCATTTTCCGGCAAGTGAAATTACACCTCCACCACCATTAGATAGATCTCTCTTTCCTCTTTCCATCCATATAAAAATCACTCACAAAAGCCTACATTAACACCTTCAAATCTTGAAAATAAGATTCGTGATTCTAGGGTTTTCATTAAATCTTGTAGACCGGTTGTAAAAAGGTAAATGGAACATGGGTCAAGCTTGTTTTGGACACATGAAGCCACGTATGAGTCTCCTTAGGCTCGTACATGGGACAAATTTTAGGGGTTTTGGTCTAAGCATGGGATTAAAACTAATTTACACTTAAATAAACATGTAGCTAGTGATTTGGTATCATGTGGTGTATCATATTGTTGTGTTTTTGCATTTTAGGTTTAGTTTTATGTTCTTGGTTTGGATTAGTTGACGGGTTTGATGTTTGGATGATGATTGGAGGTTGATTGATTGTGTTTAGTTGTTGTAGAAGCCTTTTGGGAGTGTTTGGATGTGTAGATGGGGTGTACAAGCCACCATGACCCACGATGGTCATGGTTTGGTGGCGTACGAGACCCACTTGGACCAAGGGTCCGGGTCGGATTGTCGTGGTAGCTTGTTGGTTGATATTGTTGGTGTTTGGATGAGACGTGTGGAGCCGAAAAGCTTCTAGAGCTTGTTTTGTTTATGTGGTCTTAACCGCAACCGTGTCATGACCATTAGGGTCATAACATTGGTTTCGGGTATATTTGGTTGGTTGATTGGATGGCGAGATTGATTTGGGTTGATTTGAGGTTGAATTGCGCTATTATGACTTTTTTTCGAAATTATTATATAAATTGTCAACTTTGAGCAACGTCGGTGTTACTTTGACCTTTTAGTCAATAGTTGACCCTGACAAAGCCGTAACATGGACTTTAGTATATATTGGACTTTAGATTGATTAAAAGCCGAGAAGTCATGACTCGTACTTGTAGACTCGAAACGAATAACGATTTGGAAACTAATAATGAAATTGACGTAATAAATATAAAAAGGTTAATAAAACTATGAAACATAAATAATAAAAAGGGCTTTTATACCAAAAATATCAATAACAAGACTTGTCTTGTTATTTACTATTTTAAATGGAAACTAACGACTAAAAATGGAAAAGTTTTCTAATTAATAAGTATTTAAGGTTTTGAGTGCATGTTTATCAAAATGTATCATTTATAAGCATTTAACACTATTTTCAAGTATTTATTTATTTACGTTGTGTGCATGGGTTACGGATAGCATAATATTAATAGTGTCGATCCACGTGGATGACGGACTTATTAGGTTGACGAATCTAATAAGAGCCCGTTAGGCATGTTGGATAACAATATTAATGGGTGAATTATCCTTATGACTCGTTAAGATGCGACCGGTTTATGGAATAATAAGCGACACGAATAAATAATTGAGTTTATCGAGTTGACGAATTCGATAAGGTCCACTATTTATTCTGAAACTTATTGGACTATGGAGCTTATCGCTTAGGCGTCTCATTGTGTTGCATTGGGTCACATTATGGTTGTTTGAGTGCATTCGTGACATCATATTGAGTCAATACACCCACACGATGATACCAAACGCTAGGACTAAACGGTGAAACAAGACATTTTTGGAGATAACGAAAAGGAATACATTGGGGTAGATAACGTTGATTTTGGGAAGCATATGTTGAAATTGGTTTATATTAATAGGTTGTGCCGAGTCGATAGTCGCTGTGCCGTGATTAGCTGTTATCTTCTTGCTAGTGTTTGTTTGTGCGTTGCTTACTTGAGGTGAGTTTCATAGCCCCATTTTTACCTATGCTTTTAACTAAATTGGGGTGAGAATCATGCTACTATTTTTTACCTTTAAAACTATTTTGATTTGCTTATGTACTTGACTGTCTAGATAGATATGTGGTAGTTATTGCCTTAGTCTAGCAATCCAAATTGCTATAACATGTTGCCTAGCTAAGAGTAGACTTCTACCTCGACCTAGTCCAGGGTTAGCAATCATTCTAGACTTTGCTACGGCTGTGCTGGCTAGTGTCGCCAGGGGCCCGTTGTGATATCGGATATAATATTGTTTGTGATTGATGTGTATCTATCTTAAGTCTCGCATAGCAAATTAACTTCTACAGGTCCACTACTTTTTACTTGAATTTAAACCTATGAACTCACCAGCGTTAGCTGACCTTTTAGCATATTTTCTCAGGTATTTAAGTGATGTTTGGAGTGCGTGTTCGGTGGAAGCTTGGCAAGGAGGCATGGTCAAGGATCATAATCAAACTCTGATAATTTTATAGGGACCTATTTTATTAAACCATGTTTGGGCCAATATTTACATTTTGGGATTAATGTTGAGGATAATTAAATTTGGGATTGGTTTTTGAATGATAATATAACTATCTTATTTGCTATACTTGTGTGAGATACCAATCCAATTGTAACTCCTCGAAAACTTGATTAAGTCTTCCGCTGTACCAAAATTTGAAGGTGTTACAAAATGCCTTTTTAATAATACCTTAGTCATGCTATATATAACTCATATCTACTATGCACTTAATATTAACACCATACTTGTAAAAATTATAACCTCACATATCCATTAACTAACACATCTTTAGCGTGCGAGAGTCTCCATTACATATAGGGATAGTTTATATGTACCCTCTAAAATAAATGTAATAATTTTTACTTTATTTTTTATAAAAACCTAATAATATTTTCGTTATAAAACTGTGAAACAAAAAATACGGAATGAAAAATATAACGTTTAATAGTCAAAAGAATTAAAATGTAAAAAAAATACGGAACAATAATTGAAAAAAAAATTGTGTTGAACTGTCAAAAACAATGAGCAGGGGGTCAAGGTGCTACAAATTGGGTTTATTTATTTATTTATTTATTTTTTTTTGGGGGGGGGGGGGGGGGGGTCTTTATAATCCAGCCCCAATATTTGCGCATTGTGTTTGTTGTTGATCACTTGCGTGGTGTGCATAGGGTGTGCGTGCCCTTGTGTGTTTTACCATGCTTTTTGGTTGCACACTTTGTTTGTTTTCATAAAATACTCTGAAATGTCGTTTTTCGTAACACATTTTTCAATGTGTTCATCCCTGAAATTTTCTCTTAAAAGGATATATATTTAATTCGTTTATATAATACAATATTTGCTAACTCCAACTAACCTGATCTCATAATTATAACTTTTTTTTAAGGGCGATTGGATTAAAGCTAGCAAAATGCTAGAAAATTATAAAGAATTTTTACAAGAAGAAATAGGATCATTGATCCATACAAGCCAATTTGGTTTAAGATTCATGTTCCTATGCATGATCCAAGCATGTGAGAAGATTTTGACATCATCTCCAAGCGTGTCTTTTCTAGGAGGCTTTGAGTCAAAACAAACACGGTTTCGATATCTCGAGATAATCCATGTAACGGTGTGAACCACAACGTCAAAGAAGGTCTTAGCCGTGTCGATAAAATTTACTGTGTCACTCCAAGATAGCTGGGAATGTAAGTCTTGTGGGTGATTCGCGAGCTTCCACCATTTTATCACCATACGCCAAAGTCCCATGGACGGACCCACATTGGTGCCGGGTGTGACACGGGAAACACCCATTTTTAGGTCACGAAATGCAAATATTTTTCGAAAATTGTTATTTCTTCATCCGTGCAACACCCGAATTTGTTTTTGCTACTTTTGTTTTTTATCTTGTCAACTTTAGTTAGTCGTGCACCTTTTTCTCAGCCTAAAGTATAATTGTAGAGAAATAAATAGCCCACTACTCCACTAGCCCATTAAACCCAAATTAATTAATCTAATAATACACCATAGAATATTACTGTATGATTTACTAAACAAAAGTCTCGAGGCAACTGTTCCTCTCATCTCCCCATCCGTTTCAACTTCCATAGTGGGCATCATCATTTCAATAGAGATCATAATTCAAGATCAAAAGGTAGCTATTAAAAAATATTTTTATTATTATTTGTATAGGTAGCATGTTAACTGTTAAGTGTTAAGAGTTTCTTTTTTTTTTTTTTTTTTTTTTTATTTTTTTTTTCACCGTTTGATGAATACTACTATACTAAATTACAAGTGTATGTCATAACCATCTAAACGATCTAAAGGGTTAATTGTATGATTATTTGCTTATTTGTGTTTAAAACATCTGTGATAGGAATTATGGAAAGGTATAGAAAGCTTTGGGAAAATGTTTCTAGTCTTAGTGGAGGTGGAGATCCAATTCCAAAACCTACTCCACTGTCTGTTTCACAACCTACTACAACTCCTTTAGCATCAATTAATATGAAATTAGATGATCTTCCATGGGATCCATCAGATAGGCCAATCATCTATAGTTATGACCCTACATCGTAGAGGAAATAAGGCGAATGTACTGAGATAGAGGTCATTGTCAACCAAAGGGCCATAAGTTTCCAACAAAAATGTTCGGGACTAAGAATGTACCGGCAAATGTGGTTTCCTCGTCATAGAGAAATGATATGGTGTGAGATAATTACAAGCAAAGAATAGAAAAAGAACTTAGTGAATGTGTAATTGAAAGTGGTAAAGGGAAAAATCAAGAGCTCTCGCTTATACGACCAGGTGACACACGGTGGGGTTCACATTACAAAACAATCGTGAGATTGTTTTCTTTGTTTCCTGAGGTTATTAAAGTGTTGAAATATGTGGAAAAGGAAGCTCTTGATGGCCGGAACCATAATCAAGCAACTGGTATTTTATCATATTTTAAAAAGTTTGAGTTTTTGTTTTATTCCCACTTAATGGAGCACATTTTAGGAATCACGGGTTTATTGTCAAAATCTCATAAAAAACGAGATCAAAACTTTGTAGAGGTGGTTTCAATGATAAAAGGAACAAAACAAGCATTGGTAAGACATAGAACAAGTGGGTTTGATACATTTTTGAAGATGGTAAATTCTTTTTGTGAAAAACATGATATTGTAGTGTTGGAGATGAACGAAATTTGTGTTGCTAAAAGAAACCAAGTAGCTGGTATAAAGAATCAACACTATTTTGAGATTGATATATCTAACACATTTTCAGATATGCAAATACAAGAGTTTGGAGATCGATTTGGTGAGATAAGCACAAACATGCTTATTAATATGTCAGTTTTGAGTCCATGTGATTCATTTACAATGTTTGATGCATCAAGATAATTACATTAACTACGTTTTATCAAGATGATTTTACGTATACGGATAGGTTTTCTCTTAGGTGGGAACTTGACCTCTACTATGAGACTGTGATTCATGATACATACTTTATGAAGTTGAAAGGAATTTTCGAGCTTGCTACGTTGATGGTGACACAAAAGAAGCATATTTCTTTTCCTTTGATTTATAAGTTACTGAAGCTTTCTTTAGTCTTACCTGTGGCAATCACAACAGTAGAAAGATGTCTTTCGGCGATGAAATTGATAAAGACGATTCTCCGCAACCAAATGAGTGAAAATTATATGAATAATGCTTTAATTTGTAACAGTGAAAAAGAATTATTTGAAAAGGTTAATAATGAAGACGTAATAAAGTGATTTCAAGGCTCAAAACGTCGAAGAACTCAATAATAAGAGACAAGGTACTTTATTTACTAGTTTGTCATTTTTTACAATTTATATAATGTCGATTTTTTTTGGGTACTTATGAATTTTTTTTGTGCAACCCCCATTTGAAAATCGTGGGTCCGTCCCTGCAAAGTCCACTAGCAATCATGCAATCAATGAAAAGATGTTGAGCCATTTCGATTTCTCCATCACACACGAGACATCTAGAAGAATGGAGATCAATACCTCGACTATCAAAGTTGCAACGGGTTGGGAGACGATCAAGATAAAAATGCCACGTATGAACATTAGTCTTGATCGGTAGCTTCTTATACCATCGAGTTATACCAGGATGATCACACAAAATGTGTTTTTCTATCTTTCTGCGCATGGAAGAAACTGTGAAAGACTTGTGAGTACTGAGCGTGAAGGTCCAAGAATCACGTGAATCAAATGGACAAAAATTGTTAATGAGGCCCAATAGATCTCTAAGCTGGTCGATTTCATTTCCATCTCACAAAACACTTCTTCAAGCCCAAACTTGATGAGTTAACCTGTTTTGATTGAAGCCACGATCACTTATATGACCCTCTTTATTGGTTTCAAAAGCAAAAAGCCTAGGAAAAAGCAATTTAAGATAGGAAGACCCAATCCAATTTTAATGCCAAAAAGCAATACTCGAACCTGTCCCTACTTTACGAATGAACAAAATGTTCAAATTCATACCAATAGAAGAAGGAGTCATGGAAGTTAGTGGTGCGCGCAAGGGCTATGTTTTTTTGCAGTTGTTTTTGCTCACCATGGATGCGGTTCTTTGAACCTGTATTTATTTACATTTAGATTGTATTTTAAATGTAATTGTTAGTTATAGTGTTTAGCTATTGGTTGTTCTGCTTTTTGCAGTTGATATTGCCTATGCAATAAGCTGAGGGCATGGGATTCACCCATGTCAATTGTACTTAAATATTTTCTGGTGTAATGAATTTTACCGGGATGAGTTAACCCTTTTACCAAAAAAAATACCAATAGAAGATAGAGAGTTGTTAAGGTTCGTGATATGCCACCACGGGCTCAGAGGCTGCCGAGTGGCAGCAGTAGAACCAAACCCGCCACTAGAATCATGTGTAGATGTGATGATTTGATGCCATAGGGACTGATCAGTTTCTCTATGGAACCTCCACACCCATTTTGTTAGCATTGCAAGGTTCATGGCTTGTAGTGAACCTACACCGAGAACTACGACTAATTTGACAAATAGTGTATAAAACTGAATGCAATAAATTAAAAAAGAACATGCCAAAATGTCTACAGATTTAATCAATAAGAAAATGATCGAATGACTACGGGTCATTTCAACAATTTTAACTTTTAGATTTTCCTTACATAAATGATTTATGTAGTTTGCTTAAAATTGCAATTTTGAACTCAGAGTGGAATTTAGTTTTAGATATGCTTCCTATAAGAGCACTTGCATTCATAACAAAAGTTAAACTTTAACACCGTGCCACGTGAGTGCCACATCAGCTTTAACATTTCACCTTAACTCACCCAAAAAACACCCGCCATAATAACATTCCCAATGTTAAACCTTAACTCACCAACAATTTACAAAAACAACCCCTCATTTAGGGGCAGAAAAAAAATAAAAAAATAAATAAATAAATAAAAATAAAAACGCACGTTACCAAGTTAACACCCATGGTTTAACACCGAAATAACACTGAACGTGCAATAGTTAATATGGGTTAACACCAAAATAACATGGGAATAACATGGACCATTGCAAGTGCTCTAAACAATGTTATGTAATTTAAGCAGGGAAGGAACTAGAGGCCCGCCCTCTGTTACTGAAAACATTTTCAAAACAAGTCATGTCCATCTAAGCCCATTTTGAAGCTTAATCTGATGCCATGCGTATAAAAGTTTAGCACACTTCATGTTCATCAATTCTATGAGGAAAAATATTGTGAATTATCGGAAATCTGATCGTCTTCACTACATTAAATCTTCATTTCTTCTTGTTTTGAATGACTTTTTTCTGATATATTGGGGATTTTATTTGATTATTTTTTTTCCATTCGTCTATATTTTGGTTTTCAAGGAGGCTTATTTATTATGTAAGGAAGAGGGATTTCGAAATCTATGGGACGGTTGTCGATCATCTCAATGTATTCATCTAAACATACTATGTAATATTGTAAATTACATTGATCTTGGCATAACGTAGTTTGGGTCTTGAATGTTCAATGAAATGCTTTCTTAGATACACACAAGCAAAACCGACAATTCATACAACTCAACATTACAAAAGCTCCACTACTTACTGATCTTTTGAAAATAAAACGCTTTGCGAGTAATTGCTCCAATGATCCAAGGATGAGTTAGCTCTCAGTCACCTTTTGCCTAAGATCCCCATGATTAGTTACCTGACACAAAATGTAGTTGAACCAGATGAATGGTAAGACACATATACTGAACATACTTTAATCATTTTTTGAGAGTTCCAAGGGCCGGGTAACCATCACCTATAATATACTACGTATAATTTAAGGTTCATGATGCAAAATTGTAAGATTTCGATTTCGGGTAGAAGCAAACAATTTTCACATCATAAAAATGATCATATAAATTGACTTGGCAATATTCTAGTTGGGATCGGTTTATAATGCATAAGAAACAAGAATTTCTAATAAGATAATGGAAATAATTACTTACTTGAAGTTCCAATGCTTCCTCAACCCGTTCCACGATCATTTCCATGGTCGGACGTTTCTTTGAATTGAAACTTATGCACTGAAATGCAACTTCTCTATACGCATTAAAAGAACGATTATCAATTTCATCTCTTATCAGTCGATCAATCAACAGGTTTGGTTTGTAATCGTAGTAGCGGCGGACGAGATTTATGAGGGGTTTCTGTTTATCACCTTCTAAACTTCTTCGATGATAAGCTAACATTCCACTCAACAACTCAAACATTACCACCCCAAATGAATACACGTCAGACTCTTTCCGGAGGACACCACCTTCATGGTAAACTGGATCCATGTAAAAGTTGGTACCAGCAGCGTTTGTGTAGACTTGGGTGTGTTGCTGATTTATGGGCCAGATTTTGATAATCCAAAATCACAAACTTTTGCTACAAAATTGTGATCCAATAATATGTTACCGCTCTTGATGTCTCTGTGGATTACTATGTTCTTCTCCCCAAGACCTGAGTGAAGATAATCGATTCCTTTTGCTGCACCTAAGCAAATCTTCAAGCGATGTTCCCATGTCAAGAAACTTCTCTTATTCTGGTCACTGAGATGACTGTCTAGGCTACCATTGCTAGCATACTCGTAAACTGTTATCTTCTCATTGTCTTCATCACAATATCCAATGAAAGAAATGATGTTTTCATGATTGAAATTGAAAATCATATTCAGCTCATTGCGGAACTCATGTTCTCCTTGGTAACTATCTGGACGTAGGCATTTGATGGCAACTGTGCGGTTTTGCCAGCATTCAGAGGGTTGGCCTTTGTACACGAAACCAAATCCACCATCTCCAATCTGAGTTTCTGGACCTTTTACTCCGATAGCCAAGTTGATGTCCTTCAATGGAATTCGAAAATCTTCTAGTTTTTGATTTTTTCTGCCAATGGTAGAAGCAGCTCCGTGGGTCTGTTAAGATGCAAGAATTAGGATAAATTTCGTGATTTCTGGTAATATTTCATTATCTACCCCTCAAGTGGGAAGAAAATGAAATATTAAAGCAATCAGCACTTGACAATTATGGTGACACTTTAAGATTTTGCAAACTTGATTGGCCTTTAAGATTTTGGTAAAGTTAAAATCATAATTTAACTTTTAGTAAATTATTTGATTAATATTCAAATAGTAGTGATAACACTTACTTGAATATACAATGCTTCCTCCAATCTCTTGACGACCTTATTCATCGAAGGGCGATCCTTCATTTTCTAACTAATGCATTTATACGCAATATCCATAAACGTATGTAAAGAACGAGCATCGATTTCATACCTTATTCGATAATCAATTAACTCTCAGTCACCTTTTGCTTAAGGTCCCCTTGATTATTTACCTACCACAAAATGTAGTTGAACCAGATGAATAGTATTTTACATATGGTTGGTATTATTGTAATTGGGATCGGTTTGTAATTGCTTAAGAAACAAAAATTTCT
This sequence comes from Chrysanthemum seticuspe, assembly GCA_019973895.1. Classification (NCBI taxonomy): domain Eukaryota; kingdom Viridiplantae; phylum Streptophyta; class Magnoliopsida; order Asterales; family Asteraceae; genus Chrysanthemum; species Chrysanthemum seticuspe. The sequence goes on along the minus strand of BPTQ01000001.1, from coordinate 315,843,745 downwards.
GAAAGATAACTGAAATAAATTACTTACTTGAAGCTCCAATGCTTCCTCAACCCGATCCACGATCATTTCCATGGTCGGACGTTCCTTTGAATTGAAACTTATGCACTGATATGCAACTTCTCTATACGCATTAAAAGAGCGATTATCAATTTCATTTTCTATAAAGGGATCAATCAACAGCTCTGGTTTGTGATCATAATAGCGTCGGACCAGATGTAACAGAAATTTATCTTTACTATCCCCGATGCTTCTTTGATAATAAGCTGGCAGTCCACTCAACAATTCAAACATCACAACTCCAAATGAATAAACATCTGACATTTTATGGAGGACGCCACTTTCTTGGTAAACTGGATCCATGTAAAACTTGGTACCCGCAGTGTTTGTATAAACTTTACTTTGTAGCTTGTTTTTGGGGCCAACTTTTGATAATCCGAAATCACAAATTTTGGCTACCAGATTGTGATCCAATAATATGTTTTCACTCTTGACGTCTCTGTGGATTACGCTTTTTTCGTCCTCACCAAGACCTGAGTGAAGATATTCGAGTCCTTTCGCTACACCTAAGCAAATCTTCAGGCGACGCTCCCATGTCAAGCAACGTCTCTTATCCTTGTTTTCTAGATGATCAGCTAGGTTAGCATTACTAGCATAATCGTAAACTATATTCTTCTCCTTGCCTTCATCACAGTAACCAATGAAAGGGATGATGTTTTCATGGCTGCAACTGAAATTCATATACAGCTCATCGTGGAACTTACTCTCTTCACGGGAATTTTGGGGACACATGCGTTTAATTGCAACTGTGCGGTTTGAGAGTTGTCCTAGGTAAACCTTACCGAATGCACCTTCTCCGATAATTGTTTCCCCTTTTAGCTTGATAGCCAAGTTGATGTCCACCAATGGAATTTGGAATTCTTCTAGGTTTTGATTTTTTCTGGAAACGGTACAAGCAGCTCCGTGCGTCTGTTAAGAGGGTTCTTTTAGAACTTAAATCCCTTTACTTCACATCTTTAATAGTTTTGCATGTCTCTTATTAGAAAGAATATGTATATGATTGCGGAGATGAAAGAAGTAGACGAAAAACTAGAGATGAGAGAAGCGAGCCCAAAAAGAGTATTAAGAAGACATTATATAGATGCAAGAGTTCGGATAAATTTCATGATTTCAGGTAATATTTCATTATCTACCCCTCAAGTGGGAAGAAACTAGCTAGAAATAAATTTCATGGCCTTTGAGCTTTTGGTTAAGTGAAAATCATAGTTAACTGTAGTAAATTATTTGATTAATATTTAATAGTTTTCATTGTGGCCTATGAACAGAGGCGGAGCTTAGGGGGGGTCACGGTGGGCAAGTGCCCCCCACGCAAAAAAATATTAGTGTAAATCTCTTGAGTATTTGAGATATATTGGTAATTTGCCCCTCTAGAAAATAGTCTGTCGGATCTAAATTGAAGAAAAAAGAAGAAAGAAGCCAGAGAATATAAAGGTTAGATTCGTAAATGTTGAAGAAGAAGAAGCCGGAGAAGAAAGAAGCCTGAAAGATGAAGTTGTAAAATACTACAATACTAAATATTTTAATTAGTGAGAGAAAAGTGGTAAACTTATGTATGGGTATTGTCAAATGTTGTACACAGCTGTCAAAGTTTAGTTTTAATTGCTATTGGTCTGTAATTCTTTATATATTGTAATATTTTTCTTTATATATATGTAATATGTGTCTCGTAAGATCATATTAAACTTGTGTAATTTTGTCTTGTGATTTGTTTATTACTACTACGTAAAAATGAACTGCTCTACGCTATAAAAATCTTTGTTTGTCTACCATTTTTGTGAATATATGTTTGGTTATAAAAATGTTGCTTAGTTATATAGATATTTTTATCTTTGTTATATGTTTGACTATAGGATTTATAACGACACAATGTTAAACCTTTGTGTTGGCCTGACCCGACCCGACAAATTTTTTTTTTTTTTTTTTTTTTTTTTTTTTTTAGCTTTTTTTTAACTTTATTTTTGATATGACGTAAAAAAAAAATTGCCCCTTCTCAAATTTTTTTCTAGCTCCGCCGCTGCCTATGAAACTAGCTAGAAATATATCTTTTAACATAACTAATGATAACACTTACTTGAATATACAATGCTTCCTCCAATCTCTTGATGACCTGATTCATCGAAGGGCGATCCTTTATGTTGAGACTAATGCATTTATATGCAATATTCTTAAACATATGCAAAGAACGATCATCAATTTCATTCCTTATTATTCGACAATCAATTAACTTGTCTATTTCGTCACTGTGGCGTCGGACCCAATTTATCATGCTTATTCGCTCATCTTCTACAACTTGGGTGCATGCCAGAAGACCAGTCAATATTTCGAAGAGTACCACACCGAATGAGTACACGTTTGATTCTACCCTAGGGATGAAGCTTTCACGGTAGACAGGATCCATATAATATTTACTACCCTGTGCCTCTTTGTAGACATTGGTATCTGGGTGACTTCTGGGGACCATATATGACTTACCAAAACCACATATTTTGGCTTCTAGATTGTCATATAATAATATTTTCTCGCTATTAAAGTCTCCGTGTATTACTTTGTGGTCTCCAATACCTGAATGCATGTATTTGAGTCCTCTAGCAGCGTCTAAACAAATCTTTAGGCGCTCTGCCCATGTTAAGTAACTACTCTTATTTAGGAGTTTTAAATAAAGACTTCCATTAAGAGCATACTCCGAAGCTATAATCAATTGACTGGCATCCATATAGAAACCAATGAAAGGGGTAATATTTTCATGGTGAAAGCTGGAAATCAGGAAAAGCAAATTTTGGATCGCCTTCATCACCCTTTCAGTGAAACGAGATTCATTAATCCAGTGTTTGAAGAAAACTTCACGGCCGTTACAGCGATCAGTGAATTTTCCTCTGTAGGTCATCATTTTGTAGCGACTATATCCAACGAAGTTTTCGGCACCGATGGCCTTCGTGATCTCTTCTAGTGGAATTTCAAACTTATCTATGGTTATGACATCTTTCTGTGGAAATAAACACAAGCAAGTTAGCTTAGACGCACCTACCGAATTTTCCTTCGCTTAAGTACTTACCTGAGTTGAGCTAATTATAAGTCCAGGTTTTGTTTACAATGATGCTTATAATCAAACCTAATTTTTATTCGTAATATGAAATTGAAAATGTTTACTTTTTAAAGAAGAGTGCACTCCACACTTGTTCATTTTCTAAAATTCTATATTCTTGATAATAACTATTGAAAACGTTTTCAAAATTGCATGATATGAATAAATCTACCTAAGATGCATCTTTTCATACTAGAAGTGTACTCGTACATAGTGACGGAATTTTATAGCGCTCTATAGTTATAATTGACATATTATGATTAAATGTTTCGTGTAACGTTATTGAAATAAAAGAAAAAAAGAGACAAAAGTTGTGTATGATGAATTTGTAAAGAGAAGACAAATTAGAGTTGTCATGCATAATTCGTAGGATGAATTTGTGAGTTGTTTTAGTGTTTAATTTCTTTCAATTTTAACTTAGAAACTTAACTAATAAATATAAGTTTCTTAAACTTGCAACGCAAAAAAATCATGCATTATGTCTGTCATTTCCAACAGTTTGCTGCTTTTTTCAGGTACCATTAATTAATGTATAAGTAATGATTTGCACATTTTAATTTTTACGCATCAATCTATAACCACAATAAATATTATGTTGCTTAAGACTGGTCCCAGTCGCGACCTGGGACAACCTGCGCCACGTCAGCTTTCTCTCTCCAGCGACCTGGGACAACCCGGATGCCCCAGTCGACGACCCGAGGAATTTTTTTTTTTTTTTTTTTTTTTTTTTTTTACATTAAATTTAAATTTCATTCAAATTAAAAAAAAAATTACATTACGAAATTAAAAAAAAAAAAACATTACACTACGAATTTAAAAAAAAAAAAAAAAATTACAATACGAAATTCAAATAAACACTAGAATACTTAAACTAATAATCTAAATTGTAACGTTCTTTGATTGCTGCCTTAACTTTCTCCAACTCTTCTAGTTGGCGGCCGGTCAAATTTGGGTCGATTGGGGTGTTGTAGAAGATGATGTCGGACTCCCGTTTTGATGTCCTCAGGAGCTCAAGTTTTGCCTGTTTTATCTCGAGCTCTTTTTCCCTCAACCGTAACCAATTATCTTCTAAACCCTGCTTATTCTTACATTTATCCTCTTTTGACGGCTTCTTGGTCCTTAAGAAATTTTTGGCCAACGATTGCATAAATGAGTCTGATGGAACATCATCATCACGAGAGGAGGAGGATGCTTTCTTCCTTCCTTTGTCACGACCAGACGGTCGTGATTCTCTAGTCGCTTCCTCAACAGAATCATCAATGTCATAGACATCGAAAGGATCACGAGCTTGGGTTGAACCAGAGGTAGTGGTAGAACCCTTTGTTTTCTTCCGACTATTTGTTGATATAGCCGGCAACTCAACCTCCTTCCAAGCAGGATGACCCTTTAAAACCTCGTAGCACTCCTCCAAAGTGAAATCATGACCGTACGTCATACGGTATTCTTTAAGAGCTTTTGAGGTGTCGTCGATATCATTCTCACCGCTTCCATGGGTGTTCTTGATATTCTCCATGATAGCACAATAATTTCCAACCCTGTTACGAATCCTGCTCTTCCATTTGGTATTAATGGAGTCATAGGTTCGGTCTTTGCCAGTTTCTTTCTTAAAGTAGGCGATCACTTGCTCCCAAAACTTGAAGCGGTTCTGGGCGTTTCCTCTCGCCTCGTTTTCCGACACATAGACCCAAGCTTTACAAAGCACCACCTCTTCCTCCTTTGTCCATGGCTCTGCTGGCTTCTTGGCTTTCCCCTTGCTTGTTTCCGGCTCCTTGCCTTTGTCCTTGGCCTTTGAAGCACGTCTAGATGGCTGCTTTGGTTTGATGAGGGACATCTCTTCAGCAGAAGCGGTTTTCTCATCATCAGAATCATCAACGGGAATGGAACCATGGAACGAACCGTGGTGCGAACCGTGACCCGAACCTTGTCCCATCGAAGCATCTTGACTTGGGTAGTTTTGTGTCGGATACTCCGGCATATAATCTTCCAAATTCATGTCTAGATTAGTGCTTTGAATCGGGGAATAAGGTTGATACGGTTGAGAAGGATACATGAAGTCCATGTTTCGATGGTACGATGACCCACTAGGTTCTTGCCGGTAATCGTGGTAAGGACGTTGCGGTGGGACAAAAGGACGGTTAATATAAAACGCGTTTTGGTTTTGATTTGGTTGTGGTAGTTGTGATTGGTATTCAAAACCTTGCGGACGAAAGCGAATAGGCCGGTTTTGTTGTGGTGATAAGCCGGTTAACTCGAAGTTGTTTTCCGGCGAGAAATTCAGATACAGGGCATTTTGGGGTAGTCGTGATCGTCGGGTTTTTGATTGTGGGGTATTTTTCTTTGACATTTTGAAGTGGATAAGAATTAGATTGAGTTGAATGTAGATGAAAATGGTAAGTTGTGAATTGTGTTTGAGGTGAAGTGAGTATTTATAGAGTGATAAAATAGGTTTAAATTTTTTTTTTTGTTTTTTTTTTTTTTTTTTTTTAGTTTGGGCACCAAACGGTCGGATATTTAAAAATTGGATTTGTAAACGTTGGGAAAAGGGAGAAAAGAAAGAGTTAATATCGAGCGGATATGGAACCGATGTTCCCTTTTTTCGTCTAACAACCGATGTTCCAACCGAAAGTCACAATCGAGGCAACCGATCTCCACATCGGTTGAACCTCCCTATTTTGGTTCTTAAAGTATGGATACATATATTCTGGTTTTAGATATGCATTCCGACAATATGCTTTTGGTTAAATTATACAAAAAATTAGACAAAAACTTTTTAATTTTTTGTATCTCTTTCTCCTTCCGTCACTCTCGTCTAGGAATAGCAATGGGGCGGGTTTGGGGCGGGGCGGTCATCCCCATCTTCAAAGCCGATTACAAAAATTATCCCCAAACCCGTCCCAATCCCTATTCAGGATCTTATCGGGGCGCCCCATTGGGGCGAAATGCTCCCCCAAACCCGCCCCATTCCCCATTATGGTTTTATCGGGTTTTCTTTTTTGAGTGCGATCCTCCATCATACTCATGCATTTTCCCGTTTATTCTTATTTTTACACTGTTAATAATATGATTTTACGGAATAACTTAAATAATCGAGAACCCATTAATAATATATTAGACATCGGAAAAAATCAAAACTTTTTAAGAATATTATGACACAAAACAAGATTTTATGATCACACTTTGAAATATTACAAACATAAAAATTAACAAAAATTAAATAATTATATTTAGTACATAAATACTAGCATAATATTTAAAGTATATAGATATATGTATATGTATATGTATATGTTTCGGGGCGGGGCGAGGATAGTGTGCCTCGTCCCCGCCACAAACCCAATAAGAATCCCGTGAAGGCCTCAAAACCCACCTCGAAACCCGATAAGCATGCCCCGTCCCGCCCCAATAAGTTCGGGTTTCGAATTTCCCTGTCGGATTCGGGTTTTTTGCAACCCCTAGTCTCGTCTAAGCTTTCAACTTTTTACCTTCACAAGGCACACTTGCTAGAATAAAAAAGTAATCAAGTTTATCTAAGGGGGCGTTTGGTTGGGGCAATTTGGAGGATATTGGAGGCATTTGCATTTTAATTCCCTTCAAATGCCCTGTTTGGTAACTCAAATGTGGGCATTTGAAGTAATTTAAAATTCTCCGAATTGCCAAAATGGAGAGAATCAAAATGCCTCCAAAAAGTGAGAAATTTTAATTTGCTTGAAAAAAAAAATTTTATAAACTTTTTTTCTTATTGTTTTTTATAAACTTTTAAATAAAATATTTATTAATTTTTTTATAACTTTTTTTATAAATTTTTTATAAACTCTTTTTATAAATTTTTTATAAACTTTTTTTATAAACTTTTTTTTTTATAAATTTTTTATAAACCTTTTTTTTATAAAATTTTTATAAATTTCTTATAAATTTTTTATAAACTTTTTTTATAAATTTTTTAAAAATTTTTTAAAACTTTTTTTTATAATTTTTTTTTTTATAAATTTCTTATAAATTTTTTATAAACTTTTTTTATAAATTTTTTATAAACTTTTTTTTATAAATTTTTTATAAACTTTTTTTATAAACTTTTAAGTAGAATATTTATGAAATTTATATTAAAAAAAATAAAAAAATATTTATAAATTTCTGTCAACCAAACATGCGAAGGTATTTTAAATTCCGGAATTTTAAATTCTCAAGAATTTAAATTTTCTAGAATTTAAAATCCGAAATTTCAAAATACCCCAACCAAACGCCCATAAAAGTATAGAGACTAAATGTAACAAGTTTGTAAACTTGCCACCACACCATAAATAGTGTCATACTACATCTATATTGTAATTATTCTTTAGGTTTTACTCATACAACATTTCAAATTTCCTCTTATAGTATCTATACTCAAAAGATTATTTGTCTAGCATCTGACATTTTCTGCTTTATACTAATACGTACGTTTTGTAACCAGTGACCGGCTACACCAGTAAAAGTAAAAAATAATTGACGTGTATTTCTTTTTATATTTTTCTAAAAATACCTTTTAGGTTGTTTAAGCTTTACGATATACATATTAATTTTGTAATGTCCTGTTATGATACATGCAATCATTTTTGTCGATGCAATCATTATACGAACAACAAACTACTGATTTTGCTAACCCAATTAATTTTATTTACCCACTCGGTTTACAAATATTAATTATGGATTGTAGTTTAATTTTTAATTCAGTTTTGATTTAGAGCAGACTCAACTTTTGACACGTAAATTCTAATTGTTGTGATAGTTTTTGGCCATCGGATGACCCGCCGCGGAATATTTGGCATAGAAGATGACTAATGTGATGTTCTTTTCAGTAGAAGTGATGGGTCTTCAACCAAGTAACCCATTGATTTTTATAAACAAAAGTACAATATATATATATATAATATATATGAATAGAAAATATGTCGTGGATTCTACAAGGATATTTAATGACATGAGAGCCAACATGTGGAAGATGTCAGTAAAAAAAGGTTTTAGGTGCATATTAGTACAAAACAACCAGTTAGGTGCAAACAACCATTAAATGACATCAATCTCTTAAAAAGGGAGGGTATGTTGCGTTCGGGAAGGATGAATCGCTCCCGAAAAGGAATCTATTGATTCTCTCCCAATTGGTTGGACCATATGTGCGATGATTTACAATCTCTTATCTAACCACTGAACTTCTATATTGTTTGTATTGAATTTGTTCATGTGTAATTAATCTTTGGGTTGATTACACACTTATCGTTTTATTACTGCGATTTAAAGTTTGGTGAGTTTTTAGGATGAGGGTTTAGTTGATCATTTTCATATGTTCGTTGGTTCTATATTCCTCTTTGCGACTTTATCGATTGTACTCTATACGAATAGGGTTTATTTTTTCTTGACGCTTGTTTGTGCCAAACGAACATGCCAGGGTTTGTGTCGTGGTGTGATTGTTTTTTGCTGGGTTGATTACGTGGTTTGTATGATTGAATCATGAACAGTGGTTTCTTGGATCCGGAGGGATAGGGGGTGGAAGGAAAAAGGACAATACGAAGGGACTTATGTCTCGATCTCAGATGCTATGGGGAAGGATTTAGGGATCTCGATGACCCCTAAAAAAAGGACAAGCCGTTCGTGGTTTACCAGTTGGCCCCAAGTCACATGTTACAGACTTGTTCAACGTATCCCAGGCTTCGAAGAAGACAGATCAAAGCAAACCAAACCGAAGGATAATGTTAAGGTTGGTAATATTATTGGCTCGAAAGGTTTTCAAAAAGTAGGTAATAAGGCTAATTCTATTGGCGTGGATAAGAATTCTAATGTTGTTGATCTTACTCGTACAAAAATAGTGACTTCCAACATGTTTTAGGCTCTTAATATGGTTGATAATGATGGTGTTGCTACCTTTTGTGCCACTGTTAGTACTAGTTTTGATAAAACTTATGGGAACGATGGTACTAACATGGATAATGTGAAAGGCTAAAGGTACCATAATGTATCATACTTGTCACTTGCACTTTTTATATATATCGAATAATATTTTTTACTATTCTATGTACTAAACTTGATTTTATTTTATATTTGTGTACTTTATGACAACTATGATACATATAGTAGTAAAAAAATGAGGAGCAAAGTATACAAAAAATATAATAAAATCAAGTTTAGTACATAGAATAGCAAAAAAAAAGTTGTTCGATATATATAAAAGGTGCGAGTGACAAGTATCATACATTACGGTGCCATTAGCCCTAATATGAATGTTGGAAAAAACAAGAAAGCTGATATGGATTAAGAGGAAAGTGACACTGGCGTGATTGAGGATGATAATGAAACTTTGAATTTTTATGGCATCTAATCATCTTATTGCTAGTCCTCGAAAGGATGATGTGGAAGTGGGAAGAGTTTATATGAGCATTGGAAGGAAGATTACAATAGCAACCCATATGATGAGAATTATGCGAATACTTAACTGAATATCAACTGGTAATCTGTTACGCTTATGATATTAGACTTCCTAGACATATTAGTCTTTATTTATGTTTGGTCTTAATTCTAGGGTATGGACCCAATGAGAAGAAAACATAAAATGAGAAGAATGAGAAATAACTATAAGCACATATTTGAGATGCATCAACTTAAATTAAATGAATCTCTATTTATTTAGATGCATCCCAATTAGTTTCAAAAGTGATTTTGAAGTGAAAACGACGCAAAGAAATACTAGCAACAAATTTGATCCGCAGGGGATGAAAAATACATAGGATTTTACTAACTTGACAAAATGCATTTAATATATGTATATGCATGTAATTTTTTACTAGAAAATATACTAGGATGCATCTAAAAAATTAGGGGTGCATCTAATTCATGTCGATGCATCTCTAATGTGTAGTTATAGTTATTTCTCATCCTTCTTATTTTAAGATTTCTTCTCATTTGATCCTAAGTCCTTGATTCAAATGTATTCTAGACTTTAGTATCTTTTTTCCGTTGTTTAGGAATTGTAGTACTTTGTTATGTAAGCTTTATCGCTTATGTCACGGGCTGTGATGCGGGATTCACCCGCATCATATGTACTTAAACGCTTTTTTAAAGTAATATATTTACCAGGGAAGCTCTTTACCCCATAAAAACCAAACCATTTCTGCCAATATAGTTGCTCTTGGTGCGGTGAACCTCAAAATGTGATAATTGTTGGGGCTGTGGTACGGTAGATTCGGGATACGAGTTTATCTAACATTAGAATCTTATTTTCCCAACAAACACCCAACTTCTCGTACCCACCCTTTCTAAAATAACTAGTTGGATATCTCCGCATTGTGGCGGCTATAAATATAGTTATATTATAAAAATAGTAAATTAATTGCTAGCCTAACTTTTCTCGAAATTTTTATCAACTTAGTGAATTCGTTTCACAACACTTCGAATGTATATGTGTTAGTTGTATGTGCTTGCTTGGGTTTCCCATAGCTTTCCCGTGACATCACTATTCCCGCATATAGAAAGACCATCGCAATCTCTTATTCGTCAAATAGTCCCCCAAAAAGTGTATGATTTTGATGAATCAAGATTGTATTAATTGAAATAAACGTTAAAGTTGTAAAAGTTTGAATCAAAATAAAATAAACCTACTAAAAATATAAAAGTTAAAAACTCATAAAAATATATCAAAAAGTATGTTAAATTAAAGAGCACAAAATTTTAGAAAATATGACGAAATTAGATCATAAAAAATAAATAGATAAAGAGATATTTCAATTTTAAAATGAAGGTAAATTTTTAGTAGAGAAGCGGCACATGTCACCTTATGATTGAAACTCCTTATCTTAATTATTGATGGTTACGAGTTAGACTTGAAGTTATGATTGGTTTATTCATGCATTATGATATAGGATAGAAATATAGATATAGATAGAAGAAGTGACAGATGTCACTTTATGATTCGTATGATGTTGGTGTAGATTACGTGAAAGAGAGCAGAAAAATTCTGGAAATTTTTTTACCTGGGAATGAAGTATTGAGGTTATTATAATTTCAGCTTTGACCATTTGGCAAGTTTAGTCCTTGATGGCAGGACTATTTCTAGGATAGTCCTTATTCCTTAGATTTATTTCTTGAGAGGTCCTTTGACTAACAAAAGTGTATAAAAGAGTTAACTAAGAAGCGTTGAAAATAATAATTAAATCATTGCCGTAAAAATTGGGGTGTTAGATGGATACCCATTTGAAAGAGTCTCTAACTAAGAGTAAAGTTAAAAGAAGTGCAAGGAAAGGTTGATAATAAGATGTCTATAATGATAAGTTGAGAAAAGAGGTTGCAAGTTTGCTGGAAGAATATAATGAAGCAGATGAAGAAAACTTGTTATATCAGCTAACAAAGTAGAATGGTTAAAGGAGGGGATAAAACTCAGTTTATTTTCACCAGATTGTAAAAGGGAAGAAACATAGAAGCTACATTGATAATTTTTGTGATGAAAAAGGTGTCAGATATGAAAGAGATAAGGTTCTTGTGCAAATTCTCAAACACTTCAAGAATTTCTTAGAGTTAAAAGCAATACTAAAAGCATTGAGAATGCTAATGAATTGTTTACTGAACATGTGTCAATGCAAGAAGTAGATGTAATGTGCAATGCTGTCACTGTGGAGGAAATCAAAGAAGCATTAAAAGTATTGATGACAATAAAGCACCTGGACCAGATGGCTATACAGCGAAGTTCTTTAAGTACAATGAGATGTTGATACTGTTAGTTGGGCATTTTTGGATGAGGTGTTTGAAAGTTTTCATTTTCCCTTTAAGTTCGTTGGATGGGTGATGACTTGTGTTAAAACTGCAGCCTCCTTAGTCTGTGTCAATGGAGAATGTTTTGGATATTTTAAAAGAGGCGGAGGATTGAGGCAAGGGGATAATATATCACCATATATGTTTACTAGTGTGATGAAACTTCTAAGTCAGATACTAAAAAGGATAATCGAACAAATAGGACAATTCCAATACCATTATGGATGTGCAGAGCCAAAAATCACAGATTTATGCTTTACTGATGATTTTTTAATCCTTTGCAATGGAGATACTAATTAAGTTCAAGTAATCAAGCAAGCATTGGAAGAGTTTAATGAAGTGTCAGGTCTATATCCAAACATGGGAAAAGGTACTATGTTCTACAGTAATTGAAACGAAGACTAATTAATAAGGAAATTTTGGAGATTATTCCTTTTACTGTGCAGAGTCTTCCTGCGAGATATTTGGGAGTACCATTGGTGACAAGAAAATTAAGTGTCATAGATTGGAAAGGCGAGGAACAATAAGTGACTGGATGAATTAATTTCTATCATATGTTGGTAGTATGCAGTGGATTCCTGCCCTATCCGCTATGTAGACATACTGAGCATCTGTATTTTTCCTCCTAAAGGCTGTTGTTCAAGATATAGATAGACTTTTCAAAAACTTCTTATGGTGTTATGGTGAGAAAATAAAAGGTAAGACTAATATTTCTTGGAAACATGTGTGTAAGCCCAAATTTGTGAGGTTCTTGGGTTTAAGCCCCTTTAAAAATGGAACACTGTCCTAATGATGAAACATATATGGAATGCAGCTTGTAAATGTTGAGATTTTATAACAAATAAAACTTATTATTATGAGTACACAATGAATTAGATGTACCATAGGGATCCGTTTGATGTACATGAATTAACACATAAATAAACACGCTATTTACTAATCTGTTGTTTTGAACTACAAAATGCTAAAATCACCAACTTAGATGATCTCTACAGTTGCATACACTACACGTCACGGTAGAATACTAAATGCTAGTTAACGTTCTTCATGATCAAAGCAACAAACGAAACAAGTGTTTTCTTGCTTTCATGGAAATTGACCAACCTTAATGGTTTAGGGTTATACACGATCGGTTATAAATGTATAGGAGAGGAGAGGAGTTGTTTTTCTTGTTTAGGTTTTCAAAGGATCCTAAATAATAAATTAGGCAATTTATTATATAGGCATTGGAAGAATTGGTATCCAAGTAAAACTTTAACACCTCTTTACATACCTTAATCGGCCGAATATGGCCTCCTTCATGGGCTCACCATATCATTTGGGCTTAACACAATATGAATAGTCCATTACACGTTAATTGTTTAATCCATTAATTAATTAAAGCATCTAACAGTTTAATCAATGACTTTTTTTCATCTCGTGAATTATTTAATTAATATAATTAATATACTTACTATAAATATACTAATTAAATTATGTAAGTATTCCCTCCGTGTATAATTGTGTGCCCCTATAGACTCACTTATTTCTAGCTGTATAATTATTAGTTATGACTTGAGCATTACCAATAGTAAAAAAGACTCACTTTTGGTGAAGTAGATCAATGTTTACATACTTAAAAAAAAGAAGTGTATGGGAAATTCCAATAGATGATAATGCAAGTTGGGTATTGAAAAGAATGATGGAACTAAGGGATTCTGTTAGACCTCAAATAAGGTGTTGTCTGGGTAATGGATAAAATACAAATATATAGCATGACACATAGGATGAAATTGGCCCATTATCTAACATATTAACAAGAAGAGAAGTATTTATTATTGGAATTTCAAATTCTGCCACTGTTGCCAGATTATTGGGTTCAACAACATAATGTGCTTAGTCAAATAAAATGTCCAAATCTAAATCCAAAAAGAACTGATGAGCTGAAATGGATAAGTAACAAGAAGAATTTTGTGAAATTTAGTGTGAATAGAACATGGAAGGACTTGAGAGACCAAGAGAATAAAGTTTCATGGAGTAATGTTGTGTGGTTTTCAAATATGGCTCCAAGGCATGCTTTCATCCTGTGGTTGTTCATTCATGAAAGACTACCAACATAGGACAGGATCCTTAAGTGGTATCCAAATAAAAATGCAAGATGTGCTTTACGTTGTGATGGCAATCATAGTCATGAGCACCTATTCTTAAACTGCAAGTACTCTGTAAAGGTTAGGAAAAAGCTAAGCAAATGAGAATGATAGTATGTATGAGTAGTAATTGGAATGTGATTTTGGTTGAACTATAATTACTTCCAAATAAGAAGAACATCTGGATCACTGTCAAAAAGAATTATGTTTGCTACAAGTGTATACTTTTTTGTGTTAGGAAAGAAATTTTAGGCTATTTCAGGATGTTAAAAGGGAAGCGGATGTTTTATTGAAAACTATTGAAGATATTGCGAAATTAAATTTATCTATTCGAAGGTCATGGATTCCATAAGTGAGAGGTTTTCAATTTATAAGTGAGAGGTTTTCAATTTATGGGGAGTTGAGAATGAAAAGGTTAAACAAGGTAGAGATGGTGAGCCTTGGAAAGCTGGGACTTAATACTCTACCTTATTGGTCATAAGGTCTGTATGGATGAATGTGAATGTCTGGTTTGATGGTTAAAGAAAATATTGGGAAGAATAAGTTGTGGAAGGTTGTGTTTGATGCTTGGATAATTAGAATGGGGCAAGTGAGTTGTGAAAGATGAAGCTTCTTTTCCCTAACTAATTGGTCCAACATTGAATGTAAATGGTTGTTAATTTCGTCATAACGAGGTTCTTGGATGATGAATTTATGAAGAGCATATGGCTAATATTTTGACTTTATTCCTTTCTAGCCTTTGAAAGAGTGTGAGCTCATGTGTGTGGGTTTGTATGGGACAACAACATGGTTTTATGGTTATGCCAAATGGTCTATCTAAGGTGTGAAGTCATAAGGTAATTTCCTGTTGTGTATGTACTAAATGGTCAACAAGATTCCTGCCGATGCAACCTAGTTAAACTGTTTAAATTGGACCATATAATTACCAAAGATAGTGGGATCCACTTGTGTTCCCATCTTGAATTCTAACCGCAGAGATGAGGTTTCAAGAAAAATCTGTTAAGTTATGGTATTTGATAACGATCAAATTGTACATGTTTTTAGTAGTGTTATCCGTGCTTTTATATATGTTATTTGGCTATAATTATATGATTTTGTTACTTAATCATACAAAAGTGTGGTTGCTAGTTCATTTGTAGCCAAGTACAAGAAAGTGGAGAAAAAGACGGAAAAAGAAGGAAAATACGAAAATTTCTCCATGTACGAAGAATTCCCGACAAAAGCAAGACTTGTTGAGTATATTCGAGAAGATAAAGTCATCAAGTTAGTGGTCCAAATACTCAAGAATAAAGTTCAAGATGGAAAACGAGAAAGAAATAAAGAAAAGAAGCTAAAACGAAGACATATTGGAAGACTCGTTGTTCCCAACACACCTTCACCATTTTGGCCATAACTTTTGCATACGGACTCCGTTTGACCCCCGGTTTGCGGCCACGGAAAGCTAAGAGAAAGATCTACAACTTTGGAGCTTGTGATTTTCTGTCAAAAAGCTCCAACTGTTCGGTTGGATCCCGCAACCAAAACGGTTGCAGCAATGTCAAGAAGCCCAACCGAAACGGTTGGATCCCAACGGAATCGGTTGGGAGGCCCTGGACAGCCATTTCTTCATCATTAAGCTTGTCCATTGCATCCAAACAATTCTAGGTCCTTCCCTTGGTGTATTTTAGTCCATTCCTAACTCCTTGGAGGCCAATTTGAGCATTAAATACCCTAGGGCTTGAGAGTAGTATAAATAGGACTCATTTGTGTATGTTTTCATTATCCAACAATCCAACTAAATCGCAGCTTAAGAGAACTTCTCTCACACCTTTCCTACCACCACTTCTTTCTCTCTCAAAGCCTAAAATTCTTCCATAAACTTTCAGGAAACTTTGGAGGTCCAAGAAGTCATCATTTGGAGGTCAAACCATCAAGAAGTCATCACCAATACTTGAGGCATCATTACTACATCATTTGTAATCTTACTTCAATCATTGTAATACCTTTAATCATATTTTCTAATGTTCAAAGTTCTGAGTTTATGTTTATGTTTGCTATGAGTGGCTAGTTTCTTTATGCACTTGCTTAAATAATGTTGATTATCGTATGATTAGTTCATGATTGTGTTAACATGTTTTAATTCAATTTCATGTTGATTCTAAGATTCAATTGTGATAAAGTTTCATAGTGGCATTTTTTAATCAAGTTTGACTAGTTGATAGTAATCGTAGAGGTCGAAAGAACTTATTGTTATTCAACTAGTTATAATCATTTTGTCTATGGATGATTGTTTTTACCAATTATTCTTGGTTAAACAAAGAAACTAAAGTGTGGTTGTAATAAGAATGCTCTTTGATTATCAAGTTGAATTGATTTGAAACATAAAAAAGGTCGTAAGAAAATTTGACCAGTTCTTTTGTCTATAATCAGTTACCTTTTGTATTGACCAGTTCTTAAGAAAATTTGATAAGACAAATGGATGTTTTTGTGTTTAAGTTTATGAAAGTAAACTTATGAAACTTGAATTGATGTTGAATTGATTGGTTAAAGTTAATGCTTGTTTTTATGATCTAAAATCTTCACGAAGGTTTAACTTGTAAGAACAATATATTAGTACACCAACTAATTATCATAACCAACATGTTAAGAAGAGGTTAACACAATCATACTACTCAAGGATAAGAAACTAGTTTAAGCAAGTGTAGTTTTAATCTTATTGAATTTGCTTAATCATTATTTTCGTGTTACTTGTTGCTTATATGGTATTTTGGGACGTGACAACTATTTACCACTTTTGTGTTACTTGCTATTACATAGATTTTTCACAATTGAAAACACCCAAATCCTAGTGAACGACCTCGGCTTATCAACCAAAACTAACTACATACGAAAGGGTCATACTTGCCCGTGTGTTCTTAGCTTAATTCGGTAATCCTTGTTATAAATTTAAAACTAGTAGTCGCGAGACAAATCAAGTTTTTGGCGACGTTGCCGGAGATTTGTTTGTGTTTTTGTGTGCTTTGAATCTGTGCTTTAATCATTCCCTCGTTGTGCCGCCTTTGCTTGCGGAAAAAAAAAATAATTTTCTTATCAGTTCGTCCAGCCGATCGGTACGGCCACGTAACCGATTCGGCAAGACATCGAAACCAAATCCAACCGGATCGGCTAGAAGCCCAGCCGATCTGTTAAAGCATTCTGTCCAAAAAAAAACCCATTTTTTTTTTCATTTTTCGTTTTAATTTTAGTTCAAGCTTTGTTTAGTCTTGTACCTATTTGTGTTTTTCCTTGTTTGTTTGTTTGGTAGATTACTTAATAATTTTTTTTATTCCCTCGAAAGTAAGGCTCGGCCATTGGAAACAAACTATGTGAGAGGTATAAGACGGGTCTTCCTGATTCCCTAAAGAAGTTAGGTTTTTAATATGCTTCGCGTTGACCTGCTTCTCCTCTTCTTTGTGCGTTTCAATGGAGCTACCGAGAACCCTTGGGAAAAGAAAAAAAAAGTCATAACTAGTTTTCTTTTTAAAAAAAAAGTAAAAAAAAAAAAAAAAAAAAAAAAAAGGTCTTAAAGTTATTTAGTTTATTTCTTTCAAGTCATTTTTTTGGAAAAAAAAATATAAAAAGATTTTTCTTCATGTTCGTTTTCATTATTTTTACCTTTTTATTTTTTCTTTATAAAATATTTTGTGAATCGCTTCGAGTTTTTATAAACTCATACTCTTGGAGTGATCAACTCGTTAGTCCACTCTACGAGCTTAAACGTCAAATCAAAGAGATGACTAAACCCAAACCTTATCCGAAACCACCATTCATCGAGGAACTCTTTATCGTAATCGAGATATTCGAAGAGAAAGTCAAATCTCCACCTGATTCCCCAACCATAATCGTCATTGATCCCGATGACCAACCAATGTGGTCAAGCACTAGGACCGTTGCACCAACACCTAGTTCCGCTGTTATTCAATGCCCCTTTTCCAACAATTTCCATATCAAGGGTACCCACATGCAAATGATTCGAGAAAATCAATTTGATGGGAGAATCCAATCCGATCCTCACCGACACATAGCCGATTTTCTTGAGATTAGTAGCCTATTCCAATATGGTGAAAATCAAGAGGAAGTGATTAAATTGAGCACTTTTCTTTTCTCATTAACCGGTGAAGCCAAGATATGGTTGAACGAATTAAATGAAGGAACGATTACTACTTGGGAATAGATGAGAGAAGCTTTTATTAGCCGATACTTTTCTCCCTCAAAGTTCAAACGTCTCCTAAATGACATTCACAACTTTCACCAAATCGATCACGAAACTCTCGTTGATGCTTGGCTCCGCATGAAAGATATGCTTCGCACTTGTCATGGACACGGTCTAACCAAAGGAGCGATAATTCAAATATTCTATCACGGTTTAGATGATCCAACTCAAGGAAATCTCGATGCTGGAGGAATCTTCCTCTACAAAACTACAAACGAAACTTTCAAAATCCTCGAGGACAAGGTCCAACTCAAGCTTGATCTTTCAGAAAATTCTATGATCGATTCCAATCCAAAAGCTGTTGTTTCCGCAGGTGGAAGCAACATCAATACCGATCATGCCTCATTGATCGAGAAATTGGAAGCTCTCTCCACAAACATCGATGCCCAATTCATAAGCATACGGAGGGAGATGATGGAGCTGCGAAATAATCATCACGCTTCAAACCACGATTTTGAGGATGACACGCCGGTGTGTGACCCAATGGAAGCGAACCAAGTCCAACATGAAGGATATCACCAAGGATATCACAACCAAAATTCCAAAAATTCGTACTACTTTCCATACCACAACCGAACCCATACATATCCTCGATATCATCCATGGAATACAATACCACATCTATCACAACATTTCAATAAACCTAAACCCTCACCGGAGGAGATGATGAGAGAGTGGATGGCCAATCAAACAAAATCCAATGAGAATATAACGAACTTGTTGGTTGAATTGGAGCATAAATTCGATCAAGGAAGAAGGAACCAACAAGCGATAATCCAAGACTTGGAGAGGAGGGTAGAAAGATTAACTGAGGAGCATGAAGTCCATCATGTTGAATCTCTTCCTTACACCACCGATGCCAACTCGAGACATGAATTTGTCTACACACCACCCTCAATTCAAAACGATAACGATAAGGGTGAGGTTGAATTTATCGAAGAGGACGAGACCGAGCATATTCCAACCATGCTAAATCCGAACCAAATCATGTCTAACTCACCAACTGTGTCACCTTTTCTTGAGGATTGCACCATGCATATCCTAACCACTCAATTAAAAGGTTCTGAACATCATGTATTTCCAAACCATGTTGGTGATAATAAGTTCAACAAAACTGGTGGCAACTGGAATGGAAAATTGGAAAGAAAGATAGACGAATGGTCTAAGCCACAAAATCCATATTCTTTAAATCAAAATGGTAGGACTACCTCCTACAACTCTCCTTGAGAATGTGGATGCCGTATTCACTGGGAGTGGAAAGTCCGATGATCCTCCGAAAAATCAAAAAGATCCTCCACCTGTCCCCATTTCTAATGAAATCGACCAAACGTTCAAGATAACGAAAAGGGACTTTCACGTGGTCAAACCAAAAGAATCGAATGTATCTCCATCACTTTTGGAGTACATACCAAAGATCCCATACCCTCAACATTTAAGAACTGAAATTCCCCATTTGAACCATATTGTCAAAGTATCCTAACCCGGGGAAGAGTCTAGCTAATAACTCATAAATAAATTAAGCGCTTCTCGGGAGGCAACCCTTTCTTTTAATTGTTTGTTTGTTTTAAATAAAACATGTACACCCTTTTTGCAAAATTCTTTTCAAAAACTTGAAAAATCATAAGTGTAGGAGTGTTACGTGCTCGTAATCTATTATTGTGTGCATTTTCTTTGTTTTTTTTGTTTTGTTTTGTATGAATAATTGCAACAGGTGATGGAGGAGGATGCTTGAATTTGAAATCAATTGTTCTCACAAGCTTATGCGTAGCATTTTATCATATGGAGTTCGACCGCGATTTCTTCGGCCTGGGAAGGTTTTATTTCTCTCAGCTTGTTTAATTTATTTCTCTCATTTTACATGCTTTGAAGTTCTATTTTTCACATTGAGGACTTTGCTTAGCTTAAGTGTGGGGGGAAATATTATTCATAAAAACGAAACTAGTTTTTAATTCCAAATTTTTGACTAATTTTTAAAATTTTGTGAACTTGTTTGCCCTTGTGATCTAGTTGTTTTCAAGCTTATAGGATAATATATTAGAATAACTGGATCAACTCACTGGTGAAATCGGTAATTTATGAAAAATTTGAGATGTGTTCTGATTAATATTGCAATCCATTCTGGGATCGATGACATTTGCTAGCACATTTTTATAGCCCTTCCACTAAATTGTGAGGATTTGAGCCAATTTCTTATTAGCATACATCTTTTATGCTTGAATTATTTTTGCTATGAATGTGCCGGTGATTTTATTTATTCTAGAACTTGTACTTGTAAATCATTACCAGACCGCAGTAAGATCACATTCGTGTGATATAAGTGTATTCATGTGATAAAGAGGCACCTTAGGAATAAAATCAAATGGCCTTCCATTTTACATCTAATGATATATTAGCTAACCACATCGGTTAGTTAACCGCTCACATGGACCCATTTGTTAGCGCTCATTTTTAGCGCTAGATACCTTTAGTTACACCCTTTGAGCCATTCTTTTCTTTTTGTTAAATCCAGAAGAATACAAAAATATTTTACACCTTTAAACTTTAGCCTACCCTTTGTCAAAGTCTAAATGGTTGGTTGCTAGTTACATGGTATGATTGAATTGTTTTTGATGATTATGAGTCAGCCGCACTTTGCCATTCATGTGTGTCATTCCGACGAAGATGAAGGTGCGCAACTTCATATTTGTTTTTTTGTGGTGTGTGCTTATATGAAGTGTGGGGGAAACGTGATGTATGTGGAAAAAGCAGTGTTGCAAAAATCGGCCGAATCGGCCGATTAATCGCCGATTAATCGGTAATCGGTCATGGACCTTGTAGAATTTTGCAAATCGGTCAAAAAATCGGCCAGGCAAAAAAATTGGCCAAAAATCGGTCAAAAATCGGCTGAATCGGTAAAAAATCGGCTGAATCGGTCAAAAATCGGCCGAATCGGTCAACTTTAAAAAAATCGTAATTTCACTTATGACGCACAATGGGGATCGTTTGTTTCACTTATAACGCACAATGGGCATCATAATCAGAATTGGAGCCTTTTATTGAGGTTTGGAAACATAGCAGGCTTAGAATCGGTAAGATTTTTAGTTTGGTCTCCAGAAATGCCAAAAAACTGCAGGAAATGTTAATCCGATTAATCCCCGACTTGACCGATTACTGGCTGCAGGGTGGTCGACCGCCCGGCTACCGATTCACGATTTTTGCAACATTGGGAAAAAGAAAAAAAAATATAAGAATAAGTCATCGAAAACAAATGAAAGAAAAAAAAAAGATATGTGATGACAAAGATGAAGTATGTTTGAGATATCGATTAGTCAATGTGCTAAGACGTGATATATATATTTGGTGATTGATATGTGAAGATTGTAACTATAATCATTTACGAGTTTGTGGATTGTTCGTGACTAGCAACATGGGTATTAGACTTGACTTTATTTTTCTTTTAACACCAATTTAGTAAATATTGCCATGCCTTATCCCTTCCCTTTTGGCTTTGTGAAAATATGAAGTGCGTGAATATTTTTAGTGACCATCCGGTTCTTGAAGGATCGAATGACGCGCCAGTGATCTAGTGCCTATTTTTGGTGGCCATCCATTTTGCGAATAACGCGCCAACGATCCACGATATACTCTAGTGACCATCCGTTGTTTGACTTAATCAAGAATTCGCGCCAGCGATCTATTATATTCATGTATGTAATGTTTGAACAAAAGCCTGATTCACCCTTAAGCCTAACCCGAATAAAAGCCCTCTTTAGATGTTTACACTTGGTGCTTACGCTACGTCGATGGAATTTTGTTTCTTGTACAAGCCTATGATAATATTTAGATCATGACTGAGCAATATGAGTGTACTATTCCTTAATACTATCCATCACTAAATAAATTGAGTGTTGAGTGAATTATACTTCATTCCTTTTCGTGAGGTGCTTATCCATGTTATCAAGCAAGAGAATCCATGGGGTATTGTTAAACATCTCGGTTTTTCACCACTTAAAGCTTAAAATGATGAATCTTATCACGTACTTGTACTTGATAGATTTGCATCACATTTTTCTAATCATTTTCCATGCACCATGCGGGATTTATTTTTTTCTTAATTTCTAGATTTGCTTGAGGGCAAGCAAACCCTTAAGTGTGGGGGAGTTTGGGCTCATTTTTCGCTTATTTTTATTTATGATTAAAAAAAATAAAAAATATGCAAATTTTCAAAAATTTTCTTTTTGTTTTGTCATTTCCGTATGTAGTTAAAATTTTCTTTTCTTAGATTTGCTTGAGGGCAAGCAAAGTTTAAGTGGAGGGGAATTTGATAACGCTCAAATTGTACATGTTTTTAGTAACGTTATCCGTGCTTTTATATATGTTATTTGGCTATAATCATATGATTTTGTTACTTAATCGTACAAAAGTGTGTTTGCTAGTTCATTTGTAGCCAAGTATAGGAAAGTGGAGAAAAAGACGGAAAAAGAAGGAAAATACGAAGATTTTTCCATGTAAAAAGAATTCCCGACAAAAACAAGACTTGTGGAGTATATTCGAGAAGATAAAGTCATCAAGTTAGTGGTACAAAGACTCAAGAATAAAGTTCAAGATGGAAAACGAGAAAGAAATGAAGAAAAGAAGCTAAAACGAAGACATATTGGAAGACTCGTTGTTCCCGACACACCTTTACCATTTTGGCCATAACTTTTGCATACGGACTCCGTTTGACCCCCCGGTTTGCAGCCACAGAAAGCTAAGAGAAAGATCTACAACGTCGGAATTTGTGATTTTCTGTCAAAAGGCTCCAACTATTCGGTTGGAGCCCGCAACCAAAACGGTTGCAGCAATGTCAGGAAGCCCAACCGAAACGGTTGGGAGGCCCTTGACAGCCATTTCTTCATCATTAAGCTTCTCCATTGCATCCAAATGATTCTAGATCCTTCCCTTGGTATATTCTAGTCCCTTCCTAACTCCTTGGAGGCCAAGTTGAGCATTAAACACCCTAGGGCTTGAGAGTAGTATAAGTAGGACTCATTTGTGTATGTTTTCATCATCCAACTATCCAACTAAATCCCAACTTGAGAGAACTTATCTCACACCTCTCCTACCACCACTACTCTCTCTCTCTCTCTCTCTCAAAGCCAAAAATTTATCCATAAAGTTTCAGGAAACTTTGGAGGTCCAAGAAGTCATCATTTTGAGGTCAAACCATCAAGAAGTCATCACTAATACTTGAGGCATCATTACTACATCATTTGTAATCTCACTTCAATCATTGTAAGACCTTTAATCACATTTTCTAATGTTCAAAGTTCTGAGTTTATGTTTATGTTTGTTATGAGTGGCTAGTTTCTTTATGCACTTGTTTAAATGATGTTGATTATCGTATGATTAGTTCATGATTGTGTTAACATGTTTTAATTCAATTTCAAGTTGATTCTAAGATCCAATTGTGCTAAAGTTTCATAGTGGAATTTGTTAGTCAAGTTTGACTAGTTGATAGTAATCGTAGAGGTCGAAAGAACTTATTTTTATTCAACTAGTTATAATCATTTTGTCTATGGATGATTGTTTTTACCCATTATTCTTGGTTAAACAAAGAAACTAAAGTGTGGTTATAATAAGAACGCTTTTTGATTATCAAGTTGAATTGATTAGAAACATCTAAAAGATCGTAAGATTAGTTGTTTACAATCAGTTGTAACCTTTTGTCTATAATCGGTTACCTTTTGTATTGACCATTTCTTAAGAAAATTTGATAAGACAAATGGATGTTTTTGTGTTTAAGTTTATGAAAGTAAACTTATGAAACTTGAATTGATTGGTTAAACTTAATGCTTGTTTTTATGATCTAAAATCTTGACGAAGGTTTAACTTGTAAGAAAAATAGATTAGTACACCAACTAATTATCATAACCAACATGTTGTGAAGAGGTTAACACAATCATACTACTCAAGGATAAGAAACTAGTTTAAGCAAGTGTAGTTTTAATCTTATTGAATTTTCTTAATCATTATTTTCGTGTTACTTGTTGCTTATATGGTATTTTGGGACGTGACAAACAATTACCACTTTCGTGTTACTTGCTATTACATAGGTTCTTCACAATTGAAAACACCCAAATCCCAGTGAACGACCTCGGCTTACCAACCAAAACTAACTACATACGAAAGGGTCATACTTGCCCGTGTGTTTTTAGCTTAATTCGGTAATCCTTGTTATAAATTTAAAACTAGTAGTCGCGAGACACATCAGTATTAACTTGTTTTTCTCAATTCTTCAAATATTAGTTGGAAAGATTGAGAATTGTAAGTTCATTTCAACAGATCGCCTAGTACCTAGAATGCATGCATCCTATATGCTATGGATATTCATGCAAACTTTCAGTAAGCCTTAGTAAGGTAACTATAAGTGTTATTTTGATAGCCGTTGTGTTAGGATAATAGTTATTTTAAAATGTATGTTTTTTGTTGAGGAGGGTAAACGATTTTGGTGGGCAGTACATGATGCTAGGAATAGAGAGTTGTGAAAGATGAAACTTCTTGGTCTTAGCAATGTACTTCCATTGGAGGTTTGGTTGGTGTCACATTGAAGTGATCAATATGTTCTTGATGATGCTTGTTTTCTTTATGGACTATTCTTGTGCTAGTGAGGATGAAGCTGCTAGTACATTGTGGTTTATGATGTTGTGCAGGAAATGTAATCAAATAGAAGTGTCTCTTCTTTGCCGAGGATAGAAGCTATAACCTACATGATAATGCCTTTCATTGGGGTCACCATACATCACTTAAACGAGGTAATGAATTTGAATGGTCCATGTTGGTCTTTTTGTAAAGGAAATGTAAGCATGAGGTTATGGTATTAGTGAATATTGTGGTGAATATAGTCTATTTGGAATAAGACATATTGTTAGCATCAAGAATCTCCTTTGGGAGGTCGAGGTGGATCAAAGAACATTGTGAATTCTAGAAAGAGAAAGTAGAAAGAGAAATGTCAAAGAAGGTTTTATTAAGATGAAAGAACTAAGCACAATACCACACTTTCCCACAACCATCATGGAGAGTCATGAGGGGTTTTATAAGCTCATAACATTAAGAGTTTGTCCCGTGAAAATTATTAATCCCTGCGGGTGCAACTATATTACATATCTAGTCCAATTTACGTATAAGACGTTATCTTGATAAAATTGCAAGGCTAATACATATTGTTATGCATATTTGAGAATTTTCAACATTATATTGACTGTTTGCCGTCTTTGTATCTTTAGGAGGTTTGGGCATGTCCAACTCTTTTCCTATTATTTGCTGTAAAGTTTTAATATTAATAAATATTCACCCTTTTCATCATTTTTAAATTTTATTTTATTTTATTATTTTTTTTAAATGACAGTTACAAACATAGTTTCTAAGCTCATAAACATCTCAAAATGTTTTTCCTTTACATCACACGATATTTGTTTCAAACTTATAAGTACTTATTTGAAAAGTTCCTAGAATAAAAAGAAAAACAAAGAAGTATTTTTCATTGTCATCAAAAAAGGTTAGAAACTTAAAAAAGAAAAGAGTTAATTACATAAATCGTCCTTGTGGTTTGGTAGAAATTACGGATCTTGTCCCCGTGGTTTTCTTTTAGCGGGTCTCGTCCCTGTGGTTTACAATTTTTACGGATCTAGTCCAAGATCTGACCCGATCCCAAAATGTGTTAGAAAAGGACCTCCCTTGCAGTTACTCCCTAACGTGAGGGCTAACATTTTATTTTGGTATTAACGATCGTTATACAAACCACAGGGACGATTTATGTAACTTACTCTTTAAAAAAAATAAAGTTTTTTCTTTTTAATTTTATTATTCGAAATTGTTTTAATTTTATTACGATTAAATTTTTTAATAAAAAAAACTTTTTTTTTTAAAATTTAATTTTAATTTTATTATAATAAATTAAAAAAAATTAATTTTATTATAATAAATTAAAAAAACTATTTTTAATTTTATTAAAAAATTGAAATAAAATTAAAAAAAAAAACTTTTTTTAATTTTATTATAAAACGGATGAAAGCGTATAAAAAAACACTTTTATACGGTTTCGTCCATTTTATACGTTTTTATAAGGTTTCGTTCGTTTTTGTTTGAAAATTAAAAAAAAGTTTTTTTTTGTTTTTTTTTATAATTTTATTTTAATTTAAAAAAAAATATATTATAATAAAATTAAAATTAATTTTTTTTAGTTTTATTATAAATTTTGATTTTTTATTATTTAGAAAAAAATTTAAAAATAGTTTTTTTAATTTATTATAATAAAATTATTATTTTTTTTTTAAATTGTTATAATAAAATTAAAATTAAATTTAAAAAAAAAGATTTTTTTTATTAAAAAATTTAATCGTAATAAATTAAAAAAATTTTGAATAATAAAATTAAAAAGAAAAAAACTTTATTTTATTTAAAGAGTAAATTACATAAATCGTCTCTGTGGTTTGTATAATGATCGTTAAAACCAAAATACAATGTTAGCCCTCACATTAGGGAGTAACTGCAAGGGAGATCCTTTCTTAACACATTATGGGATCGAGTCAGATCTTGGACTAGATCCGTAAAAATTGTAAACCATAAGGACGAAACCCGCTAAAAAAAACCACGGGGACAAGATCCATAATTTCTTCCAAACCACAAAGACAATTTATGTAATTAACTAAAAAGAAAAATTGTACATTCTTATTTTACAAAACCAAATTAATTATTTTATAAGCTAAGAAATCTTTGCTAGAGAAAAAGTTATGAATTATTGGACCAAGAAAGGTTAAATTACACATTGGTAAAGCGCTTGAACAACTAATTTTTTTATTTTATTTAACTTTAATCAGGTTTAATTATATTTTTTAAGTATTTAGATGCATGTTAGCAAGTTGTTTATTATTCATAATGCACAATAGCAAGTTTATAATTGTATATAGTAGTAGCACCGCAATGCGTGGGGTTAGTATATCTCGTTATTACAAATTAAAGATATGTTATATGTTGAAAGAAAAGAAAATTTGGGAATAGGTCATTTGGCACAACCAAATTGGACCAATAAGGGAACTCCATTTCAAAGTCGAGTTTCTTATAACAGTTGATAAAAAATTAAAATTGAATTGGTTTGCTCAATCTATTAATCGTTTTGTTCTAAAATGTATATTCATTTTCATAATGTACAAAGTATTAGAAAATCTCATTAACCACGTTATACACGAATCAAATATCATACTTACTTACTAGATCTCTTTTGATTGATTGAAACACAAATGGACATTTATTTTTGGAGAACCTAAAATAAAAAGATGGACATTTACTTTGGGACGAACGGAGTCATAAATTCGATTTTTTATTTGAATGAGAAAAGAGTTTAATGTAAAATAAAGTTATATCCTAATAGGGGTGCGCACAAAAACCGAAAATGCCAAAACCAAAAAACCTCTACAATTGACAAACTGATGGTCGTGATTTTGACTTTTATAAAAACCGAATGTTTTGGTGGTTTTCGTTTCATAGTAAAAACCGAGCTTGAAAACCGGGCCGCCCCACATTCATATATGTTTTAATATAAATTTTTCTATATATAAGATTTGATATTTAATTTCAAAAATTTGAGTATACAATTCTATTTATTAAAAGAGTAAAGTCCAAAATATATCTCTGTGGTTTGCCGTTTGTCTCGCTTTACATTTCTAAACTTTTTTTTTTGGCACAAAACCATCCCTCCGTTAGTAAAGTTGGCACAAATACATCCCTCTGTTAGTAAAACCAGTCCATGAGGACTAATGATACAAATATTTTTCCGTTGTCTCCTAACAGAAGAGAGAATATTTGCACAGTTAGTCCTTAGGACTAACTATGTAGTTTATTTTCGAAAATAAATTGCATCGTTAGTCCTAAGAACTAACGGTACACTCCACCGCCACCTATACCCAACGCCACCACCACCACCACCTAACACCCACCACCTCCACACACCACCACCACTTGCCACCGAAACCACCTCTACCCAACGCCACCACCATCATCACCGCCACCCACCTCCACCGCCACCACCACCCAACGGCACCACCACCATCACCGCCACCCACCACCACCATCAACAACTTGGGAGTGGTGGGTGGTGGTGGGTGGCGGCGGTGGAGGTGGGTGGTTGTGGCAGTGGTGGGTAGTGGTGTAGGTGGTGGTTGCAGTGGGTGGTGGCGGTGAAGGTGGGTGGTGGTGGTGGTGGCATTGGTGGCAATGGTGGAGGTGGTAGGAGGCGGTGGTGGTTGGTGGTGGAGGTGGTGACAATAGATGGCGATAGTGCAGGTGGTGTTTGTGGTGGGTGGGTGGTGGTGGTGGCAGTGGTGTGGATGGATGGCGGTCGGTGGTGGTGGCGGTGTAGGTGATGGCGGTAGATGGTGATAATGGAGGTGGTGGTTGTGGTGGGTGGGTAGCGGCGGTGGAGGTGGGTGGTGGTGGCAGTGGTGGCGGTGGGTGGCGGCGGTGGAGGTAGGGGGTGGTGGCGTTGGGTGGTGGTGGGTGGAGGTGGCGGTGGAGGTGGTAGGTGGCGGTGAAGGTGGCGTTGATGGTGGTGGTGGCGTTGGGTGGTAGGTGGCGGTGGAGTGCATCGTTAGTCCTTAGGATTAACGATGCAATCAATTTTATTGGATCGTTAGTCCTAAAGACTAACGGTGCAAATATTTTCTCTTCCGTTAGGAGATAACAGAGAAATATTTGCACTGTTAGTCCTCATTGACTGATTTTACTAACAGAGGGATGTATATGTGCCAACTTTACTAAAAGATGGATGGTTTTGTGCCAAAAAAGGTTTAGGGATGTAAAGCGCGACACGGAACAAACCAGAGGGATTTGTTTTCAAACAATAGTGTTTTTTATCTATACGTTCAAATTTGATACATTTTTACATATTATATATTTGTTTTCAAACAATAGTATTTTTTGAAAGTTTTTGCTAACAAAAAGCGCAATGACATGCATTTTAAATTTTAGATTCTTGTTGATT
Organism: Chrysanthemum seticuspe; assembly: GCA_019973895.1. NCBI lineage: Eukaryota > Viridiplantae > Streptophyta > Magnoliopsida > Asterales > Asteraceae > Chrysanthemum > Chrysanthemum seticuspe. The sequence continues at coordinate 315,814,481 of BPTQ01000001.1, read as the reverse complement.
GTTTCATACACTTTTTCGTAACATTGGATTATTGGATATTATCTACTATCGATATTTGTTTAATCATTTGCTTGAAAATACTTGGGAGCGTAAACTTCATATAGATTAGAAGTTGCTTGTTGTCAAGTAAGAAAAAAGGTAACAAAATCGAAACCAAACCGATTCAATGTCAAAAATCAAAAAACCGAAACCAAACGGTTAGTAGTTTTTAAAAACCAAAATATATGGTTCGGTTTTTGGTTTTATCAGAAAACCGTCCCATCCCCCATGCTCACCCCTATATCGAGAGTAATCAATAAAATTTACATTTATGCCTAAAACTTTATAAAAATATCTAATCATAAATTTACTTTTATGGACTTAATTCAAAAATTATCAGTTTCAACAATTTATTAACATTATTAATATGACAAATACCCTCACAAATTTTATACTTGTTCGAAAAAAAGCAACATTTATTGTTATTGTCATTTATAAATATTATTATAATTGTTAGATTAAATTAGTTTATATGCTTGAAAATAAAAATATCAAAGTAAAAACATAGGTAATTGGGATATGTAAAAGAATATACGATATTGTACATATATAAACAACTCATGTAATTCATCTTTAAAATTAAAGCATATCCAAAAGTTTGTGTTAGTTAACATGTCTTAATCGTACTTTTTGTAAGTTGAGACGAAGCGTTAAAAAGGTTCAACCCTTCGATTAAACACGATAACACGACTTATATCAATACATCGTGCACGCATGGTGGTTTAAAACTAGTTTATATAATATCTACAACATATTTTATCTATACTACTTTAGAGCATCTCCAATGTTGGCACTAAATGTGCTTTTTGCACTAATTTAGTGCCAATATACACCAAAACACTTCTCCAATGTTTGCATTATAGTTAGCACTAATTTAGTGCTATGAATAGTAAAGCACCAAATATAGTGCCACACTATATTTATCACTAACACTATTCATCTTATTAAAACACTACATAATTCTTAAAACTTTGATATCTAGCTAAAAATATAAAATATAATTTATATAAACTATGTTTTCATAAGTCTTTGATCAATACGTTTACAATGAGTCCAATATCGATGTACGTTATTTCAATTATTTTTTCTATTTGATGCGTCGATACGTACTTAAACTATTTAAAAATGTTTAGTGCGAAAATTTAGTGCTATACATTGGAGCAACTTTTATTTTGTGCAAGCATATGCCATAAAGATGCTCTTTTTACACTATTTTAGTGCAAAATTTTGATGCATACATTGGAGATGCTCTTATAATGCATTTAGGCCTTCTAAAATTAGAAGGCTTAAAAATTCAGACTTTTTTAACTTGCTTATTATAGAAAGATATTTCTACACATAAAAACACACGCTCCCTCTCTCTTCTCTCTACCCTCGCCGGCCAGACTCTACTTCGGCAATCACCGCCGTCGTCCGGCCACCAACAATAACAATACCAAGGCACGGTAACCTCGGTTACCGTGTCAACCATCAACTGACAACAACAAATCCACCAACACAACAATATGACGCGGATCAAAACAAACCCAAGACAAACCATGAATACGTTCCACAAGCGAACCAAGATAACACCACAAAAGTGGTGTTTTAGGCGTAAAAACATTACCAAGACCCATGGTATACGCGTGTAAGAATACGGCAAACCACGGATCAAAAGTCAACTCGTAGCCAAAAAGTTAAAAACTCCGATCTAGCATGCGTGAATGAGTTTCATGGCGCGTGCTACGTACCGTTAGAATCACAATACACCGATCTATTAAATGGTATAGGAGGTGTAGTATAGCGGCGGCGCGTGGCCGGAATAGTCGCAGGAGAAGGTGACCGGAAAATAATTCCGGTGACCGGATATTAAGAGAGAGAGAGAAGAGAGATAATTTGTATGTGTAAAAGTGTGAGAATGAGTGAGGTGGAGAGTTTTTATACCCCAAGAGGGACCAAGGGTGTCAATTCTCCAAGTTAAGGGTGCGTTTGGTATTAAAATGGAGGGGCCGATTGCGTCAATTGCCCAATCTTTCACGATAACGCTTCTCGAGCTCGTTTCAACCCTCAAACATTGTCGAAAAATCACGAAAGTTACGCCATTGATCTTAGAATCATTTTTCCAATCAAAATGACTATAAATGCGATTATCTTTAATAAGAAACCGAGTTGAAAAGAGAGAAACTTACTTGAATTAGACGTAAAAATGAAAAACATTTGTTCGCTATAAAATAGTCATCGGATACCCGCCGCCGCATTGCCCGGATACCCTTCTAGTTTTTTCCAGTACAAATCAAGAAGATAAGATTATTTATTTATTTATTTATTTTAATTTCTCTCATACATCTTCAAATGATACACCCAAAACAAGCTACTATTTATTAGTTTTGAAAACATTATTTAAAACTAGTGGCTAATTATTAATTAAGTATTATATCTTTTTTACTAGATGGATAACTATTAGAAACTAAATGAAAAGACTTACTTGTTGAATATCCAAGGCTTTCTCAATCGTCTTGATGATCTCATCCATCCCAGGGCGTTCCTTTATGTCGAAACTAATGCATTTATACGCAAGTGTTGAAAAAATCTGGAGAGAACGATAATCAAAATCTCCTAATAGATTATCATCAACTGATTTGTACAGTCCATCATAGCTGCCCTGCAGCAGATTCATCAGCCGTTGAGGATCACGTGTGCACGATATTTCATCAGACCCACTCCCATGCAGGACTACGAACATTAGCACCCCAAATGAATAGACGTCTGATTCTGTGTTGAGGAGGAGAGTTTCTTTGAAAATCGGATCCGTGTGAGACATTTCAAACAATTCTTTAGGGCAATAATGATGTTGATGCGGCTGATTAAAAGGGACAAATTTGGAGTGGTTAAACCCACCGACTTTCAGTTCCCCTCTATCCTCATCTATCAATATATTTTCACATTTGATGTCTCCGTGTATTACTCTACCGTGTTCCCCAACACCCGAATGAAGGTAACTCAGCACTTTCGCCACCCTTATGCAAATCTCGAGGCGTTTGACCCATCCAAAGATACGAGTACTACTGAGGATGTCATAAAGGCTTTTATAGGGAAAATATTCATAAGCCATATATACGTGTGTATCATCTTCATCGCAGTAACCGATGAAAGAGATGATGTCTTCGTGGTGCAACTTCGAAATGATCTCAAGCTCGTGAGACTCATACTCTTCTTTTTTGTATCGTTGGATGAAAGCTGTGCGGTTTTGCCAGCGTTCAGAGAGCTCTCCTCGGTAGCCACCACTAATTAGTAGCTTCGTATAATGGAAGTTATTGGTAGCGCGCTTGAGCTCCTCAAAAGGAATTCGAAATTTTTTGAGGTTTACGGATGAAGACATGGTTTGGTTGACTAATTGTATATGGTTAATTTCTTGTGATGATAAACAAAAATGATCAAGTTTGCTAATATATAGAACTTTAGATCTAGATCTAACCTTGCTTATTTAAATAAAGTTGACTTACAAAAAGTTCATAAATTTAATCCCACTACTTCACAGGGTAACATTAGTTAAATTATATTCTCTTTTATAATACTCAATAATTGTGCCACAAATATTGGCCGGTCATCTTATTTAAACATCTTATTATTATGATTTTTCTTTGTTTTGATAATACTCTATGAATATTTTTTGTTACGCATCAGTAAGTGTATTATACTAGCACTCATGATGCACCAATAAACAATTGTCATTTGACATTTATGAAATTTGAAATTAGTAATATATGGATAATTGAATTACTAGAACCGTGTCAAGAGTAAAAAAGCTGATTAAAATCGAGTACGCCACATTAAAAACTAAAACTTCGCTACCTATAATAAAGGGAAACAATTTTTTTTTTTTTTTTTTTTTTTTTTTTTTTTTTTTTTTTATTTTTTAATTTAGAAAGTGAATAATGTTGATTTACAAAACACCCTTAATCATCAATAAGCTTTAATGCGTACAACTGGAAATTTGGTTTGCTTTAATGCATAAGTTGACTATGTTGTTAATTTGAAACACGATACCAATTTGAAACAAGATTTTGACAACCAAAATAATGCTATTAACATTCTAAAATAATATCTCCACTCATATAAACAAAGAATGTATATCTTTGATTTAATAATACATATAAAGAGTGTATATCTTTGAGGAGTCTACACTTCAAATGTCGTCTACTAAGAAGTTTTACGCGACGAGTAACGTGCATTGTTAGTTAGTATCTCATGATTGATGTAATGTTTTCTTTTTCAGTCACACTAAATATTTTTATATATAATTTGATACATGTTAAGAATTTTTGCTAGAGTTGAATTACCACATGTTACAACTGTTTGCAATTACAATTTGATCTTCAGTTATACGAAACACTTACCACAATATCGCATTTCGATAATTGTTTGCCGCTAGGCGCGGGTACTCGCCTAGTCTCTTAATAAGGAGTATCGTTTAAAGACTCATAAACTTTTCAAAAAATAATATCTTATAAAAACACCTTTTGAAGTCTCATAAAAGTAATATTTTATATACAATCCTAATTATAAAAATATCATCAAAACATTGACTTTATTTTGGTTTACTGCTTTCATTTATTGGACAATATATTCAAAATTCCTTGTTAATAGTGAGTACGAGTGTGGAAACCCGCGCGTTGCAGCGGGGATTGGTTTTGTAGCCGTGAATTTGGATAGGGACTATTTTTGCCAAATTGCTATAAAGGACTTACTTTGCAGCGACACTGAAACCTTAGGGACTATTTTTGCCAACTTAGACTTACTTTGCAACGACACCTAAACCTCAGGAAATATTTTTGCCAACTTGCGAAAGTTGGCATTAAATGTGTTCACACTGTTTGGGACACTTGGCGTGTGGAGAACGATTCCCCACCTTTTAGTTAATATATATAATTTTGTCACTGCTTTGACTCATCCATTTGGATTTTAAGTATTTTACAAAAAAGATAGTCCCCTAGCGTTCATAAACCTTGTTTTGTTATAGGGCGCAAGGCATATTAGCATGTTCTCTATATGCTTGCTACCATTTCTATTCCTAGTATGGATTATACTAAAAAGGATAATGTTGTGAGGCGTTATATGAAGTTGTATTGTATTATTTGGTAATTGAATAAATGCTTGCTTATTTATAAAAAAAGGAAACTGATATGGATTAACTAGAAAAAGAAAGCAGTGCACTTCTTTACCAGGCGAATGAGAAAACATATTAGAACCTACATGCAAGCACAAGGTAATTCATAACACACACAACTAGCAATTCATACAAGTATACAACTCAATTTACAAAAGTTCAACTTATTACTGTTCTCATAATTAACTAAAGGGCAAATCGCATAAAAAGGTACTCATCTTATGTCCAATTTCAATTAAAGGTACTGTTCTTTTTTTTTCTCAATTTAAGGTACCCAACTTTTTTTTTGGGCAGATTTAGGTTTTTTTCTAACTTTCGTTAACTATTTCGTTAGTAAATTACATGTTTGGTCCTTGAGTTTGTATATGCATTTCATGTTTGGTCCGTTAACTGTTTTTGCATGTTTCAGTCCGTTTTTGCACATTTTCGTCCGTTTTACACGTTTCGTCCATTTTTACACGTTTCCGTCCATTTTTTCGAAATAATTTTTTTCCAAATTTTTTTCAAAAAAACTTTTTCGAAATATTTTTTTTCCAAATTTTTTTCAAAAAAAAATTTTCGAAATATTTTTTTCCCAAATTTTTTACAAAAAAACTTTTTCGAAATATTTTTTTTTCAAAATTACTTTTTCGAAATATTTTTTTTGAAAAAAATTTGGAAAAAGAATGTTTAGAAAAAAAAAATTTATTTCGAAAAATTTTCAATTTTTTTTTAAATATTTTATTCCGAAAATATTGAAAATTTTGAAAAAAAATCAAAAAAAAAAAATTTAATTTTTTTTTGTGGTGATTGGTGGTGGTGGTTAGTGGCGGTGGTGATTGGTTGTGGTGGAAACGTGCAAAAACAGACAGAAACGTGCAAAAACGGACGAAAACGTGTAAAAAAACAGACGAAAACGTGCAAAAACAGACAAAAACGGACGAAAACGTGTAAAAACGGACGAAAATGTATAAAAACGAACGAAAACGTTTGCAAGCGTATGAAAACGGACGAAAATAGACCAAACATGAAATGCCTATACAAACTCAAGGACCAAACATGTAATTTACTAACGAATTAGTTAACGGAAGTTAGAAAAAAACCTAAATCGGCCCAAAAAAAAAGTCGGGTACCTTAAATTGAGAAAAAAAAAGAATAGTACCTTTAATTGAAATTGGACATAAGATGAGTACCTTTTTATGCGATTTGCCCTTAACTAAAAGATAACGCTCTTAAGAAACTGAACTTGCGACGAGTAAATAAGTAATCACTCCAATGATCCATATGAATTAGCTCTCAGTCACCTTTTGCTTAAGGCCCCCGGCCCCTTGATTAGTTACTTACCACAAAATGTACAATTTCCATATGGTTGGTATTTTTTATTCTATGAAAATGTGACTGAACAAATTAATTATAATTGTGAAGGAAAGCATAAACTAATGCAGGCTTAGCTGTGGATTGAACGAGTCTAACAATTGCAAGCTGTATCCTGGGATATTAAAAATGACCATAAAAAATTGACTTCCTTTATTTAATATGACGTTTCAAATTTTCAATCATCATTCACTACTACAAAATAGTTGTTTATTCACACTTATTAGAGTAGGTTACCGCACTTTAAAGTGTGAAGAAATAAAAAGGTTCGTACTAGTATGCGTGTAAACCAATTGAATGTAGCAAATATTTTCACACTTTTGATGTGTGAAGCTTTATTAATACTTTCACACTTTTACACGTGAGGGTATTGATAAGGTTTTAAAAGGTACCATTTTGAGGGGTCGTTTAAGTCCTTATTTGATCACTTTTGTATCCGTTATTGCTTAATATCGTTCCTTTTCACTTTTTAGGTCTCGTGAAGGCAAAATGCTGGAATGGCACTTATTTGGACAGAAAGGCGCGAATATATGAAGAAAATGGCCAAAGTCGAAATCAGACACTCACAGTCGCTGAATGTAGAAGGCGACGGCGTCAGGAGCTCTTTGCGACGCCGTCGAAGAATTATTGTGACGGGTCAGAACTCAAAACTCGTGTTTTCAAGGGACGGCGTCTAGTTGTGAAAGAGTAGGCCGTCGCTACTCAGACGGCCTAGATGCGATCCAGACGACGTCAGAAGCTGAAGAGGACGGCGTCACGGACATAAGGTGACGCCGTCGCAAGGTTAACGTGGCCAAGACGAAACCCTAATGGCGGCGACACGACGGCGTCACTAAACATAAGGTGACGCCGTCGCAATTGTAATCTTATATATAGAATCCGAATTTTTCAGTCTTTGTGTGGAGAGTCTTTGGAGTAAAAACCTAAAACCGAACCTAAGGTGTCTTGTACAGTATTTTAGGGTTTTTAACCCTATCTTACACCAAGATAAGTCTTTGCTTCATTAATTCAATTATGTCTTTGATTATTTGTGTGTATGCTTGCATGTTCTCCATGTCCGGCTAATTTATTTGTGTGTTTGCTTAGGAAGTATGAAACTTAATTATTAAATATTGATTGGTTGTTTCTTGTCTTAGTTGATTAATGATCTAGTAATGCGATAGGTCATTCGTTGTGTACTTAATGCTTGATTCATCTTTGTGAACCTTAGAGTATGATTACCTGAGTGATTGTAGGCTAAAACATCCGAAGAGTGCCTTAGAGTAGGAGTCTATAATCTCTAAGTGGATTTGTAGACAAGACCCTTTGGTAAGTTCAAAGAGTTAGGGAGAAACGCATACCCTACAACTTTAGAAACACAACGCAACTAGGAATAAGACGTGACACTCAACCATCAATAGGAGATAATTAAGGAGTAATACAAACTAAGTAAACACATCTTTAAACTATCATACGAGCACACATTAATTAGACATAGACTCCCACAACCTTAGTTTAGATAATTAGATAATAGTAGAGTAATCGGTAGAAATACCAACCCCCCCAAATCCAATACCCGAGATTCGTACCTTTCCATTTTTCCTAAAATATAAAAAGATAAAAAATAATCTTCCTCAACCTTAACCTTAGCGTAGTAACTCCCTACTAGCATTCCTATTCCCCTAGAGAACGATATCAATACCCGTGGCTTACCCTAATTACTACACTACAACGATTAGGTTCACTGCCTAGGGTGTTATAAAACTTGCTCGAAGAAAAGGAAGTTTCCTTGACCCCGAACGACGCGTGTAGCGTTATCAAGTTTTTGGCGCCGTTGCCGGGGAATAGAATAGCTAGTTAGTAGTCCACCTCGTTTAGGTTTCTTTGCTTGATTCCTATCAAGTAAACTTTTTTCTCATTTTTAGATTTCTCTTAGTCTATCCCCCTTCTTCGTAACCTTTGTTCGTAACCTAATCACTTTTCATCATGGAAGGTGATAACCCACTACCCTTCATCAACCCACCACCAAATGACCCGCCAAGAGCCCGTACTCTTGGTGAATACTCGAGACCAAGCCACTTAGGCTATAGGAACACCATTGAGCTTCCCGACCAAGCCCAAACTACGGCCCTGCGATCCGACACCATCCGGTTGGTGCAAAACGGATGTGCATTCCATGGACTTCGTTCCGAAGATCCAAATCAGCATCTGAGGGATTTCCTCAAAATCGTCGATTCCATCGACCTTGATGCTACTACTCGGGAGACCACGCGTCTGCGTCTCTTCCAATTCTCTCTACGGGACCAAGCTAGTAATTGGCTTGAGCGACTTCCCGCAGGCTCCATCTCAAGTTGGGATGATCTTACTTCTCGCTTCCTTGCTCAATTTTTCCCACCAGGGAGAACCACTAAGCTTAGGAATGACATCTTGATGTTCCAACAACGTCAAGGTGAATCTCTCTACGAAGCATGGACCCGATTCAAGGACTTACTTCATAAAGTCCCTCATCACGGCATTGATCTTTGGCTCCAAGTCCAAATCTTTTATGATCATGTCAACTTTCCCACTAAGCGATCCATTGACCAAGCGGCCGGTGGAAAACTTAGTGATCTCACCGCAGAAGAATCATGGAAAATAATAGAGGACCTTGCCCTCTATGACAACGAAAGTTGGGATGACCCCCGTGAGCTGCCCAAAACCGTCAAGGCAATCTCCTTGCCTCCTCACGACCGCAGGATGATCGAACTTGAAGATCAGGTTAAGTTCCTCATGAGTTCCTACGAAAATCCTAAGTCTTCACACCATGTGAACAAAGCTTCCTCTTCGTGTGAGCCGTTTTGTGATTCTCATAACACGCGCAATAGCACCCGATCCCCCGAACACGCTTCTGTTGACTACGCATCCTCGCGTATTAATGGAGCAGGAGGAAGATTCCCTACAACACCCGGACCTAGGAATTTCAATGAAACCCGAGAGGCATGGAAAGGAAAGCCTGATTTCTACTGGGGACAAACCAAAGAATTCACCTCTAATGATTTCTCATGGCCCCCACCTAACGGTCCGAACCAACAAAACATCGAAGGGATGTTGCAAAACCTAGTTACATCCCAAGAAACCCAAATAGCTAAGCTCTCGGACCGCTTTAATAATCAACAAGCCGAGATGGATAGGAAAATAGACAACCTTTTGAAAGCCATAGCTAATAGTGATAAGAAGGTTAGTGCTATCTCAACTCCCGAACCTTCAGGCATAGAGATTAAGGATCCAAGCAAGCTAAAGTATGTCCAATTCGTCAATACCATCGCCTTAGTTGAACCTGATGAAACAAATGACGAAGAGGACTATACACTAGTGGATGAGGAAATACCCGAGGAGATAGATGAAGTAGACATTGACTATTTCAACGAATTTCCTACGGACGAAGAACTATCTCGCCACCCTCACTTAGTGCGTGACCTCCGTCACATGTATGTTAGGAAAAGTCCTCGAATTAAGTTTGGGAACCCTTGGAATCTTAACATACCATGTGTCATAGGACACCTTTTTGTGGCAAAAGCTTACATTGATCGCAAGTCCCCAATCAACATAATGACTAGCACCTACTACAATTGGATATTGAAGAAGCCTATTCCAACTAGGCAAGACCCCAATGATCCTAATGTTAGTTGCAATTTTCTTGGTAGAGTTAAGGGATTGCCCGTTTATGTAGGTAGTTTCACGTTTCCTACGGATTTCATAATTGTGGAGGATATTAGCACAGCCATAGACCCTAGCTTATCCCATGTTATTCTAGGAAAACCTTTCATAGAAAGCACCGGGATGACCTATGACCCCTCATTAGGAGTAGTGCGATTCAAGAATAAGACCGATGACATAGCTTACCAAATGCCGTTTAAGATTGAGAAGTTTTCATCACTCTCTAATGATGAAAAGGAACTTAAACTATCGGTCTATTATAGGAATGATGAGGATAGGGAGAAAGGTGTTGATTATGTTATGGCTAAGATTTTCGGATTCTACAAGGATTGCTTGAGCCTAGGACCGGAGTACAGGACCGATTGGGGAGATGATGAACTCTTAGAGAAGCGCATTTTAGGGCACTTCTACAACATGGAATCCCCCATTAGAGGCCGTCAAGAGGACGGTAGTGAGAAAACGTAGGAGCATGACTATGAGTCTAGCTACAAGACTCTTAAATAAAGAAAAGCGCTTCGTGGGAGGCAACCCATGCTTAATTGTTTGCTTGTTAGTGTCATATATCTTTTATTAATTGTTTATCCTCATGTTTAAATTTGTAAAAATGCTTTATTTTGTTTTTAACTTCGTCTTAATTACATATAAAGGTATTTTACATAAGGGATAAGTGTAGGGAGGATTACACACGTTTTCAAAAGAAACGTAAACATGAGAATAACAATTAACTAAAAGATATATATGTTTGTTTGTTCGAGTCAAATGCTTGTATCGAGTCATAATGAATGTTTTGCAGAAATTTTTCCAGATTCTAAAGATGTAAATTTTCCAGAAAATCGCAGACCAGTTTTTGTCAGGATAACCTGACGGCGTCAGGATTGCAACCTGACGGCGTCAGGAAGGAGTAAAAACATCAGATTACTTTTTCTCGTTTTCTGAGCTACTTATAAATTTTTGGAATTTTCCAGGTCTTAATTTTCTTAGAAATTCTGTAAACATTCATTCCACAAGCATTATATCCTAGTTTAAATCGAGTCTTATATATATTATTACCGCCGATTTTACGCGAAGGTTTCGTTTGTTTTCTTCAAATGTGCAGGTTTAGTTTGTCAAGAAGAAGTTACATAAGATTGGAAGGAGCTTTTCACGCATAAATTCTTCTTGAAAAGAATTTAACCACCACTTTACACGGATCCTACCGAGCTAATCAGGGGAGTATTAGTTTCTTTCGTTTTTAATTACCTTCTTTTATCATAACTTTGATACTTTCGGGGAACATTGGGGACAATGTTCAGTTTAAGTGTAGGGAGGGAAAATAAAACGGGAACTTTGAAACTATGCTTATCCTTGACTATTTGCTTTGTCCAATTGTAATTGTGTAATAAACCATGAAAAAATGTCGGTTAGGGTAATTTTGGCACCAAATTTAAAATTTTTCATGACATATAGGAGTGGGCCATTAGTCTTAACAAAAGCGTCTCATGGATAGGAAGTTATATGACTAGCACAAAAACCCTTACCACCCAAATTCCACCCAAAATGTGAGGATCGCCCTTAGATTAGTAGGAATTAAAGCATTCATCTTTAATGCTTAGAGTGTGAACCGGTAGTATATTAGATTCTAGAACTTGTTTTGTGATGCATTCCGAGATCGCAAGTGAGGCTACACTTGTGTAGTTAGGAATAACTAAATGATAAGAGGCATTAGGATAACCCTTGTTTGATACCTGTAATATAATTACTTCTTCCACTTCGGTTGAGTAATTCCCCCACACCCTTTGCGTTGTACTCATCTTTAGTACACGATACCCCTAGTTAACCCCTCAGAGCCTATCCTTTTCGCGGTTCTCGTGATGTTTCGGTTTTTCCGGAATATCAATGAAGAGCATTGTTTACACCCCACCCCCAAATATACACCCAAATCGCCTTAGCCTACCCCTTATGCACTCACTTTTAGTGCAATTATTTGTTATAACCCCAAACCCTTAGTTCAATTATCAAGTTGCTTGCATAAGTTGCTAAGTCGAGTCATATCCTTTGTATACAGTTTTGGGATGATTGGGATTCATGGGAAAAGTTAAAGTTTATGAAATGATGGGAAGGGAACGTTAAATTCAAATTCCCTTTGTTTACGTAATAATGTACCCCAAGTGTTTTGATCTTTTCAATTCGGGTCAAATTAGTGTTAGAATAATAAAAACTCAAGTGTAGGGATATGCTTATAAATCCCTAGTATTTTGATGTTATCTTAGAGGATGGTAGAGTAAAAGTGTATAAAAAAAAAAAAAAAAAAAAAAAAAAAAAAAAAAAAATCGAAAAAAAAAATAGAAAAAGAGAAAAGAAAAAAAAATAGAGTGATTAAAAAAAAAAAAAAAAACGGGCTACCATCCTACATCTATCCTTTAAATTTATGTTTGTTTATTTCAGTTATCTAGAGTTTAGAGTGTCGAGTCTTGGCTTAGCAACGCCATTCTTCATATGCAGTTAACATAAAGATTTTTGACTTACCACCACTATATAGCCTATCCCACCAAACCCTTATTTCCCTACCGTAAGCCTAACATTACAACCCTTTAAAAGACCTCTTTGATAGTCTTTCCTAGGTGCTTACGCCAAAGCGATGGAGGTTTGATCTATTCTCAAGCCTATGGTAATCTATGTACTAGGACCGGTTAATGAGTGTTTATCTTCCATTTCCTATATTGTTATATTTCATTTATACACCTGAGAGAGATGTGAGTATCCAAACACCCCATGTGAGGTGCTAGTATGTAATTTCCGTGCTTGTTATGACTTTTGCGGGGCTTATATGTGTTGTGGACCGTTTTGAATTCATGCTGAATGACCCCTAACTTATAAATTAATTGGCTAAAAGCACATTTGCTTGAGGACAAGCAAATAACAAGTGTATGGATATTTGATAAGGTTTTAAAAGGTACCATTTTGAGGGGTCGTTTAAGTCCTTATTTGATCACTTTTGTATCCGTTATTGCTTAATATCGTTCCTTTTCACTTTTTAGGTCTCGTGAAGGCAAAATGCTGGAATGGCACTTATTTGGACAGAAAGTCGCGAATATATGAAGAAAATGGCCAAAGTCGAAATCAGACACTCACAGTCGCTGAATGTAGAAGGCGACGGCGTCAGGAGCTCTTTGCGACGCCGTCGGAGAATTATTGTGACGGGTCAGAACTCAAAACTCGTGTTTTCAAGGGACGGCGTCTAGTTGTGAAAGAGTAGGCCGTCGCTACTCAGACGGCCTAGATGCGATCCAGACGACGTCAGAAGCTGAAGAGGACGGCGTCACGGACATAAGGTTAACGTGGCCAAGACGAAACCCTAATGGCGGCGACACGACGGCGTCACTAAACATAAGGTGACGCCGTCGCAATTGTAATCTTATATATAGAATCCGAATTTTTCAGTCTTTGTGTGGAGAGTCTTTGGAGTAAAAACCTAAAACCGAACCTAAGGTGTCTTGTACAGTATTTTAGGGTTTTTAACCCTATCTTACACCAAGATAAGTCTTTGCTTCATTAATTCAATTATGTCTTTGATTATTTGTGTGTATGCTTGCATGTTCTCCATGTCCGGCTAATTTATTTGTGTGTTTGCTTAGGAAGTATGAAACTTAATTATTAAATATTGATTGGTTGTTTCTTGTCTTAGTTGATTAATGATCTAGTAATGCGATAGGTCATTCGTTGTGTACTTAATGCTTGATTCATCTTTGTGAACCTTAGAGTATGATTACCTGAGTGATTGTAGGCTAAAACATCCGAAGAGTGCCTTAGAGTAGGAGTCTATAATCTCTAAGTGGATTTGTAGACAAGACCCTTTGGTAAGTTCAAAGAGTTAGGGAGAAACGCATACCCTACAACTTTAGAAACACAACGCAACTAGGAATAAGACGTGACACTCAACCATCAATAGGAGATAATTAAGGAGTAATACAAACTAAGAAAACACATATTTAAACTATCATACGAGCACACATTAATTAGACATAGACTCCCACAACCTTAGTTTAGATAATTAGATAATAGTAGAGTAATCGGTAGAAATACCAACCCCCCCCAAATCCAATACCCGAGATTCGTACCTTTCCATTTTTCCTAAAATATAAAAAGATAAAAAATAATCTTCCTCAACCTTAACCTTAGCGTAGTAACTCCCTACTAGCATTCCTATTCCCCTAGAGAACGATATCAATACCCGTGGCTTACCCTAATTACTACACTGCAACGATTAGGTTCACTGCCTAGGGTGTTATAAAACTTGCTCGAAGAAAAGGAAGTTTCCTTGACCCCGAACGACGCGTGTAGCGTTATCAGGTATTAAAACAATTCTTCACTCATCACACTTTTAAGTGTGATGATTTTGATTTAGAAATAATTCTTCACACTTTTAAATGTGAGATTGAAATTTGAGGCAGGTTTTACTTATCAGGTTTTAATATTTATAATTACTCGTTATACCTATGGTATACTTTAATGCACTAACGGGCAGTGTACCCGGTCGTGTGTAGTATAGTATTCGGTAAAACCGAGGTCGTCCCAAGATCTATGTGTGCGGATTTATACTAAATCTAGGTGTCACAGATTTTAATATGATTTCAATATGGAATTTACTAATTAACTACTAAAGCAGATAAAGACAAAGGTTGTGATCAATAAAAGAGAGCGGTACTAACCTAGTTACTCATCCTAACTAGTAGTGTTTACGTCTAATTACTTCCAATTCCTTCAGGTGAGGTCAAAGTCGAGAAGACATCATTTAGTCAGTTCGTCCTAACCTATCAGCAAAGAGTACCACTGGAGAAGTCAGGTGTCCCCTCATAAGTCCAGTTGTTTCTGGTCTCCTAAGCCAAGTCATTAAGTAATGCTACATGCTAAATTTATAATAGTGAGTACCCGGGCGCTAGCAACTTAAACACTCACCCCTTACTTCTTAAGTTCATCCAAACGTAGGTGATCAGTTGGTCAAATCGCACAAGTAGAAAGGGTCGTCAGTTGGTCATATCTTACCCTTCCCATCTCAGTCTACTCACTTAGGGTCAGTTGTTCATATCTCCTAAGCGACTAGCCTCTACCGCCATTCAAAACTACCGAAACTAGGGTAGCTACCAATAAATTATGCATGCATATACTTAGAAATAATTATACGGAAACAATGTAAACACAAACAAAACAATTAAAGAATCATAACTAGGCCAGCACCAAGAGGTGCTTAGCCACTCATATTAACTATACCAATCAATTCAATGTTTAATGTTACGAAATACATGAATTGAAAGTAAAGAAAAGAAAAAAAGCTAATGCTTATCGTAGGGGAGTGATTTCTCCCTTGGAGATGACTCCGTATGCTCCCCTAGATCTGCCTTCTACTTCTTCTCACGTTCACTGATTATTGTGTGCGAAATGGGATGATTTAAAATGCTGGAAATCGTGGGATATTTATAGGTCAGATCTGGTTACGGCGTAACTAATTATAGGAGTTACACCGTAACATACAATTCTTCGTAATTTGCACTAGATATGCTGGTTACGGCGTAACTATGGAAAGAGTTACGCCGTAGTTGTAGCACGAGTTACAGCGTAATTAGCAGCGACGCGGAACCTCATTTGACCTAATATGGTTACGTCGTAATCTTGTATAGAATTACGTCGTAATCTTCCATTGAGTTGGTTTTCTGAGCCACGCTTTAGTTACGGCGTAATGTGAGAGAGGAGTTACGCCGTAATTTCTTCAAAGTGAGCATACTATGATAAATCTTTAATAAATTCTCCAAATCCGGGTCTCTTTAGCTCCAATGCTCGTAATTTACCTGAAAGTGTAAAACATAAGAAAACAAGCGTAAATCCATATAAATGATATAAAAGACGAGCATTATCGGGGGGAATTGACACTTAATATTCAGGATTATTTGATGTTATCAAATATCCCCCACTTGAACTCTACTTGCCCTCAAGTAGACATTATAGATAGATTCCTAAAGAGATTTCTCTCATTACATGGAAAATATAAGTTTACAAATCCCTTAAGCTAGAATAAAACAAAGCCGAACGCCTCACGAAATGGGAACGAAACACTCAAATCTCTCAACTACTCTGAGTGTCAATTTCGGGGTGATCACTCAATCGCACAGTCATGGCATGTATCCTATCATAAGCTTGGCGGTTACACAAATATCCACCACTAGAGTTAAGGACAAAACAATTCTCAAAGGCAATATGGGTAGACACGACAAAGGTTAAGGATAATTTGTCATTACTAACAAGTCACGGCGAAGTGGACAAAATCAATGATACGTGACCAAATCCATGGCCAAGAAACTAAAGATTGCTCGCTGCATCACCTAGACACGCTTCATGACTAAAGGGTAGGATAAGACATGGGATATATAGATGGTGTAAAATAAAAATCAAGAAAATAGTCTAAATCCATAACTAAGACATCACAACTTACCGTCCGCCCAAAGTTCAAGTTTCGAAGTTAAGAAATCGGATCATGATATACTAGGTAGATGTGTTATTAGAGGACGTTGTGATGGGCACACCACCTTTTCTCCAACTGTTAGCGTAATTACCAACTTCAATATTTAAATATGACCGAGGTGGCCTCCTCGATACTAAATCTATGTAAAGCTCGTAACATAGTGCTTATAACATCGCACTTTACAATCAACTGAATAACAAATACATAATTTTTTTTTTCGAATAATAAACATAACATCCTCCCACTTGATATGAACAATGGGAATTCGGGGGGTCTTCAATGATTTTTAAGAATATGTCGTCGACGAAAGCGTGATTCCCGAACCTTTTCACTTGAACCTTGAACTTAGGAAAATGATGACTTCTCAATCACAAATAAAGACTACAGGGTAGGCTAAGGTGTATAGGTGTAATGAAACAATATAACGGGTTAACAAAATGAAAGGAATGGCTCAGATGGGTGTATCTAGGGGTATCTTGCAGTGCAACAAAAGGGTTTTACATGGGGGTCGAGAAGTCGAGGTGACTAATCGATAGACACACAATGGTAGGCTATTTGGGTGATAATCCTATAATACTGTCTTCTTAAACTGAAAAGTCCAAATACATCGAGCTAACTCAACATACCTCATCTATGGTCTCGAAATGATGCAAAGGCAAAGTTCTAAAGTTTATAAGCTACGGCACACTCATAATTTGGTGGATTTGGGGTAATAATTTAGAAACGGATAAGGCTAATCTCACCATATAATATCAAGGGTTGTATGTGCTTGGCTAAGGTCTAATCTAGTTAGGTTAAGAAAAAATGTCAAAATTTTAAAAATGGCATAATTTTTTCAAAATAAACTAGAAAAACGAGAGCAAAATAAAGTTCAAGAGACAATTCTACTCCCGTCCCCCACTTGAATTGTACAAAGTCCCTTTTGTACTAAGCGTTAAATTAAGGTGAAGAGAAAAGTAGAATTAGAGCGAGAACTTCCCTGAAATTTGCTTCAAAAAGAAAGAAGGCCCACGAAAAAGAGTCGTGCCTTCGCATAAGCATCCACGAGCAAACTTCAATCCCTGAAATCACATTACCGACAAGAATAATTCTAAAAAGAAAAAAATGAAAAATGAAAAATAAACCTAACTCACTTTCGTAGAAATCACGGTTGCATTTAGCGCATGCAACAAGCCTTTTAAACCACTTGGTCTCCAAGTGGACGAGTGTAGTCTCGTGAGGGCTTACAGGGAACATACCCACAAAGTTCATTTAAAAGACTAATACAAGGTCATTGTGTTTTAAAATAAAAGAAGTAATGCAGAGGATAGTAACGTCGTAACTCCATAAGGAGTTACGCCGTAACTTGGCAAAACCTGGCATACACTGCAAAAGAATAGCTACGGCGTACCCACTGGAATGGGATTACGCCGTAATTGGTAATGCTTCTGAAGTTCTGTTGCAAAAGGGCATGTTAGGGCGTAACCATGAGAATGAGCTACGCTGTAACTCTGGTCAGATCAGCATGCTGCAACAACAACTTTTCTTCGTTTCCTACAAAAATGGTTGAAAACACAAAACTCGATAGAAATAGAAATAAAACAAATGAAAGGGATAATTTGAGTTGTCTTCCGGAAGAGCACTTTTCTTTATTTACGAGTCTTTAAGTAGACTTAGAGCCTCGGGCCATTATGGTGGCCTTTGAACTTGGCCAACTTCCTTCATGTCCTTTATCAAGTTGTGTCTGACCCAAGCGACATTTGTGGCAGTGCGGAGGTACTCTTTAGTCTCGATCTTCTGAATTTTGCAAAACTTTTCGTCCAACCCCAAATGGTATCTAGTAAACTCATACTTTTTGGCTATGATTGGTGGCGGCCTCTTATACGGAATCCTAAGGAGTTTGCACCTCCTTTGCTCGTATGCTTCAACATCGGGGTCAGAAAATTCCTCTTTCCCTTGCAACTCAAGGTAATCTAAAATCCCCTCTATGTCATCGTCGTCAGACTCAGTGCCTTTAAACCATTCCTCGTTGAGCAAATATTCTACCAGTATACGTTTGCATTCTTCTTTCTCATTTCTTACCGATTCTTTGGTATCCTCAGTCGTTATGTCACTCAATTTGTTCGGACCCTCGTCGTTCGAATTTCTTTTACTCATATAATCTTTCCAGATCTTTTCCTTCGTCAATACATCTACTTTTTCATATTTGATCTTGAACCAACTGTCAAATCCCAAGTTGTCTAATCAAGGCAATTTCGTCCTTTTCGCATCGTTGATTGAGGTCCAAAAGAATTCATCCTCCCCAACTCTCATTAAGCTGCTTCCCCTATTACATTTATCGTCATAAGGGTCACATGATGCCCATAAAACTTCCCCAGGAGTTTTTATCTTTTCACACCAATGACTTCGGGCTTCTTTGTCATCAGTTAAAGGATCTTCCACGCAGTGGATATCATCATTAACCAATTCTTTTTTTAGATAGTGGTCCTCCTAGTCAACCTTGAGCCTTTTTAGAAGATTTGGGTTAATCTGAGGATTCCCGAATTATATTGCATACCAATCATCAAATGACAAATTTTCGAACTTGACATCATGCCTTTCAAGCTCGTGAGGGCACGTCCTTTCTTCTTCTTTCATGCTACCATCCCCATTGCAATACTCGCGAAAAGGGTCGCACGTAGGCCATGCTTGCATGGACTCATCATCAGTTATGATTATCGGAGTGCAACAGTGAATGATAGGTGGCTCTTCTTCTTCCTCGAGTGAGAGCTTTTCCAATCTTTCTTCATCAGTATATGCAGGCCACATGAATTTGTTACCTTTGACCCTCTCCTTATCGGTTCCTCCATCACAAATTTCGTTCCTAGGGTCGCATGAAGCCCATAGACCATACCCTTTACCCTTGGCAACTGCAAAAGCTTTACACCAATGATACTTCTTTTTAGATGGAGATTGTGGGCATAAATTATTATCATGAGACCATCCGTTAACAACCTGCGTCCCTGATTCATCTTCCTCAAGAAATCTGTCTGCTCATGTATCCTAGTTACGCCGTAACTGTGTTGTTTGGTTACGGTGTAACTCCTCAGTGTCATTATCATCAGTGTTATTAATAATGCCACGATCACTGTCAAAAATGTAGTTACGCCATAACTCACAAGAGGTGTTACGGCGTAATGATCTGCGCAAAACCGTCAAGTCAAACAGACTTAAAACAGCTTAAGCACAGATGCAATTAAGATCAGAGAATACAATGGATTCCCGGGTCGTTATGTCCCACGGAGACTCAATGGTGTGCAAACACTTGATCAGACGATAGAATGATCACTAATGATAGCGATCAGGAAGGATTTGGATAGGATAATTATACTAAAGTAAAAGGTTATAAAATAAAGCGACTTAAATGCAAATTAAGAAAATTAAAAAAGTTAAAAATATTAAATAAACGCTATCACTATTTTTACAATGATGTTTTTATGATTTTATAAAACAAAATAACTTAAATAAACTATTTTAACTAAAACGTAAACTTAAAATATCTAAAAACGTGACTTAAAATGAAAACGAGCGTTACGTTTAAAAATTACGCTGGAGCGCAAGCAAAAACGTAAAATTTATGAAATAAAAGGCCTACGAGTGTAAAACTAATTTTATTACGTACTATATGACAAAAGAAAATTTTAGAAAAAAGATTTATATTTTTTTGACTTTTATATTTTTTATTATGAATTAATTACTATAAAACACTAATTAAATGTTTAAAAATACTAAAACTTATTGGAAAAATCTGAAACTTTTTGTAAAAACACTTTATAACAATACTAAATTAAGAAAATTGAAAAAGATGAAAAAACTACTTCGAATAAGCTGGAAATAAGCTCTTAAGCTCGTATAGGCTTAAAGAACTAAAACTGGGCAAAGAAGGTTAAGTATTTAATGTTGCAAACATAAACATAAAAAAGACCCTAGTGCAGATGGTTGGAGTGGGTGTGCTGTGTGCGTGCAGGAGGCCTCCAGGAGGTCCTGGGTTCGATTCCAGCAGCCCCTTTTTTGAACTTTTTTTTTTTTTTCTTGATTTTTCTTTTGCAAACTTATTAAACACACTTAAATAAGCACTTATTAAAACTACAACTCTTTGCAAAAGCAACTAAAAAGCTCAGTTGAGCTTAAGGTTTCCAACAGTGGGCTTTAAGAATAAATAAGCATAAGCTTTAAGCCAAATTGATTAATAAGCTAGTTAATGAGCAAAGATTGATTGAAATAAGCTAATACTAATGATTATAAACTAATGTGAACACTGAATAAGCACAATAACTAGAAATAAGCACCTAATAAGCACAAATAAGCACTGTTGCACATGGCATTTTCAGAAAAAGGGGGTCAAAACAAGCTTAAAAATAAGCACTTTACAAGCTAATTAAAACTGAACTAGTATTTTTCTATTTTTGTTGAGCAACTGAATATTAATTTCCCAAAAGCATTTAAGCTTAATCCTAATATTAAACACACAATGAAAATCTAAAGTTTATTCAAAAACAGCTATTTGAGAAATTTTGACTTTTTAACAAAACTAAAAGGTTGACTATTATGAGTTTTGATCTAGATTTCCTACTTGAAAATGATGTTATACGATTAAATAAAGCTATTGCAAACTTAGTTTATGAATTCTAAACACAAAAACTAACTTTTGATTTGTTAGAATCTCAACAGTGGAGTACTTAAGGTGGAAACAAGTGAATTTGACTTTGAGCCTGTTCAAGCACAAGATTATTAATGCAAAGGGCTAAATTGAGCTAACCAAGCATGAGACAACAGGTCCTAACCATTGAACAAACCTCTAGCACAGTCTACATGCTCAATCCAAACACCCTTTTGTAAGACTGAAATGAACTTAAAACAAGATTACCACTAAATTAACTAATTCCATTGATCAAACTGAGCTAAATTATCTTCAATATAACTAAATAAACAAGTTAAAACAGATTATGACTATAAATACCACTATCAACAAAATATGCAAAACGACTTGAAAAGTGAAAATAAGGAAATTACTAACCACTATCCAGTTGGTTTGCAGACCAAAACCAAACCAAATTCTGATCTAACCTAACTAAATCTAACCCCAAAGCATCCTCTGCATCAACCAAATATCATCACCATGCCCATTTTTGGTCCAGTTGACTTTTGTTGACCATACTCTAATATTGGTTGAAAATTAATTATAAGCTTATAGAAAACTATAACAAGCCTTAATAAGTTTATGTGAGATGAAAATTGAGCTTTTACAAGCTTGTAAGTGAGAACTTGAAACTGAATAATACCACAGTAAACACTAAACTTGGAATTTAAATAAAAACTTGATATTGATGCTTAAAAGTAAATTACAAAGATAAGATTACTTGAGTTTCATACAATAAAGCTTAAAGTTACATTTTAAAACTCTTAATTAAGATAAGTAAAAAAAACGACATTCAAAGAAAAAAACTAAAAACTAACTACTACTTTGAAACTGCTTCTATCTTCTCTTTTATGGATGAAAATTCTTCCCCACTTGTTTCTGAGCTTATCCCACCACCATTGGATGAGTCAAAATGATCCCAGCCATCAATTTTACTTTTGGCGCCAAAAAGTCTTTGGGTAGATTTGAGCAGGTTTTTTGATATTAATGGGTTTTGGGTGTTAGTAGAAGAGGAGGGGACAAGGGGGATGGATAGGTGAGGAGGGGGTTTGAAAATGTTGGAAAACCATGTCTGGTTTTGAGTTTACAGGGGAGGAGAGGGATGTCTACAGTAACTGGCGGTTTTCATTGTTGTTTGACTTGCGTTGACTGGAGGGGTGATATCAAAAGGCCGGGTTAAAGTTTGGGCCAGCTGGTATAGGATTGGATTTGGGCCTAGGGATAGTGTATTGGACTTGGTATAATATAAAGGTCCATTTGTTGTTTAGTTAAGCACAAGGACCAAACATGTAAATTAGAAACTCCAAGGACCAAAGCTGAGATTTCTGAAATATTACCCAATGGTCAAACTTGTCATTCTCAAATAATTAAAGGACCATATTTGCCATTTTCTGAAATTTGAAGGACTAAACATGACAATTTTCAAACTTAAAGGACCATTTTGTAATTTTCTCAAAACTTTGTATATTTTTCACCAAAGGACTTATTTTGACAACTTATGATTTAAAAGGACCTTTGGTGACTTTTCTTTTGAAATTTTGACTCAGGGACTAAATTTGACAATTTTTGAAACTTGGGGGACTAAAACTGCAATTTTTGCAAATTTGATATGTTTTTCATCTGATTTTGATATTTTTGCATTTAAAACACATAAAACAATGATTTGTGATATTTTGATCATTTTGATGTGTTTCTGAGTGTTTTCAGATGATTTTGCAGTTTAAATAATACAAAAATGATGAGTATTTAGACACTCATCACGTAACTCCACACTGTCGCCAGAATTTTCACTCGAATCCAAACTTCTGGTGGGAGAATTGGCTTGTAACTTCGAGTCTTCATCAGAAAAGATGACCTTGCATTCCATTACGGGTTTTGTCCCTTCCGGTTTAGTAATATTCATCCTTACCTTCTCACTAAGCTTTTCCACCATTGTTTCTAGGTTTTTTTAGGGTTGTGTCGTGATTGGAAAGACTTTTATCAGTGTTTTCCTGGAATTCTTTTAGCCATTCATCTTGTTCCTTTTATCTTCGGGCTGAAGTTTCCAGAAATTTGTTAATGGTCTCTTCAATATTGGGCCTTTTTTCTCCATAAGGCCCACGGTTATAGTTTCCAGCAGGTCCTCCACAATACCCATTACTATTGCGATTATCTCCTTAAAACGGTCGATTTTCACCGTATTTGGCTTCTTCGATTGTGTCTTCTTCGTTAATGTGAGGACAATTCTTGGTGAGGTGTCCTCCTCCACAGCCTTCGCAACCTACTTGGATGGCATGAATAGTTTCTCTGATCTTACGCATATCTCGACTCAGATTTTCAATTTTGCTAGTGATGGCTACAATTCCGTCAAGATTTCTGTTATGGTTTCTTTTGCTTCATCCATCGTGCCATTTTTGGGAATGATAAGCCATTTTCTGGATGGCTTCAATTGCAAGAGAAGGAGTTATGCTTGGAATTGGTCCTTGGTAGTCCAGCATCTGTCTTGTAGTCAAGTTTATTCCTTTGTAGAAGATATTGACTTTATGTTGGTTGATTAGATCATGTGTAGGACATTTGTCGAGAATATAGTTATATCTATCCCAGGCTTGATACAATGTTTCATTGTCTTCTTGTTAAAGGATTTCCAAGAGCTGGTTAGATATTTTTTACGGAGAACAATACCTCTGGATGAAGTGATTCTTAAGTAGAGCCCAAGTATCAACTGCCCTGGCGAGCAATCTTTCGATCCATCTTCTGGAAGCCCCCGTAAGAGTTATGGGGAACACCCTTAGCATAACAGCGTTATGAGACACACCCGAAATGTTGAAAAGGCTTGCGATGTACAAGACATTCTCAACGTGCTCATACGCATCTTCGTACCTGTTTCCTGAAAAAGGGTTAGCACGGAGCTCATTCATAAATTGATCTTCAATTTCGAAACGAACATTAGCTCCAATTGCCGATCTTAAGAGCCCCGACCCTTGTTCTTCTCTTTTCAACGCTAAATATTCCTCAAGAGTGAGGTCATCGATGTTAACAACTTTCATGGTACCTGAAAATAGAAATCCTAATATAACTCCCCGGTAGCGGCGCCAAAAACTTGATACAGTTTTTACTGACCAGGTTTTAATATTTATAATTAGTCGTTATACCTATGGTCTACCCTAATGCACTAACGGGAAGTGTACCCGGTCGTGTGTAGTGTAGTATTCGATAAAACCGAGGTCGTCCCAAGAGCTATGTGTGCGGATTTATACTAAGTCTAGGTGTCACAGATTTTAATATGATTTCGATATGGAATTTACTAATTAACTACTAAAGGAGATAAAGACAAAGGTTGTGATCAATAGAGGAGAGTGGTGCTAACCTAGTTACTCATCCTAACTAGTAGCATTTACGTCTAATTATTTCCAATTACTTCAGGTGGGGTCAAAGTCGAGAGGACATCATTTGGTCAGTTCTTCCTAACCTATCAGCAAAGGGTACCACTGGAGAAGTCAGGTATCCCTTCATAAGTCCAGTTATTCCTGGTCTCCTAAGCTAAGTCATTAAGTACCGCTACATGCTAGATTTATAATAGTGAGTGCCCTGGCGTTAGCAACTTAAACACTCACCCCTTACTTCTTAAGTTCATCCAAACGGTAGGTGATCAGTTGGTATAATCGCACAAGTAGAAAGGGTCGTCATATGGTCATATCTTACCCTTCCCATCTCAGTCTACTCACTTAGGGTCAGTTGGTCATATCTCCAAAGCAACTAGCCTCTACCGCCATTCAAAACTACCGAAACAAGGGTAGCTACCAATAAACTATGCATGCATACACTTAGAAATAATTATACGGAAGCAATGTAAACGCAAATAAAACAATTAAGGAATCATAACTAGGCCAGCACCAAGAGGTGCTTAGCCGCTCATATTAACTATAACAATCAATTCAATGTTTAATGTTACGAAATATATGAATTGAAAGTAAGGAAAAGATAAAAAAAAAATAATGCTTATCGTAGGGGAGTGATTTCTCCCTTGGAGATAGATCCGTATGCTCCTCTAGATCTGCCTTCGACTTCTCCTCACGTTCACTGATTGTTGTGTGTGAAATGGGATGATTTGAAATGCTGGAAATCGTGGGGTATTTATAGGCCAGATCTGGTTACGGCGTAACTAATTATAAGAGTTACGTTGTAACGTACAATTCTTCGTAATTTGCACTAGATATGCTGGTTACGGCATAACTATGGAAGGAGTTACGTTGTATCTTCAATAAATATTAGTTACGCCGTAGTTGTAGCACGAGTTGCGGCATAATTAGCAGCGGTGCGGAACCTCATTTGACCTGATATGGTTACGTCGTATCTTGGATAGAGTTACACCGTAATCTTCTGTTGAGTTGGTTTTCTGAGCCACGCTTTAGTTAAGGTGTAATGTGAGAGAGGAGTTACGCCGCAACTTCTTCAAAGTGAGCATACTATGATAAATCTTTAATAAATTCTCCAAATCCGCGTCTCTTTAGCTCCAATGCTTGTAATTTACCTGAAAGTGTAAAACATAGAAAAACAAGCATAAATCCATATAAATGATATAAAATACGAGCATTATCGGAGGAAATTGACACTTAATATTCATGATTATTTGATGTTATCAAAATTCTTCACACTTTTTAAATGTGAGGATTTTGAAACAATTATTCACACACTTAAGTGTGAATATCTTTAAAAAAATATATTATTCATAAAGTACCAAGAAAAAAGTGTGTAGAAATGATATATTTGTTGTAGTGATTTTGATTTAAAAATTTCATAGACATCTTGGTTCAGTGTATTGTACGACATCTAGATTTGGATTTACATCTCTGAAACTACCTTAAAGTTATGGCCAAAGTATATTCTACTACCCAAAACTTGGTTAATCGGGTTTCATAGTACCTAAACTATCATAGGTGTAGCCTAGTACCCAATACTTGTAAACCCTGTCATATTAGTACCTTGACTCACTTTGACTCGCTTGGAGTACTTTGACTGAATTTCTTATAATTTTCATTGACATAAGGGTCGGACATCACGTTTGGGCATCATAATGAGACAGAGGATATGGAGCGCTTGGGTGATTGATATTGATATACTGTTCATGGAGAACAAGAATAGCCAAAACACGCTGGAGCAATACACCACCTTGCTAGAACCTAAAAAGTGTCTAGTATATATCTATCTATATATTTTATATAATAAAACACATTTTTTAGCTTTCTTTTTATAAATTTTTTCCTAATGGTTAATTAACAGGTTCTCTATATGGATTTTATGTCTTTTCTAATGGTTTGTTCTATGTTTAAAATAAATGAAAATTTTAAATTTTATGAAAAAGAAAGTCTCTTAGCTTTCATTGTTTCGTTATAGTGAGCAAGGCATATTATCTGATTTTATCATATATGCCGCATGGCCGGTTTTAAGATAACATCACTGCTGAGATGGTTAATTAACAGGTTCTTTATATGCTTATTTTTTGGGAAAGGGGAACTAAGGAAAGGGGAACTAACAGCCCCGGCAAATATTATAAACACTAAAAAATATATACAATCAACTTATAGGGACAAAACTCATATAAGCAATGTTCCTAGACATGCCCAAAACTTGCTTTGAAAACACGACTAGAAAAGAAATTAACAAACAAAACTTACATATAGAGCTATAGATCTATCCTTGCTTGCCGGTCATCTTATTTAAACATCTTATTATTATGATTTTTCTTTGTTTTGATAATACTGTATGAATACTTTTTGTTACAAATCACGTATAGAGAGGAATCCGCTCGATCTATTGGCACGAACAAGCAAGATCTGGCCATAAGATATAATTCATGACCAGGACGGGGTGTCCACCGGAATGAAGGATAAGCGGACAAGATAAAACCAGTGGAACCAATAACACGGGCCGGCGCCTCGAGCAATACACCACCTAGCTAGAACCTAAAAAGTGTCGAATATTATATCTATCCCTCTATCTAATAAAACACATTTTTTAGCATTCTTTTTATAAATTTTTCCTAAAATATCTAAGCATTACTTACGTCACGTGTCCGAAAATAGTTTAGAAACATTTTTTTTTTTTTTTTTTTGGTAAAGGGTTTCCCCGGTAAAATGTATTATACCAAAAAACATTGAAGTACAAAAGGTGTAGGTGAAGTCCTACATCCCGGCCCGTTACATGGGCGAATAAGAACGCACCGTAGTGCAACAAACCACACCATCATGAGAATGACAAGCCGAACTCATGAACAAGCTTTAACAAGCTACTAACCAAAACACTAAATAAGAATGACACATCCATTCTTATTACTTACAAAGAAAGAAGCAAAACAACTTTCTAAATCAAACCACCGAGATGGCAACACAAGCTCCTGAAAAACGTCTCATCAATGGTTAACACAGAAATGTGTTCATTCTGAAAATATTAAGAGGCGTATAATGAGCATGATACATGCTATTTCTTTCAGCAGCGACTTCCAAATAGCCTAAGCGGCTAACTTCCAAATAAGACGACCCAAGAAACATTAAAAAGCAGCAGCACAAGAGCAACACACCCTTAATGTCCATATCACATACATGATCACCCTTAGACAAGAAGCAATCACAAAGCAACCATTAAGCATATACATACAGATTAAACCTTCGATATCAGAAGGAAATCCCAGCAACCTCGTCTCCCTTTTACCCATATTAGCAGCAGGTACTAAGATCAACATCATCATGTATGTATAACACTCCACTCAGCCATAAAGATGAGAAAGAGTCACTACCTGATCCCACATGAATGGATCAATACAAACCACACATGAACACCACAGTCGACACAGATCCCACATCAATGGATCAATACAAATCCCAGCAACCTCGACACAAACAAAAACGTGACATCCTAAAGAAAATCAATCGATTATATCAGGGCATAGAATGAAACACGTAAATACAACAAAACCCAAAACAATGATCGAAAAAACCACAGTAAAGGGTTTCGTTAGGACATGATCAATCAAAGATCAATCGACCCTAATACCTAAAAACAATAAAGTTTTTAAGGTTCCAATAAGCAAAACAACACAGCGGAAAATCAGATCCATAACAAAACGATATCCTAATAAAAAGATTAGAAGAAAATCGTCTGAAAGAACAGATTTAGGCGATGTTGTAATGGCGGGTCAAAAAGGTTTTTCTCTCCCCAAAGGGTTTTGGCAGAAACACAGCACACCACCTCAAAAAACACAACCCTATAACCGATTGCATACCAAGAACACGAATCAGAGATCATATTTTAGTAGAGAGGCGGTTAGGAGGGTTGATTTAGGCCTGGAATAGATGGGAAAGTGGTGGCTGGAATCGCCCATAGAGAGAGAGAGAAAACTTTTTGACTAATGTAATTGTATATATCTAGAAACATTTGTTTGAATTGGCGAGTATGTATGGTTTATGTTTATGCGATTCTAAACAAAATTGATTGGCACTTTGCTAACATATAAACATCTAGATTTAGATCTAGATCTGCTAACGAAGTTGACTTAGAAAATTTCTTAAACGATTGACTATAACCAAGTCCTATATGTGAAATTAAATACACTGCTTCACATGTTATCATTTGTTTTCTTTTTTTTCTGTTACACCTATAGTTGGTTATCCATTATTAATCTCTTCATAAGGAGAATTTTTTTAAAAACTCATAAAATTTTCAAAAAATAATATCTTATTAAAATACTTTTTGAAGTCTAACAACAGAGGGGTTGTTATTTCGCTAGCTGTAGATTTAAAAAATATCATCAAAACATTGACTTTATTTTGGTTTAATGCTTTTTAGACGTTACACATTATCTATTTGATGTGTTTCATTTATTGGACAATGTATTCTAAATCCTTTGATTCATATATTTGGATTTGAAGTGTAAAGATGTTAGAACGTGCAAGCACACTGTAAGTCAAAACACACACAACTAGCAATTCATACAAGTATACAACTCAAATTTACAAAACTTCCACTTATTACTGTTCTTACGACAAGAAACCTAAAGCTCTTAAGAAACTTAACTTGCGACGAGTAAATAAGTAATTACTCCAATGCTTCATATGAATTAGCTCTCAGTCACCTTTTGCTTAAGGTCCCCTTGATTAGTTACATACCACAAAATGAAGTTGAACCAGATGAATGGTAAGACACATATACAATTTATATCCAACTACTTCACATGTTATCATAGACTAATCATACCATTTTACATATGCTTGGTATTTTTTATTCTATGAGGATGTGACTGACAAAATTATAATTGTGAAGGAAGGAATAAACTAATGCAGGCTTATCTGGGGATTGAGATATTAAAAATGACCATAAAACATTGACTTACTTTATTTAACATAATATTTCAAATTTTCAACAATCATTTTGTTTTAAATCTAGATTTGGATTTTTTGTTCTATGCATGGGGTATTTGCATATCGACATCTAGATTTGGTTTTAGATCTCTCATTGCATCTCTTTATTAATGAAACTGACCTTATAATTATGGTGTAGCCTAGTACCTCATACTTGTAAACCCGGTCATATTATTACGTTGACTCACTTTGAAACGCTTGGAGTCCCTTGACTCAATTTTTCACTTCTTATTATCATAGGGCCGGACATTACATTTGGGCATCGTAATGAGACTGAGGATATGGAGCACTTGGGTACGTGATTGATATTGATATACTGTTCATGGAGAACATGAATAGCCACAAACACACCAGAAAGAAATACAAGTATGTGACTCTTAATGTCAACCCTTCCGCTTTATTACAGTGCAGAGATGAGATTAGTTGATTGTACATTTGTGATTATTTTACTAGTATGTCACTGCCTCGTATTATGATATGGAATTGTGGTTGATTGTATTTGTAAAGCAGTAAGTGAATAAATGTGGATGAACATGAGTTTTTGAGTTTATAATTAATCAAGGAGAAAACTAGCATGGAAGCATGTCAAAAGTTCAAACTTAATAGAAAAGAAAACGTACTTACCTAACCTTAGGGGGTGTTTGTTTAAGCTTATATGTGAGTTTATGAGCTTAATTATTTATTTCGGCTTATATTTCTTTTTGGGTAAAAGGGCTTCACCCTGGTAAAATATTTTGACTTATATTTCATAAATATCATAAATATTAGCTTGAACTTCAAAACAAATTAATAAACAACTGACCTGACTTGAACCCTAAAGTCGATTCTCTCTGGCGATACAAGCGAACACGATTATCCCTACGATACCCTAAAACTCGAACTCACAATTCATTAATTCTTCCACCTGCGTTGGTATCGTGGGTCGGTGCATTTATTTTCATATACTCGCTTGTGTTAACTTTTGGTTGCTTTGGTGTTCCTATTGCAATTGGGCATTACTTTAATATATTATTATACTCAATCATTATCATTCTTGATCAACATGATGGTTGGTAACTGAACTTGAGACATCATCAACGAAGCATGTAATTTTATTGCACTTTTCAGGCTTATAAACCCTAGTTGCTAAACTAGGGTTTTATCGATTTGTTTTGAAGACTAGACGTATTATCTTCGTGTTCTTGCTGCTGCGTTTTTTTTTTGTGTTTAAGTTTCTTGCGATGTCGATTATGGGAGAGGAGATTAACAAGGGTAGTAATTCCGGGTCTCGTTCTGATGGACAAGTGGAGCCGATTTCACTTGGTTCGAGCCCTAGTCATGATGCACCTAGTCATGACACGCCTGAGGGCCATGATACTTTATTGAAAATTCGTGCTATTGAAAAACAAATTTTTGAGGGAAAACTTGTTCTTGTAGGTGACGATGGTATCAAGGCTCTAATAGTATAAAATTTCCCGTCATTATAATATTCTTTATGTAAACATAATTAAGACCCATAGGTATCATGTCTTGTCTGCCCAAGCGTTAAGCTTTGTAATTTTTTTCTTTTTTGTTTAGGAATAAAAAAGTAGACAAGAAGAAAATGCAGGCAGTTAAACTAACTTTTTTAAGTACCAACCCATATAGTTTTGCATCACTCCCATTATGCCAAATTTTCAATTCATTAATTTCTTCAAATATACGCAACTTCTAAAGAATATATATTCTATTCGTTTATGACTTATGCTAACTCCAGCTAACCTGATCTCGTAACTCCAAATAACCTGATCTCGTAACTCAACCAATTTGAGAAAAGTGTATAAAACTAAATGCAATAAATTAAAATAGAACGTACGTAAATGCCCACAGACTTGATCTATATGAAGATGAAGGACTAGCTACAGTCATATCAACAATTTTAACATTTATTTTTTCCTTACATAAATGATTTATGTGGTTTGCATAAAATTGCAATATTGAACTCGAGTGGAATTTAGTTTTAGATGTGCTTCCTATAAACAATGGTGTGTTCTTTAAGCAGGGGAGGAAGTAGAGCCCGGGCCGGTGTCACACTATCTTGATAGTTGCTTCGTAGTGCTAATTTTTTCGTTAAATACTTGATTTTTTCGAGATGCACGGCCCTCCATTAGTGCTTTAAATTAGTCAGGTCTTAATAAGTGAAAAGTGAATTCAGCTTTTTTTTCCCCTTATAAAGGGCCGTGAGGCCGAATCTCTGTGGTCATATAAGGAAACATTTTCAAATAAGTCGATATACATCTAAGCCCATATTTAAGTTTAATGTGATGTCATGCATATAAAATTTAGCCCAGGTCTTGTTCATTAATTCTATTGGGAAAAATAGTGCAAACTATCGCAAATGTGATCATCTTCACTACATTAAATTGAAAGATATAAGATTGTTTATTGATTTTGATGATCTCGTACAATACACTGAACCAAGGATTTATAGGGATTACATGCAAACTATATTGGGTAAATTGCCCATTATCTTTGATTCTAGCAAATCAATATAAATGCTAATATTCTAACACGTTTACAGCTAATCAATATAAATGCTAATACTAACACACCCTTGCAGTTTGAGCGGGAGGACACCGGACACTCAAACTGGAGCGAAATTCTTCAAATAAAGTAGAGGGCAATCCCTTTGTGAAGATATCCGCAAACTGATAACGAGAAGGTACATGAAGAACTCTGACTTGACCCGTAGCCACCAAATCTCGAACAAAATGAATGTCAATCTCGATATGCTTGGTCCGTTGATGCTGGACCGAGTTCGAGGACATGTAGACAGCGTTGACATTATCACAGTATACTAGTGTTGCAGAAGAGACCGAAGAATGAAGCTCTCGAAGAAGATTCCGCAACCAACAGGTTTCAGCAACTGCATTGGCAACCCCACGATATTCTGCCTCTGCACTAGACCGAGAAATAGTCGGTTGAAGCTTGGAAGACCATGAGAGTAAGTTGTTGCCAAGAAAAACACAATAACCAGAAGTGGATCTCCGAGTGGTTGGGCAACAAGCCTAATCAGCGTCAGAATATGCAACCAATGATGTAGTAGAAGAAGAATATAATTGTAACCCGTAATCCAAAGTACCGTGAATGTAGCGCAAAATCCGTTTGAGTGCAGAGAAATGGGGCTCTCGCGGATCATGCATATGAAGACACACCTGCTGAACAGCATAAGAAATATCAGGACGAGTGAATGTAAGATACTGAAGTGACCCTGCAAGGCTCCTATATAAAGTGGGATCGGATATCAAACTGCCATCATCGCCCAGTTTAGACTCAGTGTCAACCGGAGTCCGACTAGAATTACAATCAGCCATGTGAGCACGCTCAAGAATCTCTATAGCATAGTTGCGCTGAGACAAAAACATACCAGAAGTGTCACGTGTAACAGATATGCCCAAAAATAATTTAGTGATCCCAAATCTGTCATAGAGAACACCTTATGAAGAGCTGCAATAATACGCTGAAGTAATCCATCAGAAGAAGCTGTCAGTAAAATATCATCAAGATATAATAAAAGATAAGCAGTGTCAGTCCCCTGATAATAAATAAACAAGGAGGGGTCATAACAACTATGTGTAAAGCCAATCCCAAGAACATATGTAGCAAAATGCTGAAACCAAGCCCCGAGGAGCTTGTTTCAATCCATAAAGAGATATGCGTAATAAACATACATAATCTGGGTGTTCAGTATCACGAAAACCAGGTGGCTGGTGCATGTAAACAGTCTCAGATAAATCCCCATGCAAAAAGGCATTCTTAACATCGAGCTGGTGACTCGGCCAATGTCTAGAAGCAGCCAAACTGAGAACAGTACGAATAGTGCCAGGTTTAACAACCTGGGCTAGAGGTCTCATCAACATCAACCCCCTCTATTTGAGTGCTACCATTAGCGACAAGGTGAGCCTTGTAGCGACTGAGAGTACCGTCAGCTAAGTACTTGTGGCGAAACAACCACATACAGCGAACAGTATTGGTGGCCGTAGGACGAGGTACAAGAATCCAAGTTTTGTTTTTAATAAGAGCATTAAATCCATCATACATAGCATTTAACCAATTAAGATCATGAAAAGCAACGTTATAAGAACGGGGTAAAGGGGGAAACTATAGACACAGGGCAAGCGTAACGGGGATTAGGACGGGTAGTCCCGACACGAGAATGTGTAACCATGGGATGAACTGATGTCGTAGGCGGGGTAGGGGTAGCAATAGGTTGGGGGTCTTGGGAAATGGAAACGGTGGCCGTTGGGAGAAGGTGTATGGGAGGTGGGTGGTGGTGGTGAGGGAGGTACGTCTGGGGATGCCACAATGGGAGAAGGTGGAGGGTCAAGTATCGGTGAAATAAAGGAAGGAGGTGGGGTTGGTTGAGTTGTTGGGGTTGGTGTGAGTTTTTTAATGTTGGAAATGATGTTAGGTGAGTCGTCTAGGAAATCGTAGGAAGGTTTGAAAGTGGGTGTGGTGGTGCCACATGGAAAAACTGACTCATCAAAGGTGACATGTCGTGATATAATTATTTTGTTAGTGTTTAGGTCTAAGAAATGGTAGCCACGATGATTAGTGGCATGTCCCAAAAATATGGATGGTGTGGCTCGTGGTCCGAGTTTGTGGTCGGCATCGATGTGAGGGTAACAAAGACACCCAAAGAAACGTAAAAGACGGTAGTCTGGTGGGGTGCCAAACATGCGGGTAAAGGGAATGTCATTGTTAATGGCACGGGAGGGTAGGATATTTAAGAGGTGAACAGCCATGTTGAGGGCTTCGACCTAGTTGTTTGGGGGTAGGTGAGCTTGAAAAAGCAAGGTGCGAATAAGGTTGTTAATGGTGCGAATCATGCGTTCAGATTTACCATTTTGTTGGGAGGTGCGGGGACAGGAGAAACGAAATTGTATCCCATTGTTGTTAAATAATTTATGGAAAGAATGGTTATCAAATTCAGCACCATGGTCACACTGAAAAGACTTGATTGCACGGTTAAATTGAGTTTTGACAAAGGTTCGAAATAATGTAAATTTGGACAAAACATCAGATTTGTGAACTAACGGATAAACCCATACAAACTGAGAATAATGATCCAGGAAAATAACATAATATTTGAAACCAGACAGACTCGGGATTGGGGAAGCCCATAAATCCGAGTGAACAATATCGAAACAACTTTGAACTAAAGTAGATGAACTAATAAATGGAAGTCGCACGTGTTTGCTAAGCTGACAAGCATGACAAAGCACGGGAGATTTTTCCTTATTACATGAAATAGAATTATTTGAAATAGCACGACGCAGAACTTCACTTCCTGGATGACCAAGGTTTTGATGCCACTTATACTGACTCGTAAGGTAGGCTTGAGGAATGGGAGATGGCTTGGTGACAGGGTAGAGATCGCTAGTGCTATCACAGCGGAGCAGCACCTGACGGGTTTGAAAGTCCTTAACAGAAGAAACAAAAGGATCAAATTCAATTGTGCAATAATTTTCACATACAAACTGACGTACAGAAATTAAGTTTTTAACAATATGAGGAGTGATGAGGACATTATTTAGATAAAGAGGTCAAAAAGGTGTTGGTAAAATGCTATGACCAGAGTTGGTGACGGGGATAGTATGTCCGTCACCAACTGTAACAGATAAATAAATACTCGAATTAAAAACATTAGTAAGATTATTGACCGAGTCATTTAGGTGAGAAGACGCACCTGTATCCATGTTCCAGTTGCCAGGGGCGGGGCGGGTTCATGAAGTGTGGTAGAAGAGTTTCTTGACCCGTAACCGCCCCCAATGAACCTCCTGGATGATTGTGGCCTGCCTGCGTGGACTGACCCGGCTGAACCGGTGGGGGTCCAAGTACACCGGCTGAGTGAACCGGGTTACCAAAACCAAAGTGAACTGCCGGAGTGGACTGACCCGGCTGCTGAACCGGGTACCCGGATTGAACTGTTGACCCGGGTGGAATAATATGGCTTGCTGGAGATGGACTGCTGTAGGTGGACTGTTGACCTGGGTAATGTGGACCTGTCGAATAGGTAGCCTAAACTGGGTGATGATAGGTCACAGTTGGACCCGGAAGATTATTAATGGATGGGTTCATATGTGGTATTGATGGGCCAGACATGTGAATGGACTGGTTAAGGTGCGGTGAACCTGTCATAAATGCAACAGGTTGTGTAGAGTTGGTATTGGGTCCACTGATGGTCCCATTGCATCCCAATTTTGACAAAAGGTGTTGTGAGTTTTGTATATCAGTGGATGATAAAGCAGAGGGAGTTTGTTGAGATTGAGCAGTGACAGTAGCGTGTAACCCATGCATACTCTTATGCAAAAATTTGCATGAGGCACCAAAACAACACGAGCCCTTGCTCCAATTTAAACAGGATGATGGACGATGGGGATTGGAATCGGTGTTGGCTAATAGGACCATGGGAGAAGATGATGTTGAATCGGACAACAAGTCGTGGGTACGTGCCTTTAGACGCATCTCTTCTGTTGTGAGCATGGACCTAACGGTTTTGAGATCAGGAAAAGGATCCCGATGTGCAATGATTGTGGCCACGTTATCATACTTTGCGGGTAATCCTTCCAATGCAAAAGTGACCACATCGTCATCGTCTAAACTCGAACCAAGACTATTTAGTATCGTAGCAATGGATTTGATTTTTCGAAAATAGGCATCAATGCCCATATCACCAAGTTTTAAGGAGCGTAGCTCCACTTTCAAAGCAATGGAACGGGTTCTTTTGTTGTGGTAAAATATGGCGGCTAGGGTTTCCCATGCTTCATAGGCCGTTTTAGGGTTGGCTACAACGAGCCGTTGTTGTAGGGTTTTGAAGATAGTCATAAAGATCCACGAAAGGAGGATCGAATCGATCTTCAACCACTCCGCATCCGGGGGCAAAGAGATGCTTGGTGCATCTTGGCCACTCTTGTTTTCAAGGTGATCCATAAGAAGGTTTCCGCGACAAAAATGGGTGAAGAAATACACCCATGATGAGTAGTTCATTTCATCTACATCTAGTTTAACCGGGATGATGTTATTTAGGCTTGTGATTGCCATAAGTTTGTCAGAAAGAAGGATGGTGGGTTGAGGAGGTTCAATGACAGTCATGGTGAGGAGAGAAGTGAGGTGAGGTGATGAGATTATGGGGGTGATGGTACGACAGAAGAAGGTGAGGAGATTGTAGGGGTGAGAATGACAGAGTATAGGTGGTAGGGAGGTTTAGCAGCGGAAGGTTTTTAAGATTGTTTGATATTGCTCTAAAACCATGAAAGATATAAGATTGTTTATTCAAAAGCAATAAACAATCTTATATCTTTCATAAATCTCCTTTCTTCATGGTTTGAGTGACTTCTTTATGCTATTTTGAGGGTTATCTTTGATGATTTTTTTTTCTTTCATTCATCTATATTTTGGTTTTCAAGGAGGCTTAAGGCAGAGGGCTTCCGAAATCAATTGGACAGCTGTGATCTCTAGGTATTCATCTAAGCATACTTCGTTTGTATTAATTAGCATTGTAAATTGCATAGATATATGTAAAACGTAGTTTGGGTCTTGAATGTTAAATGAAATGTTTTCTTAGATACATACACATCAAAATTACAAAGGCTCCACACTTAGTGATCTTTTGAATCATAACATAAAATAAACCTCTCAAGAAACTGGAGATGCAACGCTTTGGAGTGATTGCTCCAACGATCCCTCGATGAGTTAGCTCTCAGTCACCTTTTTTGGGTAAAGGGTATTCCACCCGGTAAAATATATTACTCCAAAAAAATCGTTAAGTACAATGGAACGTGGCTGAAGTACCACTTTAACCGCAAGCAATCGCTTGACACAACCACAAATCATTTATGAGAGACCATAAATGACAACTAGCTACAACCAATCAGACTACTAAACCAAAACCAGCATAAAATAATATACATCAGAAAATTTTATGCAAAAAATATAAAACAACCTAGTTGAGATAAAAGTCTTGAATTCCAGTAGCCTTTAATTGTGCAAGAGAGAGGCCAAAATCATCATCATCATCATAATTATTGCCATCACCCGTATCCACTTTCCATTGCTTATAACAACTTCATAAATCATAAGGTAGTACTAGTATTAACTTTGAAGGTCGACAATACTCAGAAAATAATTGACAACCACAGAAATGAAAAATCTTGACTTATAAGTAACATAGCAAATGAAAATTCAAATCTTCCCTGGGAAGTAAGGTGTTGGAGTATACCCACCGTATGTGAACTATAAAAATTCACATAAGTTATTTTGGCTAACAAAAATGATATGACATAACAACAAGCCTTCATTATAGCAAAGAACAAGTAATGGACTCCTAACAGTATTTTGAATGGTGTCGTGATGCTATCGGTTGAAAATGTCGTGATGCTATTTAATTAGGCAAGTAATAGCTTTTTATACTCAAAGTAGAATATGATGATAGAGAAATGGATCAATCAAAACATATATAGAGAGATAACTGAAATAAATACTTACTTGAAATTCCAATGCTTCCTCAACCCGATCCACGATCATTTCCATGGTAGGACGTCCTTTGAATTGAAGCTTATGCACTGAAATGCAACTTCTCTATACGCATTAAAAGAACGATTATCAATTTCATCTCTTATCAGGGGATCAATTATCAAGTCTGGTTTATAATCATAGTAGCGTCGCACTATATTTATAAGAGGTTTCGGTTTACCATCTCCCAACCTTCTCTGATTATAAGCTAACATCCCACTCAACAACTCAAACATTACCACTCCAAAAGAATACACATCTGACTCTTCCCGGAGGATGCCACTTTCATGGTAAACTGGATCCATGTAAAAGTTGGTACCTGCAGCGTTTGTGTAGAGTTGGGTATGTTGCTGATTAATGGGGCCATATTTTGACAATCCAAAATCACAAACTTATGCAACCAAGACCTGAGTGAAGATAGTCAAGTCCTTTTGCTGCACCTAAGCAAATCTTCAGGCGATGTTCCCAGGTCAAGAAACGTCTCTTTTCCTTGTCTTCGAGATGACGATCTAGGCTACCATTACTAAAATACTCGTAAACTAGAATCTTCTCATTGCCTTCATCACAGTAACCAATGAAAGGGATGATGTTTTCATGGCTGAAACTGAAAATCATATTAAGCTCGTTGCGGAACTCATACTCTCCTTGCTAACTTTTGGAATGTAGCCATTTGATTGCAAGTGTGCGGTTTTGCCAGCATTCAGAGGGTTGGGCCGTTGGCCTTAGTAAACCACACCGAATCCACCTTCTCCGGCGCGATCCGAGTTTCTTGATCTTTTAGTCCGATAGCCAAGTTGATGTCCTCCAATGGAATTCGGAAATCTTCTAGTTTTTTATTTTTTCTGGCAATGGTAGAAGCAACTCCATGGGTCTGTTAAGATGGTTATTTAGAACTTAAATCCCTCTACTTCACATGTTTAATAGTTTTTTTATCTATATATTGACAACGAAATATTAAAACAATCAGCACTTGACAATGCGGACACTTTAAAGTTTATAAAAACATGATTGGCCTTTAAAATCATAGTTAACTTAGTAATTTAGTTGACTAATATTAGTTAGTTTTCATTGTGGCCTATGTAACTAGCTAGACATATACACACTACAAGAAAAAGTGGATTTAATGACAACACGAATGTGGTCACTAATAGTAGATATTTGGTCACTAAGCTGATTTAGTGACCATATCAAGGTGGTCACTCGTCGTCACTAAAAGTCGGTCACAAAAGGTAATAGTGATGACTTATGAATATGGTCACTAAATAGTAACCACATAAAAGTGGTCATTAAATTTTGTGATATAGAATCTCGTCACTATTGTTGTCACTAAAAGAGATAGTGGTCACTATTTGACCAAATTAGTGACCAAAATAGTGACCACTAAACCAAAATTAATCACCAAAAATATAGTGGTCACCAATTTGTAAAATATGGCAAAAAAAAAAAAAAAAAAAAAAAAAAAAAAAAGGAATTCTGCTTGTAATCAGAATACGATTATTGAAATTCAAAATGAAAAAGAATTTATTCAACATAGAAATCCAAAATTCATTTCATCCACAATATCTATATTTGTTTATTCAAAACTAAATACAATAATCGCAATTACTACGTAATTTTTCTATAAGAAACCTTACAAGGCTTTTTCCACAAGAAAGTATGTTGCCCATTGATGTGGAAGGTCATCAATGAGGTCACTCATCACAGAAGGATGGAACTCCCTATTGACATTGGCCTTAAAATCGAAACTAATATGACACTTAATGTCTTTGTCGATGGACAACCGAGGGTCTCTCTTTGAGCTAGTAGATGAGGCAGGATTCACTGAAACTGAAGTTACTTCATCCCACATGTACTACTCTTCTTCTGAGTTCTTCCATCTCCTACTTATGTCAAAATGGGAATAATTTACCAACCTTGTATTAAGCAAAGATACATATTTTCGTATTATTCCATGACTTAAAAAATACAGTTCCGTTAGTAGTTACAGAGCTTATTGTGTATCTCAATACAAATGTAGATCTTTTATCTGATATCAAGTTTGTTGGACATTCAAAGTCAAAGTAAGACAGCTAACAGCCTAACAGTGATGCAATATAAGTCAAAACTAACCTCCTTGACGCCTAATTCCCAATAATCTGATTTCTCCATCTTATCTGCTAAATTTGCCACTTCCTTTAAACCACTTCGGGTAAACTCTCTCTGAATCTTCATAAAACCTCAGTATCATACATACTACTTTAGGCGGTATACACAATAAGCTGCAAAAGTAGCAATTAGAACACGTGTATGGTTCTTTATGCCAACATATAACATAGGTATAAAATAATACGAAGCAAATTGAAATTAACCTCCTTGCTTCTGCGCTTCAGCAATTACATGCAGAGCAAGTGTTGTCTTTCCAGAAGCTTCTGGACCATATATCTCCACTACACGTCCCTGCATAAGTTAATGGATGTGTTAAAAAAAGAACAAAAGTGCTTAGCGAGTATAATGAGGATACCTTGATATAACAACACCGATAAAATACCTTGGGAAATCCACCAACTCCCAGTGCTATGTCCAATGCAAACGAACCCGTAGATATCACTGGGACTTGTCTTGGTGAAGCACATTGACCAAGAAACATAATAGGATCCCTTTCCATGAGAAGTATTTATTTGATCAATTGCTTGCTTTAGCGCAAGATCTTTTTTAGACAGATTTTCTTCGCCTGAATCATTTCCATCAGACTTTGATTTCTTTTTACCAAAAAGTTAGATGGTGAATTACTGATAAAGCCCAATGCCAGCATTTATGCACGTTACAGACATAGAAAAACAAAGATTATCCCTTGCAGGACATAAAAAATAGGTAAGCCACCTTATAAATACGACTCTATCGTATCACAAATTACATGCCGTTAACATATGAGATGTTAACAACTCAAACAAGATATCATGAATTAGTCAGGTTCTATTCGTCAACAAATGACTGAATTAGTCAGTATCTATTCAAGTAGGATGTTTAGGGAAACAAAGCAATCAACTTTTGGATCAGCCCAAATGGTAACAAAGTTCAACCAGCAAGAATGAGAGTCAAATTCTAATAATGAGACCTTACTACCTAGATCTCTCTTCAAATCATACTAAAACTGTCTAAGCATTATTGATATCAATCTAATACATTCACTCGTAAAGTTATAACAGGACACCAGATGGCACGCGTGCCCAAAGCATCTCTTCGCTACACCTAACCTGTTGGATTGATGTACTCTAACCAAACTAACTTAAATAGCTTGTTTATTGAAGATGTTAAAAAACCCCTAAAATATTCTCTCTAGGCGATTTTTTCCAAACCCAAAACCTTCATCGTTTTTTTTCTAATTCTGCCTCAAATCTTGTGATTCTGTGCATCGATTTACCTTTGTTACTGATTAACTTCATTGTTATTTAGTTTTTGGCTGAATTTGTGCATCGTTTTCCTTGTTTTTGTTTCAGATTAGAAAAATCGTTTTTTAGGGTTTGTAGTAACCGCTTTTGGATCTAACCTGTTCTAATCGATCTTGATTCATTCAAGGTTGGTCTAATCGTTATTAATTCCTTTATTGGATCCTCAATCATGGGGGCTGGTTAGATTTTTGGTGCTTGCGTTACTAAACCCTAACGATCAGTTAGGGTTTTGCCTTTGTTCGTTTTTTGGTTAATGCTGATTGAAGTCGGTAAGGGTATTGTGTGGGTCGATTTGTTGGATTGTTAGTGGGGTTTAAGAGAGATGGAGAAAGGGTTTTTAAACAATGAAGGTTCGTCGATGAAGGCTGCTAAAACAGCTACCAAGGTGGCAGATATAGAGGATGCATCTGAGTTCACGCCCTTGGCCGATCAAGGTGGTGTGCAAAAGGAATCCAATCTGTATGCATCGCTGGATATTAATAGTATGAAGGCTTCAAAAACTGCATTCAACTTGGCCGATCAAGTTGATGTGAGCATGGAAACGAATTCATATAATAGGGATGATATTCAGGCGTTGGAAGCTAGGTTACAACGTCTCACAGGTGAACATGGAATCGAGGGTGACACTGCTGGTCCTGATTCTGTTTGGGGTAATGTTAATCTGGAAAACACAAGTTATCGTGCTACGTTTGTGGGTGGGTTGAATGCTGCTGATGTTGCTTCTACTTCTGGTCTTAACGTGGTGAATGAGTCTACTTCTAACGTGATTGGTAGTGATAATAATGAAGTGAGGTCATTTGCTAATGTATTAAACCCGGAACGTGTCTCTAGGAAAGTTAACTTTCGTCCCTTGGTGAATGAGACTCGCATTGAAAATCATGATACTGTGCTTCCAAAGGCTGCTATGGAGGGTGTATTCAACCGGTATGAAAATACACTTGTGGGATTCTTTGTTGGCAAGAATGTTGCTTTTCATTTGGTTAAGAACTACGTCTCCAACACGTGGGGTAAGTTTGGTTTTCAGAAACTAATGAAGAATGATGATGGTGTTTTCCTCTTTAAATTTGATTCTAAAGAGGGTGTTGAGAATGTTCTTCAACGGGGCCCTTGGATTATTCGCAACTCTCCTCTCATTCTCACTAAATGGACTCCTGATGTGCTATTGTCTAAAAGTGAGGTAACTCGAGTTCCTGTTTGGATTAAATTGCATAATGTGCCATTACTTGCATATTCGGAAGATGGGTTGAGCTTAATTGCTACTCAAGTGGGTAAGCCGATTATGTTAGATGCTTTTACTAGTTCAATGTGTGTTGATTCATGGGGTCGTATTAGTTTTGCACGTGCTCTTGTGGAATTATCATCTGATTTCGAGCTTAAACATGTGGTGACTATGGCGATCCCTAATAAGGATGATAGTGGCTTCACTACGGCTAATATAAAGGTGGAATATGAATGGAAGCCACCACACTGTACGGAATGTAAAGTGTTTGGGCATGATAATGCCTGTTGTCCTAAGAGTATTAAGGAGACTAATGATGTTCCCCCCACCGCTAATGTGGATGAACCTGATGAGGGTTTTAAGGTGGTGCAGAATCGGAAACCCAAACCTAAAGGTACGAAGATGACTGGTGGTATTAATATGGGTAAGGGTCCTAGATTTGCACCTAGGAAGCAGGTATATGTTGCAAAGATGAAGACACCGGCAACTGCTAGTGGTATTGCTAATGATACACCAATTACTACGTCAAACTCTTTTGGGACTCTTGAGGTGGAAGATGACTCGGGCATCCCATGTATTGTTATTGATTCTTCTACTGAAACGGTGAAGACTGGAAAGTCTTCTGGTACTACTAAGGAAGCAGGTATTGATGGCTCTCGGGGGAAGGACCTTGGTGAGGCGTCTAAGTCTCCGGAGAATGGGACTTCTTCTGCTGCCAAGCTTGTGAGTGATTCAATGGGATCAATGGATGTTGGTTCTACTCCCATAGCTGAGAAAATTGGTAAGCTTGAAAAGCTAATTATTGATGGGAAAGCTACTCTTGTGGATGATGATGGTCAACCTATTCCGGCTACTTCTTCTACTAAGAGAGTCAACCCTTTTTCTAAAGTGGAAGAGATTGTGGTGTCTGATTCTGAAGATGAGGTTGTTGCTAACCCATTTGATGAGTCTGTTAATATTTTTGGTGGTGGACACGAGTTTGAAGATGAGTATGATGACTATGACTTCGACGACTA
Source organism: Chrysanthemum seticuspe (assembly GCA_019973895.1). Taxonomy (NCBI): domain Eukaryota; kingdom Viridiplantae; phylum Streptophyta; class Magnoliopsida; order Asterales; family Asteraceae; genus Chrysanthemum; species Chrysanthemum seticuspe. The sequence continues at coordinate 315,770,530 of BPTQ01000001.1, read as the reverse complement.
TGCGAAACAGGTTCGTGATCTTCCGGGGAATTTGGATTCCTTTAATTCCATGTATGGCACAAAGTTTCAAGGTCCTAGGAAGTAATTTTTTGTTGTGTCATATGTTATCATTTGAGCAGTGGTTTGTTTTCTTGTTTAGAGAATAGGAAGTGTCTTGTTATGTAAGCTTTATGCCTATGTAACGGGCTGAGATATGGGACTTCACTCATATCCATTGTACTTAAACGTTTATTTGGTTAATATATTTAACAGGGTGCAGGATTACTCCCCTTTACCCAAAAAAATTAAATAGCTTGTTTAAGGTTTAATAACCTCGGATAAATCCTAAGTTATTAACAAAGAAACACTGAGCAAACTCTATTAAGTATGCGGAATTTACTTAACAAAGCTAAGAAGAATAACTTTAACTTTGAACAATGATTTTATTAATAACTCTAACTCTGCTTATTATGCAGACCTTTTAACAACTCTAATAAAATCAAAATATTTTTGGTGTGTAAGACCATGGTACATTGATAACCATATGATTTTTAGCAAATCATCAGCTATCAACAGATTTGATTAGTCTTTACCAAAAGTTGTACCCTTTTGGACTAGTTAGTTCTTTCATCATGGTGAACTAATTACCATATAATGGTTTTTCCACATCCTTTACCACAAGCCATTTTCTTGTGGGCTAGCCAACTCTTCACAATACTGATATGGTGAGTTGATTACCATACAACTTATTAGCAAGTTGTCAACTAAAAATGTATTTGAAATATCTTTACCAGAGCCGTTTGCTCATAGATTAGTCAATCCTTTTGTAACCATGGTGGATTGATAACCTATCGGTGTTACCATCTCAAAAACCATTTATTTCATTTAACCTTTGTTTAAAAACATTTATTACTTAATAAAGATTTTTCAAAATCAGTAACTGGCTTAAAATCTGCAAGCATTACTTTGATGAAAGTACTGTTTGATCAGCAGTACTTTGAATAAAGTACTGATATATCAAAAATTTAATCAAATAGAATTCATACCAGTTATTCATCAGTATCATCAGCTATCTCTGTCCATCTTATAAACAATTTTATAACCATGAGTGCTATTTCATTGTCATCTTCGACTTCCATTCCATGCTCCAACATCCTTCTCATGAGATCTGATGTAAGAGGGTATCTTCTCTCAGCTAACATGTGAATCATTGTCCCATCTTATAGCTCTAGAACATGTATTCCAGATTCTTCAAAGAATCTCCAGCAAGTAATCTCCCAATCTTCTTGGTTCTTCCATATCTCAGCAGTACTCTTTTCTTCAGTTTCCCAAATTGTTATGAGATCCTCAAGCAAGACTAAACCAAATTCTTCTGATGGATTGTGTTCATAATAATCTTTGAGCACATGATATAAATGGAATAAATCCACTCTATCAATTATATGCAATAAATCCCATAGCATATTGAACACCTTGAAGCAATAATCTTCTTTATGAAACATCAGATATTTTCCAGCTTTTTACTCAATAACTTCAAAAGTAGTTATTGGAGATTTGTTCATCTTCAATTCAACATCATCTTTTGAATACTCAAAGTCTATAATCCTTAAGTAATTCTTCAGTTCATCATCTGTTTTAGATCTTAATTCAACTTTCTTTGATGGCTGATGATCTTTAACTTCAGTTACTCTTTTTCTTTTTCTATTCAAACTCTCTTTTCTTTCTTCTTCTTTTCTTTCTTCTTCTTTGAAAGCATCATCATCTTTGAAATCGTTGATATTTTCAACGTGTCTCTTATACTCTTCATAAACAGCTTCATATAATTCTTTCATATTAACATAATTCAGCTTGTTCAAACCAACATATCCCATCTTCTTGAGATAAGCCATCATTGCATTCCTCTGTTTTGCAAGATTTGGTCTTCTTGGCATAGAAGAAATAGGAAGTGGTGATGGTATAGCAGCTTTAGCATTCAATTCTTCTTGTAATTTCCTAGCTGCTAGTTCATTCAAAGCTTCTTCTTCCTTAGCAACTTCAGCTTGTACCTTTCTAGCTGCTTCCTCATTCATAGCAATTTGAGCAGCCCTTATCTGTGCTAAAGTTAGTTTCTTTTTCTTCTTTTCTTCTACCAATATACCTTTTCCTTTATCCTTAGGATCAATGACTGGTTGAGAAGTTATTTGTTGTTCCTCTGTAACTTCTTGAATACTAACACCCCTTGGCCTTGATAAATCATGCAAAATCTCAGCAATAGTTTCATCATCACTTGCTATATGTATAGGCTTGGGTGTAGCTTCTTCTTCTTGTGCAATAGTTGAAGGACCAGCAGCTTCTTCATGTGTTGAAGGACCAGCTTCCTCTTTAAAGTCTAACAACCTTGGAGTAATCGACTCTTGTCTCAAAGATCCTTGAAGAGTAGTACTTTGATCATCAGTACCTTGATCATCAGTACCTTGAACTTGAACATCAATAACTTGCTCCTCAGTTCCTAGAACTTCAGTCCTTTCATCTTTAGTACTTTCAATATTAACATATTCTTCAGTACCTTGAGGTTCATTCTCCTTACCATCTTCTTTCAAATTCCTTTCTTCTAAATTCCTCCCCAATTGGACAGAAGATGATTGTTTTTTAACCTTTTGGCGTTTTGTCTTCTTAAACTGCCGTTGCGCCTTCTTTTTAGATTTTACCCAGAGACGATGATGTTGAATTAATGGCCAAACAAAATTCTTGAGTCGTCTAAACTTGAGCTTCAACTTTTTAATTCATAAAAGCAAAAAGCAGTACTTTTCTATTCTCTTCCATACAATAGTATATACAGCAAACAAACATGTATATCCTCCCCTCAAGCAATGCATAGGACTATACTTACACTAAATAGTCCTCCCCTTAAATGTAGCTCAGTAATTAATCATGCCAATACTCACTACCAAGTGAGTAAATCTTGAAACATCAAATCCTTTGGTGAGTAAATCAGCTACATTATCATCCGTATGCACCTTGACAACATTAATGAGCCTATGATCATAATAATCTCTGATGAAGTGGTGCCTAATCAGAATATGCTTGGTCTTGGAATGATAAACTGAATTCTTCACAATGCAAATGGTACTCTCATTGTCAATATTGATGGGAGTATTCTTGAAATTGAACCCATAATCCAAGAGTTGATTCCGCATCCACAACACCTTTCCACAACAACTTGCAGCAGCCACAAATTTAGCATCAGTGGATGATGTTGCTGCAATTGTTTGCTTTTTACACTGCCATGAAACTAATCTTCTTCCAAGATATTGGCATCCACCTGTGGTTGATCTTCTATCATAGTTGTCACCTGCATAATCACTATCTAAGAAAGCTTCCAAGTGAAAAGGTGAATCCTTTGGATACCACAACCCCAACTTAGGTTGTTGTTTCAAATAACAGAAAATTCTCTTCACTGCATTCATATGAGAGATCTTTGGTGAAACTTGATATCTTGCACATAAACAAACTGCAAACATGATATCAGGCCTTGATGCAGTAAGATACATAAGACAGCCAATCATGGATTGGTATATCAGGACTAGTTAGTGATCCAAGGTATATTTCAAGGACTAAATGTGTATATGCTGAAATTTAAGGGACCAATCTTGCAAATCTGAAAATGTCTTCCAAGGGCCATTGTTGTCATTCTTCAATAAACCAAGGGTTGAAATTGCAACTTTTGAAACTTGAAGGGTCACTTTTGCCAAAAGCTCAAAGTTGAGGGACTAATCTTGACAATTCTTCAAACTTGATTATAACTTCCAAAAATCATCCTTAGAGAATAAAATCTTCACAAATGCAAAATTTCAACCTTCCGGCTCAGCTCAAACTCTCTTAATCTCTCGTGCTCAGATTTACGTCTGATTTGGCTCCTTTTTGTGTGTTTTTGCATATCCGTACCTGCACAAGCACAAACTCAAGAAAACAACAGATATTAGCAATAAACGGCTCTTTCATGGTTATTTTGGGTTTTATTTGATAAAGAAATGATATGTGTTTTTGCACATATCAAAATACCCCAGACGAGACCATTGTCGTGCCCTCACGCAATGCAATCAACTCACGCTTCTAAAACCAAGGATTTCAATCTCTTTCTACTAAACCTATGAAGAAGTAGCAAAGATTCCTCAAAAGAGATTAAGAACCCCTAATTCTAAAAACGCCCCGTTTACCTTTTAATTCACATGCATAGATATTACGATTAAGCACATTCCGATTATGAATGACGGTTTGATGAACTTTCATGTCGATCAATAACTCCAACATTTTTCAAACGACACGTTAGGATCACGGAGTAGAAAACACAACACAACGTGAAGTGACCATACGGATAGAATACATCGTCCCTGATTTTTCACAAGTCCCAAACTAAGCGTAAAATCGAAATCATTGTTAAGTATGACTCTAGATGCTAACACTACCCATGGAAGTTACTTGTGTAATTACCTTTTGCTCCCATTTTCCTATTTTCCTCTAGATTTTTTTTTATTTTTTGTGAGAAATGAATTTCTTCAAATTCTCGTTCCGATAACTTTTATTCCGATAAAGATACAAAGCTAAGTCGATAATTAGTTATCCATCTTCTCTCAAGAACCATTGTCCCAAAAATGAGGTCCACATCAAGGAATTTTTATTCACTTATACTTTTTTTTTTTTTTTTTTCATAAATTTATTTTATTATTTTTTTTAAGAACTTTTACTTGTATGAGCCATGAACTACGGAGCTTCACGGGGTAATTCCAAGACTATAGGCTTTATGAAATGAGGATCCCGGCTGGCTAGGCTAAGACCTCACTCAATCCCGGCTAAAGATCCAAGGGTCCGATCTCGACACCGCAACTCATAACTTTACTTATTACTTTTCACTTATTACTTGCTTATTTATTTATTACGGATCCTTGATGTGTACCCAATTTTTAAAACAAAGATTATTTTAAGAAGATAAAGAACTAACTATCGCCAAAAACTCAACATCTCTAATTATTGTTTAGACAGATATGGGGTGAAACAATTTTGTGGGAACAAAAAGCCATAAGTACCTTCGATGGGCTCTAAAGAGAACTAACTACTCCACGCTTAGCATCTAAACTCATAAGTAACTCTATCATTTCTCGATCTCCGCAAATTTAAAATCCCAAATAATGAGATCCGCGTATGCTTAGCCGATAATTAAATTATCTTATGGTTAAGGGAACAAGCTAGGGCTCAACAAGCCCGGTCAAGTCAGAATTCTATTCCTACTCTCACCAGCGGAAAGTCAACAAGGTGTCAAAACATAAATTAACTTAGCAAATGTTTCGTCAAATAATCTCAAGTCTCGCATTTTTAAAGTCACTTATTAGAAACTCGCAAATTCTTGTCTAAGCTTCGCATATAAAATCACTTAGGGAGACTTGCAAATTCTTGGCCTTTTGAGCTAGAATCGCATTTTATAGCCTCTTGTCTAAGCAATTAGCAAAAACTATTTCAAGAAAAACGCATATTTAAAGTAACCTCTAAGAGACTAGCAAGAACTTTTCGATCATAAAACTAGCAAAAGCTTACAAAATTTTTTTAAAAATTTTTTCACATTTTTGCACAATTTTTCATTTTCTAAGGAAAAACGGGGTTACGAGAGAAACACAACAAAAATAAGCAAGTGCGGTCAAATCAAATCGAAGATTACCCTACTCCAGACTAGAACGAAACATTGTCCTCAATGTTTAAAGCAAAGGGTATCAACGAAAATCTAAAAGCCGTTTATTAAGTATGCTAGAAGATAAACGTTAGCCGATAAGATTAGAATATCGGATTTCTATCAGCATCGATCATGAAACTCGAGTGGAGAAAAGATAAACTTCGAGCACGAGAGTCTTCATATCGGGAAATTCCTACACACAATATCACAAACAACCAAACACGAGAAATCGAAGAGGCTAACCCCTTCACGTCACTTATTTGAAAATAGAAAGAAAATAGAGATAAGCATGGGGTGCCTCCCACGAAGCGCTACTGTTTTTGGTTACCGAGTCGCTAGCTTGACTCGATCCCCGGATTCAGTTGTCCTTAGGGAAAGTTTGGAGATCCGGGACAACCATAGATGGAATGTCCCCTCCGAAATAATGTTTCACACGATGACCATTGACTTTGAAATTTGGGCCATCGTGCTGAGAAAGCTCCACCGTTCCATATGGAAAAACCTGAGCAACGGTGAATGGTCCGGACCAACGGGTTTTGAGTTTGCCCGAGAATATCTTCAAGCGAGAGTTAAAGAGGAGAACTTGATCACCAACGTTGAAAATGCGGTTTTTGATTTTAGCATCATGAATTCTCTTAGTCTTCTCTTTGAAAATCAAAGAATTCTCGTAGGCCTGATCCCTAAGCTCATTTAATTCATTCAATTGAACTTTTCGGTGATCACCCGCGGTCTTAAGATCGAAGTTAGCATGTTTCAAGGCCCAGAATGCCTTATGCTCGAGCTCGATGGGCAAGTGACAAGCTTTTCCATACACCAACTTAAATGGGGTGCACCCGATGGGTGTCTTGTATGCGGTGCGAAAAGCCCATAATGCATCATCTAACTTATCGGCCCATGAAGCTCGATTTTCTCCTACGGTTCTTTCTAAAATCCTTTTCAAACCACGATTCGAGACCTCAACTTGTCCGCTCGTTTGCGGGTGATACGCGGTAGAAAGACGATGGGTAACTCCATATTTAGCCATAACTTTAGCGAATTGTTCATTACAGAAATGGGTACCGCGATCACTGATGATAGCACGAGGTGCTCCGAATCGGGAAAACAAATTCTTCAAGAACTTAACAACCACTCAGGCGTCATTGGTGGGGAGCGCCTTCGCTTCAACCCATTTGGACAAGTAGTCGACGGCCACGAGGATATACTTATTACCCCTAGATGATGGAAATGGTCCCATAAAATCGATGCCCCACAAATCAAAAATCTCACAAACTTGAATAGCATTTTGTGGCATTTCATCTTTTTGCGAAATTTTCCCTTGACGTTGGCAAGAATCACAAGATTTGACTAAATCATGAGCATCTCGATATATGGTAGGCCAATAAAATCCGGAATCAAAAACCTTTTTAGCGGTGTAGCTGGCACCATGATGGCCACCAGTGGGTCCGTTATGGCAAGCATTGAGAATATCAAGAGCTTCTTGGCCATGAACACACCGTCGGATTACTTGATCCGCACAAATCTTAAACAAGTAAGGATCATCCCAGAAATAATGCTTAACATCTTTGAAAAACTTTTTCTTTTGTTGGGACGACATCCCTTTCACGATGAAATTGCCCGCATGGTAATTTGCAAAGTCGGCAAACCATGGGGTGTTCGGGTCTTTCTTAGCAATCATCCCAAGTGTCTCAAGAGGAAATGTTTCCGTGATCTCCTTTTTCTCGAGCACACTTTGATGAGGATTCTCAAGTCTAGAAAGGTGATCGGCAGCAAGGTTCTCCGCTCCTTTTTTGTCAAGAATAGTAACATCAAACTCTTGAAGGAGAAGAACCCACCGAAGTAATCGTGGCTTAGCAACTTGCTTTGCCAAAAGATACTTTAGGGCAGAATGGTCGGTATACACTATGGTCTTCGACAAGACAAGGTAGGGTCGAAATTTCTCAAAAGCATAAACAACGGCCAATAATTCCTTTTCAGTAGTCGTGTAATTGTGTTGGGCCTCAGACAATGTCTTACTCGCATAGTGTATGGATTAAAAATGTTTCGATTTACGTTGCCCCAAGACTGCCCCAATTGCGTAATCACTAGCATCACACATAAGCTCAAAGGGCAAATCCCAGTCGGGGGCAACTAAGATCGGAGCCTCAGTTAATTTCTTTTAGAGAAAATTAAACGCTTCAACGCATTCATCGGTGAAGATAAACGGAGCATCCTTTTCAAGGAGATGGGTCAGAGGGCGGGCTATCTTAGAGAAATCTTGGATGAAACGGCGATAGAAACCGGCATGACCCAAAAAACTCCGAATACCTTTGACGGTAGTGGGATGAGGGAGTTTAGCTATAACGTCAAATTTAGCTCGGTCGACCTCAATCCCAGATTTTGAAATCTTATGGCCGAGGACAATGCCCTATCGAACCATGAAATGGCACTTCTCCCAATTCAAGACCAAGTTGGTGTCTTCACACCGTTTGAGCATGTGGTCTAGATGAGAGAGGCAAGAGGTAAAAGAATCTCCATAAACCGAGAAATCATCCATAAAAACTTCCATAGAATTTTCGATCATGTCATGAAAAATAGCCATCATGCACCTTTGGAACGTTCCTGGAGCATTTCATAAACCAAATGGCATTCGTCGGTACGCAAATGTTCCATAAGGGCACGTGAAAGTCGTTTTCTCTTGATCCTGCGGATCAATCGGAATTTGAAAGTAACCAGAAAAACCATCGAGAAAGCAATAGAACTCATTCCCCACTAAACGTTTGAGCATCTGATCCATAAAAGGTATTGGAAAATGGTCCTTTCGTGTAGCATCATTCAATTTTCGATAATCAATACACACCCTCCATCCGGTAACGAGACGTGTGGAAATCAATTCGTTATCTTCATTGGTAACGACGGTCATCCCTCCCTTCTTTAGGACACAATGGACAGGGCTAACCCATGAGCTATCAGAGATTGGATAAATGATTCCGGCATCGAGGAGTTTCAGAACTTCCTTTTTGATAACGTCATGAATTTTCGGATTAACCCTACATTGTTGTTGAATAACGGCTTTGCAATCGTCCTCCATTAAAATCTTGTGAGTACAAAAACGAGGGTTTATGCCCTTAATATCAGAAATTTGCCAAGCGATGGCACTCTTATGTTTTCGAAGAATATCCAAAAGTGCGTTTTTCTCCTCATCTTTTAAGTTTTTAGCAATGATGACGGGAAATTTGTTCGGTTCTTCAAGAAAAGCGTATTCAAGATGAGGAGGTAAATCCTTGAGCTCGGGCTCTGAAAGTTTTTCGTTAGACGTTTGTACTTCTTTGATTTCTTTAATCGTGATCTCTTTCGGAGGGAGTGACGGTAATGGATCTTCATTCAACAATTTCTCAAGATAAAGAATATCTCCCTCCGAATCATAAACTCCATCATCAATTCCTGGTGAAATCGATTTATCAATAGCAAGAAACTCATCGATCTCTTCCAAAAGGAAATCACCTCCCTCAAATGGAGTGAGAGAGGGGGAAGAATCGGCAATGATTGGTTCAGAAGGTGAATCAGAAGAAGTAGAATTTTTAGCAAAACCAAGAACTTCTTGAGCGTACTCCTCACAAGAAACATCAATAGCGTCAATTCGATTGATGGAAGCATCGTCGAAATTTGAGGAGTACCTCGTTGTTTGATTAATGTTGAATGTGACGGCTTCTTGATTAACTCGTAACGTAATCTCTCCTTCGAACACATCAATTAAGGCACGACCGGTCCTTAAGAAACATCTCCCAAGAATAATGGGTACTCGAGGGTCAGCATCAAAATCTACCACAACAAAATCCGCGGGAAAATAGAACTCCCCCACTTTGACAAAGACATCCTCGGCTATACCCTTTGGACGGGTCGTAGAACGATCGGCTAGCTCGAGGGTCATACACGTTGGGGTAAGTGGGGGTAATGAAAGCTTTTCGTAGATTGAGTTTGGCATCAAATTAATACTCGCACCAAGATCGGCCAAGGCGGAGCATTGAACAATTCCTTGAAAATCACACGGAATGAGGAACTTGCCGGGGTCACCTAACTTTTCGGGAAGTTTCTTGAGGATAACCGCCGAACAATTCTCATTCAGAGATGTCGTAGCAAGCTCATATAATTTCTCCTTGTTCGTAAGCAATCCCTTAATCGTAGAAGCAAGTTTGGGCATCAAGAGAAGAGCATCCGCAAAACTGATCTCCACATTCAAGTCTTTGAAGATTTGGAAAAACGTTTCCATTTGATGATTCGACTTCTCACGAAGAGTTTGATCTTTAAGACGAGACGGATATGGGATAGACGGTTTCGGATTAGCTTTCTTCACATTAACGGGAGCATCTTCGGGCTCAGAATCTTGGACAACCGTGGGTTGGACATTCACAGTACTCCCCTTATTAGTAGGAAGCACCGGGTCCTTTGTCACCCCGGTCTCACGGTCTACCACACGAGACGGAGAAGAAGTAGTAGAAACCGTAGGTCCATCGTAAGCAACACCACTTCGGGTAGTGATTGCTTTCATGTCACCTCTCGGGTTAGGAATCGTATTACTTGGAAGAGAACCGAAACCCGAGGGTTGAGAATAAGAAGAAGCCGGTTGATTGGCTTGAAAGAAACTAGCCATCATATTCCTTATTTCAGTCATCTGCTTGTTACTCGTAGCTTTAATTTCCTTTTTGAAATCCATCCTCATGCCGTTAATTTGATTCTGCAAACTTTTAATGGTGTTGTCGGAGTTCTTCATGTAAGATAGAAACTCGTTGTTCGGAGCAACTTGATGAGAAGGTTGTTGATATTGTTGTTGAGGAGGAGGTGGTTGTTGGTAAACTTGAGGTGGAGGAGCTTGGTAGTGTTGATTTCCATGATTAGTTCCTCTGTTTTGATTGTTGTTACCATTGAAACGGTTTTGATTATGGTTTTGTTGTTGAGGTTGGTTGAAACCGGGAGGTCCGAGATAATTGTTTGAACGGTAGCTAAGAAGATTTCGATCTCCTTGCGGTTGATTATAGTTTCCTGTAGCAGCATAAAAATTCTCATGTGCGTAGCCACCGGCGGCTGTGCACTCAGAATAAGAATGTGGACCTCCACAAGTCTCACAAGTCGGGTGTACCGCTTTTACTTGTTGATTTTGACTAGACAGATGCATTTGGTACATTTTCAACATAGCCGTGTTCAAATCATCAACTTTCTTATGAAGAGCCGTATCGTGAGAAGAAGACGAATTTGATCTAGATGATTCACCCCTTGCGGCAGAAGAATCCCAATAATTATGATGAGCGATCATGTTCTCAATAAGATCGTAGCATTCCTCGAGACGTCTTTTCATGAAAGTTCCACCGGCAGCAGCATTGATTGTATCACGATGTGTCAACGTCAAACCATTATAGAACGAATCAATTTGAGTGACAAGCAACATATTATGATTTGGACATCGATCAATTGCAAGCTTATATCGTTCCCAAGCTTCAAACAAAGATTCGTCGGGATATTGTCTGAAATTACTGATATCGTTTCTCAACTTCGTCACCATCGACGGTGGAAAGTATTTTGCTAGAAACTTCGAAACCATTTCCTCGAAGGTATGAATCGAATTCTTCGGGAGTCGATCAAACCAAGAAGTGGCATGATGAGTCAAAGAGTATGGGAAAAGATAGAGACGAAGGGCGTCATCGGAGACCCCATTTTGTTTCATACTCTGAGTGACGGTTAAAAACTTATCAAGATGCTTGTTTGCATCGTCATCAGGTAAACCATGAAATTGACAACTGTTTTTTACTTGTTCTATCATATGATGTTTCAAGCTAAAATCGGTAGCTTGAATATTAGTCGGTGCAATGGGTCCTCCCCTCCCGTACATTGTAGGTTGACATAGCTCCTCCATCGTTCGGAGATCGGGAGCTACATTTTGATTAATGGGAGGAGGATTAGGACCGGGGTTTGGTGGTACGTTAGCAGCAGCCATATTACGTAACTCGGGTACGTTCTGATTCTGATTCTGAAGTCGTCTTGATCGAGAGCGAGTGTGCATGCACTTAAAAACCAAGGCAATTAAAAGAGACCGATATTCGAAAAGACAGTGAACTTAACCAATAATCCCAAGTGAATAGATCACCTCTATAAGACAAACGCACAAGCGAGCGGAGAAGCTTTGTAGGTTAGCGCGAAGCTTATTAAAAACCCGCTTCTTTTCAGCCGCAATTTAATGTCAGGCTGTCCTTATACCCACCACACAGTTTGTTTATCCGATAGAAATAAATCAATTCACAAGCGACACAAAGGCAAGTTTTTGATCTTTAGTTCGGGAACTTATTAATGATAACACCCCCGTTGAGAATGTTATATAATTGGTGTCTTCTATTTATTAGCAAAAACACAAGAGAAAATCTTTTTGTATTTTTTAATATGATATATATATACAAAAGAAAAAGGAAAATATTTTTTACTTTTTTTAATTTTATAGAAAAATAGTAACTTCACGAATGAAGGATCTCGAGTCACTAATCGTCAAACCTCAAACGATATTGTCGTGACACAACCTCCCTGGCAGCGGCGCCAAAATTTGATTTGTTGGATAATGTAGGCTTAGGGGTATGTGTATGGATAAAACCTCAATATCGATATAAAAAATAATCACGAAGATAGATTCAAAATTCCTTTAGGAAAAAGAATATTAAATCAAATCCCGTGTGTGATCGTTGATACGGATTAGTCAACCCGAATCGTTTCCCAACGAGGCGTGAATTGCCAACGTCGTTATTGGTTTGGAATTTAATGCTCGATGTTTTGATTTGATGATTTTGATTTATTAAACTACGGGAATGGGGAAAGTAATTAATGGAAATCTAATCTACGGGAAATCCTAAGTGCAAAATTAACTAAAACGGGATCAATGAAACGTAAATAAAATGCAACTACGTATAAATAATATCCTAAAAATGCCTAAAATTACTTTTACTATAGAAATGCAATGTGAAAACTATTTATGAATTAAAACTATTTTTTGGGATTTTTCTGGATTTTATTCTAATTAAAAACTAATTTTTAACTTTTAAAACTAAATTAAAATACTAAAAATTATGAAAATCAAAGGGAAAAATATGAAACTATTTTTATAAAATCTAAATTATTCTAAGAGAATTTTCAAAACTATTTTTTGTATTTTTCTGATTATTTTTATATTTTCTACAAATTTAAAACTATTTAAATCTAATTAATTGGCTAAAAATTACAAAATAAGCTAGGAAAAATCTAGAAAAATTATTTTTTTGCTTTTTGTATTTATCTTAATCTATGAAAATTGAAAAATCATTTTTTGGAACTTTTTCTGATTTAATTGCAATAAAAGCTATTTAAAAATGACTAAAAACTATTTTAAATTGAGAAAAATAGCAAACAGTGACTAAACATTATGAAAAACTCAGGAAAATTCTAAAATATTATTCTAAATCTATGAAAAATATAAAATACTATGCTTATGTGTAAGATATGAGAGCTGATGAGTAAACTGATTACAAATAAGCTATGTATAATAAGCTAATAAGCACAAATAGCCACCAAACTGTTTCAGGAACTAAATTATACTAAAACTAACTACCAGCAACTAAATACTCCTAATCCTAACCTCTAATAAGCAGATTACCAAGTATTAAGCTAACTGATTATTCTATCAACAGCTTATTAAGGTCCTGTGTTTGAGCTTATCCACAGGTTAATCAGGAAAGCTTATGTGAAAACCAGATATGTGGTCCTCAAGACCACCAAGAAAACTACAACTAAACCAATTTTCAGGCTAAGATAAGCTGTATAGAAGCTTTAAGAGCCTCTGTAAGAAACCTGTGCACAACTCAGTATAAGCTGAGTGTGCACAGGACAAATCTGGTCAGATTTAGAGCTTATTTGGAGCTTGTACAGACTTGATAAGATTTCACAAAAAGCTGTTCTCAATACTAGACCAACTGAACTATGATTATCCAAAATTTCAAACACTCTTACTCAAAAATGGATCAATGATTCATCCACAAAGTTTGGTGAAAAACTTGTTTTGACAGTTTTGACTTTTGAAAAACAGTTATGAAATGTTGACCAAAATGAGATTAGAATCAAAGTGGTGAACTGGTAATGATATAATATGATGAAATGAAAACAATGCAAGCTCACTTATCAAATTATACACCTATATGCTAGATTTCACTTACTGTTTCAAACAGATCAGATCTCAAAGACAGATTACAATCTCTTTTGACTTTCACTAATTTATTAAGCAAATGAATTACTGATTAAAGTCTAGATATCCCTACTGATGCAAATGTGACAAATCTTAACTAATAAGTATCCTACAAACTTACTAAAACCAATTCATCCAAACAGTCCTTAAGTATCTATTGTGCAAAATGTAAACTATGAATAACAGAAAACAACTTAATAACAGTTAATAACTGTGATCCAACAATTAAAAGAGAACTACTGCATGCAATTACAACTATATTAGCTAACAGAATCAATTAAACTAATTATGTAGCAAGCAAATAAGTAAAACAGATAAGCACTTACAATAGTCCTGTCACAATGACATGCTCATCTAAGATCATTTAACCACTAACCTAACTCTGATCTTAACCCAAAACAACTGATATCAACCCAAATCCATGATCACATCAGCCAATCAGATCATTACTGCTTCAGTTATCTACAGTTGACTTTTGTTGACTGCTTTTTGGATTTGAAGTAAATTGAGATTGAATTGAAGATAAGCTCACTATAAGCTATCAAAAGCTTAAATGAACTTAATGAAACAGTAGTTGGGTGTGGATCAATCCACACTATAGATTTGATATGTTTTTTTTATTTTTCAATTATTTTATCTGATTTTTTTGTATTTTTGAGTAAGATGAGAAACAAACTGATATGACTTGAGAATAAGCTATTATGAACTAAAATGATACTGATAAGCAATTCAAAACAATTTAAGAGCCAAACATAATTTTGAGATTAAAAGAGAAATTTCATTAATATCAAAAACTTAATACAAATACTGAAATTATAAGAGAAATACAAAGAACATATTTAAAACAATAATAAGCTACACTAAGCTACTGAAAAATTAGAAAGAAGAAAAGATAATCCAATGTGAACGAATGTGGGGTCTTATATAGCTGAGCTCAAGGTCTTTGGAAGGATCTAGAAATCCCACTTTGTGCTTCTTTGAGAGGATATCAACCCTCTGATCAAATCCCAGCTATCAATCTATCATCACAACCCTTGGATTACATTGCCACGCATTTTTGACCAATGAGAGGGCAGATATTGAGATGTTGCACGCGGATAGCTGACCTGGACACCCCCATGTGTCAGTTGTGTCAGAGGAAAGTACATTAATACCCTTAATTGTGGTAATTTTGACCAATTGACCAAAAGTGAATTTAGGGTTCATGTTATTACCAGGTTTGGGGTAAAAGAAAGGCGGGGGTGGATTGTTTATTATTTTTCAAGTTTGTTGACCGGGTTTGGGTTGGGTTGACCGGGGTCCAAGGGTAGCGGGTTAAGATATTAAAAACATGGGTAGCCAGGTCTAAGTAATGGACCGGGTAATATTTTCTTTGGGCTTGGACCGGATTTTGTATTTTGGGCCATGAGTTGGTATATTGAATTAGGACTAGTTAGTGATCCAAGGTATATTTCAAGGACTAAATGTGTATATGCTGAAATTTAAGGGACCAATCTTGCAAATCTCAAAATGTCTTCCAAGGGCCATTGTTGTCATTCTTCAATAAACCAAGGGTTGAAATTGCAACTTTTGAAACTTGAAGGGTCACTTTTGCCAAAAGCTCAAAGTTGAGGGACTAATCTTGACAATTCTTCAAACTTGATTATAACTTCCAAAAATCATCCTTAGAGAATAAAATCTTTACAAATGCACAATTTCAACCTTCCGGCTCAGCTCAAACTCTCTTAATCTCTCGTGCTCGGATTTACGTCTGATTTGGCTCCTTTTTGTGTGTTTTTGCATATCCGTGCACAAGCACAAACTCAAGAAAACAACAGATATTAGCAATAAACGGCTCTTTCTTGGTTATTTTGGGTTTTATTTGATAAAGAAATGATATGTGTTTTTACACATATCACTGGTGCAACAATACTTTGGTCAAAAGTACTGTCCAAAGTACTGTAAGAGTATTCTGCAAGTTTGTTCTTCTTCTTTGCCTCTTCATAAGCTCTTCTTTGGTCATCAGTATAAGAGTGTGCTAAAACATCTTGAAGAAGCATCTGATTAAGTTCTTCTTGAATAGATTGATCCTAAGCAGACAATGAGGATTTTGGCTCATCAGAACTTCTCTGGCTCAGCAGGTTTAGGTTCTTCATTAGGAACAGCATCTGATCTAATATGGACTCCATGAACAACATATTGTAAATCTTCTCCATTGTGCACAGGTTTATTTTCTTGTCTAACAGGTACATAGTTCATAGAAGGAGTTAAAACTTCAAGATCAAACATCCAATCAGGACCTTTACCCTTCTCATTGTCTTGATCTTCTAAAAACTCAACATAAAGACAATCTTGAACTTTCTTAGTGACTCTATTGTACACTCTAAAGCCCTTACTGTTGGTACAGTAACCCAATAAATATCCTTCTTCTGACTTGCTATCAAACTTACCCAGATTATCAATTGTATTCAAAATAGTAAGAGGGCATCCAAAAGGCTTCATAAATCAAATGATGGGTTTGTTGCCCATCAGCAACTCATAAGGTGTCTTCACATGTGGCTTAGTAACTGATACTCTGTTAAGTACATAGCAAGCAGTACTTACAGCTTCAGCCCAGAATTGAATAGGTAGTTGTGAATCTGCTAGCATCGCTCTGGCTGCTTCAATCAAAGTCCTGTTCTTTCTCTCTGCAACACCATTCTGCTGTGGTGTTCTTGCAATACTGAACTCCCTCTTGATTCCTTTGTTTGCACAAAATTCATCCATAAGCTTGTTCTTGAATTCAGTCCCATTATCACATCTAATACCTCTAACCTTGAGTCTCAATTGGTTTTCAAGTGCTATTATGAGTGTCTGAATAGCATCAAAAGTATCATCTTTAAAGCCCAAGAAAAATACCCAACTGAATCTACTGCAATCATCTGTTACAACTAAGCAGTACTTTTTCTTGTTTAAACTTGCCACTGAAACAGGTCCAAACAAATCCATGTATAACAGCTCCAAAGGTTCTCTAATAGTCCTCTCCTCAAGCTTCTTGCATGAAGCTTTGTGTTGTTTACCCTTCTTGCATGCCAAACATGAGTGATCATTCTTATAAGTCTTTGAAGGTAAACCTCTAACTAAATTTCCTTTGACCAGTTTGTTGATATTCTTGAAATTGACATGGCCGAATCTTCTATGCCACTGATGTGCTTCTTCAGATGTTGCTTTTGCCACCAAACATGTGGCTCTCCCATAAGAGTGTAGACTCTTCATGTATAGACTATACATATCATTGGTTCTTGGTACTCTTAGAACTACCAAGTTATCATCAACAGGCTCGAATTAAGGGGAAAGGATGAGACATTCTGTGTTTGTGAATAACACAGGATGATGTTTATCACAGATTTGAGAGACTGATAATAAGTTGAACTTGAGCTCCTGCACATATCTAACATTCTCAAAATCTATACGCCCTGCTTTGATGGTTCCTTTTCCAGTAATTCTTCCTCTATTGGGATCATTCCCAAATGCAACTCTTCCTCCACTAATAGATCTAAAATCAGACAGAATCTCTTTGTCTCCTGTCTTACTTCCAGAGCAACCACTATCTACAATCAAATGATCTTTAAGCTCCTCTTCTGGGTTGCCCTGCACAAAGATAAAATAGTTAGTGTTTTTTAGGAACCCAAGCCATTACTGACTTGTGTTCCCCTTGTGGAGTTACATACTCAAATTCCTTGAGTATGTAGTCTTCACAGTCTTTGTGGACAGAATCAAGCATTATCTTTTGTTTTAAAACTTGTGGTGGTTTTTCAGCAAAACTGTCTTTTTCAACAAAAATCACTTTTACAAGTTCATTCTCTTTTTCTTATATCACAAAAACATCTGATTCACTTTTTGTTGAAAGTATTGTTTGTCCCTCAGCAGTACTTTCTCTCTTAACCTATTCTGTTTTAACACTTGGTTCCTGTGATCTAGATCCCCTATGTGAATTGTAATACCTTCTAGGTTGATAGTAATGAGATCTCCTAGGGTTCCTATTCCAAAAGGTGTTTGGTGAAAACTGAGCAATACTTTGAGAAAGTACTGTATTTTGCTTACCAGTACCTTGGAAAGTGTTTCAAGGTACTGGGGGTTTTGAAAAAGGTCTTCGCTGGTGAGGGTACCTATAGTCTGGTGAAAAGTTTCTATGGTTAACCCTGTGTGAATAATTCCAAGCTGGTCATGTTTCCCTTGGTTTTTGGTTGACAGTCTTGTTCTTTGGAAACTTATTTAAGTACTCTGAGTGAAGGTCACAGTCCTTAATCAAATGATCAAGACTAAAACAAACAAAAAAAAGAGTTTTTGATCTGTAATCCCAAAGTTTCTTCTTCTATGTGTATGGCTAAACCTATCATGTCTTCTAGGTGAATAATGAAAACTGTTTTGACCAAAATTATCTCAAAAAGGTTTAGCAGTATGTTGAAAAGGTTTTCTGAAAGGTACTGCTGAAGGTATAGCAGTACTTTGGGGTGAAAGTACTGATTGGCTTTTAACATCATCTACCTTAGGTGTTTCAACAATTTCTTTTGAGGTTTCATACCTAGATTGTCCTTTAAGTTTCTTCCTAAACTCTAGGTTCACTACACCAAAACGAGAAAAATCAGGCCTAAGAGGTTGATGACTACCAGTGGGATGAGGGACTGCATGATAGGCATTATATTTCTTAAACTCAGGTGGTGGTTCACTAACTGATTCCTCATTACTAGATGTGTCTACATAATTAATGAGTTCGTCATCACTAGTGGTTATATCCTCAAAGTCACACTCATCTTCAGCACTAGGTGGGTTTTCTATGTTATTAAAATCCATACCAAAACCTAGGCCAGTCCTAAGGTAAGCTCTTCTCTGTTTTTCAACATAAGTAACATGAGAAAGACCAGATTCTTTCCAGGCATCAAACTTAGCTATCAAATCATCTCTTTCCTTAGTTAACTTTTCAATTTCAGAGATCTTACAGTTTAGTTTCCATTCACTTAATTTTAACTGGTAATCCTGTTGTTCATACTTTTCTGCCCAAGCCACTTCATTATTTTCACGTGTTAGAATTTTGGCTTCCATTGATTCTAAAGTTATTTGATAACCTAATATCTCAGATCTAGCCCTTTGATAATTATCTATTTCAGTCACATAATCATTAAGCACTTTTTGATAAAAGTTTTGACACTTTGAACATACCTCAGAGATAAGGGTGAAGTAGCCATCATAGCAAGTAGAACATGTTCATCTTCCATGCTCCAGTCAAAGCTTCCTAGACCATCATTGAATTCCAGAGCAGCATGTCCAATTTCTACATCAAAAGCTGTGCTCCAATCTTCCATTTGTTCCTCCATAGCAACCATGCAATAGGTAACTGGTTCATCATCAAATTCAGCACTCCAGTCAACCTCTGATAGATTCTCTTGAGCAACCAAGGCTTTTGTTTCTATAATAGGAATTTCTTTCAACTCTAGCTTTGGTTTCTCAGTCAGCCTATTTGCTTGATACTTAGCAAACCTGCACTCCTTTGCAAAATATCCAGTCTTTTGACAATTGAAGCATTTAATTTTTGATTTGTCAAAAGTGATTCCCTGTTTTTGTTTGAAGTCTATGCCTCTTCCAGTCTTCTTCATAAACTTCTTGATCCTTGTAGTGATCATTGCAACTTGCCACCTGATATCAATTTCTTCAAGGGCATCCTCTTCAATTTGTGAGAGATCTTCTTCATAGGTAGCAGGCATAATAGCTTGCTGTGCAAAGAAAGAGCACACGACTTCATCTGAGTGGATGGTATTAGTTGGTGGAGGTTGCTGAGTAAAGGTAGGGGTAGTGTAGATGGCAGTACTTTGAGCAACAGTACTTTGAGGTGGAGAAGCAGTACTTTTAGCAGAAGTACTGCCCCTCTTTTCAGATGATACAAATGCAATACTGTGAGACTTTGAATTTGTTTAGCCATTCATCTCATGCTCATACACCTTCAGATGATTGTAAAGATCATCAAAATCCATGACATCCAAACCTGGTTGTCCTCTGATCATTGTAGCAATCACATGCCATGAAGATGGCAAACTCCTTAAGAGCTTTAGATTAGCATCTTCAACAGATACTTCTGCCTTGTATAACTCCAACATGTTGAGGAGATTTTGAAATCTATCATATGCAGTATCAAGACTCTCTCTTTCTCCAACAGTGAAAGTTTCAAATTGTTGCTTCAGCAGATTTCTGTGCATCTTCTTAGAAGCTTCATTCCCTCCAAATCTTGTCTTGAAAGCAGCCTAGAGCTGCTTTGCATCTTTAGCATCATGAAACTTCAGTAGATGTCCATCTGGTATAGCAGATAAGAGTATCTTAAGAGCCTTCTCTTGATTCCTTATGGTAGCTGCTGGTAAGACTGCTTTAGGTGGTTTAGGTTGTCCAGGAATCTCCACTAGTTCTGGAACTACTTCATTACCATTGACAATTACATTCCATAGTGCATGGTCTGTAATGGCAATGTACTGCCTCATATTCATACATCATAGGTCGTATTCTCCCTTCTTGATGATTGGAATTCTGATTGAGGTGATTGATGGTGGTGGAACAGCTTCAGTCGACATCTTGAGGTTTTGTTGTAGTAGGGTTTTAGGGTTTCTTCTTAGTCAGAGTTTCCACACAAGCTCTGATACCACTTGTTGGATCGATGTACTCTAACCAAACTAACTTAAATAGCTTGTTTAAGGTTTAATAATCTCGGATAAATCCTAAGTTATTAACAAAGAAACACTGAGCAAACTCTATTAAGTATGCCGAATTTACTTAACAAAGCTAAGAAGAATAACTTTAACTTTGAACAACGATTTTATTAATAACTCTAACTCTACTTATTATGCAGACCTTTTAACAACTCTAAAAAATCGAACTTCTCTAAAACTCTAATAATGTCGCATATATCTAATATCAATCTAGGGGTCCTTTTATAGGCTCAAGGATATCCCTAAACGATTTACAATTTGTATCCTTGTACGACAAGTAATCTAATAAAGAATATTCTAGAATTACAAGACTTTCCATAAACGAATATAGCAGTTCTTTTAGCCTTGCAGTACTTTGACTTCTTCAACAGTACTTTGACTTCCTCTTTAGCAGTACTTTGACTCTTTGACTTTTTCCAGTACTTTGTCTTTCTTCAGCACTTTATCTCTTCAGTACTTTAACTTTCTGTATCTCAACATAACTGACCAGCCATTAGTTGTTCATTGAATTTTAGCATAACTATTTAAAGCCTGAATAATTTTGACATATACACAAATGTAGCTTATAAATGCAGACATACACAGAGCAAAATAAAATCATAGTCCATCAAGGAATGAGCAACACCTATAGTAGAGTAGCTGCGTGAAAAATATTTAACAACACTTTTCTTACACAATTATTGGTCTCATATGATCTTTATTTTCACATTATTTGTTAAAGTTAGATTGTTTTATCAAGTTTATTTGATTCTGGTTTTGAGTTTACAGTTGCACAACCTCTATATGGTTCCTCTTGAGCTTCTCAATATACTGTTTGAACATAACAAAATCACATCTACACAATGGTACGGGCAACATATATTTCATATTAATTTGGCATATTTACTAGTTAAAAACTCAAACACTACAGATTGAGAAACACGAGAAACATTTAACAAGAAAAAAGCAATTAGAGTGTTAACATACTAACTACAAAGTAACACGTGATACCTGAGGAGTTCTTGGTATATTAACTTTTGGTCCCAACCAACTCTTGCAATAGGAAAGAAAATTGTACGGTACCTGTAAAATTGAATGGTTCATCATGATACAACCTGAATAGCACAGAGAGCTCGGTTCAATTCATTTTGAAATTTCTCATAAAATTGAATGGTTTTAGCATTTTGAATATACAAGTACAGAAATATAGCCACACGGCAGGAAAGTATTGAGCTCAGAAATATTACAGAAAATTAAATGGATATGGCATTGTGAACATGAAGGTACAGAAATACAGCCACCCGACAGGGAGGTCTTTTATTCTACCAAATTTTCTGCTTGCGTTAATTAATCCACTTTTTTCAAAAGAATTGAGATTCTTAATCAAAAGGTGAGTACTCAGCAAAGAAGTATTGTATCCTAGATCATAGGAATCTAAGCACGATTAAGCTGCTATACAAGTACTCGTAAAATTTAATATCTCACTTGTCTAATTGGTAGAGAAGCCTTTTGCTATCAGGATCGAAATCCTCTTCTGCAAAAATGGTCATCTCTAACAATCTTCTCCAAAAACTAAACCATATAATCCTTCAATTCTATACAAAATTATGTAAAGGATATCAAATAAGTTATAATATGTATTATAACAACTATAAGTAATATTAGAATGCAATATTCGACAATGGCCTCAATGTATATGTCACGTTGTCCATGTTAATTAGGAGCTGCTCCATTTGACTATAATCCACTTGCCATTGTAAATTCATATATCGTGAGAGAGAAGTCCTTTCTACTGTGTGTTTTTAACATAGGCTAATAACAATTTGTGGCAGTGTAGAAGCACAAAACTAACAGACCCATATCACTTAAACATATGCACAAGTGATAGGCATGCACTAAAAACACGTTGTTATGAACAACTATGCTCACTAAGTGATTGTTCGGTTCGATGATCCATTTCATTTGCTTCATTGGTACATACAATATGCAGCTTATGCAATTTTCTTATAAAATACTCCCTGTTTACTAACACCTCATGACCTCAACGTCAAACCATTCCTTTTCTCACTCACTCGTCACCTTTATACTCATAATGGTCACATCATTTCTCACCATAAACCTACATTTCAGTACCTCAGTAACACTCTTACAGTCACGCAAAACTCTCATCTCCAGTAGCAAACACCCTCCCCTTAACCCACGTAACCACCTCTCATATTCTCTTACTTGTACTCACGTAATAGCCTACCTCCCTACAACTCCTTCTCACCCCTCCCATTAAACAAAGTCTAGAATAGGTTCACTTCAACAAAGCGACACATCATGGTTTTTTTTCAAGTACCAATTGGGTGCGTCTTTAAACTCATACTTTTGTTTGTAATACATAATAGACTATTGCTATCTTCATCACAAGGAAGTACTTTTGTTTCCATTAATAAAAAACAAATCGTCACGGACAACACTCATTCAATCAATTCTAATTTTAACAATACGTTATCTAACAAACAAATCATAATATGGAAAAGTAATCCGCAAAAATCGTAACGATATGTAAATGAATAGTTGTATTATACCTAAATTGATTAAACATGAGCGAATTGCGCGAGACGTATGACGAACGGTGAGTATTCAGTTATCGGCGACAGTTATGGTGATCGTAAATGGTTATAGTGATTGGCGGACGGTGACGGTGATCGGAGAGGTAACAGTGATCGGAGACGGTCATGGTGATCAACGATGGTGACAGTGATAGGCGAATATTTCAGGATTTATGACGGTGTCGGCGATGGTTCCGGTGATCGGAGATGGAGCGATTAGGTTGTGAGGGCTTGGATCGCCCACAGTTAGAGAAAGGAGTTTTCAGCTTTTCTTTACTCTTTTACCATTTGTTTTTGTTTTTATCTTACAACTTTTACAGTATTTTTTTACTAGTAGCCTTAACTATTTTATATCTGTCGACTTTTATTATGACTTCGTATATTTTTTTATACTCTAATATAGAAGTGGTTAAAATATCACGAAGTTTAAAGTATAACTGTTTGATGTATATATCAGTGTGTGCCAATAAAAATTAAGAGTGTGTAAATTAATTTTATTTTATTATCTTTAGTAAGTATAATTCGGTCCGGTTCTCGGTCTCGGCTTTTGGTCTAATTCGGTTTCGGTCTCGGTCTTGGTCTTGGTCAGTCCGGTCCGGTCCGGTCCGGACCACAAACCGACTATTTTGCCTTGTTGGACCGGACTGACCGACGGACAGACCACTGTTGGGAATTACGGTAAACTACTGGATCTGCTGAAGTAATGGCCGAAAAGTTTCTGTCGAAGAAGGAATGGAATCTGCTGAAGTAATGGCCGAAAAGTTTCTGCCGAAGAAGGAATGGATTCTGCTGAAGTTATACTTCAGCTGAAGTGATAATGCAGATCGTGATTCTGCTGAAAGTGCTTATCCACGTAGGAGAGATAAGCACAGTATGTAGGCCGTATGTAGGAAAAAGTCAGCGCCGTATGTATAGGTTGGCGCCGTATAATATAGAGCTTAAGCAGAATAAACAAAATGATGAGTAAAACAATATGATTAGTTGCATGCTTATCTAGATGCATGCGTTATTTGTGTTTGTATTAGGAGCATACGTTAAAAATGCTCGTGAGTGATTAGATGGTTTTCTTGCCTATAAAAGGAACCATAAGAGTATGTAATAGATAAGTTTTTTTCTCAAGTCTTTCAAGTCTGGTATAACATTCGAAACATAGAGTTTCAATAATCAAAAGATCCATAGAGGATCAAAGAGTTCTTAGTTATTATATCTTGTATTTACTTTCCGCTATAAAATACGAGTTGTAGAGATCTTCTATTAATTTGCTTGTGATTACATAGGCAACGCTAACGATCTCCGAGTGCTTAAGATCTATCAAGGTCTTTGTGTTCTACAAGTGGTATCAGAGCCTCGGGAAAGTCTCTACGATACTAAGAACCATTCATACCCTCATACAACCAAACTTACACTCACCATGCCTGGATCCGATAATGAAACTGAAGTCACCAACACAAACAACACCAACACCACTTCCATGCAACAGCTTAGTCTTTCAAACAGTAATGGTAAATTTCCTTATTTAAAAAGGGAAGAATATGATCTTTGGACTATGAAGATGGAAAACTGGATTTCCAATATTGATTGGAATCTGTGGGAGGTGGTGAAGAAAGGAAACAGTTTAAAGAAAATGATTCCAGACAGGGATGGGAAGTTTATCATGGCTCCTCCCAAAACTGCTAAAGAAGTACTGGCCATGCAGAGAGAGCACAAAGTAAAAACTATTCTGCTTCAATCCATTCCTGAAGATCACCTGTGTGATTTTCACCATATGGATGATGCAAAGGACATATGGATGGCTCTCAAAGCCAGGTTCGGTGGAAATGAAGAATCGAAAAGAATGAGAAAGTCCATGCTGAGGCAACAATTTCAAGACTTCAATATCTCCGAAGAAGAAGGTATCCACAAAGGATACGACAGGTTCCATAGGATTTTGAGTCAGCTAAACCAGCTGAATGCAAAACCTGATAATGATGACTGCAACTCAAAGTTCCTTCGATCCTTGCCTCCATCATGGTTACATGTAAGTATAGCCCTCAAGGCTAAAGGTGGGTTGGACATGCTCACCTTTGATGAGCTGTACAACAGACTCAGAACTCTTAAACCTGATGTCAGAACTCCATACCGTACATCTTCTTCTGGCCATGCAGCTTTTGTTGGGACATCTCACTCCAACATGATGGTACAAGCTCCTAGTTCCAACTACTTTCCATCATCTCCGAGTTCCAACTACTTTCCATCATCATCTTGTGCTTCAGCTCCACCACATAACACTCGTCCCACTCCACCATGTTCTCAAACCAAGTCTAGTAGTGTGATGGAGGATGTTCTTCATTCTTTTGTTGTTGATTATGATACTCAGCAGTATCTTGTATATGAAGACTTTGATCAGTTGGACCCACTTGAAATGGAGGAAATGAAACTGAAAATGCAGGTGGCATTGCTGTCAGTGGACATCAAAAGGTTTGAAGAGAAGGCTGGAAGGAAGTTTGTTTTCAAGGGAAAGGAACCAGCCCGCTTTGACAGGAGGAAAGTCAAGTGTTTCACTTGCCACCAGATGGGGCATTTCTCAAGGGAATGCAAAGACAGGAAGAGTGGAGATGGAGCTAACTACATTTCCTATCAGCAGAAACAGCAGGAAGCTGGAGCTTCAGCAGCTCTTCTTACCATGGATGAACAGGTCAACTGGACTGCACATGAACCTGTAAATGAGGAAGCTCATGATACTGATAAGCTTGGATTGCTGGCAAGGTGTACTTTGGATGAAAGGCATGATCAGTTTGCCTTGATGGGACTCTCTCAGGTACACAACTGTATATTTGGCTGTAGTCTAAGATACAATGAACTTAAAGAAGAATATAATGCTATGAAACCTAAGTTTGATGAATGCTATGTTGAAAATGAAGCCCATAAACTAGCATTAAAAACAGTAGAAAGACAAAAAGTATGGTTTCAAAAGAATCAAATAGCTTATGAAGAAAAAATAAAGGTGTTACAGTTTGATCTAGAAGTTGCTAATAATTACTTAAAACTGTCTGAGAAAGCAAAGGATAAAGCTGTGTCTGAGAACCTAGAGCTTAAAGAAAAGGTAGCTGAGGAAATAGCTAGAAATAAACAATGGTTAATTTTAGGTGATAATCTGGCTAGAGAACTCTATAACAGTCAATCAGTAACCTCTGGCTTAGGATTAGGCTTTCAAAAATATGTTGAAGTAGAAACTAGGTATGATGGTCGTAAATCCACACCAGCAGGGTTAGCTAACTTTGTAAAATAAGGTAATATGCATGCTGTCCCTGGTCCTATTAGAGGTGAATTTATGCCCACAGACCTGTCCATCACTGTTGACTTTGATGGATCACATCATCTATATGGCAAAAAGTCAAAAGACTTGCCAGACCCTGATACCTCATCTAATGACTTTGTCTCTTGCTCTGACAGTGACAATTCATCAGATCAAGGGTCTACTTCCTATGAAAGCTGTGATTCAAATGAGAAGTCTGACCTTTCCAAGCCTGAGCCTACACCCAAGCCTGCACCCCAGTCTACTTACAAGCCTTCTAAGGAAGCTGCTGAGGAATCAACTTCCAAGACAGTTTCTTCTGAAGACTTGTCTTTTAAATCTTTGAATAATCAGTCTGTTAAAAACAATTCCTTGAATGTTTCTGTTTTAAGTACTTCTGCATGTAATCAAACATCTCCCTATTTGAATAAATCTTCCAAGAAGAAGACATGTTTTGTATGTGGAAGTAAATTTCATTTAATTAAGGATTGTGATTTTTATGAGCAAAGATTGGGTACATGTGCTACTCACCAGAAACATACATCTAAATGGACCAATGTTGATAATATTCCTCCTTATGTCCCACAAGCTGCTAATTCTGACTCTCATTGGAGAGGTTCAGTTACCAGACCGTATGTGAAACCAACCAGCCCATACTTTAAACATGGTTATTGGCCTACTTATGTTGACTCTATGTATACTGGGATGGGATATGGGAGTACTGCTGTGAAGCCCTCAGCAGGTTGTTCTTGGACTATCAAGGGACCAAATCATCAATGGAGGACCAAGAACAATGGTGGATCCTCTAGATCTTCATGTCCCACACCTGTGATCCACAAGGCAGGTTCAAGTCAGTAATGACTTGAACCTCCATTGCATACTAACAGTATGTATATATTTTATTGTTGTTTGTAGGATCATCCCCTTAAGCATAAGAATATTGGTATTGTTGATAGTGGTTGTTCCAGAAGCATGTCTGGGAACAGGGATATGATGCACAATTTTGTTCCTATAGAAGGAGGAGGCAATGTGACCTTTGGAGGAAGTGATGGGAGTATCACAGGGAAAGGCACCATAAAGACACCTCATCTGGATTTTGAAAATGTGTACTTTGTTAAGGAACTTCAGCATTTCAACCTGTTCTCTGTTTCACAAATCTGTGACACTAAGAACAAAGTTCTCTTCACTGAGAATGAATGTCTTGTACTGTCTAAAGACTTCAAACTCCCAGAAGAAACTTCAATTCTGCTGAAGGTTCCTCGAACTCACAATTTATACACATTCAACCTTAATGAAGTTCAACCTGGTGGTGACCTCACGTGTTTGGTGGCTAAAGCATCACTTGATGAATCTACTAAATGGAATAGGAGGATGGCTCATGTGAATTTCAAGACCATAAACAAACTCTCTAAAATGGGTCTTGTTGAAGGTCTTCCCACCAAAGTATTCACCAATGATCATAATTGTGTTGCATGCAACAAAGGAAAACAACACAGAGCCTCTTACAAAGCTATCAATGCTATGAGCATCATTTCTGAACCTCTTCAGTTGCTCCATATGGATCTGTTTGGTCTAACTCAAGTCAGAAGCATTGATCATAAATACTTCTGTTTGGTTATCACCGATGGATATAGCAGATTTTGTTGGGTTTTCTTTCTCAGAACCAAAGATGAAACATCTCAATGCTGTCAAAAAGATCTTTAAGTACCTCAAAGGCTAACCTCTTTTAGGCCTCTGGTACCCAAAAGAATCTCCTTTCAAGTTGGAAGCATACAGTGACAGTGATTATGCTGGTGCAAATCTGGATAGAAGATCCACAACTGAGGGCTGCCAATTTCTTGGCAAGAGGTTGATTTCTTGGCAATGCAAGAAACAAACTATTGTGGCTGCCTCAACTACTGAAGTAGAGTACGTTGCTGCTGCAAATTGCTGTGGACAGGTCCTTTGGATTCAAAACCAGTTGCTGGACTATGGGTACAACTTCATGAACACTACAATTCATATAGATAATCAAATTACCATCTGCATAGTCAAAAATCCAGTTTTTCACAGTAGGACAAAACACATTGAAATCAGGCACCACTTTATAAGAGATGCTTATGAAAAACATTTGGTAAAAGTGGCTAAAATCCATACTGATGATAATGTGGCAAACTTATTAACAAAAGCTTTTGATGGACCAAGGTTTCAACACCTCGTGGTCAATATTGGAATGTTAAACCCTTGACTGCATCGTTTAAGGGGAGGCATAGGCCTCAGGGGAGGCATATGCCTCAGGGGAGGATTATTTGTACATTTGTACAAACTCTGCATATTTTTGTGTATTATTTGTCTACTAACACTAACTTCTAATATTTCTCTAGTTTGTTTGTTTTTGTGTTGTTGTGTTTCTTTGTGTCTGTTTTGCAGTTGTATGTACTGCATTTTGTCTGTTCCTTATCTGGATTGCAGTTTGTATATCCCATGATCAAGATCAAATTCATCAAGTGTGGCTCATTAGTACATGGTCAGATAGCTGAAAAAGTGTTGCTTGTTTCTTCTGATATCAAAAGTACTGAAGCAAACAATTTGATTCCACTGAAGTAATAATACTGAAGAAAAGAAATTGAAGTCAAATTGTTCATTCATTCATTCAAGAAACAGTTTACAGCTTACAGCTTACATAAAGTCAACCTACTACTATGCATCTTCAAGATACGAGCTGTACACTTAAGCTAATCCTAATCTAGTGTATATCCTTCATTCCGAAATCTAAGTGAATGTTGGATATGCGTTAGATGCTGGCTTTGCTTTCGTGGGTCTTGCATAACCATCCATTCCGTCTATCTAGATGGCTGGATATGCATGACCAGCACGACGAAGATGCTAAGGACCAAAATGGGAGGATGGATTGATGCAAACGATTGATGATGACGATGACCACGCAGGATGACGGAGAAAAATAACGTGTCCTGTGTGCTTCATCTATTCATTTCAACCAAAATGCAATCGATCCACCATCTCTAAGCCCTTCTATTATACGATGTGTGTTGATGCACCAGAAGATGGTGCAGTGAGACCAAGAACCACCTCTCTATCTTTGGGGAGTGGCGGATTCCTGGCACGAGGTCTTTGATGAGACCGAGGTGCTGGAGGTTGGGAGTAAGATGTTCCCTCCTTATAGGAATCATCAGAATCATCAGCAGATTCACTTGGATTCACTACACTGTCATCTTCTGAAGAAGGAAGAAAGGGTGATTTATTTGGTCGTGGATAGGGTTGAGGAAAGTAATATAGCCATGGGTTTGATTCACCACTTGATGATGATGAAGAAGATGATGAAGATGAGGTTGTGAGATCTATGATCTCAGGTTTGGTTTTCATGGTCAATTTTGTTGATTGGGGTTATTTTTGCATCTAGGGTTTGTGGTAAATATTTGGGGATCTTGGTGAAGAGATGAGTTACATTGGGATCATTTTATAGACGGGTTCGAGGCTCAATGAGTATTAATGCAAGTGGTTGGCACAGTAATTCTAGAAACTTACCGAAGATATTCTTATCTTTGATGCATTCTGCTGAAGTTATAACTTCAGCAGATTGATCATGTGTTCCTGTTGAAGTGTTATTTTGGGTTGGGTCAAAGATGCATTACACGTCAGCAAAGGTCAACCAAACGGTCCACCTTTCTTTGACTATAATTTGGGCAAAAACACTCAATCCACCATCACTCTCTTCAGTACAAACCAATTCCCTCTCATCCTGCATTCACAAACTCTCACCATTTCGAGAATCATAACCCTAAAAACGCATATCCCTCATGGCTCTTGAATTTAAACATGATCACAACAAAGTTGCATTTCTGGGAAATGGCAAGGGATATGAACTGTACGAACCAATGGTGGAATTTCTGAAAAGGTCCAAAATTTGTTATGCTCTAACTCATTCTCCAAATGAGATATATGAATCACTGATCACTCAATTTTGGGAATCTGCTGAGAAGAGGAGTGAGACAGAGATTAGGGCTGTGATTGATGAAACAGAGTACATAGTGACCGAGGACCTAATTAGGAGGAAGCTTCACTTGGAAGATGCTGATGGAGTATTTCACTCTAATCAGGAAGATGTGCTTAATGGGCTGAGAGCTATTGGCTATCGAGGAACAAGAATTGATATGTGGCTGAAGAAGGAACTCTGCCCAAAGTGGAGGTTCCTGGTTCACACACTGCTTCAATGCATGAGCAACAAGACCGGAGGATGGGACCAGTTCTCTACACAACTGGGCTATGGTATTGTGTGTCTTTCCCAAGGGGTAACTTTCAATTTTTCTAAGTATATTTTTGAAAACTTGGTTGAAAATATTCAAAAGAAAAAGGGAAAATTTTTAATGTACCCTAGGTTTCTTCAAATTATTTTAGACACTACTACCCAAGCCCAATCTTTCTATCCCATAGGTACTTTAACTGCTAAATTGTTTGCCACAATGAGAACCCAATTTCAGGGGGAACATCATCCCTTGCTAGCAGCCATGTTGCCCCAAGGTAATGAGGCTGCTGATGAGGAGAATGTGGCTCATAATCCTCCTTCCTCACCTGTTGCTACTGATGGTAATCCATTGGTTAACATTGATGAGGGCCCCTCATCAACTGTTGAAGCAACTCATGTTGCTCCAGACCAACCACCATGTCCCAGTCCTCCACCCACACTAGCTACTCATGATGAGTCAGATCTACATAGTCCACCCACACCAAGTCCTGTTAGGGATCCTCTCAATGAAGATCTTCCTCACTTTGAGCATGACCATGATTCTACTGAAAGGTCCGATGAAGCTCCCCTGACCACAGAGCAATCTGCTGGTGGAGCTGAGGACCCCATTACACTCTCATCAGTCTATGCTCTGGTCAACAGGTATGCTGCTGAGGTTACAAGTCTGAAAAAGGAGCTTGCAGAGACCAAGTCTTCTCTTGGGAGTAAGATTGAAAAACTGCAGAATCAAGTCAAGGAATTAGAGGACAAACTCAAAGGGGGCTCCAAAAGGAAACTTGTGGTTTCTTCTGATGAAGAACAAGAAGTACCTCAGTTTG
Source organism: Chrysanthemum seticuspe (assembly GCA_019973895.1). Taxonomy (NCBI): domain Eukaryota; kingdom Viridiplantae; phylum Streptophyta; class Magnoliopsida; order Asterales; family Asteraceae; genus Chrysanthemum; species Chrysanthemum seticuspe. The sequence continues at coordinate 315,739,002 of BPTQ01000001.1, read as the reverse complement.
GGTCTCTGGACTTGTTGGCTGATGTTTCTCTCAATGATCCTTCATCATTAGCTGCTACTTCCTCAAAGAAGAAGGAACCTGTTCTCTACACAAGAAGAAAGAGATCTTACTTACATAAGGTTTCTTCTGAAGCTTCTAAGGAACCTAGTGCTGATAAGACTACATCTGCTGATGTGCGAATGGAGGATGTTTCTTCTGATCATGATGACCTGGGTATTACAACTGAGGTCCCTGTTGTTGATTTATCTGAAAAAGAGTGTGTTATGAAGCCAGATGACAAAGGGAAAAATGTCATAACTGAAGATGAGCTTGGTCCTGACCTGGTGAGTGAGGAGGAAAGACTAGGTCAAGCAAGTAGATTGGCTGAGTTTGAGAAGTCAAAGGAAAGTGAAGTATTGGCTCATCAACTTGAAACAGAGGATTTTTCATCCTTAACTCCTGAGAGAAGAAGAGAACTAGATGCACTGAGGGTTCAGATGCCTGCTGAACACTGGGATGCTCTAACTCAGCAAGTCATTTCAAGACCTTCTCTTGCCCATAGTATACTAGGTGGAGATTTCCTCAGTGACACTTATGTGGAGCGAATGATGGCTCAGGGAAGACAAAGGAAGCAAGAAGCTATTGCACAAAGGAAAGCCATCAAAGCTCAGAAGAACAAAGACAGACCTCCTTCTAAAGCTGAAATAAGAATGGTGGTAAAGAACCAATGTTCAATGTACAACTCTGGCTTGACAATGAAGCAAGTCAAGGCTTTTCCTGATCATGTCCTGTTTCGCAAATATAACCAAATTATGAGGGACAGATCATCATCTTCAACACATTCCACCAACTTGAAAAGGAGTATTGAGAATGAAGCTACTCAAGAAGCCAAAAGACTCAAGTTAGATGATGCAGCACCCAAGGTGACTTCTCCAGTCATTCCTGCTGAAGCAACTTCTGAAGTTGCTTCCTCTACTAACAAGGGCCAATCTGCTGAACCATCTTCCAATTCTCCTGAAGCACCTGAAGTATTAGCTCCCACTCCATCAGTGGCACCTGTTGTCACACTGGAAGATTCTAAAGATAAGGAAGCTGATCTAGCAGAAATAAAAACAAAAAGGGCTATAAAGATGCTCCACAGGATGAATGCACTTCGTGATCCAACTAAGTCTCCCTCTATCTCTTCAAGTCCTACCACAAATGTTCAAGATGAAAATGCTCCCTCTGGGGAAATCTATAAGCCTGGTAGGAGGAAGAAGAGAATGGCCAAAAGATCTCCCTTGGATCTTGAAGCAGATAACTCAACTTTCATTATAGAGGGATCTGCTGCTGATTTTCCTGACGAAGATCAAAATGCGTTGGAAGATTGGAAACTGAAGAATGATGAGATGAATGTCATTCATCGAAGGAACTCCCCTTCAATGGAATTCACCTTTCTGAAGGAAATTCTACACTTGGTAGACAGGGCAGACTTGATTTCACTGTACACTCGAGTTACCTCCCATTACTGCAACAAGGAACCACAAGGTTCTGGAATGTTTTTACCAGGAGATCTTCAAGTCCTGTTAAACTCTCATATCCCCAATACCAAGGCACATTCCATATGGGAAAACTCACATCGGTGGAAGGTTGCGTCCTGGAGATTCTATCCTCTCCCTCGTGTACATGTGCTTGAGACTAAGAGTGGGATCACTGTATGTATGCTTGCTGAAAGACAGTATCCATTGCCCAAGAGACTTATGGAAAGGATGCTTAGTCAGAAATTGGAGATTCCTCCAGATCCAGTGGGCAATGAAAGGCTGTCTGCTTCAACAGTGGTGAGTTTGATCAAGACTCAACTTCTACAACAGCAATAGACCTCATCCTCATCCTCATCATGACACTTGGTACTCTCTGCACTACCTTGTTTTGTTACTTTTAGTTTGCATTATTTATGTTATTTGTCTATTTCTGTCTTATTTCTTAAATAGTAAAATTGTTTCATAAAAAGAAAAATCACAAAAACATCATTTTAAAAATAGTGGTAGCGTTTATTTAATATAAATTAGCTTTTTAATTTTATTTCTCAACTTATTATTAAGTACTTTCAGTTTTTATTTTTAGTTAAAAAAAAAAAAAAAAAAAAAAAAAAAAAAAAAAAAAAAAAAAAAAAACTCACTTTTATGCAGGTTTGTTGTACCACTCTGATGGTTTTTAACTCACCTGATATACCTTGTGTATGTCAAAGAGTTGACTAGTCCAAAGGGTACAGCTTTGGTAAAGACACATCAAATCTGTTGATAGCTGTAATGGTTTGCTCAAAATCATAGGGTATGCAACCACCCATGCTTCATTGCTGAGGGTTGTATGGTCATCAATTCACCATGGTCTATTCCTTTTTGGAATCCAAGAATTGGCTAGCCCACATGTATATGGCATGTGGTAAAGGCAACTGAATCCATATTTGGTGCTCAATTCACCAATGCTAAGAATTGACTAGTCCTGAGCAAACGGCTACAGGTAAAGACAAGTCAAATCCATTTATATGGTTGCTGGTTTGCCAATAAATCAGATGGTTATCAATGTACCATGGTTTTCGAACTCAAACATATGGCTACTCCAGTAGTAATGGCTATTGGTAAAGAGACATCAAACCCATTATTTTCAATGATTCACCTCTCACAGGAGTTAACACACCTGGAAGTGATGAGAATAGTATGAAACTTATATGTTTTGATGTACATGCTGTCATATGTTGCTGCAAAGACCTGGCTTACAACAGTTCAGTCATCATAGAGATGTTCTTCTTCTGAATCTTTGTTGCTGATGTTCGAACACAATCCTCAACAATTATAAAGATCTATCAAGGAAACTGGAACTTAACCTAGTCAAATTCCAGTTTAGGGGAGGATTGTTGGGAATTACGGTAAACTACTGGATCTGCTGAAGTAATGGCCGAAAAGTTTCTGCCGAAGAAGGAATGGAATCTGCTGAAGTAAAGGCCGAAAAGTTTCTGCCGAAGAAGGAATGGATTCTGCTGAAGTTATACTTCAGCTGCAGTGATAATGCAGATCGTGATTCTGCTGAAAGTGCTTATCCACGTAGGAGAGATAAGCACAGTATGTAGGCCGTATGTAGGAAAAAGTCAGCGCCGTATGTATAGGTTGGCGCCGTATAATATAGAGCTTAAGCAGAATAAACAAAATGATGAGTAAAACAATATGATTAGTTGCATGCTTGTCTAGATGCATGCGTTATTTGTGTTTGTATTAGGAGCATACGTTAAAAATGCTCGTGAGTGATTAGATGGTTTTCTTGCCTATAAAAGGAACCATAAGAGTATGTAATAGATAAGTTTTTTTCTCAAGTCTTTCAAGTCTGGTATAACATTCGAAACATAGAGTTTCAATAATCAAAAGATCCATAGAGGATCAAAGAGTTCTTAGTTATTATATCTTGTATTTACTTTCCGCTATAAAATACGAGTTGTAGAGATCTTCTATTAGTTTGCTTGTGATTACATAGGCAACGCTAACGATCTCTGAGTGCTTAAGATCTATCAAGGTCTTTGTGTTCTACAACCACATTCGGTCCAGTCCTCGGTCTCGGCTTTTGGGCTAATTCAGTCTCGGTCGTGGTCGGTTCCGTCCAGTCTGGTTCGTTCCGGGACCGATGCTCAGCCCTAATGTATAGTGACGAAATTAGTGACCACTTTTGAGCTTGGTGACTAACTATCGGATGATCAAATATTAGTGTCCATGTATTATATGGTCACTATTTTGCCTAAATAATGACCAAATAAAAAGTCGGCACTAAATTTTGGTCACTATAGGCATTTTTTCTTGTAGTGACAGTATCATCTAACATAACTAATGATAACACTTAGTTGAATATGTTGAGTTTATGATATATAAAATACAATAAAACATAAAGACATCAAGAGTACACAGCGGAAGACTTAAGATCATAACAAATAAATTAATTAACTGAAAGTATGCGTAACGTACCTCTTGCGAATGTCAGATCTCTAGAGCAAACCAAAACAACCCTCGAGCAAAGCAAACAAAAGAAGTACTTATTGGTGTAAGAATAATGTCTTACAACCACGTTCTTGTACACACGAATTAACCAAACGAATCAAGCGATTGCTAGATCTAACACAAGTCCTCGTTTAAGAAAAACGAAACCAAACTCCCTTACTATTGGGGTGTTCGGCCGAATATTAGACTAGAGAGAGGAGAGGAGAGATCTAGGGTTAATTCAATGCACAAGTGTATGAAACCCTAGAACCTAACCCTCCTTATATACTAGTAGGTAAACTTAGGGAACAAGTTAGGGAATTAGGCCTTGTAGAGGCCCTATGGCCGGCCATGTACACAAGCCCAAAGCCAAACCCATAACTTTCCAAGTTTTCCATTTCTAGTCCTTCTCTTTTCCATTTAAACGGTCGTTAGTCATTTTTCCGTTAAATACTTAACGATCGTTAACCGGACTTAATGTGTAATAATTAATCGTAAACATAAACATTAATTATTAACTTTAATTCTCATTCGCTAATGTGTGCAATCCCGTGGTCACGAGTTCGAATCCGGACATTCACATGTATGTAAATATATACATTTCCAACAGAATATACAATGCTTCCTCCAATCTCTTGACGACCTGATTCATCGAAGGGCGATCCTTCATGTTGAAACTAATGCATTTGTGTGCAATATCCTTAAACGTGTGTAAAGAACGAGCATCAATTTCATCCCTTATTCGATAATCAATAAACTCGTCTATTTCTTCATTGTAGAGTCGGACAAAATTTATCAAGCTTATTTGTTCATCTTCTACAACCTGGGTGCATGCCAGAACACCAGTCAATATTTCGAAGAGTACCACACCGAACGAGTACACGTTTGATTCTACCCTGGGGATGCAACTTTCACGGTAAATGGGATCCATATAATATTTACTACCCTGTGCCTCTTCGTGGGCATTGGTATCTGGGCGACTTCTGGGGACCATAAATGACTTACCAAAACCACATATTTTGGCTTCTAGATTGTCATATAATAATATCTTCTCGCTCTTAAAGTCTCTGTGTATTACTTTGTGCTCCCCAAAACCTGCATGCAAGTATTTGAGTCCTCTAGCAGCGCCTAAACAAATCTTTAGGCGCTCTGCCCATGTTAGGTAACTATTCTCAGACTGGAATTCGAGTTTTGAATGAAGACTTCCATTAAGTGCATACTCCGAAGCTATAATCATGTTATTGTCATTACTACAGTAACCAATGAAAGGGGTGATATTTTCATGGTGAAAGTTGGAAATCAACAAAAGCTCATTTAGGATCCTTTTTTCCTCCCGTTCAAGAAGCTCTTCAGAAGTCCAGTGTTTAAAGAAAGCTTCGCGGTCGTAACCGCGATGAACGAGTTTTCCTCTGTGGGTCATCATACTGTGAGGTTTGGAGGATATTCTTCTATCAAAGGCTTCTGCGCCGATAGCCTTCCTGATCTCTTTGAGTGGAATTTCATGTTTTTCTATGCTTTTTAGCTTATTCCCAAGAGCATTGTCATCCTTCTGCAAATATAAACACATGCAAGTTAGCATAGAGGCACCTACCAAATTCTTCTAATTCAGGTTTTTAATGTCCAAGTTATTATTTGTGTTTCAAGTAACGTAATTCATTTTCGAACACACAATGTATGGCAAGGTAAAAATGTATAAAAAAAAAATAATAATAAAAAAAAAAATTTTGGAATACTATCATGCTATTGTTCGTCAAATAAAGAAAAGAAAAAATCATTGTTTAGTTCGTATTCGTTTTGAGTTTTAACTTAGCAACATTTAAATGTAATTATTTAGATAAAAATTGTCGTCTAGTTAAAAATTACCCTATCCACACACTTTATTTCTTACCACAATCCTAAGCGTTAGAGGGGAAGGTGTCGTGATGAACCATCATCACTTCATCAGTGTCACCTCAGTGCCACATCAGCATCCCACTTCTCCACAACTAACCACAACAAACCCCCTCACTCATAACAAACCTTAACCTCTTCATTTGGGGCCCACCAGGCCACCACTACCACTTTATTTTTTTCATTCAATTTTCCAAATAAACTAAATTCATTTCATTCAAAATAAAAATACAATACAATATACTTAAAAAAAGTTATAAATTAAAAACAAAAAAAAAAGTCTTTCTTCTTCCCAAAAGCCTCACACACACAAACACACACTACACACACACAAACACACCTCAGCAACATTATTTTTGTTTATCCATTGCTTGAACAAAATTAAATATCCATTGCTTGTCAAATTGTTGCTTCGTCATCAGAACGACGAGATGATCCACGGCGAGCTAGGCCGGTGTGGCGGCGAACGACGGCGAAGGTCCACGTCGGACCACGGCGAGCAACGACTAACCCATACCTTCCGCTCTTACAACCTTGAAATACAACTTTGATAGTATTTTACAGTGATGCAAAAATCAGCGTATGCAGCTAATTAATCAGTGGGAGAGATTGTTGATTTCGACAGTGATGAAGAGGAGGTTGTGAACACTTTTGATGAGTCAATATACCTATTTGGTGGTGGTCATGATCGTGAAGATGATTATGATGACTATGCGGATCAGGTCTACGATCTTCAAGGGAATTTGGATGCTCTTTATAACACGTATGGTATCAAGCTCCAAGGCTTTGGTAGGAAGTAATTTTGTTTTCATAGGTCTCTAATGTTATCTTTTGAGTAGAGGTTTATTTTCTTGTTTAGAGAATATGAAGTATCTTGTTATGTAAGCTTTTCCGCCTATGTAACGGGCTGAGAGAGGGGATTCACCCATATCTTTTGTACTTAAATGTTTTTTGGAGTAATATATTTACCGCGTCTTTGACCTTTTACCCATCCTGATTTTCAAAGATCGGCTTTATTAATCGGTTTAGTCAAAAATCGGTTAACATACCAATTAATCGGATAAAAATCAGACAAATCAGACATAAATCGGCCAAATCAGTCAAAATCAGCCAAATCGGAAATAAATTGGCTAGATCGGCCAAATCTAACATACATTTTTAATATTTTATAATTTTATATAAAAAAACCTAATCCAATTAACCCTATGGCTAGGCGGTACATGGCCGCCCAGCTTCCGCCTAGCGATTTTTGTAACCTTGGTAATTTTAAGTGCTTACTCCAAAGTGATGGAGATTTGATCCTTTATCAAGCCTATGGTTAATTTATGCATTATCACATAGTAACTTGAGTGGTTTCCGTTTTCACATTGCTATATGTTTCATATACACCCGAGAGATGAGAGTATCCAACACTTAGTGAGATGCTAGTTTATTACTACATCCGTCCCAAAATTATAGTCCCCTATTGACTTTTTCGGTCTTTCTTTTTTAACTTTGACCTTAAATATATTCTTTTGTGTTATACAATAGTTGGTGAAAAATATACTAATGAAAAATACGTTTAAAACACAATTCATTCATATAATTTGCATCAAGTATTATATAACACAAACAAAAAATATTTAAGGTCAAAGTTGTAAAAGAAAGACCGAAAAAATCAATAGTGAACTATAGTTTTAGGACGGAGGGAGTATTTATGTGCATAAAGCTGTTAAAAGTGTATGTTGTAAATGCGAAAGTGTCGTCATTAACTATGAAATAGGTCGTTAATTTATTAGGCTTGTAATTGTTAATGTAAGGACCAACCCATGTAGCAAGCCCATGGGTGGCCCAATAGTGACTTATGTGTACTATTTATTAACCTCCTACAAGGTAGGAGGTGTTGGTTTTTAGTAAGATTTCTATTTGTGCTTACTCTTTTTGTTACTAGAATCCTTCCATTCACTCTTTCTCTCTAAGTTCATAGGTGTGTATGAAAGAAAACGTGTTTTACAATCATGAATACTTTGTGAGTAATTTTACAAAGGTTTTATGGAAACACGATCGACACTGAACCAACTGAGAATGATCATGGAGTTATAAGGTGATTAAGGTTAGGTTTATGTCCTATGATCCAACCAGAGCCAAAAGGATCTACCCAAGGACAATACCAATTGATTAACATAGAAGTCCTTAGGTATGATTGAAAAAGGAGTAAAGTGAGTAAAATAGAAAGAAGGAGTTGAAGAATGAAAAATAAAAGTTATGAATGGGTGAAAAGAAATGAGTCCTCTATACACTTAGGGCAGAATCAGGTCAATACATCTGCTACTGGTTATCAGAAAGATGATACCGGTATTGAAGAAAAGATGTCATGGACCCAGTGACGCACTGCACAACCCCCTGGCTACTTAAGTTCATCTTAAAAGGTTCTTGATTCATTTCATCACGGAGAATAAACACGTAATCTATCGACTTCTCAATCCGAGATGTGTTGATATTGAAATAGTTGGCAGTCTGCTCTAGCCACCGCTCACTAAAATCAAAATGCACTTAATCAAGTCTAGAGCCATGAGATTCATTAAAAGATCTCTTAGGATACACTTCCAAAAGTACACTTGTGTTCACCAATAAAGAGAACAAGTTGTACTAAGAGTCCTAAGACATTGCCAAAATATTCACACTGAATATTTTCAATGGTGGTTACTGCTTCAAACGGTCTACAGTCGTTGAGTGATACTTCGATATACTCTAGCTGCTCACCTAAATTATTGTTAGTACTCCTGTGGCATGTAATTCAGGAATAGGTTGTGTGAAGATTCAAAAAATGTTTGCACAATATGATGTAAATGTTCTCGATATCCTAACACGTTTGTGCTAGAAAACCTACTAAGAAGGTTCGTTTCATGAATCAATTCTTGATGATGTAGGTCTTCACTAGGACTTATCCTATGTGATATAAGAGGTCCTTCACCAGATCAGGTCGATAAGTATACCCGACCTAGGTGAATGGAAAAAGGGACACTCATCTCCTAATGTTATTATTAGCTACTTTAATTGTGCAAGAACCGATAAGTGATGCCGTTCCTGATACACCACCACGTGAAATGTCGACTTCCTCGGATTTTATATACTCATGCTGAAACAAAATCTCCTCAACAAATTCAAGACAAAGAAACTCAAATATCAAAAGAATCATTCAAGTGTCAAGAATTCAAGATCAAATCAAAGTTATCATGTAAAGATGGAAAGAGGAGATCAAGTGAAACAAAGTGAAAGAAATACAAGAAACACGAGTATCAAAAAGAGCATTGTGATAAAGATCAACAGAGGATGTCGACTGAAGACAAGACGAAAAGACTCAAGAAAATGATGATCACAAGAACAAGAAAAATGAAACAAGGCACATGAACGTCACGTCAAAGAACGACAAAGATTAAAAGACATTAACGACCTTTAATGACCGCCCCTTAGGGCAAGATCGTTGGAAACGTGAAAGTTCCGGTCATTAACTATGTAATAGGTCGTTAGTTTATTAGGCTTGCAATTTTTAGTTTAAAGTGTGGCCCATGTAGCAAGCCCATGGGTGACCCAATAGTAACTTATGTGTACTATATATTAAACCTCCTACCATTATAGGAGGTGTTGGTTTTCTAGTATGATTTTCATTTGTGCTTACTCTTTCTATTTTGGTTTAAAGTCCTTCATATTTGGTTACTAGGTCAAAGTCCATGCATTTATTGAAATTGGACGTGATTTGGGCTTATTTGGTTGAAATTTGGGAGAAAAGGATAAAAGTTTGAAATGGCGACCACCTTATAGTTGACGTCGTCTTTGGAAATGCCTGGAAATTGGTGTTTTTAGTTTTTATTTTACCAAGCAGTATGTCCAGGCGCCGTCACCCCCCTATGTTTGACGTTGTCACCTCGATCACGTGTCGACGTCAGACCTAAAGCTTCCTATATATTTATGTAATTTTTCATAATTTGTGTGCAAACTTTGGAATACAACCCTAGCCAATTTCTATGCTCCTTTCAGGCATTTTCTTCATTGTAACTCAAGTATAACATCAAATTAGTTTTTTTTATTAATAATTAACTTAATTGCATTTTTCGTCCCTGTGGTATGGCCAAATTGTAAATTTGATCCCTAAAACTTCGAAAGTGCACTGAACGTACCCATTTTAAATATTTTGTTGCATGTTTGGTCCCGTGGGCCGATAAGACGTTAAAGTTTTAGGGACCAGATCTGTAATTTGGCCATATCACATGGACCAAATATGCAATTTTGTCATACCACAAAGACTAAAAATGCAATGAAAACTTTAAAATGGGGATGTCCAATGCACTTTCAAAGTTTTAAAGATCAAATCAGCAATTTGGCCATACCACAGGAACCAAAAATGCAATTAACTCTTAATAATTCAATCATGTTTTTAATTGCTTAATTGTGTCTTTACATGTTGCTTCATATGCTATAGATATATCCTTTAGTTTTTATCAAGAATTGCATCAAACTTATTTTTAATTAGTCGTGTTTAGTGACTTCTTGTTTGTGATTATGCTTTTCTATTACTTGCGAATTTATTAGATCTTCCATAGTAATAATTTTATGATAACTATTAATGCCCCTAAAGAACCACATAAAAGTTACAATTTGCTTAGGTCAGTGGCCTTGTTGAGTCGCCTAAGGTTCATTGATTAATTTATGTTCAATACATAGCGACCGTAGAGCAGTGTTAGACTGTGAGACATTAAAAGGCTAGATAATTTATGCATAATAATTAGTTATAAGAATTGGACCAAGGCATTATGTTAGTTTTAATGGGGTGTAGGTGTTGGACCAACGCACTACACTAATTTAAACATATCCTTTGTGATCACCAATTAAGTAATAGCATATTTACATAGCTAGTTAATAATAAGGAGTGGTGCACCATAAATGTATACGTTTTTCCTATATATAAGTTTACGCACAAAGTTACTTTTCCTTGCATGTTAATTTCATTGTCTATAGGTTAATATTAGTTTAAAATCAATCTTTTGAAACCCATATAATTTACTTGCTTTTAATTAAAACAATAAGAATACAAACCTACCAAATTATTCCTCTAGATAATAATTAATCCCCTAGACTTTCTTTTGCTATTGTACAATGGCCAGACACACTAAACAAAGAGTTTTAAAGCTTTCTTTGCAAACCGCACATCAATAATACATCCAAAACTACTAATTATTTTTGAAAAAGATAATCAAAAAATTACTAACTAATTATTATTAAAATATTCAAAATTTTATCTTTATTGGTCTATAATAGAGTAAATTGTATTGTTGGTCTATGTGGTTTGGCCAAATTGCATGTTTGCTTCCTCTCATTTTGAAAATACAGCGAAGATCCCTATTTTGAACTTTGGCGTACATACTATGTCCTTGACCGAAGTTGAATGATTAAAATACCATTTATCTTATGCCCTTTAAATGTTTACACTAATATTTCTTTTCTTTTTATTAATACCCCACAATTCTTTATCATAAACTCCTTTTATTAAAGAGTGGTGATTTGCACACTCCAACTACTGATTGGTACACTCCATTTCATGCTTTAAACAATTATAAATATATGATAGATATAGATTTTTTTTTAATCTTGGATTATTTCTTTAAAGATTGATATAGAATTTTTTTTGTTTTGTTTTACAGTTGCTCGGAAAAAAAGAAAAAGAAAAAAGGCTATAGAAGTATGAAAAAAATACGAAAAATGATTAAAGAATTTTGTCAAAATGGCGCAGGAAAAATAACTAGTGTAAAAAAATGATTTTTATGTTATTTGTATAAGGTTCCTGTTTGTGATGTAAGAAAGAATTTACATGAATGGAGTTTGAAGAAGTAATGGTGTTTTCTAAATAGATGGTTTAGATCTTTTTGTATGAGTGGGTTTTGAATAATGGAGGAGTAACCCACTAAACATGTATTTCATGGTCAAACTAACAGAATAATTGGTCAAGGACCAAACTTAATAAGGGTCAAAACCATAGGGATAGGATCCGTTAAAAAGATTGTTTTAGGGACCAATTTTGTTAAATACGACAAATTGCAGGTTTCGTCCTAAGGTATGGCCAAATTGCAGGTTTCGTCCTTAACGTTTATAAAGTGCAGCGATAGTCCCTGTTTTGAAGGTTTTGCTGCATGTTTGGTCTCTAATCTGCAATTTAAGGACCAAACATGCAACGGAAACTTCAAAGTTTTACGGACTAAATATGCAATTTAGGGACCAAACATGCAACAAAACATTCAAAATGGGGACTACCGCTGCACTTTCGAAACGTTAGGGACAATTTGGCCATACCTTACGAACCAAAAATGCAATTTACTCTATTTAAAATTCATAGGTGTCATCTTCAGCAGATGGATTTGATGATCGTTTACCATATTTTTCATCATTATTTGATGTTCATCTGTCATGCAATGCCAGTTTGCTTTTTATAGTGTTTTAAGTATTACCAAGTAAATGAAAAGACTTACTTGATGAACATTAAAGGCTTTCAGAATTGTCTTGGTGATCTCATCCATACTAGGGCGTTCCTTAATGTCGAAACTAATCCATTTATACGCCAGTGTAGTAAGAATCTGGAGAGAACGATGATTAATATCTCCTGCTAGACTAGGATCAAGAAATTTGTACGGTCCATCATCATAGCAGGCCCGCACCAGCTTCATCAGTTGATGAAGATTTTCACTAGACCCATGCAGCATTACGAACATAAACACCCCAAATGAGTAGACGTCCGATTCTGTGCTGAGGAGGTTAGTTTCCTTGTAAATCGGATCCGTGTGAGACATTTTAAACAATTCTTCAGGGCAAGAATGATGTTGATGTGGCTGATTTAAAGGGACCAATTTTGAGTGTTTAAACCCACAGACTTTGAGGAACGGTCCCTGCAGTTCCAGTGCATCCACATCTATCAACATATTTTCACATTTGATGTCTCCGTGTATTACTCTACCGTGCTCCCCAACACCCGAATGAAGGTAATTCAGCACTTCTGCCACACCTGTGCAAATAGCGAGGCGAATTACCCAGAACAAGGTAGAAGCTTCATCGGACTTGAGGATGTCATCAAGGCTTCTATGAGTTAAATATTCGTAGGCCATATACATGTATTTATCATCTTCATCACAGGAACCAATGAAAGAGATGATGTGTTCGTATTGCAACCTGGAAACTATATCAAGCTCGTGAGGCTCGTACTCTTCTTTGTTGTATCGTTTGATGAAGGCTCTGCGGTTTTGCCAGCGTTCAGAGAGCTCTCCTCGGTAGCCACCTCGTTTGAGCCTCGAAGAATCGAAGTTATTGGTAGCTCGGTTGAGCTCCTCAAGAGGAATTCGAAAATCTTCAAGGTTTACGGGTGAAGACATGGTTTTGTTGATTAATTGTGTATGGTTATTTTCTTGTGTATTTTAACAAAACTGATCAAGTTTGCTAATATATAGAACTTTAGATCTATCCTTGCGTATTCAAATAAGGCGGCTTACAAAAATATCATAAATTTAATCCCACTAGTTCACATGTTAACATTTGTTAATTATGCTTCTCTTTCATAATATTCAATAATTTGCCAGAAATAATGGTTGGTCATTTTATTTGAACATCTTGTTATTATAAATTTTCTTTGTTTTGATAATACTGTATGAATACATCTTATTACACATCACGTATAAGTGGAATCCGCAAGGAGTTTAGGAACAATTGTTTGAATTGGCGAGTATGTATGGTTTATGTTTATGTGATTATAAACAAAATTGATCGGCACTTTGCTAACATACACACATCTCTAGATTTAGATCTAGATCTGCTAACGAAGTTGACTTAGAAAAATATCATAAACGACTCATAACAAGAAAACTAAAGCTCTTAACCTCTTCATAATTAAGGGGTATTTTTTAAAGACTCATAAACTTTTAAAAAAGTAATATCTTATAAAAATATTGGTTAAAGTCTGATAAAAAGTAATATTTTATACATTGAGAAAATTATAGTCGTAATTAATTAGTAGAGGATTTGCTTTGAATGAGTCTAACAGCTGAGGGGTTGTTACTTCGCAAGCTTTCTTAAGGTTAAAAAAAAATATCATCAAAACATTGACTTTATTTTGGTTTAATGCTTTCTTAGACGTTACACATTATCAATTTGATGTGTTTCATTTATTGGACAACATATTCAAAATTCCTTGTTCATAGTGAGTATTTTGTCACTGCTTTGATTAATCCATTCGGATTTTAAGTATTTTACAAAAAAGAAAGTTCTCTAGCGTTCATAGACCTTGTTTCGTTATATTGAGCAAGACATATTAACAGGTTCTCAATATGCTTGCTACCATTTCCATTCCTAATATGGATTATACTAAAAAGAATAATGTGTTGAGGCGTTATATGAAGTTGTATTTTATTATTTAGTAATTGAATAAATGCTTGCTCATTTACAAAAAAGGAAACTGATATGGATTAACTAGAAAAAGAAAGCAGGGCGTTTCTTTACCAGGCGAATGTGAAAAGATAATAGAACTTACATGCAAGCACAACCCGCAATTCATACACATATACAACTCAAATTTACAAGAAAACTAAAGCTCTTAAGAAACTAAACTTGCGACAAGTTTATAAGTAATCACTCCAATGATCCATAAGCATTAGCTCTCAGTCACCTTTTGCTTAAGGTCCCATTGATTAGTTACCCATCACTAAATGTAGTTGAACCAGATGAATGGTAAGACACATATACAATTTACATCCAACTACTTAACATGTTATCATGGACTAATTATACCATTTTAGTATTTTACGTATGGTTGGTATTTTTTATTCTATGAAGATGTGACTGAAAAAATTATAATCGTGAAGAAAGGCATAAACTAATGCAGGCTTAGATGTGGATAGAACGAGTCTAAAAATTGCAAGTGTATCTGAGATATTAAAAATGACCATAAAACATTGACTTCCTTTGTTTAACATGACATTTCAAAATTTCAATCATCATTTTGATTTAAAAATTTCATCGACGTCTAGATTTGGATTTACATCTCTCATTGCATCTCTATATTAATGAAACCGACCTTAAAACTATGGCCAAAGTATATTTTACTACCCCAAACTTGGTTAACCGGGTTTTATACTACCCTAAACTATTAAAGGTGTAGCCTAGTACCCAATACATGTAAACCCGGTCATATTAGTACCTTGACTCACTTTGACTCGCTTGGAGTCCCTTGACTTAAATTTCTTAAACTTTTTCTTGGTGTAAGGGTCGGACATTACGTTTGGGCATCATAATGAGACTGAGGATATGGAGCGCTTGGGTGATTGATATTGATATACTATTCACGGAGAACAAGAATAGCCACAAACACACCGGAACAATACACCACCTTGCCAGAACCTAAATGGTGTCTAATATATATCTATCTATCTATTTTATATAATAAAATTTTTTGATTGTTCCCTTATCTTCTTCTTACTAGATTCTCCAACATAGAATCCTTTTGTGATCCCCATAATGCACCAGCAACCAATATATGTATATGTGTAGAAAATAAAGATAAAACACTGTTTATAGATAATAGAAAGATACTTAATATTTACATTAATTGGGGGATGATATTTTACATTGACTATATGCATATTTATATGCATTGAATTGGTGTGAATGAACCAACATGATTGTTCGTTTGTAACTGCCCCAAATTGTCGATGCATTGTGTCTCTTGACACACATTATTTACATAATAATACTAAATACTTATAGGTCCTTAGAATAACTCTTATTTACAAACTAGATAGATACAAGTTTAACCTCTAATATATACATTAGTTCCAACATAAAAAACATTTTTTTAGCTTTCTTTTTATAAATTTTTTCCTAATGGTTAATTAACAGGTTCTCTATTGGATTTTAAGTCTTTTCTAATAGTTTGTTCTATGTTTAAAATAAATGAAAAACTTAAATTTTATGAAAAAGAAAGTCTCCTAGCTTTCATTGTTTCGTTATAGTGATCAAGGCATATTATCTGATTTTATTATATATGCCGGCCAGTTTTAAGATCCTAATTTGGATTATACTAAAAAGGATAATGTTGTGAGGCGTTATATGAAGTTGTATTGTATTATTTGGTGACTGAATAACATGCTTGTTTATTTATTAAAAAAAAAAAAAAAAAAAAAAATCTGTTATGGATTAACAAGAAAAGGAAAGCAGTGCATTTATTTACTAGGCGAATGTGAAAAAATATTAGAACATGCAAGCACACCGTAAATCAGAACACACACAACCAACAATTCATACAATATACAACTCAAATTTACAAAAGTTCCACTTATCACTATTCGTTTTTGTGTGATGGTATCAAATGGATAGACAGAGCAACAAGTTACTTTTATTCAAGGATGAATTACAATAGTCGGCACAGATTGAACAATGTCGTAATCAAACTGTTACAAAGACTGAAGAAGATCAACTGATCAAAGGCATTGAGGTGGCAATTGTGGAATAATCTACGTGTCATGTCTCCTGTTATATATAATATAGAGATAAATATATATATATATATATATATATATATATATATATATATATATATATATATATATATATATATATATATATTCATATATTACATCCATTGATTCAAAATAGTGAAAGTTAAAAAAGGTCAAAGTAAAAAGTTAAGAAAGTGAAATGTTGAAAAAATTAAAAAGGAAATGTTGAAACTAAAAACAGAAACATTTAAAACATATGTTTTAAAAGGAAATTATTAATACACATAAAAAACCGAGTTGACCCGAGAGCTTCAAACCGGACGGGTTGACACGGTTTAAATTGACCCGCTTTTCGACAGAAATGGTTCAACCAGGTTTCTATCGTTATGTTTAATCCTCAAATCATTAAACTTTTATTGTTTTTCGTTTATAACCTATAAATGTTTTTTTATCACTAAATCTATATGCCGCTATTAGATCTTGTTGTTATGCATGAATACTCGTCTAGTACATGTAAAATAATGGATGCCATTGTAAGCTGCAATTTTGATACTCACAGTTTAGAATAAAATATGCAAGTTCATTTCTTCAAGGGAAAAATTAATTAGGCAGTAAACGTTAAAATTTGGCATTTAGTTTTTCATATTCAACATTTTCATAATTAGGTGAGTTATTTGGACCCCTCTCAAAAATAAAAAGGAGGACCCCCCCCCCCCCTTTTTTTTTTTTTTTTTTTTTTGATTTTCTTATATTTAATTATTATTTTTTTATAATTTTGTTTATATAAAAAAAACTATACACCTGAAAGTACGGAACAAAAAATAGAAAGTTTAATAACTTAAACGTTTAAAACTGTCAAAAATAAGAAACAGAAACTGACAAAAAACTATGTTGTACTGGAAAACAAAAAGGACAAACATAATCTTTAACCTTAAACCCCTTTATAGCCTCGTAAGAGGGGTATTAATAGTATGACCCTTTTAGAATTTACGTAGCTTCCAGGGAAATCCGAATCTGATGCCGGCCGGCATGAATTTCTTTTCATTATAAAACTTGCCAATATGATAATATAAAACAGAAAAATAAACGCAAGTTGGATCATGAAATGTTCGATTGATTAGGGCATCCACTATAAGAGGTTTATAAAAAGGTTTAAAAGCTTTGAAAAGGTTTATCTTTTGTTTTAACCATAGTGAGCTTGTGGTTTATATCTATGTGGCATGAAAAGGTCCAAGATCCTAGACCTTTTCATAATTTAATGCTATGTGTTATAGTTGAACATTTGATATGATTATAAAAGGTTTATACATAGTGGTAATAGGTTTATAGTTTATAAATTAATGATTTACCATGTTATAAACCTATTTAAAAGGTCCACCATTGTGGATGCTCTTAGAAAAACAAATCACATGGCTCCAACATAGTATAAGATGACAATGTGATATATAATTTTTTTTCCCTCGATATAATCCAAAGATAATCACGGGAAACATTTTAATTAGAACGGCCGGTTAGCATCCGACTGGTTTCATGAATATATAACTAGCTAAAAGATCGGTAAAATTTACATTGGATTGGCTTCATGATACAACATCTTCACGATTTCAAAAAATCTTAAAATTATGAAATCACGTATGTAAAGACTACCTTTTTTACAACATTAACACTATCCTTTTGGACATAATATACAAACTTATGCGTATATAAGACCAATATAGTAATAAACGTTTTTTATGTAATTGTTTTAAAAGTATGCTTTACAAACCAAAACATTATCGTAACTTACGTTCCAATGACCTAATCTTATCATGACTTCAAAAATTTTGGATGTATGAAAACCATTAAGATATAAATAAATGTAATGAAAACGAAAAATCTATATCATAATAACACAACGTGCTATTTTTCCCCCGTTAACTCTTAACAGGTTGGCTCACATGATAGTCATGTGATCATGTCAAGTGTGTGTTGGGTGCTAAAAATTTCACTCAACCAAATTGAAGGTACCATTCTCCCTCTAATAATCCAGGATACTATAAATTCCACTTAGCCAAGTTCAGGGTACTAAACCGTGTGTTTGGCATATGATTATCAGATGTAAAATATAACAAGATGAGAGATGTCAATGCTTTAATCGGCTATACGGTGTGAAAAGTTTAAAAGTGGGTAAAATATACCGCAAAAATACTTTTTCATTTTTTTTAATAAAGCATAAAAACTCAAAAAGTGCAATTTTGAATCATTTGAATGAGAAAACTTACATAATGAAGCACTTTCAAGCAAATTCCTTTTATAAGAAGGATTTTTCTAACATGTACCTTAAGGGCACAAAATAAAAAGAGAAAAAGTATAAAAATATACTCAAAAACCTATCAAAAATAATTTTTTAATGGGCTTTTGAGTCTTTTGTGTAAGTTTCTGAGTACTTTTATGTACCTATTCCTTTCTTATCTTATGCCCTAACACATACGATGAAAAAAACCTTATAAGAATAAGAATTTAAAGAATGATTGACTATAAACAAGTCCTGTGAGAAATTAAATCACAATACTTAACATTTTTTCATTAAATGATGAGTGAATTTAATAAATGGTCCTTGTAATCTGTTGAGTTTAACGGGTTTAGTCCTTTTTCTTTTTTTAACGGATATTGTCCCTGTGGTTGCGACCCATAACGGTTTTGGTTCGTCCCTTAATCAAATTTTTCGTTTGTTTGACCGTTAAGTTGGTCATGTGACCAAAACGTGAGAATTAATTATGTCTTTTCAGGTAGGCTTCTCTCTTATACCTATTAGAGTTTTTCAGGTTGCTCTTTCACTCAAAAAAACACATAACACAAGAAAATCAAACATAAACATGAATCCACATGTTAGATGCAATAGCTGTGGATCACGATCCACCAATGTAACTTCTTGGACTACAATCAATCCAGGAAGACAATTTTATTGTTGCGCAAAAAGAGTAAGTGTAATATTAATTTGGTAAAAAACCCCTAATTTCATGTTTGACCTAATTTTTTTATTTTTTATTATAGCCAATCAATTGTGGGATAATCGATTGGTATGATCCCCCAATGTGTGAAAGAGCTGTCCAAATAATTCCAAGTTTGTTGCGTTCAATGAATGATTTACAAGGGGTAGCACAAGAAAGAACAGTTAAAGCTAAGAATATAAAAATGATGTTGATTATCAGTTGGAATTTTTTTTTTTTTTTTTTTTTTTTTTTTTTTTTGCTTTCAAGTAGTTAATGTATTGAAGATGATGGTTGAAGTAAGTGTTAAGTGGTTAAGTTATGTTTAGAAATGGAGTAGTGTATCAAGTTGTATTTTGGGTTTATGATGAATGAAAAAAAGCAGTTTCAACTTGACGAAAACAAGTAGCATTTAACTTTTTCTACATTAGAAAGTACTAGCATACATAGATGCATATTACATTAAACATACATAGATGCATATTGCATTATTACAAGCATACATAAAAGTTGTTCAAGTACCTTCAAAAGATTAAGTCATGCATATTAATTCTAAAACATTAGAAATAGTTCAAGCAACATATAAAGCTACCCCATGCTCCTTTTTCCTTTCCCTTTGGTGTTGGTCCTGTCCCAGTTGGTGTTTTTTTATCCCAACCCTTTTCTCTTTGATTGTTGCATAACTATCATTATTTGCAAGCCCTAACACTTGAATATTTTTACCTGGTATTGAAAGAGGTTGATTTTGAACCTGTATAGCTTGTACCATTTTTGACAGAGCCACATCACTTGTACCTTTTTTTGACACAACTTGATCATCTTCAGAGCTTGAATGATAGCTAGATACAAAGCTAGAAATTGAGCTTGAATCATCAACCTTTCCCTTGCCATTTTCTTAACTGAGCTTGTAGCATTATTGTATGGTAAATTACAAGGTGGTTGAGGAGAGATGAGCTCATCAGATGAGGTTAAATCAGATGAAATGTCAATGATTTTTGGCTTGGAACTCATTGTTGGGTACTTTGGATAAAGTTTAAGGTTTGACTGATTTTTTGGTGTATGTTGTGTGTATTGAAGTAACCTCGTTTTAATAGTCAAGGTAAAACTAAATGGCATTGAATACTAGGTTGGTAAATGGAGTAATGTCTCTATCTTTTTTGTGCAAATATGGTTTTAATATAGGAGACTTTGACTTTTAAAAATTTGACCAAATAAGATGCACATGTACATTACTTTTAGAAATTTAGCTGCATTTTCAAGATAGGAGTTATGTATCTGTTTTTGTGCAAATATGGTTTCAACAATAACATAAGTCAGTATCACATGAAATTGAATAATACAACCATAACTTTGCACTCTTTTTCCCTTGACTATGGTTTTGTCCCTATAGGGTTTTCCGGCAAGGTTTTTAATGAGGCAAATTCCCTGAATGTATAAAGGAATTATGTACTTTTTTTTCCTTCACTAGATTTTTGTCCCATTGGGTTTTGTCTAGTAAGGTTTTAACGAGGCATAATCTTCAAATGGACATCCAAGGGGGAGTATAATGGATAACTATAATATTGATGCCCATATCTTATAAGATACTAATTAGAGGTATTTGAGATATATTAGAAGATTACATATCTTCCAGAATGTCTGACCCTCACAATGGTCGATCTCAAACTGGATATGTATTTACAAGTGGAGGAACCGCAATTTCATGACGTTCAGTTAAGCATACGATCTCAGCGACATCATCAAACCATGCAGAAATTCTAGTGATACATGAAGCAAGTCGAGAATGTGATTGGCTAAGAAGTGTGATACAACACATACGTAGATCATTCTTCAGAGAAGGTGGCACTAACAGTTCTTCATGCAGATAATGCAGCATGTATTGCTCAACTTAAAGAAGGTTATATCAAGGGCGATAGGACGAAATATATTTAGCCAAAATTCTTCTTCACTCATGACTTACAGAAGAATGGTGATATTATTGTTCAACAAATTCGTTCAAGCAACAATTTGGCGGATCTATTTACTGAAGGACTTCCAACCTCAACATTTAGAAACTAAGTCACAACATTGAGATGCGTCGACTCAAAGAGCTCAAGTGATATAATCATCAGAGGGAGATAATACGTGCTGCACACTTTTTCCCTTAGTCATGGTTTTGTCCCACTGGGTTTTCCTGACAAGGTTTTTAATGAGACAACAAAATTCTAAGAGGAAGTATTATGGATAATAATTAGTGGTTGTCCATATAACCCATAAGAGGCTTATGTTCCAATTAACTATTGGGCACGTTTGGTAGAGTGAATTTCAAAGAAATGAAATGAAGCAGAGAATAGAATCTCAGAGAATAGAAATCAATGAGAATTTTGTTCAATTCTAATGTTTGGTAACAACAGAGACTTGACCCAAGAAATGAAAAAAAATTATTTAAATAACATTTTGTCATATAAGGCTCAAATATATTTGTTTGTTGATTTTTTTCAAGATTTTTTTTTTTTTTTTTTTTCAAAATAACAATTCTTAAAAAATATTTAAAAAAATTATTTAAAAAAATTATATATATATATTTTTAAATTTATTTTTAAAAAATGTATGTACTTTCTTAAAAATGTATTTATTTAAAAAAAAACTTATTTTAAAAAATATATATTTTTTAAAAATGTATTTATTTAAAAAAAAACTTATTTAAAAAAAAAAAAATTTAATATATTTTTTATTTTTTTTTAAAATGTATTAAAAAAACTTTTTTTTTTAAAAACATATTTTTAGAAAATGTATTTATTTAACAAAAACTTATTTTTTTTTAAAAATATTTTGTTTTCTAAAAATTATTTTTTAAAAATGTATTTAAAAAAAAAAAAAAAAAAAAAAAACACTTATGTTTGGAACATAGCATGAAAAAATATTACGAATATTAACAATTCTCATTTCTCCTATTTCACAACCAAAAGAGATGAAAATGAAACTCTTAAATTTACACTACCAACTATTTATCAATTCTCCCCAATTCTCCTCAATTCTCCACATTTTAATTTCTCTAAGCAACCAAACAATAGAATTCTCTTCATTTCCATTTCTCTTATACAATTTCTCTCTACCAAACACACCCTTAGGGTTTTACCTTAATATTTATCTTATATAATCCTTTTGTAATCTCATGATAAATTAAATAATACTTTTCATTTCTTCAACTTTTGTTCATAACATTAAATGAATAAAAGACAGGCTAGAAATTTGGACATTTTGTTTAAAAAAGACTATTGACTCCATTAATCCACTTGTTTTTAATTATATGATTTGCTGTTACAACTTATAACTTCACATGATGAGTTTCCTCTCACAACTTTTTCCAAATTCTCATCACTCGTAAATTGTTATCAGTAATGGATCCACGAAATGTTTCATACCCACACTCGATCTCAGACGCGTTTGGAACTCGACCAAATTCACTTGTGGAAGACCAACAACAACGCACTCTAAAGGGTCAAACCGATGAACAGAAACAGGCGCCAGGTATCATAGACGTTGCTGGAGTCCAAGTCACTTCATATCATGATGAACCTGGCTATTTCAACCGTAGCCTTGGGCAAGATTATTCGGTGAATGATCGAGAACGTGCTAGGCCGCCTTCACACGGAGACATAGCTGGTAAGAGACCGAAGTCTGAATATGACGACCACTCTACATATGTACACGTGAAACCTCCTCCTTCACAAGGTAAAGTTCGTGAACTCAATCCAAGTTACGAAGATAATAATGATGATGAGGAGGATGGTTATCAGGGTCCTCCACCTGAAACTTTAAATGGTGACCACTACGTATGATGCATCTTTAATATTGTTTTGTATTGATTGTGTTTTCTATTTTCAGTTCTTCAGATCTGTATGTGTGAATTGTGATCCATTTAATGTACGTTGACTTTGGAATTAAACGCGGGTCATGTTACGCATTGACTTTGAATGTGATATTTTTCTTTTCTGTTGTAAAATGTTTAATGTTTAATGTTAATGTAACTTTGATAATTTCACGCTATATAAAGCTAGCTTGATGTAAGGCAAGTCTTCCTCCAAAATTCTAAAAAAAAACACCTAACATTTATTTAGATCTAGCGATCTACAATCATTTTAGCTCCAAATTCTCCCCAAATTATTCTCCCCCAAATCATTCTACGCTTAATCATTTTTTACCCCAATATAAATTCCCCCAAATCTCCAACCCAAAAAAAATGATGTTAATTGAATAAGTGATAACAATGCTCAATAAATTAACAAATCAATTCACACGATAACAAATTCAATTATCACTACAAAAATTTTAAAAATGTTGATTAAATCAATTATTGGGTCGCTCTATTATCATAAACCAAAAATCGAATATACAAATGTTAGTTTTCCATTTTGTTGAACAAGTTTCAATTTGCAAGCACGTGCGTTTTTTTTTTTTTTTTTTTTTTTTTTTTATGCTGTTGAATAATTATATTTATTTTAAGTCTCGATTTTTAATTTGTGTAATAAGCATTAAGTTTTGGGTCTGAATGCATTTTTGATGAACCGACCCATGTAAAGTATTGATTTTTATAGGTGGAGACGATACTCTATAGTTTTGTAGCGTTTATGTTGTTACTTTATGTTTTATTCTTGAATATGCTTCAATGTGCTTTGAGTCACTAGCAAATAACATGTTCTTGAACTAGGCCCAACATGAAATTGTACCAAAATGAAGATTACAAAAAGAGGAAATCCAATCCTGCTCAAATTTATGCTAGAGGTATGTTATTTGAATGTGCAATTAGTATATATGTAAAATTACCACACTTGTGCATTTTAATTTGTAATAATTACGATTGAAGAAACTGCTAACTATGCTTTCAAAAAATAAGTTCAAGATCCTTCCAAAGAAAAAGTTTGCATTATCTTGGAGATGGTATGAATCCCTATCAACAGGCAATATCCATTATTCCATTATTAGGAAACATTAACAGATATCAACAGGTGCCACTATGTGAATCGACCTACTAAAGCAAGTGCATGCATGAGGTACGTATTTTGTTGTGCATCGTTGAGTAGTACAAGATGTAGACACCATTTGGCTCAACATGGATCAAAGTATACTTATTTGAGTAGTATAAGACATAGACACCATTTGCCTTCACTTCAAGAGGTACTTAAAACATGTGTGGTTCCTGTGTTGGTGTATATATATATATATATATATATATATGTGTGTGTGTGTGTGTGTGTGTGTGTGTGTATGTGTTAGAGAGAGAAAGAAATGGATGAATGTAAAGGTTTGATAAATTTCAAACACTTTGGTGGATTCGATTGAGTAATGAACTATCTTTGAGTAGGTTTGATGAATTTCAAACACTTTGGGTGACTTTCAACCTTTTGACCCATTTGACCTCTAAAAGAGACAATACAACCGAAACTGACCCGTTTCACCCTTTAATGAATTGAAATTTCCACCTCTAAGAATGTTTCCAGTTATGTTATTTCTCAGTTTTGGTCAGTTAATTTAAGATCTTATGAAATTTGGTTAACGGGATGGAACTTGGGATACAATCAAGTGGGGTTTAACTTTCTTTTTTTTTAACGGCATTTTATAAAAAAAATAATAAAAATAAATAAATAAATAACCTAGCAAGATACTAGATAAGAGTACAAGAGGGGGATAAAGCGTTACAAGGGTAATCAAACCACTCTATCCAATTTAAAGAGTATTTTTTACATCTACTAGTAATCCAATTGAAAGAATATATCTTAATGTCGTTGAAGATGAGTTCTTTAGAGGGTCTCTTAGTGGAGAAAATGATGTTGTTTATATATCGCCATATGGACCAAATGGTAGTCTGGACTACCGCATCGAAAAAACCAGAGAATTTGTCTTCAAGGGGAGTGTGGTCTGCCAAATGAATCAAATCATGTAAAGTGACGAAAGAGACATTCGAAATCCTCCACCATTTTAGAACGTCTTGCCAAATTTCCTTAGCGACCTTGCAATGGATGAATAAATGCTCTTTCGTTTCAATGCCATCATCACACAAGGGACACCTCACGGAGTCTAGGTCTATGCCTCTACGATCAAGGTTGGAGCGAGTTGCCATCCTACCATTCAAAACCCGCCACGTGTTGATGTTGATCTTCAATGGGATGGCATTATTCCAGCAGGTTGTTGGAGATGGGGCATAAGGGTACATGGAGGTGATGTAGGAACGCATACCCTTAACCGTAAAGCCTCTCGAGTCATCTATAATACACTCCCATGCATCGTCTATGTTTGAAAGGTGTAATTGCGATAGGAGACTAGTGAGGTTGGTAAGCTCCTCCAGTTCAGGAGATGTTCTCGGCTCCCTACGCCAAGCCCAGTTAAAGAGCAGACCAGGAGGGGAATTCGGGTTTGCCGACCCGACATCTAAATGGTGAGAAACTGAAATAACAGGGGTTGATATAATAGATACCAAACATCTCTCACTAACGTAGCAATTTGGGTTAACATTGAGCTTGTGAAGTCGGGGGAACAAAACATGTAAGGTGGAACCTCCTGACCAAGTATCATGCCAAAAGCTAGTTGTTTAGCCATTTCCTAGCTTAATCTTGAAGATCGAAGAGAGATTGATGTTTACTTTAAGAAGATCATCTCTAAGCCTCATGATATGGTACCAAACACCAGAGTTGGATCTTATGGGAGAGTTATCATTAAGGCAACCCGACGAGCCATATATAGAGCAGATAATTTTGCTCCATAAAGCATGGTTCTCGTTACGGAACCTCCACCACCATTTTGCCAGCATTGCTTGATTACAAGAACTAAGACTGCCGATACCAAGACCACCACGATCTCGAGGAGATAAGACATTATCCCAAGCGATCCAAGAAATCTTGTTTTTATCCACCGAACCACCCCAAAAGAAATTTCTCCTAATGCTTTCAAGCTTATTGATTATCTTCTTGAGAGCCTTGAAGGAGGAGAAGTAATAGACACCCAAACTATCAAGAACGGATTTAAACAAAGTAAGGTGCCCACCAATAGATAGAGACTTGGATTTCCAATTAGAGAGTCGCTTATGAAATCTCTCAACAAGGGGTAACCAATGGTTACATCTGGACATTTTGGCTCCAATGGGAAGACCCAAGTAGATACAAGGGAATTGAGAGGCTAAGCAACCAATGGTAGAAGCAAGGGAGTTCAATTCAAAATTAGAAACACCAATACCATATAGCTTACTTTTGTTGAAGTTGACCTTAAGGCTGGAAGTGAGATGAAAACAAGTGAGAATCCTCGACAAATTCAAAGTGTTGGATCTCGACCACTCTCCCAGAATTAGAGCATCATCCGCAAATTGTAGATGAGAAACATGAACCAAGTCTTTCCCCACTTTGATACCCTTAAATATGTTATTGTTTGATGCTTCAAGAAGAGCCACATTGAGAGCTTCCACTGCTAATATAAAAAGGAAAGGAGATAGTGGGTCTCCTTGTCGAAGCCCTCTCTCAATCTTAAACTCCTTTGTTGGAGAACATTAACAAGAACCGAAGCAAAAGCCGAATTAAGGCACGAGTGAATCCAAAGTCTCCATTTAAAGCTAAAACCCAATTGTTATAGGATAGAGAATAAGAAGTCCCAACTTAATGAGTCAAAGGCTTTTTCAAAATCAACTTTGAGGAACATTAGCCGTTTTATGTGTTTCTTTGCCCAAGCAATAATCTCATTAATCATGAGGGGACCATCGATGATTTGACGACCTTTTATGTATGCCATTTGAACCTCTCCAACTACCGAAGGTAAAACACGTGATAGACGGTTGGTAAGAATTTTGGCAATGATTTTGTATTGGCTACCAATAAGACTAATTGGACGAAAGTCACTAATGACTAGGGGGTCTTCCACTTTAGGGACAAGAGTGATAAAAGAGGAGTTACAACCCCGTGGTATAAGGCCCGAGACTTCAAAATCTTTGACAAACGAAAAAATATCATGTTCGAGCATGTTCCAATATTTCTTGAAGAATTTGAAAGAAAATCCATCAGGACCCGGAGCTTTAGAGCTACCACAATTCCAAATCGCCTCTTTAATCTCCTCAATAGTGAATGGACAATCAAGAAGATGTGAATCTTCAACAGATACTTGTTTAAAGAGATTACTAGAGTATACAGGTCTAGAGCGGTTACCTTCAATAAATCAGGCATGAAAGGAGTTGAAGATATGGCTTTTAATTTCCAAAGGTTTTGTAATCCATTCTCCATGAATCTTAAGCCCGTTGATTCTAGACCGGTTTTGTTTACTGTCTGTGATTCCATGGAAGAAACGTGAATTTTCATCCCCCTCGGCAGCCCAACGCAACTTAGCCTTTTTCTTGAGATCCTTTACTTTATGACATTCTAAATCCGCGAGTGACTTAATTGAAGAGTTTCTTGAATCGATCTCATATGGTGACAGAAAACTGGATTTTGCCTTTATATCAAGACTGTCAATATGGCTTCTAAGTTCCAAACTAGCTACTGCATCATGGTTTTGAATGGTGGAACACCACTGTTTGATAGTTTTTTTTAAGTGTTGGAGTTTAGTCTTGAAACTGATCATAGAAAGCCCATTAGTATAAGAAAAGCCCTTTGTATGACGCCCAACAACCATAGTTTCCCAGGAGGATTTAACAAGATCAGGAAAGTCACGATGCTCTAACCATGAATTAAAAAGTTTAAAAGGGGTAGGGCCGAAGTCACGGGCTGAGTGCTTAAGAAGTATGGGAGTGTGATCTGAGAATTCTCTCGGTAGAGCCAACACATTTGTATTTGGCCAAAGTTGTACAACATGATTTGAGAAAAGAAGCCGATCAATCTTGCTATGCTTGTTTCCAAAATTATTCTTTCTAGTAAATCGCTTACCTCCCATCGGAAGGTCGTGAAGCCCTGAAGAGTGAATGAATTCATTAAAAACCAAAGCATTTCTTCTATTAAAGATTGTACCTAGCCGTTCCATCTCGTGCCTTACTTCGTTAAAATCACCAAGAATGATGGAGAAATTATTGTGATTTTCGATTACCCTTGCGAGATTATTCCAAAGGGCCTTTTTATATCGAAGATCATGTGGTGCATAAACCACAACAATAAGACATGGAAATTCAATATTGAACCAGGAGCCAAGAAGAGCAAGGTAACCTTCTCCCTTTAACGAATCACTTAGGGTGAAATATGTAGTGTCCCATACAACAAGGATTCCACCAGATTTACCATTGGGTTCGTTGTAAGCAAAATCAAATGGTGTATTGTTCCAAAGAGATTGAATGGTATACTGATTGAGGGTGCTCGTCATTGTTTCTTGTATTCCAAGAAAATTAACCTTGTGATCATGACATAGCCTTTTAATCCAAGACTTTTTGTGATCCTCCCCTATACCCCTTATGTTGAGTGAAAGACAACTCATTGATAAACATTATGATCTCCATTGGCGAGGATACTTTCAATGTCGCATTCCTTACCATTCATCTTAAAATCAATTTGTTTACCAACATGAATCGTGTCAGAGACTTCATTGGACACAACACACGAAGCATTAGATAAAATTCGGATATTGCATCTTTGAATATTGGAGTAGGAATCTGATATTGCATCATTGTCACAGGAAACCGAGATATGAGGGGTGGGTTGGGAGGTGATTGGTTTACTATATGATTTTTGCTGAGGTTTTTTAGGTTGTGTAGCACATGCTCTGCATTTAAATGGATCAAATAGTTTAAGGGATGAAAACCTCTTCCTTCTTGTATGGGTTTGTTTTTTGGTTGAGAGAGTGATGGTTGGGACAAAAATTGAATGTTTACTGGATGTGGGATAAGTTTTTGTTTTGGGCCTGGAACGAGTTGGACATTTTTGAGTCAGCTGGTCCATCAAACTTAAAGGGAGAATTATGGGCCTTTAGGTGACCCACTTGAATGTTATCATTTTTTGAATTATTTGAAAGATGAATGTTAGGACAAAAGGAGACATTGGTTGACCTCACCTAAGACTCATAGGAGGCAGTGTTAGTAATAGGTATCTTTATCTAGTTGACGGTATCTTCATGCAATGAAGTAGACCCTTCCTCAACTTGGTGACCTTCTTGCTTCTCATGTAAATTGTACCCACTAACATTTTCCATAACAGGAAAAGAGTCAGACCCTACTGAGTTGGTGCCCACCCGTGACCTATCATCACAAGAATCACCGAAAAAATCTTCACCCACTATGAAACCGCCACCGTGGGTTTTACCGTTTAAGTTTTCATCTTCATTCTCAATGTTATCACGTTGGATGTCATCAAACTTTTCATCCTCATCACTGTCTCCATCATTATGCAGTTCACTCTCCACAGAATCCTCTTCATCAGACGAGATATCTAAAAGGTAGCTGTTGAACAATGACGCCACACCATCATGAGTTTCACACACCCTAATTTGAATTTTTTTTTTGGGTAAAGGGGAGTAATCCGGCACCCTGGTAAATATATTAACCAAAGAAACGTTTAAGTACAATGGATATGAGTGAAATCCCATATCTCAGCCCGTTACATAGGCATAAAGCTTACATAACAAGATACTTCCTATTTTCTAAACAAGAAAACAAACCACTACTCAAATGATAACATAAGACATAACAAAAGAAAATTACTTCCTAGGACCTTGAAGCTTGGTGCCATACATGGCATTAAAGGCATCCAAATTCCCTGTAAGATCATAAACCTTATTCGCATAATCATCGTAGTCATAGTCATCATACTCATCTTCAAACTCTTGGTCACCACCGAATAGATTAGCAGACTCATCAAATGGGTTAGCAACCACCTCATCTTCAGAATCAGAAACCACGATCTCTCCCACTTTAGAAAAAGGGTTAACTCTCTTAGTAGAAGAGGCGGGCGGATTACAAGAATCACTAGTTTTAGGAGCCACACCCGACTCCATCTCTTTCAAATCACTCACAAGGGGTTCTTGTGATGCAGTACCTGTCTTAGTAGATTTATCTTCATTAACTTCCATTGTACGACCAGAATCCACATCCTTGTTGGTGTCATTAGAAGGAATACCAAACGCATCCGTATTTTCCCTATTAAGAGCATCAAACTGGTTAGATGTAGAGATCTTTGTTCCACTCGAACTAGCCACATCAGAAGCGTTCTTCTTAGTGACTTCCACTTTCTTAGGTTCAGGAGGAGTCTTTTTGGGTTGATATTGAAACTGCTTACCCACAACAGGTTTAGTAAACCCTCCTGGAATAGTAGACTGATGAGTGTCTAAATACTCATCATTTTTGTACCATCTAGACTGCAAAAACATCTGAAAACACTCAGAAATGCATCAAAATGATTAAAATATCACAAACAAGTGTTTTATGTGTTTTAAATACAAAAATATCAAAATCAGATGAAAAACGTATCAATTTTGCATAATTGGCAGTTTTAGTCCCCCAAGTTTCAAAAGTAGTCAAAACTAGTCCCTGAAATCAAAAAAATGAAAAGTTTTATCATTCATGGTCCCTGAAATATTCTAAATTGTCAAAAAAATGTCCTTGAATGAAACTTTTGGAAAATTACAAGTTTGGTCCCTAGAGTTTCAAACTTGACATTTTTGGACCCTAGACTTATAAAAAATGAAATTTTATGCAAATTTAGTCCTTGTACTATTCACATGTTACAAGTTTAACCCTTGTGATAACTTTGGAAAATGTTCAAAGATCAGTCCTTCAAGTTTACTAAATTGTATAAATGGTCCTTGTGAATTAACTAAACCAAACGGACCTTACTTTGTTATTATTAAACCAAATCCAAGTCCAAAACACAACCCAGCTTACCCGGCTAGCCCAACACCCAAGCCCAACTCACGTTTAAATAATAAAAGCGCGCATGCACTGTTCATCCCCTACCTCCCAACACCTGTATCCACTTACCTCCCTCCACCTGCTCACTACCACCTTTCCACACTACCTCCTAACACCTGTATACCAACTCCTTCCACCTCCACATCCAACAAAACCCCTTAATTGCAAAAACCTACTCTATCCAGTCAAAAGACTTTTCCCGCCAAATGTCTAAGTGGACGGTTTTGATGATTTTCAGTGATCCAAGGGCTGGAAAGAGGTGGGATATGATCAGATGTCGACAAGGAACTTAAAAGTATCAATATAAATGGAAAAAGAGCCATGGAAGAAGACCAAGTAGTGTAATTTAGATTAGAAAATGTCGTTTTAATATTTTCAAGTTTCTTAGTGTATGTTTAAATTCTCAGGTACTTGTTTAAGTGTTTTTTAGTATATATGAACCTTTTCCAATAATAAATTTCAAGTTTCATTGTCATTTTCAGTTTTCACCAATTTTCAAGATTCAAATTATCAAGTTCATGTGAATGTTATTACCAGTTGTTGTTAAGTACTCATAAGCTCACATTAAGCTCTTAAAAAGCTTTTCTAAAGCTTTTAGAATCATTAAACTCAGTTTAGATTCAAAACTTAAAAATACCAAAAATTACCTATAAATTAGTGAAAATTCAAAAAGCAGTGAAAATGGAGATAGAAGCTGAGCAGGGTTGAATATGGATTGCATTGGGAATTAAAACTCCTTGGGGAGTGTAGGAGGTTACTCATGGTTCTTGGTTCATCATTCTCAGTCGAATTCTATTTGTAAGCCATTTCTGTGTAAACTTTTGCATCATTAGTTTATATAAATAGAGACATTGTATTACTATTATTTTGATGTGTTTAGGAATAAAATTGCATATTAGAACTTGTCATATCAGTATTTAAGATCAGATAGATTGTTTAGTGGGTTTAGCTTCAAAACTGCCTTCATAAGGGGTGTTTGGTTTTGTTTGTTAAACTGTTCTAGAAGTTGTTTAATCCTGTGTTCTTGTTTATTGCATGTTACATTAGTTCTAAATAACTCATTTAAACATTAAAAACCAGTGGTCACTTGTAGTAAAGTCAAAATAGCTTCTAAACTTATATTGCCAGTTCACTGTTGGAAGTTTTGATTACATAAGCATCATTCTAGCTTTAAAAGTTGTTAATATTGGTTAAATCAGTCTTTTAATAGCTTAAAACAACATATTCAGTCATTTAGAAGTAATCAAAGATCACAAAAGTCAAATATCTATATCTGTCTACAAAAGTCAAAATTTGGAAAGTCCAGTTTTTACAAAACTTTGTTGAAGTCTCATTGGTTCATTTCTTCATCAAAATCTATGAGACTTTGGGATTTGAAAGATCAGTAGGTCTAGTTTAATAATATCAGTTTTGTTTTACTTTTATCAAGCTCCAATAAGCTTTTAATCAGCTTCCAATAAGCCATGATGTGCCCTGCACACACTCAGCATTCACTGAGTGTGCACAGGCACATCTTGCAGCCCTTTCACAAGCTTCATTCAAGCTTGTGAGGAGCTGGTTTTTGGTTATTGTGTAGTTAGCCAGGTATACTTTAAGTCCCTATATCTGTTTTTCCATTTAGCTTATGTTTTTAGCTTATGCAATAGCTTAAAGTAAGCCTCCTAATCACTGTTTTGCTTATATAGTCCAATAAGCTCAAAACCAATTTAAGCTTCTTTAATGATCTAGAGTACTATTAAATGGTTAAGATAGGCTTAATATAGCATTAGTTAGCTTCTGTGTTCAGCTGGTACTCTGTGGTGGCCTTGTGCTTATTTTGAATTGCTTATTTATAAGCAGTTACACTGCAGCTTATTATTCCTCCACATAAGCATATGTTTTTATATTTTTTATAAACTTAGAATAATATTTTAGCATTTTTCTGAAATTTTCATAATTTTCCAAAACTGTTTGCTATTTTTCTTAATTAAAAACAGTTTTTAGGTATTTTTAAATAGCTTTTAATACAAATAAATCAGAAAAAGCTTAAAAAAATATGTTTTCAATTTTCCTAGATTAAGATAAATATAAAAGTCATAAAAAGTATTTTTCCATAATTTTCTTGGTTTAAATAGTATTTTTTAGCATTTTAATTAGTTTTAAATAGTATTAAATTAATAATAAATACATAAAAAGTGTAAAAAATATATTTTCAGTTTTAAAATAAGTCTTATCATATTTTAGATTTTTCTAAGTTATAATTTCATTTTTCTAGGTTATTTTTGTATTTTCTTATATTTTAGTGCATTTTAAATACTTAATAAATAGTTTTTAATTAATAATAATTAAATAAATAGTTGTAAAAATAATTTTCTTTTTCTAATAATTTTCTTTTATTATTAGGATTGTAAAAATATCATTTTCATATTTGTAGGCCTTTTATTTCTTAAAACTCACGTTTTATTTTGTACGTTTACGTAATTTTATTTAAACGTACGTTTTAGGTTTTAAACGTTCATCATTTTAAAAATAGTGATAGCGTTTATTTAATATATATATATATATATATTTTTTTTAATTTTCTTTAATTTGCATTTAAGTCGCTGTAATTTATTAATCTTTTCTTTAGGTATAATTTTTTATCAAAATCCTTACTAATCACTATCCTTAGTGATTATTCTATCATCTGATCAAGTGTTTATACACCAATTCATCCTCCGTGGGACTTAACGACCCAGGAATCCCCTATATTCCTTTGATCTTCATTGTATTAGTGTTTGAGCTGTTTTAAGTTTGTTACGGTTGACCATTCACAAGTGGTTAGCTTGTGTAATTAAACTTGACGGTTTTGCACCAATCTAATTTTTGCGCCGCTGCCGGGGAGGCTGTAAGCGTGTTTTAAACATTTTTCAGACCCGTACTTGCACATATACCATCGTTTGTAAACAGTTTTCTGTAAAGTTTTTCAAAATCAAAAAGTTCATTAACACTTTTCCTAAAGTGTTAACAACGCCAAAAATATTTTCATTCTTTGTTTTTACAAAAAAATTATCCAAAAATCCAAAAATATTTATCTTTACCCTCTTACCCTTTTTGATTCTTTATCCCTTTACCCTCTATCCATTTGATTCTAACTTCTTCTATTCTTATGGAATCTCTCGACTACGACGAAATCTGGAACGAAGTTGAAAAACTTCCTATTTTATCACAAATGTCAAGAATTCGTGTTGTTCGTGATGATCCATTGATTCTGCGTAGGGAAATAGAACGAGAAACCGGGGTGACAAAGGACCAGGTACTTCTCTCTGATAATGGAGGTGCTAAATACGTCCAACCTATGGTTATCCAAAGATCTAATCCCTCGATTGCTCCTAGGCCGTCTAAAATTGATCCTACACTTTCACGATTTACGGTTAAAAGCAAACATGCAGAATTTAGACCAGTGACTAGTAAGAATGACTTGCCTAATCTTCACGTTTCTCAAGAACCAGAACCGGAGTCCATAACGAAAGTAGTGGAAATTGCTAGCTCTCAGAGCACACCACTTGTCCCACCTCCGGATTTTTCAAAATGTTCTTTGAGTCTAAATAGTCATTCAGATCACCATGTTGGTTTTGTTGATTCTTTGAATGAACGGATTCCTTCTCATAACTCTCAAATAGAATCGTTTATTCCTTGTGTCGGTTGTGGTGAGCCTCTTTTTGGTTCACCATGTCGCTGGTGTACGTGTGTACAATGTGGTAATGATATTCGTAGCGGGAGTTGTTTGTTTTGTGGTTCGAGGAATTCATTTGATTATGATCCTAATCCGAACTCATTTAACGACCCCTCAAATCTTTCCAATTACCCACCACAGCCCGACTTATCTTCATATAATCAACATAACTGCTGTGAATTTTGTGGAGGTCCTCACCAAGGATTTGAATGTCAACCCGGAAACACGTTTGTCTATGAACAGTTTTCCGGTGATGCTCAGAACTTTGGCTATGACCAATATCCATATGATTGACCAATCCAGGCTCAACAGTTTTACTGTTGTGAGAATTGTGGAGGTCCCCATTTCATCTCTGATTGTCAAACAGGGAATCCATTTCCTTGTAACAATTACGACTATCCATATCACGACCAACCTCCGCAGTGCCAAATAACTCAAACTCCTCAACAAACCCAACAAGACACTTATCTAGAGCTTCTGGAGTCAGTGAAAAGAACTGAGGAGTTGAGTAAAACAGCATTTCATAATGTTCCCAGTTTTTCTTGTGTATATTGTGGGGGTCCTCATGATGGTTATCAATGTCAACCTTCCGGTTTTGACAAATCTCCACTCCCACAATGTCCCGTCATTCAAAATTCACATGAGAAATCCATGGAAGAATTGCTAGCTGAAGAGCAGGCTGTTAAAATAAATTCCCAAATTGCTTTTGAAAAATCTATTAAGGAATCAATTGCAAAAGAAAAAGCAGCCAGATCTAGCTCTCAATTTTGTTTTATTCCTGATGACAGTGATGATGAGGATGCACTTGGTATCCTAAAATTTTATAAAGATTCATCAAGTTCATCAGTGGATATCCCATCAGTTGAGATTCATTCTCAAACAACTGCTATCACACCCGAGGTTCACACTCACTCTCTGAACATGAGGGATGAGCTTCTTGACACTGTTCCTGAAAAGGAATCGGACGAATTCATAAAGTCTAGTGTTGAGGACCTTGTCCCAATCCCAAGAGAGTCACATGGAATTCTCGAGCATTTGTGTGATATCCCTACCCCTCTTGTCTTCCAAAGTAATTATGTTGAGATGTTCTCTGATTCTGATGAGGACTATTCTTTATCTTGTGGAGACATAAGTTATGTGGGGGAATTACCTTCTGAGCTTGTCAGCTTAGGAGAAGATAATGATGAAGAAATAATCCAAGACGAAGCTCTTCGTCTTACATTATTGAATGTTAATCTTCTCGTTTCTAGAATCGAGGCTTTTAATGAAAAGCCTACTTCATATCCTATCCCCTTTGAGGATAGTGAACTTTTGTTTAATGATTCTATTCCCGAATTGCAAACGTTCCATTTTGATCATATGGGAGAGAAGATTAGTGGTATTACCACTTCTCATTCTCATAATTCTCTCCCCGATTATGAATCATTCACTTTTGAGGAGTTCCCCAGTGAACTCACTCAAATCAATCCTGAATATGAATCATTCTCCTTTGAGGAGTTCTCCTGTGAACTCACTCATATCATATCTCCACCGGAGTATGATAACTTCTACTTTGATCTAGACACACCCGGGATATGTCTAGACCAATTGAGCTTAAAAGATAAAATTCATGCTATCATGAATTCCCTTTCTGATGATGATGAGTTAGTCAAGATTATTATCATGAATTTCTTTCTCTTCTTCACCTATCCCGTGGCTTCTCCTGTTCTTCACTCCTTCGGGAATGAAGACATTATCTTTGACCCCGACATTTTCATTTATCATTTGTAAGCCGGTTCTATGTATATCTCATCGGTGTGGAACTTTCACGTACTTCAATGTTTATACAAACATCTTGAATGATAGTCCGATGGAGATTGTCACTTCCACTTGCTTCCCCATGAACAAATTAATTCGGGGTCGAGTCAAGCTAGCGACTCGGTAATCAAAAACAGTAGATTAAGCATGGGTTTTCACCCGTGTGTACCACCCTAGTGTGGGGGAGATGCCCCACATGTTGTATAGAGATCTAAAAATGAATAAAAATTGTAAATATTAAAAAAGAGAATAATTGTTGTGTTTCTACACTTAGCTAGTAATGTTATCTTTTTACGTTCTAAGTTTCGGCATAACAGCCGCTACTTTGAATATTGAGGACAATATTCATTTCTAAGTATGGGGGGGGAAATTCTGGCGAATTTGATCATAAATGTACCCTTTTAGTCCCTTTTTCCCCAAAATGGCCAAATTTTAAAAATTTTTATTTAGTGGAAGTACTATGTACTAAACACAACAAATGGCCAAATTTTAAAATTTTTTATTTAGTGGAAGTACTATGTACTAAACACAACAAATGGTAATCAGTCCACCATGTCTAACCCACATAAGGATTGGCTAATCCAGGAGCAAACGGCTCTTGGTAAAGATATCTTAAATCCGTTGATGGCTTGCAATTTGCCCAAAATTGTATGGTGTTCAGCTCACCATATCTTTAATTAGTGAAAAGTTGGCTAGCCTGCAAGTTTATGGCTTGTGGTAAAGGCAGTTGAAAATCCATAATTGGTAATCGGCTCACCAAAGATAATATTGATAATTTATCTAAGAGTTGGCTAGTCCAGAAGCAAACGGCTTCTGGTAAAGACAAATCAAAACCGTTTATAGCTTATGATTTGCTATAAATCATTTGGTTATCGTTGTACCAAGGTTCTTACTTGAATTAAAACAATTGGCTACTTTAGAAGTACTGGCTTTTGGTAAAGAGATAAAATCCATTAAATTTTCTCAAATCATTGCTAGGGACTAGCAATATCTTAGTGTGGGGGATTGATGAGTGTCTAAATACTCATCATTTTTGTACCATCTAGACTGCAAAAACATCTGAAAACACTCAGAAATGCATCAAAATGATTAAAATATCACAAACAAATGTTTTATGTGTTTTAAATACAAAAATATCAAAATCAGATGAAAAACGTATCAATTTTGCATAATTGGCAGTTTTAGTCCCCCAAGTTTCAAAAGTTGTCAAAACTAGTCCCTGAAATCAAAAAAATGAAAAGTTTTATCATTCATGGTCCCTGAAATATTCTAAATTGTCAAAAAAATGTCCTTGAATGAAACTTTTGGAAAATTACAAGTTTGGTCCCTAGAGTTTCAAACTTGACATTTTTGGTCCCTGGACTTATAAAAAATGAAATTTTATGCAAATTTAGTCCTTGTACTATTCACATGTTACAAGTTTAACCGTTGTGATAACTTTGGAAAATGTTCAAAGATCAGTCCTTCAAGTTTACTAAATTGCATAAATGGTCCTTGTGAATTAACTAAACCAAACGGACCTTACTTTGTTAATATTAAACCAAATCCAAGTCCAAAACACAACCCAGCTTACCCGGCTAGCCCAACACCCAAGCCCAACTCACGTTTAAATAATAAAAGCGCGCGTGCACTGTTCATCCCCTACCTCCCAACACCTGTATCCACTTACCTCCCTCCACCTGCTCACTACCACCTTTCCACACTACCTCCTAACACCTGTATACCAACTCCTTCCACCTCCACATCCAACAAAACCCCTTAATTGCAAAAACCTACTCTATCTAGTCAAAAGACTTTTCCCGCCAAATGTCCAAGTGGACGGTTTTGATGATTTTTAGTGATCCAAGGGCTGGAAAGAGGTGGGATATGATCAGATGTCGACAAGGACTTAAAAGTATCAATATAAATGGAAAAAGAGCCATGGAAGAAGACCAAGTAGTGTAATTTAGATTAGAAAATGTCGTTTTAATATTTTCAAGTTTCTTAGTGTATGTTTAAATTCTCAGGTACTTGTTTAAGTGTTTTTTAGTATATATGAACCTTTTCCAATAATAAATTTCAAGTTTCATTGTCATTTTCAGTTTTCACCAATTTTCAAGATTCAAATTATCAAGTTCATGTGAATGTTATTACCAGTTGTTGTTAAGTACTAATAAGCTCACATTAAGCTCTTAAAAAGCTTTTCTAAAGCTTTTAGAATCATTAAACTCAGTTTAGATTCAAAACTTAAAAATACCAAAAATTACCTATAAATTAGTGAAAATTCAAAAAGCATTGAAAATGGAGATAGAAGCTGAGCAGGGTTGAATATGGATTGCATAGGGAATTAAAACTCCTTGGGGAGTGTAGGAGGTTACTCAAGGTTCTTGGTTCATCATTCTCAGTCGAATTCTATTTGTAAGCCATTTCTGTGTAAACTTTTGCATCATTAGTTTATATAAATAGAGACATTGTATTACTATTATTTTGATGTGTTTAGGAATAAAATTGCATATTAGAACTTGTCATATCAGTATTTAAGATTAGATAGATTGTTTAGTGGGTTTAGCTTCAAAACTGCCTTCATAAGGGGTGTTTGGTTTTGTTTGTTAAACTGTTCTAGAAGTTGTTTAAGCTTGTATTCTTGTTTATTGCATGTTACATTAGTTCTAAATAACTCATTTAAACATTAAAAACCAGTGGTCACTTGTAGTAAAGTCAAAATAGCTTCTAAACTTATATTGCCAGTTCACTGTTGGAAGTTTTGATTACATAAGCATCATTCTAGCTTTAAAAGTTGTTAATATTGGTTAAATCAGTCTTTTAATAGCTTAAAACAACATATTCAGTCATTTAGAAGTAATCAAAGATCACAAAAGTCAAATATCTATATCTGTCTACAAAAGTCAAAATTTGGAAAGTCCAGTTTTTACAAAACTTTGTTGAAGTCTCATTGGTTCATTTCTTCATCAAAATCTATGAGACTTTGGGATTTGAAAGATCAGTAGGTCTAGTTTAATAATATCAGTTTTGTTTTACTTTTATCAAGCTCCAATAAGCTTTTAATCAGCTTCCAATAAGCCATGATGTGCCCTGCACACACTCAGCATTCACTGAGTGTGCACAGGCACATCTTGCAGCCCTTTCACAAGCTTCATTCAAGCTTGTGAGGAGCTGGTTTTTGGTTATTGTGTAGTTAGCCAGGTATACTTTAAGTCCCTATATCTGTTTTTCCATTTAGCTTATGTGTTTAGCTTATGCAATAGCTTAAAGTAAGCCTCCTAATCACTGTTTTGCTTATATAGTCCAATAAGCTCAAAACCAATTTAAGCTTCTTTAATGATCTAGAGTACTGTTAAATGGTTAAGATAGGCTTAATATAGCATTAGTTAGCTTCTGTGTTCAGCTGGTACTCTGTGGTGGCCTTGTGCTTATTTTGAATTGCTTATTTATAAGCAGTTACACTGCAGCTTATTATTCCTCCACATAAGCATATGTTTTTATATTTTTTATAAACTTAGAATAATATTTTAGCATTTTCCTGAAATTTTCATAATTTTCCA
Organism: Chrysanthemum seticuspe; assembly: GCA_019973895.1. Lineage (NCBI taxonomy): Eukaryota > Viridiplantae > Streptophyta > Magnoliopsida > Asterales > Asteraceae > Chrysanthemum > Chrysanthemum seticuspe. The sequence goes on along the minus strand of BPTQ01000001.1, from coordinate 315,698,783 downwards.
ACACTGTTTGCTATTTTTCTTAATTAAAAACAGTTTTTAGGTATTTTTAAATAGCTTTTAATACAAATAAATCATAAAAAGCTTAAAAAAATATGTTTTCAATTTTCCTAGATTAAGATAAATATAAAAGTCATAAAAAGTATTTTTCCATAATTTTCTTGGTTTAAATAGTATTGTTTTAGCATTTTAATTAGTTTTAAATAGTATTAAATTAATAATAAATACATAAAAAGTGTAAAAAATATATTTTCAGTTTTAAAATAAGTCTTATCATATTTTAGATTTTTCTAAGTTATAATTTCATTTTTCTAGGTTAATTTTGTATTTTCTTATATTTTAGTGCATTTTAAATACTTAATAAATAGTTTTTAATTAATAATAATTAAATAAATAGTTGTAAAAATAATTTTCTTTTTCTAATAATTTTATTTTATTATTAGGATTGTAAAAATATCATTTTCATATTTGTAGGCCTTTTATTTCTTAAAACTCACGTTTTATTTTGTACGTTTACGTAATTTTATTTAAACGTACGTTTTAGGTTTTAAACGTTCATCATTTTAAAAATAGTGATAGCGTTTATTTAATATATTTTATTTTTTTTTTAATTTTCTTTAATTTGCATTTAAGTCGCTGTAATTTATTAATCTTTTCTTTAGGTATAATTTTTCATCAATCCTTACTAATCACTATCCTTAGTGATTATTCTATCATCTGATCAAGTGTTTATACACCAATTCATCCTCCGTGGGACTTAACGACCCAGGAATCCCCTATATTCCTTTGATCTTCATTGTATTAGTGTTTGAGCTGTTTTAAGTTTGTTACGGTTGACCATTCACAAGTGGTTAGCTTGTGTAATTAAACTTGACGGTTTTGCACCAATCATAGACCCACCTTGCTTTCCCTTCTTCTTGTTATTATCCATCTTGAAACCATCATTAACACGCTTAGTAGGCTGAGCAGGAGGTTCAACAACTTTAGGACATTCAATAAGAGTATGACCAAAAATCTTACATGTATCACAATGAGGTGGTTTGCACTCATATTCAACCCGTATCTTCTCAATAGTCGAACCCGACCCATCAAGTAACGGTATCTCAACAGTAAGGCTGTCCCTAAGCACCTCATCCGACTTCACGTCAATCATTCATCTAGCAAAACTACTACGGCCCCACGAGTCCTTGCACATTTGGCTAGTGAAAGCATCTAACCTTTTGGGCGTGCCTATTAGTGTGGCAAGGAGACTAAGGCCATCATCAGAAAACATAGCAAGAGGAACATCATGGAATTTAACCCACACTGGGATGTTGGTCAAATCCTCTTTAAGTAAGTTGGTGTTAAATGTCCATGGTTTAAGAATAATAGGTGCATTTCTAATCAACCAAGGACCGTTTTCAAGAACATCATCAACACCTTTCTTCGAATTGAACTTAAAAAAGAAGAACCCCTTTGCATTCATCATTACCTTTTGTATACCAAACTTAGCCCACGCATTGCGTACAAAGTAATCATCAACAGGAAAAGCAAGTCGTTGACCAAGGAAATACCCATACAAAGTATTCTCAAACCTAGAGTTCACCTCTTCAACCACTTTCACCGGGACAGAAAGATCCACACCATTAGCTTTCTTATTACACTCCAGCCTACTAAAGTTTGACATGTGTTTCTTAGGTTCAGTAGAATTAACATCGGCATACGATGTAGAAGGTTGTTTCAAAGCACCAACCTTCTCAATACCAACAGCCCCACGTGCATTCGTATCAACCTTATCATTAACATTATTAGGACTACTAGTAGCATTAACATTAGAAGCCATAGGAACACTCGTATCTTGAGGAGGTTTCGAATAATAACCAATAGCAGTAAGCATCTCCTCTAGCTCCTTCTGTGACTGCGGCACCTTGAGATGCTCAAATGGATTAGCCCCAGTAGAAGTAGTAGCATCCACTGTCACAGATGGTTTTAATGACACCCTAATTTGAATTGATTCCTTGTTAATCGGTACCAGGACTGATTCGCAAATAAAATCCATGTTATCAGTTAGTATGCATACTTTTCCCACAGCTCGGTTAAACTGTCTCTTGTTGCATTCCTCTGGTACAACAACACTGCCCCAGTGTGTTGCAATGTCCGAGAACACCTTAGTGTACCAAAGTTGTGGTGGAAGACCAGAGATAGCAACCCAAGTAAGGCGTTTCCTGATACGAAAGGAGGGATTCCAAGGTTGAGTAGTCATGAAGTGGCGAGACAAAGTTTGATTTACCAGGGCTTTGGCAGCAATGTCAGAATCTGGGAATTGAATAAGGATGTATAGCCCACCTAGATATTTGATTGCAAAATCATCAAAACCCTCGTCAACGATGATGTTATGGATATTATCAGCACCAGTGATGGTTTTAAGTTCAGCAATAATAGAAGTTGATGTGATGGAGGAGTGAGGGATGGTGAAGTGGGTATTGAGTGTTTTTTTTTTTTTTTTTTACTTCTGGAACACCTTTCAGAATGTTGACAAAAGAAGCCTTCATAGAACCATCATGACAGGGAGCAGAGATTGGAGCAAATGCAGTAGGGTTGTTAGTGTGGCGATGTAGCCGGCTATTCACTTGAGACCCGAAAGGGCGGCGTTGGAAGTGAGCAATGTTACACCAAAGTTTTTTGGATCCAATGGAGATGGTGCTCAGCAATCTTTCAAAAGCTGTTGGGTTGGAAATATTCTCAAACCGAGCAAACCCAAACCTCTTACCGAGTTTGTTGGGTTTTCTTGCAATGAAGACATCCACTACTTTACCATACTTGGCAAAAATGTCTTTCATGGTGATGTGATCCCATTTTAACGCAAAGTTAGTGAAGTAAAAGGTAAATGTTGGGATGGGGGTGGCTGTGGGGGTGGTGGTAGAATGATTCTCCTTAGTTGTTGACGGATTTTACCCTTATGTTTTCCAATGACCCAAGTCCATCCATCGGCATCTTCTCTCTCCTTTGAACTTTTAGAGGAAAAGTCAGCCATCTTCTCTCAGGGTTTAACTTTCATTAGGGACTTTACGGATGTATGTTTGTATTCATACTTCTCAATGCTCGATGATCTCCGGAAACAAGACCCTCCAGGGGGTCGAATTGAGATAAAGTTAGATACATTTCCTTCTTAAAGCTGAAAACACGGGTCACTAATTAGGCTTGATTTCATGTTGGATAGCTCATTTTTGTGTTGTTATGCAGGGTAGTTTTGTTCATGTGGCCATAATGGTGGGTTTGCTAGGGTTCGTGGTTGACTTTCCGGTAACCACAGTTCTTGCAGTCATGAAAAGCCCATACATGTTACTAAAGGGATGGCACCGTCTATTTCATGATTATTTAGGTCGAGAAGACCCGATTTTGGTGAGTATATGTGTCCCATTTGCAAGTCTCGCAATCTTATTATGGCCTTTTGTTGTTGCTGGAGCGTTGTTGAGGTCCATGTTGGGTAGTATTTTTCTCGGTTTTTATGCAGCTGTTGTTGCTTATCAACTCAATATTTACGTTGAATTATATCTCTTATAGTTGAATTTTAGAGTCGAGCTTATCAGTTTTTGATAAAGTGATACATCTTGAAAGAGTTTGTCCTGAATGTTTAGTAAAACATGTCTGAGCTTTAATTATCAAAATTAACATGTTTGACTTCAAAATTTTAACTTTTTAAGTCAAGTGGTCGTCTTTTTATCTTTAATATGAACATTTAATTTTTTTTGTTTCGTGACGTTTGATAACCACTTTAAGCCGGCCACATAACAAACCCAACCTGAAATAGCAGGTCTGGGAATTGTAGTAAAACCCATCTCAATTATGAATCTCAAAGTCAACAAGTGAGACCTTATAAGTCCAATTTGTACCTTTTGGGTTAGTTCCTAACTTTGTGTGTGAGTAACATACTAACATGAGTCATCTTTCTACTTCGGGCTCTGATATATTGGGGCCGCATTATCGATCTACGATGAATACAGCAACTTCTGCACATTCATGAAGGATCTTGCTTTCCAAGGTACAATCACTACCACAATCGGATGGACGGGCGAGGAAGCTTTCGCCGGGGACTTTATCCCCGGCGAAAGTCACTAAACGACAAAATTACATCTGACGTGGCGCGTAAATGCGCTGACCTGTTTGGGAAAATTCAGCATACACTTTCGGCGGGGACATGTCCCCGGCGAAAGTATGTTGGATATTCAACAAATTTTGGCCGGATAGTCAAAATTGAACGCCAACTTTCTCCGGGGACATGTCCCCGCCAAAAGTATATTTCACTTTTACCAAAATTTTGACCAAGTCAAAAGCATGTGTATTGTTCACAGGAAAATTCCCGCCAAACCTTCCCAAGAGGACATGTCCCCGGCAAAACCTGTGATTATAAAAAGTTCATTGTGTTGCAACTATTAATACATAACTAAATATTTGGTCCAAATAAACGAAGACTTTAATTTTGAGCAGCTGAGTTGTATCTCTAGGTTATCCAACGCTTCGGATTTATTGATGAGACTTGACGAAACAGAGTAGATATATAGCTATGGGAAAAACAAAAATATTAAATTTATGATGAATTAATATGGTTCTTAATTCGTGTTTGTTAGTATTGGAAAAGGGGTGTTTGAACACCATAATCTGGTTAACTAAGAACATTGTCAGCTTTATAAATTCAGCATGTGCTTTGATTTATAAAAATACTTGACAGATACATACTATAAGAACAACAACATCAACAACAACAACTACAAGAACAACTACTACTTTGATCAACAACAACAACAAAAACATCAACAACATCATCATCATCAACAACAACAACAACAACTACAAGAACAACAACTACTACTACTACTACATACGAAGATTTTCCATGTCACCTAAAAGCTCATGAAGTAATGCATCCGACTGACATGCGTGGTCTTCAGGAATCCTTGCCATTTCAAGTCTGGCCTCCAGCAACTTTACTCTTGTCTCTAGCACATGTTTTTGTGATTCCAGCAAGCTTATCCTAAGATCTTTTTCATGGCAGCTCGAGCACTCTGTTGGTGCAGATCCAGAACCTTGAGAAGAGATTGTTCTTAAGTACTCGTCAAATGCATCCTTCCACACAAAATATCCACACCCATTATCTTTTCTGGGCTGTTACATAATAAGAAAATTATAAGAGATTACAACCCAATTATTTGTATATTTACATAAATAAGAAATGTATGATTGTTCACCTTTGACTGAGGACATGCATAATATTGTCGTCCAGCTGAATATTCTCTATGTGATGTTCTTAATTTTATATTTCCTACTCCACAAGAACACATAAAAGGATTAAATGGCTCCATCTTAGGTTTTGAAATTTGTGTGAAGATAAGAGGTTGTGAGGTTGAGTGGTTTTGAGGATAAGATTTTGTAGCTTTTTGTGGGATAAGTTCTCAAGTTTTCTTTATGTGATATATAGAGCAGATCTGGTAGCTTTTGGTGGGAAGTTTTGGCGCCATGTTTTTTGTGGGAATTCTTGGCGTCATTTTTTTGGTGGGAAGTTGAGACCAGTAATAATAATAATAATAATAATAACAATAATAATAATAATAATAATAATAATAATAATAATAATAATAATAATAATAATAATAATAATAATAATAATAATAATAAAACTGTAGTTTTTTGGCCATGAATTCCCACAAAAAACATGGCTTACACCTCAATGTTGATAAAACTGAAGTTTTTTGGCCACAAGAGGACCCCAGAAGCCGGTATGACGGTGTTTTTCCCCCTAACATTTCTTGCCCCTCACATGGCGTTAAATTATTGGGTGGAACTGTTAGTGTGGATTTTGAGTTTAGTAGTAAGTTGGTCCTGAAAAGGGTTGCTAAAACTATTGAACTTATGGAGGCAGTTGCCAAACTTAATGACCCTCAATGCGAGTTTTTGTTACTCCGTACATGTGCTGGTATTTCTAAGCTCTATTTTTCTATGCGCACGTGTTCTCCTCGGGTCTTTGAGTGTGCTCAGGTTTCTTTTGATGCGGCACTTCGTTCTTCTTTGGAGCGCATTGTCACTGCTTCTGGACCTGGTTTTGGCGACTGGCAGTGGAGACTCGCCACCTTACCTTTTGCTTTTGGGGGACTTGGTTTATATTCTGCAGGTGATGTCTTGAACTATACCTTCCTTGCTTCTAGACTTCAATCAGCTGGCCTACAGACTAAGCTTCTTCATGGTTCTGGTATTGTTACTGCTGGTCCCTCTTTTGATGATGCTCTATGTACTTTCAATGTGAATATGGATATTGACCTTTTGAGTAACCCTAGCGAGGTCGCTGCCCCCAAACTTATGAAGAAATTGGTAGATATATATTTCGGTAGGGTTTCCCAAACTGTTGAATCTACTTTCCATCTTTCCCCTCGACAGTTGGCGTTATGGAGTTCTCTAAAAGAGGATCATACTTCGGATTGGCTTAGGGTGGCTCCGATATCTGGACTGGGGAAAACTATGAATGCCAGGGCTTATCGTTGTGTACTGTGCTATCGTTTGGGTGTTCCTCTTTTCACTGTTCAGGTACCGTGTTCTGCCTGCTCTAAGGTTTTTCCTGGAGATATTTACGGGGATCACGCTGTTTCGTGCGTGGGTATTGTTGGCATTAAACATCGGCATAACCTAGTGCGTGATGTTCTTGTTGATATATGCTCTCGGTCGGGGATTTCTGCTCGTAAGGAGGTGGATATTGGGCTTTTTGGAGATGGGGACAGATCCTTGCGACCGGCTGACATATTACTCTACTCTTGGGATAGTGGACGTGACGTATGTGTTGATCTTACGGGTTTGTCGCCTTTGACGCAATCCGGGTTGATTGATTTTATACCAGGGCGTGCGATCAGCGATGCTGCAATGCGTAAACGTGTCAAATACGATGCTAAATGTGTGGATATTGGATATGGGTTTCTCCCCTTCTCTTTTTCTTCTTTTGGAGAACTTGAGAAAGATGCAGTTACCTTACTTAAGCGTATTCGACGATTCTCTATGACTCAGGACATTGGAGCACGTGCAGCAGTTCATATTTTTAATAGGATTGGTTTTGCCATTGCTAGAGGTGCGGGGGCTCAGTTGGTTTCGAGGCTCCCCACTAATTTTTTGTAATTCTATGAGTTTTTAATATAATAATAATAATAATAATAGTAATAATAATAATAATAATAATAATAGTAATAATAATAATAATAATAATAATAATAATAATAATAATAATAATAATAATAATAATAATAATAATAATAATAATAATAATAATAATAATACGTATACCAATGCACCTATACTTGGTCGTTTAACATGATACGTATACCATAGCACCTACACTCGCTCATTTAACATGATACGTATACCATAGCACCTATACTCGCTCGTTTAACATGATACGTATCCCAATACACCTATACTCGCTCGTTTAACATGATACGTATACCATAGCACCTACACTCGCTCGTTTAACATGATACGTATACCATAGCACCTATACTCGCTCGTTTAACATGATATGTATACCAATGCACCTATACTTGGTCGTTTAACATGATACGTATCCCAATGCACCTATACTCGCTCGTTTAACATGATACGTATACCATAGCACCTATACTCTCTCGTTTAACATGATACGTTTACAAATGCACCTATACTTGGTCGTTTAACATGATACGTATACCAATGCACCTATACTTGTTCGTTTAACATGATACGTATACCATAGCACCTATACTTGGTCGTTTAACATGATACGTATACCATAGCACCTATACTTGCTCGTTTAACATGATACGTATACCAATGCACCTATACTTGGTCGTTTAACATGATACGTATACTAATGCACCTATACTTGGTCGTTTAACATGATACGTATACCATAGCACCTATATTTGGTCGTTTAACATGATACGTATACCATAGCACCTATACTTGGTCGTTTAACATGATATGTATACCAATGCACCTATACTTGGTCTTTTAACATGATACGTATACCAATGCACCTATACTTGCTCGTTTAACATGATAAATATACCATAGCACCTATAATTGCTCGTTTAACATGATACGTATACCATAGCACCTACACTCGCTCGTTTAACATGATACGTATACCATAGCACCTATACTCGCTCGTTTAACATGATACGTATGCCAATGCACCTATACTCGCTCGTTTTACATGATACGTATACCATAGTACCTATACTTGGTCGTTTAACATGATACGTATACCATAGCACCTATACTCGCTAGTTTAACATGATACGTATACCATAGCACCTATACTTGGTCGTTTAACATGATACGTATACCAATGCACCTATACTTGCTCGTTTAACATAATACGTATACCATAGCACCTATACTCGCTCGTTTAACATGATACGTATACCAATGCACCTATACTTGGTCGTTTAACATGATACGTATCGTAATGCACCTATACTCGCTCGTTTAACATGATACGTATACCATAACACCTATACTCGCTCGTTTAACATGATACGTATACCAATGCACCTATACTTGGTCGTTTAACATGATACGTATACCAATGCACCTATACTTGCTCGTTTAACATGACACGTATACCAATGCACCTATACTTGGTCGTTTAACATGATACATATCCCAATGCACCTATACTCGCTCGTTTAACATGATATGTATACCATAGCACCTACACTCGCTCGTTTAACATGATACGTATACCATAGCACCAATACTCGCTCGTTTAACATAATACGTATACCAATGTACCTATACTTGGTCGTTTAACATGATACGTATCCCAATGCACCTATACTCGCTATTTTAACATGATACGTATACCATAGCACCTATACTCGCTCGTTTAACATGATACATATACCAATGCACCTATACTCGCTCGTTTAACATGATACGTATACCATAGCACCTATACTTGCTCGTTTAACATGATACGTATACCATAGCACATACACTTGCTCGTTTAACATGATACGTATACCAATGCACCTGTACTTTCTCGTTTAACATGATACGTATACCAATGCACCTATACTTGCTCGTTTAACATGATACGTATACCATAGCAGCTACACTCGCTTGTTTAACATGATACGTATACCATAGCACCTATACTCGCTCATTTAACATGATACGTATACCAATGCACCTATACTCGCTCGTTTAACATGATACGTATTCCATAGCACCTATACTTTGCTCGTTTAACATGATACGTATACCATGGCACCTATACTTGCTCGTTTAACATGATACGTATACCATAGCACATATACTTGCTCGTTTAACATGATACAAAGTCATATATTATTAGACTTTGCCGTGTGCGTGTTCACGCCGTGTCCGTGTCATATATTTTTAGACTTTGCCGTATCGTCGTGCCCGTGCAACCTAGTTTAAAAGTAATTAGATTAATTTTATAATTTTTAGGTTAAATTTAATTTTATAATTTTATAATTTATTATTAATTCTAGTTATTTAAAACGATAATTTTAATTTTATAATTAAACCTTTTACTGGGGACATGTCACCGGGGAAAGTTTTGGCGTAAAGTTTCATTTTCCCTCCTCTCTTTTATTTTATCCCGCCATTACTTTCCCAGGGGACATGTCCCCGGCGAAAGTATCACTAGAAGACAAAGACGACTTTCCCCGGGGACATGCGCCAGGCAAAAGTAGAAAGTAAATATTAACCTCAATTATTAATAGATCTTTTCACACTTGGAAAAAAAATAAAAACGAAAAACACTCGTCATCTTCTCCACCACAGCCACCACCACTGCACCACAACTCAACACCTCCACCACCACAGCTCACCACCGCCACCACCACTACACGCGCACCACTGTGCACGAGTATAATTTTTTCCTTAAACCCTCTCCTCATATAATTCTTTCCTTAAACACTCTCCTCATGTAATTCTATCTTTTCCCATCTTCTTTCTCCCTTGCCCCCTTGTTTACAAACCCAGGTAAGTTTAATTTGTTATTTTTTGTTAATTTGTTAATTTTTTGTTATTTGTTAATTTTTGAGATTGTTAATTTTTACAATGTTTTATTTTATTGTAGACTGATTTTTGTTAATTTTTTATTTTTTATTTTAAATATTTTGTACAGTATGCTGTGTCGAGACCAAGCTGAGAACTGAAGCTGAGAATCGAAGCTGAGAACCGAAGCCGACACTCAGACCCAGGTAAGTTTTGTGGGTTTTGTTTTTATTTTTTTTTTTATTATTATTATTTTTTTATTTTTTTGTTACTTGTTTATGTGTTAGCGGGGACATGTCCCCGGCGAAAGTTTATGAGGTGCAAAATAAGTTAGAAGCATTTGGTTAACAACATCCCACTACGGGTGTTTGGTTTAAACTCGGGAAAGGGTGCGCTTGGTTAACAGACCCAAAGCAGCCGAGTATTGGTTTTTACCCATTTGACTTATCAAGTCAAAGTCCTTATAACAAGTTTAGGTCAGTTTAAGAGGTTGGAAGTTGATTTACCAACTTTTGCACAAGTTTAGGTAGATAAAAAAGATGTTTGCTGATTTCCAAAACTGCACAGAACAGCAGCAACTGCTGCTGTTCATGAGCTTCTTTTGTAGCTTATTTGAAGTCTAAAATTTGCAAAAGTAGGTTTTCTTAAGTCTTTGTACTCCAAACTCAGCCTGTGTCCTTTTTAATTGCATCTAGCTTACCTCTAGCTTGGTTTAAATTAAAATTGAAATCTGCCCTTTCTTCATTTTTTTTACTTCCGTCACAGTAAAACTGGCCCAAAAGGACCTGTTCATAGCTTATTTTTAAGCTGTACACATGCCAAATTTGACCCCCAATTAGCTTTTTTAGGTTGTTTGTTATGCTAACCTTACTTGTTGCAGCTGGCCACTGACTTGGAAGCTGTCATAGATTAGTTTTCATAAGCTCTAGCTTGTTACATGCTATTTATTAATAATTTTGATTTTTATTAATAAATTTGATTTTTTTTACAGTCGAGACCAGCCGAGAGCCGAGACCAGCTAGCCGAGAGCCAAGACCACAATCCGTATGTTTTTTTCTAACTTTGCAACTATTTGAGATACATTTGTTTGTCAATATCAATATCAAACCTGCTAATATTTCATAAGCTTCATTTTTCCGGCTTATTTGGAGACTTGTGGGCTGATATAAGTATATTATGATATGATAAACTTATGTAAGCTCACAAGTCTCCAAATAAGCCGGAAAATTGAGTCTGGTGAACTGTTGTAAATGATTTTAGGACTTTAGTGATTAATTTCGGAAAGTCCCCGTCCGAAGTTAATCATCACATAGAAAACCCGTCCGAATTTAATTTATTAGAAATTAATTTCGGAAAGTCCCCTATTTGGGACTGCTTTTTGAATGTTTTGTCTCATTTAGGATATGAATGTGTATAATTGATTTACTATTTGTGAAATTTTCGTATGTGTTTCCCCTTTACTCCTACGAATATGTCTTTAATGCACATATTTGGGGAGTTGAGGGGAAATGCTACCGAAATTTTCTCAAATAGTAAATTCAATTATACGCATTCATATATGAGACGAAACATTCAAAGAGTGGGTTAGGATTGCCTTCCATAGTTGGATTAGGTGAAAATTTTAAGTCTATAATTATTTATTGCTTCATTAAAACGCAGTTATGCCAATTGATAAAAGTTGGGTCTCACTAGCATGTACCATTAGAGAATTTTTAGTTGGTCTTAAAGCTTTCTGCAACTATTGCAGGCCCTTGGTGAATATTGATGGGAATATAAAATGTCCCAGTGCTCGTTGTTTAAACATAAACTGGATAAAGCATGAATTTTTGTTTGACCACATACACACAAATGGCTGGGACCATAGTTATACGAAATGGTATAATCATGGTGACCCAGATGGCCAAACAGTCGACACAACATAAGACACCCTGGGATGAGTGACATGGCTGAGTTCCTTCATGATATTGGTCCAAATAACGAACCAGATGATCCAAATCAAGGAAATATTGGCGAGACAAGTAACGACGCTATAATGAGTATAAGGATTTACTTGCCATTGCCAACGAAAAACTATACCCAGCCTATGAGTGGATGTCTTCATTAGACTTTATGGAAAAGATTACGCACATCAAGGTCAAAGGTAAAGTGAGTGACACCACATTTAATGAGTTACTAACTTTATTCAAGGAAGTTTTCCCGCCCGTTCTAGGATACAACATGCCATCGTCATACTATGAAATAAAGAAGACATTTAAAACTATCGGGTTAGGATATGAATCGATACATGCTTGAGTAAATGATTGCTTTTTATATCGGGGGGCGGGTAACGAAGATTTGCAGACTTGTCCGATCTGCGGCGCTAGTAGATGGAAAGAAAAGAACATACTGGGAAGAAAGTTCCTAACATGGTGTTGCGTTACTTTCCTATCATTCCTAGACTACAACGTTTGTACAAGTCTAAACACACTGCAAAACATATGACTTGGCATGCGTCTGGGCAGTCTAGGGAGAATGGTAAGATGCAACACCCGGTTGATGGTCAAGCATGGAAGAAATTTGACATCAAGTATTCGAAGGAATTTGCTAATGAAAAAGAAATGTCCGGTTAGTGTTGGCTGCTGATGGTTTCAATCCGTACGGCAACCTTAGTCAGTCATACAGCATGTGGCCGGTCATATTAACCACATACAATACGCCTCCCTGGATATGTATGAGAGAGACTTCTCTTATGTTGACATTGTTAATTCCGGGCCCCAAATCATCAGGGAAGGATATTGATATTTACCTAAGGCCTTTGATTGATGACCTAAAGACTTTATGGAAAGATGGAGTCATGACTATGGATGCTGTTACAGGCACCAAATTCTGTATGAAAGCAGCGCTTTTATGGACTATCAATGACTTTCCCGCTCGAAGTAGTTTGTATGGGTGGAGTGGGCAAGGTTACAGGGCATGTCCGACATGTAATGTAGACACTCCAGCTATGCGCGTGTTAAACAAAACCGCTTATGTTGGTCACAGAAGTTTCTTAAGCACGACCAATAAATGGCGGAAGAACAGAAGGGCATTCTATACAGAGGTAGATGATACAGACCCTCCTAGAAAATTTACCAGTGATGACATCTTGGATCAACTAAGAAGATTGCCTAAACGTGTCCCGGGGAAACATCCAAGATATGGGGGTGCGAAAAAAAACGTGATCCTGATCGCGAATTGAATTAGACAAAAAAATCTGTTTTCTACGAGCTAGAGTATTGGTATTTTCTTACACTAAAACACAATTTAGATGTCATGCATATCGAAAAAAATGTGTGTGAGAGTGTGTTGGGTACTTTGTTAATGAATGACAAATCAAAAGACACCAACAAGGCAAGACAAGACTTACAAAATTTGAATATTCGTACTGACTTGTGGCTCGTCAACAAAGGAAACGGGAAGTGCTTAAGCCTCATCCTACGTACTCTTTCACAACCGAAGAAAGAAATTTTTTTTGTCAATTCATTAAAGGTACGCGTTTTATTTGAAAATTTCTTTGTTCGAATTAATTCGCGTATTCATTTCGACAACTCATTCTAATATCCTGATTTTTTTTCTTAATTCATCAAAGGTGTTAAACTACCTGATGGGTTTGGATCTAACTTCAAGCATAAAGTAACCGACAACGATAGCAACATAACAGGCTTGAAGGCTCATGACTGTCACATAATGATGCAACGGTTGCTTCCTGCTGGACTTCAAAATTACTTGAAGGACCAAACCACCGCAACACCAATAATCGAGCTTTGTTCATTCTTCAAACAAATATGCGCTCGAACTTTGATGGTGGATGACATGTTGAAAGCTAGAGAACAACTGATCAATATTTTGTGCAGTTTCGAGCAAATATATCCTCCAGCTTTTTTTGATATTATGATTCACTTGGTTATTCATCTACCGGAAGAGGCTATTGAAGGCGGTCCTGTTTACATGAGGTGGATGTATCCATTTGAAAGATACATGAAAAAGCTCAAAAATTATGTCAGAAATAAAGCCAAGCCTGAAGGTTCAATAGCGGAGGGTTATATGGCTGATGAAGCATTAACTTTCTGTTCGCATTATTTTCGGGGTGTTGAGACGAGATTTAATCGTCCTGACCGGAATGAGGACGGTCCAAGGCCAACAAGTCGATTTGAGGTGTTTCGATCAGTCTGCGAAAAGAATGGTAAACAATCATTAGTTCGGTTTAATGCAGACACAATGAAGCAAGTAGTATGGTACGTACTACACAACAGTCATGAAATCAACCCGTACATGAACGCGTACAAGAGGTACACGTTTTATTTCAAAATTTGTTTCACGTAAGTTGTTATTCGACGACTTATTCTAATATCATGAACATTTACAGGGCATTTCCTGGCAGAGACTTGCAAGAAGGGTTTCCTCGCTGGTTTGAGATGAAGGTAGACTTATTGTATGTATTACCCTGTAAAAATAAGGACTATTACTCATATCTATCTATTCTTAACTTTTTCATAGATTCGTTAATTAAAAGTACAGAAGGACCCAAGTTGTACCGCCGAGTTAATCGCTTTGGCTTGTGGACCATCATGTACTGCAGTCTCAGTCCACTCTTGCGTAGTCAACGGTGTGAAGTTTAGTGTACACGACCGTGATTTACGTCGTTCAACTCAAAGTAGCGGAATTTCAACTCCTAACCCTGATGGAGGAATGCATTATGGCCAGCTTGAAGAAATTCTCGAGTTTTCATATATTTCATTCAATGTTGTGTTCTTCAAAGTCAAATGGTTCGACACTAATAACAGTAATCGCCTAAAATGCTGTACCTATAGAAACAACATTATACAAATTATGACCGATCTTGTATCGTTTCAAAATGAACCATTCATTCTTGCAACGCAAGCAACACAAGTCTTTTACCTTGATTTCCCGGGTAAACGTGGTAATTGGAAGGCCGTCCAAGATTCTTATCATCGAAAGATTTGGAACCCGGATATCATTGTGGTAGAAGACAATCAGGATGTTGTACATGACAACAACTCATCACATATCACACTCTCTACTGAGTTGGATAAGTTGGATTGTAACATTATAAATATAGATGTTCAACCAACGGAAGTTGAGGCACCACCACCAATTATCACTATTGTGGAAGACGAAGATGATATTGATTATGATGATCACGTTCCTCATGATGATGATGACCACGAGAATGAAGATGATGAAGATGACAGTACTAATAATGTTGAATTTTATGTTGATGATGTGAGAGATTAATCTCGAATTGTAATTTGTAGAACAACACTTAATTATTTGAATGAAATTGTTATCGAGTGGTTAAATGTGTTTATTTGTTTATTTATTTATTTAATTATTTATTATAATTATCTTGTTGATATATACTGTTAAATATGTTTATTTGTTTGTTTGTTTATTTATTTATTTATTTAATTATTTATTTAATTATATATATGTTTCTTCACTAATTTCTATGTTCGTTTAACAGATGGCAGATGTTGTAGCTAGGTCTCACGGTGGCGATGGAGGTAATTCGCCACCTCGTGGTCCCTCGAGGAGGACAGGCAATTGCCAGCGTAAGAATTTCTGAATTATTTTTCACTAAACTGTATTTGATTACATGTTATTTTAAATTGATAAAATGTTATTTTATGTCATCATCACTTGAATTTGATTACTTGTAGGCTCTAAATCCAAAGCTGCCAACCCAACCGCCAAAATTGGGAAAGGCGGGAAGGTGGTGTATGGTCCCACTAAGAACACGGCACTCAAGGCGAAGAGGGCACTGGATGGTCGTCCTGTGTCGATCGATTTTCGGGTCAACCAGGAGGGGTTTTGGACATACGTGGGCCCTCACTCTTCTTGGTTCTCCAACTATGTTGGGGAGGTGTTACGGGACTCGATTCCCATGTTTTGCGATTCATGGGCTAAGGTTTCCGAAACGGCCAAGGCCCACATCTATGAGCATCTACACGTAAGTTTTTTTAACCTTTATTTTTTTAATTATTGTGTTTATTTATTCAAACTTGTTTGTTTATTTAAATTTGTATATTTTTTTATTAATATTTTATTGCAGCACTACTTTGATCTCGACAGACACCTTGCTGGCCCGAATGGTGAGCAGATTGTTGACAGTATCGAGTATTATCTCCAAAAACGATACGACGACAACAAATATAGATACAATAAAGATAACTTTACGGCAGCAGGTGGGGTGGAGAAAATTGAGGAGATCAAAAGAAAGCGTCCAGAGAACAAGACGCAAGAGGATTGGGATGCGTTTGTAAATTTCTGGATCGACACTTTATAATAATAATAATTATCATTATCATTATCACTGTTATTATCATTATTATTATTATTATTATTATTATTATTATTATTATTATTATTATTATTATTATTGTATTATAATAATACAATAATAAAAAATAATAATAATAATAATAAGAAGAAAAAAAATAATAAAAAATAATAATAATAATAACAATAATAATAATAATAATAATAATAATAGTTTTTATAATTTAAAATACGCAGGTTAAGCTTTGGACAAACCCCAAGAAGCAGAAGATCTCAGAGGTGAAAAGACAAAACCGCATGGCGAACACGAGTTCTAGCCTTTACGGATCTCAGTCGTATGTTGCTATTCGCCATAACTTGGTAAGAAACTATTTAATCATTTTATTTATATATATACATGGTGTTGGGTGTGTCGTTATTGATTTTATTTCTAAACAGTTGAGCAGTGAGACTGAGGTAGCGGTTGGAGAAGACTTGATAGAGCTTTACCGTCAGAACCATATGAGGGGCGATGTCTTTGAGTCCCCGGTATCTGAGGCTAGATATGTAAGTATAATTTGTTTTCAAAGATACCCATTTTTGATGAAATATAATGCATCACGAATTATATATACATTTTTGATGAAATATACCGTCAGAACCATATGAGGGGCGATGTCCGATGGGACCCGCATGACTGACCGTGAGATTCTGCGTAACGTGATTGGTGGTAAGCAGCGCGGTCATATTCCTGGTGTTGGTCAGGTCTTACCCGGCGGTGGAGTGAAGAAAACCTTTAGCGCCTCCCGACCTCGTGATCCAGCGGATGTGTCCTAACTGCGGGAAACAGTGCAGAAACAGACCGAGGAGCTCGCTACACAGAGGAGTCAGATGGACCAGGTCATGGAGTTTGTGAGGTCATTGCCGGGTTGGCACGAGCGAATACAGTCCGCCCCGGGATCAAGTGCTACTCCACTAGGTGGGTCGGGATCTGGAGAGGGAGGGTCGGGATCTGGTGCTACTCCATCCGGTGAGTCTAGAGATACCGGGGACGGTAATGGGGGTAGTGGGGTTTGAGATGCCGATTTATGTTACTTTAACACGTTTTGGATATGTTTGTAGAGAATAACACGGATTATTATGTCGTTTATGTGCATTATGTGCTAGGATTCCCATAAATGGATTATACGTATAGTTTTGGACCATTTGCGGATAGGTAGTTTTGGACCGTTTTGGATAGTTTTTGTACATGATCATGCGTTAACGGTTTAGGAACCGTTTTGGCGATTTTGGAAAAGGATAACTATGTTAGCGATTGATGGGTATATATGATATTATGTTTAGCGAATTTGTGTTATGATTGGCATATTAAAACAGGTTGTGACATTGGTAAAACAGGTTGTGGCATATTAAAACAGGTTGTAGATTTTTTCCGGAAAATTTCAGGAAAAAATCTGAAAATTACCCATTTTGCAGCAATATTCTGCATAATGGGTCAGATAGTTTTGCCGGAGACAAGTCCCCGGAGAAAGTACAAGAGCATATTCCAGTTTACAACTTTCCCTGGGGACAGGTCCACGGCAAAACTAAAAACACAACAGTAGCCTCTCTTTTTTGCAGGGGACTGGTCCCGGGGAAAAAGGAAACACAACAGTAGTTCAGAGTTTTTGTAGGGGACAAGTCCCCGGCGAAAGAGTTTAACTCAACAGTGGTATCAGACTTCCCCGGGGACATGTCCCCGGCAAAACATGTGCCACGTCGGACTAATGACGTAATTAGGGTACTTAAATTAAAGTTCAAAAATAGTTTCCCCGGGGACTTGTCCTCGGCAAAAACAGATGCCACGTCGGACATGTTTGACCGGCGACAATTGGCTGCGGGACCCACATGTCCCCGGTAAAGATGATAAATAGTCCCCGGGAAAAGTATTCCCGAGAAGGTGTTGCCGGAGAATTTTCGCCGGGGACTTGTGCCCGGGAAAAGGTTTCTCAGGGGACATGTCCCCGGCGAAAGCTCTGATATTTCGCCTGCGAAAGCGACGATTGTTGTAGTGAATCACCACTCCTAACTTGTCTTTCTATACTCTATAGCTTACCAAACTTGGTACGTAGTAACTGTTTTCACGCATAACATTTTTCATATGAACTGCCATAAATACCGACGAAATGCTGGCTCACAATCTAGCTCAAGAACACCTTCCCTTTAAAGTCCTCGCGAGCTGAAGTCCTTTTTATTTAAGGGTATATGTCCCTTACTTGAGTGCTAAGCAAAAAATCCATTTTTATGTAATCTTAGTTTGTTTCCTTTGCTAAGTTGTGTTGTCCATGGATATTACCTATGACCAAATTTATAAAATTAAACAAAAACAAGACCTCTTCAAGAGGAGGTGACTAATTTTCATGATGTGTAAGACCTGAAGTTGTCTTAATTAAGTGGGGATTGATGAGCATTTGGACCCGAATTCCGGTATCCTGGAACCATACCGGTACTGTACCGAGACGGTACCGACTTCCAATACACGGTACTGTACCGGTACCATGAATTGAGCTCGAAAAAAATTCGGTACCACTAATACGGTACTGGTACCAAAGCGGGAAGTACCGAAAATTGAGTAGTCATATTTTTGAATTAAATAACTTATCAAAACACTCATTTGGCCCGTCCCATGTCAAACAATAGTCATGCAAAACATACGGAAAGAAACTAAGCGTTCAAAAAACTTATTGTGGCAAATATAGATCCTTTATAAACGCTCCCAAAAATCAAACCCGAACCTATTTTATATGTTTTGAAACGTTTGTATGTTACGAATATCTTGGTGATATATTTATTTAAGTGTGGTTGCGTTTTGTGCCACGTCGTGGTTTGAAATCACTTGAAAATACATTTTTTTTTTCTATTTTTTTTGCATTTTCTTGAAATCATTTTTGGTTTAACAAAAAACGGGAAGAACCGTATAGGTACCGATTTTTTCCCGGTACCGAGTACAGGTACCCACTTTCATGCTTAGAAAAAAATCGGTACCACCAATTCGGTACGGGTTCGATACCATTCTGGTACTGTGCTCATCCCATTATTTTCTCATGAACACCATGTCCTTCCATTTCAACTCACATACTTTTTTTAGATAAAATACAAAGTATTCAAATTACACCGGAATCTATCACATATTTACAAAACACAACCAAAAACTAAGATCAACTTTAATGCTTAAACAAATATATGTTCACATGCATTCAGTTTTAAGATGTTCAAGTACACCACATAAGTACTAAGCTTTTGGACGGTGAAAACAAAAGCCATTTCAACTATTCTCAGTAAATTAAGTGTATTAAGCTTTTAGCTTATAACCACACCAAGTGAAGTAATAAAACAAAGAAACTTAAGCTTTATGTAAGACACAAAACTCGGTATGATAGTAATAAACGGTACAAAACCAATGTGGGATAGTAATATATGATACACAACTCGACGGGCTTTAAAATATCGATTACATGAAGCAAATCAAATCACATCCTAATATTTGATTCATTTTAAACTCGATGCTAACAATTGCCACATCCATTCTTTGTTAATTAATATCTTACACAAGAATATTACTTCAATATTAAGTTGTTTTCTCTTATTTATAATCATCATCAAATCGGAGTTTTCAATTCTTATATGCATTTGAGATTATGCCATGTTTAAGATAACACATGAAGCTCGTCCGCCCATCGGGCGGGTCATCAAACTAGTGTTGTATAAAAATGGATATTTTAGTAAATAAATAAAATAGGTTGAAAGATGAAGTGGTGTGTGTTGGATCGTAAACTTGATTTAGTTCAATGAAGATTTAACTATCTATAAAAGCCCGAGCCCATATAAAAAACACTTCTAGAAAATCATAGAATGGTATGGAAGCTTCAAAAAATCGTAGAATGGTATATCTATTAAAGTGTTTAATTAGAAGGTTGTAGTAAATGATATCTACTAGAAGTATCTAGCTAGTTGTGATAGAATATGTAGTAGAAAATCTAGAGATTCATGGAAAATATCTCGATCTAGAATGTTTTATGGACTAGTATATATAGGTGTTAGTGTAATGCATTTATAATGAAGAAAAGGTTAAGCAATTCAATAACATTATAAAATTTCTTATAAATGTTCCTATCTTCATTAAGTATAAGCCTAAAATGCCCTCGTGTTATCAACAAATTGGTATCATAGCTAGAAGATCAAGATGTCGAGCATGATGAACTTGTTCCAATTTCCTCGTCTTACTAAAGATAACTATGGTAGTTGGTGCATTCGAATGAAGGCGTTACTCGGTTCACATGATGTGTGGGAGGTAGTCGAGAAAGGTGTTGAGAAATTTGATGATGAAAGTTCCTTGAGTGTCGCCCAAAGGGGGAATTGTTAAAAGCAAGAAAGAAGGATCAAAGTGCTCTTACACTCATCTATCAATGTCTCGATGATGCGATGTTTGAGAAAGTTGCAAATGCAACTACTTCTAATGAAGCATGAGAGATCCTTCGAAATGCTTTCAAAGGAATTGATAAAGTGAAAAAGGTACATCTTCAAACTCTTAGAGGACAGTTTGAAAACTCCAAATGGAGGAATCCGAAACCATTTAGGATTATTTCACTCGTGTTTTGACCATTTCAAATGAAATGAAGAGAAATGGTGAAAGCTTGAGTGACAAAAGGGTGATAGAAAATATTATTCGCTCTTTGCCGCCAAGCTTTGATTACATTGCCGTGGTCATAGAGGAGTCTAAAGACATAGACTCTATGACCATTGATCAACCCATGAGATCTTTACAAGCCCATGAAGAGAAGTTGAAGAAAAAAAGGGGGAAAGAACCCTTGGAGCAAGCTTTATACTAAAAGTTCTCTTTCAAAGAAAGAGAAAATATATTTTTACATGAAAAGGACCAAGGACGAGGACGTGGTATTTTTTGAGGTCATGGTGGTTTCCAAGGCCGAAGACGAGGAAAAGGAAGAGAAGATGTCAACAAAGAAGATGAAAACCAATGGTCTTCGTATCGAAGAGGTCATGGGAGATGCTTTTAATCTCAAAGAGGAGGTAAGCCCCGAATACAATGTTACAATTATAAAAAATATGGTCATTATGCCAATGAGTGTGCTAGCTCAAGACAAGTGGAAGAAAAAGCTAATCTTATGGAGGTAAAAGATAGAGATCATGAGCTTACTTTGCTATTGGCAAGACATGATGAACAAGAAGAGAGGATAGAGCCATGGCATTTTTCCGATGCGAGTAACCATATGATGGGTGAAGAAGACTTGTTCGTGGATATGGAGAAAAGTAAAGGTAATGTTACCTTGTCCAGGATTCCTATTCTTTCTGGGTAACAATGTTGGAAACAAAGACGATGAAAGTAGTACAACAGGATTCCTATTCTTTCTAGGTAACAATGCTTTTACATGGTCTTCAAAGAAGCAACCCATCGTTACCTTGTCCAGTTGTGAAGCGGAGTACGTAGCTGCAACGTCGTGTGTATGTCACGTAATTTGGCTCATAAGTATGCTAAAGGAGCTACACATGTAGCAAGAAGTTGCGATTGAGATCTATGTGGATAATAAGTCAGCAATCGACTTAGAGAAAAATCACGTCTACCATGATCGAAGTAAGCATATTATTACTCGTTATCACTTTATTAGAGAGTGCATTTCAAGAAAGGATGTTTGAGTGATACATATGAGGTCCGAAGACCAAGTTGCAGATATCTTCACCAAGCCGCTTAACGAGGAAAATTTCTCAAGACAACGAATGATGCTTGGAGTCGGTAAATCAAGTTAAAAGGGGGGGGGGGGGGGGTGTTGGATCGTAAACTTGATTTACTTCAATAAAGATTGAACTATCCATAAAAGCCCGAGCCCATATAGTAGACGCTTTTAGAAAATCGTGAAATGGTATGGGAGCTTCTAGAAAATCGTAGAATGGTATGGAAACTTCTAGAATATCGTAGAATGGTATCTATAGAAGTGTTTAGAAGGTTGTAGTAGATGATATCTACTAGAAGTATCTAACAAGCTGTGATAGAATATCTAGTAAAAAAACTCTATAGAGTCATGGAAAATATCTCGATCTAGAATGATCCATGGACTAGTATATACATAGGTGTTAGTGTAATGCATTTGTAATAAAGTAAAGCTTAAGCAATTCAATAACATTGTAAACTTTCTTATAAGTGTTCATCTCTTCATCAAGTATAAGTCTAAAAGGCCCTCGTGTTTCCAACAGTGTGAGTCGTTGGAAGTGAAAAGTGAGAAAGTGTGAAAGAAAAGAGAAAGTGGATGTGGCGCTAAGGTGAAAGGCGAAGTGGTGTTATGAATGAGAGTATTCTAAGCATGGATGTAAAATACCAAGAGTTACCCAAAAAAGCGTGGACAAAAACTTTTATATAAAAATTAAAAAAAAATGACAATAAAAAGCGTGTAGTTTTATGACTACATGTCAATCCTTTCTATCACTTTCAGCAATGAATTTATATCTCATCTTTTCAAAAAAATTTAAGCGATTTATTGACGAAATATGCTTGAGTTATTAATGAATCCAAATTTTTTTACAGTTTCTATGTCAGTTTTTTATTTGTGTTTATAATGTTAAATAGGTTATGTTGTTGATACCATTAGTTTCTGTTAATCACGAGTATTTCAGTTCTTAGAGCTAAAACGTGACGTGTTTCCGGTTTTTTCTGTACTTGGTTAAGCTGTTTAGTTTTTGTTAATATTGAATAGCGTGAGTAGGTGTAAGATGGCGTTAGGAATTTGGTGTGTGGTGTAGCTGAATCTGTAATGAAATCGAATGAAATTAGTGTACATCAAATCTGTTTTCGTGACTGTATACTGATTTTCTGAGAATTTGTGCTTATCTTTGAAGTAATTTTGGTTTTTTTGTGTTAAATTGTTGTTATTGCTCGTTAAGTCAGCTTCATATTCATCTTAACTATCAAGAAGAAGAAACTGGATGAAATTAATGATAGTTAATGGTTTGATGAGTTGTTTAAGCGATTAATTGACGAAATATGCTTGAGTTATTGATGAATGCTAAATTTTGGAGTCTGTTGAATGTGATAAGGATTTACTATGACGGTTGAATTTGATAAGGATTTACTATGACTGTTTTTGATGAATGTTAATTCTTGTTTTATGTTATAAAATAGTATTGAGTGTTTGAACAATTTTTTTGAAGTTGTGCTTTTATATTGTGATTGGGTCGACCATCGACTTTATAGAGGGTTAAAGAAAGATAAATATGGGTTTCCTTTTGAGAATTTTTCTAGGCCATTGGTACACACCGGTGAAAATTTCAAAGATGATCCTTTTATAATTTGTACTCAAGCAAGACAAGTGTTCTATATAAATGATTTAAAAGATGTTGGATGGTCACAAGTTATTATGACCAAGTCAACATGGGGACGAATGTAAATAGAGATGATGATGATTCTTATACCGAATGCATGCCTTGTAAATTGTAATCTTCCAATAATGGATGATGTGAACCAGGAACCTCGATGGCTTCATATGGACGCTGAATTCCAAGACACTCAATAACGATCACTACCTATTCATCTATTGGAGTTGTGAGTTCATTTTCATTTTTTTCTTGTGTTTTATAGGTATATGTAATCGTTTTTTGTTTAATTGGTTAATATGATGTATATTTGATGCAGTTTTACTGTAGTTTGATATATTTGTTGCCAAGTTGACGTTTTTATGACTAGCTAAAGTATATGTTGTTAAAATGATGTTTTTTTTTAATGTGTAAGGATGAGATTGTCAGTGGGTGTTTGGATTAGCTTATTTTATGGGTTTATGGAGTTTTTATGAAGTTGGCAAATCTGTTAATTTGATTTGATTTGATCATTTTTGTAGGAGAAGAAGGAAGATAATGCGGTTAGATATATAACAAGGTCATAAGTTGTTAAGTACCTTCGAGTTCCGCTTAAAGTTTTTAGGTGTTATTCATTTCTTCATATTTGTGGTTTACTGTGTGCATTTGTGTCTTTATGTTAGTTGATGATGATCAGGTGCGCTAGAGGGGTGTTTGTCTTACTATATTTAGCGGAACACCTTCTAGAAAATGGATATTTATAGAAAAAGTGATCATTTCTATAGTTATTACGTAAAATGATATGTACTCGTATGTGCATAATCTGTGAATTTGCCATTAAAGGGTTTAAAGAAGTAAAATATGTGTTTATAATATAATTTCGTACACTTTTTATGTTAAGTTGAAACATTTACGTTATGTTGTTAAGGGAAAGCTTAAGGGGGGAGGGAGTGGAACCCAAATACCAAACACTACCCAAATTGTCACATCACCTCTATCCAATAAAAACCCTCCAAATCAAAACTACCCAACTCTACCCAAAATCTACCCAAATTGGAAGGAGTGGTACCCGAACTACCCAATTTAAAATACATATACAAAAAAACATATATATATCACACACACATCACTTGGACCATGAACACCAATTCGGTTTCCCAACCCAAACACCTACCCGATTTGCCTTACCCGATGGGGAAGGGACGGTGTTACCGTCCTACCCGATCGGCACCGACCTTGAACCCGACTCCACTCCCTCCTCTCTAAACACTGGTTTCTAGCTACTTATCCTCCCAAACACCCTCTAACTCTTGGGATTGCTTATTGAGTTCACTCCACATATTTTATAACCCTGTAAAAGTCTGATTTGACTTTTTTTGGTGATGACACTTGACTTTCTCAAATAGAGTAGCAATTAACATAGAGTAACAAACTATACGCAGTAGACAAAATGTCATGGTTTGAAGTTTTTTGGGTTTCCCTTGTTATAGTTTGTTCATTAACCACTGCCTTGTTCCTAATTGCTGCTAGATTTACTTTGTTTTTTGTAATGTTTAAATTTGGTTTGATGTAATTAGTTAAAGGGTATTTGGATGTTCGTTTTGAAAGTACTAATTGATGTTTAGTTAAGGGTTATTGAGTAGCCGTTGGAGTGACTGATTGTGAATGCATACCCTACTGACCTTGACCATACACATTTCTGCTTGAACTCTCTGAACGCAACATGGATCGGGTTCCACCGGTACCCTGACCCTGGTCAAACACATTTAAATTTGCTCTTGCTCCTGTTCTTTTTTGCCTCTATCTTTAGAGCTTCAAATCTTTTATGTTCTACATCTTGCTGAAATAAATACGATTTTAGCATTGCTACTTAAGCAAAAATTCATCATTCAAGTATGACAAAGTTACAGGGAAAACTAGGAATGAAAATTGAAGATAGATGATGTTCATACAATAATGGCATATATATTATTTTACCTGCTCTTTCTTCATTTTCTGGAGATCGGCTTTAAAGTATCAAAAAAAATCTTTTAGACCGGTCAAAAATGGATTTTCGACCGGTTACCCAACCGGTCTAAAAGCTCGTTTACATAAAGACCGGTTCAAGCACGGGTCTAAAAGAGAACTATATAAACCGGTTTTTATCATTATAACCGGTCTCTATATGATTTTTGAAAAGAAAAAATATATATGAGCTGTTTGGGATTGTTAATTAAACTGTTTAGAGGGAAATAGACTGTTAGAAATTGCATAGAAATCGTTGTTTATTTATAAAGGGGTTGTATGGATTGTTTATTGAAACTGCTTATAAGGACCAAGGCATAAGCAATTTCAATAAGCAATCCCAAACAACCCCTTATTAAAAAGGCAACGGTAATAAGCGATCCTAGGCAGTCACATTCCCTCAATAAGCTGTTTAATCAAGCAAACCCAAACAGCCCCAATGAGGTACATTTGGAATAAGCAATCCCAATAGAATCATCAACTAGTTTCAATAAGCAATCTAAAATATCCATTACAAGCAGTTTTAAATAAGCAGAACATCCCCTATATGTAGCTTCAAACATCCCCTAATTTTCTAGATACTTTATCGCCATGTCCGTTTCATCACTGTCAAGTACCAACAAAAGAGGATTTTAGTTTTTTGCAGAAAAATATGGGAATTTCTGTTGGGATTTTATACTCATAACAATTATATATAAAACAAATAACATCATCAAAGCATGCAGCGGAAGTAATGAGGAATAATACATGTAAATTAACTAACCGAATTAAAAGTATGTGCGTACCTTTTGCGAATCAATGCAATTAGGGTTTATGGAAAAACCCCAAATTAGGATCAAGAACAAGAAACCCTAAACCCTAATAAATTAGGGTTTGTGAATGTCGACCAACACCAATGAAATCAACCACCAAGATTCACAAGCTCAAGCGTGCTTGTTCTTCGTTCTTGTACACACGTACTAATAGCGATTTGATGTGAAAAGCTAGTTTCTTGATCACAAAACAAACCAAATACTTATTCTTTAGTTAAGCAAATCGAATCCCTATGGGAAGGGGAGTTCGACCGGCCACACAAAAGAAAGAGGGAGAAAGAGAGAAATTAGGTTTGCAAGTCACCAAGATTAGGTTTAGAATGAACACAATAGGATTGTATTTATAGTTAACCAATCTTGGAGGACACGTTAATGTGTGGGTTGGGTTAGGAAACCCCAACCGATCGGCCAATCAATCCCAAAGGGATTCTAGATCCTTCCCGACTTATAATTTCATCTCTAGTCCTTTAAGTTTACATTTAACGACCGTTAGCCAAACCTCGTTAAATATTAACCACCGTTAAGTATTTATTTCGTGACTAATAATTAATAATAATAACGTTTTATATATTATAATTATTTACATCAATTCTCATACATAATGTGTGCAATCCCGAAGTCTCGAGTTCGAATCCGGTCATACTAATATTAATAATTATCCATAAACCTTTCAGCTCCCACTTGGATATTACTTAATATAGTAATGACATTGGTTAGTCTAGCTTTCACACGCCAATGCCCCCAGATCAAATCAAGTATGGTCTCCTGGAAAAAACCATTTAATGATTCATCATTTTTACTTATCCTTTTGTTACTAATACTACATTAACTATGAATATGGATCAAGTCATTTCATAAGTTAATATTCTGTTTCTCGTTGTATTCGATTGAACAAGATTACCAAATCATCTGAACGTATTCCAGATAGATCTTGGGTAAGGCCTTACAAACATCTTGCCAATCCTACGAGGGGCCCAAATATAGTATTATGCTTTGAAACAAATTCAAAGGAACAAATTCTCTTGACTACAAACATAACTCATGAACTTTGTAACACTTCCGAAAATAGCCCTTATAACTACCAGTTACGGATAGCGTTAGACTATCTTACACAAATGCACTACATTCATATCAGTTATCTGGTATCTCAAGTCTGAGGATAAACACTTCATGATATACTTAATGACAAAGATCCATAAAGTATCATCATGTAAAGTTGGGATGAGTCCTATATTCAATTCATTGAATATCATGTGAATCTGATATGTCCCACGCATCAATATACTTTAAAAGTATATTCTACCAAAACTCAGATTTGTCTTAATTCAATGACATTCCCACATCATTGATCGACAACGGACTTTTAGAATAACATAAGTTATTCACGGATTAAACATGCAAATATAGGATATAATATTAAGAAAATGAAAATAAACATAACCAATATTTTATTTCATTTAAATAATATTTGTTCAAAACATCCCTTATCCAAATACTAAATAGATCAATGCATGATAATACTTGTTAATGAATTATGTCTCAAGTAATGACAATCATACTTATTGACAAGGCATAATTTCAACTAACTTTGATCTATCGGAATTTTGAGAATACTTATTTCAAGAATTCAACTAGTGAAGTTCTTGTATGTGTGCATTCAAAATATCTTGATATTACCACATAATATTTCATAAAGTGTGTAATATCCTCAACCACTAATTTATGACAATCAAACTTTTAAACATTTTAAAGTTTAAAGTATTCTTATTCTTTATTGTATAATGCAACTATGCTCTAAGTTGAGCACAACTAGTTCACATGACCATTTTCAAGGATGAAATCCTCCCATGACTAGTATTGAGTGTCATCTCAATTATACCAGCATCATTGTATACAAACAACAATATGCTCTTTAAAAATTTCGTAAACTTCAATGTCTACAGTGTAATGTTTGATGCCTTCAAACTTTCAAGTTTGTTGGCTATGACAATTTTGCAACAACTGCTGTATTGCTCATACATAGAATTTTGAGAGCAACTCCAGGCTGAGGAATGTAATTCTAAATTCAAACATATTCCATTAGAATATTCATTACACTAGTTATCTAATAACTTCATTAGATATCAATGTTGTCAAATCATCTTGCATTCAAGCATGATACAACAGTAACATGATGTACATGAAAAATTCTTATGTCAAACGAAGATTTAATTCATGTTCTACATATCCATTTTTCAAATGATATATCATCTTCTATTAGACTCATTTATTTCATCGCACATGTTTATTAATAATAAATATATATTCCAAGGTTATATGTCTTATTTTCTAAATCTTTCATGTGAAGTTCCATTCCAATCTTAACATTTAGCTTTAGATGGAATGTTACTACCCACAACATATAAGATTTAAAGAAAATAAACATAATACTCCCACTAGCTTTCAGGAATACTTAGAAATTATTTTATTTTAATTTTAAACCAAACTTTGATTTAATAGTTAAACATAAGAATCATCTCCTAGATGCATGCATATATCAATTCATGGATTCTTGCAGTTTGTACATTTCCAAAGATTATGTGAATTCATAAAACTCATTTGTATTACTTATCGTCCTCGCAAAAGTAATCACATAACAAATAGTTTTGATATTCCATTGTCATTTTTCATATCAATGAAAATAAGTATGACAATTATAATCATTATATATTTAATGTGCCAAGGAAAGAATATTCAATCACAGTTAATTGCTTAAGTGTGATTAATAATCTTGTCACGAGTCATGCGTGTTGGGTTTTAGGTTCCTTGGATGATGAATTACTTTAAGTAATGGAACCACGGACAAGCTTGAAGATAACCACGGACTGAAGAAGTGTAACCACTGATGAAGATAACCGCGGCTAGTAGTATTGAGTAACCACTGATAGTATATTGTAAGCACTGCTAGTTTTCGATAGTCGGTTAGTTTATTGTATCAGATAAATATGGAAAAGATATTTATCTTGTAGGTTACGTATTGTATATTGTATAGGACTCCTTAGCCTATAAAAGGAGGTCCTAGGTTAGGTTAGATATACGTGTGTTTTATATATCTAAAGTCGATACACTTCAAGGTTGTAAAACCCTAATACTGTAAGAGTATTCGTATTAATAAATAATATTGAGGTGTTGAATGTTAATTGTTCTTCTTCTTCTTAAGATCAAGTGTTAAATTCCGCATAATACTTGATAAGCTTTTGTTACAAGTCAGTTTCTATATTAGATCGTTTGCTCAACTGGGATCAACAAGTGGTATCAGAGCTTGTGATCTAGAAACTGTTATCAAGAAGAAGTCTGTTAATCTGTACTCAAGGAAGTTAAGATGTCTGAAGAAACTCATATGGTGACTGCTTCTAAGGTTCCCATGCTCAAACATGGTGAATATCAAATCTGGAGGATGTGAATGAGGCAATACATTCGCATGATTGATTATGCTCTATGGGATGTTGTTGAAAAGGGAGACTCTCTTCCTTTGAAGGGTGAAGATGGTAAGGAAATCACTATTGTTAGTGAACCTGATAAAGCTAAGAGGAAGATGGAGATAAAAGCTCACAGTATTCTCTCCATGGGAATACCTAATGAGTATGCATTAGACTTTGATCAGTATGAGTCGGCAAAAGAACTACTGGATGCTCTTGAATTAAGGTTTGCTGGCAATGAAGCTACCAAGAAGTCAAGGATGAACATGCTTAAGCATCAGTTTGAAACCTTCACTGCTCAAAGTGGAGAAAAGATTGATGGTAATAGGCTTCAAAAACTCATCAGTCAACTGAAGGCAGTGGGTTACAAGTTCCTTCAAGAAGACATTAATTTGAAATTCATAAGGAGCTTATCATCTCATTGGGCTATTCATACCATTGTGTGGAGAAACATGACGGACTTTCCTACAATGACTCTCGACAATCTCTTCAATAACTTGAAGGTCTATGAGTCTGAGAATACCTTCTCTAACTCGTCTTCTTCTAATCAAAACATTGCTTTTGTCTCCACTAATCACAAAAGCCCACAAGATGCATCCACTGCTGCCTATGGTATAACCACGGCTATTGCAAACAATACCACTGTTAGTGATAATGTCAGTGATGGTGCAATCTGTGCTTTTCTGGCTGATTTAACTACCGGTGTTACTGTGCTGAATCAAGATCTGGATGAAATAGATCCTGATGATCTTGAAGAGATTAATCTTCAATGGCAAATGGCAATGTTGACTCTTCAAGCAAGGAAGTTTCTGAGGAGGACTGGAAGACAGGTTAAGTATGATGGTCAAAGGAGAGCAGGATTTGACAAAAGCAAGATGGAGTGCTTTAACTGCAAGAAGAAAGGTCATTTTGCTAGGGAATGTCGAGCTCCTAAAAGACTTGAAGGTATTAAGAAGACAACAGAAGAGCCTACTGTTTCTTCAGCTTTGGTTGCTCAGGATGGACTTGGTGATTATGATTGGAGTGATCAGATTGAAGAAGGTCCAAATGCAGCTTTTCTTGCTAGTGAAGCTTCAAAAGAGCATAACTTTGCTCTAATGGCCTATGCTTCCTCTTCTGGTTCAGATTCTGAGGTATCTAATGATTCTAAAACATCTACTTGTTCTTTTAAATCATGTTCTGATAACTTAGAGTCTCAAAAGGCTATCACTGAGAGTTTGAGAAAAGAAGTAGAAAGATTGACTCTAGATAACTTAGGATATAAAGTTGGTTTAGAGGGTGTGGAAGAGAGGCTAAAATTCTGTATTAAATGTGAATTTGAGTATGTAGAAAAGATCAATATATTAGGTGGTGAAATTGATCTTAAAAACAGAGAGATTAAAATGCTTAAAGATAGACTTGCAGAAGCAGAAAGTGTAAAAGTTCAGGCCCTAGAGGAAAAAGAAAAACATGTTGTTAGGGTTGCTAAATTACAATATGCTTCTGATCTTGTACAGAAACCAATTGGTCAAAAACTATTTAAAGATGGTACTGGTTTAGGATACAATGATATGCCACCACCCCCTTTAATGAAACATGCACCACCAGTTAAAGAACTGTCCTTTAGTAGTGAATTCAGTTTTAATAAACCTGTTGAAGAAGTAAATAAGACTGAAAAGCCTACGATAAGTTCTGATAAGTTATCTGGTGCTCCCACAATTGAAGATTGGGAATCAGATTCTGAGGATGTTAGAACTGAATCAACTGAGTCTGAAAAGATAGAGTCTGTTAAGAAAGTTGATTCTAAGCAAGTCAACCTTGTACCTAGATTTGGAGCTAAAGTTACAAAGAAAGTTGTAGAGTACAGGGAAATTCCTAGGGAACAGATGAAACAATTTAAACCTAGGGGAAATCAAAGAAGCTTAAATGGTCTAATTTCTCACAGTGTTAATAAGGCTTGTTTTGTGTGTGGTAGTTTTGAACATTTACAGAGAAATTGTAATAAAAACAGACCACAAGTTTGGAATCAATGGAGGAGGGTAAATCATAAAAACTTTTCAAGAAAAACAAACCCTCATCCTAACAGTAACATGATTCCAAGAGCAGTACTGATGAGGAATGGGAATACAAAATCTATTGTCACTGCTTCACAAAAATGGGTTCCAACCACTGCTAAGCAAAATGTAAACACGGCTAAGCAGAGTCAAACCACTGATAAGCCAAAATTCACCACTGATTCAAAAGAAGTTTTAAAAATTCCAAAGGTGATAACTGATACAGTGGTTGGAAATCATTTTTATGCTGTTAAGGCCTCAGCAAGTTGGCAATGGAAGCCTAAAACAAAGGTTTTACCATATGTCAACTGTGCATCAATGGACCTAACAAAATTTGAATATTTTGATGCACAGGGCAGACCCAAGTCAGTACTGACTTGGGTCCACAAAAGGAACTAACTTGTGTAATCTTATGTGCAGGGCAATCTTCAAACTGAGCTAAAAGATAAAGGAGTTTTTGATAGTGGTTGCTCTGGGCACATGACTTGGGATGGAAGCAATTTGGAAGATTTTGAAGCTTATGATGGAGGATATGTGGCATTTGGCAATGATCCAAAGGGAGGAAAGATACTTGGCAGAGGCACAATCAGAACAGGGAAACTAGACTTTGAAAAGGTCTATTTGGTACAGGGACTAAAGTACAATTTATTCAGTGTTTCTCAAATGTGTGATAAGAAAAACTGGGTACTTTTTGGGGAAACTGAGTGTGTGGTGTTATCTCCTGAGTTTAAGATGCCTGATGAGAAATTTATACAACTTAGGGTACCTAGGAAGGAAAATATATATTGTTTTGATCTTAAAAATGTTCTTCCTAATAGGTCCTTATGTTTGTTTGCTAAAGCATCTGTTGATGAGTCAATATTGTGGCATAGAAGGCTAGGTCATCTCAATTACAAAACAATCAATAAACTGGTAAAAGGAAACTTAGTGAGAGGGTTACCTTCAAAGGTTTTTGAGTGTAAGGAACTGTGTGTGGCCTGTCAAAAAGGAAAACAACATAGAGCTTCTTGTAAGACCAAAACAGTAAACACCATAACACAACCACTGTTTATGCTTCATATGGACTTATTTGGACCAACCTTTGTTAGAAGCTTGAACCATAAGCAGTATTGCCTAGTTATCACTGATGATTATAGTAGATTTTCTTGGGTATACTTTTTGGCTACTAAGAGTGAGACTAGTGAGATTCTTAAGAGTTTCATTACTAAGATAGAAAATCTAGTAAGTCATAAGGTCAAAGTAATCAGATGTGATAATGGAACTGAGTTTAAGAATGATGTGATGAATCAGTTCTGTGTAGCTAAAGGTATTGAAAGACAGTTTAGTGTTGCTAGAACACCACAACAGAATGGTGTAGCTGAGAGGAAAAATAGAACACTAATTGAGGCTGCTAGGACAATGTTGTCAGAATCTAAGTTACCAACTACCTTTTGGGCTGAAGCTGTAGGAATTGCATGTTATGTGCAAAATAGAAGTAAGGTAGTAAAGCCTCATAACAAGACCCCCTATGAGCTGTTACATGGTAGGAAGCCAATGATTGCATTCCTAAAACCTTTTGGGTGTCCTGTTACCATTTTGAATACCATAGACTACCTAGGCAAGTTTCAAGAAAAAGCTGATGATGGATACTTTTTAGGCTATTCTACAAATAGTAAAGCCTTTAGAGTATACAATAGGAGGACTAGAATTGTTGAAGAGAACCTGATAACGCTACACGCGTCGTTCGGGGTCAAGGAAACTTCCTTTTCTTCGAGCAAGTTTTATAACACCCTAGGCAGTGAACCTAATCGTTGTAGTGTAGTAATTAGGGTAAGCCACGGGTATTGATATCGTTCTCTAGGGGAATAGGAATGCTAGTAGGGAGTTACTACGCTAAGGTTAAGGTTGAGGAAGATTATTTTTTATCTTTTTATATTTTATGAAAATGGAAAGGTACGAATCTCGGGTATTGGATTTGGGGGGTTGGTATTTCTACCGATTACTCTACTATTATCTAATTATCTAAACTAAGGTTGTGGGAGTCTATGTCTAATTAATGTGTGCTCGTATGATAGTTTAAAGATGTGTTTACTTAGTTTGTATTACTCCTTAATTATCTCCTATTGATGGTTGAGTGTCACGTCTTATTCCTAGTTGCGTTGTGTTTCTAAAGTTGTAGGGTATGCGTTTCTCCCTAACTCTTTGAACTTACCAAAGGGTCTTGTCTACAAATCCACTTATAGATTATAGACTCCTACTCTAAGGCACTCTTCGGATGTTTTAGCCTACGATCACTCAGGTAATCATACTCTAAGGTTCACAAAGATGAATCAAGCATTAAGTACACAACGAATGACCTATCGCATTACTAGATCATTAATCAAATAAGATAAGAAACAACCAATCAATATTTAATAATTAAATTTCATACTTCCTAAGCAAACACACAAATAAATTAGCCGGACATGGAGAACATGCAAGCATACACACAAATAATCAAAGACATAATTGAATTAATGAAGCAAAGACTTATCTTGGTGTAAGATAGGGTTAAAAACCCTAAAATACTGTACAAGACACCTTAGGTTCGGTTTTAGGTTTTTACTCCAAAGACTCTCCACACAAAGACTGAAAAATTCGGATTCTATATATAAGATTACAATTGCGACGGCGTCACCTTATGTTTAGTGACGCCGTCGTGTCGCCGCCATTAGGGTTTCGTCTTGGCCACGTTAACCTTGCGACGGCGTCACCTTATGTCCGTGACGCCGTCCTCTTCAGCTTCTGACGTCGTCTGGATTGCATCTAGGCCTTCTGAGTAGCGACGGCCTACTCTTTCACAACTAGACGCCGTCCCTTGAAAACACGAGTTTTGAGTTCTGACCCGTCACAATAATTCTCCGACGGCGTCGCAAAGAGCTCCTGACGCCGTCGCCTTCTACATTCAGCGACTGTGAGTGTCTGATTTCGACTTTGGCCATTTTCTTCATATATTCGCGCCTTTCTGTCCAAATAAGTGCCATTCCAGCATTTTGCCTTCACGAGACCTAAAAAGTGAAAAGGAACGATATTAAGCAATAACGGATACAAAAGTGATCAAATAAGGACTTAAACGACCCCTCAAAATGGTACCTTTTAAAACCTTATCAAATATCCCTACACTTGTTATTTGCTTGTCCTCAAGCAAATGTGCTTTTAGCCAATTAATTTATAAGTTAGGGGTCATTCAGCATTAATTCAAAACGGTCCACAACACATATAAGCCCCGCAAAAGTCATAACAAGCACGGAAATTACATACTAGCACCTCACATGGGGTGTTTGGATACTCACATCTCTCTCAGGTGTATAAATGAAATATAACAATATAGGAAATGGAAGATAAACACTCATTAACCGGTCCTAGTACATAGATTACCATAGGCTTGAGAATAGATCAAACCTCCATCGCTTTGGCGTAAGCACCTAGGAAAGACTATCAAAGAGGTCTTTTAAAGGGTTGTAATGTTAGGCTTACGGTAGGGAAATAAGGGTTTGGTGGGATAGGCTATATAGTGGTGGTAAGTCAAAAATCTTTATGTTAACTGCATATGAAGAATGGCGTTGCTAAGCCAAGACTCGACACTCTAAACTCTAGATAACTGAAATAAACAAACATAAATTTAAAGGATAGATGTAGGATGGTAGCCCGTATTTTATTTTTTTTATTTTTTTTTTATTTTTTATTTTTTTTTTTTCACTCTAATTTTTTTTCTTTTCTCTTTTTCTATTTTTTTTTCGATTTTTTTTTTTTTTTTTTTTTCATACACTTTTACTCTACCATCCTCTAAGATAACATCAAAATACTAGGGATTTATAAGCATATCCCTACACTTGAGTTTTTATTATTCTAACACTAATTTGACCCGAATTGAAAAGATCAAAACACTTGGAGTACATTATTACGTAAACAAAGGGAATTTGAATTTAACGTTCCCTTCCCGTCATTTCATAAACTTTAACTTTTCCCATGAATCCCAATCATCCCAAAACTGTATACAAAGGATATGACTCGACTTAGCAACTTATGCAAGCAACTAGATAATTGAACTAAGGGTTTGGGGTGATAACAAATAATTGCACTAAAAGTGAGTGCATAAGGGGTAGGCTAAGGCGATTTGGGTGTATATTTGGGGGTGGGGTGTAAACAATGCTCTTCATTGATATTCTGGAAAAACCGAAACATCACGAGAACCGCGAAAAGGATAGGCTCTGAGGGGTTAACTAGGGGTATCGTGTACTAAAGATGAGTACAACGCAAAGGGTGTGGGGGAATTACTCAACCGAAGTGGAAGAAGTAATTATATTACAGGTATCAAACAAGGGTTATCCTAATGCCTCTTATCATTTAGTTATTCCTAACTACACAAGTGTAGCCTCACTTGCGATCTCGGAATGCATCACAAAACAAGTTCTAGAATCTAATATACTACTGGTTCACACTCTAAGCATTAAAGATGAATGCTTTAATTCCTACTAATCTAAGGGCGATCCTCACATTTTGGGTGGAATTTGGGTGGTAAGGGTTTTTGTGCTAGTCATATAACTTCCTATCCATGAGACGCTTTTGTTAAGACTAATGGCCCACTCCTATATGTCATGAAAAATTTTAAATTTGGTGCCAAAATTACCCTAACCGACATTTTCTCATGGTTTATTACACAATTACAATTGGACAAAGCAAATAGTCAAGGATAAGCATAGTTTCAAAGTTCCCGTTTTATTTTCCCTCCCTACACTTAAACTGAACATTGTCCCCAATGTTCCCCGAAAGTATCAAAGTTATGATAAACGAAGGTAATTAGAAACGAAAGAAACTAATACTCCCCTGATTAGCTCGGTAGGATCCGTGTAAAGTGGTGGTTAAATTCTTTTCAAGAAGAATTTATGCGTGAAAAGCTCCTTCCAATCTTATGTAACTTCTTCTTGACAAACTAAACCTGCACATTTGAAGAAAACAAACGAAACCTTCGCGTAAAATCGGCGGTAATAATATATATAAGACTCGATTTAAACTAGGATATAATGCTTGTGGAATGAATGTTTACAGAATTTCTAAGAAAATTAAGACCTGGAAAATTCCAAAAATTTATAAGTAGCTCAGAAAACGAGAAAAAGTAATCTGATGTTTTTACTCCTTCCTGACGCCGTCAGGTTGCAATCCTGACGCCGTCAGGTTATCCTGACAAAAACTGGTCTGCGATTTTCTGGAAAAATTTCTGGAAAATTTACATCTTTAGAATCTGGAAAAAATTTCTACAAAACATTCATTATGACTCGATACAAGCATTTGACTCGAACAAACAAACATATATATCTTTAGTTAATTGTTATTCTCATGTTTACGTTTCTTTTGAAAACGTGTGTAATCCTCCCTACACTTATCCCTTATGTAAAATACCTTTATATGTAATTAAGACGAAGTTAAAAACAAAATAAAGCATTTTTACAAATTTAAACATGAGGATAAACAATTAATAAAAGATATATGACACTAACAAGCAAACAATTAAGCATGGGTTGCCTCCCACGAAGCGCTTTTCTTTATTTAAGAGTCTTGTAGCTAGACTCATAGTCGAGCTCCTACGTACCGATATACGTAAGTCTATCCTCAACAATATCGTAAGGATCAAACTTATCATTCAAGTTCCTAGTAGTACGTTCGGTTAAATATGCCTTTTCAAACATCTCACCATCGGGATCATAGATTTGTATCCTAATGTGCCACCTTCCATTACCATCACTAGGCGGTCTATTTCAATTCCACATGTGTTCGGATTTCTCAACTATCCATTTATTCATGACAAGGTTAACGGGCAAGCTTCCTAGGAACTCGGTCATCTTCCTAAACACTAAGGCGTCCTCGAACGGGTTCACTTCTATGTCCCTAGCCAATTCTTGTTCTTGGAAAGTTGCTGCACTAGCGAAGGCCTTATCTAGGTAAAAAGGTCTTTGGGGGCCTATGATGTTCTTCTCAATCCAAGGTCCATATCGAGAAGGCTCTCTATCCGATTCTATCTCTAGTGGGATTTCCTCATCCTTATAGTATGTATGTTTTTTAACATCATAAACGGATCTAGCACTCGCCTCTCCTACCACTATTTTGGACATCTTACAATCGATGATGGCACTAGCGGTAGCTAAAAATCCTCTTCCAACAAGTAATGGGCATGTCGGGTCCTTATTCATGTCGAGTACATGAAAGTCGGCCAAAAGAGTCAACTCTCCTACATGTACTACCATGTCCTTTATTATTCCTACCGGACGTGCTATACTACCGTCCGCTAGACCTAAGATGGTTTCCGTTGGTTCAATTTTACCTAGGTTGAGGCTTCTATGAAGGGACAACGGAACGAGATTGATGCATGATCCTAAATCGGCTAGAGCATCGAGTGGCTTGGAAGTTCCAAGTCTACACGAAAGAGTGAATAGCCCGGGATCGTCTAATTTCTTAGGTAAGTTGTTTCGCACAAAAGCGGACCCATGTTTCCCAAGCCTAAGTTCTAACTCATATTTTTCTTTTAAAGCATTATAGTAAGGTGCATGAGCTAAGACTTCAAGAATCGGTTTTTCTTGATGGAGTTCCTTATACTCCTCCTCTAAACTAGGGTTAGATTCTAGGCTAATGGGTTTCTCAAGAGTGGGCTTTACCAAGGGTGCCGGGCCTTGGTATCTTTTGGATGGTTTGGAACCCTTTTTGATAGCATTTACCGAGTGAATCGTTGGGTGAGAGGGGCACGGATGTGCACTCTCCCATGACGAACTAGAACATGAAGTCGATGCAATCGAATTCACTTTTGGGTTCTTTATGGTATCACTTGGAAGTGCTCCAGTTTCCCGCTCATTGAAGGCCTTTAAGAGGGCATCGAGCTTGGTTGTCATCTCGCTTTGTTTTTGCTTAAAATCGGCTTCAAGCTTATTCAATCGAGTTTCTTGTGATGACAAAAATCTAGATGCAATTGCCTCAAGATTAGTGGGGTTACCGGTATTGGAAGAATTGAACCTATTCGGCGAACTAGATGAGCTTTGGGGTGTGCTTGAGTTTTGGTTCCACTTAAGATTAGGGTGATTTCTCCATGAGGGGTTGTATGAGTTTCCTAAGTTGTTTTGTTCGGGTTTGAAAGTGTACCACTTCTCTCCCGCTCCGTCGGTACGTATGGAGGCGTAGTCCGCATAAGCTTGTTCGGAGAGCCTTGAGCAGTCACGAGTGTCATGGGGACCACTGCATAACTCACAAGGTAGAGTGATTTGATTCACTTGTCGTGAGGACTTAGGATTTTTGTAGGAACTCATGAGGAATTTAACTTGATCTTCAAGTTCGATCATCCTGCGGTCGTGAGGAGGCAAGGAGATTGCCTTGACGGTTTTGGGCAGCTCACGGGGGTCATCCCAACTTTCGTTGTCATAGAGGGCAAGGTCCTCTATTATTTCCCATGATTCTTCTGCGGTGAGATCACTAAGTTTTCCACCGGCCGCTTGGTCAATGGATCGCTTAGTGGGAAAGTTGACATGATCATAAAAGATTTGGACTTGGAGCCAAAGATCAATGCCGTGATGAGGGACTTTATGAAGTAAGTCCTTGAATCGGGTCCATGCTTCGTAGAGAGATTCACCTTGACGTTGTTGGAACATCAAGATGTCATTCCTAAGCTTAGTGGTTCTCCCCGGTGGGAAAAATTGAGCAAGGAAGCGAGAAGTAAGATCATCCCAACTTGAGATGGAGCCGGCGGGAAGTCGCTCAAGCCAATTACTAGCTTGGTCCCGTAGAGAGAATTGGAAGAGACGCAGGCGCGTGGTCTCCCGAGTAGTAGCATCAAGGTCGATGGAATCGACGATTTTGAGGAAATCCCTCAGATGCTGATTTGGATCTTCGGAACGAAGTCCATGGAATGCACATCCGTTTTGCACCAACCGGATGGTGTCGGATCGCAGGGCCGTAGTTTGGGCTTGGTCGGGAAGCTCAATGGTGTTCCTATAGCCTAAGTGGCTTGGTCTCGAGTATTCACCAAGAGTACGGGCTCTTGGCGGGTCATTTGGTGGTGGGTTGATGAAGGGTAGTGGGTTATCACCTTCCATGATGAAAAGTGATGAAGTTACGAACAAAGGTTACGAAGAAGGGGGATAGACTAAGAGAAATCTAAAAATGAGAAAAAAGTTTACTTGATAGGAATCAAGCAAAGAAACCTAAACGAGGTGGACTACTAACTAGCTAT
Organism: Chrysanthemum seticuspe; assembly: GCA_019973895.1. Lineage (NCBI taxonomy): Eukaryota > Viridiplantae > Streptophyta > Magnoliopsida > Asterales > Asteraceae > Chrysanthemum > Chrysanthemum seticuspe. The sequence goes on along the minus strand of BPTQ01000001.1, from coordinate 315,658,591 downwards.
TCTATTCCCCGGCAGCGGCGCCAAAAACTTGATAACGCTACACGCGTCGTTCGGGGTCAAGGAAACTTCCTTTTCTTCGAGCAAGTTTTATAACACCCTAGGCAGTGAACCTAATCGTTGTAGTGTAGTAATTAGGGTAAGCCACGGGTATTGATATCGTTCTCTAGGGGAATAGGAATGCTAGTAGGGAGTTACTACGCTAAGGTTAAGGTTGAGGAAGATTATTTTTTATCTTTTTATATTTTATGAAAATGGAAAGGTACGAATCTCGGGTATTGGATTTGGGGGGTTGGTATTTCTACCGATTACTCTACTATTATCTAATTATCTAAACTAAGGTTGTGGGAGTCTATGTCTAATTAATGTGTGCTCGTATGATAGTTTAAAGATGTGTTTACTTAGTTTGTATTACTCCTTAATTATCTCCTATTGATGGTTGAGTGTCACGTCTTATTCCTAGTTGCGTTGTGTTTCTAAAGTTGTAGGGTATGCGTTTCTCCCTAACTCTTTGAACTTACCAAAGGGTCTTGTCTACAAATCCACTTATAGATTATAGACTCCTACTCTAAGGCACTCTTCGGATGTTTTAGCCTACAATCACTCAGGTAATCATACTCTAAGGTTCACAAAGATGAATCAAGCATTAAGTACACAACGAATGACCTATCGCATTACTAGATCATTAATCAACTAAGATAAGAAACAACCAATCAATATTTAATAATTAAATTTCATACTTCCTAAGCAAACACACAAATAAATTAGCCGGACATGGAGAACATGCAAGCATACACACAAATAATCAAAGACATAATTGAATTAATGAAGCAAAGACTTATCTTGGTGTAAGATAGGGTTAAAAACCCTAAAATACTGTACAAGACACCTTAGGTTCGGTTTTAGGTTTTTACTCCAAAGACTCTCCACACAAAGACTGAAAAATTCGGATTCTATATATAAGATTACAATTGCGACGGCGTCACCTTATGTTTAGTGACGCCGTCGTGTCGCCGCCATTAGGGTTTCGTCTTGGCCACGTTAACCTTGCGACGGCGTCACCTTATGTCCGTGACGCTGTCCTCTTCAGCTTCTGACGTCGTCTGGATTGCATCTAGGCCGTCTGAGTAGCGACGGCCTACTCTTTCACAACTAGACGCCGTCCCTTGAAAACACGAGTTTTGAGTTCTGACCCGTCACAATAATTCTCCGACGGCGTCGCAAAGAGCTCCTGACGCCGTCGCCTTCTACATTCAGCGACTGTGAGTGTCTGATTTCGACTTTGGCCATTTTCTTCATATATTCGCGCCTTTCTGTCCAAATAAGTGCCATTCCAGCATTTTGCCTTCACGAGACCTAAAAAGTGAAAAGGAACGATATTAAGCAATAACGGATACAAAAGTGATCAAATAAGGACTTAAACGACCCCTCAAAATGGTACCTTTTAAAACCTTATCAGAACCTACATGTTCAATTCAGTGAAAAGACTCCTAGTGTTGAGACCAAAGGACCAGACTGGCTGTTTAACATTGATATGCTAACCAAATCTATGAATTATGAGCCTATCATTGCAGGAACTTCCACTAATGCTGATGCAGGTATACAAAAGGATTCTGAAGTAGATAAATCTTCAAAGGAAGCTGATTCTCCAACAGAGTTCTATTTGGTTGAAAAGTGGAAAGCTGGTTCTGTTCCTCCCATCATTCACAAGCAAGGTCCCTCTGATGATGATGTACATAATTCTTGAGGCAAAGTTGATCATCATCAAGATAAAGATGAGTTATTGCAAGATAACTCAGTGTCAGTAGAAGAAATTGAAAAGAAGAAAAGGCAGTCTGCAAGCACTGCTAAGCCTACTGAAGGTGCTGATAAGCCATCTGTAAATGCTGACAAGCTATCTTCTACCACTGATAGTTCAAGTGCAATTCCGGCTACAAGTACTGATGATAGTACTTTCTTTGGACCTTATCCAAAGCCACTATTTGGTGATGAGGAGTATCCACATGATCCTGATATGCCTGACTTAATAGAGATGGATACTCCTACTGATGATGAAAACATGGATGAATTCTTCAATGCTAATTTGACTAATTTGGAAACTGTGATCAATGAAAGTCCAATTACTACTACCAGAATTCACAAGATTCATCCCAAGGAACAGATTCTTGGAAATTTGAATACTCCAGTTCAAACAAGAAGCAGGATAAAGAACACAGAACCCTTTCCTGAACATGGGTTCTTTGCAAGATCTCTTCATAAAAGAAACAGTCATAAAGATCTGCAAAATTGCTTGTTTGCTTGTTTTCTGTCTCAAAAGGAGCCCAAGAGAATAGAAGAAGCTTTAACAGAAGAAGGATGGGTAGAATCAATGCAAGAGGAGCTTCTTCAGTTCAAACTTCAAGAAGTTTGGACATTGGTTGATCTTCCTAATGGGAAGAGGGCTATTGGGACTAAATGGGTGTTCAGAAACAAAAGGGATGAAAGAGGAATTGTAGTGAGGAACAAGTCAAGATTAGTTGCTCAAGGATACACACAAACTGAAGGTTTGGACTATGATGAAGTATTTGCACCAGTTGCAAGGATAGAGGCCATTAGATTGTTTTTGGCTTATGCTTCATTCAAGAATTTTGTTGTGTATCAAATGGATGTTAAAAGTGCATTTTTATATGGCACTATTGAAGAGGAGGTATATGTTTTTCAACCTCCTGGTTTTGAAGATCCTGATCATCCTGACAAGGTTTACGGGGTGAGGAAGGCTATGTATGGACTGCATCAGGCTCCTAGGGCATGGTATGAATGCCTATCTACTTATTTGATGGACAATGGGTTTAAGAGAGGACTAATTGATAAAACTTTGTTCATTCGAAAGCACAAAGATGATATTTTACTGGTTCAGGTTTATGTAGATGACATCATCTTTGGGTCTACTAACAAGGAGCTATGCAGAGATTTTGAGAAACTTATGCATGATAAGTTTCAGATGAGTTCTATGGGAGAACTCACTTTCTTTTTGGGGCTACAGGTTCAACAAAGGACTGATGGTATTTTCATTAGTCAAGACAAGTATCTAGCGGATGTGTTTAAGAAATTTGGGTTTCAAGATGTAAAAAGTGCAAGTACACCTATGGAGACTCAGAAACCTATGCTACCAGATGATGGAAGTCCCAAAGTTGATTTGAAGTTGTACAGATCTATGATTGGATCTTTGATGTATCTTACTGCATCCAGGCCAGACATTATGTTCTCAGTTTGTGTGTGTGCAAGATTTCAAGTAACACCCAATACCTCACACATGAATGCTGTTAAGAGGATCTTTAGGTATTTGAAAGGTCATCCTAAATTGGGCCTTTGGTACTCTAAGGATTCTCCTTTTGATTTGGTGGCCTACACTGACAGTGACTATGCTGGAGCTAGTCTGGATAGGAAGTCTACCACTGGAGGATGTCAGTTCTTGGGAAGCAGATTAATTTCTTGGCAGTGTAAAAAGCAAACTATTGTGGCAAATTCTACCACTGAGGCTGAATATGTGGCTGCTGCTAGTTGCTGTGGTCAAGTTCTTTGGATTCAGAATCAATTGCTGGACTTTGGGTACAATTTTATGCATACTAAGATTTACATTGATAATAACAGTACAATTTGCATTATCAAAAATCCTGTTTTACATTCTAGAACTAAACATATTGAGATAAGACATCACTTTATTAGAGATTGTAATGAGAAAAGGTTGATTCAAATGGTAAAAATCCATACTGATTTCAATGTTGCTGATCTTCTCACAAAAGCTTTTGATGTGGGGAGGTTTCAGTATCTTGTTGTTAGTATTGGAATGATTAATCTCTAAAATTCTCAAATTGTTTTGTATAAGCTTGTAAAAGTATTGGACTGTTATTATGTAATCTTATGTATTGCTATTTCTTTTATATCCACTGATAGTGTTGCTTCTAACCACTGATAGAGTTGATCTATCCACTGCTTGTTGTTCTGTGTTTCCACTAACCATTGTGCAGGAAAATGCTAAATCCTTATAGAGATGCAAAAAGTACTGAAGTTACATTGTTCATTCAACAAAACAGTTTACAGCTTACAGCTTACAATGAAACTTCATGTGCTAAATAAAGACTACATCTATACATGGCTTCTACTACTACTATCCTTGCTGATATCGTTTGAATGCTGGATATGCATTTATCATATGCAAACGAAGCAGCTAAGGATCAAAATGGAAAGGATGGATTGATGCAAACGAAGAAGCTGAAGCTGATTGTGGCAGATAGATGGATGATATGATATTCTTCTTGTGCTACATCTTCTCTTACCACCATTCAGCAACTTACTCCATATTCCCTTTTCCCTTCCCGGTTACGATATGTGAAGAAGCACCATGATTTGGTGCCCTAAGACCAAGAACCACCTCTCTGTCACTAGGGAGTGGTGGGTTTCTTGCTCGAGGTATTGGTTGGGGGTTAGAAGATGAAGGTTTGGAGTTTGAAGTCCTCTTCTTAGAAGAGTCATCAGAGTCTTCAGATGCATCACTTGGATCCACCACACTATCATCTTCGGATGATGGAAGAAATGGAGATTTTCTTGGTCTTGGTTCTAGTGGAGGTAAATAGGTTAGCCATGGGTTTCCATCTTCACTTGATGATGAAGATGATGAAGAGGATGAGGAGGAGGTTAGATCAACCACTTCTGGTTTGTTCCAACTCGGGTTCCACATTTTGATTGATTGGGGATTTTAAAGCAATTAGGGTTTTTCTCTCTTGATTGGTTTGGGCGTTATTTGATATGTGAGTGCTTTTTATAAGTGTGGATTAGGGTTACTGAAGTAACTAAGGGGCAGGTTAAATGTGGTTGGAAAGTTAATGAAGTTCTTGGGGATTGGATTGAGATATATTCTAGAAGTTGACTCTGTTGACTTTACTGTTCTAACCTCGGATAGGTTGTTTGTAACCACTTCTGGCTATTACTAACCACTGACAACAATAATCTTTGTCTTTGTGTTTGTTTTTTGTTGTCTTGCAGGAAAGAAGGATGTGTGTGCATAAGGAGCTATTGTGTTTGCTGCTTATGTTTGTAAAAAAAAAAAAAAAAAAAAAAAAAAAAAAAAAAAAAAAAAAAAAAATAGTTTTTGTGTAATAGATGGTTTTTGTGTAATCCTTCATATCTTGTGAGATCACTTTTCAAGAGACTTGGATTTGCTTGCTCTACTTTGGACCAGTTGGGAGAAGTGCTTATCTGTATCCACTGATGGTGTATTACAACTGCGGACAGTTGTTGTGAAACAACGGATAGTATGTTACTCTGTTTTGATACTTCAGGGGTTGTTTTGACACTTTGGCAAAAGTATATATCTCACTTCCACGGATGGATCACTTTCAATTGCAAATATCCTAAAACCCTAATCACTTTGGTTGTTTCTTCACAAACCCACTTCATTCATGTCATTAATCAAAATGGCTGAGACGTACTCCACTACACATAATCTTGTTGCTATTCTCACCAAAGATGCTCGCTCTGAAGGGTTCCATCAAATGATTGATTTTCTTGTTCATAGTCCCATTCACTTTGCTTTAACAGTTGAACCTACCATTCTTAAAGCCTATATCCGTCAGTTTTGGAAGAATGCTAAACTTGAAGAGGTTAATGGGGTGGAGGTTTTTCGTACTAGGGTGGATGAGAATGATATTTCTGTTTCTGAGGAGCTTATTAGAGAAGTTTTGAGGCTTGATGATGCTGATGGTGTTGATAATCTTACAGATGTTGAGATTGTTGCTGGTTTAGAGAGATTAGGTTACACACACAGGGGTAACAAGGTACAATTTTTTAAGAGTTTCTTTTCTCAACAATGGAAGTTTTTGATTCACACTTTGTTGATGTGTATGAGCAATAAGACAACAGGCTTTAATGATTTTCCTTCAAAAATTGCTACTGCTATTATTTGTTTGTCTGATGGAAGGAAATTTAACTGGTCTAGGATGATATATGAGGGTTTAGTGCAGAATATTAGGAAGAAGGGTAAATATTATTTGTATCCTCGATTTGTTCAGTTGCTTGTGGAACATCAAATACAGGATCCTATTGAACATATTAGAGAGTATGAGGTACATCGTATGCTTCCTAGAGTGTTTGCACAATGAGGAATCAGCCACAGAATGTTGTTATTCCAGATGTTCCTTTATTTCCTCACATGCTTACTTTTCCTACTGATTCTGAGTTTAATGAAGGTCTTGCATCATGGACTAGGAGAACACAGGGCACTCAGCTTCCTCAGGCTAGTGCTAGTGGTATGGTTAATGAGGCTATCACACGGAGTGGAGGTGACATGATTGGAAGGGCTTCCACTACTGATTCATGCTTAGATGCTGGTCAGGATAGTGGAAACATCAATAAGACCCAACCTTTGGCAACTCCTAATGTGGAAAGTTCTTTGGAGCTTAACACAGGTGGAGGTATCCCTAGCCAACTGGCTGCTACAGGGTACATAGATGATCAGGCTCGGTCTGGTGCTATGTCTTCTATGTCCAAGGATTCACCGCTCGGAGCAGTTAACACAGGTCGAAGTGGGGAGGATATTCTTGAACGCTTAAACGAATTGACGGTTAAATATGCTAAACTGGAGGGTACTGTTTCTGGTTTACAGGAGTTATCTGTACTTCAGGGTAAGGATATTCGGCGGTTGAAGCATAAAGTCTTGGTTTTGGAGAAAGTGAAAAGACCTGGAGTTGCTGTTTTGAAAGCTTTGCGCCGAAAGAAAAAGAAGGTAGTTTCCTCTGATGCTCTGACTGTGAATGATGTATCCAAACAGGGGAGGAGTGATGGTATGAATTCAGGGGAGGCTGTGAATTTATCTGTTGGTGTTACTATGGAGGAAGAGGTTGACAGTGGAGATCAAGATTTTCTGGTTTCTGATAAAGATGGGAATGCAGTTGTTCTTGAAGAATTGAAGAATGTTGATGTAGTGCAGAACACAACATCTGACAGTATATCTGCAACCATGGTTAGTACTTTTGTAACCACGGATGTAGTTTCAGAATTGGCTATTGTTTCTACTACTGTCATACCCACTGCTATCACAACTACTTCTACTGTTGTTACAACTCTTTCTGAAATACCATCTAAGCCTAAAGAAGTAGAGAAAGAGGCTGCAAGCACATTGATTAATCTGAGCAAAACATCATCTATATCTACTTCAATCATTGAACCTGTTTTAGATATTCAGTCTACTGCTACTAAATTAAAAGGTAAACCAAAAGGTAAAAGTTTGGTTATTGGTGAACCTTTGAAGAAGAAAATGGTCAAATCTAATGTTGGAAAAGGCAAAGAAGTAGTACTGAAGTTCAAAAACAAAACTGAACAAGAGGCTTATGATGAAGAGTATGCTAGAAGTTTAGTAGAGGAGGATAAAGCAGTTTTGGAGAAGAGAAAGAAAGATGAAGAAGAAGCTAGTCAGAAGATATTAGCTACATGGTATGAATCTCAAAACTATCTTAAAGCTTCAGAATTGATCAATGATGAATATACAGTACAAGAATGGGCTTTGTTTGATGATGAAGAAAAGGCTAGACTTCTGGGTATGTTGGCAAAGAAGGTTAGTAAAGAAAAGAAGAAAATTGTAAGAAAGAAACCTCCTTCTATTGCTAAGTTGAGGAATGTTTTGATGAGAATTATCAAGAATTCTGGTATATATGTTTCTGAAAATCTTAGTACCTGTTCATTTAAAAGAATCTTGGAAATCTATGAGACATGTATGAGAATTAATAATGATGATTTCTGTCCGATGAATTCTCAAAAGGAGAAAGAGTGGATTAAAGAGCAGGATGCATGGATGCAAAGTAAACGAAAAAGAACATCTGAGGTTCAGGAGACATCTGATTCTAAGAAGTTGAAAGTTGTTGCAGATGTGAATCAAATCATTTCTTATGAGTTTAATCTTTTAGATGGAAGTGAAGGTGTTTGGAAAATTCAAAGACTCAATAATGAAGTTTCTGAGTATAATAAATTTTCTCAAATGCTTCAATATTTTTATAGAGATGATTTGATGAATCTTTGGATACTTTACAAGAATAACTTTGGTGAAGTACATCCAAATGATTATCATGAGAGGTTGTTGTACCATAATTTGAAGATCCTATTTGAACCTACTCATGCTGAACCTGAATGGCAGGGACTCTACAATGGTCAAGTTACTCGTTGGTTTCTATATCAAACCTGTGGAGTTCATGTTCTAACTGTTTCTGGACAAATTATTCATATGCTTGTAGAAGGTGATTATCCTAAATTGAATAATCATCCAGGAATAATTGCTCAGATGTTGAAGTCGGGTTGTTTCAAGATGTTATTGTCCTATGATGGTCAAGCTTATGACTTGTTGAAGAAATATGAGAAGATACTTAAAGCAAGTAAGTGTTTGGCTACATCCTCCACATCAGATGTTTTGAGCTTAAAAGAAACTTGAGAATTCTGTTAGAATTTATCAAGTTTAGGGGAGGATTGTTGGGTTTTAGGTTCCTTGGATGATGAATTACTTTAAGTAATGGAACCACGGACAAGCTTGAAGATAACCACGGACTGAAGAAGTGTAACCACTGATGAAGATAACCGCGGCTAGTAGTATTGAGTAACCACTGATAGTATATTGTAAGCACTGCTAGTTTTTGATAGTCGGTTAGTTTATTGTATCAGATAAATATGGAAAAGATATTTATCTTGTAGGTTACGTATTGTATATTGTATAGGACTCCTTAGCCTATAAAAGGAGGTCCTAGGTTAGGTTAGATATACGTGTGTTTTATATATCTAAAGTCGATACACTTCAAGGTTGCAAAACCCTAATACTGTAAGAGTATTCGTATTAATAAATAATATTGAGGTGTTGAATGTTAATTGTTCTTCTTCTTCTTAAGATCAAGTGTTAAATTCCGCATAATACTTGATAAGCTTTTGTTACAAGTCAGTTTCTATATTAGATCGTTTGCTCAACTGGGATCAACAATGCGTTAAACACAAGTACAATATTGTCCATATGATTTCTACACAAAGATTTAAACCACTAGGGTTTTCCTTCCTTTGAAGAAACTCATCTTTATCAAGATAAACCAAGTTTCCAAAGTTGATTATCTTTTTGGACAGCATCTTAACATTCATAGTATGAATAATTTACCACAATTCAATATTAGGTAATATATCATTATGATTAACAGGTTTACCATGATCCTGTAATTCATATTTCTCATCATATCAAATATTTGAGATATCCTTGCGGATCTATGAATGAGAATTCCAACATCTTGAGGTCTATCAGATTTGACCTCATCATGATATTCACTAGTGTGCTTTAGAAGATTATGTGTTTTGTAATTGTAATTTAATCTCTTCAAGATCTAAACAAAACTCCCACTTGCTTTTGTAATTTAAAGACTATCTATAAATACTTTAACAAGTAGAACAACACCAAATTGTTATCTTTTTGGATATTACAAAACACATTGACAGTTCGTAAATCTTATTCGTTAATAACCTACTCCATAAGTAGTTTTAACAAATCAGAACTTCAATATAAGACTCAATGTGATTCATCTCATTCCATACTAAAATGGTGTCTTATTAATCTTCTAGGTTTGAGTTTATTAAGTATATCCAATCAATACTCAATTTTCTAACCTTGATAAGTTCGATTGGAAGAAAAGAAGATATAGTTATCTTGAATCAAACAATATAACAAATGTTTGATTCTTCTAACTGAACATTCCATATACATACAGTATTTCATTAGAATTGATATTGTAAGACAATCTAACAATATTTAAGATAAACATATTCCTTTTGGCCTACCTATGTACCAACTAAATCAACTTAATGGTATAATAGAATATCCAAGCCAATTGCATGTTTTATAACATAAGTATTCTTTGACCAAGTCAAAAGACATAACAGTTATAATATCTTACTTTATATTATAAGTCTTTAAAAGACTTCATGTTTGTGAGTTTATACAGAAATACATAACCATGTATAATTTAAAGTTATTATGAACATCACGCCATGGTTTCAATTAATTAATTTTCAAGTTAATAAACTATTTATGTCATTCTAAGAATACACAAATATTTAAAGTAGCATTAGATTACTTTATTTTAATTATGTCATCCGTTGAAGTGTCCAACTTAAGAAACTGCAAATCATCCACGCCTGATCCCACAACAAGTGGTGATTTACCTTGAGATTACAATCTAGCCAAGATCTCACTTAACCTAAAATGTAACTTCAAGTGTTTCTATATTTTTAATGACATAAGACATAAAAGTAGTCTATGTTATAATCTTGACACATGTTCTAAACAAGTCAATCTTATTAGAACGTTAATCTCTTATCTTACGATCAAGAGAATCCATTAATCATATTTGTATGTGTTTGTTCTTTTGCACACAATTAATACTTCTCCCACTTGTGCATAGAACAACACCATATAGCAGATAAACACCATGACATGCGTTTGTTTATGTGAGCAATATGATAGTGTCATAGATATATAAGCATTACAAGTAGATGTAGGACCACTGAATTATCAAGGAATCGTTCATGACTATCCTTGAGAATATGAATGTCTACATTTTTGAACGTAATGTATTATTTCAAGAAAATCTAGAAATAATCTGAGTCACTACCAAGATAATAAATCTTGTAACTCCCACTGAATTAGACAACGTTACAATAATGTCTTATTCAGTAATACACCACAATACTCCCACTGGATTTGACAACATTGTAAGTGTTTCATTAACCAGTGAAAATAGCGTGCTATTACGTTACTACCCCTTTGTAAGACCATTCGTAATAATTACTTAGGTACTAAAAGAGTGTATTCTACTCAGTAGATGATGGATCATCCATCAATGCTATTAACTTGAAAAATTGAGCATGCAATTTCTTCCTTAATAGGTCTACTATCCCCACAATGGTGTGTAGCACCTTTAATTGGTCAAATCAAAACAACTAGATAAACTATACTAGTTTGTCTTTTACCAATTTTTCGGTAATTAGTCTAGCTTCTAATTTAATAACTCATAAAATGTCAAACATGTTTTCTAGTTGACCAAAATGTCATATAAGAATTCAATCACCAACAAAGGGTAATGAAATCTCTTAAGGAAAACATTGTGTGCATTTTTCTTAACTATTAAAGTTGCTATGAGTTATATTAGAATTTAGACAATTCTAATGTTCCTAACATACCTTTCTCAATCATGAAAAGGAATAGGATTGAGTCACACTCTTCTTCCATGGAAAAGAGTTTATGTTTGTCTTTTAGTAAATTTTTCTTGATCAAACATTCGTTTGAAAACAGAACTAGATCAATTTACCAAAGCCCAAACTACGTTTACGGTTTAATGTTGCATTAATACAATCAAAAGAATTAACAAAATTCAATTTTAGTATTTTCGATAATAAAATCTTTCAAGAAAATAAAATACCCTTAGGTCAATATTCATATTAACCATAAAATTTTCCTTGAATCTAGGACCCTCATTATCATAGTTTTACCACATCAGTTGATCTGCTAGTGATGAAAGTATAGAATAGGTAATTGTAGAAGAACAATAATTGACAAACAAGTTTGCAATTCCTAGAAAATATGGGATTTACAAATTTGCCAAACAATTATGCAAAATGTAAGCATGTTTCATCCCATCTTATGCCTTAAGTCATAGGTCTCACTAACTAACTTAATTAAGTTGTCTAACTTAGAAACTGCAAATCATAAAGCTGAGGTCTCACACAACAAAATAATTCACCTTGTCATTGTAATCTAGATCAAGGTCTCACATAACTAAATTACAACTTCAAGTGTTTCATATCATTAGATGGCATAAACTTAAATTTAAAGGGTACAATTTTTGACTTGTAATCAAAACTTATGTATAAAGAAGCATGCATACAACTTTATAGCATAATATTTTCGAAAACCTTACACAAGATTTTAATTGCTAAGATTAAATTCTACAAAGTTTTAATCGATGCGTTGAGAAACTTACAACTTTGCACTAAGATGCTTCGTACATAGAATGGTTATACTAGGTAGCTCCAATCAAACTCACAGGGGGCAGAGGACCAGGTAAGCGCTGAAGCATAACCTTAGACATCCATTCAGTGAGACTGTGCTCACTTCTTAAATACCCCTTTATAGTTTGTTCTAGTGGGTGAGCCGTTCTAACCATTTAGTACAGTCGCATCAATCGATTAAAAGTTCAAGAATAATTCTTAGATAACAATCAATTTCGCCATTATTTAGTCCATTTAATTTTCTATTCATAAAAAACCCTTTTTGCTTACTAACATGTCAAACAATATTTAAACAAAAAAGCATTTTAATAAAAATTAAACACACTCAAATAATATAAACATATAACTAAACAATTTAACATATGTAAAATCAATTAGCCACATGCATAATTATTTCAATAAACTCTAATAACAATTCTAGTCGTAAATAAATGCATACATTAACTAGGACTTTCATCTCGCAAGAAGATGAGCCACATACATCGACAAGTCGATTGCGTAAGCCAAAGTTAATAATATACCAATTAGCACGTAACGAATTTTATTAGTTATAATTGAGGTATTCCCCAATTCAATAATTATTAAATAAATAAAATATGTGTGTATAACTTAACAATTAATCAATAAACAAAAACAATACTCCATGGCAAAACATGCATGTTCCACCATGGATTCCGCATAACAATTATCACCCAAGATACGCATATTACATGTCACATAACAATTATTCATTAATTAACCATATAAAATAAGCATGCAATCTTAGGGTTTCTACAAGTTTTACAAAATTAAAACCTAATTAAATAAAATTAAGGGTAATCGACCCTATATAAATAAAATTAGGGTTTTCGAATTCAAAACCCTAGAAACCATAAAAAAAACATGCATATAATCATAAAGATTCAATTTTTATGTGTTTCGGTAATTAATTACATCATATTAACGGCTCGTGATGCCACTGTTGGGATTTTATATTCATAACAATTATATATAAAACAAATAACATCATCAAAGCATGCAGCGGAAGTAATTAGGAATAATACATGTAAATTAACTAACCGAATTAAAAGTATGTGCGTACCTTTTGCGAATCAATGCAATTAGGGTTTATGGAAAAACCCCAAATTAGGATCAAGAACAAGAAACCCTAAACCCTAATAAATTAGGGTTTGTGAATGTCGACCAACACCAATGAAATCAACCACCAAGATTCACAAGCTCAAGCGTGCTTGTTCTTCGTTCTTGTACACACGTACTAATAGCGATTTGATGTGAAAAGCTAGTTTCTTGATCACAAAACAAACCAAATACTTATTCTTTAGTTAAGCAAATCGAATCCCTATGGGAAGGGGAGTTCGACCGGCCACACAAAAGAAAGAGGGAGAAGGAGAGAAATTAGGTTTGCAAGTCACCAAGATTAAGTTTAGAATGAACACAATAGGATTGTATTTATAGTTAACCAATCTTGGAGGACAAGTTAATGTGTGGGTTGGGTTAGGAAACCCCAACCGATCGGCCAATCAATCCCAAAGGGATTCTAGATCCTTCCCGACTTATAATTTCATCTCTAGTCCTTTAAGTTTACATTTAATGACCGTTAGCCAAACCTCGTTAAATATTAACCACCGTTAAGTATTTATTTCGTGACTAATAATTAATAATAATAACGTTTTATATATTATAATTATTTACATCAATTCTCATACATAATGTGTGCAATCCCGAAGTCTCGAGTTCGAATCCGGTCATACTAATATTAATAATTATCCATAAACCTTTCAATTTCTTCTTAATGCGTCAATTGTAAAGTAGTTACTTGCCTGAAAAAGCTCGCTACTGGGTTGGATAGTGCTTCAATGAACCAAAAAACCTGTTGTGTAAAAATAAAGATACAAAACTGTCACAGTCAAGATTCAGAGTTATCAGTTAAATGTCAAAACATTGCCACATCGAAATCACAGCCTTACCTTTGGTGTGCTTCTTGATCTAACGATGATAGTCCCTTCAAACGATAATGGTCCTGAGTCCTCACCATCTTGGCACCATGTCTTCATGGAAAAACATGTTTATGATCTTCGACACGTTTTCACAGTTACCAGACACAAAAAATGCCTGGTTGGTACTTGTAATGTTCCAGATCACAGCACAAACATATTAAATAAAAGTTACTCACCTGTATCCGACGAAGACCACGCCACTGTTGGGCTGTTAGCAATGGCAAGTAGGCGTTGGCATTCAAGTTAGTCAAGACTGCCTGCGAAAAGAAACCAGCAACAACAAAGCAACAACAAAGCTACACGAGCAATAAAAAGTCAAGACTACCTCCATATCCATCTTTTCTGGAGTTTCACCAGATTTCTCCGGATTGTTGTTGACGAAGATATCTTCATTCATAGGATCTATATCAAACTTCTGGATCTGGAGTTCGTCATCTTCCTTTTTAACCACAACTGGATCCTCGAGAACTTCCTCCACAAGTTTTCCATCGTCAACTGGACTACTTTTCTCTTGATCAGGTGCTGCAATAGACTCAGGTCCGTTTAACACTCCTTCTTGATTAGTTGCACCAGATTGTTCCTTTTGCTTTGTGTAAAAGGCCAAGGCTTTCTGCAACGTAAAGCAAACTCAAATATTCCGTAAACGCGGTTTCAAACAAGAAAAACATCCCTCAAACACCTTACAACATCCCCTTGACTTGAGTTTGCATCTATATGTCAAGTAGAAGATACGTAATGAAACCGCAATCAATGTGTCACCTTCACATATGTAAACAAGCAATCATCATAACCAAATTAATCAGTAATTACATATCAATTATCAACCACCTACCACATGTATGATCTATACAAAATCCTGGCAAATATCATATCAAAACAACTTATACTAACATACTCAATTCAATGAACTTTAGAACATCCAAACTTTGAACATGCAAAACACCAAACCAAACAGCCCCAATTCCCATGACATAACCCTAACATTCTAACAATTCTCATGGCCGTCTAGGGTTCATACTCAAGTTTCGGATCTAACACCTCAAAATTTCCTAGGAACAAATCCATTAGATAAGAGGATCATTGTTACATACCTGATTCATGAACAATCATTTTTGGATTGGAAGTTTGGGACTCAATGTTTCGAATGAAATGGGTTGTGTGAAAAAGTGAGATTCAAAATGGCTACCCAAAACAAAAGTGGGAAAAATAATTTCTGGACCGGGCTTTTTCAATGAGCCGGTCTATTTGTTAACTCTTTAAGAGCGGTGTATATGATCGTACCCGGTCTAAATTTATTTTTCCTCTTTGAACCGGTGTATATCAAATAAACACGTCTATATAAGTTTGGAATGGTAAAATAACCTTTTTAGACCCGCGTTTTTTGAAGAAGGTTTATTCAAAAAAACCTTTTTTGTAGTTGTGCTCGTGCATCCTCTAGAGTTGATGGTTTTCCCTTCCTGAAAAACTTCTTATCTAAACTATGTTGGTTAGGTTTTAACTATTGATGCTTTTCTGCACTTTTAGATGAGAATGTCTCATGTAAAAGGACCAATTTGTATCCTATGCATTAGTAGCTATGTCTTAGAAAATCTTTAAGATGTTATATAGATCATCTTTTAAGTTTTTTTAAATACAAACTAACTTTTTATTTTCATTCTCGATATTTAGGAGCTTGTTGAAGATGAGAGATCGAAGAAAATTTCAATGGAATTTCAGTCTCGTCTGATAGATGATGTTCTGTAAACATACTTAGAAATCTCGTCTATAAATCTTTTCTTGGTTTATATCAGTGGGCAGAATTATGTACTTAGAAATCTTGTATGTTGAATCAAGTATGTTGAAATCTTTTAAACAACTAGTCATGCTGTAAGAAATCTTTTCTTGGTTTATTTCAATAGAATTATGTACAGCTAGTCCTGCAGAATCAAGTATTTTGAATTTGTGTATATAAAAATATAGCGTGTACAAGTGAGTGGACAAGAAAGTGTGTACAAGTGAACCTTGTTGACGCCAAAAATGGTGGACTTTATAGTAACACATTCAACACGCTATTCCACCATATAAAGCGTGTACTTTACAGTAACATTCCACGAAATTATACATGCGTGTATATATTATGCGTTTGTTGTAGTGATATAATTATAACTTCACTAGATCAGTTTCCTCCCTCAACTCTTTCCAAATTCTCATCATTCGTAAATTGTGATCAGTAATGGATTCAACTCCTTCACCAACATATCCACGAAACGTTTCTTACACCTCCGGATACACCCAAGCTCGCTCTAACCCGCACTCGATCTCAGACGCATTTGGAACTCGACCAAATTCACTTGTGGAAGACCAACAACAACGCACTCTAAAGGGTCACACCGATGAACAGAAACAAGACACCGAAGCTCCCTCTAAACCACACTCGATCTCAGACGCGTTTGGAACTCGACCAAGTTCACTTGTCGAAGACCCACAACAACTCACTCTAAAGGGTCACACCGATGAACAGAAACAGGTGCCAGATATCATAGACGCTGCTGGAGTCCGAGTCACTTCATATAATGATGAGCCTGGATATATTAACCGTAGCCTTGGGCAAGATTATTCAGTGACTGATCAAGAACGTGCTAGGCCGCCTTCACACGGAGACATAGCTGGAAAGAGACCGAAGTCTGAATATGATGATCCGTCTACATATGTACACGTGAAACCTCCTTCACAAGGTAAAGTTCGTGTACTCAATCCAAGTTACGAAGATAATTAATAATGATGATTATCAACGTCCTCCTCTTGTAACTTTAGTAGTGATATTGAATACTGCTTATGATGCATCTTTAATATTGTTTGTATCGAGTGTGTTATCTATTTTCAGTTCTTCAGATCTGTATGTGTGAACTGTGATCCATTTAATGTACGTTGACTTTGAATGGAATGTTTTTATTTTTCGTTGTTATGTTTAACGTTATTATAAACTTTGATATTACGGAGTATAATTTATACCTTTTTGAGGATACTTCTTGAAATCATAATTTTAATTTTTAGCGTTAAAGTAAAACATAACCTAAAAATAAAAGAGAAGAAATAAGCATGTTAATGTTTACATATTTTAAGTTGGTTGGGCCGTATTGTTGGGCCATTATTGTATAAAATTGAGATATAGATCTTATATTTATCATAGATCCAATAAATAAATCTTAGTCATTTATTTTTAATCAAAGTTTATAAAAAATCATTTTTTTGAAAACAAGATATCTTGCAAACGGTAAATCTTCAAACTATAAAAAATACACCATCGCGACGAGAATTAAATTATCTTCTATTAATATTACTTTTCTATATTTTCGACAATTTTTTTTTTCAAAAATTCCGCCCAGAAAAATCATATATGGTTTATAAAATTATATACGATTTTCAAAAATTATATGATTTTTAAAAATCGAATCATATATGATTTTCACAAAAGCTAATTACCGATCCGGACTAATAACATACTCAGTTTACGAAAACAGACCAAATTTTACTATCTTACAAAAATCGACCATGCACTACTTCACCAAAAGCAAATCTTATCTTTTTTGTAGTATTTTAAAGTATTCTTGTACTATGTATGTACTATTAGTTGTACTATATGAATTTAAAGTAACATAAAATAAAATAGTTTATAGTATTTTAATCTTAAAGTAGCATATCATATATTGTGATTCTTTGATCCTCGCCTAGCAAACCGCCCAAGACCAACCATTTAGCCCAGAACTGTCTAGCCTCGCCCAAAATTAAACTTTCACTTTTTTTATAAAAATTAAATATCTCCCAAAATTAAACTTTCACTTTCTTTGAGATCTATATTTAACTTTTGTCTATCTTTATATAAAGTTAATTTGACATTTTGAGTTATCTTAATACCTACGTGTTGCACTTCACTTGCGTCTCTTCTTCTTCAACTTGCGTATGTGCAAAAACGGTTACAGAGTTCTTTTTTTTTTTTTTTTTTTTTTTTTCAAACAATTGTGATTTAGATTTGGTTATGTGCTTAAAATTTTAATCCATCTTTTTGGAGGATGTGCACTTTTCAATTTTTAGTGTAATGTATAGTTACTTTTGAAACACTAGTTTTTTTTTTTTTTTTTTTACATTACTAAATATTTACATTACTAGATACTAGCAGGGTACCCGCGTGATGCGGCGGCGAGTACCCTTTAACTGGATTTTCTGGTAATGTGATTTTATGCGGTCATTCTTTTTTTAACAATTAATTTAGAAATAATAATAACGGAGATCTTGTTTAGTTTTCTTTTGTTATTACTGTGAGTTGGGAGTGACCAGTGGGTAGCCTAAAAAAAAAACAAAATAAAAAATAAAATAAAAAATAAAAAAATCTTACAATGTTAAAAATGTTTTTCAACAATGTAACGGTTCACTTTTTTATTTTTTAGTCGAGTGAGTTATCGGTTGAGGGGAAGAACCCTTCGTCAATTTTGGAGCTGACCGACCCAGTTCGACCCTCATGCTGTAATGGCGGTGACTCGGTCGGCGCAATAGCGACCGAATCGGTCGACTTATCACTGCGGGCAGCCTAATGGCTTTATTTTTAAGTGTTTGGCTTAGTAGCTTGATTAGATTGTACATTGTGGTAAATGGTTGTATATTTTGGTGAAGGGGTAAATTAAATAGTGTATTAATTGTATATGTTGAATAGTATTTTTTTTAGTTTTATTTGTGCTTCAAATAGTTGTAACTTATGTTTTTTTTATTTGTATTTGCTTAAAAGTTTTATATTAGGAAATCTTAAAAAATTACTAGCGGGAAGGTACAAGATGCATTATAAGTAGTATAGATTTGCATAGGATATGCACGTGCATACCCATGCTCAATGTAAATCCAACCCTGCTCATAGTCTAAACATCCAACCGACCACCATCGACTTCCGCCACCGACCACTGAAAGTCAGTCTAGATCCGCTTTGTCACCCACCGACTTGTCTCATCGGAAAAGACCACTATGACGCTCGACGCTTGTCCATTCCACAGCGTTGGTAATAGATTTTTAGTGTTGGGTTTTAAATAAATAAACCAATGCAGCTAAATGGTGGCGAGATGGTGATGGTGGCGACAGTGGCCACCGGTGGGAGTAGGTGTTTCTGGCTAGGGGTGGCTAAACGACAATATCACACTCAACTATTAAAAATTTGAGGAACAAACAAGCACATAAACTCACAGACCGAGTTTCTTTTCTTTCTTTTATTATTATTATTATTATTATTATTATTATTATTATTATTATTATTATTATTATTATTATTATTATTATTATTCAGGGTATTGACGTTTAAGCTATTCTTATTAGATTTGTTCATATTGAGGTAGGATAAAATCAGAAATATAATTAAGATGAGAAATATGAGAAGAAACCACAAACTCGTATATTATATGCATCCATTGAAATAGATGCATTCACAAAGACAAATATTATAATTGCAAAGTGGGCGACCGCTCAGGGCCCAAAAATGTTTAGGGGCCCCAAAATTTGTTTAGTTAAATTGTATGCATGTGTACATATATTTTTCAAGAAAAAAAAATTTAGATGAGAAAATATCTTAAATGAGTAATATGTTAAAACATATAGATAACTAATTGCATTATATCTTATAAATGGTGAGACTTTATATGTAACATTCTTTTTCGAAATGCCTCATTGTGTAAATTCGTACAGGACCCTCAAAAATTTATCAATTCATGGGATGGTCCGACGATTGTAAGGGTGGCTGAAAAGTTTGTTCCCTTGATCTCTTTTTTCTTGAATATGTGTGTAGCGGGTTCAATGTGAATGAGAGTTGTTGTTCCCTTTACACATTAAGCTTAACTACAAAGTTAATTTAAACGTGTTCCATACCTTAGTGATGTAAATGAAATACTTTGTAATAAGAAAATGCTTTAAGGTAAAAGTCACAATATTTTCAACGTTTAAATTCTTATTAGAAGTAAATCAAATAATTTATACCCAAGTGTTTGCGGAACAACACTTGGGATTTAAATGACAAATATGTTTTAATCTCCTCACTAAACTCAAGCTAACCTTGAGTACAACTATGCTAACCAACTGAACTAGCTTCAGGGACTAGTCGTATTTGGAGGAGAAAAAGTGCTTGTGAATGTTTATGCATTTAGTGCACAAGCTTAAACTTTTTCTCCAAGTTATGAACCTATTTATACACAAGTATTTGTACGAGTGTTACAAACAAGAAAAATATTTAGGTAAGCTATGTTGGTCAAAACACTTACGTATTTTGTCTCTGTTACATATGACTAGATTGGGTATGGGACAAGTAAGCTTTCTAAGTGTCATTGATGACACTGGTTTGATCTTTAGCCATTCATGAAAAGTTTGACCTTTGCATGATAAGTATTGTCCCCTATTCTTTCAATGATTTCCATCCTTATCACGCATTAACTTTAGTCTCTAAGTCTTTAGTCTGAGGCCTTTAGTCTTCTATAATGTTGATAAGACTTTGGAGGTTCAGTAAATTATTGTCATCACTCACTTAACCTATCACTTCCTCCTTTGGCTTAGTTATCATTTACTGAGTTCCACCTCACTGAATGAAAAGTCTTTCTTCTTTGTCTCGTCATGAGCTTCCTGAAAGTGACTCACTGAGTGACTGTTCACTCAGTGACTTGAGTAGTTTTACGGGTACTAAACACTTATGTTATTTTCTATTCAAATCCTAAATTAAAGGGACTTGGGTACTCAGCGAACTCAACAAGAGTATATGAAGGTAAATTTCTTTAATTTTAGTTGTTGTTGTGCAAGTAGCTAGAAATGATGGTGAGACTGCCAAGTGCAAACTATTCTTTGTAGAGATGCTTTTTGTTGGAGGGGAGAGGGAGTTTTAAGTAAGTAAAAATAAAAGAGAAAGAATGAAATTAATAGAACTAATGATTTATGTAATAATAAATGTTTATTTAGTGAATAATTGGGTTTATTTAGGAGTACCTATTTTCTGGATGTAGAAGTTTTTTAGTCGAAAACAATGTACAAGTTGCTGTTTAATGCATCAATTTTGAAAAACTAATATATGAGTTTGATCTAGCAAAGACCAACAAAAAAAACTAAAATCAAATAGATAAATTTTAGTCACTCGTATTTTAATAAAAATCAAAAATCACTTTCTTCTTTTTTAAAAATTAAATATTGTTAACTAAAACTAATTATACCGTCATATCGGGTATTAAATCATCTTTCATTTGAGACACTTCTATATATTTTAATTTTCGAGGAACAATTTTTTCGAGTTTTTTTTTTTTTTTTTTTTTTTTTTTTTTTTTTTTTTTTTTTTGTGTTTTGCTTCTTATTGTTATTAGCTAATTCTACTTGGGGCTGTTCAATTCAATATTTGATCTTCTTTAATCATTTTGCAAACTGAAACTCGTGTGTAAGCTCAAATGTTTACAAATAGTTCTTTTACAAGTATGTTAACAGGTGATTACAGTATAGAACTGATACTTCAAAAACAGTTTACAAAGAATTCTACTTGGGGATGTTCATTTACAAGCATGTTGTTGTGATTAGTGATAATATATAATAATCCTTAAGGCATAAATTTATGAAGGATTTGCTTTGAATGAGTCTAACAGCACAGGGGGTGTTATTTCGCAAGTTGTCTTAATACAAAAAAATAACTTCAAAACATTGACTTCATTTATTTAATACTAACAGTTTTCTACCTGGGTTTTCAAGTCGAGATTGCCAGCCAACTAGCGTTCATCTAATTGGATTTTTAGGTCTTTTCTAATGGTTTGTTTTATGCTTAAGTAAAACGAAAAAAATAAAATAATAATAAATAAATATATAAATAAAACTTTGATCTTATGGAAAAGATTGAACGTCTCCTAGCGTTCATAAACCTTGTTTCATTATGGTTTTAAGATATTGATTCGTTGTGAAGTGAGTGTGTGAAAAACACAATATCAACGTATATCAAAGTAACCGTAAAATTCGTTAAATTAACCTTTTAGAGAAAGGGTTAACGTGCCAAACCTTACGGGTGTGATAAAAGTGATACCGGGAAGTGATTTCCCCGGGTCGTGTCCCAACGAGGTGTGAAATTGACGATGTCGTAGAATTTCGTGATAAGGACTTGAATTGGTTTCGATGTTTTGTTGGTTTTTGGATACGTTATTCTACAAAATAGAGAACTGGAATGAAAAATAAAGCATGTAAACCAAAGGAATCACTAAATACACTACTATTAAGCCTAAGAAACAATAAAACGAAGCTAAATTAAATCCTAGGGGGCTAAAACGTAAAAACGTGAAAAAACGGGAACGCACCGAGCTTCAAAAAAGTGAAAAAGCGGAATATTTTTTTTGAGTTTTATTTTATTTATTACGAATTAAAAACTAAAAATCACTAATTAAATGATTAAAAATACGAAACTATTTTTGAAAATTCTGAAAAATTCACAGAAAGTGCTTTGCTTGCTATTGATTCTAGGAAAAATCTAAAAACAGTGGGTTGCTTTGGAAATAAGCTGGAAATAAGCTAGAAGTGACTTATAAGCAAAACAGTTCTTAAAGGTTAAGGATTAAATGGTGCATTACTTGAACGAGACAAGTCCCAAGGGCAAACGGTAGAGCGTGTTGTGTGTGAGCTGGATGGCGTGGGTTCGAGTCCCAGCTATGCCAGTTTTTTTGCAAAACATTTTTTTTTTTGAATTTTCTTTTTGGAAAATTGAAGATGCAATGAAAAGGCAGAAGTTTTGTGAAAACTTTGTCTATAAACTTCCACAAATAAGCTGTATGAACAGCTTATTGTTGCTCTTTTGGACAGAACCAACCAAACAAACACCCCTTTTAGCTGTTAAGCACAAATTAATCATGAAAAGCAATCCGAAAATAGAACTAAGCTAACCATCTGAGTAAACAACCATGATGAGCTAAAAGTACAACAAAAGAAACAAAAGGAATGGAAAATAAGCAGTAGGCAAAATAAGCTACTCTAAGGAAAATCCTAAAGCTAAGGAAATGGAAGTAAGCATATAAGGGATGGAATAAGCACTAAACAAGCTAAAGGTGGACTATACTAACCTAATTATACTAGTTACCACTAAATAAGTCCAATAAGCTAGGAAGAAACACCTAATAAGCTAATAAAAAGGAGTGAATTGCTGTTGTGGGCTGCAGCAACTCAGAGCACAAGGGGGCTTTTTAGGGGCTCCTAAAAGCTATCAAATGAACTCTAAGGTTACCTAATAAGCACTAAGGGAGAGGAAGATAAGCTAAATTTACACTACCCCATTGCTAACTAAACTGCTAACCCTGAATTAACCTAATCTAAACTGAAATGGGACTCAATAAGCATTTGAGAAACCTCTGACCTGTGCTTGGACTGCAGGCTTGAAACAAGCTGTTATGGGTCTTTTGAGCTTATTTTGAAGCTGAGAAGCAAGCTGCAAGTTAGGAAAAAGCTACAACCAATAGAGTTAACTTACCCAAGATCATGAAAAACTGAATTTGGTGGCTGACAACATTATGAAACAGCTTAGAATCTAGGTGATAACAGCTCTTTGAGACATCCTTGACTGAGACAGAGAATGAAAATGTTTGCACAAGACAGATTTCAACTTAACTTCAAACTGAACTAGGGGTGATTTGAATGCATTCAAACTGAAACTAGAGGGAATTTGTAATACTAGGAAGCAAGATAAATCAAATTTGCCACTGATGAACAATAATTGCGTTAAGACCCTGCACTAAGATTAGCAGCTCAAACTGCTGTTGCGTGTAGACTAGGCTAATCAGAAATGTTTTCTTATTTTTTTTCTTTAAACCAAACTTGTACACTACTAAGCAAGACTGTAACCTTGCAGAATCCAAGTGAAAATCTTGAAAAGTGTTTGACCTGGAAGTCAAACGGGTAAAATTGTATTTTTGACCATTCTAGAACTTAAACCAAATAACCCTTCAATGGCAGAAAATTATTAGTTTGGAACTGTGAGGACTTGGAAATCTTAACAACTTATTATTCTTTTCATTTTTTACTAACAACAACTGGAAATTGCATCTAGAACCGCTTAAGAACATGAATGGGTATTTCAAGCACATGAATAAAAAGTGAGACTGCATCAAACTGGAATAAATAAAAACTGAGATTACATAAACTGGAATTAGAATTACATGTAGATTAAAACAAAAACATGAGCTAGAACCTGTGTAGTTAATGACCAAAATTTCGGTGTTTCGGTCAAGGACCGAGATACGAAATTTTTGGTATTTCGCTGGGATTTCGGTGGTATTTCGGTAATTTTACCATTCAACACATAAACATTTGTAAACATTCAAAACACCAAAATTAGCTAAATTAGTCTATTAGTAATCATCTAAAACTTGGATTGGTCGAATTGGCGCAACTAGTCCCTCGGAATACTTACCAAACGCGCCCCTATGTTTTGGATTTGACATTTTCGGTCCCTCCTGGGGTATAAAACCCCCACAACACACACATAAACACACTTTTACACACACATTTCTCTCTCTCATCTCTCTCTAAAATTCTGGTGACCGGAAACCTCCACCGCTGTCTTCTCCGGCCAATATTCCGGCCACTCGTCACCGGAAAATTACACCACCTATACCAAATGATAGATCGTCGAAAGGAGATCATTTTGACATAGGGTACGCGTGGTGAAACCCACCGACGCGCCCTAGATCTACATTTTAAGTTTCAGACTTTTTGGGTTTTTTAAGTTTGGGCCAAAAAAAAAAGGACCGGCAAAACCACTAATCCCACCGAAATTTTAGGTCATTTTTCGGTCAATTTCGGCCATTTTTCAGTCAATTTCGCCGATTATTTCGGAAACGAAATTTGAAACGAAATTTTGAGCGAAATTTTATGGGACCTCCGATATCCGAAATACCATTGGTATACCAATGGTATACCACCGAAATTGACTACACAGGCTAGAACAGAAAGTTATTCTAGAATAAAAACAAAAGACTAAGTTAAAACTGAAAAAAAAAAAAAAAAAAGAAAACGACTAACTAAAAAAAAACTCTCTCACTCGGCTACAAAGCTTTTCTATTTATACTAATGTCTTCCTCTCTCTCTCTTCTGTCTCTTGTGATGCTTTTTTTTTTTTTTGAGATAAACGAGCTTGGGCACGTGCATCCTCGAACTTCAATCCTTGGGAGGAGAGGCGTGGGGAGTAGGATGGGTTTTAGGGTTTGTGTCAGGGGAGGCGTGGTTTTGGGAGCAGGGAAGAATGGGTCAGGCTTGGTGGGTTTTTTATTTGTGGTGTTTTGATTGGGTGGGAAAACGAGAAGGAGAAGAAAAGGGGGGGGGTGATAACCATTGGGGTTTGACCGGGTAGGTTAGGGTAAACGGGTTGGGTTAAGGGATTGGACCGGGTTTTATGGTTTTGGGCTTGGGTTGGTGTTAGACTGGATTGGCAGCTTTTGGGTTTAGGTGTTAATAACTTGGACTTAAGGATAGGATATGAATACATTTAACAACTTAGGGACCACTTGTGCCAAAACTGAATTTCCATGGACTAGACATGTAACTTCTGAAAATGTAATCCAAGGGCTGGACTTGTAATTCTCAAATAATGTAGGGACCATTTTTGCCATTTTCTGAAAGTTCAAGGACTGATTCTGCCATTTTCTGATTTTTGCTCGTTTTCGCCCGTTTTCGCTCTGTTTTCAATCCTTTTGTACCTGCAAGACATAAAACACACTCCGAGGATATTTTTGACATATTTTGAGCATTTTTGAGTATTTTTGGACATTTTTGTGGTCTTAGATGGGTAAAAACGATGAATGAATAAGCACTCATCAGATATCATCACTGCCGAGATGGTTACCAGGTTCTCTATATGCCTGCTTCCATTTCCACTCCCAATTTGGATTATACTAAAAAGGATGATGTTGTGAGGTGTTATATGAAGTTCACTACTACACAAACTGGTTTTTCCAATGGTAAAATCCGTGGGAAACCTCGTGGGTAAGGGCCCTTTTCCACGAATTTCATACGGAATAATCCCGTGTGTAAAAACCTTGTGGGTAAATATTTTTCCACTGATTTTCCCACATAACGTTGACTTTTTTCCCACGGATATTTTTGTCGATAATTTGTGGCTTTAATTTCCCACAGCTTTCTCACAAAGATTTTCCCACAGATTTCCCACGTTTTCTAGCAACCAATTTTCACATACATCCGACGTTTTTTACCACAGATTTCCCACAGTTATTTCCCACTGATTTCCAACGAACATTTTCCCACTAATTTCCCACATTTTCTATCAACAATTTTTCACAGAGTTCCCACGGTTATTTCCGACAGTTTTATCACAAATTTCCTAGAGAAATATATATTTTCCCCTAATAATTTAGTGGGAATTTTGTGATTATTCCATGGGAAACCCGTGGCTAAATTATGTGGTATTCGTCTTAGAATTTGAAAATTTCCATAATCTAGAATCTATAAATATGCAAAACTAATATTTGAAACGATAAAAACCATTAATAAATTGCCAAAATAAACAAATCCGGTACCCAAAATGCATAAATGTGTCGCCGATGGACATAATCTGTAATCCAAAAAACATAGGGTAGCAACGTACATCGGAAGATGCAACAACAAAATTGTTTTCGACATACTAAAACCCAATAGTTCTTACACAAAAACTAAAGCCTAATGCCGAATGTGACTAGGCTAGCTAGGACGAGGATCCGATTCAGTAGCTCGGGGAGGATAATTCTTAGCAAAAGACTCCAATCTATGATTAAGTGTTTTATGTCAAGCCAGTTGGTCCGCTACTCTTTTGAGCCTCTGCAGCTACCCTCTCATCTTCCATATTTTTCTTTAGATCATTGTTATGCTTTATCAAAATTTGTATCTCCTGTTACATCAATTACACATTACTGTATTAGAATAACTCATCAGAAAAACAAACTCTAAAATGATGCGAGAATAATTAAAATAGACAAACCTCGTAAGGTGAGCACGTGTGTGTGACATAGATACTCCCAGATCCTATTGTACCTGTTAGCACAAAAGTTGGATCCATCGTCAATCTGACACCCAATAAGTGACCTTTGTTTGATGTATCAATGCCCTTCCAAACTTCAAAATCAACCGGTGGGGACTTAGAAACATTCTCAGTAATCTCGGCATTCTCTTCATTCTTCACATGCTTTTGTGAGATAATCCTTGAATATTGATCCTATTATATAGTCTACATATTATTGATGGAAAACGGGTAAAACCGGAAAATTTCCCATGGATTAATCCACATATATATAAAGTTACATCGTGTTCTAATGTGAAACAGTAATTATTCATCAAGTATATTAGCTCACCAGCCTTGGTCTTGTTGGGAACACTGTGGATGAAAAGCTCATGTTGTCCATCAAGCATGCTCTTGTTAGTCGAGCTTTGAAAGAGAATTTTGTTGTAGAGCCTAAAAGGAAAAACACAAAGTGTTCTGTTAATAATGTTATTATTGCAATTAGCAGCAAATTAACATAAATGACAGATCAGATCAGATCACATGGTGCTAACAAATTAGACATGGTCTCAACATACTAGGAATTGGAAGTTGGCTATTAAAAAAAATGACCAAATATGTTACTAACATTACTTTCTTTAGTTAGTAAAGACTCATCACCAATTATACCAGAAGTAGTCATGTGCAGAACGCTCAGTGCTTTTAATATCATTTTTGCTTTTTGTTTTATAAGGAAAAGTACTTCGTACAATATTAAAATAAATATGTTCATAATTATAAAGCAAAAATCTATTTACACTTTCAACAAATCTATTTTTTGGAGTAAAGGGGAGTAATCTTGCACCCTGGTAAATATATTAACAAAAAACGTTTAAGTACAATGGATATGAGTGAAATCCCATATCTCAGCCCGTTACATAAGAATAAAGCTTACATAACAAGATACTACCTATTTTCTAAACAATAAAAACAAACCACTACTCTAATGATAACATGGGACATAACGAAAGAAAATTATTTCCTAGATCCTTGAAGCTTGGTGCCATACATGGCATTAAAGGCATCCAAATTCCCTGGAAGATCAGAAACCTGCTTCGCATAGTTATCGTAGTTATAGTCATCATACTCATCTTCAAACTCTTGGCCACCACCGAATAGATTAGCAGACTCATCAAATGAGTTAGCAACCGCCTCATCTTCAGAATCAGACACCACGATATCTCCCACTTTAGAAAAAGGGTTAACTCTTTTAGTAGAAGAGGAGGGCGGAATACAAAAATCACTAGTTTTAGGAGACACACCCGACTCCATCTCTTTCAAATCACTCACAATGGGTTCTTGTGATGCAGTACCTGTCTTAGTAGACTTATCTTCATTAAATTCCATTGTATGACAAGAATCCACATCCTTGTTGGTGTCATTTGAAGGAATACCAAAAGCATCCGTATATTCCATATTAAGAGCGTCAAACTGATTAGATGTAGAGATCTTTGTTCCAGTTGAACTAGCCACATCAGAAGCATTCTTCTTAGTGACTTCCACTTTCTTAGGTTCAGGAGAGTCTTTTTGGGTTGATATTGAAACTGCTTACCCACAACAGATTTAGTAAACCCTCCTTGACCCGGAATATTAGAACCACCTTGCTTTCCCTTCTTCTTATTATTGACCGTCTTGAAACCGTCATTAACACGCTTAGGAGGCAGAGCAGGAGGTTCAACAACTTTCGGACATTCAATAAGAGTGTGACCAAAAATCTTACATTTATCACAATGAGGTAGTTTCCACTCGTATTCAACCCGTATCTTCTCAATAGTCGAACCCGGCCTATCAAGTAAAGGTATCTCAACAGTAAGATTTTCCCTAAGCACCTCATCCGACTTCACTTCAATCATGCATCTAGCACAACTACTACGGCCCCACGATTCCTTGCACATTTGGCTAGTAAACGCATCTAACCTTTTGGGCGTGCCTATCAATGTGGCAAGAAGACTAAGGCCATCATCAGAAAACATAGCAAGAGGAACATCATGGAATTTAACCCACACCGGGATGTTGGTCAAATCCTCTTTAAGTAAGTTGGTGTTCATTGTCCATGGTTTAAGAATAATAGCTACATTTCTAATCAACCAAGGACCGTTTTCAAGAACATCATCAACACCTTTCTTCAAATTGAACTTAAAGAAGAAGAACCCCTTTGCACTCATCATTACCTTTTGTATACCAAAATTAGCCCACGCATTGCATACAAAGTAATCAACAACAGGAAAAGCAAGGCGTTGACCAAGGAAATACCCATGCAAAGTATTCTCAAACCTAGTGTTTACCTCTTCAACCACTTTCATCGGGACAGAAAGATCTACACCATTAGCTTTCTTACTACACTCCAACCTACGAAAGTTTGATATGTGTTTCTATGGTTCAGTAGAAGTAACACCACCATAAGATGAAGAAGGTTGTTTCAAAGCATACACACCAACCTTCTCAATACCAACAGCCCCATGTACATTCGTATCAACCTTATCATTAGCATTATTATGGCCATTAACATTAGAAGCCATAGGACCACTCGTATCATGAGGTGGTTTCGAATAATAACCAATAGCAGTAAGCATCTCCGCTAGTTCCTTCTGTGACTGCGGCACCTTAAGATGCTCAATTGGATTAGCCCCAGTAGAAGTAGTAGCATCCACTGTCACAGCTGGTTTTAATGGTTGCTCATAGTCACCCACAAGAACAAGTTTTCCCTCAAAGATTTTTTTTTTTCAATAGCACGAATTTTCAATAAATTATCATGACCCTCAAGCGTGTCATGACTAGGTGTGTCATGACTGGGGCTTGAACCAAGTGAAACTGGCTCCACTTGTCCATCAGAACGAGAACCAGAAGCAATAACAGTAAACTCATCATTCCTACTATTAGGGTTCATCGTTGATTCATTATTGACACCAACTTGATCGGCCAAGTTAGTGGTTGGTTTATCAGCTTTCGACGAAGAATCCTTGTTAAAAAACCCTTGCTCCATCTCTCTCACACCCACTTACAATAAACTATCTTAACCAAACAATAGAACAATTAATAACCTCCAGCACGCAAGCAATACCAATCAAATAAAATAAACCCAAACTAAAAGTTAGGGTTTAATGCTCCTTGAAGACCAGATTCAACCGTATCCCACCATTATAATGATCATGAAGATTATTACGTATGAATGATCGAATATATTACGATTGTTTTTATCAAGGAAAAACCCACAAATCTAAAAAACGTTTAGAACAATATAGTAATATCACCGACCCACTAGATCATTAAATCAATTAATGAACCCATTAGGGACGATCTTATACTACTACAAAGTTAACGATTAGAGAATGAGGGATTCGATAGCTTTTTCGCCAGAGAGAACAAACTAGGGTTTTTTTTCAGATTTACTTTCAACAAATCTATAGGATAGCTATTAACGGACATAAGATAATACATTTCAATTAAGCACAAAGCCGCCATTTAACAACATACTTTTTTAACGCCATTTTCGTTAATAAAACAACATTCCCTTATACACTCAACACCATAAGCGGTCCAACAAAAGACTCGATAATATCTAATCATACCACCATATATGTAAGGTATAGTAACACATATTGCAACATGGGTATATAAAGTAATACCTCATCGGCGAAGATCTTTGAGCAACTAAAACACACGCAACGCATTATACTTAGCACCGTCTTCATAAATCCAATATGAAACATCAGTTTGGCTAGCTCAAGGTGTCCAATATTACTGGGACAGTGAGCAATATTAGATGCACAAGACCACAAGTCTCACAATTCATTTTCCTATCCATTGTCCCAAGCCTCGGGTCACTAAGTCCCTCTCCTTTGGCTTCGCTTCCCTCGATCTATCGCTTCACCATGCTCTAAAACAGACATTTGTCTCTGCAACAACAAAACAATTGCTTTGTAAAACAATAATAAGATATTTTATGTTCAGTTATCTAGGATCGTTATAAACTAACACGAATTATTAGTGTCCCTTTTATCTTTTGCCAATAGGCCGTCATACACCATTAGGCCACAATGAATTAGTAACTATATACAACGAAATAAGATGATAATTGTTGAATTATTGATGCGATGGTTGTCAAGTTCCAATAAGACATGTATTATGAATGCTGTATAGTTAAAACTTAATAACACAAATCATACACTTAGAAATACTAGCAAAAGCAAAAGTGCAAAACTAAAAATATTTTCCTAAGGGTATAAGAGTAGAGGCCAGGCCAAGCTATATCAAATAGTTAATTGTAAACTTCAAAAGCTCTAAGTAACTATATCATATTAGATACCAGCAAATTTGTCAAAATTTTAGATTACATAACCTTGTAAAATCAACAATTAAAAAATCTAAGACTAAAAAACTTAATATTGAAAGAATACATGAGACTACCTTGTAATTGGCTTCAATTGCAGCATGTTCCAAGCTCACATATATTGGGGCTTTCATGAACCCTTGATAAGGTTTTAAAATGTACATTTTTGAGGGGTCGTTTAACCCCTTATTTGATCACCTTTGTATCCGTTATTACTTAATATCGTTCCTTTTCACTTTTTAAGTCTCTTGAAGGCAAATTGCTGGAATGACACTTATTGAGACGAAAAGGCGCGGATATACGAAGAAAATGGCCAAAGTCAAGAATCGAGACACTCAAGCTGCTGAAACACAAGGGGACGGCATCAGGTGTTATCTGTGACGCCGTCGCATCACTTTTGTGACGGCTCAGTATCCAAATTGCTTATTTACAAGTGACGGTGTCAGGATTTAAAAGAGTAGGTCGTCGCAACTCAAACGGCCTAGATTTGATCCAGACGGCGTCAGAGACTGAAGGGGACGGCGTCACAAGCATAAGGTGACGTCGTCGCAAGACTAACGTGGCCAAGACGAAACCCTAATGACGGCGACCCGACGGCGTCACAATTCATAAAGTGATGCCGTCACGATTGTAATCTTATATATAGAATCCGAATTTTTTAGTTTTCAGTGTGTAGTCTTTTGGAGTAAAAACCTAAACTGAGCCAAGGCTGTCTTGTACAATATTTTAGGGTTCCAAACCCTATCGTACACCAAGATAAATGTTTTACTTCATTAATTCAATTTTTTCTTCAATTACTTATGTGTGTGCTTGCAAGTTCTCCATGTCCGGCTAATTTACTTGTGTGTTTGCTTAGGGAATATGAAACTTAATTATTGAATATTGATTGGTTGTCTCTTATCTTAATTGTTAATGATCTAGTAATGCGATAGGTCATCTGTTGTGTAGTTAATGCTTGATTGATCTTTGTGAACCATAGACTATAACACCTTGAGTAGTTGTAGGCTAAACCATCCAAATAGTACCTTAGAGTTAGAGTTTATAATTCCTAGAGATTTTGTAGACGAGACCCTTTGGTATTTTCAAAGAGTTAGGGACAAACGCATACCCTACGACTTTAGACACACAACGCGATTAAGAATAAGGACGTGACAATTCAACTATCAATAGGAGATAATTAAGGAGTAATAAAACATACGTAAACACATCTTTAAACCATCATACGAGCACACAATAATTAGACATAGACTACATACACCTTAGATTAGATAATTAGACAAGTAGATTAATCGGTAGAAATACCAACCCCCAAATCCAAACCCCGAGATTCGTACCTTTCCATTTCATAAAATATAAAAAAATACAAAAATAATATTCCTCAACCCCAACCTTAGCGTAGTAACTTCTCACTAGCATTCCTTTTCCCCTAGAGAACGATATCAATACCCGTGGCTTACCCTAATACTACACTACAATGATTAGGTTCACTGCCTAGGGTGTTGAAAAACTAGCTCGACGAAAAGGAAGTTCCTTTGACCCCGAACAACGCGTGTAGCGTTATCAATTTTTTGGCGCCGCTGCCGGGGAATAGAATAGCTAGTTAGTAGTCTACCTCGTTTAGGTTTCTTTGCTTGATTCCTATCAAATTATCAATTTTTAGCTTCCTCGTAGTCTATCCCCCTTCCTCGTGACCTTTGTTCGTAACCCCATCACTTTTCATCATGGAAGGTGATAACCAACCACCATTCATCAACCTACCACCAAATGACCCGCCAAGAGCCCGTACTCTTGGTGAATACTCAAGACCAAGCCACCTAGGCTATAGGAACACCATTGAGCTTCCTGATCAAGCCCAAACTATGGCCCTGCGATCCGACACCATCCGATTGGTGCAAAACGGATGTGCATTCCATGGACTTCATTCCGAAGATCCTAATCAGCATCTTAAGGATTTCCTTAAAATTGTCGATTCCATCGACCTTGATGCTACTACTCGGGAGACCACGCATCTGCATCTCTTCCAATTCTCTCTACGATACCAAGCTAGTAATTGGCTTGAGCGACTTTCCGCAGGCTCCATCTCAAGTTGGGATGATCTCACCTCTCGCTTCCTTGCTTAATTTTTCCCACCGGGGAGAACCACTAAACATAGACGAGACATCTTAACGTTTCAACAACTTCAAGGTGAGTCTCTCTACAAAGCGTGGACTCGATTCAAGGACCTACTCCATAAGCTCCCTCATCATGGCATTGATATTTGGCTTTAAATCCAAATCTTCTATGACCATATTGATTTCATCACTCGACGATCCATTGATCACGCCGCCGGTGGAAGGCTCAGCGACTTTAATGCAGAGAAATCTTGTGATATTATAGAAGAGCTTGCTGATCAAAGCTACGAACATTGGAATGAATATCCTAAAACCCCTGTTAACGTGGTTAATTCCATATCAACTCCTCTTGAATCTTCAGACATCACCGAGGAGCAAATGAGTGATATTGAGAGAAGAATTGATTATCTTATGGAAAGGCATAAAAGAGATCCCGTACAAATCCCTCGAGAAGCAGTCAATTCCGCCAATTCCACCAACCACCCAACACCTTTTTCGGAATCCCCAAGTCGTGAGCAAAACCCCAATTCCGAAAGGCGCTTCCGTTCTACTTCCCCGATACCACTCTCACAAAGCTTTAAGGAACAAATGAGGGAGTACATGGCAACTCATACAGAGAGATTAGCCAAATTTGAAGAGGAGGTTTATAGGTAGAGAGAGGAAATGCAAGCAAAAATGACGGAAATGATGAACCTGGTAAAAGAATATACCAAAACAAAAGTTCCCGAAAAGGTACTAGTAAGAAGCAACGATTGTCCTCCCACTTCGTTTGTTAACGCCATTTCCATTATGCCTAAGGATGGAAAGGTTGAGATGAAGAAAACTAAGGAAAGCAAGAGGGTGGAGTCTGAACCTAATAATGAGCCCGAGACCATTGAGTACTACCTTAAGCACGAAATTAACAGAAAAACCATTGCAAACCAAGTAAACAACTTTAGGTACAATGAGGTTCTAAGGGAAGCCCTTGAAGGAAAAATAACAAAAGAAGAGTATGACGCCCTGCCTATGGGACCTCTGTATGAGTTGGTTCTAAAAAAACTATTAACAAAAAACGAGACACCACATGGAACTTCGTGATACCATGTAGCATAGGTAATATTGATAATATAAATGCCTTAGCTGATCAGGGGTCTGATGTGAACATAATGCCATTATCAATCTATAATAAGTTGACTAGGGAGAAGCCAGCCAAGACCGATCTTAGAGTTTTCTTAGCTAATCACACCTATGTCTACCCCTTAGGAATCGCGGTGGATATTTTAATAGAGGTGGCTAATATCGTTTATCCGGTGGATTTCCTGATCATAGATGTTGAGGAAGATAGAAAAATGCCACTCATTCTTGGGACACCATTTCTGGCCACCGCCAAGGCAACCATCAAATGCGGGGAGGGCATCATGATACTTAAAAGAGGAAAAGGGTACGCTAGGATACCCATCGTTCCAAGATATCCTCTTAAGATCATGGAGAAGATTACGGGTGAAAGTCCACAAGTCCCTAGCAATAAAGTTAAGAAGAAAATGAATGATTGGGAAAAAGGGCTTAGAGATTTTATGGATCAAGGATTGCATGCAACATTGTGGAAGCCCGATAAGAAGTTAGGAATTAATCCCACTTCGATACCAAAGGCACAAAGGAACCCTAAGGAATTTCTAAAGGGAGAAAAAGTACTTCTGTACAAATCACGGATAAGGGCATTACAAGGTAGAAACAAACCAAGATGGTTTGGGCCTTTTATAGTAAAGGAAACCAATCTAAAGGATAAAACCGTCACCATAATAGACGACGTTGGCAAGGAATCCACGGTAAGCATACAACGTCTACCCCCTTTTGACAAAGGGAAAGCGAAGGGAGGAGATGACGGTAATGAAGTCACGTAAGGGCACGACTACGAGTCTAGCTACAAGACTCATAAATAAAGAAAAGCACTTCATGGGAGGCAACCTATGCTTAATTCTTTGCTTGTTAGTGTCATATATCTTTTATTGATTGCTTACTCTCATGTTTAAATTTGTAAAAATTCTTTATTTTGTTTTTAACCTCATCTTAATTGCATATAAAGGTATTTTACATAAAGGATAAGTGTAGGGAGGATTACACACGTTTTCAAAAAAAACGTGAACATGAGAATTGCAATTAATTAAAAGATATATATATGTGTTTGTTCGAGTCAAATGCTTGTATCGAGTCATAATGGATGTTTTGCAGAAATTTTTCCATATTTTAAAGATGTAAATTTTCCTGAATTTTTCCAGAAAATCGCAGACCAGTTTTTGTCAGGATAACCTGACGGCATCAGGATCGCAACCTGATGGCGTCAGGAAGGAGTGAAAACAACATATTAATTTTTTCTCGTTTTCTGATCTACTTGTAAATTTTTGGAATTTTCCAGGTCTTAATTTTCCAGAAATTCTATAAACATCCATGCCACAAGCATTATATCCTAGTTTAATAGAGTCTTATATATATTATTGCCGCCGATTTTATACGAAAGTTTTGTTTGTTTTCTTCAAGTGTGCAGGTTTAATTTACTAAGAAGAAGATACATAAGATTGGAAGGAGCTTTTCACTCATACATTCTTCTTGGAAAGGATTTAACCACTACTTTACACGGATCCTACCGAGCTAATCAGGGGAATATTAGTTTCTTTCATTTTTAATTACATTCCATTATCATAACTTTGATACTTTCGGGGAACATTGGGGACAATGTTCAGTTTAAGTGTAGGGAGTGAAAATAAAACGGGAACTTTGAAACTATGATTATCCTTGATTATTTGCTTTGTCCAGTTGTATTTGTGTAATAAACCATGAGAAAATGTCAGTTAGGGTAATTTTGGCACCAAATTTAAAATTTTTCATGACATATAGGAGTGGGCCATTAGTCTTAACAAAAGCGTCTCACGGATAGGAAGTTATATGACTAGCACAAAAACCCTTTACCACTTAAATTTCACCCAAAATGTGAGGATCGCCCTTAGATTAGTAGGAATTAAAGCATTCATCTTTAATGCTTAGTGTGTGAACCGGTAGTATATTAGATTCTAGAACTTGTTTTGTGATGCATCCCGAGATCGCTAGTAAGACTACACTTGCGTAGTTAGGAATAACTAAATGATAAGAGGCATTAGGATAACCCTTGTTTGATACCCGTAATATAATTACTTCTTCCACATCGGTTGAGTAATACCCCCACACCCTTGCGTTGTACTCATCTTTAGTATACGATACCCCTAGTTAACCCCTCAGAGCCTATCCTTTTCGCGGTTCTCGTGATGTTTCGGGTTTTCCGGAATATCAATGATGAGCATTGTTTACACCCCACCCCCAAATGTACACCCAAATCGACTTAGCTTACCTTGTATGCACTCACTTTTAGTGCATTATTGTTATCACCCTAAACTCTTAGTTCAATTATCTAGTTGCTTGCATAAGTTGCTAAGTCGAGTCATATCCTTTGTATACAGTTTTGGGACGATTGGGACTCATGGGAAAAGTTAAAGTTTATGAAATGACGGGAAGGGAACGTTAAATTCAAATTCCCTTTATTTGCATAATAATGTACTCCAAGTGTTTTGATCTTTTTAATTCGGGTCAAATTAGTGTTAGAGTAATAAAAACTCAAGTGTAGGGATGTGCCTATAAATCCCTATCATTTTGATGTTACCGTAGAGGATGGTAGAGTAAAAGTGTATGAAAAAAAAAACGGACTACCATCCTACATCTATCTTTAAATTTATGTTTGTTTGTTTCAGTTATCTAGAGTCTAGAGTGTTGAGTCTTGGCTTAGCAATGCTATTCTTCGTATGCTTGTAACATAAAGATTTTTGACTTGTCACCACTAAATAGCCTATCCCACCAAACCCTTTGTTTCCCTACCGTAAGCCTAACATTACAACCCTTTAAAAGACATCTTTGATAGTCTTTCCTAGGTGCTTACGCCAAAGCAATGGAGGTTTGATCTAATCTCAAGCATATGGTAATCTATGTACTAGGACCGGTTAATGAGTGTTTATCTTCCATTTCCAACTTGTTATATTTCATATACACCCGAGAGATGTGAGTACCCAAACACCCCATGTGAGGTGCTAGTATGTAATTTCCGTGCTTGTTATGACTTTTGCGGGGCTTATATGTGTTGTGGATTGTTCTAAACCAATGCTTCATGATCCCTAACTTATAAATTAATTGGCTAAAAGCACATTTGCTTGAGGACAAGCAAATACCAAGTGTAGGGATATTTGATAAGGTTTTAAAATGTACCTTTTTTAGGGGTCGTTTAAGCCCTTATTTGATCACTTTTGTATCCGTTATTACTTAATATCGTTCCTTTTCACCTTTTAGGTCTCTTGAAGGCAAATTGCTGGAATGACACTTATTTGGACGAAAAGACGCGGATATACGAAGAAAATGGCAAAATTCAAGAATCGAGACACTTAAGCTGCTGAAACACAAGGGGACGGCGTCAGGTGTTATCTGTGGCGCCATCGCATCACTTTTGTGACGGATCAGTAGCCAAATTGCTTATTTTCAAGTGACGGTGTCAGGCTTTAAAAGAGTAGGTCGTCGCAACTCAGACGGCCTAGATTTGATCCAGACGGCGTCAGAGACTGAAGGGGACAGCGTCACAAGCATAAGGTGACGCCGTCACAAGACTAACGTGGCCAAAAATAAACCCTAATGATGGCGATCCGACGACGTCACAATTCATAAAGTGACGCCGTCGCAATTGTAATCTTATATATAGAATCCGAATTTTTTAGTTTTCAGTGTGTAGTCTTTTGGAGTAAAAACCTAAACCGAACCAAGGATGTCTTTTACAGTATTTTAGGGTTCCAAACCATATCTTACACCAAGATAAGTGTTTTACTTCATTAATTCAATTAGGTATTCAATTACTTGTGTATATGCTTGCATGTTCTTCATGTCCGGCTAATTTACTTGTGTGTTTGCTTAGGGAATATGAAACTTAATTATTGAATATTGATTGGTTGTCTCTTATCTTAATTGTTAATGATCTAGTAATGCGATAGGTCATCCGTTGTATATTTAATGCTTGATTAATCTTTGTGAACCTTAGACTATAACACCTAGAGTAGTTGTAGGCTAAACCATCCAAAGAGTACCTTAGAGTTAGAGTTTATAATTCCTAGAGATTTTGCAGATGAGACCCTTTGGTAGTTTCAAAGAGTTAGGGACAAACACATACCCTACGACTTTAGACACACAACGCGATTAAGAATAAGGACGTGACAATTCAACCGTCAATAGGAGATAATTAAGGAGTAATAAAACCTAAGTAAACACATCTTTAAACCATCATACGAGCACATAATAATTAGACATAGACTACATACACCTTAGATTAGATAATTAGACAAGTAGAGTAATCAGTAGAAATACCAACCCTCAAATCCAAACCCCGAGATTCGTACCTTTCCATTTCATAAAATATAAAAAAAAAATACAAAAATAATCTTCCTAAACCCCAACCTTAGCGTAGTAACTTCTCACTAGCATTCCTATTCCCCTAGAGAATGATATAAATACCCGTGGCCTACCCTAATACTACACTACAACGATTAGGTTCACTGCCTAGGGTGTTGAAAAACTTGCTCGACGAAAAGGAAGTTCCTTTGACCCTGAACGACGCATGTAGCGTTATCAACCCTATTTCCTAAAATCACCCAAATAAGAAATTGACTCGTGACCACCTCAAATTGATGATTATTCAAGGATATATAACACATAGAGCACCTGATTTTTGAATATATAAACTTGATTTGGGGAGTCGCGATGATGAATCGCCATGGTCTGTGGTGGGTGTGGATGCAACCGACGACCGACAAGGATCGATGGTGATGGTAGTTATGGCGACTAGGGCACTGTAAGGTGGTGTGTGACTTAGGGTTTACCAGGGAAGAAGTGAGCATTGGGGATGAGTGAATTGTAGTTTGAAATTTGGTGAAGTGAAGGGCGGGCAGAAAGGAGCGAGTGGGTTTAATTTCATTTTTGATGAAGTTTTATGGGATGTTTTATACTTTTATTTTAATAGACAAGTACCCGCGCCTAGCGGCAGCTGTTTCTAGCGTTAGATAATTAATGATTTGTGATATTGTGGTGAGTGTTTTGTGTAGCGTTTAAAATAGAATGTGAACCAATGAAAATGCCATTGCAAACTGTTGTACTATACGATAATTAAAGTCTAGACAAAATTCTTAACATCTATCAAACAACATATGAAATCATTTAATGAAAATGAAAGTAAACATTATGAGATAAAAAGTAACAACACACGTTACTTGTCGCTTAAAAACTAACAAGGATGGGATTAATGGTGACCAAAATTAGCGTGAATATGATTAGCCCAAAATAAAATAAAAATTGGCTAATTTTAGCTATTTTTTAAAAGATTTGGGCGCATTCAGCCTCATATTTTTTTTTTGTTGAAATGAGCGTATTTAGCCTATTGAAAAGTTAAATGTGCACTAACGGGTACATATTTTCTCATAATTGTAAAACATTATAATCGTTTTTGAAGAAAAACTTATAGATAATATATTTATATAACGACAGATCGTTTTGTGTTAAAAAAAAGTTTATGGGTTCTAAACGAAAAATAATAAAAGTTTGAAGATTTGGGGATGAAACATAACATTTTGAAACCTGGTTCGACCCGGGTGGTTCAACCGGTTGAACCGTTCCAGTCGAAAAACGGGTCGTTTTTAACCGAGTCAATATGACAGGTTGGGTCAAAAACGGGTCAAATTAAACAGGGTCAACCCACCGGGTTTGAAGCGTACTGGGTCAACCCGGTTTTCGATATGTGTTAATAGTTTCAAATTTTTACTTTTTACTTTTTGGTTTTTCTTTTATATATAATATAGAAGGGTACCCGCGCGTTACGGCGACGAGTACCCTATGACGATTAACCAGAGAAATAGATCTTGATGAGACCAGATTTACTAGTTTGTGTCGGTTTTAACGTGTCTTCTCTAGTTCGTTTCCGGATGGCTGTTATTGGTTAGCCGAACCGATGGCGACACCGGTTTCCGGCTGGTCCTATCCGATTTTTAAAACTATATGTACCATCAACTTGTTAGCTTGTATGAAGCTTTGTGTGTTTTATTAATTTGTATAATGTGTATAATAACATGTACTTTTTATTTTAGGGTGTTTTAAAAATAACATTACTTAGTGTGTTTAATTATTTTATAGTTAGAATTATGTTGTAGCTTGTTTAAATTGTACATTGTGAAAATTTTATTGTACTTTTTAATAAGGGGTGTTTTAATTGGTTGTTTTTAATCTGGTAGATATGCTTTTAATTGGTTGTACAATGTGAATAAATTATTGTACTTTTAAGTAATGAGGTGTTTTAATAAGAGTATTAATTACACAAATATATTATTCTCTCATTTGACCATTAAAATTTTTTACTTTTTCACTTTTCCACTTTGGCTGTTTTTCCATTTTATGTATTATAGATATACATGTATACAAATTACAAAATGTATACTCCCTCCGTCCAAAAATTTAAGTCCAATTTGACTTTTTGACTCAAACTTTGATCTTAAATATTTTCGTTTGTATTATATAACACTCGATGAAAATTATACAAATTGAAAATACATTTAAAACACAATCCATTTATATATTTTGCATCAAGTATTATATAATACAAACAAAAATATTTAAGGTCAAAGTTTGAGTCAAAAAGTCAAACTGGACTTATAATTTAGGACGGAGGTAGTACTTTTTTAGGTGAACATTAGATTATAAATTTGTTATGTATACTAGTAAGGATGAAACTATCTAAGCCTTGAAATCGGATAAGTAAAAAGTTTAAATGACGAGTTTAAGAGAGCTTGAGCTTAAGTTGGGGATCATTGATAATCGAGTTTTATATATAAAGATCATCTAGGACCGTAAGTCTAAACGAGTCTTATAAATATGTACGTATATATAGTGTGTATATGTATAATTATGTATAGTTTTATAAACGAGCTCGAGTCTAACGGGCTTAACAAAAAATTTAAACGTGACATTAAAAAAAAGATCTCGAGCTTATGAAATATGTTAAAGCCAAGCTCGATTCTTATAATTATAAATAATTCGAGCTCGAGCTTTACCAAAATTGGACCTCCGCTCGACTCGTTCACACCCATGTATACGAGTACTTTTTACCGAATTAATTATGAGGAAAATTATGGTAACAATGAAAATATTTGTTTTAATTCAGGCAATCAATATTACTCTTGTAGTGTCATAGATAAGACACTATCATCCTTTTGAGATCGTCTGAGTGTTAATGTCGACTTGCTGCGGAAAAATCATACTATTGATCTTAGTGAGTTCGTGTAATCTCCCATCCAAATCACAAGGTGCACAATTGTTGTTCTTATATTTGATTAGCCATCCACATTTAAATGGTGATAGACACAAGTCTTTTACCAACATGTTACTACACACATGCTGGTGAACCAATCAATCCGATAGACTCCTTCACTTGTGTCGACTTCCAATATCTCTAGTGTTTGACTAGGGTCTAGGGATGTAAACGAACTAAACATTCAGTGAAGATTTAATGAACCGTTCGGTAAAATTTTCTTTTATTTATTAAATAAATGAACATGAACAATATTTTACGTTTGTTTAGTTAAAAGAACGAACATGAACAAAAGTCGCGTCCATTCATTTATGTTTCTGGACGTCTAATTATGTGTTCATGAACGTTCTTTTATGTTAATTTATTTGTTTATGTTCGTATATCATATCTTTGAATCAAATACTTTAAAATTGGTTTGTTTAAACAAAACAATACTTATAAAGGAACAACAAGTTGGTTCATCTAAAGCAACACTTAAACAAAGCAAGTTGGTTTGGTTTGCATTCTCTTATATTGAAATATAGAAGAACACGAGATGTTATTGATTTACGAGACGTACATATAGAAGTTAATATTTATACGATGGTTCATCTAGCAAATGTCTACAAATACGTTGTATGTAAGTGATGTGCGGGTGTAACTAACCGTTGTAATGCAGTGTAGGCAATCATAATGTTACGTCCATTTATACATTGTTAACGTGTATACACGTCCGTATACCTACATACAAAACATCTATATACACAAAGAAGGTCATAACCGGGCATACAAAACATATACATGTAGATATACAATGATTTGTTACACATAAATGTTATACCTAAAACCTACACATACACTTGTGATACTCGCACAAATAGTTATATTAATAAAGAAACACATATAATATGAAACTACAAACACATATGAAGACATACTAAGTAATGTGTGAATATGTAAGCATACACAAACATAAAAAAATATATTATTTGTGGGAAATACGTGGGTATATACACACAAAATTCTTACAGATTTATCAATCGGTAGGTAATCAGTGGGAAATTACCGACGACTTTCCCACAAACATAAGCGTTTTATTTTAATTTTTTGCTATAGTTACATGTTCACGCATATACACGTACCTACATAAAAAATATCTATATACCCAAAGAAGGTGATAAACGGGCATAAAGAACATATACGTGTAGATATCCATATATATACAATGATTTGTTACACATAAATGTTATACCTAAACTTAGACATACACTTGTGATACTCGCATAAATAGTTATATTAATAAACAAACACATAAAATATGAAACTACAAACATATATGAAGACATACTAAGTAATGTGAGAGTGTGTAAACATGCACAAACATCAAAATGGTATTTTTGTGGGAAATTACCGATTTATCACACATATTTCCCACATACTTCCCACAGATTTACACACATTTCCCACAGATTTATCACATTCGTGGATAATCGGTGGGAAATTACCGACGACTTTCCCACGGGAATAATCATTTTCTTTTAGTTTTTTTATATAGGTACATGTATACACATCCGTATACCTACAAACAAACCATCTAAATATACAATGAAGGTCGTAAAGGGACATAAGAAACATATATGTGTAGATATTCACACATGTGCAATGGGTTATTACATAAATAAGTCATACCTAATCTTTTATATACACTTGTGGTACTCGCATAAATAGTTACATTAATAAATAGACACATATAATATGAAACTACAAACACATATGAAAACATACTCATTAATGTGAGAATGTGTAAGCATAACATAAAAATGATGTTTTCGTGGGAAACCCGTGGGCATTTACACACATTTTTCTCACAGATTTATCACACTCGTATTTACACACATAGATCGTGTAAAATCCGTGAGTAATGTAGCTAAAATGTGCCACGGACTTTTGGCCGTGGCTAATATGTGTGAAATATGTGAGAAATTTCCCACTAAAGTTTAATCAACACAAATAGTGTGAATATTGTTGCAAATCTGTGGAGAATTTGCGATTGATTTGCCACCAAAACTTGATCAACAATTTAGTGTATAAATAGTGGGAAATTCGTGAGAAAATTACGACATATTTCCCTCGGAAATTTAGTCAATAATTTGGTGTGTAATTTGTGTGTATTCCGTGTGAAATTTCCCCCAGATTTTTTTCTGTGTCTAAAGTTTGTGGGTAAAACCAGTTTGTCTAGTAGTGGTTGTATTATTGTAACTATATTGTATTATTTGGTGATTGAAAGGAAATGCTTGCTTATTTGAAAAAAAAAAAAAAAAAAAAAAAAAAAAAAAAAAAAAAACACTGATATAGGGTAACAGGAAAAAGAAAGCAGTCCCATTTCTTTACCAGACGAATGTGAAAGGATATTAGAACGTCAACCAACAAATCAACAATGATCATACAAGTAGAGAAGTAATTACTCCAATGATCCATATGAATTAGCTCGTAGTCACCTTTTGCTTAAGGTCCCCTTGATTAGTTACCTAACACAAAATAATTTAAGGTTCATGAAAATGATCATATAAATTGACTTGGTAATATTGTAATTGGAATCGGTTTATAATTG
This sequence comes from Chrysanthemum seticuspe, assembly GCA_019973895.1. Lineage (NCBI taxonomy): Eukaryota > Viridiplantae > Streptophyta > Magnoliopsida > Asterales > Asteraceae > Chrysanthemum > Chrysanthemum seticuspe. Next base: position 315,614,084 of record BPTQ01000001.1, on the reverse strand, counting down.
CTTAAGAAACAAATATTTCTGAAAGATAACTGAAAAAAATTACTTACTTGAAGCTCCAATGCTTCCTCAACCCGATCCACGATCATTTCCATGGTCGGACGTTCCTTTGAATTGAAACTTATGCACTGATATGCAACTTCTCTATAAACATTAAAGGAGCGATTATCAATTTCATCTTCTATAAAGGGATCAATCAACAGCTCTGGTTTGTGATCATAGTAGCGTCGGACCAGATGTAACAGAAGTTTTTCTTGACTATCCCCAATGCTTCTTCGATAATAAACTGGCAGTCCACTCAACAATTCAAACATCACCACTCCAAATGAATAAACATCTGACACTTTATGGAGGACGCCACTTTCATGGTAAACTGGATCCATGTAAAAGTTGGTACCCGCAATATTTGTATAGACTTGAGTTTGTAGATTGTTTAATGGGCCAGCTTTTGATAATCCGAAATCACAAATTTTGGCTACCAGATTGTGATCCAATAATATGTTCCCACTCTTGACGTCTCTGTGGATTACGCTGTTTTCATCCTCACCACGACCTGAGTGAAGATATTCCAGTCCTCTCGCTGCACCTAAGAAAATCTTCAGGCGACTCTCCCATGTCAAGCAACATCCATCCTCATTTTCTAGATGACAATCCAGGCTACCATTACTAGCAAACTCGTAAACTATAATTTTCTCCTTGCCTTTATCACAGTAACCAATGAAAGGGATGATGTTTTCATGGCTGAAACTGAAAATCATATTCAGCTCATTGCGGAACACATGCTCTTCATGGTCACTTTTGGGATACAGGTATTTAATTGCAACTATGCGGTTTTGCCAGCGTTCTGAGAGTTGTCCTACGTAAACCACACCGAATGCACCTTTTCCGATAATTTTTTGACCTTTTACATTGATAGCCAAGTTGATCTCCTTCAATGGAATTCGGAAATCTTCTAGTTTTTGATTTTTTCTGACAATTGTAGAAGCAGCTCCGTTGGTCTGTTAAGATGGTTCATTCAGAACTTAAATCCCTCTTCTTCACATGTTTAATCGTTTTGTATGTATATATTAACAAGACATTATATAGATGCAAGAGTTCGGATAATTTCATGATTTCTGGTAATATTAAAATAATAGGTAACTTTTAGTAAATTAATTGATTAGTATTAGATAGTTTTCATTGTGGCCTATGAAACTAGCTAGATATATATAGTTCAAAATAACTAATGATAACACTTACTTGAATATACAATGCTTCCTCCAATCTCTTGACGATCTGATTCATCGAAGGGCGATCCTTCATGTTGAAACTAATGCATTTATATGCAATATTCTTAAAAATATGCAAAGAACGAGGATCAATTTCATCCCTTATTCGATAATCAACTAACTTTTCTGTTTTGTCATTGTATAAGTGTCGAACCCAATTTATCATGCTTATTCGCTCATCTTCTACAGGGTGGTTGCATGCTAGAAGACCAGTCAATACTTCGAAGAGTACCACACCGAACGAGTACACGTTTGATTCTACCCTGGGGATGTAGCTTTCACTGTAAACGGGATCCATATAATAATTACTACCCTGCGCCTTTTCGTAGACTTTGGTATCTGGGTGACTTCTGGGGACCAAAAATGACTTGCCAAAACCACATATTTTGGCTTCTAGATTGTCATATAATAATATATTCTTGCTCTTAAAGTCTCCGTGTATTACTTTGTGCTCCCCAAAACCTGCATGAAAGCATTTGAGTCCTTTTGCAGCGCCTAAACAAATCTTTAGGCGCTGAGCCCATGTTAGGTAACTATTCTCATTCTGGGTTTCGATTTTTAAATAAAGGCTTCCATTAAGTGCATACTCCGAAGCTATAACCATGTCATCTCCTCTGTCATAGTAACCAACGAAAGGGGTGATATTTTCATGGTGAAAGCTGGAAATCAGCAAAAACTCATTTCGGATTCTATTAATCTCCCTTTCACTAAATTACTTTCACGAGTCCAGTGTTTGAAGAAAGTTTCACGGTCGTTACAGTGATCAACGAGTTTTCCTCTATGGGTCATCATATGGAACCTGTGGCCATCCTGATCTCTCCTATCAAAGTCTTCGGCACCGGTGGCCTTCCTGATCTCTTCTAGTCCTAGGCTAAACTTCCTTGTGGATCCTAGCATATTCTTAAGAGCACTGCCATCGTTCTGTGAAAATAAACACAAGCAAGTTAGCATAGAGGTACCTACCAAATACACGTTTCCTTGGCTAAAAGACTTAATATATATGAGCTAAGTCCTTCACGTTTCCTTGGCTAAAAGACTTAATATATATGCGGAAATTCAACAATTGACTAGAGGATTCCTCTGGTCCCAATGTTCCATGGCGTTCTTCTTAAAGTTCAAGCAAAGGTGAGTTGGAAGGATGTTTGTTTTAAGAAAATTCGAGGTCTTGGTATTAAGTCTTTACATACGTGGAATTTTTCTATTATAGCTAAGCACGTACATATGGAATATAGTGTCGAAGAAAAATTCCTTGAGGGTTAAGTGGGTTAGTTTGTACAGGTTAATTGATAGGATTTTAAATATGAGAAATTTCTGGGACATTCCTGTTATGAATTATGTTTGTTGGGGTTGGAGGAAGATCTTGCAATGTAGGGATGTTTTAAGGGAACATACTGTTTATCGTATTGGTTTGGTATGATAATTGGTTATTTTTGTGCCCGCTTTCCCAATTTATTTCTAAAAGAGATGTTTTTGAAGCAGGATTGTCGATAAACTGTAAAGTGAGTGATATGGTGGAAAATGGTGAATGGAAGTGGCCTAATATGTAGAGGAATAATTTCCATTCCTGTTTCATCTTCCTCCTCCTCTTATTATCCATGGCAGGATGGATAGAGTGCTATTGAAGTCTAATGATAGTTGGTACTTTCTCTGTCAAAGCTGGACGGTCTGATTTGGCTATATCAACCCTAAGGTGCCATGGTATAAATTGGTTTGGTTTAGTCAAAATATTCCGAGGCATGCATTTATCTTAAGGTTAGCCATTAATCAAAAGTTAAAGACTCTTGATAGAATTGCAATTTGGCAAGGGCTTCACGATGTAACATGTTCGCTTTGTAATAATGAGTCTGAATTCCATAATCATTTTTTTGAATGTGGATATTCTGTGGAGGTGTGGCGACAGTTAAAGAATTTAGTAAAGTTAGATTCTGCTCCGGATTCTTTGGCTGATATTGTTCCTTATGTGTATGAAAGGCCTATGAATAGACCCGTTAAGGACTTGTGTGGAATTGTAAGAGAAAATGTGAGGCCGAGATTATTAAGTTTGAAGATTAGAAGTTCTAGACCAGCTAAGGAGGCTGTTGGTGTGCTGTACTGTATGGATTTTGGTTTGGTGTTCTACATGAGTTCTTCTTTAAAGATGGAGTGTTTTTTGGTAAATTGTACTCGTGGAAAGAATGTTAAATTCAGTCTTAATGGTTAATTTTTTGTGTTATTTGGTTTTTTGGTAGAGTTAGAATATTTGGGTGATGGGTTAAGGGGCGTTGTGGTTCGTTTGGCTGATGTATTTGGTGGGAAGTGGTTTTTAATTCCTTTTGACCTGTCATTTCGTTGGTGGCTTTTGGTTCATGTGATAAAAGGTCGTTTGTTATGTTATGGTGTGGGCTGGATTTATCTAGTCATGAAGCATAAAGACATTTCGGAGTTCTTTCAGGGTGTTCATCGGTTTGGTTATCGGGTTGTTCAGTTTATTTGATTAAAAAAAAATTATGTGTATAACCGAGAATCGAATTGAACTGAATTAACAGTGATTAAATCGAACCAAACTCTCATAACCAAAAACCGAACCAAATAACTCAAATTACATAAGTTTAATTATTTAATCATTCTTATATAAATATTTAGCATAAAAAAGAATTCGAGCTTAAAAAATGTCATATTTATAGAACGAAAAAGTTTTAATATTATATATATATATATATATATATATATATATATATATATATATATATATATATATATATATCTGAATTTGATTTTCGGTTCGATTTTCAGTTTAGATTGCTAGAACTATAACCGAACCAAAAACCAAATATTTAATTCGGTTCGGTTCGGTTTTGGCAAGTTCGATTCGATTATTTTTTTTCGGTTCGATTCGGTTTTTGATTTATTTGGGTATTACCCGGACCATGAACACCCCTAAGTTCTATGGTTATTTATTTTGTAGACATTGTTTTTGTAATTATAGCCTAGTGTTGATGATAGTTTATGTATTGGCACTTATAGGCTAATTTCGTTATGGGTTAATGATCAAAAAAAGTACTATACTTGCCACACTTTCCTCTTCAGGGTAGCGAACAAATCTTTTTATTTTTGAGGGTATTATACTTTCAAATTCATCCTCTTTAGGGTATTTTGCAAAAAAGTTTGACATTTTTGCCCTTCTTACCCACAAGAGCAAATGATGGTAAGTATGATATTTTTTTTTATCATTTGCCATAGTTTTTTATTATGTTAAATTTTGGATATGTATTAAGATAATTTATTTAATGATTTATAATTGTGTTAAATCTATGATAAAAATGTTTTGTTTTATCATTTGCCCTTATTCACTTCAAGTTGTTTAACGCTTCAAGCGTTAAACCGAATTAGGTTTAACGCTTCCACTAAATTAGGAGGAATTATATCACAACCTGAAGTACTTGCATATAAATTACATGAAGTACTTGCATATAAATTTATGTTCGTCACTTGTTGAAGCATAGACTAGAGAGTATACTATGACTAGATTAAGGGTGTGTTTGTCTGATTAAGATGTTACACATCTGAATCTGACTACCACATCTGAATCTGACTATCACATCTTACTAATAAGAGGTAGCTATAATGTCTCAATCTGAAATAAAAAGTGTTGTTTGTTTTTTATAATTGTTCGAATGATTTTAATTTTCCCTTTTTTAAGTATATATTAAATTATTAAAATACGATTAATAAGTAAATAGTGTAAACTTAAAACAAAACATTTTTATCATAGATTTAACACAATTATAAATCATTAAATAAATTATCTTAATACATATCCAAAATTTAACATAATAAAAAACTAGACCAAATGATAAAAAAAAAAATATCATACTTGCCATCATTTGCTCTTATGGGTAAGAGGGGCAAAAATGTCCAACTTTTTTGCAAAATAGCCTAAAGAGGATGAATTTGAAAGTATAATACCCTCAAAAATAGAAAATTTTGTTCGCTACCCTGAAGAGGAAAGTGTAGCAAGTATAATACTTTTTTTTATCATTAGCCCTTTCGTTATTATGCATGTTCCTAAAACATGTTTTGGGCATGTTATTTGGACTTGCTTATATGAGTATGTCTTGTATAAGTTTTTTGTATTTGTGTGATTTATATTTTTGGCTAGATTGTCTCTTTTCCAAAAAGAAAAGTCAAAGTTTTGTTTACATTGATGCTTATAATCAAAACTCTTTTTTTTTTTTTTTTTTTTTTTTTTTTAATGTTTCATATTATAGTAACGAGTAATATGAAATTGAATATGTTACTTTTCAAAGAAGATTGACACTTCACACTTGTTCAATTTCGAAAATAGTATATTGTTGATCTGAAATGGTTTCAAAAATTCATGAGATGAATAAATCCACATGAGAATGAGATGCATCTTACCCAACCCAAGTGGTCCAACTTTGATGCAAACAAATAATGTTATCATTCACAAAGAAGAAAAAAGAAGATTCATTCATCTACTTCCGCTAAAAAAGATACCAAATGAAAAATGTTTTTCCTTTACATCACCATATTTGTTTCGGATATTCAAACGTATAAGTATTTATTTGAAAAGCTCCGAGAATAAAAAGTAAACTAAAGAAGTATTTTTCATTGTCATCATTAAAAGGTTATAAACTAAAAAGAAAAATTGTAGAATATATTTTTATTATACAAAACCAATTTAATTCTTTTATAAGCTAAGAAATTATTTTTTCCAGAAAAAGTTGAGCACGTAATTTATAGAACCTAGAATTAGGTTAAATTACACACTTGTAAAAAGCTTGAGAAACTACGAAAATATATTTTTTGTTTACCTATAATAAGCTTTAATTAACCAACGGGCTTCTAGTCCAACGGTATGGAGGTTTTATCCTCCTAGGCAAGATCTCAAGTTCGAGTCTTGTCTAGGGCGATAGGGGTTTCCTTCAGCCTGCATAAAGGGAAGAGTGTCATTGCCTTCTGGGCTGGACCAACCTGGTTGTGTGGGCTCGCTACGCCTTCTGGTCTAGGGGCCATGTAGCCGCCGTTAAAAAATAATACTAATAAGCTTTAACTATAGTTATTAAATGTGTTACGTTTACTTAGTTATCAACTATAAATTAGTTAACACTAGGGCTGATCAATAAAACCCGTATCAGACCAAGACTGATTTAGCCCAAAATCCAGACTGAGGACCTAACCGAATGTGTTCGGTCTGGTATGGGTTGGTCTGGTCCGGTTCGGTTCTTCAGTCGGTCCGATCCAAAAAGGCATAATGTTCGGTTGTACGTAAAACTGGACAGGACCAAAGACCGAATATGAGATAAAGTGTGGACCGAAAACCGGACCGAAATAGGTTCGGTCCGGTCCGATCAGTCCGGTTTCTTGATTTGGTATGGTTTGTGGTCCGTTATACTCAGCCCAATTTAACACTTAAGTAATAAGACGACTAAAAAGGATATGAACTACATGTTCATAGTTAAGCACATTAAACTTTTTTTTCAACGTTTAATTCTTATTATTATTATTATTATTATTATATATATATATATATATATATATATATATATATATATATATGTATATATATAAGAATTATACCCAAGTGCTTGCGGAATAAATACTTAGATTGAATGACAATGTAAGTGTGGTGATCTTATCATTAAACTTAAACACTATGTTGGTCCGATATATTTGTGTAAACCCATGAATCGTATGAACAATAGTTTGAGCAAATGAAAGTAATTGATGAGCATTAATAATGATGAGAACATGTATATACAATCTTAACATGCTACTACTAATAATACCCATTTGTACATTAATACATTATCAGTCTCACTTTGGTAGATGTTAAGGTGAAGGCTTTATGAGGGATAGTTGAGGAATTCTGGTAGTGAAAAATTGAGCTCTTCAAGTTATGAAGAGAAGATTAGGTTAGTAGAAGAGGAAGAGGATTCTAGTGGTTGAAACTAATGCTTATCTCTTCTAACTTCCTCCCTTTATATACTATGGAGATACACTCTTAATGGTTTGAGATTTCCCAACCAAATTAAATTGAAAGTTTGATATATGTGCCTTTGTGTGACTAGGGTTTCATTACTGTTGCAGACAACTTTTGTGTAAGCAGTATATGCAAGTGGTTTTCCTTTCTCACAATTCATCCTTATCTTCCCAAGAGTTTTCCCGATTTGATATCTTGAATTAATCCCGCCCAAGTGTATCTAAGAACTTCAGCCAAATCCTTCTTCTTGTTTAGTGAAATATCTTTTAGAAGAGTTAAGTATTTAGCCAGTTGTTTGATCGGTGTTTGAACTCGTTAGGCTGCATGATTTCTTCAGGATAGTATAGTGGATAAGACTTTCAGAGTCTTGAAGATATTTGTCAGCCCTCCGAATCTCTGGTAACTTCTTGTACTTTGATAGCCGACTCCGCATCAGGTAGCAAAGTATTTCATTTTGTCATATCTTCGACATTTTGGAAGCATGACTTGTTTGTGCCAAGAAGTATAATGCTGTGATATGTGAAGACCTTTTAGTGAGTTCTTTTAGTCAGACCTTGTAAATGATATCAGGTGGTCTGACTTTAACTATTATAGGGCTTCCAATAGCTGATTATGATCAGTTGTGCTGATCCTTTGTTAGGAGTAAACTTGCTCATAGTTTACATTTTCACTATCAGAGAGTGGACCAGTTCTCTGATTGCTATTAGCTAGTGACTTAGGCTGATTTTATGTTTCAAATACTTGAAAGAGATAAATTGGTCAAATTTAGACCCAACACACTAAACTAAATTAAACGTTTAAGTAAGAACTATGCTAACCTATAGAGATAAACTCTAGGACTTTAGTTCTATTTGAAAAAGGAAGAAGAACTCTTGAAAGTGATACAACTTTAAATACAAGAGATGTTTTTTCCTTCGTATACACCAATCTATTTATGGCAAAAATAATGTGGATGCCCATGAGGTAAAAAGTACGTGTCAATATTTGATAAGGTAAAGTATACTTTGTACTTTAACTTCTATTCCTAGTATGCTATGAGACATATTTTTAGTGGAATAGTGTTGATAAATGTTTGTACGTTTTACCAATTATAGTACTTCTTGACTTTTGATAAGTGCTTTTGAATTTATCTTTCATGAAGTTTCCCCCTTAATTTACTTCAGACCCTTAGTGTATATCAGATTTAATTAAGTCGTCAAATTACTTTCAGTTGTATAGAAGATCTTTAAGAAGGCTAGTATGTTATTGTTATCACACAATGACTCCATAATCCTACTCTTGGTTCTTGGTCTTCACGCTCTAAGATTCGCCTCAGGTTGTTATTTATAAATATTATTATGATTATAAGATTAAATTAATTTATATACATAAAAGTATAAATATCAAATCAAAACCACGAGTTACTGTGATAGGTAAAAATATGGGAATGGATTCTCTCAAGTTATAATTAACTTGATGGATCAAGTTGCAAGTATTAACCATTTGATTAAATCCAATGGCTCAAATCATCTCATGTTCTTTTGATTTGAGCCATTGGATTTGATTCAATGGTTGATAATTGCTTAACTTGATCCATCAAATTATTTATAACTTGAGAGGATCCTATCCCTAAAAATATACAAGATTGCACATGTATAGATGACCAATTTAATTCCTTTTACAAAAAGTTAGAGAATATCCGAAACTTTGTGTTATCCTGTCATAAGCCTACATTTTTTAAGTTGAGATGAAGCCTTAAACACTATATTCATGTCAACACAGCTTATGTCGATACAACGTGCGCGCACGGTGGTTTTATAATATCTACGACATGTTCACTTTTTTCCAATACAAATCATGAAGATAAGGATTTTTGTTTTTTATTTTTTTATTTTATTTCTCTCCGATCTCTTAAAATGATACACCCAAAACTAGCTACTATTTATTAATCCTGGAAAAATTATTTAAAACTAATAGTTACTCCGTATTTATTAACTAAAAGTTCACAATTTTATCTTCTTTATTAGATGGATTGAGTGTTCGTTTAACTTGTTTAACGTGCATATGTCACGCAAAGCCAGTTTACTTTTTGTAGATTCGCAGATATAGTTTTCAAAAAAATTAGTTTTGTAATTCAAAAAAAGCTAGCGACGCAACTTGTTGCCCGTTTGTCTTTCACCTTTATGTAAATCCAGAATTTTGATATATCTTTTATATAATAAGATAATTCACTCTTGGCCAAATCGAAAATTTTGATTAACCAATGAGAGGGCTCGATTTTGAATTTGAACATTTCCATTCGTCAATTGGATTTTTTTTTTTTTTTTTTTTTTTTTTTTTTTTTTTTTTTAAAATAGAGTTTTTTAAAAAGCTCCCCAAACATAGATGTGCCAAAATTGCGATTAGAAAAACTCCGAAAATGAGCGTGCGATTTTAAAAACTTTAGTGTTGAAAAAGGATTTTTTTTTTTTTTTTTTTTTAATCGCCTCATCAGAATCGTGTTTCTAAATATAAGATCTATATCTTTTTCTCATTATATCGTTTCAAAATTTAAATGCGACACAAACCCTAATTTCGCCTTATAAATACCCATCATTCTGTATTGCATCCACATCCGCTTGTAAAACATCCTCATTGGTGAAAAGAAAAACGACATTGTGAAAGAAGCTATGTACGATACGAAGGTTTATTCTCTATATATTGTGTATTACTTTTACGTAGCATGAAATTAATGTTCATAATCTCTCTTTTATAGATTGGTGACGATGAGAATCTATTCTCTTCATGGTAGTTGACCTATGAGCCGTTTCTGATCCATATATGACTTCTTTGGATTGAATTGTGGTAGTTTATTTATGTTTCGCAATAGACATTATAATTTCTTTACTTTGCGATGGTACAATAACTTGCGGTTATATTATGTCATCTTTTTTTAATTCACCATATATATTTTTTGGGTAAAGAGGAGTAATCCTGCACCCTAATAAAATATATTAACCAAAAAACATTAAAGTACAAAAGACACCAGTAAGTTCCCTCGCCTCAGTCCCTTAGGACACTTACAGCGACCACTACATAAGAATGACAAGTCATTCTTATAACTTACATATCCTACCGATAACATAATAAAATGAACTACCAAAAATGACCACAAGTACATAAGACATAACAATACTACTCAACTAAAAGCACTTGAGCCTTCTAGATCATTATGGTAATCCACCTTAACTTCCATGAATAGAAATCACATATTGCAAGAATGACGCCAAGCCGCAATCTTAGCAATCACGCCGTACTAAAGCATAGGTGATATGTGCATCTTCAACCTATAATGTGTTGTAGTGAAATCGAACCACCACAAAACACAACATCCAATCATCGTATTATAGACCATATCTAATCGAATAGTACCAAAACCATCAGGTCTGAACAAATACGAATCATTGAAACGACAACTATGGTTAAAACAACCCTAACTTCCAAAGCTTCCAGCAACATCGAACAAAAGACCAAATTAATAAACAATCAGTAACATGTCCTAGAACGATGACAAGGCTTTTTGAACAAGGAACCCTAACTTGACTTCAAGCAAAAATGAACCACAGCAGCTTCCTCATAATAATATACGACCGTTAAAAATCAAAATCATATCTTAAAAGAATAAGCAAGTAATACAGATCGGTTGGAAACTTCAACGTTATAGCAGTCAATTAGAAGATAAACCCTAAAAAGTAGAGTTTCATAGTAGCGCAACAACAAACTGCCATAACCGAAAAATAGGGATATACGAAACCCTAACTTACAGCAATCGCATTCCACAACTGAATAGTTGCATCGTGAATCCAAAATAATCAAATAGGGTATTCGAACCCTAACATCCAGCTTGTGCAACACTCAAAATGAACTCTCACAGACCCATACACATATCACACAGAAAAAACGTACATATCAGGACACCACTTGTCTCGTACATACCATCAGCAAGAGAAAAACGAAACCCTAAACAAGGGTTTCATTAGCATCAAAGGTTACGTATCAGCAGTCACTTAAAAAACAAACCCTAAAAAAGGTTTTCAATCAGCACACCAAAAGATAACCGCCATACCCCATTCGAATCGTACCAATAATAAATGAATCGATATAATTATCATTAGGATAACCTGAATACGATCGAACAAACAAAGCAGATAGCCCAAACCCTAAAGAAAATCGATTGAATGAATGATAATTAGGGTTTCGGAAACATCCAGCCGCCACCTTTTTACAATAGAACACAACCCCAAGAACGTATTACATACCCAAGAGAGAGATCTTGGGTAGAGAGGACGTTTTTGGAATTGTTTATGGCCAGAAAGTGACTAAAGAGTGGCGGCCGGAAATATCTTAAGGAGAGAGAGAACATTCACGTTTTAGGGTCTTTCTGCTTAGGTGCCTGTTTTAGTCCATAAAAAGACTTAATCAAATTCACCATATATATGTTCCTTCATGTCGATAAAGTGTATTGGACTATTATATTATACATGCTTCGTTCATGCATACTAATATACTAAAGTTTTTCATGCAGTTAACACAACACCGGGTTACAAGATATTATTTAGTATTGTGTTTTGTTCGATATGATTTTCTAAAATTTTACAAATCTTATTTATAAATTAATGTTAACCCTAATGTTTCTGATATATTTTTGTAGATGTTACCTCATATTCTTTTCGTTATGTTTTTATAGTATTGTTAAATCTTAAAAATCTTATTTGTACTTTTATGCAAACCTTAATGTTTTTTTTGTGTTTTGTAGAAGTTATGTGCCGCAAGGTTTAAAACATTGATATCACAATTATAGGTCCTGAAACCAAGGCTAAACATTTTTACGGTTCAAGCTACAAAACCTAAGGTAAGATACCAACAATACTATATTTTTTATATTAGTATATTACTTTTGTTTTCTTTATTTGTATGTATTTTTATGATTTATAGAGGTAAACTAAATCATAGGGATGTGCATATATTATTTTAAAGAAGAAAAATCTTTATATAATATGAGAACTCACTTTTGGCCAAATATAAGTATTCTTATGAAAAAACTAACATTATTAATCGCTTATTTATTATATAGGAGCGTACGTATTCAAGGTGATACAGGTGCATGATGATATTTGATCACAAGATATGTCATCAACAGATTTATTCAATGATTTGATTTTTATATCTTAATAAACTGTTTGGTTATTTGATATTGACAATTAATGTTTCATATCAGAATTAATGTATTTGTATTCAATTCATTAATTTTGTAACTCGTATCCTAATGTTATGTTTTGTTTTCGTACAAGTTATGTAATATTCTTTTCGTGATATTTTTTAACCATAATTCTACCTTATAAATACCCTTCATTCGGCATTGCATCTACATTCACAAAAGCTTGCAAAACATCTTTCATTAGTAAAAAAGAAACAGAAAATATAAGAAACAATTTATCCTAAGAATGAGTTAGATTTAGTTATTAGAAAATCATTTAAGTTTCTTTAGATGAAAAAGTATCACCTTCAAATTTTAAAAAGATATATACCATAAAATTTAGAACTTATCCCGTAACATTTAAATATATAAAAGATATCGACGAAGATAACTATGGTTTTTAAAACATTCTTCAACATGCATCTTATATTTGGAAACGATTCTGATTGACCGAATTTCTTTTTTTATTTTTTAGATGGGATAAAGTTATCAATAAACTGGTTTATTTGTTTCTGATAGCTAAGTTTAAGTTTCTGTTGAGGAGTTGCTTACTAAATACACCATCAAGAAAGCAGTAATATCATAAATACAAAAATTCAATATGTTTAACCATCTCTTAATCATTTTATGTTAAACAATTGGTTTATGATTTAAGACAATAACGGATTCTAATGAAAATTGAGTTGTTCATATATTATATTTCTGACGAGTTCAAGATGATACATGTTCATGATATGTTTGTTATAAAGTAGGTAGAAATTCAATTTTGTAGGTTTTACCGTTAATTTATGTTGGTATACCAAATCTTTTATAATACTACATAATTATAGATATTATTATCCCAAGAATGAGTTAGATTTAATTTTTTAAAAATTACATAAGTGTTTTACGTGGAAAAGTGTCACATTTAAATTTTAAAAAGATAAATACCATGCAAATTTAGAACTTATCACGTATCATAATTTAAATATAAAAAAGATATCGACGATGATAAATATGGTTTTTAAACATGCAGGTTATATTTGGAAATGATTCTTTCTAACGGGTTAATGTTATCAATAAGTTGGTTTCTTCGTTTCAAACAGATAGTTTAAGTTTCTGATGAGGAGTTACTGATGACGAGTTTCTAATGACAGGTTTCTAATGAGTTGTGCTGACTAAAGGTTTCTTATGAGGAGTTGTTTATGACGGGTTTTGATGAGTTGTTGACTAATGCGTGGCTAACTAAGGGTTTTTAATGATGAGTTTCTAATGAGGTATTTCTGATGAAGAGTTCTACACGACGGGTTTCTAATTAAGGATGTCTTATGAAATGTCTTTGGTTGTTGTATGTTGATAAAACGTATTTGCTTGCTGACAGTTTTTGTATATTGATAGAATGTAAAAAGTAACAAAATCAGATGAAAAAATAATGTATTTATAAAATAATAAAGTTAAAATATACAATTTATAAGCAACGTATAGATCACCCAAAACTATTCTAACAAAAATTAAACTCAAAACCCGGTACGTATCTTTGATGAAAATTTGTTCTACATGACGGGTTCCTGATGAAGGGTGTATTATGGAATGTCTTTGATTGTTACATGCTGATAAAAAGTATTCTGTTACTGACAGTTTTTTGCATATTGGTAAAATGGTAAATGTAACAAAATCAAATGAAAAAATAGTATATTTAAAAAAGGTCCAAGTTAAAATAGACAATTCATAATCAAAGTATAGATTAATCAAAACTATTCTAACAAAAATTAAACCAAAAATCTTGTGCGTACACGGGGATCTAAAACTAGTAATTATAAACGCAGGATAGATAGATGACCAAAAAAAAAGTTAATGAAAAGACTCACACGAATATCGAAGGCTTTCTCAATCGTCTTGATGATCTCTTCCATCCCAGGGCGTTCCTTTATGTCAAAACTAATGCATTTATACGCTAGTGTTGTAAATATCGTGAGTGAACGATGATCAAATTCTCCTATCAATTTAGGATCAATTAATTTGTACGGTCCATCATCATAGCGGCCCCGCACCTGATTCATCAGTTGATGAAGATTTTCATCAGACCCAATCCCATGAAGGATTACGAACATTAACACCCCAAATGAGTAGACATCCGATTCAGTGTTGAGGAGGTTAGTTTCTTTGTAAATCGGATCCGTGTGAGACTTCTGAAACAATTCTTCAGGACAATATTCTAGTTGATGCGGCTGATCTAAAGGGACTAATTTTGAACGTTTAAACCCACAGACTTTCACATAGATCGTGTTGTATTTCAAGTGGTCTATGTCTACCAATATGTTTTCGCATTTGAGGTCTCCGTGTATTACTCTACTGTGCTCCCCAACACCCAAATGAAGGTAATTCAGCACTTTCGCCACCCTTTTGCAAACATCGAGGCGATTTTCCCAGCCTAAGCTAATAGCTGAATCGGTCTTGAGGATGTCAAAGAGGCTTGGACGGGCAAGATTTCGGTACACCAAATATATCCAATCATCATCTTCATCACAGTAACCTTCGAAAAAGGTGATGTCATCGTGTTCCAACCTGGAAACTATCTCAAGCTCGTGAGACTTGGAGTACTCTTGTTTGTTGTATCGTCTGATGAAAATTGCGTCGCCTCCCCAGGTTTTGGAGCGCCATCCACGGTAGCCACCACGTGTGAGCGTCGACGAATCGAAGTTATTGGTAGCGCGCTTGAGCTCCTCAAGAGGAATTCGAAATTTTTTGAGATCTACGGATGAAGACATGACTTTGTTGACTAATTCTATATGGCTAATTTCTTGTGATTATGAACAAAACTCATCAAGTTTGCTAACGTATAGAACTTTAAATCTATCCTTGCATATTCAAATAAGGCGGCTTACAAAAATATCATAAATTTAGTCCCACTAGTTCACATGTTAACATTTGTTAATTATGTTCTCTTTTATAATATTCGATATTGTGCCACAAATAATGGTCGGTCATCTTATTTAAACATCTTATTCATGATTTTTGTTCCTTTTGATAATACTGCATGAATTATATTCCAATGATTTTTGTTAATAAGTTTGTGGCAGGCCCAGAGAATTATATTCCAATAATTTTAAAGAAGGTGTAATAAACATATTACGTATTTTACTATATAAAAATTTCACATTATAATCACTGAATAAGACTTTTTTTTATTTTATTTAAAGCATTGCGAACAAATTTTATATTTATTTAAAGCATTGCAAACTTATTACGTAGTGTGTGCTGATGAGGTGACGTGGAATATATCTATACTCCCTTACAAAGGAGTAATAACAGCACAAGGTAAGGTAGGAATGAATAACATGTTATTCGTATGCCACATCAGCGTCACATCGTTCCCTCTCAATAACACATCAATAACCAAAACAACCTTCCTTCATAACACACCAATAACATCACCTGTAGGGCTGTAGGTCCAACAAAATACCCCACAAAATATACTCACTCACTCACAATATAGAAAAAAAGACAAAAAGAAAACACACAAAAGGGTGCATTTGGCATAAGCCATTGGAGTGGCTCAAAACCCTTTGGCACAAATTTGGCATGTTGGCCGGAATGGTTGGCTCACGATTGGCACGAAAAAAAAAGGGATGAATGGCATGTTATTTGCAACCAAATACATCCTAAAACCGAACCTCTCTCCAAATCCAAATTTACGATTCAAGCAGGCCCGGATTTGGCTATGGGACAAGTGGGCGACGGCCCAAGGGCAGCCCAAGAGAGAGGGCATCATTCTACAAGTCCATGTTTAGCTATACTACATTCATGTAGCCCATTTTAATACAAAGTCCACTAAACTAATGTAAGATATTCAAAATAAGATCAGTAAAAGGAACGCAATATTTTCTAATTCAAAGCCCATGTTAAGTGATACGGAGTATTAAACAAAAGTATATGACTAATTCAAAGCCCAATATTAAACCTACCTACACAGTTGGTATATTGCTAATTCATATTAGGATCAGTTAAAAAAAGAACGAAATAATACGTAACAGTTATACAGGTTTACAAAGAGACGATTTATGAATTGTGGTTACAGGAATTAAGAGTCGAATCCAAAACAATTACGGCATCAAATGAATCAAGCGATCATCTTTTCTTCTCTTCATCAATTTTGATTAGGTAATATTGTTCCATACTTATTATTCTTGCTTTAGTAGAATATTATGTAATTTACACTCAAGTTTATCATGTTGCGTCGTTCACAACCGTTAGGTACTCAAAACAGGAAACGAAAGAAAACTCAACAAGAATCTTATCGACCTAAACACGGTTCTATGAATGGGTTTGTGATTAGAATTTAGATGAAAAGAATAACGGTAGTGTGCTGAAAATAAGGATAAGGTTAATGCTAACAAAAATAATGAAAATCCTATAAATAATGAAAACCTAGAAAATTATGAGGTTAACACCAATAATGATAATGAAAATCCTATAAATAATAAAAATCTAGATAATGATGAGGTTAATGTTAGGGTAGATAATAAAAATCTTATTGAAAAAAATAACAAAAGTCCTCAAAGTTGTTATGTTGATGAAGTTAATCATAATATTTTTTATGTAAGAGTTTGGGATGGTTTAGATTTAAACATAAAAAAGTTACTTGTAAGTAACGGAGTACAATGAGTCAAGAGAGGCTAAACGTACGGGTCAGCGATTGTGAGTACTGAAAGTATTTTTTTAGAAAATGTCGATTATGACAAGATAATTGATGCTTCTGTTTCAAGAAAAGCGCGAAGACATCGTTTTAGGTGATCAATGTTGAACTTGTTATTCTGATTTTATCTCCTTATATTGTAACATTTTATTTAACAAATAACAATCGGCGTGGGGATGAACCGCATGGCTTGACCAGGTTCCTAACCCTTAAAAGAAAATGTGTTGTTTGTTTACAAGGGGCATATTTCACTCGTCTTGCCCAGGGCATCCAAAATCTCAGGACCGGCCCTGGATTCAACCACTCTAGCCTCAAATGTATACTTCCCATACCTTAATCCGAACTTAAAAATTAGAATTTAGCCACCCCAACCTCCATTCAATCTTTAACCTAAAACACATTAACCTGCACCCTCTTTCTAAAAAAGCATACACACTTCCAAATCCAACAAAAGCTCTCCTACCCCAGCCAAAACATACACTCCCAAAACCCTAGACCACCATTCCATGAAAACCACCACCTCCAATACACGCCGCCACATAAAACTACGGCAAAAAATGTCTACCTCACGAAAGGTTTTTTTTCCCCACATATTTTGAGTATTTTTTTTAAGGCTTGTTTATAGATCTATGTTTTATAATTTTGTAAATCTGAGTTCTTATAACTTTTATTCTAATTTTTTCAGCCGCCACTATTGACGGAATATTGCGCGACCTACGCCATCACCGTAACCCTCACTACCTACGAAACACACCACCACTGAAAAACCCAATCTCCGGAAACCCCACCATCGAAACCTCTCCACAGATCTGAGGTTTTTGTTCTTTGTTTATTTCACGTTTTGAAGTTTTCTTTTTGTAGATCTACATATTTTTCAAGTTATGAAAGTTATTAATTAATAGATCTTTTTTTTTTGTGTGCATATAATAAGACATATGGTGATGAAGTACCAAAACATAAAGGTTGACCCGGAACCTGCTAATGTCGCCTGTAAAAATTTGTTGGTAAGTTTGCCTATAAAGTTGATAATGTATTTTGCTGTGTAAATTACTAGTTATAATATCCGTGCACGCACGTGGTTTTTATTAAAATATTTAACTATCTATAGTTATAGATTAAAATATAAACAAATTAACGTGTCATAAATGCTTTAACTTGCTGAAGTAAAAACCGAAAAGCGTTTGTATCTATATTTATTGTTTTATGACAATGATTTTGAAGCTAGCCACCCATAAACAGTCTCCCCAACCAAATGAGACCTCGGATCTGGATGATGAGGAGTCTTATAAACAAATCTTAACGTATAATATCCTCGGGTCTTTTGCAGCAATTATGATCCGTAGTGCATGATCTCCTTATAACCACTGTATTCCAACCCCAACCTATTTTGACCCGTTACCTACACCAACCCGTTACTCAAATCCTAACCCATTACCATCACACAGAGAGAGAGAGAGAGAGAGAGAGAGAGAGAGAGAGAGAGAGAGAGAGAGAGAGAGAGAGAGAGAGAGAGCAACCACTGAAAGTGAGATTCTATGAGCAACACGGTAGAGTAGAGTTCCTAGTGAGAGTAACGAATTACTTCTCCCTCTATTAATTAGAGAATGTCAAGGTTATCACAACTATTGGTGGCATGACACTCACGAATAAAAGAAAGATCAAAAAGTTGAATGCGATCCTCTCCAACATTTTTCTAGAGCCACATATAAACGGAAAAAACCAACATTTTAGCAAAAACAGAAAGAAGTCATAAAAAATAAATTAACTCTAATACTCGATTTGTAGCAAAAAGCACCCAATAAGCCCTAGTTTCTTGCTTGCAACTTTCTTGAAGGAAGCATAAAACTGAATAGCCATGCTCTTGAACGATCTCAGGATAAAAAAAGGTCGTGCCATCTTCAGATAAACCTTTAGAATGAAAAAAATTATCTATTTTCAGCAGGTCGTATCCTTGAACAACACCGTTTTGATATAAAAGATGGCCAACTCAGGTACACTCGCCATCATATTATCTAGCCACGCTTCAAGCCAAGTCAGTGAAGTAACCCGCAGAAGATTAATTAGGAAGTTAAGCAGGTGAATACTTGCAACTGATGGGCAGCTCACGAAGGTTGTGTAACTAATCATCTTTTACTTCAATTTTGGTTGGTTCGTAAACACATTTTGTCAATCTTTTTACAAAATCGATAATTAATCAAGGCATTAATTATGATAACAAAAATAATATTTATAAAATAACGATAAATTTATAATCATTTAGGAGGTTTTTTGTGCATTAAAAACGATCCATTCATAAATATGATGGTAAAAATAGCCGGCCATAGCTAAAACATATCAAGTCATGCCATCTAACACACATCCCACAAGTGCAAACTCACTGCAACATATTTCTTATTACTTGCAAACTCACTGCAAGTCGCTCCCCAAAAACATGTGCAAATTATTAAATTTCCAAAACAATACTCTTAAAAATCCGTCTAGGTTCATTCTTCGGTATAGGTATTGAAGGTCTAGGCTTTTCTTTGACTTTTGAGACCTCTTTAACATCATCATTAAATGGGTCTAAATGAGCAGTTTTTTAAAAAAATAAAATAAATGAAATAAAAATAAAATAAAATAAACACCTCTATTCCTTTTTCACTTAAGTTTAAAAAAATGACGAACATGGGTCAACCTGGGTCGAGACTCGTTTAGACCCGTGTTCCTAAATGGCACATCTAACCTATAGCTGTTTAGACCCAAACTCATTTAGACCCGTGACCCGACCCGACCCACTTATCGTGCCACTTAAACCTTATCTTCTAAAGCATTATGGAGTGTTGTAGTAACATAAACCATATCTGTTATTTTCTCAACAAATGACTTTCATTTTCCTTTAAATATTATTTATGTTACGCTCATAAAGTGCTACATATATTCTGGAACCAAGACATATGATCATCACTTTCACGATTGTCCAATAGAAATCTGATTAAGCAAGCTGACTGAAGGATCAATTTCATTTAAGGTAACTAAATCTTGAGTGACTGATTTGCAGAGTTTAATGGAAATACTATATCAAAGTAACTTGCAAAAATTCCAAGGAGTATTTGCAGCTTCCTCAAATTATGATTTGTTAGGTTAAGATATTGGCACTCGAAAAGAAACTTAGTAACCTTGAAAATGTGCAATAGAGATGTGCTTTGTTGAGATGCGTGACCCTTTGACTTCCGATTTAGTACCTTTATACCAACAGACCAGTAAGACCTCCTAGAAAATACCAATTCCCGGCCATCAGTAGTTAGATGTTTATCGTCTTTATGAAGACACTTTTGACCATAGTTTCTTACCCAATCGTGTTGTTGTTAGGTAACAAGTAAATTGTGTACCTTTAACATGTTGTTCCTCACCCCAAAATATAATAAACCGAATTTATAGTGACCCTCACATTTATATGCTTCTTCATTGTGAAAACTTTTAAGACTCAAATATATCCACTACATTCTCCCTCGTCAAATTCCATTTGAAACCGCAAATTTCTATCAAAAGTCGAGTTAGTTCTTTCAATTTATCCTCTTGCAAGTGCACAAAGATATGAGTGATATGTAAAAAATAAATGTAAAATTTCTTTGGTTTCATTGTATCTTTTACTTGTTTCTCTTAAAATAACTATAAACCAAAACATATGCTCTTACAAACTGGTTGTTATATGTGACATAACTAATAAAGACATATGACTACTATTGCTATAACAAATAATTGCCTCAAAAGGTCTTTCGTCAAAAGGCTCGTCATGATTCAATAACTAAAAAGATATCCTAATTCTTAGAAAGAAAAAAAAGCAAAAGCTGTTGTCATTCTTCTTCTGATATTTTAGCCAACATCGTGCTTCTTTCGTTATATTATAATATCGATTTTTTTTAATCTCTAATAAAAAGTTTAAACTTTATCAACTTAATAACACAAAAACAACATAAATAACATATAAATCGAAACTTGATCTTAATCAACCATACCTTTATTAGCAAGATAGCACAAAAACTGATTACCAAATTTCAAATCAAGCACAAAGTGAGTGAATAAGAAAGAAACCTCAATTTCGACACCCGAAACTCTACTGAAGACATAAAATAAACATGCAAAGTAAAAGTAAATAAAAGAAATACATACTTCCATGCCATTGATGAACACAAGGATTCTAAGTATAGCAGTTTATATTAAGCAATTTACTTTGGAAGAAAAAAACACAATTGATGAATGGGGATTAGATTTGATGATTGTTAATTTGTATTTTTTATTGTGGAAGAAATTTTTTGGATCAACTGTTGATGAATGGGGATTAGATTTTCTTTTTTGGATGATTTTGTAAAGGATACGATGATTCAATAATTTGGGTTTTAGGTTGTTCAGTTAATTTGTTCGTGTCTAAGGATACGATGATTCAATATGTGTATTGTTCAGTTATTCTGTACCTCCGCTCCTTGTTTATAAGAATTTATATAATTAGTCCAAAACTATGAACATATAGCTATCAAGGATGTGTATATTTAATATTTTTTTCTACATCTAACTGGGAAAACGATTTCTATTTATTACGCTTAAATTTGGAAATATTTTAACATTTTTTTATTAAATATCTTAAAACGAAAAATATTAATAATTAAATTATTATCAAATAAGTAATGAATTGATTTTTTTGAAATGAACAATTTCCATTAGAGGTTTTATTTTATTATATAAAAGATTTTATAAGTTTATGTAAAGATTATGTATATTTAGTTATAAAGTTTATGTAAATTATATATATATATATATATATATATATATATATATATATATATATATATATATATATATATATATATATATATATATATATATATTTTGAAAGGCATTTTATATACGCTTTAATTTTAAGATCTAAAGTTTAGATATAGAAAATATCTTTATATCTATACACAAGCGTATAGATCTAAACTTTATATCTAAAAAAATATCTTTATTTTTTATAAAAATGTCACAACCCTTTATTTTTGTTAGATATAAAGTTTCGGATTTTTTTTGAAGGTTCTGACAATTTATAACCTGATGGTGCTGGATCTTTTGTTGGCGTCGCCGGAATCTTTCACTGCCACCGTCGGAATATGTATATTTTTCAAGCTTTACTTTTTGTATGGATATATGTGTTGTGTTTATATAACCGAGTTTTTTATAATTTTTTTGACATTTTTTTTCCAGATCTGTCGCTATAGATTGCCGGAATCTTCTGCTGCGGTGGTCGGAATCTGTGTTGCCCATCAAACGTTTTTGGCGACGGGATGTACTGCTTTTTTTTTTTTGTAATTTGTTATAAAATATAATGTGTAAGTTTTATGTAAAATTATTTGTTTATTTTGTTTGGTAAAATTTTTTATAAGTCCATTTATGAGTTTTTTTTTTTTTTTTTTTTTTTTTTTTTTTTTTTTTTTTTTTTTTTAATGTAATATTGTTTTGTAAATTTGTTTTGTATTGTTTATAAAATTTATTATAATTTTTTGGTTTTCTTAATTATTTTGTTGGTGACTTGATGGTTATTTTTGTTGTTAAATTGTAGGCATAAATTTAAATTTGCTGTGTAGATGGTTAAAACTAATGGTAATAATATTTTGTATATAAATTTATATTAGTTAAAATACTTTATTTTTTATACATTTTTGAAGATATGGTTAGTTTTGTTGTCTTATTAGATTGTTGAAATTTATATATATACTAAATACCGGGGAGGAAAACAGTAACCAAGCACGCATTAATTGCCAACTTTCACAACTTGGCAAAAACAGCCCATGAGGTTCAAGTATTGTTTCAAAGCAAGTCCTTTTGCATTAATTATCTTTGGAAACTTGGCAAAAACAGCCCCTGAGGTTTAAGTGTCGTTGCAAAGTAAGTCTTTTAGCATTAATTGCTATCTGTTGTAATTTGGCAAAAATAGTCCCTAAGGTTTAAGTGTCGTTACAAAGTAAGTCCTTTATAGCCGCTAAAATAGTCCCTAAGGTTTTAATTGTATTTGCAAAGCCGGTCCAAACAAATTTTCCGGTCATTCATCAGTTCTAAATTCACGTCTACAAAAGCAATCCCGCTGCAACGCGCGGGTTTTCCTCACTCGTTTAAGAATTATTTTTAATTTGAATTTATTGAAAACTTTCTTGGGTACCGTTCGAAAGTTGAAACGGACGAAAACGTGTAAAAACGGACAAAAACGTGTAAAAACGGACGAAACCGTGCAAAAACTAAAAAAACGTGTAAAAACGGACGAAACGTGTTAAAACGTGCAAAAACAAACGAAAATTTGTAAAAACAGACGAAACCGTGCAAAAACGAACAAAAACGTGTAAAACGGACGAAAACGTGTAAAAACGGACGAAACCGTGCAAAAACTAAAAAAAAACATGTAAAAACGGACGAAAACGTGTAAAAAACGGGCGAAAAGACTAACGGTACAATATTATAATAACGTTCGTTAAAAACAGAAGAAAAGGATTAACGGTGCAATAAAAAAAATAACGGTCATTAACTTGACCGGCTTCAACAGGTTAAATAGGTCACCGGTACACACAATAGTACAATCTAAAAAGGTTGGTGTCACAATGATAAAAAAAATAATTCGCTACACACAATAACAAAGAGTGGCAAGTATGATGCATTTTTATGCAATTTTCCCTTCTTTTAATATAATGGAACTTTTAAAATGTTTAAATATTAAAAATTGTCTTTGAACTTTTTATTTTTATTTTTGATATTAAATGAAATTTAGAAAATTTTGAAAAGAAGTTTTAGATTCAAAACTTCTTGAAAATTTCAAATCTCAAAATAAACTTTTCAAAATTTCATAAATTTTTTTGTGCCAATTATATATTTAACTATTTTATTTATTCACTTATTTATTTTTATAGTTTATACTTTCTCATATGACTTTTTGAAGCCTAAACGTAAATTTAATAATTTGTTAAAGTGAGTTTTGACTTTTGAGTATGAACAAAAGATCTTAAGTTCAAAAAAAAAAAAAAAGATCTTGTAACTACTTTTCTTAATTGGAAAAAAATTAACAATCAAGATAGGTTTTCAAGTATTTGGTGGGCTCGAGGTTGTAGTAGTGTGGAAGTGTCAAAAAATTTTGACTACACAATTGAATTATACTTTGACTTAGGAAATGGAGAAAGTTGGTTCATATAATATTCCATTCCAATGCTTAGGGGGTGGCAACACAAGCGGTATGGACTCAGTTTCAATCAGCAAGGCACGACAAACCATTGCCACCTATGCGGCATCAATCGGCAGGGCATGGTGTGCGGGTTCTTTTGCCAAAGCGGCATGGAAAGGAGAAGGAGAAGAGGAAGTGGAGCGTGGGTTCTGGTTTGAATTAGGTATGCAACAATTACTATTGCCACTAAAAAACTATGGTGAGGTATGAGTGAGGTATGAGATTAGTTGAAATGATATTATTGGTTGTTGGTGAGGTATGGTCTTAAACCATTGTCACCCCCCTTACAAGACTTGTTAATCTTGCTAATTCATGGTTTTCATGGTTTTGATTTTAGATAATCACAACTTTATAATATTAGTGAGATTTGGCCATATAAGCATATACCGAATAAAGAAACTATCATTCTCTCTCTAAAACTCACCCACCCAAATCTCTCCAACCTCTCTCTAAAACTCACCCACCCAAATCCAATCCCTTTTCTCCGGCGGTCGGTTTCGACCGGCTGTCCGGATCTTTCTTGTATTTTATTTTCCTTCAATAAAAGCTTTGCTCACAGATCTGTCATCACTCGCTGCTGCCGTTGTTGTCGCTGCCGCCACCTGCTCAGTCTGCTCAGATCTGTTGTGGTCCGCCATCGATAGCTTGCTGTAGCCTTGGGTTTTGTTTCTAGATTTGTTGGGTTTTGCTCTGGCTCCTTTTAGGATGCTTGGTTTTATCTTCTATGTAGGTTTTCTATACTTTGTGTACTTTTGTCAAGCTACATCTTCGTATGGTTGTGTCACCTTAAAGCTCACTTTGGTGATTCCCCCCACCTTTGTATGGTGTAGCTGTGGTCGGTCACAAATATTAGGGTGTATGCTTTCTTTTGGCTTAACTTGTTGCCTCGTGTATTTTGTTTGGCAAGTCGGCTTCGACTTTGCCCTTTATGTTCGATGTAACATGTTGTGTGCAAATTTCCTCCATTTGTGAGGTGTGATATGAAATGTAATCTTTGTTCAAAAAAAAAAAAAAAAAAAAAAGAATAAAGAAACTAAACTTTGTCTAGAGATAACAAAAACAATCGAGGTGATTTAAGTAAAGTTTTTTTGAAAGTGAAAAAGCATATAACTCAAGCTCATATATTTGTGATATATGAAAAAAGAAAAATAATTTTCAAGATGATTTCGTCTCGATTACATAATGCAAAAGTGATATTTTAATCAAAGAACACACCTCATTCTAATACACATATTGGAATGCGCATATACAAATATTATATTCCCATAAGGAAAATATTAGAATCAGGTAATTGACAAAGGTAGTTAGAATGTTGGGTGTAGACTGTAGTGACAACTAAATAATTGTTATTGGGTTGTCATCTCAGCACATATTCAACAAAATAACAAAAATTGTCTTTTTTGCTATAACTGTTATTATAGGCGCAAGTAGTCTAAGGTTTATTTTTATTTAGATTTTTTTTTTCTTTTTTTTTTCTCTTTTAATAAAAAAATAAACACGCCAACACAAACCCGCTTAAGATTCCAAAAAAACAAAAAACAAAATACCAATAACGCCCGTGAATGGGCCGGCGTGGGGACCAATGGCGGGGGAGGGGGTGCAAAATAGCGGCGCCAATGGGCCAAAAAAATCAATGGCATGAGGTTTGTCCCTTGCACCGTGCACTCTAAGCTATAGCTCAAACACAAAAATAGCCCATAACTATTAGTAACTTGCTTGACTGATGTCACAGTGATTTTTCTTTTAGAGAAAAACACACACACACAAACACTAAAAAATTGGTACTAATAAAAAATTTTCGAAACTTTACACACACTAAAAAATAGGAAGATAAAAGAAAGAAAGAACACAAACAGATCAACGAAACATTTTTTTGTCAAAATTATACACTTCTATCGCTGTTTACGGTCACTCGGCTAATAGTTACAATGCTTAAAGTTCTTTTTTTTTTTTTTTTTTTTGGAAAGGCAGCTTAAAGTTCTTATTAGTGCAATCTTAAAACAATGCTATAGAAAAGACAATCACACACAAATTGACGGTATAAGAAAAACAATGTAACTATGCCAAAAAATAAATAAATAAAAAAAAATAAAAAATAAAAAAAGATTCTCAAATGCTACACTACAATATTTCGAAAAACAATTCTTCGCCGTTCATATTTTGTCGAAACCAGACACCGCTGCCGCAAGGAGCGGGTACTCGGCTAGTATATGATGAAACTGTGACTTTCATTGAAAGTGAGAATGGATACGGGATCAAGAGTTTGTACGAACACAGAAAGGAAATGAAGGATGATGATCCATACGATGATGATGTAGAGTAAAATGCTCATGACTTATCCGAAGATCAATTGGTTTTTTGTGACGCTTGTGATATCAAGATATGTGGCCAGGAAAAGTCGTAGGTTAGGTTTGGAGTTGTTTGAGTCAAAATGTAATCTAGTTATAATCGTTACTTTATAATTAGAAGTAGGTTTGCTTGTTATATTAACTTTACCGCCTATGTAACGGGTTGAGATGAGATTTCATCCATATCCGTTGTACTTAAACGTTGTTTACAGTAATACATTTACTGGAAAAACCCTTTAAGAAAAATGAACTTAATTTGCTTTCATAACCATATATTGTGCTATATGATTGATACATACATTCTACTATAACAAATAAACACAGACAAGATGATAAATAAACTTTGTCAAAGTCTAAGGTAGAAGAAGACATTTGCTTTTGTGAGTGTCTATACAAGTTTTTTTTTTTTTTTTTTTTTTTTTTTTTTTTTTTTTTTTTTTTTTAAATCGAAGTCCCATCATAGTTTTCACCTTAAGTTGTATTTGAAAAAAACCTAATTTTCTCTAATTTAAAAAAACTCAAATCCTCCACCACTGGGTGTCGTTTCACTCCATCACTAATTATCCATCCGTCGTTGATACCAACGATCAAATCTAACACCTAATAGAAAACTCAAAAACCTAATTTACTCTTATTTTGATACTTACTGAGGGATAAATCCTTACCTCTATTTAGTTTAATCTTGTGGATGAGATTAACATAAGATTTAATCATACAATTGGTATTTGGATTCTCTTATCTCTCAAGTGTATATGAAATATAACATGTAAGAAAATGGAAAATAAACATTCTCTACCTGTCATAGTACATAGATTACCATAAGCTTGAGATTAGATCAAATCTCCACCGCTTTAGCGTAAGCACATAGGAATAACTATCAAAGAGGTCTGTACAAAAGATACGACTCGACTTAGCAACCATGCAAGTAACTAGATAATTGAACTAACGGTTAAAAAATAGTTTCAATAATGCACTAAAGATGAGTGCATACAAGGTGGGATAAGGCGATTTGAGTGTAACATTTGGGGGTGGATTGTAAACAATGCTCTTCATTGATATTCTGGAAATTAGAACATCACGAGAACCACAAAAAGATAGGCTCTAAGGATCCGGGCTTGTTGTTTAGCAAAACCATCATCAAATGGTTCATCATCAACCACTTTTTCACCACAAGATGCGTCCATTATAGCACCTCCTTCATCACCAAAAAGTACACCAACTTAATCACCAATCAACTCACCACATAAGGTCACTCTTTTGGAACTCTTTAAGACTTCAACAAGATCAAAACAACCCAACCAAAAAGAACTAGTCTTTTTAACACCTCCAACATCTCCAAACACAATATTCAAAGACCTTGAAACCTCACCACCCTTCGCTCCCATTTTGTTACAAGAACATCTAGGTTATTTTCCACCACCACTTCCAACCATTATGGACTTTGATCCGTATTTTTCAACTTTTCAACCACAACTTCCGCAACTCACAAATCAAAGTAACCAGGAAAACTTCCGCACTTATTACCTACATCACTTACATTGTGAACATTGCCAATCCACTAGGGATATTGGAATAGAGATTAGGGAAGAAATGCGAGTCATACTCAACCTCATTCTTGATCGCATCAACATCATTACTCATCAAAACCTCCATTCATAACCTTATGCAAGATTGGAAGGAATCATTATCGCTATTTTTATTATTTTTCTCTTGAGTCAATTTTTTAAGAACAAGTCTTGTTCTTACTTTTACATGCTTGTATATGGCATAAATACCACTACATTTTGTTGTTTTATTACAAGGCCTTGTTTACATACCTTGGCTCCCAATCTTGATTCTCGTCGATCACAAGATTACTTATGCATGTTATTACTAAACCTTTCTTTGTTGGATTTTTTTTAGTTTTCTCACTTGACGCCCCAATCTAGGGGGACCTACCGTCAAGGGGGAGTAAGCGATACGTGGGCTATTTTTTCACATTTTATTTCTTTGTTGGGTTAACTTTTTATTTTGACAAAAAGGGGGAGAAGAAGTAAAACTTAGGCTTTCAAAACATACATCTAATCTTAAGTTTTACTCATCATAACATTATGTTTTGTCATCAACAAAAAGGTGGAGATTGTTAATACAAATAAACCGTAAAAACGTTTATTAATATTTAGCGATCTCTTTGTGTTTTGTTGACAACAAATATAATGTTATCACAAGTAAAATTATAAGGATACATGTTATTTTTGTAAAGCATTTACGTATAGTCATTTAATACAAATTGTTGTAATAGTTTATTAAGATGGGTAAAAATCACAACCCATGGAGCATATCCATAACCCATGGTATTGACCCATATCCATTTGACTAGATGCATTGCATCTATTAGATACATTGTATCTAATGAAATACCCATGAACCAACTCATAACCCATGACCCATAACCAAAAAACCCATGGGCAAAGAGGAGCGTCCCACGGATCCCTAGCTTTACACTAGACGGATCCCTTAAGGGAGGGATCCGTGGGATCCGTGGAACAGTGGCAAGATTTTGCCTATAAATAAAGAGTCATTTCTTCATTTCTCTTCACCCCTCTTCTTATTAACTCTCTCATATACTCTTACTCTCTTCTTACAAAAGATCACTTGATCTAGAGAGTTGTTTTTCTTTCTTCAATTGTGATTCTCATATAGGTCCTTCTCTAAGGCGAGATCACGAGATTACTACAAGTCGTCCAAGCAAGGGGTCCTTGATTGATTTGTTTCTCCATAAGATTTCTATAGCAAAGATCTTGTACTTGATATTTCACATAGTTGTTATGTAGTAGTCGTGTTGGTTTGGTCCTCCGTGTTACGGACTCGGTATTTTGCTTTGTACCGGAAAAAGGTGTAAGCAACGTTGTGAAGGCTTCTCCGTCAAGTTGAAGGAGTTTGTTGACATAGTGCTTGAACTCTCGAGTAGGTGACTCGGGGAGTGGAGTAGGGAAAGGAAGGTGTCCTTGTAGCCAAACCACTATAAATCGGTTGTATCATTTCTTTCCCTTGCTTTACTTTATTTACTTTCATTACTCTTAGATCTATACTTTATCTTCATCCATACGATTTCACATAACATAGAATCTATAGTTTTTAGAAACTAACTTAAAATCGGCAAAACTAGTCAACCCCCTTCTAGTTTTCCACAACGTGGTTCATTGTCGAAAGACTTTCTTTTCCAAGAGCAAGCTTTCCAACCCACTAGGAAGTGTACCTAATCGTTTTAGTGTAGTATGGGTAAGCCCAGGGGGTTGATCGTTCTCTAGGAGAATAGAGATGTTAGTCGAGATACATGAAGAAAAGGCAAGAGTGGGGGTGATTTTTTTGTAGTCTTTCTATATTTTTTAGAAAGAAAATAAAAATCTCGGGGTTTGAAGAGTGGGGGTTTGGTATTTTACCAATTAAACTAATTAACAAACTATTAACTAATTAATAAAATAAAAGCTATGGATTGTATAAAGAGTTCATATATTTAATGATGCGTTGTATTCCATGTTTTAGTCATAGGGCGGTGCCAAATTCCCTAATTCTATAAGTTGCAAGTCTCCTCTTGAACACCAAGGATCCCCATATACCGAAGTATCTCCCCGAATATCCTAGTATCCTCAAGCTACAACTCACGTAATAAACACAACAGGAGCCTACTAGTGCACTCTAGGGCTAATAATCGCTATTTAGGATGTTCAAGCTCGCAACAATAAAAGAAGAAGTCAGTTTACCTTAATCTAGCATGACAAACAATTAAAACAAGAAGCAACCTAACAATAATCAATAACTAGGTTTCATTGGATCTAAGCAAACACAAATTAATTTAGTTACACATGATAAAGATGCAAGAAAACAAGCAAAAAATCAAACATAGATTAAACATGGTGATGGATTGGATAAAAAAAACTTATCTTGAAGCCCTAAATAGGGTTTAGAACCCTGATAACACTCAAAATGAACATGTTTTTAGTGGCGCTATTGTTGGTTTTGTGCATGATAATCGGCTATATTTAATCATAACTGTTGCAAAAGTGCAAAAGATGTGTCTTATGTATGTATATGTAGCCAGGTATCACAAATGATAAAGAAATGAAGTTTTCATGTACATTTGGAGAATTCCCGAGGAAGGAAGTCGAGTAAGGAAGCTTTTGGACTCAATGATTAGGAAGCTCTCGGTAAAAAAATTTCTACTTTTTCGATTTTGAGTTTTAGCTTGTGTTTTCAGTTTTGTTAAGTGTCTTTACTTGCTTAGTATATGTTTCTATAGTTTGCTTATGTTTTTACTAACTCTAACGCTAATAATTTGGATTTTTGTTTTTGTTTTTGTTTTGTCTTGTTAGATAGTTGTTATGGATAGTTTAAGCAGAATTTCTGAGTACCTTCATAACTTGGACGAGATGTTCAAAGACACCGGGAGTTCGTTGGAGAAAAATCAGAAATATTTTAGAAGGGAGTAAGAAGGATTTGGGGACTGATACAGATCGTATGGAAAAATGGGTGAAAATAAAGTTCAACTTCCTAAGAAGGGAAGAGTTGTGGTATTCACACAAGCACCACTAACGGAGTATGATTCGCCACTTATGAGGTTCGGAAAACCTTGTAGTGTAGAGGGGATGAGTGCTTGGGACGCACAACTAAACATGGCTTACAGTGAAAATTACATTGTGGAGAAAGTTCTTGATCAAATTGGCCATGTGCTTTTGGATTATGAAGCTGATGGAAGAAGAGTGGTTAAGAATCTTAAGGTTAACATTCATGGTCACATTTTTGAAACAGATTTTGTTGTCTTGGAAGAAGGAAACGCTGATGAGCCCAACGTATGTTTTGGGCGGGATTTTCTTGTAACAACCAAATGTCAAGTGGATTTTGCCTTGGGGGAAATGAGGATCAATATCACCGACTTGGAAGAGGAGAAAGGGGTAAATGAAATGCTTGTGGAATTATGTGCTAATATGGAAAAGGAGAATGTGGAAGTCGTAAAGATGGGGAAAGTGAATAGGAAGAAAACCTCATCCAACAAATTAACTCCTACCACATCCACCAACAAAACAAATGATTACACACCTTCACCACCCACTACACCAAACACCTTCAAACCGTTAACCCAAGAACAAAAAGAAGCTATCTTGGAAAACCTTGAACAAAAGTTTCTCGAGCTAAATGAGAAAAAACCGGTGATTGAGGTACTACAAGATTACGTTCTCTACCGCAAGAAACTAGATGCGGTAATGCTAGCGAGAGCAAGATTGGAGTATAAAGATCTATCGGAGGAGGATAGAGATAGGATTTTGTTTAGAGGTATGCCACGTAAGGAGAAAGATCCGGGAAATTTTGTTTTGCCAATTAAAGTGAACTGGACCACACCAATGTATGCCTTGGCCGATACGGGTTCAAGCGTTAATGTTATGCCCTATCCATTGTTTAAGCGTTGGGTCTAAGTAAGGCGCAACCAAATTACTCAAAACTTACCATGGCGGATAACTCCCAAGCAAAAGCGATGGGGGAGGTGAAAAACGTAAGATTTCAAATTGGTTATCAACCCTACTTGGCTGATTTTCTAGTTCTAGACATCCCGGTGGATAAGAGTCTACCTCTTCTACTAGGAAGACCATTCCTACGCACATGTGGTGCAATCATAGATATGGGTAGAGGTACGATGACTATCGATGATGGAATCTCAAAACAAACCTATTATCCCAAACCACGGGGACCAGTTTTGGAATTCATGGAGGATTTAGAATTGATGGAAGCGGATGATGACTTGCCTTGTTTTGAAGTGGGACGTGATGTCCATGGAAACCCGATGTATGGACCACTAGCTCCACCATATTTTGATATTGAGGATGAGATGGAACGCGCACTAGCGGTGGAAGCATTTTACAATCCATTCAAAAACATCCTTGTCTACAAGAAGCTAGCCGATTTCTTAGGTTCTTTACCGGTTCAACTTAAGAATTTGGAATGGGGACCCGAGAGGTCAAGTATTTACAAGAGAGAGGATGGAGATGGAAAATGGCACGTCAAATTTGATATACTATAGAAGATTTTTAAGGAATTCAAAACTTACGAAACACACCGTGAATTGATCGGGAAATTTATAAGTGAGGACATCTTAAGGCATGAGTATTTCGAGGAGTAATAAGGAGAAGCAAGGCACCATAATAACAAGAAATTGTTTGCTTGACTTTCATGAACTTTTTAATTTTATGAATTTAGGATTTCTTGTTTTTCATTTCATTTTTATCTTTATTATTATTATGTTTAAGTTATTTGATTAATGCGTTTCGAGTTTTAGCTTTAGTTTTAGTTTAAAAGTTATGATTATGATGATTTAAGTTTTTGAGATTAGATGATTGTTGAAATTTCCAAATGGTGGATGAATGTTGTGTGCATCTTTAATAGGATTTTTGAGTAAACGATTGTTGCTTGGAAGGTAAATGCCTAAGTAACGAAAAAAATGCAAAATTTGGCAAAAATGCAAACCAAAACGGTTGTGTCCATGACTGAACCGGTTGCATACAAGTATATATACCAAAAATTCAATTTTTCTAGAAACACACACACACACACTAATCCTCCAGCTGGGTTTTGCAAAATTCGACCATTAGAGGTTATTTGAAGATTGTAAAAGTTGTAGAAGATCATCATGGCACCCACGCAAGTAAGCATCTGCAATTAATTAACTTAATTAAGGTTTAATTAGAGAATTTGATTCAAATTACAAGTTAGGTTACTAATTTGGGGGTTTTTGATAGAATTCGAATTAAGTTGTAATCTTTTAGGATTAAGTGGGTAATTGATATAGGAATGCATTGCAAAAAGAATTGTAGTGATTGATTCAACATGGAAAGAGTATTAGATGATTGAATTTTGGGATTTAATTAGGTTATGCCATTGAATCAAATTAAGTTGCAATTGGTGATTCCTAGTTGATAGATGATGCCTTTTAATGAATATTAGATGCCACATTGTTGATTAGAGCTAGTAATTGAGAATTGAGGTCAAGATTGATTGAGTTCTAAGCAAGATGAATATGTGATGATTGGAGGTTTGGAAAGTGAATTTAGAACAATTTGAGGATGTAGGAATCATTGATGATGTTAGAATACAGTCTAGGAGTGAATTGGACTTAAAAAATCGAGTGGGAAATGGATTAGAAGGAAAATCCTTCTGCAGTTGAGGGAACCGATCCGGTTGCGAAGCGCAACCGAACGGTTGGAATGGGTCAACAGGTGGAACCGATCCGGTTGCCCTACAACCGATCCGGTTCCACGTTCTGTTTTGGAATTTTTTATATTGACTTATATTTATGATTTCTATAGAGAAATATTGTAGGTAGTTCAAGTTCGACATGGGTTCCACTAAACCCGATTGTTACCAAGTATTGCCAAAGGAACGAAAGGAAGAAAGTTACGTATAGCTTGAAGATGGAAGCAAATGCAAACTTGAAGTTCAAAGATCTCACCAACGAATAGAAACATGCTTTACGGGAATGATTATCAAAATTGAAAAATAGTACATGTTTGGTTCCAAGGTTGATTGATTGGGATTTGTTTGCTGAGTATGAGTGTGAAAATGAGCTGCGTCATATGATGCAGATGTCTTATGTGTATCCAGTTGATGGGGATTCGTTTAATGATTTTTCATGGGAAAGAGCATTTAGCATAAATGAAGAGGTTTATCGTGAATGGTGTATGGAGTTCTTTTTGACTATGTACTTTAAAAGAAAGGTCAATGTTCGAAACATCATGGAGGAAGTTTGTGTTTGGTTTAGGCTTTGTGGGCAGGATCACGCCTACACTTTGCCGGATTTGCTGTTGCTCTTGGCTTGTATGAACCGAATGAGGTTAAGCATCGATTGTATGAAGCTCATTTTTCGAGGCTTAGGAGGTTCGAAAAGAAATACCCTAGCGTACCCGCTTATTGGAATCGAGTGGGAGATCATTCTTGTACTAGGAGGAATGCTGCAACCATTAGGAATCCGTTGATGAGAGTGCTACACAAGTTGCTTGTAACTGGGCCGTTTCATAGAGTTGGAAGCAGGGACAAATGTCATAAGCTGGACCTGTGGGTTATGATGTTATTGGAGGAAACTGTTAATACAAATAAACCGTAAAAACGTTTATTAATATTTTGCGATATCTTTGTGTTTTGTTGATAACAAATATAATGTTGTCTTAAGTATAATTATAAGGATACATATTATTTTTGTAAATCATTTACATATAGTCTTTTAAATACAAAAATGTAGTAATTAAGCATTTGTTGTAATAGTTTATTAGGATGGGTAAAAACCATAACCCATGGACCATAACCCATGGATCTTAACCCATACCCAAGAAGACTAGATACAATGTATACTTAGATACATTGAATCTAAAGAAAACCCATGGACCAACCCAAAACCCATGACCCATAACCAAAAAACCCATGGGCAAAGAGGAGCGTTCCACGAATCCCTAGGTTTACACTAGACGGATCCAAAGTGGAAGGGATCCGTGGGATCCGGGGAACAGTGAGGAAATTTGCCTATAAATAGAGAGCCATTTCTTCATTCTAACTCACCCCTCTTCTTACTAAATCTCTCATACACTCTCATTCTCTTCTAACATATAGATCACTTGATCTAGAGAGTTGTTCTTGTTTCTTTCTATTTGTGATCCTCATATAGGTCCTTCTCTAAGGCGAGATCACAAGCATTCTACAAGTCATCCAAGCAAGGGGTCCTTGATTGATTTGTCACTCCCCAACATTTCTGTAGCAAAGATCTTGTATTTGATATTTCATAAATTTGTTGTGTAATAGTTGTGTTGGTTTGGTCCACCGTGCTATGGACTCGGTATCTAGCTTTGTACCGGATAAAGTGTAAGCAACGTTGTGAAGGCTTCTCCGCCAAGTGAAGGAGTTTATTGACATAGTGCTTGAACTCTCGAGTAGGTGACTCGGGGAGTGGAGTAGGGCAAGGAAGGTGTCCTTGTAGCCGAACCACTATAAATCGGTTGTGTCATTTCTATCCCTTATCTTTATTTATTTGCTTGCATTATCATTAGATCTATACGTTCTCAACATCCATACGATTTCACATAATATCATATCTAAAGTTTTTGAAATCAACTTAAAATCGGCAAAACTATTAAACCTCCATTCTAGTTTTCAACAATTGGCATCAAGAGCTAAGTTTATAAAAGTTTTGAAAGTAAAATTGTATTTTAAAAACTTTTCGATCACAATGGGTTCTGAAAATTATAAGGAAGGGCAATCTATGCAACGACCACCACTACTTGAAACTAATGGTTTTATAAATTGGATAAATAGATTCGAAACATATGTGAAGTCTAAAGATATTGATCTTTGGTACATTATTGTTGAAGGTGATTTTGAGGCTACCTCAAATGATGATAAGGAAAATTTAGTTAACATACCTCATGATAAACTAAATGATGAAATGAAGAAAAAGCTTTCTAAAAATAGTGAAGCAAAAATGGTTTTATA
Organism: Chrysanthemum seticuspe; assembly: GCA_019973895.1. Lineage (NCBI taxonomy): Eukaryota > Viridiplantae > Streptophyta > Magnoliopsida > Asterales > Asteraceae > Chrysanthemum > Chrysanthemum seticuspe. The sequence goes on along the minus strand of BPTQ01000001.1, from coordinate 315,577,878 downwards.
TAATGCTTTACCGAAAAAGGAATTTGAAAGAATTTCTTTACTCAAAACCTCTAAAGAAATTTGGAATTCTTTAGTTGTAACTCATCAAGGCAACGAACAAGTTAAAAATAATAAAATTGATTTATTTGTTCAACAATATGAACAATTTTCAATATCGGATGAGGAAACTATAGATCATTCATTTGCTAACTTTAATACTATTATTACATCTTTACAAGCACTTGATGAATCTTTCTCTAGCCGTAACCATGTTAGGAGATATCTAAGGGCACTTCCATCGAAGTGGAGATCTAAGGTGACGGCGATCGAAGAGTCAAAAGATTTGACAACTCTCACCCTCGATGAACTCATAGGCAATCTAAAAGTCTACGAGCTTGTTCTTGCTAAAGATTCCGAAGCCTCAAAGGTAAAGAGAAACACAAATCTCTTGCCTTAAAAGCCAAAAAGGCTTCAAGCGATGAAGAGAACTCTTCCTCGGGTAGTGACGATGAGGAGTACGCTATGGCGGTAAGGGACTTTAAAAAGTTCTTTAGAAGAAAGGGAAGATACGTCAAACAACCGTATGACGATAAGAAAGGCTTTCGGAAAAGCAAAGAGGAAGAAAAGCCAAAAGATGATCGTACTTGCTTTAAATGTGGGGACCCAAACCACTTTATTATTAAGTGTCCCAAACGGGATGATCAAAAGGCGTTCGTGAGCGGCACCTGGGGAATGAGCGACGAGGAGGACGAAGAAATTTGTCTCATGGCAAATGACGAGGTATGTCATGAATACTATAGTAGTTCATCACTTGATGACGAATCATTGCATAATTAATATGACAAACTATGCAATATTACCTTAAAACTAGTTAACAAAAATAAGCTTTTAAAGAGTCAAAATCAACGTTTAGATAAAGAAGTCATAGAAATAAAAGCAAAACTAAAACGTTTAGAAAAGGGTAAAATAGCAAATGGTGAATGTGAACTTTGTGTTCAACTTCAAACACTAGTTGATCATTTAGATTCTAAAATTGCTAGAATGAGTACGAACACCTTAGATACAATACTCAATAGTGTTAAAACCGGTAACAACCAAAAGGGTCTAGGTATTCAACAACTGGATCCGTCAACTAGTGAAAGTAAAGAAACAAAATTTGTTAAAGAACTAGAAAAACCAGCCACTGTTGTGGCGGATCCCACGGATCCCCTAAAAAGGGAACCGGCTAGTGGACAGACTGGGATCCGTGGATCTGCTGTGACAACTAGTGGTAATAACATAGCCTCTTCATCTAGAACTGAGTTCGTTATCGTTAATAGGAAGAAACCAACTCATGTCACCACTAGACATCCACCTCCAATATATAATCCTACTTTTGCAAGAAACAAAGCACCATCTTTTCAAAAACATAATGCATCTAGGAGACCTAATAACGTCTATCCAAGAAGTAACCATCAAATGGGATGGAACCCTAATATGCAAAACGGTTTTTCTTTTCAAAACTTTGCTCCATGGAATGCATACTCATCTTATCCATACATGTCTAACATGAATGGAATGTTTAACACTAATGGACCCATGAACAAATGGGGACCAAAATTTTGAGTTTATTATTGTTTTAGGTGTGCTTAAAGGTCGACCTAGACCCTGATGAATGGGTCAAGGATAGCGGGTGCACGAGGCACATGACCGGCAATAGAGATCTATTCTCCACATATGAATCCGTAAATGGAGGTAATGTGGTGTTTGGAAATAGCAAAAGTAGAATCATCGGTAAAGGTACAGTTTCTAACAAATCTCTAACCATTAACGATGTGTGTCACGTAGAAAACCTAAACTTTAACCTCTTAAGTATAGGACAAATATCTGATAAAAAGTGCAATGTACTTTTTACCGAAACCGGTAGTAAGATACTTAAAAATGGCATAACCATAGGAAGAGGAATTAGGAAACATGGAGTCTATGTCATTAAAATCGGTAATGAACCTAAAGACAAACTATGTCTTACCTCTATGGATGATACTTCGACCTTATGGCATCGAAGATTGGGTCACGCCAACATGCGACTTGTTCAATCGCTATCATCCAAAGATCTAGTAAGAGATCTACCTAAGTTAAAATATGAACATCATTTTTGTGATGCTTATAATGTAGGTAAACAAGCTCATTCGAGTCATAAAGCTAAAAACATGGTGTCCACAATTAGGTGTCTAGAATTACTACATATGGTTTTATTTGGTCCATCCGCTATCCAAAGTTATGGAGGCAACTACTACACTTTGTTAATAATGAATGACTACTCTAGGTATACATGGACAAAATTTTTAAAGAACAAAATGGAAACCTTTAATTACTTTGAAATATTAAGCAAAAAGATCCAAAGACAACTAGGAATTCCTATAGTGTCTATTAGGACGGATCATGGTAGGGAATTCGATAACGAAGTGCAATTTGGAGCATTTTGTGATGCTAATGGTATTACTCACAACTTCTCGGCTCCACGCACTCCATAATCGAATGGGGTAGTAGAAAGAAAGAATAGAACCCTTCAAGAAATGAGTAGAACCATGCTTAATGAACAATCCATACCTCAAAATTTTTGGTGTAATGCCGTTGATACTTCAACGTACGTACGCAATCGAGTCTTAATTAGACCAATCTTAGGTAAAACTCCATATGAGTTACTCTGAGGCAAAAATCCTACGTTAAATCACTTTAGAGTCTTTGGAAGCAAATGCTTCATTCTTAACACTAAACATTACCTTACAAAATTTGATCCTAAATCAACCGAAGGTATCTTTCTAGGTTACTGGCCAAATAGCAAAGCTTACGTCATATTAAACAAAGAAACAATGAAGGTAGAAGAGTCATTAAACATAAAATTTGATGAAGGTCCACCCAAACCCTCTCCACCTCTTGTTGATGACGAGATCATAGAAAGAGAAGCTATTGTAATTAAGAAAAAGATAAATGAAGAAGAAGAACCTCTAAATGATGAAATCAAAAACATTAAAGAGTCCAAAGATCACCCCGTAGATAAGGTCATAGAAAAGCTAAACGAACAAACATTAAGGTCTCAAGTTCAAAACCAAAGTAGCTTGTTTTGTTTTGTTTCAACCATAGAACCTAAGAACACACAAGAAGCCATAAAAGATGAAAGTTGGGTAATGGCTATGCAAGAAGAACTAAATCAATTTGTTTCTAATGATGTTTAGACACTTGTCCCTCTGCCTAGTAATCAAACCATAATAGGAACAAAATGGGTTTATAAGAACAAATTAGATGCAAATAGAGTAGTGTCTAGGAACAAGTCTAGACTCGTTGCCCAAGGGTATAACCAACAAGAAGGAATAGACTTTGATGAGACCTATGCCCCCGTGGCTAGATTAGAGTCTACAAGAATACTTCTTGCGTATGCTTGTGCTAATGATCTAAAGCTTTATCAAATGGATGTCAAAAGCGCTTTTCTAAATGGTTTCATTATTGAAGAAGTATATGTAGCTGAACCTCCGGGCTTCATCGATTTTGAAAAACCCAAACATGTTTATAAATTAAAGAAAGCCCTTTATGGTCTTAAACAAGCTCCAAAAGCTTGGTATGATAGACTCAAGTCCTTTTTAATTAAACACAACTATACCATGGGGTTAGTTGACAGCACTCTTTTTACTAAGAAAAGAGAGTCACACATAATCATAGTACAAATATACGTAGATGATAATATATTCGGATCCACTTGTCAAGACATGTGTGATGATTTCTCTAAAATCATGCATGACGAGTTCGAGATGAGTATGATGGGAGAACTTAGTTTCTTTCTTGGTCTACAAATTAAACAAGTAGAAGATGGTATCTTCTTTAATTAAATACATAAAGGAGATGTTAAAGAAATTTGGTCTAGAAGAGTCGAAACCAATTAGGACACCAATGTCATCCGACACCAAACTCACAAAAGATGAAGACGGCGAATCCGTAGATAATACTAAATATCGTGGCATGATAGGTAGTCTTCTCTACCTCACGGCAAGTAGGCCGGATATCATGTTTAGTGTTTGCTTATGTGCTAGGTTTCAAGAAGACCCCAAAACATCACACCTATAAGCCGTAAAAAGAATTTATAGATACATTAATGGTACAACATAATTAGGATTATGGTATCCTAAGGGCACAGGAGTAGAAACAATTGTATATGCAGATTCTGACCATGCAGGTGATTACGTTGATAGAAAAAGTACAAGTGGGGTGTGTACTTTCATGGGACGTTGTTTAACATCGTGGTTTTCTAAGAAACAAACGGCACTAGCAATATCAACAACCGAAGCCGAGTACGTCTCCGACGGCAAAGCATGCCAACAAGCACTATGGATGAAACAAGCGTTAGTAGACTACGACATTCATCTAAGCGACATAGCCATTCTATGTGACAACAAGGGTGCCATCGACTTAAGCAAGAATCCGGTATTGCATTCTCGCACAAAGCATATAGAGATTCGTCACCACTTCTTAAGAGACAATGTTCAAAAGGGAACATTTCTATTGAGAAGGTAGCATCCGAAGATAACATAGCCGACGTCCTCACCAAACTATTGAAGCGGGAACAATTCAACCTACTTCGTCTTGGTCTTGGTCTAATGGAACACATGTCATAACTTATTTGATTCTACAAGGTATGTAAACACTAGCCTTTCTTCTTTCTGAGTCTAGGATCTCTATTTCACGCACAACTCACAAACAATACGGGAATATTCAAAACCCAAGATGAGTTTTTCACTTATAGCTTTCTTATTTTGTTTACACATTTTCAAAGAAAACTTACTTTCACAATGTTTTCTAAAAGGATGATACTTTCCCATATCAATTTCACAAAAGAAATTTCTCACCTCTAGGACAAATCGCTTTTTCATTATTAATACAAAGTAAAAACCCGTTTTCATTGCATCTCATGTCTTTTGAATGCTAAAGGGGACACATAACTAATATGTGTTTTCGGGTACATTCTTGTAAGCAACAATGAATTAGGAGCATTGATAACACGATATTACGTACTCATGTACTAAATATGTGTTTTCGGGTTATCTCAATAGGATGTTTTTATACTTCTAGTTTATTTTCTATTTCTTTTTAGGGGTCGAGATAACCGCAACTCCAAATAGTTTGCATATAGGCATACAATAGGCAAAAATGTTTCCAAAAGGAAAATTTTGTGCTGCCTGAATCACCAGACCACGGATCCCAGCCTTTATGCTGGACGGATCCCTCAAGAGAGGATCCATGGAAACCATGGAACAGAAGCTGATTTTACCTTCTTATTTTTTCACTTTGGATGAAAATTCCACATTTGTTTCTTTTTTTTGAGGAGTATGCTCTTTAATTCTTGTGTTCTCATGATCACATGTCTTGAATTCATATATAATCATTAGATTTTAATCCACATTTTGGGTCAAGCATTCATTACAATGCTTTGTTTTTCTCTATATATAGAACTCCCAAAATACTTGCATAATCCATCTCATCCTCACATACACAATACATCATGTCATCCAAAAACCCTTTAGATGAATCACCTAGTACAAACAATCATCTTCATGATACCCAAACCTTTGTATTACCACCATCCAAAATACCACAATCTAACTCTTGGATATCCACACGGATTAGTATCAGATCTTGTTGTTTAGCAAAACCAACCTTAAATGATTCATCCTCAACAAATTACTCACCACAAGATACTTCCATTATAGCACCTCCCTCATCACCAACAAGTACACCAACTTCATCACCACCTAATTAAAATCACTCTTTTGGAACTCCTTACGACTCCAACAAGATCTACCCAACCTAAAGAAAAAGAAATAGTCTTTTCAACCCCCCCCCCCCACATCACCAAATACTATTTTTCAAGATCTTGAAACATCACCACCATTAGCTCCCATCACATTACAAGAACATCTAGGTTCTTTTCCACCACCATTTACAAACATTCTTGATATTGACTCATATTTTCCTATTTTACCACCACACCTTCCGCATAACTCAAATCAAAACAACCCGGAAAACCTCCGCACTCATTACCCACATCATTTACATTGTGAACATTGCCAATCCACTAGGGAAATTGCAATAGAAGTTAGGAAAGAAATGCGTTTCATACTCAACCTCATCCTTGATCGCATCAATACCATTACTCATCAAAACCTCCATCCATAACCTTATGGAAGCATGGAAGGAATCACTACTACTATTTTTCACTTTTAGTATTATTTTTCTTTTGAAGTCATTTTCAAGAACAAGTCTTGTTCTTATTTTTACATGCTTGTAAGTGGCATAACTACCACTACAATTTGTCGTTTTATTACAAGGCCTTGTTTACATACCTTGGCTCCCAATCTTGATTCTCGGCAACCAAAAGATTATTTAAGCATGTTACTAACCTTTTTTTTGTAGGATTTTTATTTTTCTTCACTTGACGCCCCAAACAAGGGGGAGCTACCGTCAAGGGAGAGTAAGAAATATTGATAAGGTTTTAAAAGGTACCATTTTGAGGGGTCGTTTAAGTCCTTATTTGATCACTTTTGTATCCGTTATTGCTTAATATCGTTCCTTTTCACTTTTTAGGTCTCGTGAAGGCAAAATGCTGGAATGGCACTTATTTGGACGAAAAGGCGCGAATACATGAAGAAAATGGCCAAATTCAGAATCGAGACACTCACAGCTGCTGAAGTTAGAGGGTGACGGCGTCAGATGTTATTGGCGACGCCGTCCCAAAAATGTTGTGACGGGCCAGAACCCAAAACTCGTGTTTACAAGCGATGACGTCCAGTTGTAAAAGAGTAGGCCGTCGCTACTCAGACGGCCTAGATGCAATCCAGACGACGTCAGAAGCTGAAGAGGACGGCGTCACGGACACAAGGTGACGCCGTCGCAAGGTTAACGTGGCCAAGACGAAACCCTAATGGCGGCGACACGATGGCGTCACTAAACATAAGGTGACGCCGTCGCAATTGTAATCTTATATATAGAATCCGAATTTTTCAGTCTTGGTGGGGAGTCTTTGGAGTAAAAACCTAAAACCGAACCTAAGGTGTCTTGTACAGTATTTTAGGGTTTTAAACCCTATCTTACATCAAGATAAGTCTTTACTTCATTAATTCAATTATGTATTTGATTATTTGTGTGTATGCTTACATGTTCTCCATGTCCGGCTAATTTATTTGTGTGTTTGCTTAGGAAGTATGAAACTTAATTATTGAATATTGATTGGTTGTTTTCTTATCTTGGTTGATATATGATCTAGTAATGCGATAGGTCATTCGTTGTGTACTTAATGCTTGATTCATCTTTGTGAACCTTAGAATATAATTACCTGAGTAGTTGTAGGCTAAACCATCCAAAGAGCGCCTTAGAGTAGGAGTTTATCATCCCTAGTGGGTTTGTAGACAAGACCCTTTGGTAAGTTCAAAGAGTTAGGGAGAAACGCATACCCTACAACTTTAGACACACAACGCAACTAAGAATAAGACGTGACAACTCAACCATCAATAGGAGATAATTAAGGAGTAATACAAACTAAGTAAACACATCTTTAAACTATCATACGAGCACACATTAATTAGACGTAGACTCCCACAACCTTAGTTTAGATAATTAGATAATAGTAGAGTAATCGGTAGAAATACCAACCCCCCAAATCCAATACCCGAGATTCGTACTTTTCCATTTCATAAAATATAAAAATATAAAAAATAATCTTCCTCAACCTTAACCTTAGTGTAGTAACTCCTTACTAGCATTCCTATTCCCCTAGAGAACGATATCAATACCCGTGGCTTACCCTAATTACTACACTACAACGATTAGGTTCACTGCCTAGGGTGTTATAAAACTTGCTCGAAGAAAAGGAAGTTTCCTTGACCCCGAACGACGCGTGTAGCGTTACCAAGTTTTTGGCGCCACTGCCGGGGAATAGAATAGCTAGTTAGTGGTCCACCTCGTTTAGGTTCTTTGCTTGATTCCTATCAAGTAAACTTTTTTCTCATTTTTTTAACTTTCTCTTAGTCTATCCTCCTTCTTCGTGACCTTTGTTCGTAATCCCATCACTTTTTCATCATGGAAGATGATAACCCACTACCATTCATCAACCCACCACCAAATGACCCGCCAAGAGCCCGTACTCTTGGTGAATACTCGAGACCAAGCCACCTAGGCTATAGGAACACCATTGAGCTTCCCGACCAAGCCCAAACTACGGCCCTGCGATCCGACACCATCCGGTTGGTGCAAAACGGATGTGCATTCCATGGACTTCGTTCCGAAGATCCAAACCAGCATCTGAGGGATTTCCTCAAAATCGTCGATTCCATCGACCTTGATGCTACTACTCGGGAGACCACGCGCCTGCGTCTCTTCCAATTCTCTCTACGGGACCAACCTAGTAATTGGCTTGAGCGACTTCCCGCCGGCTCCATCTCAAGTTGGGATGATCTTACTTCTCGCTTCCTTGCTCAATTTTTCCCACCGGGGAGAACTACTAAGCTTAGGAATGACATCTTGATGTTCCAACAACGTCAAGGTGAATCTCTCTACGAAGCATGGACCCGATTCAAGGACTTACTTCATAAAGTCCCTCATCACGGCATTGATCTTTGGCTCCAAGTCTAAATCTTTTATGATCATGTCAACTTCCCCACTAAGCGATCCATTGACCAAGCGGCCGGTGGAAAACTTAGTGAACTCACCGCGGAAGAATCATGGGAAATAATAGAGGACCTCGCCCTCTATGACAACGAAAGTTGGGATGACCCCCGTGAACTGCCCAAAACCGTTAAGGCAATCTCCTTGCCTTCCATCAACTCACAACCTTCCGACCGTAGGATGATCGAACTTGAAGATCAAGTTAGATTCCTCATGAGTTCCTACAAAAATCCTAAGTCCTCACGACAAGTGAATCAAATCACTCTACCTTGTGAGTTATGCAGTGGTCCCCATGACACTCGTGATTGCACAAGGCTCTCCGAACAAGCTTTTGCGGACTACGCCTCCATACGTACCGACGGAGCGGGAGATAAGTGGTACACTTTCAAACCCGAACAAAACAACTTAGGAAACTCATACAACCCCTCATGGAGAAATCACCCTAACCTTAAGTGGAACCAAAACTCAAGCACACCTCAAAGCTCATCTAGTTCGCCTACTAGGTTCAATTCTTCTAATACCGGGAACCCCCCTAATCTTGAGGCAATTGCATCTAGATTTTTGTCATCCCAAGAATCTCGATTGAATAAGCTTGAAGCCGATTTTAAGCAAAAACAAAGCGAGATGACAACTGATAACACTCAGATTGTGCATGTTTTTAGTAGCATTGTGTGTACTTTTATATCTGTTATTTGGTTATATTTGTGTGATTTTAGCACTTAATCGTATCTAGATATGTTTGTCTAGCATTCATAACCAAGTGCAGGGAAATGAAGGAAAATGTGGAAATATGCAGTTAATCGAAGATTCCCGTCTCAGTTAAGCTAAATCCCAAGTACCTTTGAAGACCTTAGTGATTGAAGAACCAAGTTCTACAAGTCAGAGTGAAGAGAGAAAGTTCAAGTTTCTTATCTCAGAAGATCCAACCGGATCCGGTTACACCTTCAGCCGGATCGGTTGGCATTTGGTCGGAATACATGTTTTTGCCATGACCGACCGATCGGTCGCAACCCGCAACCGGATCGGTCGGTGTGTTATTATTGAAGACCAACCGGATCGGTTGGTCGTATGACCGATCCGGTTGGAGAAGCTGCAGTTGTCAAATCTTCATCACTAAGCTTCCCCTTTGCATCCAAACGATTCTAGGTCCTTCTCTTGGTGTATTCTAGTCCCTTCCTTACTCCTTGGAGGCCAAGTCAAGCATTTAACACCCTAGGCCTTGGAATTAGTATAAATAGAGGCTAATTGTGAGCATATTAGACACACTTCAATTACAAAGCTCTCTACTCATCAAACCAAGCCTTAACCTCCTGAAATTCGTCCTTAGAAATCCAGAGAAGTTTGGAGTTCCAGAAGTTCCACCGTTGGAAGCCGAAACACTAAGAAGTCCACCACGATCCTTTGGGAATCATTACTTCATCATTTGTAATCTTATTCCAAGCATTGTAAGACTTTTAATCATGTTTTCTAATGATCAAAGTTATGAGTTTATGTTCATGTTTGCTATGAGTGGCTAGTTTCTTTATACACTTGCTTAAATGATGTTGATTGTCATATGATTAGTTAGTGATTGTGTTAACATGTTTTAATTCAATTTCAAGTTGATTCTAAGATCCAATTGTGCTAAAGTTTTATAGTGACATTTGTTAATCAAGTTTGGCTAATTGATAATAATCGTTGGGGTCGAAAGAACTTCGTATTATTCAACTAGTCATAATCATTTTGTCTATGGATGATTGTTTTTACCCATTATTCTTGATTATACAAAGGAACTAAGGTGTGGTTGTAATAGAAACGCTTTTTGATTATCAAATTGGATTGGTTGGAAACATCTAAATGGTCGTAAGATTAGTTGTTGAAAATTAATTGTAGCCTTTTGTCTATGATCGGGTACCTTTTGTATTGAGCATTTCTTAAGCAATTTGATGAACAAGTGGATGTTTTTGTGTTTAAGTTTATTGAAGTAGACTTATGAAACTTGAATTGATCTTGAATTGATTGGTTAAACTTAATGCTTGTTTTTATAAACTAAACTCTTGATCAAAGTTTGACTTGTAAGAACAATAGATTAGTACACCAACTAATTATCATAACCAACATGTTAAGTAGTTAACACAATCACATTAATCTATGATATGATACTAGTTTAAGCAAGTGTAGTTTTTAATCATCTGAATTTCATTATATATTTGCTTTATTATATGTTTTTGATCGACTCCGTTAATTCAAACTTGTGCTCTGATTCACTCAAATCCCTGCGAACGATCCCGACTTACCTTCATAATCTTGCTATAACGGACGAGTATACTTGCTCGTATGTGTTATTGGTAATATTGGTAATTCACCTTTTATAAATTTAAAACTTGCACCTACCGGGCACATCAACAACCAAGCTTGATGCCCTCTTAAAAGATTTCAATGAGCGGGAAGTGGGAGCACTCCCAAGTGATACCATAAAGAACCCAAAAGTGAATTCGATTGCATCGAATTCATGTTCTAGTTCACCATGGGAGAGTGCACATCCATGCCCCTCCCACCCAACGGTTCACTCGGTAAATGCTATCAAAAAGGGTTCCAAGCCATCCAAGAAATACCAAGGCCTGGCACCTTTGGTAAAGCCTACTCTTGAGAAACCCGTCAGCCAAGAATCCAAACCTAGTTTAGAGGAGGAGTACAAGGAACTCCATCAAGAAAAACCGATTCTTGAAGTCTTAGCTCATGCACCTTATTATAATGCTTTAAAAGAAAAATATGAGTTAGAACTTAGGCTTGGAAAACATGGGTCCGCCTTTGTGCAAAACAACTTACCTAAGAAGCTAGACGATCCCGGGCTATTTACTCTTCCATGTAGACTTGGAACTTCCAAACCACTAGATGCTCTAGCCGATTTAGGATCATGCATCAATCTTGTTCCGTTGTCCCTCCATAGAAGCCTTAACTTAGGTAAAATTGAACCAACGGAAACCATCTTAGGTCTAGCGGACGGTAGTATAGCACGTCCGGTAGGAATAATAAAAGACATGGTAGTACATGTAGGAGAGTTGACTCTTTTGGCTGACTTTCATGTGCTAGACATGAATAAGGACCCGACATGCCCATTACTAGTTGGAAGAGGATTTTTAGCTACCGCTAGTGCCATCATCGATTGTAAGATGTCCAAAATAGTGGTAGGGGAGGGGAGTGCTAGATCCGTTTACGATGTTAAAAAGCATACATACTACAAGGATGAGGAAATCCCACAAGAGATAGGGTTGGATAGAGAGCCTTCTAGATATGGACCGTGGATTGATAAGAACATCATAGGCCCCCAAAGACCTTTTTACCTAGATAAAGCCTTTGCTAGTGCAGGAACTTTCCAAGAACAAGAATTGGCTAGGGACATAGAAGTGAACCCGTTCGAGGACGCCTTAGTATTTAGGAAGATGACCGAGTTCCTAGGAAGCTTGCCCGTTAACCTTGTCATGAATAAGTGGATAGTTGAGAAATCTGAACACAAGTGGGATTGGAATAGACCGCCTAGTGATGGTAATGGAAGGTGGCACATTAGGATACAAATCTATGATCCCGATGGTGAGATGTTTGAAAAGGCATATTTAACCAAACGTACTACTAGGAACTTGAATGATAAGTTTGATCCTTACGACATTGTTGAGGATAGACTTACGTATATCGGTACGTAGGAGCACGACTATGAGTCTAGCTACAAGACTCTTAAATAAAGAAAAGCGCTTTGTGGGAGGCAACCCATGTTTAATTGTTTGCTTGTTAGTGTCATATATATTTTATTAATTGTTTATCCTCATGTTTAAATTTGTAAAAATGCTTTATTTTGTTTTTAACCTCGTCTTAATTGCATATAAAGGTATTTTACATAAGGGATAAGTGTAGGGAGGATTACACACGTTTTCTAAAGAAACGTAAACATGAGAATAACAATTAACTAAAAGATATTTATGTTTGTTTGTTCGAGTCAAATGCTTGTATCGAGTCATAATGGATGTTTTTGCAGAAATTTTTCCAGATTCTAAAGATGTAAATTTTCCAGAATTTTTTCCAGAAAATCGCAGACCAGTTTTTGTCAGGATAACCTGACGGCATCAGGATTGCAACCTGACGGCGTCAGGAAGGAGTAAAAACATCAGATTACTTTTTTCTCGTTTTCTGAGCTACTTATAAATTTTTGGAATTTTCCAGGTCTTAATTTTCTTAGAAATTCTGTAAACATCAATTCCACAAGCATTATATCCTAGTTTAAATCGAGTCTTATATATATTATTACCGCCGATTTTACGCGAAGGTTTCATTTGTTTTCTTCAAGTATGCAGGTTTAGTTTGTCAAGAGGAAGTTACATAAGATTGGAAGGAGCTTTTCACGCAATAATTCTTCTTGAAAAGGATTTAACCACCACTTTACACGGATCCTACTTAGCTAATCAGGGGAGTATTAGTTTCTTTCGTTTTTAATTACCTTCTTTTATCATAACTTTGATACTTTCGGGGAACATTGGGGACAATGTTCAGTTTAAGTGTAGGGAGGGAAAATAAAACGGGAACTTTGAAACTATGCTTATCCTTGATTATTTGCTTTGTCCAATTGCACTTTTGTAATAAACCATGAGAAAATGTCGGTTAGGGTAATTTTGGCACCAAATTTAAAATTTTTCATGACATATAGGAGTAGGCCATTAGTCTTAACAAAAGCGTCTCATGGATAGGAAGTTGCATGACTAGCACAAAAAACCCTTTACCACCCAAATTCCACCAAAATGTGAGGATCGCCCTTAGATTAGTTGGAATTAAAGCATTCATCTTTAATGCTTAGAGTGTGAACCGGTTGTATATTAGATTCTAGAACTTGTTTTGTGATGCATTCCGAGATCGCAAGTGAGGCTATACTTGTGTAGTTAGGAATAACTAAATGATAAGAGGCATTAGGATAACCCTTGTTTGATACCTGTAATATAATTACTTCTTCCACATCGGTTGAGTAATTCCCCCACACCCTTTTGCGTTGTACTCATTTTTAGTACACGATACCCCTAGTTAACCCCTCAGAGCCTATCCTTTTCGCGGTTCTCGTGATGTTTCGGTTTCTCCGGAATATCAATGAAGAGCATTGTTTACACCCCACCCCCAAATATACACCCAAATCGCCTTAGCCTACCCCTTATGCACTCACTTTTAGTGCAAAATGTTTGTTATCACCTTAAACCCTTAGTTCAATTATCTAGTTGCTTGCATAAGTTGCTAAGTCGAGTCATATCCTTTGTATACAGTTTTGGGACGATTGGGATTCATGGGAAAAGTTAAAGTTTATGAAATGACGGGAAGGGAACGTTAAATTCAAATTCCCTTTGTTTGCGTAATAATGTACCCCAAGTGTTTTGATCTTTTCAATTCGGGTCAAATTAGTGTTAGAGTAATAAAAACTCAAGTGTAGGGATATGCTTATAAATCCCTATTATTTTGATGTTATCGTAGAGGATGGTAGAGTAAAAGTGTATGAAAAAAAAAAAAATAGAAAAAGAGAAAAAGAAAAAAATATATAGAGTAAAAAAAAAATACGGGCTACCATCCTATATCTATCCTTTAAGTTTATGTTTGTTTATTTCCGTTACGTAGAGTTTAGAGTGTCGAGTCTTGGCTTAGCAATGCCATTCTTCATATGCATTTAACATAGAGATTTTTGACTTGCCACCACTAAATAGCCTATCCCACCAAACCCTTATTTCCCTACCGTAAGCCTAACATTACAACCCTTTAAAGACCTCTTTGATAGATGCGTTTACTAGTTCTATGTGTGTTGATTCATGGGGTCGAATAACTTTTGCACGTGCTCTTGTGGAACTATCATCAGATTCTGAACTTAAACATGTGGTGACTATGGCGATCCCTAAAAAGGACGATAGTGGTTTTACTACGGCACGTATCAAGGTGGAATATGAATGGAAGCCTCCACATTGTGCGGAATGTAAAGTGTTTGGGCATGATACTGATTGTTGCCCTATGAGTATTAAGGAGCATAATGATGTTGCTCCCAACTCGAATGAGGAAGCACATGATGATGGGTTTAAGGTGGTGCAGAATCGGAAGTCCAAACCTAATGGTACAAAGATGACTAGTGGTATTAATATGGGTAAGGGTCCTAGATTTGCGCCTAGGAAGCAGGTTTATGTTGCAAAGACGAAGACACCAGCTGCTGCTAGTGTTAATGCTAAAGGTACACCACTTAATACGTCAAACTCTTTTGGGGCTCTTGGGGTGGATGATGAATCAGATATCCCAAGTACTGTAGTTGATTCTACTACTGATGCGGCGAAGACTGAGAAGTCCTCTGGTATTACTAAGGAAGCAGGTATTGATGGTTCTCGGGGGAAGGACCCTCGTGTTGATATTGGTATGGCATCTAAAGCCTTCGGAGACTGTTTCTTCTGCATCCAAGGTTAGTACTTCTGGTACTACTAAGGAAGCAGGTATTGATGGCTCTCGGGGGAAGGACCTTGGTCAGGCGTCTAAGTCTTCGGAGAATGGGACTTCTTCTGCTGCCAAGCTTGTGAGTGATTCAATGGGATCAATGGATGTTGGTTCTACTCCCATAGCTGAGAAAATTGGTAAGCTTGAAAAGCTAATTATTGATGGGAAAGCTACTCTTGTGGATGATGATGGTCTACCTATTCCGGCTACCTCTTCTACTAAGAGAGCCAACCCTTTTTCTAAAGTGGGAGAGATTGTGGTATCTGATTCTGAAGATGAGGTTGTTGCTAACCCATTTGATGAGTCTGTTAATATTTTTGGTGGTGGACACGAGTTTGAAGATGAGTATGATGACTATGACTTCGACGACTATGCAAAACAGGTTCGTGATCTTCCGGGGAATTTGGATACCTTTAATGCCATGTATGGCACAAAGTTTCAAGGTCCTAGGAAGTAAATTCATTTTGTTGTGTCATATGTTATCATTTGAGTAGTGGTTTGTTTTCTTGTTTAGAGAATTGGAAGTGTCTGGTTATGTAAGCTTTATGCCTATGTAACGGGCTGAGATATGGGACTTCACTCATATCCATTGTACTTAAACGTTTATTTGGTTAATATATTTACCAGGGTGCAGGATTACTCCCCTTTACCCAAAAAAAAAAATAGTCTTTCCTAGGTGCTTACGCCAAAGCGATGGAGGTTTGATCTATTCTCAAGCCTATGGTAATCTATGTACTAGGACCGGTTAATGAGTGTTTATCTTCCATTTCCTATTTGTTATATTTCATATATACACCCGAGAGAGATGTGAGTATCCAAACACCCCATGTGAGGTGCTAGTATGTAATTTCCGTGCTTGTTATGACTTTTGCGGGGCTTATATGTGTTGTGGACCATTTTAAATTAATGCTTTATGACCCCTAACTTATAAATTAATTGGCTAAAAGCACATTTGCTTGAGGACAAGCAAATAACAAGTGTAGGGATATTTGATAAGGTTTTCAAAGGTACCATTTTGAGGGGTCGTTTAAGTCCTTATTTGATCACTTTTGTATCCGTTATTGCTTAATATCGTTCCTTTTCACTTTTTAGGTCTCGTGAAGGCAAAATGCTGGAATGGCACTTATTTGGACGAAAAGGCGCGAATACATGAAGAAAATGGCCAAAGTCAGAATCGAGACACTCACAGCTGCTGAAGTTAGAGGGTGACGGCGTCAGATGTTATTGGCGACGCCGTCCCAAAAATGTTGTGACGGGCCAGAACCCAAAACTCGTGTTTACAAGCGACGACGTCCAGTTGTAAAAGAGTAGGCCGTCGCTACTCAGACAGCCTAGATGCAATCCAGACGACGTCAGAAGCTGAAGAGGACGGCGTCACAGACACAAGGTGACGCCGTCGCAAGGTTAACGTGGCCAAGACGAAACCCTAATGACGGCGACACGACGGCGTCACTAAACATAAGGTGAAGCCGTCGCCATTGTAATCTTATATATAGAATCCGAATTTTTCAGTCTTGGTGGGGAGTCTTTGGAGTAAAAACCTAAAACCAAACCTAAGGTGTCTTGTACTGTATTTTAGGGTTTTAAACCCTATCTTACATCAAGATAAGTCTTTACTTCATTAATTCAATTATGTCTTTGATTATTTGTGTGTATGGTTGCATGTTCTCCATGTCCGGCTAATTTATTTGTGTGTTTGCTTAGGAAGTATGAAACTTAATTATTGAATATTGATTGGTTGTTTTCTTATCTTGGTTGATATATGATCTAGTAATGCGATAGGTCATTCATTGTGTACTTAATGCTTGATTCATCTTTGTGAACCTTAGAATATAATTACCTGAGTAGTTGTAGGCTAAACCATCCAAAGAGCGCCTTAGAGTAGGAGTTTATCATCCCTAGTGGGTTTGTAGACAAGACCCTTTGGTAAGTTCAAAGAGTTAGGGAGAAACGCATACCCTACAACTTTAGACACACAACGCAACTAAGAATAAGATGTGACAACTCAACCATCAATAGGAGATAATTAAGGAGTAATACAAACTAAGTAAACACATCTTTAAACTATCATACGAGCACACATTAATTAGACGTAGACTCCCACAACCTTAGTTTAGATAATTAGATAATAGTAGAGTAATCGGTAGAAATACCAACCCCCCAAATCCAATACCCGAGATTCGTACTTTTCCATTTCATAAAATATAAAAATATAAAAAATAATCTTCCTCAACCTTAACCTTAGCGTAGTAACTCCTTACTAGCACTCCTATTCCCCTAGAGAACGATATCAATACCCGTGGCTTACCCTAATTACTACACTACAACGATTAGGTTCACTGCCTAGGGTGTTATAAAACTTGCTCGAAGAAAAGGAAGTTTCCTTGACCCCGAACGACGCGTGTAGCGTTATCAAATATGTAGACTACTTTTTCCTCCAAGGGTTAACTTTTTGTTTCGACAAAAAGGGGGAGAAGAAGTAAAACTTAGGGGCTTTCAAAACTTACATCTATTCTTAAGTTTTACTCATCATAACATTATGTTTTGTCATCAACAAAAAGGGGGAGATTGTTAATACAAATAAACCGTAAAAACGTTTATTAATATTTTGTGATCTCTTTGTATTTTGTTGATAACAAATATAATGTTGTCTTAAGTATAATTATGAGGATACATGTTATTTTTGTAAAGCATTTACATATAGTCTTTTAAATACAAAAATGTAGTAATTAAGCATTTGTTGTAATAGTTTATTAGGATGGGTAAAAACCATAACCCATGGATCTTAACCCATACCCAAGAAGACTAGATACAATGTATACTTAGATACATTGAATTTAAAGAAAACCCATGGACCAACCCATAACCCAAGACCCATAACCAAAAAACCCATGGGCAAAGAGGAGCGTTCCACGGATCCCTAGGTTTACACTAGACGGATCCCAAGTGGAAGGGATCCGTGGGATCCGGGGAACAGTGAGGAAATTTGCCTATAAATAGAGAGCCGTTTCTTCATTCTAACTCACCCCTCTTCTTACTAAATCTCTCATACACTCTCATTCTCTTCTAACATATAGATCACTTGATCTAGATAGTTGTTCTTCTTTCTTTCTATTTGTGATCCTCATATAGGTCCTTCTCTAAGGCGAGATCAAGAGCATTTTACAAGTCATCCAAGCAAGGGGTCCTTGATTGATTTGTCACTCCGCAACATTTCTGTAGCAAAGATCTTGTATTTGATATTTCACATATTTGTTGTGTAATAGTTGTGTTGGTTTGTACAGGATAAAGTGTAAGTAACGTTGTGAAGGCTTCTCCGCCAAGTGAAGGAGTTTGTTGACATAGTGCTTGAACTCTTGAGTAGGTTACTCGGGGAGTGGAGTAGGGCAAGGAAGGTGTCCTTGTAGCCGAACCACTATAAATCGGTTGTGTCATTTCTATCCCTTAACTTTATTTAATTGCTTGCATTGTCATTAGATCTATACGCTCTCAACATCCATAAGATTTCACATAATATCAGATCTAAAGTTTTTGAAATCAACTTAAAATCGGCAAAACTATTCAACCCCCCTTCTAGTTTTCCACAAAAACTAAGGATGGAAATGCGGCTTTGGCTCATAGCCGAGTATTTGTAGGAGAGCTCCGGGAATCAAAGGTAAGAGAAACATTTGTGGAGGCCATTTTGTGACAAGGTTGGCAAGGAATCTTGGGTATTACAATATTAGAGAGTTGGCTAAGTGTGTAGAGCCAAAGTTTTGTGAGATTTGGAATGCAAATGGTTTTGGAAATGCTTTGAATAAGAAGACAAAAACGTTGGGATCATGAATTGAACCACAACAACAACAACCACAACCACCATAGCAGCAAGGAAATGTGCCAATGGGCAATATACCGATGGGAAACATGCAAACGGGTACGTTCGGTAGTTTTGACTCAGGTTTGGGAGAGTGGAACCAACATTTGAATGAGATTGAGTGTAGGATCGTTTGGAGAGACTCGATGATGTTGAGAAACAATTACATAAATGATTATTCAATGCCTATTTTTCAACACATGGCTCAAGAAGCTAATTACGAGTTGCCACCCTACAATCCACCCAGTGTTCCACCATATCCTTTCCCTTACACCTCTTATCCTGGACCCTATCCGTATCCATATCCTGGCTATGCACCATTTCTTGACCCAGTGCCCGCATATGGTAGATTACCCGAGGTTGGAAGGTCAAGCTATGATGTGGGAGGATCTTCATCAGGAGTTGGAGGAACGAAGAAGAAGAGGAGAGTTCGTTCGGAGTTTGTGGATGAGCACTATGTGTCTGAAAGTGATGACGGAGAAGATGATGATGATGATGATGATAAAGGTGATGAGATGAGTGAGGATGACAAATGATCGTGGATCATTCTTGATTTATGGTTTCAAAAACAATGGTTATCATGTGTTGAACAATATTATCTGATGATGTACCCTCCGAGTAGCTCGAAGGACACTCCTCCGAGACGTGTCAAAGCCCTTCCATACGAAGGCCCAAGTTAGGATTCCAAAATATCCATAGGCGTCAAACCACTCGTTAGCACGAAGGTTACCTAAGGGGAATTCGCCATGTGAAGCCCTAAGCCCTTCGGGGTATGGCTGACGAAGGAACAATGGATAAGGGAACTTCCTGGCTTGGTCAAACCCACGATCTCCCTCTCTCTCTTGGCTTCCCTGTCAAGTCTGAGAACGTGGATCACTAAGCCCTAGCGGTTACCCACAATCATGGGACGCCCCCATGATCTCCGACATTCATGCATAAGTGCTCTCAACCCTATTTCATTCACTATAAATAGGTTGGACGGGCAATGGATTATGGTATGCTCATTTCACACTCATTTATTTACTTACACACACTTAAACAACCATAACTCATACTTACTCTCACGCCGGAGGTGGTTCGCAGGGTCCTACCCCTACGCAATCACTTAACGTAGTGTTTCATATTTCTTATTCTTAGATGACAGGCAAGTCTTTGCTGGAACATACACCCCTCATTACTTTGATCCTCATTGAAGCCTGGTAGTGCAATCTTTTGTACAATCAGTGGTGCCATCTGTGGGACCACTACTATTAGTCCCGTAATCACCCAGTCCTAATACCCTAACCGACTACACTACTTTTCCGGCATGGAACCAAGAAGAGAAGATACACCTCCACCTGGTTTCTCTACCCTGATCCCACTCAACACAACTAACACCGATAATCTCGCCCCCATAATAGCCTCAACCTTTACCACACGATCTCGTTTGGAAACTACTCCCGTACATCATGCCTCAACATCCGCTAACCCTATTCCAGAAATTACTCTCGCCTTCGTTGAGGCAAACTTTGAGGCCTTAGATTCTTTGCTAATGGGCCCATAAGAGACAGGTTCACAACACTGAAATGTGGAGGGAGTTGGAATACTCCAGTGAGGAGTATGACGAGGAGATTGAAATAGAGTATAGGCCTCTACCTGTTAGCAGGGGGCGCTCGACCCTGCGAAATGGTTCTCCTTCCATCAGAAGGCTAAATGGAAGGACCGTGGGTTTTGAAGAAGGACCCAGAGGAAATCCGGGAAGAAGGGAAAGAATGCATGGTGAAAGAAGGAGCGAGAACTCCAACGGAGGAAGCGACCAGGTAGGAAACGGAGGGGTAAACCTACCCCCTCTTCTAGCTGCCCATACCCCCTCTTATGTTTTTCGAGTGTCGGAGGCCACCTCCATACTCCGGCATGAATCATTTACCTCCTCCGAGAATGAACCCCTACCTACCTGCTCAGACCTACAATACTTACCCTCCAAATAGTTCACTCCCCAACCTGAATTACCAGCAAATGCCCTATGCACAAGTTCCTACGCAATCGATGGGTGTAAACCCTTCGTACCAACCCGCTGCTGTCTAACCTACCTACACACAGCCATTTCCTAACCCGTATAATCCTACACCTGTTTATCCACCTCCATACAACCCTTACTGTGCCGAAGCCTTTGGAGCTTGCACACCTTTCGTGAAGTGGATCGAAGACTACCCCCTACTTGATGGTGTAAAGATGCCTACTCATATAGGCACCTTCGATGGGAAAGGCGATCCCGATAACTTCCTCCACTTATTCGAAGGCGCTATCAAGATGCAAAAGTGGGTCATGCCTGTAGCATGCCACATGTTCACTTATACGCTCAGAGACTCTGCGAGAATATGGTGGAATGGACAGAAGTTGGGGAGCATTATAAGTCTAGACGATCTTAAGGCTAAGTTCCGGTTACACTTTAGCCAGTAGAAGAAGTACACCAAGACTCACCTAACCGTGCACACCATCAAGCAAAGGGACAACGAAAGCACAAGGGCCTTCGTTACCAGGTATACTGATGAAACTTTGCAAATCCTAGGGTTGCACGAAGATCAGAGGGTCTATGGCTTCGTAGATGGCCTTCGGACTCGATGCTTGGTGGAATACCTATCCACCGATCTTCCTAACACATACAAGGCCTTGATCGAAAAGGCTTACACCTGGATTGAGTCTAAAGAGGTAGCAGCAAATGGGGCTCCGATAGAGCAAAAAGAAGCGTGTGACAAATTCTCCAGAGGGTCCTCCTGGGAAGGATCCAAGAACAAGAAGAAGAACAGAGACCGCTTCACTCCATACAACAAAGGTTCGAACCATGGACTCCTGGCGAACTTGGTCAAATCTCCCCGAGAGATTCTGGCTACTGAGAAAACTGCAAAGTCCTTCGATCCGCCACCTCGGATGACAGCACGAAGCAAAGCCAGAGACATGTCCAAGTACTGCCATTTCCATGAAGATCATTGATGAGTATGCAAATACTCATCATTTTTGTACCTTTTAGTCTGCAAAAAACATCTGAAAATACTCAGAAATGCATCAAAATGATAAAAATATCACAAATAAGTGTTTTATGTGTTTCAAATGCAAAAATTCCAAAAGCAGGTGAAAAACGTATCAAGTTTGCATAATTTGCAGTTTTAGTCCCCCAAGTTTCAAAAGTTGTCAAAACTAGTCCCTGGTAATTCAAAACTTGTAAAATATCATTAAAGGTCCTTGGGGATTCACAAGTTGTTCGAAATAGTCCTTTGAAGTTAAAATTGCATATTTACAACTTTGGTCCCTCAACTTTGAAAACTGTCAAAAATGGTCCCTGGGTTATTTAAAATGGAAAATTAATAAATATAACCCTTGTACTATTAATATATGGCATAATCGGTCCTTGTGTTAAACTTTAGAAAAATTGCAGGTTTAACCCCTCAACTTTGCGCAAATTACAATTTTGGTCCTTGTGATAACTACAAACCAAACCGGACCCTAAATTGTATTAACCCAAAATATAAATAAAACCCAAAACACAAACCCAGCAGCCCAATGCAACACACAAGCCCAAGCCCAAGTAACTTGAACCTTGGACCATGACCCTTGACCCTTGAGCCAGTTCAAAATCCCACTTGAACCCCCATTTTGAACCCCTTCCTTATTAATAAATAAAACACAGCCAAACCCATCTTTTCTTCTTCCTCCCACACACTGTAAAACCATACCACCTTATCACCCACAGTTTCTTCACCACCTCACCACTTATCCTTAACTTTCATCCTTTCCACCTCCACAACATACCAAAGTGCATTGATTGCAAAAATTAGGCCAAAAGTGGATTTGAGGGCTGAGATTAATTCAACCAATCCAAGGGCTAGAAGTGAAGAGAAAAGCTTTTTGATAACTAATAAAAGGGATTGAAGACAGAAGAAAAGTTGTCCCAGTTTTTTAGACCAATTCGTAGTGTAACTTGTAATTCAATTTTAAGTCTTATGCAAAAATAGTGCTGGGTTTTGTTAATTATGTATTGTATGAATCATATTAATCATATTTCAAGTGTTTTTAATCATCAATTCCATGTTTCCAGTCAAAACTGTTTTTCCCGCCAAAAGTGTTCTTGTTTGATTTTCATGTTATAATCTGAAATAGTTGTTGAAATAAGCTCTTATGAGCTTATTGAAGTTAATTAAAGAAGTATTGAGAGGTTCCTAAGGTTCTAATTTCATTTTGAAGAAAAGTCAACGAAAGTCAAACTGAGTCAATAAAAGTTAAAATCTGCATATAAGGTTCTGGATTGCTGGAATGATATTATATATGGGTTGTTTGTGATAGAAATTGGGTTGAGATCAGAGTAGGATAGTGGTTCTTTGATTTTGAGTGGCAAGCCATTTTGGCTAGGACATCTGTAAGTACTGATCATTTTGAATGTTATCTCATTTCTGTCAATTTGCATCAGTAGATTTAGTTAGTATTAGTGTTTAGTTACTGATTTATCTACATCATTTAGGTACTATAAATCTGTCATAGTAGTAATCATAAGCTTAGAACTTAGTTTTGGTTGTTAAAATTTGCACTTTTGTCTATTCACCAGTGTTTGGCATAAGCATCTTTACTGAGATATAGGTTCTAGTAGAGATCAAGTTAGGTTGCATCAGTCTCATATAGCATCATTAAGTCATATCCTATCATTATTTTGCATCCTAGTTTAGCTTAAGTCAAAATTTAGTTTAAACTGCCCTTGTGATTCAAATCAGTTAGTATCAAGTTATCAACTAGTGAGATTTTGCATTTAGGTTTAGAATCAGTAGAACAAGCTTGCATTAGTTCATTATAGCATTTAGTGTTAATTTCAATCCATTAAAGTAGATCAAAATCTCATAAAAGTAAAACTGCATGTTTTCTTAAAAAGTCAAAATTTCATAGAAACCCGTTTTTGAATAAACTTGTGAATTTCATGTAGGACTTAATATTAGGAGTGAAGACTTGTGCTTTTGGATATTTGTCATTCTGTTGCTTGTCTTCATCATAGTATTTTTTATAATTTTTAGTTAGTGTTGTAAACTGCTTATTTGCTAGCTTCTTTTAAGCTCTTTTTCACAAACCTTCCTTTTTGCTTGTTTCTTATTTCTGCTTATTTAGTGTGTTTTTCTTGTTGTTGTTGTTGCTTATTCTAAGTTCCCATAACTTGTTTATAGCTTATTCAACCTTCGGTTCAGTAGTGGTAGCTTTTTATTAGCTTATGCAAGCTTAATAGCTCATTTTGACCCATTTCCATTGCAAGTACAAATAGCTTCTACTTTTGCATTTTTAGTTTCCACAATTTTAGTCCTTATTAGCTGAAATTATGGATTTAGACACTTTGGTTGGTAGTGGTTTTCATGGTGATTTTATTTTATTTTTAGGAATTTTATAAGCTAGCTTAATCAGGGCTTAAAGTAGGGCTATAAGGGCTGTTTGGCACTAGTGCTTAAATAGAACCAAATCATTATAGTTTGAATATTAGAGGTTTAGGATAGTTGAATAGGTTAGTATTAAGTATATTTTGCATACTCTAGCTGCTGTGATCATTTGGTGCTCATTTGGTACTTATAGCTTATTTTTAGTGCTTATTTATAAGCACTTTTCACTACAGAACCTAATTCTTTTACACCTGCACCACTTTTATTATTTTTCCTATATTTAGAATAATATTTTAGAATTTTCCTGAATTTTTCATAATTTTTCATCACTGTTTGCTATTTTTCTTATTTTAAATCAGTTTTTAAGACTTTTTAAATAGCTTTTAATACAAATAAATCAGAAAAGCTTCAAAAAAATAATTTTTCAATTTTAATAGATTAAGATAAATATAAAAAGCAAAAAAAATAATTTTTCCTAGTTTAATTTATAATTTTAGCCATTTAATTAGTTTTAAATAATGTTTAATTCATAGAAAATAGAAAAATAATCATCAAAATACAAAATTAGTTTTGAAAATTCTATTTAGTCATTGCAGATTTTTGATAAATAGTTTCACAATTTTCCTCTTTAATTTCATAATTTCTAGTATTTTAGATTAGTTTTAAAAGTTTAAAATTAGTTTTTAAATCAAATAAATTCCAGAAAAATCCTAAAAATTAGTTTTAAATCATAATAAAGTTTTAAATTGCATTTTTAGAGTAAAAGTGATTTTAGATCATTTTTAGGTTTTAAACGTTAATCAATTTTAAATATAGAATTAAAATGACTTCAAAGTCTTTATTAGATTTACTTTCCTTAGTGTAATCACTCAAAACCCCTTTCCTGTTCAATATCACCCGATCACAGATTCGTTGTATTACAGTTTACACACCTCGTTGAGACTTAACGACCCGGGGATACACTAAACTCCTCTTGACTTAATTGCATTATGTTCTGAGCTGTTTGACTTTTATGGTTGACCATTCACAAGTGGATTGACTAATAAAAGATACACCGTTCGGAGCGAATCAAAATTTGGCGCCGTTGCCGGGGAGGTGTGCTGCGTACTACGAATTTGAAGCATCAGTGATTGTTGAATATACACCCATTGTATATTTACCATCCTTGTTCATATTTTCTTATTATTATTATATAAAAACAAAACGGTGCCTGAAAACATTTTAAAATCAGTTTTCAACAAACACAAAAACCCAAAAATATTTTCTTTCTTATATTTACAAAATGTTTATCCAAAAATCCAAAAATATCCATCTTTACCCTCTCACATCTTTGATTCTTCATCCCAACCCCTCTGTAAACCTTTGATTCTTTCCTATGTCGTATCCACACCATTTTGGTTGCCAATGGTGTGGTGGTCATCATAATGGTGGGAATTGTCCCGGCTGTAGCATGGTAGAATCAGGAGATGAGTCTGTCTATAACCAAGATCCTTATTTTTACCATGACACGACTGATTTATTCCATCAGCTACCACATCATGAGATTCAGGCATATTTATGTGAATTTTGTGGAGGTCTTCACCAAGGATTTAAGTGTCAATCCGGAAACACGTTTGTCTATGAACAGTTT
Organism: Chrysanthemum seticuspe; assembly: GCA_019973895.1. Classification (NCBI taxonomy): domain Eukaryota; kingdom Viridiplantae; phylum Streptophyta; class Magnoliopsida; order Asterales; family Asteraceae; genus Chrysanthemum; species Chrysanthemum seticuspe. The sequence continues at coordinate 315,551,870 of BPTQ01000001.1, read as the reverse complement.
TCTGGTAACACTCAGGACTTTGGAAATGACCAAATTCCATATTATTCACATGACCAGCCACAACAATCATTTTGTTGTGAGTACTGTGGAGGTCCACACTTTAGCTCTGATTGTCAAACAAGGAATTCATTTTCTTGTAACAATTACGACTCTTCGTATCATGACCAACCTCTACAGTACCAAATGAATCAGGCACCACCTCAGTCTAAGCCACTTCCTCAAAATCTTCTCCTTGATCTTTTGGATTTAGTGAAAGATTTGAAGGAATGTAAACATTCCCAAGATAATCCAAATCAAAAATCCATGGAAGAATTGTTAGCTGAAGAGCAGGCTGCTAAAATAAATTCCCAAATTGCCTTTGAACAATCTATTAGGGAATCAATTGCAAAAGAAAAAGCAGCCAAATCTAGCTATCGATTCCGTTTCATTCTTGATGACTGTGATGATGAAGATACCCTTGATATTCTACAATTTTATAAAGATTCATCAAGTTCATCAGTTGAGATTCCATCCGTGGAAATACAGGAAGAAAAGAATATGACTGAATCGCTAGCAGTAGAAATAATGGAACTTGTAGAATCCATAACTGCTAGTCCTTCTCAACTCCCTCAGTCTGCTGTTATCACACCCAAGGTTCACACTCACTCTCTAAGCATGGGGGACGAGCATCTTGACACTGTTCCTGAAAAGGAATCGGACGAATTCATAAAGTCTAGTGTTGAGAACCTTGTCCCAATTCCAAGAGAGTCACAGGGAATTCTTGATCATGTGTGTAATATCCCTCCTCCTCTTATCTTCCAAAATAATCATATTGAGATTTTCTCTGATTCTGATGAGGACTATTCTTTATCTTGTGGAGACATAAGTTATGTGGGGGAATTACCTTCTGAGCTTGTCAGCTTAGGAGAAGAGAATGATGAAGAAATAATCCAAGACGAAGCTCTTCGTCTTACATTATTGAATGTTAATCTTCTTATTTCTAAAATTGAGGCTTTTAATGAAAAGCCTACTTCATATTCTATCCCCTTTGATCGTATAGGAGAGAAGATTAGTGGTATTACCACTTCTCATTCTCATAATTCTCTCCCCGATTATGAATCATTCACTTTTAAAGAGTTCCCCAGTGAACTCACTCAAATCAATCTCGAATATGAATCATTCGCCTTTGAGGAGTTCTCCAGTGAACTCACTCATATCATATCTCTACCGGAGTATGATAACTTCTACTTTGATCTAGACACACCCGGGATATGTCTAGATCAAATGAGCTTAAATGATGAGATTCATGACCCAGAAATCATGAATTCTCCTTCTGATGATGATGAGTTAGTCATGATTTTTATCATGACTTTCTTTCTCTTCTTCACCTATCCCGTGGCTTCTCCTGTTCTTCACTCCTTCGGGAATGAAGACATTATTTTTGACCCCAGCATTTTCATTTATCATTTGTGAGCCGGTTCTGTGTATACCTCATCGGTGTGGAACTTTCACGTACTTCAATGTTTATACAAACATCTTGAATGAAAGTCCGATGGAGATTGTCTCTTCCACTTACTTCCCCATGAACAAATTAATTCGGGGTCGAGTCAAGCTAGCGACTCGGGAATCAAAAACAGTAGCACACTATATGGGTTTTCACCCGTATTTCTGACTTCTTTCTACTTTCTACCACCCTAGTGTGGGGGAATTGCCCCCCGCTGTTGTGAATCATCAAAAAAAAAATGTATGAAAATTGTAAATATTAAAAAATAGAATAATTGTTGTGTTTCTACACTTAGCTAGTAATGTTATTTTTTTACGTTCAAGGATTCGGCATAATAGCCGGGACTTCGAATATTGAGGACAATATTCATTTCTAAGTATGGGGGGGAAATTCTGGCGAATTTGATCATAAATGTACCCTTTTAGTCCCTTTTTCCCCCAAAATGGCCAAATTAAAATTTTTTTTAGTGGAAGTACTATGTACTAAACACAACAAATGGTAATCAGTCCACCATGTCTAACACACATAAGGACTGGCTAATCCAGGAGCAAACGGCTCTTGGTAAAGATTTATCAAATCCGTTTATGGCTTACAATTTGCCTAAAATTGTATGGTAATCAACTCCCCATATCTTTAATTAGTTAAGAGTTGGCTAGTCCAGAAGCAAACGGCTTCTGGTAAAGACAAATCAAAACCGTTTACAGCTGGTGATTTGCTCAAAATCATTTGGTTATCATTGTACCAAGGTTCTTACTTGAACTGAAACAATTGGCAACTCCAGAAGTAATGGCTTTTGGTAAAGAGATGAAATCCATTAAATTTTCATAAAAGATTGCTAGGGACTAGCAATATCTTAGTGTGGGGGATTGATGAGTATGCAAATACTCATCATCTTTGTACCTTTTAGTCTGCCAAAAACATCTGAAAATACTCAGAAATGCATCAAAATGATAAAAATATCACAAATAAGTGTTTTATGTGTTTCAAATGCAAAAATTCCAAAATCAGGTGAAAAACGTATCAAGTTTGCATAATTGGCAGTTTTAGTCCCCCAAGTTTCAAAAGTTGTCAAAACTAGTCCCTGGTAATTCAAAACTTGTAAAATATCATTAAAGGTCCTTGGGGATTCACAAGTTGTTAGAAATAGTCCTTTGAAGTTAAAATTGCATATTTACAACTTTGGTCCCTCAACTTTGAAAACTGTCAAAAATGGTCCCTGGGTTATTTAAAATGGAAAATTAATAAATATAACCCTTGTACTATTAATATATGGCATAATCGGTCCTTGTGTTAAACTTTGGAAAAATTGAAGGGTTTAACCCCTCAACTTTGCACAAATTACAATTTTGGTCCTTGTGATAACTACAAACCAAACCGGACCCTAAATTGTATTAACCCAAAATATAAATAAAACCCAAAACACAAACCCACAAACCCAGCAGCCCAATGCAACACACAAGCCCAAGCCCAAGTAACTTGAACCTTGGACCATGACCCTTGACCCTTGAGCCAGTTCAAAATCCCACTTGAACCCCCCATTTTGAACCCCTTCCTTATTAATAAATAAAACACAGCCAAACCCATCTTTTCTTCTTCCTCCCACACACTGTAAAACCATACCACCTTATCACCCACAGTTTCTTCACCACCTCACCACTTATCCTTAACTTTCATCCTTTCCACCTCCACAACATACCAAAGTGCATTGATTGCAAAAATTAGGCCAAAAGTGGATTTGAGGGCTGAGATTAATTCAACCAATCCAAGGGCTAGAAGTGAAGAGAAAAGCTTTTTGATAACTAATAAAAGGGATTGAAGACAGAAGAAAAGCTGTCCCAGTTTTTTAGACCAATTCGTAGTGTAACTTGTAATTCAATTTTAAGTTTTATGCAAAAATAGTGCTGGGTTTTGTTAATTATGTATTGTATGAATCATATTAATCATATTTCAAGTGTTTTTAATCATCAATTCCATGTTTCCAGTCAAAACTGTTTTTCCCGCCAAAAGTGTTCTTGTTTGATTTTCATGTTATAATCTGAAATAGTTGTTGAAATAAGCTCTTATGAGCTTATTGAAGTTAATTAAAGAAGTATTGAGAGGTTCCTAAGGTTCTAATTTCATTTTGAAGAAAAGTCAACGAAAGTCAAACTGAGTCAATAAAAGTCAAAATCTGCATATAAGGTTCTGGATTGCTGGAATGATATTAGATATGGGTTGTTTGTGATAGAAATTGGGTTGAGATCAGAATAGGATAGTGGTTCTTTGATTTTGAGTGGCAAGCCATTTTGGCTAGGACATCTGTAAGTACTGATCATTTTGAATGTTATCTCATTTATGTCAATTTGCATCAGTAGATTTAGTTAGTATTAGTGTTTAGTTACTGATGTATCTACATCATTTAGGTACTATAAATCTGTCATAGTAGTAATCATAAGCTTAGAACTTAGTTTTGGTTGTTAAAATTTGCACTTATGTCTATTCACCAGTGTTTGGCATAAGCATCTTTACTGAGATATAGGTTCTAGTAGAGATCAAGTTAGGTTGCATCAGTCTCATATAGCATCATTAAGTCATATCCTATCATTATTTTGCATCCTAGTTTAGCTTAAGTCAAAATTTAGTTTAAACTGCCCTTGTGATTCAAATCAGTTAGTATCAAGTTATCAACTAGTGAGATTTTGCATTTAGGTTTAGAATCAGTAGAACAAGCTTGCATTAGGTTCATTATAGCATTTAGTGTTAATTTCAATCCATTTCAGTAGATCAAAATCTCATAAAAGTAAAACTGCATGTTTTCTTAAAAAGTCAAAATTTCATAGAAACCCGTTTTTGAATAAACTTGTGAATTTCATGTAGGACTTAATATTAGGAGTGAAGACTTGTGCTTTTGGATATTTGTCATTCTGTTGCTTGTCTTCATCATAGTATTTTTTATAATTTTTAGTTAGTGTTGTAAACTGCTTATTTGCTAGCTTCTTTTAAGCTCTTTTTCACAAACCTTCCTTTTTGCTTGTTTCTTATTTCTGCTTATTTAGTGTGTTTTTCTTGTTGTTGTTGTTGCTTATTCTAAGTTCCCATAACTTGTTTATAGCTTATTCAACCTTCGGTTCAGTAGTGGTAGCTTTTTATTAGCTTATGCAAGCTTAATAGCTCATTTTGACCCATTTCCATTGCAAGTACAAATAGCTTCTACTTTTGCATTTTTAGTTTCCACAATTTTAGTCCTTATTAGCTGAAATTATGGATTTAGACACTTTGGTTGGTAGTGGTTTTCATGGTGATTTTATTTTATTTTTAGGAATTTTATAAGCTAGCTTAAACAGGGCTTAAAGTAGGGCTATAAGGGCTGTTTGGCACTAGTGCTTAAATAGAACCAAATCATTATAGTTTGCATATTATAGGTTTAGGCTAGTTGAAATAGGTTAGTATTAAGTATATTTTGCATACTCTAGCTGCTGTGATCATTTGGTACTTATAGCTTATTTTTAGTGCTTATTTATAAGCACTTTTCACTACAGAACCTAATTCTTTTACACCTGCACCACTTTTATTATTTTTCCTATATTTAGAATAATATTTTAGAATTTTCCTGAATTTTTCATAATTTTTCATCACTGTTTGCTATTTTTCTTATTTTAAATCAGTTTTTAAGACTTTTTAAATAGCTTTTAATACAAATAAATAAGAAAAGCTTCAAAAAAATAATTTTTAAATTTTCAAAGATTAAGATAAATATAAAAGCAAAAAAATAAATTTTCCAGATTTTTCCTAGTTTAATTTATAATTTTAGCCATTTAATTAGTTTTAAATAATGTTTAATTCAAAGAAAATAGAAAAATAATCATAATAATACAAAATTAGTTTTGCAAATTCTATTTAGTCATTGCAGATTTTTGAAAAACAGTTTCACAATTTTCCTCTTTAATTTCATAATTTCTAGTATTTTAGATTAGTTTTAAAAGTTTAAAATTAGTTTTTAAATCAAATAAATTCCAGAAAAATCCTAAAAATTGGTTTTAAATCATAATAAAGTTTTAAATTGCATTTTTAGAGTAAAAGTGATTTTAGATCATTTTTAGGTTTTAAACGTTAATCAATTTTAAATATAGAATTAAAATGACTTCAAAGTCTTTATTAGATTTAATTTCCTTAGTGTAATCACTCAAAACCCCTTTCCTGTTCAATATCACCTGATCACAAATTCGTTGTATTACAGTTTACACACCTCGTTGGGACTTAACGACCCGGGGATACACTAAACTCCTCTGGACTTAATTGCATTCTGTTCTGAGCTGTTTGACTTTTATGGTTGACCATTCACAAGTGGATTGACTAATAAAAGATAGACCGTTTGGAGCGAATCAATCATGGACATGACACGAACAACTGCAAGGAACTAAAGAAGCAGATCGAAGAGGCGGTACGGTCCAGACAGTTAGCACATCTGGTCAAAGGCATCAAAAAGGGAAACGAAAAGTTCTCCGACACCCAACTGGGTGAATGGAAGGGAAACAAGAAGGAAGCTACGCCTACAGAAGCTCCGATACTAATGGTGCACAGGCATGATACAACTTTGAAAAGGAAGGAAACAGATGGGGAGCTGAGAAGCATAGGGGAAATAACCTTCCCTTACATATTGGGGCAGACACCTTCGACTGATCCCGTGATCATCAAGGTACGAATCTCAAACAGGGAGGTAAACCGAGCATATATGGATTGTGGAAGCTCCTGCAAGATCATCTATGAGCATTGTTTCCTAAAACTTAAGTCATCCATACGCTCACGGAGGGTAGACTCGAAAGCACCACTGGTAGGGTTCTCCGGTGAACACTCATGGCCCCTGAGAGAACTACCGTTGGAAGTCACCATAGGCGAAGGCCCCTTATCCCGCACGGAAACACTCACCTTCATCATAGTCAGGTCAGATTCTCTTTATAATTTGCTAATAGGGAGAACAGCTATGCCAAAGATGGGAATTGTTATTTCCACCATACATGCTGCTATTAAGTTCCAAACCCCATTCGGCGTAGGAAATGTTCATTCTAGTTATGGGGCGGATAAGGGTGTATATGGTGTCAAAAAGATCAAAGAAGAATCGGAGGAGCCTCTGATGGCAATTCTAAGCTGTACAGATGCGGAAGAGCGAGTTGTAGTCAACCCTAGCTATCCTGAACAAACGGTGGTAGTAGGAAAGCAACTCCCGGCGAATTTCAAGGCGAAACTCACGGAACTGTTGCGGACTAACCTTGATGTTTTTGCTTGGAAATATTCTGACATGACAGGGGTACCAAGAACATTGCTGATAGACGGACAGTCCTTCGGAACGGAGCATAAACTCAATGAGTACAAACACATTGAGCCAATAAAACAAAAAAGGAGAAGCCTAGCCCCCGAAAAAAATGCTGCAGCCTGCAAAGAAGTTGACAAACTCACACAAGCAGGCATCCTGAGGGAAGTTAAGTACCAAACTTGGGTAGCCAACCTAGTGCTGGTAAAAAATAGCGATGGAGGGTGGCGCATGTGCGTTGACTTCACTGATATCAACAAAGCATGCCCGAAGGATTGCTACCCCCTACCAGAAATTGACTGGAAGGTAGAGTCCTTGGCAGGTTTTCGGTTAAAATGCTTCTTAGATGCCTATAAAGGGTATCATCAGATCTAGATGGCAAAGGAGGACGAGGAAAAGACAGCCTTCTACACGAGCAAAGGTGTCTACTATTACAGAAAGATGCCCTTCGGATTGAAGAATGCAGGGGCAACTTATCAACGTCTCGTAGATAAAGCCTTCAATAAACAGATAGGCAGAAATCTCGAAGCCTACGTTGACAACATGGTTATCAAAAGCAAGATGGAGGAGGACTTACTCCTCGATGTACATGAAACATTTGACCAGCTTCGGGCGATTAACATGAAGCTGAACCCTAAGAAATGCTCCTTCGGTGTGGAAGAGGGACAATTCCTGGGGCATTTGATCACTAAGCAGGGGATAAAGGCTAATCCCTCCAAGATCAAGGCAATTTCCGATCTCCAAGCCCCTAAGTGTCTAAAAGATGTGCAGAGCCTGAATGGGAAGCTAGCAGCCTTAAGCCAGTTTTTGTCGAAGGGGAGTGACAGGTCCCTACCATTCTTCAAAACACTCAAAGGATGCGTGGACAAAAAAACTTTCCAATGGATACAGGATGTTGAAGCTGCCTTTCAGAAGATGAAGGAGTTCATTGGAATTCTTCCAACACTTACAACCCCAATCAAAGGCGAAGTGTTATTCATGTATTTAGAATCCTCAGCGGAGAGTATTAGCGCAGTCCTCATGGCAGAACGAGACAAACGACAGATCCCCATTTATTTTGTTAGCAGGGTCCTACAGGGAGTAGAGATCAACTATCCAACATTGGAGAAGTTAATAATTCCCTTAATCTACGCAGCAAGGAGGCTCCGATGCTATTTCCAGGCCCATCCAGTCACAGTCTTAACTGACAAGCCACTCAAACAGATCTTGTCGAAGCCTGAAAATTCTGGGAGGGTGGCTAAATGGGCTATTGAGCTTGGAGAACATGAAATAGAGTTCAAAGGACGAAACTCTATAAAAGGGCAAATTCTCGCAGACTTCTTGGCAGAAACACCTTTTGAGCCTGACGTAGGAAAGGAAGAATCCAAAACCAATCTCAAACAAGTACAGGCTGAATGGAAACTTTATACAGATGGAGCATCCAGCTCCGACGGTTCTGGAGCAGGTATAATGACGGTCAGTCCTGAAGGGAAGGAGCACACATATGCTCTTAGGTTTGAGTTCGAGGCCACAAACAATGAAGCGGGATACGAAGTGTTGCTCGCAGGACTCCGGTTGGCTAAAGATATGGAGGTCAATGCCCTCGCTATTTTCGTAGACTCCCAATTGGTTGCGAACCAAGTGACAGGCTCCTGTGAAGCAAGACAACCCGTCATCAAACAGTACTTAGAAAAAACAAAGGAGATGCTGGAAAACTTCGACCCCTACACCATCCAGCATGTTCGTAGGAATCAGAATAAGAAGGAAGACGCACTAAGCAAGTTAGCTTCAATGACCTTCGCTCATCTTACTAAAGAAGTACTCGTGGAAGTCCTTCCTGAAAGATCCATTGCTCGCAAAGAAGTTGCCGATGTTATTCACGAAGAAGGAGAGACATGGATGACTCCCATAAGGGAATATTTGATAAGTGGTCTTCTCCCTGAAGATCCCAAGCTAGCAAGGAAGGTTCGGGTTAAGTCCCTGCAGTATCGGCTAATAGGGGAAACCCTATATAGAAGGTCATTTTTATCGCCTTGGTTAAGATGTGTGGGACCCAAGCAAACAACGAGCATTATCTCTGATGTCTACGAAGGATCCTGCGGTCTTCATGCAGGACCCCGCTTAGTTGTCTCGAAGATAATGAAATTGGGCTATTGTTGGCCTTCGATGCACAGGGACGCGGCCGACATCATTCTCAAATGTAAAGCTTGTCAGATACACTCAAACATTCCAAAAATGCCGAAACAAGACATGACAAGTGTGATATCCGCATGGCCCTTCTCTCAGTGGGGCATCGATATCGTAGGACCTATGCTTATAGCACCCGGAGGAGTCAAATTCTTGCTGGTAGCAATCGATTACTTTACTAAGTGGGTGGAAGCTAAACCCCTAGCCTCTGTCACAGGGAGACAGATCGAGAAGTTTGTAAGGGAGCACATTGTGTGTAGATTTGGAGTGCCCCATATAATTATATCTGACAATGGGAAGCAGTTTGCCGAAGGAGTCTTCTACGACTTCTGTCAAGGGCTCAACATAAAGCAATCCTGGACATCCGTCTACTATCCGCAAGGTAATGGATAAGTGGAGGTTACAAACAGAGACATCGTCAAAGGGATCGAGAAAAGGCTGGGGCAAACTCATCACGGATGGGTGGGGGAGCTTCCTCAAGTATTATGGGCTCACAGGTCGCATCCTAAGTCAAGAAATGGTGAAACCCCCTTCAGCCTAACATACGGAACAGAAGCGGTCATCCCTTCGGAACTAATTGTACACACGGAGCGTGTGGCAACGTATGATGCTTCCCAAAATGACGAAAGGATCAGGGAAAACCTTGATCTACTAGAAGAAAGACGAGAAATAGCCTCCATCCGAGAAGCAATACACAAACACAAGATCGAAGGCTACTATAACAACAGGGTCAGACCTTCCACTTTCAAGCCTGGAGAATATGTGCTACGCCTAAAAAGTGCAAGCAAAGCAGAGTATTAGGGAAAGTTGGGACCAACTTGGGAAGGACCCTACATGGTAGCTGAGGCCTACGGCAACGGAGCCTACAAACTGGCCACTCTTCTCGGAGAACCCATCGATAGGACATGGAATGGTACGAACCTTTGAAAGTTCTATGTTTAAGAAGTATTTTTACTTTTTTGTAATTAGAAGCTTCTCAAGGGAAAGCAAACATTATTGGTAGTTGTCTTAGTTTTCATTTCAAGAATGATGTAATCCTCCCTACCAATTCAATGATAAATAAGACATTTCCCACAAATCTCTTGCTTCGTTTCTTAAACACAAAGATTTGTTCAGCCAAGTCGTTAATGAGTTTCAATGTCAAATGGATTAAGGTGTAATACATGCCTTATTATTTAAGCCAACTTAAACATTCACATTAACTCTCCTAGTAGTTTTTGGCACTTGTAATTTTTTTTTTTACAAAGTCATACTACTTAAAGGATTTGAGATAGAATGGGTCGCGACCCTCTGTCAATGATCAAATTTGGTCATTATATTCTTGCTGTTGCAATTTACACACAATGAGGTTGTTTAACATTAGGTTGTAAAACTTAAGCGTCGGAAAAATGGCGTACGAGAAGTTAACAAAACAAACATTAATAATAACTAAGTGTGTAGAGGTATTTCCCCTACACCATACCATTCAAAATGAGGGCTAGTGCCCTTGTACCTGCACGAAGAGCCTAAGCCCCAGTTAAATTTTTTTGGCCCATGGCCATACATCAAAAGCATTTAAATTGTTTGGAGAACTAGACAAGCATTGTTAAATAAGATAAATTGTCTTAAGGGTACATGCCACCCTTTGAAACCAAATTACTGCCAACATGGCAGCCTTCAATCCTGCTTTTTTGGAGAGGGAGTGGGGGATGGTTGCACTGAGACAGGCTTGGTAGACATGGTCTTCTTGGTAGGAGTGGTAGGCTTCAGCTTCCGAGGTTTCTTGGAAAGGAGGTCTTCGAGGGGTGCCATCGGATCTTTAGTAGCCTCAGCAAGGAAGGAGTACTCTGCGGTTGTGAACGCATTTCCTGCCTCATCATACTCAGCCTTTGAAGTGGGACAGTAGCATTCAATCTTGGAAAGGTCCATGGGCTTTCCTGTTTTGGCATCCTCCTCCAACGCTAAGCACCGTCCACAAAAAATGGCTGATTTGATGACCTTCCACATTTGAGCTCCCAATTCATCACTGTGGTAGAGCTTCATGGCTATGTAAGGTACCACCTTTGAAAAGACCTCCGCACGATCCTTTTGCAAAATTTTATACCTCATCTGCAAGCCATCGATTTCCTCCCTCAACTTTACTTCTACCTCTCTGAGCTTCACCTTTTGACTCTCTAGACTAGCACACTTTGCGTCAAGCACTGCGTTTTGACCAATGAGTGTGGCTACCTTACCTTCCTCCACTTTGAGTCTAACAATTTCAGTTGTTAACTCATCAATCTTTTGACGGAGGTCCTGCACGAGGGGATTCTTCTCCAAGTCCTTCTCTATTTCATCACATCCATTTCCTGCCTAGCCTTGGTCACGGCCCTGAGCAACTCCCTAGTCCTGGTATTCAAATGATTATCCAACACTGCTTGCCTCGCTACACCATTGTCGTGCATATCACAAACCCTTTCAATGGACATATTGTTTAGCAAACCCTTCCATGAAGGGGGGGGGGGTCACGTGATTCATAATCTGATGACAGGCTAAAGCGTTGGGGAGTTCCTTCGTCTCTGGAAGGCCTGCGATCAAAGCAATGTATAAATGATAAGTTAATTTTGATAAAAAAAAAAAAAAAAACTGCTTACCATGAACCTCAACTGATTCATCTGGTAACTCGAAGGCTGACTTCACAAACTTTCGGCCCTCATCGTTCTTTTGCTTCACAACCCTTGATCCTGAGGCAGGGAGAGGAGTCTTCCTTTTGTTGGTAGACTTAACAGCCTTAGCTGCTGTTCCCTTTCTACTCTTTAATCTGTCAGCTATTCCTGTTGACCCTATAACTGGGACATCCTCATCCGCAGGATCGTCCGAATCAACAACATTTTCAACCAGTTGGGACGGACCCTCCAACGCAGCTTGGGGGGCGCCGATGCAACAGGAACAGGGTTCGGAGTGTCTACCTCATTGTTATTCACAGATGTCGAAGGAGAGCCAACACCATAAGACTCTTCGTCCTTCTCCGCAGGCATAAAACTCAAATCTTCATCCAAATCTTGGTGCATGAAGTTTCTGAACGAGATCTCTACAAAATAGAAACAAGAAGAAATAAATATCAGTGCTACATTGGTCCTACTTAAATAAAAGTAGATAAACATACTTTGTCCTTGGTATATGATCACAGGCTTCTTGGGAGACCCCTCCTAGCTCGAGGTAATCCCAGCCATATATAAGATGGCTTCAGGGAACACTTGTACATCCAAAGGATATTTGGCCAACCGTTTATAGCAAGGATCCCTTCGCACCTCGTATGGTAGGGGGTCATTATACCATTTTGCATCAAACATATTTTCATGATTCAGCAGCTCTGAATATTTAGGGGGAACAATGGTGTCTTGCACGTAGAAAAAACTACCCATCCAACCTGTTATGTTTGTATATACCTTCCCAAACAGGAAACCCTAAAGTCGAACTCTCTCTGGGCAAAAAGCGAATCCCTAAACTTCGATAAACACTTTTACTATCCCATCTCAAACCTTTAATTCTTAACTTTCCATTCACGTGGGTCGGTTAAATCTTATTGGTTTGCTCGTGGTTCAGTATATGTTACATATAATAGCTTTTTTGGTTTCTGTATTGGTAAGTTGAATTATATGATTTGCATGTGCCTTTATTATACAACAAATCAAGGGTAGCGTGTATAAATTCATTATCTTTATCCTTTGTACTAATTTTCATGCATTATAATGGTGGACTAGAGGCTGCTTTTCAACGTTTATGAAACCCTAACCTTGCGTTAGGGTTTTACCTTAGTTTATTTTGGCTGCTGCTTGGTACTTGGTTGGGGTGATTTGGTTCGGTAGGTTGAGGGTTTAAGAGGGATGGAAAAAGGTTTCTTGTTGGGAATTATGTGAAACTGCTGAACCTGCTGAAGTTTAAGTCGAAGTGATTCTGCTGAAGCAGAATGGATTCTGCTGAAGAAGAAGCACACTCTGCTGAAGAACAGATTCTGCTAAAGTGTAAAAGCCAAAGTCGCAGTTCTACTGATAGTGTGAATCCACGTAAGATAGTCAGGCGCAGTATTATTAAATGCTAGTCCATACTTATTAGTTAACTGCCCAAGACTAGCATGGGTCTTTATTGTATTGCTCAATATGTATGGGACAAAACAAATGTTTTATTGCATGCTTGTCTAGGTGCATGCGTAGGAATAGTATATGTTTATTAATTAGCATTTAGGGTTTCTTGCCTATAAAAGAAAACCGAAGTTTATGTAATAGATAGACATCAGAAACACTCAGTTTCAAGTGAATAAAAGATCCATAGAGGATCAAAGTGTTCTTAGTTATCATAGCTTGTATTCTCATTTCCGCTAACGAATACAAGTTGTAGAGATTTTCTATTAGTTTGCTTGTGATTTCATAGGCAACACTAACGATCTCCGAGTGCTTAAGATCTGTCAAGGTTTTTGTTTCTAACAAGTGGTATCAGAGCCTCGGGAAAGTCTCTACGATACTAAGAACCTTATTCAAACTCTCCCCCATACAACATTCACCATGCCTGGATCAGATAATGAAACTGAAGTCACCAAAACCAACAACGCAAACACCACTTCCATGCAGCAGCTAAGTCTTTCAAACAGTAATGGTAAGTTTCCTTACCTAAAAAAGGAAGAATATGATCTTTGGACTATGAAGATGCAGAACTGGATTTCCAATATTGATTGGAATCTCTAGGAGATAGTGAAGAATGGAAATAGTCTGAAGAGAATGATTCCAGACCTTGATGGGAAGTTCACCATTGCTCCTCCTCAATCTGCTGAAGAGGTGATGGCAATGCAGAGAGAGCATAAGGTAAAAACTATCCTTCTGCAAGCCATTCTTGAAGATCACCTGTGTGATTTTCATCACATGGTTGATGCAAAGGATATCTGGATGGCTCTCAAAGCAAGGTTCGATGGTAATGAAGAATCCAGGAGAATGAGGAAGTCTATACTGAGACAACAATTTCAAGACTTCAATATCTCTGAAGAAGAAGGTATCCACAAGGGGTACGATAGGTTTTACAGGATTTTGAGTCAGCTAAACCAGCTGAATGCAAGACCTAACAATGATGATTGCAACTCAAAGTTCCTACGATCTTTGCCTTCATCATGGTTACATGTCAGTATTGCTCTTAAGGCTAAAGGTGGTTTGGACATACTCACCTTTGATGAGTTGTACAACAGACTTAAATCACCTGAACCTGACGTCAGAACACCGTACCGTGCATCCTCCTCTGGTCATGCAGCCTTTGTTGGAACATCTCACTCCTATATGATGATAAATGCTCCTAGCTCAACCTACTTACCTTCATCATACACCCCTACTCCACCATGCAACAACCGTCCTACTCCATCATACTCACAAGCTAAAACTAGTAGTGTATTGGAGGACGTTCTTCAGTCATTTGTTGCTGAATATGATAGTCAGTAGCATCTTACATATGAAGATTTTGATCAGGTGGACCCACTAGATCTGGAGGAGATGAAACTGAAATGGCAGGTGGCCATGATTTCAGTAGATATAAAAAGGTTTGAAGAGAAGTCTGGAAGGAATTTTGGCCTCAAGGGAAGGGATCCAGCTCGCTTTGACAGAAGAAAGGTCAAGTGTTTCACTTGCCACCAGATGGGTCATTTCTCTAGGGAGTGCAAGGACAGGAAGGATGGAGATGGTTCTCACTACATTTCCCTTCAGCAGAAACAGAGGGAAACTGGAACTTCAGCAGCTCTAGTCACCATGGATGCACCAGTCAACTGGACTACACATGAACCTGTAAATGAGGAAGCTGCTTAACCTGAGAAGCTTGGATTGCTGGCTAGATGCACATTAGAAGATAGCAATGATCACTTTGCCTTGATGGGACTCTCTCAGGTACACATCTGTGATTATTACTGTAAAGAGAGATATAATGAACTTAAAGAAGCTTATGATACTATGAAACCTAGATACAATGAATGCTATGTTGAAAAAGAAGCATGTAAAAAGGCGTTAAAAACATTAGAAAGGCAAAAGGTATTGTTTCAAGATAATCAAACAGCTTATGAAGAAAAGATAAAGTTCTTAAAGTTTGATCTAGATGTTGAAAATATTAACTTGAAAAGAACTGAGAGAGAAAAGGCTGAGGTTGTGTCTGAGAATCTAGTACTTAAAGAGAAACTTGCTGAGGAAATAGCTAGACATAAACAATGGTTAATATCTGGTGACAATCTAGCTAGAGAAATCTATAACAGTCAATCAGTGGTTTCTACAATAGGCTTAGGTTTTCAAAAGTATGTAGGGTTAGAAGCTAGGAATGATGGGCGTAAATCTACACCAGCAGGATTAGCTAACTTTGTAAAAGAAGGCGATTTGCATGCTGTCCCTGGACCTATTAGAGGTGTATTCATGCCCACTGACTTGTCCATCACTGTTGACTTTGATGGATCACACCACCTATTTGGCAAAACGTCAAAAGACTTGCCTGACCCAGATACTTAATCTAATGACTTTGTCTCTTGCTCTGACAGTGACAATTCATCGGATCAAGGGTCTACTTCTTATGACAGCTGTGATTCAAGTGATAAGTCAGACCTTCCCAAGCCCTCACCTGGGACCTCACCTGAGCCTTCTCCCAAGCCTGCACCCAAGTCTATCTACAAGCCTTCTAGGATAGCTGCTGAGGAATCATCATCCAAGACAGTTTCCACTGAAGACTTGTCTTTTAAATCTTTGCACAATAAGTCTGTTAAAAACAATTCTATTAATGTCTCTGTTTCAAGTACTTCTGCATGTAATAATACATTTTCTAAATTGTCTAAATCTCCCAAGAGGAAGACATGTTTTGTGTGTGGAAGTAAATTTCATCTAATTAAGGATTGTGATTTCTATGAGCAAAGATTAAGTGCATGCGCTACTCAGCAAAAACCTAGACATAAGTGGACCAATGTCAATAATATTCCACCTTATGTCCCTCAAGCAGCTTACACTGACTCTCCTTGGAGAAGTTCAGTTGCCAGACCTTATGTGCAACCAACTAGCCCATATTTTAATCATGGTTATTGGCCTACATATGCTGACCCTATGAATGGTGGGAATAGATTTTGGGATACTACTGTAAAGCCCTCAGCAGGTTGTTCTTGGAATAAAAAGGGACCCAAACTTTAATGGAAATCCAAGAACAATGGTGGATCTTTATCATCTGTTAGACCTAAATCTTGTGATCCACAAGGCAGGTTCTAGTCAGCAATGACTTGAGCCTCCTTTGTTTACTAACATTCTTTTGTACATATTTTTGTTACTATAGGATCATCCCCTTAAGCATAAAGATATTGGTATTGTTGATAGTGGTTGTTCAAGAAGTATGTCAGGGAACCGTGATATGATGCACAATTTTGTTCCAATAGAAGGAGGAGGCAATGTAACCTTTGGTGGAAGTGATGGAAGGATCACTGGGAAAGGCACCATCAAGACACCTCTACTGAACTTTGAGAATGTGTACTATGTTAGGGAACTTCAGCACTTCAACTTGTTCTCAGTTTCACAAATTTGTGACACCAAGAACAAAGTACTCTTCTCTGAAGATGAATGTCTTGTGCTTTCTAAAGACTTCAAGCTTCCAGAAGATGCATCAATTCTGCTGAGAGTTCCTCGTACTCACAATTTATACACATTCAATCTCAATGAAGTTCAACCAGAAGGTGACCTCACTTGTTTGGTGGCTAAAGCATCCCTGGATGAATCTACAAGATGGCATAGATGGATGGCTCATGTGAACTTCAAGACCATTAACAAACTCTCTAAAATGGGTCTTGTTGAGGGTCTTCCTTCCAAAGTATTCACCAATGATCACAATTGTGTTGCATGCAACAAAGGAAAGCAACACCGAGCTTCTTACAAAGCTATCACTGCTATGAGCATCATTTCTGAGCCTTTTCAACTATTGCATATGGATCTATTTGGTCCAACTCAAGTCAGAAGCACTGATCACAAGTTCTATTGTTTGGTAATCACTAATGGATATAGCAGATTTTGTTGGGTGTTCTTTCTAAGAACTAAAGATGAAACTTCTCCAGTTCTGAGAGACTTCATCACCCTTGTTGAAAATCAGCTGAACAAAAAGGTCAAAGGAATTCGATGTGACAATGGGACAGAGTTCAAGAATGCTATTCTTATTGATCTCTGTAGGTCTAAAGGGATACAAAGGGACTATAGCAATCCAAGAACCCCACAACAAAATGGGGTGGCTGAAAGAAAGAATAGGACCTTAATAGAAGCTGCAAGATCAATGCTTGCAGACTCTAAATTGCCTACTATGTTCTGGACTGAAGTTGTTGGCACAACTTGCTATGTGCTAAACAGAGTCTCCATTACTAGACCTCACCTCAAAACACCATATGAACTTCTCTTTTGGAAGGTTCCTGCCATTCACTACCTAAAACCTTTTGGCTGTCAAGTGACCATTCTAAACACCAGTGATCCGTTGGGGAAGTTTGATGAGAAGGCTGATGATGGTTATATTGTGGGTTATTCAACTCACAGTAAGGCATATAGGGTGTACAACTTGCAAACCAAGAAGATAGAAGAGACCTTGAACTTGAGATACATGGAAGATAAACACAATATTCAAGGACAGGGTTATGTGTGGTCTTTTGACCTTGACTACTTAACTGATTCATTGGGATACACTAGTCATATTGCTAACCAAAATGCAGGTTCTCAAGAGTCTCCCACTAACAATGCAGGTACCTTAGATGATGACTCTGAAAATGAGTTTGAAGATGATGAACAACCTATTCTTGTGCCTTCTTTCTCCCCTAACCATATTGCAGGTAGCACGTCTAAAGATACTTCTGATGAGAGTGAAGATGAATCACATTATGCTGAGGATCTTGCTAGGCTTCAGACTCAAGAGTATGCAGCAAAGCTGGAGGCTGAGAAGGTGGATGGGGCGATTACTAATTTAGCCGTCAATGGAAACCATGTTTTTGCTGAAGTTGATTCAGTCTCTCCCTTCATCCACAAATCTGCTGAAGGATCTGCTGTGTCTACTCCTAGGTCTACCAAAGTGTCTACAGACTTTGGAGAGCCATTTACACGCTTTCCAAGTCCCTCAAATCTTGGAAATCATCAACCTAAATCTAGAATTTTCACCTCACCTTCATATGATACATCTTTTGAACCAACTTTGTCCAATCTTGAACCATCCATTAATGTCAACCCCACTGCTACTAAACGAATCAACATAACACACCCTTAATCCAATATTATTGGTGATATTCTAGCTCCTGTTAGAACTAGAAGTGCTATCACTAGTCCTAAATTTGGACAGGTTGCCTTTCTCTCTTATGTGTCAAATCAACAAAGAGACAATCACACAGACTTCAAACACTGTCTGTTTGCTTGTTTTCTTTCTCAAGTTGAACCAACGAGTGTTACTCAAGCTCTTGAAGACTCAAGTTGGATTGAAGCTATGCAAGAAGAAATGCAACAGTTTCAAAATCAACAAGTTTGGATCTTGGTACCACTACCTGATGGCAAATATGCAATTGGGACCAAATGGATTCTGAAGAACAAGAGAGATGCAAGGGGTGTTGTTGTCAAGAACAAAGCAAGACTAGTGGCTCAAGGGTATAGACAAGAGGAAGGGATTGATTATGATGAAGTGTTTGCACCTGTTGCTAGAGTTGAGGCCATTCGAATTTTCTTGGCTTATGCTTCCTACATGGGATTCATGGTGTATCAGATGGATGTGAAAGGTGCTTTTCTGTATGGTGAAATTGAAGAGGAGGTTTATGTCACTCAGCCCAAAGGATTTGAAGATCCAGATCATCCCAATCATGTTTACAAGGTGGTTAAAGCTCTCTATGGACTTCATCAGGCACCAAGAGCATGGTATGCTAGGCTTTCATCATTTCTGCTGAAGCATGGCTATCGAAGAGGTGCCATTGACAAGACTCTTTTCCTAAAGAAGAACTCCAAAGACATCATACTTGTGCAAGTGTATGTGGATGACATCAGCTTTGGATCCACTAAAGAAGCTTGGTGCAGGGAGTTTGAGGATCTGATGAAGGGAGAATTTCAGATGAGTGCTATGGGAGAGCTTACTTTCTTTTTGGGTTTACAAGTTCAGCAGAAACACGATGGGATATTTATCTCTCAAGATAAATATGTGAGAGACATCTTGAAGAAATTTGGTATGGAAAGTGCTAGGACTGCCACAACACCGTATGAAGCTCCAACGACAAAAGCCAACAATGAACCAGATCTACCTGTGAATGTTCATTTATACAGGTCCATGATTGGTTCATTGATGTATTTAACAGCTTCAAGGCCTGACATTACATTTGCTGTAAGTGTTTGTTCTAGACATCAAGTCACTCCACTCACTTCCCATCTCAATGCTGTGAAGAAGATCTTTAAGTACCTCAAAGGTCAACCTCAATTAGGCCTTTGGTACCCAAAAGAGTCTCCTTTCAAGCTGGAAGCATATAGTGACAGTGATTATGCTGGTGCCAATTTGGACAGAAGATCCACGACTGGAGGCTGCCAATTTCTTGGAAAAAGGTTGATTTCTTGGCAATGCAAGAAACAAACCATTGTGGCTACCTCAACTACTGAAGCAGAGTACGTTGCTGCTGCAAATTGCTGTGGGTAGGTCCTTTAGATTCAAAACCAATTGTTGGATTATGGGTATAACTTCATGAACACAACAATTTTTATTGATAATCAAAGTACCATATGCATTGTCAAAAATCCAGTTTTTCACAGTCGAACCAAACACATTGAAATCAGGCACCACTTTATAAGAGATGCATATGAAAAACATTTGATAAAAGTGGACAAAATTCATACTGATGATAATGTGGCAGACTTGTTAACAAAAGCTTTTGATGGACCAAGGTTTCAACACCTTGTTGTAAATATTGGAATGCTTAACCCTTGACTGCAAAGTTTAAGGGGAGGCATAGGCCTCAGGGGAGGCATATGCCTCAGGGGAGGATTTTAGAGTAAACATTGTATATTTTCTGTGTATAATTTTTGTTTACTAACACTAACTTGCTAATAATTCTTTAGTTTGTCTGTTTTTGTTCTGTTTTGTGTGTTTTTGTACCTGTTTTGCAGTTTGTCCATTTTTAGTGCAGTTTGTCTACTCCATGTTCAAGTTCAAGTCCATGTTCTTGTTCAAGTTCATCAAATTGTGGTTCGAGTGGTAAATGGCCAAGTAAGCTTTAAGGCTTGTTTCTACTGAGATCAAAGTGCTGAAGTAAACAATATGATTTCACAAAGTTAAAGTACTAAAGAGAAGAGATTGAAGTTAAATTGTTCATTCATTCATTCAAGAAACAGTTTACAGCTTACAGCTTACAAAACCCAACAACTTCAAATGCAACTACAAATTCAAAGTGCTATACATGATCTCCTACTAATATTTCTACTACTACTAAACCTAATCTAATGCATATCATCTATTCCAACATCTAAAGAGTAGTGAAGATGAGCATGATTGCTCACATCTCTCACACTAAATGCTGGATATGCGTTTGTGAAGTCCTGCATAACCACCCATTCGTTCTATCCCGATGGCTGGAGCTACACGACTTCTATAACGAAGATGCTAAGGACCAAAATAGGTTGGATGGATTGATGAAAACGTTGATGATGGAGAAAAATAAAGGTCTCCTTTGTGCTTCCTCCATGTATTTCAACCAAAATGCAACCCATCCACCATCCTTAGGCTCTTCCTCTATACGATGGGTGTTGATGCACCAAAACCTGGTGCAGAAAGACCAAGAACCACCTCTCTATCTTTTGGGAGAGGCGGATTTCTTGCTCGTGGTCTGCGTTGAGGCTGAGGTGCTGGAGGTTGGGAGTAAGATGTTCCCTCCTTATAGGAGTCATCAGAATCATCCGCAGATACACTTGGATTCTCTATACTATCATCTTCTGATGATGGGAGAAAGGGTGATTTTTTAGGTCGAGGGTCATAAGGATATGGAAAGAACTGAAGGAAATCACTGGATGATGATGATGATGATGGAGAAGAAGTCAGATTTACAACCTCTGGTTTAGTATTCATGGTTTTTAGTGGTTAATTATGGTTTATGGCATTATTGGGGTTTGTGGTGAAATTAGGGTTAGGGATGAAGATTTGGGGAAATTGTGAAGAGATAAGTGTGCATTGGGGTCTGTTATATAGGCAGGTGCAAGGTTTAAGGCAATTTAATGTGAGTTTGGTGGCACAGTAACACTCAAGATATTTACCGTGATATTTTTCATCTTGGGCTGCTTCTGCTGAAGTATAATACTTCAGCAGATTGACCAGGCATTTCTGCTGAAGCTTTACGATAACCCTTGGTCAAAGTTGCTTTACACGTAAGCTACAGTCAAACAAATTTCTAATTTCTTTGACTATAACTTGGGAAACAACCACCACTCTCATTCACAGTTCTTTACTTTAAAATTAAACCTTTCCTTCTCCTCTAACATCCGAATACACCCTCTATCTCAAGAATCATAACCCTAAATCAACTTCAATCATGGAACTTCAATTTAAGAATGATCACAACAAAGTTGCATTTCTAGGTAAAGCTAAGGGTGATGAATTGTTTGTGCCAATGGTAGAGTTCTTGAAAAGATCAAAGATTCACTATGCTCTTACGCATTCTCCTGATGCGATTTATGAATCATTGGTGAAACAATTTTGGGGAACTGCTGAAGCACGAAGTGAAACTGAAATTGTTGCAGTGGTAGACGGAACAGAGCATGTAGTGACAGAAGACCTAATAAGGAGGAAGCTTCATCTGGATGATGCTGATGGGATTTCTCACTCAAGCTCAGTGGAGATACTTTCAGGGCTGAGAGCCATTGGATATAGAGGAACTCGGACTGACATATGGTTGAAAAAGCATTTTAGTCCGATGTGGAAGTTCTTAGTTCACACTCTCCTTCAATGCATTAGCAACAAAGCAGGAGCATGGGATCAATTCTCTACAGATTTGGCGTGTGGTATTGTGTGTCTATCTCAAGGGGTAACTTATAATTTTTCCAAATATATTTTTGATAATATGGTCGAAAATATAAATAGGAAACAACATAAGTTCTTAATGTACCCTAGGTTCTTGCAAATGATACTAGATACCACTACACAAGTCCAAGCCTTTCATCCTGTAGGAGCTCTCTCGGCTAAACTTTTTGCCACTATGAGAACTAATTTTGAGGGGACACATCATCCCTTATCAGCAGCTATGTTGCCTCAAAATAATGTGGCTGCTAATGAGGAGAATGTTGCCAACATCCCACTTTCTCCAACTGTTGCTGATGGTAATCCATCAGTCACCGTTGATGAAGGCCCCTCTGCAACTGCTGAGGCCTCTACTATTGCTCCTGTCCTTCCTCCACCTTCATCTCCCATTAGACCAAGTCCCTGTCCACCTCCTTCACATGGTTATGATGATAATGCTGAGGCTGAATTGAATAGGATGTTCACAACTAGTCCACAAGGGGAACCATTTGATGAAGGTTCTCCTCACTTTAACCAAGTCCATGACTCCCCGGAAAGGTCCAATGAGGCTCCCTTTACCACTGAGCAATCAGTTGGTGGAGCTGAGGACACCATTACGCTAACTTCTCTCCATGCTTTAGTAAACAGGTATGCTGCAGAAGTCAAGGAACTTAAGGAGGAACTTGCTCAAACCAAGTCTTCTCTTGGTGATGAGATTGTGGTGCTGAAGAACAAAGTTAAGAACTTGGAGGGCAAACTTGAGAAGGGGACCAAAAGTAAGCTTGTGGTTTCATCTGATGAAGAACAAGAAGAGCATCAGTTCGAGTCTCTTGATATACTGGCTGAGGTGTCCCTTAATGCTCCTACTTCAGTAGTGGCTAAACCCTCAAAGAAGGAATAACCTGTTATGTATAAGAGAAGAAAGAGGAGACAATATTTGAACAAAGAACCTGCTGATGTCTTCAAGGAACCTGAGGTTGTTTCATCTGCTGAAGTTCAGATTGAGAATGTTGCAGCTGAACATGCTCAAACCTCAGTCATTCAAGAGCCATCTGCTGATGCAGTGGCTTCACCGTCTGAAGAACCTTCTCAACATGTCTCGTCTAAGGTTGTTGTAGATGATGCCACTGAGACTCAAATTGGTATTGGATCTCCTGTTGATGATGTTCCTAAGTATGCTAATAAAGGAAATAGTGCACTGATTAAAGATGAACTTTGTTTGGATCTGGTGAGCGAAAAAGAAAGGCAAGGTCAAGAAAGTAGATTTGCTGAGTTTGCACTTTTTCAGAAAAGTGAAGAAGTTGCTAAAAGTCTTGCAGAACAATCTTGTCCCAATTTGACTCCTGAAAGACAAAAGGAATTAGATGAGTTACGTCTTAAGCTACCTAGTGCTCATTGGAATGTGTATACTCAGCAAGCCAGTTCAGATCCTTCAATTGCTCAGATCATTTTGGGTGATGATTTCAATAGTGAGACATTTGTTGAATAAATGGTTGCTCTTGGAAAACAAAGGAAGCTTGAAGCTGCTGCTTAGAGAAGAGCTCTGATAGCTCAAAAGAACAAAGACAGGCCTCCAACCAAAGCTAAAATGCAAATAGTGGTGAAAAACCAGAGCTGTGCCTTGTATAACTCTGGGATGTCTATGCAGCAGGTCAAAAGTCTTCCTGACCTTGTATTGGCTCGCAAGTACAACCAAATCATGAAGTTTTCATCATCTGCACTAACACACACTTCTAGATTGAAGAGGATTGGTTGTGTCTCTGTTGCTCCTAAGGCTATAAAGATCAAGACAGTGGAAATTATGGAAAACCTAGATGATGTGCAAACAATATCAAAATTCTCCAAAATTTCTACTGAAGCTTCAATTAAGGCTACTCATTCAGATGAAAAGGATCATTCTGCTGATCCTCATGGTGTGTCTACTGAGGCACAAAATACACCAGTCTCCATACCATTTGAAGCTACTTCTGAAGCAATTCCTTCAACTGACAAAGCTCCATCTGCTGAACCATCTTCCATTCCCACCGAAGCACTTGATTTGTCACCTTCTTCTCCAAATGTGGCATCTGCTAGATCAAAAGAAGATACTGAAGTTAAGGAATCTGATGTGGCAAATGTGAAAACAATAAGGGCTAGAAACATGCTAGTCAGGATGAATGCAATTCGAGAAGGTACTAATCCTAAGTCCTCATCTGAAGATGTACCATCTTTGGATATCTATTCACCTGGAAGAAGGGGGAAGAGGATGGCCAAAATGACTCCATTGGATCTTGAAGCTGATGAGTCCACCTTCATCAAAGAAGGTTCTCCTACTGACTTTCCTGAAGGGTCTTAAGATGAGCTGGTTGAATGGGAACTGAAAGAAGCTGAATTTAATGTCATTCATCGAAAGAATCAGTCTTCTTTTCAGTTCACTTGTCTAAAGGAGATACTACATTTAGTAGATAGGGAAGACCTGTGTAAATTATATACCAGTGTTACTAAGCATTACCACTACAATAAACCATAGGGTTCAGGGATATGTCTCTTGGGAGATCTTCATGTCCTGTTTGATTCCATATCTCTAGAGGGTAAAGGATATTCTATCTGGAAGAATTCACACTTATGGAAGGTGATGTCTTGGAGATTCTATCCTCTACCTCGAGTACATGTGGTTGAAACAAAGGGTGGAATAACAGGCTGCATGTTTGCTGAAAAGACCTACCCATTGTCCCAAAGACTGATGGAAAGGATGCTCATTCAGAAGCTAGAAATTCCTCCAGATCCAGTCGGAAATGAAAGGACATTTGCAGCTCAATTGGTTGGATAGATAAAGACTCAACTTCTCATTCAACAAGCTTCTTCTTCTCCTTCATCATAGTGGTTTGTATGGTCAATTCTTCCCTTTGCTGTTTTTGTCTTGTTTGTTATAAGTTTGATGTTAGTTTAAAAAAAAATAAAAAAAAATAAAATAAAAAAAACTAACGTTTGTTTGCAGTTTATATGTACAGTTTTATGGTTCTTATCTCACCAGAAACACCTTAGGTATTTCAAAGAGTTAGCTAGTCCAAAGGGTACAGCTTTGGTAAAGACACATCCAATCTGTTGATAGCTGTAATGATTTGCTCAAAATCATAGGGTCTGTAACCACCCATGCTTAATTGCTGAGGGTTGTATGGTCATCAATTCACCATGGTCCATTCCTGTTTGGAATCCAAGAATTGACTAGCCCACAAGTATATGGCTTGTGGTAAAGGCATCCACTTCCATATTTGGTTATCAATTCACCAACTACAAGAATTGACTAGTCCTGAGCAAAGGGCTACAGGTAAAGACAAGTCAAATCCGTTTATATAGTTGCTGGTTTGCTAATAAATCAGATGGTTATCAGTGTACCATGGTTTTCGAACTTAAACACTTGGCTACTCCAGTAGTAATGGTTATTTGTAAAGAGACATAAAATCCATTACTTTCTATGATTCACTGATAAGGTTTTAAAAGGTACCATTTTGAGGGGTCGTTTAAGTCCTTATTTGATTACTTTTGTATCCGTTATTGCTTAATATCGTTCCTTTTCACTTTTTAGGTCTCTTGAAGGCAAAATGTTGGAATGGCACTTATTTGGACAAAAAGGCGTGAATATATGAAGAAAATGGCCAAAGTCAAAATCGAGACACTCAAAGCTGCTGAAAATAGAAGGCGACGGCGTCAGGTGTTAATTGCGACGCCGTCCGAGGATTTTTGTGACGGGACAGAACCCAAAACTCTTATTTTCAAGTGACGACGTCCAGTTGTAAAAGAGTAGGCCGTCGCTACTCAGACGGCCTAGATGCAATCCAGACGACGTCAGAAGCTGAAGAGGACGGCGTCATGGACATAAGGTGACGCCGTCGCAAGGTTAACGTGGCCAAGACGAAACCCTAATGACGGCGACATGATGGCGTCATGAAACATAAGGTGACGCCGTCGCATATGTAATCTTATATATAGAATCCAAATTTTCCAGTTTTAGAGAGAGTCTTTTGGAGTGAAAACCTAAAACCAAACCTAAGGTGTCTTGTACAGTATTTTAGGGTTTTAAACCCTATCTTACATCAAGATAAGTATTTACTTCATTAATTCAATTATGTCTTTGATTATTTGTGTGTATGCTTGCATGTTCTCTATGTCCGGCTAATTTATTTGTGTGTTTGCTTAGGAAGTATGAAACTTAATTATTAAATATTGATTGGTTGTTTCTTATCTTAGTTGATCAATGATCTAGTAATGCGATAGGTCATTTGTTGTGTACTTAATGCTTGATTCATCTTTGTGAACCTTAGAATATGATTACCTGAGTAGTTGTAGGCTAAATTATCCAAAGAGTGCCTTAGAGTAAGAGTTTATCATCCCTAGTGGGTTTTGTAGACGAGACCCTTTGGTAAGTTCAAAGAGTTAGGGAGAAACACATACCCTACAACTTTAGACACACAACGCAACTAAGAATAAGGACGTGACAATTCAACCATCAATAGGAGATAATTAAGGAGTAGTACAACCTAAGTAAACACATCTTTAAATTATCATACAAGCACACATTAATTAGACATAGACTCCCACAACCTTAGTTTAGATAACTAGATAATAGTAGAGTAATCGGTAGAAATACCAAAACCCCCCAAATCCAATACCCGAGATTCGTACCTTTCCATTTCATAAAATATAAAAATACAAAAAATAATCTTCATCAACCTTAACCTTAGTAACTTCTTACTAGCATTCCTATTCCCCTAGAGAACGATATCAATACCCGTGGCTTACCCTAATTACTACACTACAACGATTAGGTTCACTGCCTAGGGTGTTATAAAACTTGCTCGAAGAAAAGGAAGTTTCCTTGACCCCGAACGACGCGTGTAGCGTTATCAAGTTTTTGGCGCCGCTGCCGGGGAATAGAATAGCTAGTTAGTAGTCCACCTCGTTTAGGTTTCTTTGCTTGATTTCTATCAAGTAAACTTTTTTCTCATTTTTAGCTTCCTTTTAGTCTATCCCCCTTCTTCGTAACCTTTGTTCGTAATCTTATCACTTTTCATCATGGAAGGTGATAACCAACCACCACTCATCAACCCACCACCAAATGACCCGCCAAGAGCCTGTACTCTTGGTGAATACTCGAGACCAAGCCACCTAGGCTATAGGAACACCATTGAGCTTCCCGACCAAGCCCAAACTACGGCCCTACGATCCGACACCATCCGGTTGGTGCAAAACGGATGTGCATTCCATGGACTTCGTTCCGAAGATCCAAATCAGCATCTGAGGGATTTCCTCAAAATTGTCGATTCCATCGACCTTGATGCTACTACTCGGGAGACCACGCGCCTGCGTCTCTTCCAATTCTCTCTACGGGACCAAGCTAGTAATTGGCTTGAGTGACTTCCCGCCGGCTCCATCTCAAGTTGGGATGATCTTACCTCTCGCTTCCTTGCTCAATTTTTCCCACCGGGGAGAACCACTAAGCTTAGGAATGACATCTTGATGTTCCAACAACGTCAAGGTGAATCTCTCTACGAAGCATGGACTCGATTCAAGGACTTACTTCATAAAGTCCCTCATCACGGCATTGATCTTTGGCTCCAAGTCCAAATCTTTTATGATCATGTCAACTTCCCCACTAAGCGATCCATTGACCAAGCGGCCGGTGGAAAACTTAGTGATCTCACCGCGGAAGAATCATGGGGTATAATAGAGGACCTCGCCCTCTATGACAATGAAAGTTGGGATGACCCCCGTGAGCTGCCCAAAAGCGTTAAGGCAATCTCCTTGCCTCCTTCCTACCGTAGGATGATCGAACTTGAAGATCAAGTTAGATTCCTCATGAGCTCCTACGAAAATCCTAAATCTTCACACCATGTGAACAAAGCTTCTTCCTCGTGTGAGCCGTTTTGTGATCCTCATAACACGCGCACTAGCACTCGATCCCCAGAACATGCTTCCGTTGACTACGCATCCTCACGTATTAATGGAACGGGAGGAAGATTTCCTACAATACCCAGACTTAGGAATTTCAATTAAACCCGAGAGGCATGGAAAGGCAAGCCCAACTTCTACTGGGGACAAACCAAAGAATTCACCTCTAATGATTTCTCATGGCCCCCACCTAACGGTCCTAACCAACAAAACGTCGAAGGGATGTTGCAAAACCTAGTTGCATCCCAAGAAACCCAAATGGCTAAGCTCTCGGACCGCTTTAACCATCAACAAGCCGAGATGGATAGGAAAATAGACAACCTTTTGAAAGCCATAACTAATAGTGATAAGAAGGTTAGTGCTATCTCAACTCCCGAGCCTTCAGGTATAGAGATTAAGGATCCAAGCAAGCTAACTAAGCATGTCCAATTCGTCAATACCATCGCCTTAGTTGAACCTAATGAAACAAATGACGAAGAGGACTATACACTTGTGGATGATGAAACACCCGAGGGAGTTGATGAAGTAGACATTGACTATTTCAACAAATTTCCTACGGAAGAAGAACTATCTCGCCACCCTCACTTAGTGCGTGACCTCCGTCACATGTATGTTAGGAAAAGTCCTCGAATCAAGTTTGGGAACCCTTGGAATCTTAACATACCATGTTTCATAGGACACCTTTTTGTGGCAAAAGCCTACATTGATCGCAAGTCCCCAATCAACATAATGACTAGCACCTACTACAATTGGATATTGAAGAAGCCTATTCTAACTAGGTAAGACCCCAATGATCCTAATGTTAGTTGCAATTTTCTCGGAAGAATTAAGGGATTACCCGTTTATGTAGGTAGTTTCACGTTTCCTACGGACTTCATAATTGTGGATGATATTAGCACGGCCATAGACCTTAGCTTATCCCATGTTATTCTAGGAAAACCTTTCATAGAAAGCACCGGGATGACCTATAATCCCTCGGTAGGAATAGTGCGATTCAAGAATGAGATCGATGACATAGCTTACCAAATGCCGTTTAAGATTGAGAAGTTTTCATCACTCTCTAATGATGAAAAGGAACTTAAACTATCAGTCTATTATAGGAATGATGAGGACAGGGAAAAAGGTGTTGATTATGTTATGGCTAAGATTTTCGGATTCTATAAGGATTGCTTGAGCCTAGGACCGGAATATAGGACCGATTGGGGAGAGGATGAACTCTTAGAGAAGTGCATTATAGGGCACTTCTACAACATGGAATCCCCTATTAGAAACCGTCAAGAGGGCGGTAGTGAGGAAACGTAGGAGCACGACTATGAGTCTAGCTACAAGACTCTTTAATAAAGAAAAGCGCTTCGTGGGAGGCAACCCATGCTTAATTGTTTGCTTGTTAGTGTCATATATCTTTTATTAATTGTTTATCCTCATGTTTAAATTTGTAAAAATGCTTTATTTTGTTTTTAACCTCGTCTTAATTGCATATAAAGGTATTTTACATAAGGGATAAGTGTAGGGAGGATTACACACGTTTTCAAAAGAAACGTAAACATGAGAATAACAATTAACTAAAAGATATTTATGTTTGTTTGTTCGAGTCAAATGCTTGTATCGAGTCATAATGGATGTTTTTGCAGAAATTTTTCCAGATTCTAAAGATGTAAATTTTCCAGAATTTTTTCCAGAAAATAGCAGACCAGTTTTTGTCAGGATAACCTGACGGCGTCAGGAAGGAGTAAAAACATCAGATTACTTTTTTCTCGTTTTCTGAGCTACTTATAAATTTTTGGAATTTTCCAGGTCTTAATTTTCTTAGAAATTCTGTAAACATCCATTCCACAAGCATTATATCCTAGTTTAAATCGAGTCTTATATATATTATTACCGCCGATTTTACGCGAAGGTTTCGTTTGTTTCTTTTTCAAGTGTGCAGGTTTAGTTTGTCAAGAAGAAGTTACATAAGATTGGAAGGAGCTTTTCACGCAATAATTCTTCTTGAAAAGGATTTAACCACCACTTTACACGGATCCTACCGAGCTAATCAGGGGAGTACTAGTTTCTTTCGTTTTTAATTACCTTCTTTTATCATAACTTTGATACTTTCGGGGAACATTGGGGACAATGTTCAGTTTAAGTGTAGGGAGGGAAAATAAAACGGGAACTTTGAAACTATGCTTATCCTTGACTATTTGCTTTGTCCAAATGTGATTGTGTAATAAACCATGAGAAAATGTCGGTTAGGGTAATTTTGGCACCAAATTTAAAATTTTTCATGACATATAGGAGTGGGTCATTAGTCTTAACAAAAGCGTCTCATGGATAGGAAGTTGCATGACTAGCACAAAAACCCTTTACCACCCAAATTCCACCAAAATGTGAGGATCGCCCTTAGATTAGTAGGAATTAAAAGCATTCATGTTCAATGCTTAGAGTGTGAACCGGTAGTATATTAGATTCTAGAACTTGTTTTGTGATGCATTCCGAAATCGCAAGTGAGACTACACTTGTGTAGTTAGGAATAACTAAATGATAAGAGGCATTAGGATAACCCTTGTTTGATACCCGTAATATAATTACTTCTTCCATATCGGTTGAGTAATTCCCCCACACCCTTTGCGTTGTACTCATCTTTAGTACACGATACCCCTAGTAAACCCCTCAGAGCTTATCCTTTTCGCGGTTCTCGTGATGTTTCGGTTTTTCCAGAATATCAATGAAGAGCATTGTTTACACCCCAACCCCAAATATACACCCAAATCACCTTAGCCTACCCCTTATGCACTTACTTTTAGTGCAAATGTTTGTTATCACCCTAAACCCTTAGTTCAATTATCTAGTTGCTTGCATAAGTTGCTAAGTCGAGTCATATCCTTCGTATACAGTTTTGGGACGATTGGGATTCATGGGAAAAGTTAAAGTTTATGAAATGACGGGAAGGGAACATTAATTCAAATTCCCTTTGTTTGCATAATAATGTACCCCAAGTGTTTTGATCTTTTCAATTCGGTTCAAATTAGTGTTAGAGTAATAAAAACTCAAGTGTAGGGATATACCTATAAATCCCTAGTATATTGATGTTATTATAGAGGATGGTAGAGTAAAAGTGTATGAAGAAAAAAAAAATCGAAAAAAAAAATAGAAAAAGAGAAAAAGAAAAAAATATATAGAGTAAAAAAAAAAAAAAAAAAAAATACGGGCTACCATCCTACATCTACCTTTAAATTTATGTTTGTTTATTTCCGTTACCTAGAGTTTTAGAGTGTCGAGCCTTGGCTTAGCAACGCCATTCTTCGTATGCATTTAACATAGAGATTTTTGACTTGCCACCACTAAATAGCCTATCCCACCAAACCCTTGTTTCCCTACCGTAAGCCTAACATTACAACCCTTTAAAAGACCTCTTTGATAGTCTTTCCTAGGTGCTTACGCCAAAGCGATGGAGGTTTGATCTATTCTCAAGCCTATGGTAATCTATGTACTAGGACCGGTTAATGAGTGTTTATCTTCCATTTCCTATTTGTTATATTTGATATATACACCCGAGAGAGATGTGAGTATCCAAACACCCCATGTGAGGTGCTAGTATGTAATTTCCGTGCTTGTTATGACTTTTGCGGGGCTTATATGTGTTGTGGACCGTTTTGAATTAATGCTTCATGACCCCTAACTTATAAATTAATTGGCTAAAAGCACATTTGCTTGAGGACAAGCAACTAACAAGTGTAGGGATATTTGATAAGGTTTTAAAAAGTACCATTTTGAGGGGTCGTTTAAGTCCTTATTTGATCACTTTTGTATCCGTTATTGCTTAATATCATTCCTTTTCACTTTTTAGGTCTCTTGAAGGCAAAATGCTGGAATGGCACTTATTTGGACGAAAAGGCGCGAATATATGAAGAAAATGGCCAAAGTCAAAATCGAGACACTCAAAGCTGCTGAAAATAGAAGGCGACGGCGTCAGGTGTTAATTGCGACGCCGTCCGAGGATTTTTGTGACGGGACAGAACCCAAAACTCTTATTTTCAAGTGACGACGTCCAGTTGTAAAAGAGTAGGCCGTCGCTACTCAGACGGCCTAGATGCAATCCAGACGACGTCAGAAGCTGAAGAGGACGGCGTCACGGACATAAGGTGACGCCGTCGCAAGGTTAACGTGGCCAAGACGAAACCCTAATGACGGCGACACGACGGCGTCATGAAACATAAGGTGACGCCGTCGCATATGTAATCTTATATATAGAATCCGAATTTTTCAGTTTTAGAGAGAGTCTTTTGGAGTGAAAACCTAAAACCGAACCTAAGGTGTCTTGTACAGTATTTTAGGGTTTTAAACCCTATCTTACATCAAGATAAGTATTTACTTCATTAATTCAATTATGTCTTTGATTATTTGTGTGTATGCTTGCATGTTCTCCATGTCCGGCTAATTTATTTGTGTGTTTGCTTAGGAAGTATGAAACTTAATTATTAAATATTGATTGGTTGTTTCTTATCTTAGTTGATCAATGATCTAGTAATGCGATAGGTCATTCGTTGTGTACTTAATGCTTGATTCATCTTTGTGAACCTTAGAATATGATTACCTGAGTAGTTGTAGGCTAAATTATCCAAAGAGTGCCTTAGAATAAGAGTTTATCGTCCCTAGTGGGTTTTGTAGACGAGACCCTTTGGTAAGTTCAAAGAGTTAGGGAGAAACGCATACCCTACAACTTTAGACACACAACGCAACTAAGAATAAGGACGTGACAATTCAACCATCAATAGGAGATAATTAAGGAGTAGTACAACCTAAGTAAACACATCTTTAAACTATCATACGAGCACACATTAATTAGACATAGACTCCCACAACCTTAGTTTAGATAATTAGATAATAGTAGAGTAATCGGTAGAAATACCAAAACCCCCCAAATCCAATACCCGGGATTCGTACCTTTCCATTTCATAAAATATAAAAATACAAAAAATAATCTTCCTCAACCTTAACCTTAGCATAGTAACTTCTTACTAGCTTTCCTATTCCCCTAGAGAACGATATCAATACCCGTGGCTTACCCTAATTACTACACTACAATGATTAGGTTCACTTCCTAGGGTGTTATAAAATTTGCTCGAAGAAAAGGAAGTTTCCTTGACCCCGAACGACGTATGTAGCGTTATCATTCACCTATCACATGAGTTATCACACCTGGATGTGATGAGAATAGTATGCAACTAATGAGCTTTGATGTACAATATGTCTTATGTTGCTGCAAAGAACCGACGCTTAGAAGATTAGTTATCACAGAGATGACATTGATTTGGTACTTTGCAACTGATGTTCTGCCACAATCCTCAAGTTTTGCAACTCTTAAACGATCTGGTAACTAATACTTAAAGACTCGATGGAAAGGATTGTTGGGAAGTCTTTATTTTGCTACAATCCTCTGGTTCCGAAGTCACTAAGATCTATCAAGGAAACTGGAACTTAACCTTGTCAAATTCCAGTGTAGGGGAGGATTGTTGGGAATTATGTGAAACTGCTGAACCTGCTGAAGTTTAAGTCAAAGTGATTCTGCTGAAGCAGAATGGATTCTGCTGAAGAAGACGCACACTCTGCTGAAGAACAGATTCTGCTGAAGTGTAAAAGCCAAAGTCGCAGTTCTGCTGATAGTGTGAATCCACGTAAGATAGTCAGGCGCAGTATTATTAAATGCTAGTCCATACTTATTAGTTAACTGCCCAAGACTAGCATGGGTCTTTATTGTATTGCTCAATATGTATGGGACAAAACAAATGTTTTATTGCATGCTTGTCTAGGTGCATGCGTAGGAATAGTATATGTTTATTAATTAGCATTTAGGGTTTCTTGCCTATAAAAGAAAACCGAAGTTTATGTAATAGATAGACATCAGAAACACTCAGTTTCAAGTGAATAAAAGATCCATAGAGGATCAAAGTGTTCTTAGTTATCATAGCTTGTATTCTCATTTCCGCTAACGAATACAAGTTGTAGAGATTTTCTATTAGTTTGCTTGTGATTACATAGGCAACACTAACGATCTCCGAGTGCTTAAGATCTGTCAAGGTTTTTGTTTCTAACATTTCTTCAACAAGAATAGTGCTCGTAAGGGCACTAGAGATGTGGGGTCTTCTACTAGTTTGGCCGATCAAACTAGTGGTTCGCAAACTATTGATGCACCATCTAACTTGGCCGATCAAGTTGGGTTGCAAACGGATGATGAACTTGATGCACGGTTGAATACAGGCAATGATGATGGTAGTACTGGTCCGAACGAGAGTCTTGGTGATCATATTGAATGTGATGGGGCTGATAACGTGAATAAGGTTAAGGATAAGGTTGTTTTGGATGATTTGGAGCAAAGCCATGATACACCTGCTTCTGATTCGGCCTCTAATGTTTCAAAATAGCCTAATGTGGAGCAATTGATTGCTAATGCGCATCAGAAATTTGATGAAGCAATGAATAACAGTGATATTGCTAAGATGGCTTCATCTTCTGATGTGAATAATTCGAGTGGTATTGGGCTTCAATTTAATTCGAATGGTACTAATGTTTCTGAAAATACTCCTCCATCGAGTTTTGATGTGGCTATGCAATCCCAGATGTATGGTACTAATCATAGTGTTACTTCTGATCCTAATGCACCCAAGGTTGTTACTACTTGTGGTAATGGAGTTAAGTCGGTTTCTTAGGCGGGTGTTGCTTCTAATGGATCCCAGAAGCACATGTCTAACTTTCGGAGGTTAGAATGCAGCAAAAAGAAGGATGATGTTGACCTTTCAGTCCCAATGAAAGTGGTGGAAGAGGTGAACATGAGGTTTCAGAATACTCTCTACGGATACTTCCTTGGTCAACGCCTTGCTTTTCCTGTTGTTGATTATTATGTTCGCAATACTTGGGCTAAGTATGTTTTACAAAAGGTTATGATGAACGCTAAGGGATTCTTCTTCTTCAAGTTTAATTCGAATAAAGGCGTCGATGATGTTCTTGATAATGGTCCTTGGTTGATTCGTAATGTTCCTATTATTCTTAAACCATGGACATTGAACACCAACTTGCTTAAAGAGGATTTGACTAACATTCCGGTGTGGGTTAAATTCCATGATGTTCCATTAGCTACGTTTTCTGATGATGGACTCAGTCTTCTTGCTACATTGATTGGTACGCCCAAAAGGTTAGATGCTTTTACTAGTCAAATGTGCAAAGAATCATGGGGCCGTAGTAGTTTTGCTAGGTGTATGATTAAAGTGAAGTTGGATGAGGTTCTTAGGGACAGCCTCACTGTCGAGATTCCTGTACTTGATGGTACAGGTTCGACTATTGAGAAGATCCGTGTTGAATATGAATGGAAACCGCCTAGATGTGAGAAATGTCGGGTATTTGGACATATTTTGGTGGATTGTCCTAAGGTTGTGATTCCGACTGCTCAACCTCATAAGAATGTAAGTGATGGTTTTCAGACTGTTGACAATAAGAAGAAGGGAAAGCAACTTGGGCCGAATCCGGGTCGAGGAGGTTCTACTAAATCTGTGGTGGGTAAGCATTTTGAATATCGGCCCAAAAAGCCTCCTCTTGAACCCAAGAAAGTAAATGTCAGTAAGAAGATGGCTTCTGATGTGGCTAGTACGAGTGGAACCAGGATCACTACGTCTAATCAGTTTTTTGGGTAAAGGGGAGTAATCCTGCACCCTGGTAAATATATTAACCATATAAACGTTTAAGTACAATGGATATGAGTGAAATCCCATATCTCAGCCCGTTACATAGGCAAAAAGCTTACATAACAAGATACTTCCAATTCTCTAAACATTACTTCCTACCACAACTCAAATGATATTTTATGACACAACACTAACATGACTTCCTAGGAGCTTGAAACGTTGTGCCATACATGGCATTAAAGGAATCCAAATTCCCAGGAAGATCACGAACCTGTTTCGCATAGTCATCAAAGTCATAGTCATCATACTCATCTTCAAATTCTTGGCCCCCACCAAAAATATTAGCAGACTCATCAAATGGGTTAGCAACAACCTCATCTTCAGAATCTGACACCACAATCTCTCCCACTTTAGAAAACGGGTTAACTCTCTTAGTAGAAGAGGTAGACGGAATAGGAAGACCATCATCATCCACGAGAGTAGCTTTCCCATCAATAATTAGCTTTTCAAGCTTACCAATCTTCTCAGCTATGGGAGTAGAACCACCATACATTGTTCCCATTGAATCATTCACAAGCTTGGCCGCAGAAGAATTCCCAGTCTCCGGATGCTTAGACGCCTCACCAATACGAGAGTCCGCCCCTCGAGATCCATCAATACCTGCATCGTTATTAGTACCTGAAGACATCCCAGTCATGTCCTTGTTAGTAGAAGAATCATCCACATTACAATCATCTTCCACCTCAAGAGTCCCAAAAGCATTAGACGTAGTAATCGGTGTATCTTTAGGATTACCACTAGCAGCTGCCGGTGCCTTCGTCTTTGCAACATATACCTACTTCTTAGGTGCAAATCTAGGACCCTTACCCATATTAATACCACCAGTCATCTTCGTACCTTTAGGTTTGGCTTTCCGATTCTGCACCACCTTAAAACCATCATCAGTTTCGTCCACATTTGAGCTGGGAGGAGCATCATAATGCTCCTTAATACTCTTAGGACAACAAGCAGTATCATGCCCAAACACTTTACATTCCACACAGTGTGGCGGCTTCCATTCATATTCCACCTTTATTCTTGCCGTAGTACAACCAGTATCATCCTTATTAGGGATCGCCATAGTCACCACATGTTTAAGCTCAAATTCAGATGATAATTCCACAAGAGCACGAGCAAAACTAATGCGACCCCATGAATCAACACACATGGAGCTAGTAAAAGCATCAAGCATAATCGGCTTACCAACCTGAGTAGCAATTAAGCTCAACCCATCTTCCGAGTATGCAAGTAATGGCACATTATGCAATTTCATCCAAACGGGAACTCTAGTTACCTCACTTTTAGACAATAGCACATCAGGAGTCCATTTAGTGAGAATGAGAGGAGAATTGCGAATAATCCATGGGCCCCGTTGAAGAACACTCTCAACACCCTCTTTTGAATCGAATTTGAAGAGAAAAACACCATCATCATTCTTCATTAGTTTCTTAAAACCAAACTTACCCCATGTATTGGTGACGTAGTTCAGAACCAAATGAAAAGCAACATTCTTGCCAACAAAAAAGCCAACAAGTGTATTTTCATAACGGTTGAATACACCTTCCATAGCAGCCTTTGGAAGCACCGTATCATGATTTTCAATTCGCGTCTCATTCACCAAGGCACGAAAATTCACTTTCCTAGAGACACGTTCCGGATTTAATACATTAGCAAATGACCTTACTTCGTTAGTTTCAACGTTTGGACCTGAAGTAGAAGCATTCGCCATGTTAGGACCAGAATTCAACACATCAGCAACATAAGGCGATTTAGTGCTCGAATCCAAACCACCCACAGACGTATTCCTATAACTTGTACTTTCCAAATTAATTTGACCCCAAATAGAATCCGAATGAACATCATGCGTGCTAGGGTTAAGACCAACCCTAGCAGCTTTACTCACCTCAGGATCAGCAGAGTCACCCTCTAAACCACGTTCACCTTGGAGACGTTTTAGCCTAGCTTCCAGCTCCTGAATATCAACCCTTTGATACGAGTTCGTTTCCTTGTTTACACCAACTTGATCGGCCAGGTTGGTGATTGTGTTAGAAGCCTTCACCGAAGAACCACCTTTATCAAGAAACCCCTTTTCCATCTCTCTACACCCCACAAACAAAATCGAAACAAAAACAATAACCCCAGCAGCAACTACCAATCAAACCCTAACTAAAAGTTAGGGTTTAAACACACCACAATCAATACCTAACCTGCTCCCATGATTGGAGTGAAAGAGTCAGTTCAAAGAAAAGCACGCAATCCCAACAGGTTATGCACAAATCGATTCACCAAAACCCTAAAAAAAAATTTTAATCGCCAAACACAGACCCAAGAATAAGAAACGTTGTTCAGAACTAATCATGAATCAAATAACAAAGATGTTATTTAATAACGAAATCAGTTAGAAGCAAAGAATCCCAAGCTAGGAGCGAATTGGAAAAAAACCGATTAGGGTTGTTAGGGTAATGAAAATCGCCAGAGAAAGTCGACTAGGGGTTTTACCAATAGCAAATGTATGCTTTAAGGTTTATGGTTACATGAGTATGACAAGCTATTTCATTCTTACTACGTCTAATCAGTTTGATGCTCTTAATACGGACGCTACAGATGTGGATACTGGTCGTACAATGGAGGTTAATGAGGATGAGTTGATTAAGACTGGTTCTACATCACATGTACCGCTTGTGAGTGATTCAATGGGAACAATGGATGTTGGTTCTACTCCCATAGTTAAGAAAATTGGTAAGCTTGAAAAGCTAATTATTGATGGGAAAGCTACTCTTGTGGATGATGATGGTCAACCTATTTTGTCTACCTCTTCTACTAAGAGAGTTAACCCTTTTTCTAAAGTGGGAGAGATTGAGGTGTCTGATTCTGAAGATGAGGTTGTTGCTAACCCATTTGATGAGTCTGCTAATATATTTGGTGGTGGCCAAGAGTTTGAAGATGAGTATGATGACTATGACTTCGATGACTATGCGAAACACGTTCGTGATCTTCCAGGGAATTTGGATGCCTTTAATGCCATGTATGGCACAAAGTTTCAAGGTCCTAGGAAGTAATTTTATTTCGTTGTGTCATATGTTATCACTTGAGCAGTGGTTTGTTTTCTTGTTTCGAGAATAGGAAGTATCTTGTTATGTAAGCTTTATGCCTATGTAACGGGTTGAGATATGAGATTTCACTCATATCCATTGTACTTAAATGTTTATTTGGTTAATACATTTACCAGGGTGCAGGATTACTCCCCTTTACCCAAAAAATACCTTCCCAAATAGGTTTGGAACATTCGATTCAGGTCTAATTTGCTAGAGTTAACCAATTGCCTCCAGGATACAAGTTTAAAAATCCTCTTAAAACCGTTAATGTTGGTTCATAGCTGTATGCTTTGCACATCACTATGAACTTGGTCATCTTGGCTAAACCAAAGGGGTTAAACATAGAGATGTGAACCTTGTAGTATTGCATAAACTCTAATATCAATGAGTGCAGTGGAATCCTAAGGTTCGAATGGCTAAATGCATGTATGTACAGCCCTACGAAACCTGGAGGAGCATCAAAGATACCCTGAGTAGGTTTGGGTAACATCACTTTGTGTTCTAGTGGGATGGGATAATCGGTTAAGTGATCATGCAGATCTTTTGCAGATAATGTACACTTTTGCTGCTTTATAATAAACTTGGAATCCATTAAAAAAAAAAGCTTTCAGTATAGAAGAAGGATTACCTTTGATTTCGGAAGTGAAGGAGACAAGGTTTTACTGCGTGTGGAAACAAGACGAAGAGAGTAAAATAAATTAGGGTTTCATCTACCCCCTTTTTATACTCTCTTCTCTCTCTCTTAGGCACCGCACACGTGTCCCAAAGATAAGTATTATCCGGTTAAATTTTTTTAAATTTTGAATAAAGATGACTTTTGGTCTCCGGGTAAGGTGGGGAAGTGTGATTCTTGTAGCGGGCAGCCGTAATAAGTACTTAGCATTAAATGCGCTATGTTAGGTACATAATTATCCTCTAACTAACGCAATTCGCAGCAGAGCGGTATTTATTCGAAGCATGAAGTCGAAAGCAATGTCTCCTTGCTCATATACATCACTTTCGACTGGGGGGCTTGATGATGTACCCTCCGAGTAGCTCGAAGGACACTCCTCCGAGACGTGTCAAAGCCCTTCCATACGAAG
Organism: Chrysanthemum seticuspe; assembly: GCA_019973895.1. Taxonomy (NCBI): domain Eukaryota; kingdom Viridiplantae; phylum Streptophyta; class Magnoliopsida; order Asterales; family Asteraceae; genus Chrysanthemum; species Chrysanthemum seticuspe. Next base: position 315,512,148 of record BPTQ01000001.1, on the reverse strand, counting down.
GCCCAAGTTAGGATTCCGAAATATCCATAGGCGTCAAACCACTCGTTAGCACGAAGGTTACCTAAGGGGAATTCGCCATCCGAAGCCCTAAGCCCTTCGGGGTATGGCTGACGAAGGAACAATGGATAAGGGAACTTCCTGACTTGGTCAAACCCACGATCTCCCTCCCTCTCTTGGCTTCCCCGTCAAGTCTGAGAACGTGGGTCACTAAGACCTAGCGGTTACCCACAATCATGGGACGCCCCCATGATCTCTGACATTCATGCAGAAGTGCTCTCAACCCTATTTCATTCACTATAAATAGGTTGGACGGGCAATGGATAATGGTATGCTCATTTCACACTCATTTCTTTACTTACACACACTTAAACAACCATAACTCATACTTACTCTCACGCCGGAGGTGGTTTGCAGGGTCCTACCCCTGCGCAATAACTTAACGTAGTGTTTCATATTTCTTATTCTCAGGTGACAGGCAAGTCTTGGCTGGAACATACACCCCTCATTACTTTGATCCTCATCGAAGCCTGGTAGTGCAATCTTTTGTAAATTCATTATCTCTATCTCTTAACTATTTCTCTAGGACAATTATCACACTTTCTTTAATTCTCATATTTTTAGTAGCATTTGGATTGTTTGTTTTCTTTGTTTTGTGTGTTGCGTGTTTTGCAGTTTTGTTTGCAGGATAGATGTGACGGAAGCTTATTGTTGGTCAAATATTTGGAGTTAGATAACTCACATGCTTGCTTATGACCCAATATGCGTATTGCATATTCTATCCCGTGGTATCTTTTGACTATTTTTTTTTCCTATTTTCTTTACTTTGAAGTTTATTTTTATTATATTGACTACAATGCAAAACTTAAGTATGGGGGAGGGAAGAAAATAGAAAAATGATACGATTTTTAAATTTTTAGTTTTTAGTCTTATTTTTAGATAAACTTTTGGATTCAAGTAATTAGAAGGAAATCGCCCTTGATTGTCTAGTAGTTTTCACACATTTTTGAGATATATTAAAAGAACAACTTGGGTATTTCATTATGGATTACGGAAGTAATTCATTATGGATTTGATAGCATTTTCTAGCGCGCATTATAGCCTTTTCCACTTAATTGTGAGGTTTCTTTTTGTTTAAAACACATCTTTTTTTATATATTTGCTATGAGTGTGCCGGTGATTATGTCGATTCTAGAACTTGTACTTGTTAAGCATTACGGTTAAAATCACTCTCGAGTGATAAAAAATTATGTTCAAATGATAAGAGGCATCGTAGGATTTAACCCAAATGGCCTTCCATTTTACATCTAATGTTTTTTGCTAACCACGTCGGTTAGTTAACCACTTTATATGGACCCATTTGCTAGTGCTCATCATTAGCACTAGATTCCCTTAGTTACACCCTTTGAGCCAATCTTTTCATTCTTGTTTAAATTCAGAAAAATACAAAAAGATTTTACACCTTAAACCTTAGCCAACCCATGTCATGTCTATTGGTTTGTTGCTAGTTGTTTGGCGTGTTGGATTGTTTTTGATGATTATGAAGAAGCTACACTTTGTCTATAGTGTGTACCATTCTCCAAAAAAGATGAAGGAGACGTCTTTCTCATTTGTATTTTTTGTGGTTTATGCTTACACTAAGTGTGGGGGAACTTGTTAAAAAAAATGGTTACAGCCAATGAGTTATACGAAGGATATTGATTAGCCAATGAGCTAAGTTGAGTCATATATATTTGGAGATCGATATGAGAAGAGGAGGAAGATATAATCATTTTCGGGATTGTGGTTTGTATGATGACTAGCAACATAGAGGTTTAGACTTGACATTATTTTTCTTTTTAACACCAATTTCATAAACCATCCCATGCCTTATCCATACCTTTTATAAACCCGAAGCCTTAACGATATAACCCGAATAAAAGACCTCTTTGATGATTTTTTTTTTATACTTGTACAAGCTTATGGTAAAAAGCATTAATCATGACCAGGCATTGAGTGATTTACATAGACCCACCAATATATGAGTGTTGAGTGAATTCTTAAAATCATTCGTGAGGTGTTCTAGTTGTGTTATCTAGAGTATTTGGTTCATTTCAAAGTTTTCACATATTAAAAGCAAATTAATGATTATTTCTTTTGAGATGATTGTTAAATTTTCGGAACCACGGTATCAAGACCATTGAAATCGATTTTTGCAAATGTTAGACCTACTCGAGGGCGAGTAGAACTTAAGTATGGGGGAATTTGATAACGCTCAAAATGAACATGTTTTTAGTGGCGTTATTGTTGGTTTTGTGCATGATAATCGGCTATGTTTACTCATAACTGTTGCAAAAGTGCAAAAGATGCGTCTTTTGTATGTATATGTAGCTAGGTATCACAAATGATGAAGAAATGAAGTTTTCATGTACATTTGGAGAATTCCCAAGGAAGGAAGTCGAGTAAAGAAGCTTTTGGACTCAATGATTAGGAAGCGCAATGATTCCTAAGTATCTACAGCAAGGAAAGATTAAGTTTCGTCTTGGAATCATCAACGAAAACAAAGAAAAAGGCGCAAATCAAGAAAAGTCAACAAAAGTCAAATATGGGGGTACAACAGGCGCCCAACCGTTCCGTTGGAGCCCACAACCGATCCGGTTGCATGGATTGGAGTTACACAAAAATGCATTTAATGTTGCCTTAACTCCCCATAATCATTGGAGGCCGATCATTTCCATTTGTTTACTCGTTGGGAACGTTTTTGGCCAGTTATTAGTGTCTCTTGTGCTATATAATGAACCTAGATTTAGTGCTCTAGGTGTGACACAACCCAAAGTGTAATAGTTTACACCAAAACTATAACCAACCATTTTATTCATCCCAAAAGTTTATTTATCACTGTAAAACGTCTAGGAGGTTGGAGAGATTCATTCTCATCCATTGTTTTGATCATTCAGAGTTGTATAATTAAGCTAGGTGATTGGAGGCGTGTGGTTGCTATAAGCCATGATTTCTAGTTCTTGTAATCCCAAAAGTTTAAGTATTCTATGAACCTTGTTATGGATTTATATTCTCTTGAGTTATTGGAATTACTTTGTTATTACTTGTGTTTTGTTATAATTATCATGGAGTAGTTTTCGAATATACTTGTGTGTAAGGATGTAGGAAATCATACTAGTGTTCTCATATGTGATGCATGTATATATGATCTTGTTTAAATGAGTTTGTTTGAAAAATACTAGTCTTGTTTGATTTGTCGGTAAAACATGTTTTAAGAAAAAGGACCGAAAGGATTTCTATTGTGTTTTATTCCAAAAAGTTAAGTGACAAACTAGTATGGGGATATGGTGATTGACAACCACCATGTTTACTTATTAAAACAAGACTAGAAACATTTTCATCACGAAAGGTCAAAAGATTCGTAGGAACGAGTTTAATAAAAACACTTTACAAACAAATGGAATTTCTAAAGGATAATCATTAGGATAAGGACCGAAAGGATTACATATATGTTATTGTTCTTAAAATAATTTTTGCAAACATAAACCATGGGTGGAAATCATTTGCTTATGATCTATGCATCACATCAAGAGTTTACACCAAGCCTTCATGAATACTTGCTATGATTGCCTATAGATTACACACAAGTATATGTTTCTTTGTATTGAATTTCACTAAAAACATCATTTTTGGAGGAAGCCTTGACAAAGCTTTCTTGTTACCAATCTTTTAAAACAATTTCAAACACAAAATCCCTTGGGACGATCTCGACTTACCCACCTTTGCTATCGCGAACGAGTATACTTGCTCGTATGTGTTTATAGTATTAGACGGATAAATCGTGTTTATAAATTTTTAAAACTTGCACACGGTAAGCAAATCAAACCCTAAGGTACTGTCCAAGTCGGACTAAAAATGAACTAGGTTTTTCTCTCCAAAATAACAATTACAAGTGCAGAAAATCCTAGGTATTTAGAACTACAACGGTGTCACCTTTTCCTGATGACGTCGTATGATCGCCGTCATTAGGATTTCGTCTTTGCCAAGTCATCACTGGGACGGTGTCGGGTAGAAGACAATGACCCTGTCTCGGTTGAAGTGGACGTTGTCTTGAGAAAAATTTGGTCGTCTGCTGTAGAAAGATAGTTAGACGTCCACGAGGAAATACAAGTGACGCAGTCACTTGTTAAGATAAAAAAATGATCTATGCCGGCGCTTGAGAAAGTTTGGACCACTTTGTAAGCGATGGCGTCGCCCTTGAGGTTGGGACACCTCCTGGACCATTGTTTCAGCCTTTTTTCTTGACTTAGCCATTTTCTTCCTGTTTTCACTCATTTTCATCCAAATATGCTTCATTCTAGCATTTTGCTTCCAAATAACCTAAAATGTGAAAAGGAACGATTTTAAGCAGTAACAAATATAAAATGTGACGAATTAGGGCTTAAATGACCCTCTAAAAACGTATGTTTTAAATCCTTATCAACCTTCTCCTAAACTAGAAGAAACCCCTGAGCGAAATACTCATCAACCTCTAATCCCTTATCCTTCAAGGTTGAACAAGGATAAGTTCCAAGACATGTTTTGATATTCAAATTCATAAATTCTTGCAAATGTTCAAGAAACTTCACCTCAATATAGGTTTTGCTGAAGCATTAGCTCAAATGCCAAAGTATGCTAAAATGTTGAAGGATCTCCTCACTAATAAGATGGTAGTATATCAGATGCACAAGACCCCTAGCCTTGTATATATACTAAACTAAACTTGGTGAACAAGTTTGAGTTTGATATGGGTTTGGTTTGAGGATCCTTGGCCGATCGGTTTTATCCATCCCCAAGGGATTCCGGAACCTTCCCAAACTTTGCAATCTAGTCCTTTTCCAAATACATTTAACGCCCGTTAGTCTATTACATTAATTACTTAACGTTCGTTAGTTATTTCGTTTAATTAATAAATAAATACAACGTTTATATTTAATTATTTAACTTTAATTCTCATACGTAAAGTGTGCAATCTCGTGGTCTCGAGTTCGATCATAATATACGTCTATTAATTTATTGTCCATTAAACCAACAATAGATTGAATGCATTTACGCATGCTCTTTTTCAAATTATTGCATATAGTTGGAATACAAGATCAAGTTAGTTGGAGTTAGCAAATATCGTATTTTATAAACGAATGGAATATATATTCTTTAAAAGTTGCTTATATTTGAAGAAAAAATGAATTGAAAATTTGGCATAATGGGGGTGATGCAAAACTATATGTTGGTAGTTTAACTGCCTCCATTTTCTTCTTATTTACTTTTTTTATTAATTATGCCTAAACAAAAAAGAAAAACAATATAAAGTTCAACGCTTGGGCAGACAAGACACGATACCTATGGGTCTTAATTATGTTTACAGAAAAAAAAAATTATAATGACGGGAAATTTTATACTATTAGATCCTTAACTTTTAATTCATCCCTTAAACCTTAGAGGGTGTGAAAATACCGCAAAAACCACTAAAAATTGATCTAGTAGCAGAAGTTTTGTGAGTAATGTCATTAAAATATGTGAGGCTTCAAGTTCAATTTTTGACAGGTTCAAACAACGTTGAAGTGATCACACCAACTTTCTGAAAAGGAGGTGCTTTACTCAATATGAATAAGTATAGCGGTAGGTTCAAATCATGTGGATTAATCGACCAAATTAAAGTAGAAATCCAGTGTAACCTAGAAAAGAAAAAAAAAACGTATGGAATAATAGAGCCACCTATGACCTAACTCAAGTAATCAGTATATATCTTGGTACCAATTCTTGGGTAAAGTGTTTTCACCGGGTAAATATATTACACCAAAAACAGTTAAGTATATAGGAAATGAGTGAATCTCAAATCTCAACCTGTCAAGACCTGAATTCGAAGCGAATGGGCAATCCTCAAAAAGATGTTGTGAATCGTAAAGCGCTAGGTCGCAAGCCGGTCAAGACCTAAGTTTGTATGAGGGTAAAGGATAAATATGCTCTACCTTATTACTCAGAGTGATCATTATGAATAACCAACTTGAAAAAGACTAATTTTGAACTATAGAACAGGTTCACGGCCGGTTATTTCCACGTGGATATATAGTATAAAAAAGTTTGAATTATAGATTTCGTACTTGTGGTTGTTCAAAAATTGCACCTTTTGTCCTTTCCCATCAATAAGTTCGCGAAGGGTCCTTCAGTTAGTCAACCTCCGTTAGTTTGAACTTGTGACTTGAAGTTGAGGGCAAAAGAGTAGTTTTTCATTTCCCTCCCATTACAGTAAAACTAACCTTACTAACATTTAACTTAACTCTACTAACATTTAACTTAACCTAACACATGTTAAATTAACCTAACCTAACTAAAGTCAAATAACGCCTTTTTGTCCATACCCGAACTAAAGTCAAATAACACCTTTTTATACTTATCGTAAGTTAATCACAACACAAAATAAAGTCACATGATCTAAAATAACAGCTAACAAAACACCAATAAAAATAGCAATCTTGCATATTCCACATCAATTTGTTAAAATTACCAAATTGGTGCAAGATTGCTATTTTTATTGGTGTTTTGTTAGTAGTAGTAGTAGTAGTAGTAGTAGTAGTAGTAGTAGTAGTAGTAGTAATAGTAGTAGTAGTAGTTGTTGTTGTTGTTGTTGCTGTTCTTGTTCTTGTTGTTGCTGATCAAAGTAGTAGTTGTTCTTGTAGTTGTTGTTGTTGATGTTGTAACCATAACATACCGACTCATCCGTTGAACGTCTAATGTGTAACCATAACATACCGACTCATCCGTTGAACGTCTAATGTGTAACCATAACATATCGACTCATCTGTTGAACGTCTAATGTGTAACCATAACATACCGACTCATCCGTTGAACGTCTACTGTGTAACCATAACATACCGACTCATCCGTTGAACGTCTAATGTGTAACCATAACATACCGACTCATCCGTTGAACGTCTAATGTGTAACCATAACATACCGACTCATCCGTTGAACGTCTAATGTGTAACCATAACAGGCCCAACCTATATATTACTGTATTTGGTTGGTTTGTCACTTGCTTGTAGCCTTGAAACCTCTAAGGCCGAACATACACAAATAATTTCTTAGCAACATATATTGCTAACGAGCTAGCCACTAAAGAATTCCCGCCAAGATGGCGGATCCTGCCGTAGGTAAAGTAAAAAACATGCACAAAAAAAAACGTTTAAATGTACGAAAAAAAGAAGGAAACCATTAAAACTTACAGTAGAAGCAGGTGGCTGGTTTTTGTAGTGTGCAAGTTGTTATGTGCAAAGAGGAAGAGGATGGATATCTGGAGTGTGGCTGCTAGTGTGTAATGTGAAACGTGACAACCCTAATATAAAGGAGCAAAGGTTTCGTTAAACAATTTCTTAGCAACATATATTGCTTGTAGCATTGATTTTTTTTATCGCTAAACATCAAGTTTCGTTGAGTAAAAAAATATATATCTAGGTTTCCCCAGCGACATGTCACCGGGGATTCTATTTGACTTCGTTGACTTTAACGTAACAACACATGTAATTATTTTTAACGATAAAATAAAATTAAATTGATTTTCCCCGGCGACATGTCGCCGGGGATACCCACCCACCAAAATTTTCGTTATCGCGCCAATTACGCTAAACGACAAAAAATATAGCTTTCCCCAACGACATGTCGCCGGGGAAAAAACTTTATGATAAAGTAGATCTGGATTCCTTTTTCACTGCAGAAAACGAAAAAAAAAAATAATCTTATCAACACATAACCATAGTATCCCCAGCGACATGTCGCTGGGGATAATTAAAAATTATATGTCGCTGGGGATAATTAAAAATTATATATCGTTAGTGTTAGTTAGGAGTGTTAATTAGGCGTGTTAATCATTTAGCTTAATCCGATGATTCCCCGGCGACATGTAGCAGGGGATAATATGCCACCATGGCACTGCTTCTTTGACTGAAAATTGAGTGAGACTCACGTCGTCGCCGGGGATTGTCGCTGGGGATACAATTCCTTACGAGACTTCCCCAGCGACAATTCCCCAGCGGCATGTCACTGGGGAAAGGTTTCCCCAGCGACATGTCGCTTGGGAAAGTCCCCAAATGTCGCTGGGATAACCGGTCGATGTTGTAGTGCCTTGAGCACTAATTTGTATGATTAAAAAATGTGTTATCATTAATAGATTTTCACATTTAAATTAATACTCGTAATCTCTAAATTTAATTTATGTGCATCAAATTTTTTTTCCTTAACTAGAAAATAAGTTTGAGTTTAATCACTTTGATTAGTGTCGTAAGAGAGATTGTTAGATTTACTGACTTGAAAATGAGTGGTTTATTAGTAGATCTGAAGATATGCATGCGTTGATATGATCGTTTAAATAACTATTTGCACTAATAAGTGGAACCTTTGTAAATTCGAGTAGATCTAAGAAAGCATATCCAAACTCCATTGAACCAAGATCTATATAATTTTCATTGCTAATTAATACAACCATGTAAGGCGTGTTTAATTAAAACAGTAGCACACTCTCTAATATCTTTTAGCACTCGCTTGGTAGAGAAATGTACTACTTTAATTTCTTTCTCTTGTTAATGCATATCACTTTATCCTTTTTTTTCTTAATAATCAAACATTTCTTTCAATACAGGTATCTAATATACTAAAAAATCAGTGTTAAAATTTAATGTAAAGGCTTCATGATTAATGTGGGTAGTGTTGGGGAACTTTTTTTCATGCCTCAACAAATGCAACGTGAATACAACCATCAATAGATAATTCCTACAGGTTTCCAGTTAATCAGCTCCATTAATTTACACATTATTGTGCAATTACAACGCATGCATAGGAATTTTAGAAGTCCACATTAATCATACATAATTACATCAAAATCCCAGGATGGGTCGGAGGTGTATAAATATGGTCTTCATAGCCCAGGCTGCAGGCATCCCCAACTGCATTTGCACCTCTTTATAATTGAAGCCCTTCAAAAAATGACAGACAAGTCCAGCCAGGCATCTAAAGGTAAAGCCATTAGGTCAGACATGACAATTAAGGCAAACAAGCAGCTTTTCATTAATGAACTGGATGTTGGTGTATCCGGCACTACTGTTGTGATGTTGTGCAGAGAATGGGATGTCAATGCTAAAACCGGCCGTTATTTGAGTACGGATTTCATTGTGTCTGATGGCAAGGTAACGTACGCCTTTGTTTTTTTGCAAGTTATCCAAATTGTCAGGCTGAAATATGGTTTTGTCGAATATGATTCACTAAATAGCTTTTTTCTTTTGCAGGGTAATATTGTGCACTGCACCTCAAAAGCTACGGTTTCTCATAATTTTGTAGGCAAGTTACAGAATGGCATGATTTACTCAATAAAAGATTTTAGCATGATACAAAATAAGGAAGAGTACAGGGTTCTCAAATATGCTCAGTACATGATTGAATTTGATGGGTCAACGAAGGTGAGGAAAGCTATGATCAAGGCAGATGGTTTTGTCAGGCATCCGTTTCAATTGGTCCCTTTTGAGAGCATTGAACCAACCAACAATAAATTCTGATTGGTAAAGACATTTTGCTAGAATATTTAGTGTTGATATTGACATTATACGTATTGTTCTTACTATGGAACACTGTATAGATGTTGTAGGTTACATCACCAACGTTGGCAAGGTAACTTATCAGAAAACAGGTTCTAGAAATCTATATTTTTCTTGCCAATCAAAGGTATGTTTGATTGTGTATGGTTGGTCTAAGTAATCAAATATGCATAATCACATATTTTGCTTTGTGTTCCATCACCAGTGGACAGACAATTATGGTAACCCTATGGGCGGGGCTTTGCGATGTGTTGGTTGAAAAAAAGGCGAAACATACAGGATTGTGTGCCGTGATCCAAACTGCGGTCAATGCTAAACTCTACAATAGTAATTGTCCAACCCACCTAATGTTTTCATAATGTTTAAACCATACAAGAATTGACTTGGTATTCGTATTTACATTTCAGATAAGCTCTATTTATCAGGTAGTTACTCCAAGCAGATTTTGGAAGATGATGACATTCCTACCCTCAGAGAATTTAAATGAGGCATTAGGTATGCACAGTTACATTTTTCATGCACATTTAAGAATTTGGCACATGGTATCGATTATCATTAATGGTGCATGTAGTGGTATGAATCCAAGGAAGGAAACCGTACATGTTGATAACTCTGTACCAAAGCTAGGGACACTCGAGAATGTGCTGATGTGGGAAAGAAATAGGAAAAATGATTTAGTTATCTTCGAGTCTCATACTTAGTGAATGTAATTATTTACCGCTTCTTCCATTAATATCCTTCGTTCCTTTTCAAACATCAACCTTCCATTGCAAGGTAAGGATCAATAATGTGATAAACAGGAAGGGTGGAATTATCCATCATGCGGGGGTGAGAATTACAAAAAAGGCCTGACCAGGTAAGACGACCAATTTTGGTGTGACTCCTGCAATCGAGCTACGGATTACCCGGTTATAAGGTTGTTCCAGTTTAATGTTTGTAAAAAATAGGTCGTAATAACAGTTGCAATGAATTAATTCTTACCATTTGTGTGTAATACCGGCTGCGCAGGTACAGGGTAGAGCTTGGTATCTCGGATGAGATGGAGCAAACGGTTGTTGTCCTCTTTGACGAGACGACAACTGAATTGGTTAAGCATCCAACAGATTCACTTTTTGGGGCAGAGGATGAGGTAAATTAATAGTGATCCAGAGAAATTCAATTATTTTGCCCAACCTATTCCTCTATGTGCAAGATTCAGTCGATCACACTATGCTTCCACTTGCCATTGCCAATATTGTGGGTACTACACACACTAGAAATAAAGACTCATACTTACTATGAACATGGGAGTTACGAGAGCTTCACATGTTCTGGCATTTGCAACAGTGGAAGACAATACTCCGGTGGAAGCTCCTACCCCGACATCGACTTCTGAAAACAACAAAAAAGAGTAAGGCAACTAACCTACTGTTCATGTGCACAAATAGTATCTGATAGCCTGCTTAACCTGTCATTGGCATCTGTATAATTTAAGGAATCTACCTGAGATTCCGAAAACTAAAATAGAAGAGGTGAATGTGATCGCAACTATTTCTACTGAAAAGCACCACTTGAAGAAATTATTTGACGATCCATCTCTCTCTACTCCATCAAAGCCAGCTGAGGAAAAACCACACAAAAGGTTAGCCACTGATGTATCTATTCACGTTAAATGAAAGTTTAGAAGTTAATCAATTAAAGCTCATTAATGGTTGGCTATTAAAGGAGAGATCTTGAGGATTCAGACACTGAAATAGATGAGCCGAAGAAAGCACGAAGGTTTGTATGGCAGATATTTGTTTTGTAATTGAAGTATAACCTAGCATGACAATTAATGTTTTTGTATTTTAGATATGTTATTGACGATTCAGGATCGGACACAGAAGAGACATAACATAGCAAAGATGGGGCATCTTTTAAGAAGAATGTCAAGATATGGTATATGGGAAATTGTAACATAAGAATTTCTTTACTGCTATGTTACTACTGTAATTAATACGTGTTTTACGGACGTAGAATTTTTGTTCAGGTGCCGGAACACCCCATAGAGGAGTAAACTAAAGACATCAAAGGGAAATCTTCTAGGAGAAGGATTAAAAAGAAGTGGTTACCTAGATTAAATTTACTAATTGCTTTGATATTGTGTTACATCTAAACTAGTGATTTTTTCCAATGATTTGTCAGGGATACAGGTCCGGCATCGGCTGCAAAGTAAACATCAAATAAATAAGGCCTTTGTAGCAGTAAGAAAAGGGAAGGACGTATGAAGTGAAGGATTGCCTTAATATTCAGTTAGTAGGGTTGTAATAAAATGGCTCCTTATAGTTGATATGATCCTGAAATTTTATATCTTTCAGTATAGGTTATATCCAGTTAATGGTTGCCAATTGTTTGAATGGAACGCGTTAATTTCAAATTTAATGTCTCCACGATACGTGAAAGTTTGCCATATTTGAAAATGTTGATACTTTACGCAAACAAATCTACCAAACTACCACAAGTATTTATTATTACTGAAATATAAATCTACTAAAAGCTAGTTACCAGACAACAACTACACATATGGCTAGCCAAATTACTACAGCTTAGTTGTATAATGTATACCTACTAAAAGTTACCAGAAACATAATCTAAGGACCAAACAAAACATACACACATCAACAAAACCTAAACATCTCCATTGTCTTCATGGAACTGCATAAGGGCAACGTGGTGCTCCTTCTCCATGATGACATCACGAACTTCAGCTAGGATTGCATTCAAATCCTCAAGCCTCTTACACTCCCTTTCAAGCGTCTCACCCAAGCAGTCAACAATATTGGTAGCCACATCATGTAACAGACCAAAAGTCTCACCGTCCTTCATAGTTTGCTCAGCCTTCTCAATCTTAGCCCTTAGTTTGTGAACTCCTCTCCAATCCTTATCAATAAGCCCTCATCCTCCGTGATCTCTTGAGAAAAATAGAACTTGAAACATTGAGTGAGATCATCTAACCCAGAAGCCTCTTTGAGTTCATTGATGTTAGGTGTAGCAGCCATTGATGCAATTTCTTGATGAGGGGTGATGATTAATTGTATGCAAAATGTATGGTTGAGAATGTATTGGACACTTAGATTTGTGTAATATATATATATTATTAAGAGATACACTGTTACAGAAAAACGTACCCAATAAGACAATCGAAAGGCATCATTAGGTATAATTATCTCCATTTAATTTAAGGTCTCTTCTTTTTCCCGATGCAGAATAATCATTTCATTATTTAACAGAAAAGTTAGGGAGATAACATAAAACCGTTGATATTTGGCATTGTGACAAAAACGGCCCTTCAAAAAGATAATGCATGGCATTTTGAAGCCAACATTAACATGCACATATCCTTCAATTTAGAGTTTATTTAAATTAAAGCTTTATTTAAGCTTATTTTTTAGACATGATAATAACCAAACATCTAATTATATTCATTCATCTTCATAGCATTTCCTTCTTCGACACGAACACCAGCCTTTGCTTCAAATAAGAAGTTTGCTAACGTATGAAGTAATTCCCGATGTCTCTCCTGAGTTTTCCGTTGTGCTTCAAGCGCATCCAAAGCAATCACATCATTACCTAGGGCTTCCATGTTCACAATCATACCTCGATTTCTTGCCATTACCCTCCTCAAATGCTCACAATCAGCAATAAACAATTTTGATAACGCATCATCTTCGCCGACCTGCTGAATAAACAACATACGCATGCAATCATTCAATTCAGAAGAACCCGAAAGAGTGATCAAGTTCTCTAGCATTTGAAATTGTGCCATTGTATCATAATACAAATGTTTTCACATCCAAGCATGATAATAGTGTCAAATAAATAGGCAAATACTCGCTTATGTAACTTATGCAAAAATAATTTGTTACAAACGACAAACTTTAATAATTATTAAACTTATGCTACATATTAATTTTTTTGGAGGATAGATAACAAAAATAGCCAGATATTTTAGAAAAATTAAATTATAATTTTTTTCGCTAAAGGACACGTGCCTGTTAGTCTATTAGTATTAAATTAGTATTAGCATTGGCCCGTTGTATATTCGGCCTATTATGTATCCTATATAATTTGATGTATCAAACATTATTATTCATTTAATATACACAAATTATTGGCTAAATGGGTTTTACTAATTCACAAAATACTACTTATGCCATGGCTCTTGTTGCGTATCATGCCACGGCCCACATGCCTCCACATGCCCAATACACGCCGACCCAGTTTATGCATCCACACCCGGCCCACATGTCACCTTGGAGGTCCAACACATTTGGCGAGTCATCCTATGGACTGTCTCACTCGGAGGTTCCGCAACAGGGGGCTCACTTTTTGCCACCGAGGTTCACTTTTGCACCAGGTCACCTCAACGGGTCACAACAGCCTGGGGTTTAATCTGGGGCTTCGCCTGGGCCGGTTCAGGAGCGGCCTGGGGTTCAATTCAAGGGGTCTTTTCCTGGTTCAAACAGTCCAGTTCAGCTAAGGCAGTTTGTGCCAGGGGTTCCACAGCAGATGTCGGTTCAACAGCAAGGGGTTTTTCATCCAAGTCAACTTTTGGCATCCGGTTCACATGGTTCAGGTCAAGCTATAGTTTTGTCACATGCTTTTGCTACTAACACTCTTCAGGAACCGTCTACTGGAAATTAGAATATGGATAATAGTGCGAGTTCTCATCTTAATGATTTTGTGCATTGTCTTAGTGATATTCTTAATGAGTGCATTTATCCGTCTGTCGCGGTTGGTGATGGGCGTTTTATTCCCGTTACTAACTCCGGTCATAGTATCTTGTCTACCCTTTTTTGTCCTTTTCGTTTAAATAATGTTTTAATTAACCCTCATATCGTCAAAAATCTTATTTATGTGCGTCAATTTGTTCGTGATAATTATTGCACTGTTGAATTTGATCCTTTCGGTTTTTCTGGGAAGGACTTCATAACTCGACTGGTACTCCTCCGTTGTGATAGCACGGGTGATCTTTACCCTGTTACGAAGACTTCTCCTATTCCTCAAGCATATCTTACCAGTCAATATACGTGGCATCAACGACTTGGACATCTAGGAAGTGAAGTTATGCGGCGTCTTGTGTCCAGCGATTTTATTTCTTTTAATAAAGAGAAGCTTCCTGTTCTTTGCCATGCTTGTTAGCTTGGTAAACACGTGAAGCTTCCGTTTGTTAGTTCGTCTAGTAATGTTACTTCTTGTTTTGACATTGTTTACTCGGATTTGTGGACATCCCCAATTCCGAGTCTTTCTGGTTTAAAGTATTATGTTTTGTTTCTTGATCATTACTCTCAGTATGTTTGGGTTTATCCATTAATTAATAAATCTGATGTTTTTTCTAAATTTTAGTTGTTTCGTAGTTATGTTCATACTCAGTTTAAGTGCGAAATTAAGTATTTTCAGTGTGATCATAGTGGTGAGTTTGATAATACTGCCTTTCATAAATTATTTTCAACCCATGGCATTCAGTTTAGATTTTCTTGTCCCCGCACCTCTCAACAAAATAGGAAATCTGAACGCATGATTCGTACCATCAATAACTATATTTGTATTTTATGGTTTCTAGCACATTTACCACCCAACTATTGGACTGAAGCTCTTAATATGGTTGTTTATTTATTGAATATCCTACCTTCCCGTGGCATTAACAATGACATAGCCTTTACCCGCCTTTTTGGTGCTACACCTGATTATAGTGTCCTTCGTTTTTTTGGATGCCTTTGTTACCCATATATTGATACCAACCATAAATTAGGACCTCACGCTACACCTGCCATATTTTTGGGACATGTTGCCAATCATTTTGGCTATCGTTGTCTTGATCTAAATACCAACAAAATTATTATCTCTCGTCATGTTACCTTTGATGAATACCTTGCCCCTCTTTCCTTCGCCACAGTTTGAATTGTATTACTCTCTTCAAAGTCCAAGAAACAAAAGTGTTAAAGCAAGATACATTATATACAAGCATAGAATAATTAATAAGAGTCTTACACCACAACTTATATTGCAACTTGAATAGTGCCATTGTCAGACATAATGTCACAATTCAAACAATTTGCCTATAAAATACGATGAACTTATGCTTCATTTTCATCACATTCACTTCTAAATCTCCTAAAAGTTCTTGTGAGAAAGCTAAAGAGTTTGTAATATCTCATAATACAAGAGATATAACTATTGATGTTTATCCTTGTAATTAGAGAGTGTCTAATTCCTAAGCTTTTGCATAGTAAAACACACCTTTCCTTACCATTGGTTTTTACCCTTTTGTGGTTTTCCACGTTAAATTCATGTGTCATTTTTTATTGCATTTCATATTTTAGTTATGGTTTTGCTTCAGTCCGATGTCACTTTTCTCAACAAGTGGTATTAAGAGATAAGATTGAGTGTGTGTATAATTATTTATCGTATGCTCTATGGTTTCCACTAATAAGTAGACCATCCCATCAAACAATGAGTAAGATTATACTCGCTTAAAAGGTTTTTGTTACTACTATCAACAAATAATAGTTTTGTCAAAAAAGAATGTGATTGTACCTATAGCAATGAAATTTGAACTATAAAAATTCAATGGGAGTAATTTCTCATTATGGAAGTTAAAGATGAAGGCTATCCTAAGAAAGGATAAATGTTTGGCATCTATTGGTGAAATACTGGCCGGGATCATGGATGACTACTAAATGGGAATAGATAGACGAAAATCTTATTGCAAATCTTCATCTAGCATTAGTAGACGGAGTTTTGTCAAGCATGGAGGAGTAGAAAAGTGCAAAAGAGATTTGTGACCATCTTGATCGATTGTACGAGAAAAAATCACTCCACAACAAATTTTTCCTTAAGAGGAAGTTATATGCTCTACACAATACAGAATATACTTCGGTGATTGAGCATATCAATAGTTTGAATACTTTATTTTCTCAACTCACTTCTTTGAGTTGTAAAATAGTGCCACGTGAAACAAGTAATCTTCTTAACATTTCAGACACACACAACACACATTAAACCTTAGTCGTATATGAGCCTTACCTCAGTTCAAGATAAACACTCTTACCTCGGGGTTCTCACCAATCAAGAGAAGCAAAACATACGATTATCCCATCTCATACCATTAATTTACCCAAATTCTTGTTTTATGTACCATACGTAAACATGGCGCCTTCCTTGGGACCCATGACATAAACAAAGCCACCGGTTTCCATTTTCCGATGCTAGAAACCCTAAAACTTTTACCTTTTTTTTTACAAACACGACCAATTTTTTTCATTTCACTCTTGTCATAAAAAAATTTGTTCCAAACACTTAACAACTGCCTCATGTGCACATGATTCAAACCTGGTTGCTAGAAAAGAAACAAAATAGTGAGGTACTTGAGAAATGGGTTCCGGCAACCAAGGAACAATTTCCTTTGGAAGAATTCATACCTTTTTAGGATCCGGTAGTTATAATAGCCGTAGTTGCTTCACACAAAATAAGCAGAATCTACATGGATGGGGGCAACTCAGTCAACATCACATCAGGTTCGATCATTATTTCAGGCAACTGCCTAGAAACATCAAGAAACTGATACCACCTACTACTATTCCTCTCATCGGATTCTTGTATGAGAGATCTATACACGAGGGATAATCTAACTTGAAACCACAGAGGGAACTCACCGACTGTCACGAGTAGTCATAATGGAATTTCATGTTGTCAAGTCAAATTCCAAATATAAAATTTTGTTCAGGAGAACAATCATACAAAAGCTGTTTGTTGTGGTGTCCAAAATTTGATCACATGTGCAATTCCCCACAAAATCAGGAATGTCCATAGTCAAAAGCGATTACCCACGAGAATACATGGAGCTAGCAGTAGAGTGGATAGCATGATGATCACGGGGATACAATGGATGGCGATGCTTGGAGAAAATAACATGGAAGAAAAGTGGTCATCAATGAAAAGTATCCAAATCAACCAGTCACCATGAGAAAACACCTCCCACCCCACGTAAGAGCTCGTTCAATTACTGGAAAATAGTCTTGATGTTTTTGCCAGCTAACATGACATGTATCCCAAAAGAATTTGTTGAAAATAGCCTAGGTCTTAACTCATCAGGAAAAAAAAAGAGTAGCCTCTCCCTAGAAAGGTCAGAATCCATGACCACTCAGGTCAATGATCTTGTCGATGCCAGGATCCTTCTTTTGGTGATATATCAAGGGTTGCAAACCCAGTCTTAGTGAAAAATAGAAACGACACCTGGCACATGTGTGTCAACTTCACCAACCTAAAAGAATATGCCTTAAGGACAATTATCCACTACCTCCAATTCACTGGAAAGTAGAATCCCTCTCAAGCTTTAAATACCCATTTTTTCTTGACACCTACAAAGGTTACCATCGCATACTCATGAAAATGTCAGATGATGACAAGACAACCTTTTACACAAATGAAGGAATATACTATTACAGGAAGATGCTTTTTGGTTTGAAGAATGCAGGAGCCAGTGCATGTATCAAGACACTGGTTGACAATGAATTCAAGAATCAAATTGGAGTCATAAAAATCAAGACTCAAGATTCATTAATGAAGGACATACTAGAAACATTCAAGAACTTGAGAAGAATCAACATACATGTAAACTAATGTGTTTTACAAAAAGAAAAGAAAGGACTAAAGGAGACAAGCACAACTATTCAAAATAGTCATCCCAACTATTCAACCATAGACAAGTACTACTATTAGAGTTGTCAAAAGAATAGTTTGTCTGATTTGAAAATAAGTTGCATTGAGTAAGAAGAATGCAAGTTTGGTTTCTACACATCTAGTCAACAAGCATGTGATAAACAAGAATTATGTTTTACGGCTAGTAGACCTTTTCATATTGTAATAGTATTTCAACATAGAGCCTATAAAGGCAATAGCAATTTAGTAGAGAAATTGTACCAGCTCCTACAAACAAAAGAAAGTATTTCAAGTTTTTAAATAAAGAATTTTTGAGTGCATTGTTTCTCTCAAATAACCAAGAGTTATTTAATACTTTGTCGTAGTAATTTTTTGAACAATATTTTTATGAGAGTAACATCTCATATATCCAACATAAATTGGTATCAGAGCTTGTTCGAATCCACTTGGGTTAAACTAGTTCTTATCATTTTTACAAATGTGTCATGGCACGACGACAAGCTTTTGATTTAAGTCATGTTGTCGTTCCAATTTTTGATGGTGAAAATTACGATTATTGGTGTGTCAAAATGGAGACATTGTTTGATTCTTTAGATGTGTTTGACGATGTCAAAAACACATTTGAAGAAACGTTGATACGGAAAAATTAACCAAAGAGCAGTTGAAAGATTTGAAGCAAAAGAGAAACCGAAATGCAGCCGTTCTAAGTATGATTCAGCGGGGAGTCACACCATCAATCTTCCCGAAAATCATGCATCTAAAAAAAGCAAAATAAGCTTGGGAGGTGCTCAGGCAAGAATTTCAAGGAGACGTCAAAGTGAGAGCTATAGAGCTACAAACTCTCAGACGAGATTACGAGAACACAAAGATGAAGGAAAATGAGTCACTAAATGACTATTCATCTAGATTAACCGATTTGATTAATCAGATGAAAAGTTATGGTGATGAAATTGAAGACCAAAGTATTGTTGAGAAAATTCTCATCAGTATCCCCGAAAAATTTAATCCAATTATAGCAGTTATTGAAAACACCAAAGATCTCAAAACTTTGGGTATTCAAGAATTACTAAGTTCTCTCAAGTCATATGAGCAACGTATGACTCGGCACTCCGGCAAGACGATTGAAAGTGCATTCCAATCCAGCTTGCAAGGCGACAAGAAGCCACCACAAAATTATGGAAGAGGGAGTTTATCCCGAGGTGGTCGAGGTGGCATAAATTTTAGAGGTCGTGGACGTGGACAAAGCTACGGAAGTTTTAGAGGTCAAGGCAACCTCGACAAAAGATCATTTGGCGATGGAAACTCTCACAAGTGTTCCATTTGCAAGAAAGACAATCATGAGGGTAAAGATTGTTGGTACAAAGAAAAATACAAATGTACTCACTGTGATCAATTTGGTCATCCCGAAAAATTTTTCCGAAAGAAAAACCAACAACAAGAAAATTTTTTAGAAGAAAAACAACAAAATGAAAATGTTTTCTTTTGTCACTCAGCTAACATTGAAAGAAGTGACACATGGTTTCTTAACTGCGGTTGTAGTAATCATATGACCGGTGATGAAAGTATTTTGGTCGACATTGGCACTACAGGAAATTCTCAAGTAAAAATGAGAAATAGAGCAGTAGTACAAGTGAAGGGAAAAGGCAAGATTCCGGTCAAGACAAAAACAGGTATCAAGTATATTAATGATGTTTTACTTGTTCCTGACCTTACGCAAAATTTGCTAAGTGTCGGACAACTTGTAGAGCACGGATACATTGTTGTTTTTGAAGGTAAAGGCTGCAGTATATATAACAAAGGAAGAAATAGAGAGTTAATGCAAAAGATAACAATGAGTCTGAACAGAAGTTTTCCGATTACATTCTGGTATGAAGAACACTCTGCGTTAAAGGCAACAACAACGGATGAAGCTTTGTTATGGCATAGGAGGATTGGACATCTAAATTTCCAAAGTCTAAATTTAATCCACCAGAAAAATATGGTTGGAGGTTTGCCAACAAATTCATGAGATTGAAGGAGTTTGTGAAGGGTGTGCGCTCGGAAAGCATCATCGAAAACCATTTCCAAAAGGAGTCGCTTGGAGAGCCAAGGAAATTCTCGAGCTAGTACACACAGATCTTTGTAGTCCGATGAGGAATCCATCTCATGGTAATAATCTCTATTTCATTCTATTTATTGATGATTTTAGTAGAATGACATGGGTTTATTTCATGAAAGAAAAATCTCAAGTTTTTGGAATTTTCAAAAAGTTTAAAAATTTTGTCGAAAAACAAACGGGGAGTTTTATCAAAATTTTAAGAAGTGATCAAGGAAAAGAATATAACTCCAAAGAGTTTTGTTAAGAATCGTTGCTCTAGGTTTATTAGACCTTACCTAGGATAATCAATAAAGCACAATAACAATGAACAATATATATATGCACAGCGGAATAATCAAACTATCATTGTTATTATATCAAGGTTTCTTCGTCATCATCATGTGTTCTACAAAACACATCTACAGCCCCAATCCTAGACGATCAACTCTAAGACGGTTACAATCTAACAGGAATCAAAGATCCTTGAGGCTAAACACTATATGTCGACATTCACTAAAACCCTAGGCACCCCACACCTGGGTTTTCCCCCCCACACACCCCTTTGTCTGATGTTTACATTGTTTGACACTTATAAAACCTAATTCCCTCTATCTCTTTATATAATAAAGATACTAGGGTTACAAATGACTACAAGGGACTAAATAATAAATACTTCTTTGCCAAGTAGGTCCCTTGTCTTTCTTTGTCTTCAATAGTCCTTCATCTTTCATGTATTTTGTCTTATCAACTTAAAATATAGTTCCCAACAATCTTCCCCTAGTTGATAATGAAAAAACCAAATAAGCACGAACAAATATGTCATGAAAGATAAACAAGCTTCCCCTTACTTCATGCAATATCACCAAGGATCTTCAAGTTGCAATCTTCTACGTAAATATTCTTCCCCTTTTTGTCATCTTCAATTAGGGAACATAAGTGAGCAACCTTGATCTTCACAACTACTAATCAATAGCATACGCCCAATCCATCCTTCCAATGTTTCAAATTACCCACCATTAAGTTTTCCGCATCTAAAAATGAACTTGAAACAGTAGAAATCAAAATCAGCAGTAGTAATAACAACTAGCAGTTGTAAAAACCTTCACCTCGAATAATGCATGCAAATGGTTAAACATTTTAACATTAAGCTTCCTCTGAAACCCATATGTTAACCATTTGAAGAATATAGGCTTTATGTAATAATTACTGATGAAGAAAACCAAGCATAACCAACTTGATGCTGAAGTAGAACAACCCAAACCTGTGTCTTATATCTTGCACTAAAGATGACATCGAACATATACCCAATCATGGTGTATAGGGAGACCGCAATCCCAAGACAATAATCACTGAGCACAATAACGTAACTCCTTCAAGTGTTTTGTCAATTCATTGTCACATGAACGCACAAAAAAGTTACCTCCTGCTAAAAGGTATGATAAAACACAAACTCAAATAATTCCACTTCATCTTCAAACAGGTGATAAACGCCTTTCTTCGTAATCAACTATGACAATAAGAATGAGCCATGAATCTGTTAAGAACAAAAACCAAAATCCTCTTGTGTGTATGAACCAATCTCCATCTGTGTGTAATCCAATAACCAAAGCACTCATCATGCTCGACTTCCCCTCAAGTCCAAAAACAGTTAGCAACACTTTTTCTGTTGTAAGACCGTCACAAATCTGTCACTATTTTGTATGCTCCTTCCTCCCAAACCTGTTAGTGACACTAGTTACTGTTGCAAAACAGTCGCAAATATGAATCACAAATAATCAATATCGAATCACATGTATTATAATATCCAACTGACAATTATAATCCTCAAATACTTGTAATTCACTACCCATGTGCACTTTCATATAAAAATGTATCATCTCCAAGTAGCTCAAGAAAAGTGCAAGCAACTTGTCACCAACCCTTTGTTGCATGCATGAAATCACATCCAGAATAGTAGTCAAACATATCAAGTCATATTGTCCAATCAGAACCAAGCATAGAATGGGTAATGGTAACTTGCGTCTCATCAATCAAGAATTACTAAACATTCTGTTTGCAATAAGCACCAAGAGTAGCACGCAAAAACAAAACCTTTATCATCACACGCATCAATAACAATGCTTATCACCACATGCATCTTAAGCTTATGCAAACCATGTATCTACAGTAGCACCTTCATACAACTGTACAATAGCAGTACAAACGAGATAAAGCCAACAATGGAAACGACATGGTTGCGGTGGAAACAATATGAAAAGCAGTGGTAACGAACATGAAGCAGTGGAAACGACCAAGCTCAGCTGTGGAAATGATGCATACGAGCAGTGATAATGAGCGAGGGGTAGCAGTGGTTACCTTTCTTGAAGGCAGTGGAAACAAACTCGTGTTTCATTGCTCCTTCGTTGTCACTCGTATCATCAGTAACCAATGAATTTCTTCAAAGCTCCAATCATCTCTATATGAGCAAAACAATAAACACGGCAGCCATGTTGATATGACACATCAGTAGATGTATTTCGAGTAAGTACATCTCCACCATGTTGAAAAATAATCGAAAAACCCTAAAGTTCTAGGGTTTCACTTTAGCTTTCATAACAGATCAACACAGATCATAACTCCAAGACTACTCATTAATTGCACACGTCACGAATCAGAATATCAATTTATGGCTTCAAAGAAAAACCTTATCTTAATGCGAAACTAGGGTTTCATGGAAAACTTTAAGAATACACATCCAAAGCAGCTTCCTTCCAGGCATCAAAAGAATTTAGAGATATATTAGGGTTCATTATCAGTTAAAAACTGATTCACCATGACTAATATAGCTCTTTAAACCATGAAACAGAATTTTAATGCACAAGGAACCCTAAAAATTCGACCTTGAAAAACTCTGTCAGCAGCCAACTTTGACAGTGAATAACTTTTGCATAAGAGCTCCGATCGACGATCCCTTCGGTGGAAAGTTAGATTGGTATATGAAGAACGTCCACATAAAATTTCAGCCCGATCCAACGGTTAACAAAAAAAGTTATACCTATTTGAAAACTGACCTGCAGAAGCATTACGAGAATTTTTCTCGATTCGAATTTTTCTTCTTTTCGCCATATTCTTCGAGAAACCTTGTAGATCCTAGATATCAAGAGCCACCCGCTATGATACCACATGTTAAGAATTGTTTCTCTAGGTTTATTAGACCTTATCTAGCATAATCAATAAAGCACAATAACAATGAACAATATATATATGCACAGCGGAATAATCAAACTATCATTGTTATTATATCAAGTTTCTTCGTCATCATCATGTGTTCTACAAAACACATCTACAGCCCCATTCCTAGACGATCAACTCTAAGACGGTTACAATCTAACAGGGATCAAAGATCCTTGAGGCTAAACACTATATATCGACATTCACCAAAACCCTAGGCACCCCACGCCTGGGTTTTCCCACACATACACAACTTTGTCTGATGTCTACATTGTTTGACACTTATAAAACCTAATTCCCTGTATCTCTTTATATAATAAAGATACTAGGGTTACAAATGACTACAAGGGACTAAATAATAAATAATTATTTGCCAAGTAGGTCCCTTGTCTTTCTTTGTCTTCAACAGTCCTTCATCTTTCATGTATTTTGTCTTATCAACTTAAAATATAGTTCCCAACAAGTTTGACAAGTTTTGTGAGGATGAAGGCATGCACAGACAACTCACAACTCGATACACACCTCAACAAAATGGTGTAGTCGAGAGAAAGAATCAGACCGTTGTAGAAATGGCTAAGTCAATGATGCACGACAAAGGTTTACCAAAAAGTTTTTGGGCAGAAGCAGTTTACACAGCAGTATATTTGTTGAATAGAAGTCCAACAAAAACCCTCGATAACAAGACTCCACTTGAAGCTTGGAATGGACGAAAACCCTCGGTAAGACATCTTAAAGTTTTTGGGTGTGTTTGTTATTCTCAAATACCAAAGCAAAAAAGATATAAATTAGACGAGACAAGTGAAAAGTGCATTTTTGTAGGCTATAGTAGCAAGTCAAAAGCTTATAGATTGTATAGCATAAAAACAAAAAATGTAATACTTAGTCGAGATGTAATTTTTGATGAAAATTCTTCCTGGAATTGGGAAGAAGAAAAAAAAGAAGGACCAATTTTTTCCACTAACAAAATGCAGGATGAAGCACATGTGGAAAGTGATGAAAATCAACCATCACATGATGAAGTACCCAACGAAGAACCAGATGAAGAATCTCAAAGTCCACCACCAAGAAAATTCCATTCGTTGATAGAAATATACAATGCTAATTTTTGTCATGTAGAAACAGAAAGTTTTGAAGAAGCGATTAGAAAATAATCATGAAAGAAAGCGATGGAGGACGAAATCCAAGTTATTGAAAAAAATAACACGTGGGAGCTCACAGACAGACCATTAGACAAAGACGTTATTGGTGTCAAATGGGTGTACAAAGTCAAGTACAATACAGATGGTTCCGTTCAAAGAAACAAGGCAAGACTAGTCACAAAAGGTTACTCACAACAACCTGGAATCGACTATGACGAGACATTTGCTCTAGTTTCTCGAATGGACACAGTTCGAGCAATCATCTCACTAGCAGGACAGAAAGGTTGGTTACTATACCAACTCGATGTCAAGTCAGAATTTCTGAATGGAGAACTTAAAGAAGAAGTTTATGTGAATCAGCCTCAAGGATTCGAGGTTGAGGGAAAAGAAGAAAAAGTTTACAAGTTGAAGAAAGCACTTTACGGACTTAAGCAAGCACCGCGAGCGTGGTATAGCCAGATCGATGGTTATTTTAAAGAAAAATGTTTTGATCAAAGCAAGAGTGAGCCGACCTTGTATGTTAAAAATCAAGGTCAAAATGACATTTAAATTGTAGCGCTCTATGTCGATGATGTTGTGTTCACAGGGAATAACAAGAAAATGATCGAAGATTTCAAAAATGAAATGATACAAAATTACAAGATGAGTGATTTAGGACTTCTAAATTAGTTTCTCGGAATGGAAATATATCAAGACGATAGCGGCGTTTTTATTTGTCAAGAAAAGTATGTCGAGAAGATTTTGAAGATTTTTGATATGTCATAATGCAAACCGAAGGACACTCCTTTGGTTGTCAATGAAAAGCTCATGAAAGAAGATGGTTCAAGTAAAGTGGACGCTACACTTTACCGAAGTTTGGTGGGGAAGTTGTTATACCTCACAGCAACAAGGCCCGGCATCATGTTTGCCGCGAGTTTACTCTCAAGGTTCATGCACAATCCTAGTCAGATCCACATGGGGGTTGGTAAAAGAATTTTAAGATATTTGCAGGGCACGAAAGATTTTGGAATCAAGTTCGAAAAAAATGCAGATATAAATTTGCATGGTTTTTGTGATAGTGATTAGGGAGGATGTACAGATGACATGAAAAGTACATCTGGATATATTTTTTCACTTGGTTCAGGTGTGTTTTGTTGGTGCTCCAAGAAGCAACAGACAGTCGCTCAATCATCAGCGGAGGCAGAGTACGTCGCAGCAGCTCTAGCCACATCACAAGCAATTTGGCTACGAAGAATTTTTTATGATATTGGAGAAAAGCAATTGAAGCCTACAAGAATTTTCTGCGATAGCATGTCAGCAATAGCAATCGCAAAGAACCCGGTTCATCACAGTCGCACAAAGCGTATCGCTTTGAAACATCATTTAATCCGAGAAGCAATTGAAGACGGAGAGGTGCAACTCGAATTTTGTGGAACGAATGATCAGCTAGCAGACATTTTCACAAAAGCACTTCCACGAAAAAAGTTTCAGGAGCTCAGAAGAAAGTTGGGAGTTCAGCCAAGACACATTACGGGGAGGATGTAAATTAATGTGTTTTACAAAAAGAAAAGAAAGGAATTCATTTACTAAAGGAGACAAGCACAACTATTCAAAATAGTCTTCCCAACTATTCAACCATGGACAAGTACTACTATTAGAGTTGTCAAAAGAATAGTTTGGCTGATCTGAAAATAAGTTGTATTAAGTAAGAAGAATGCAAGTTTGGTTTCTACACATCTAGTCAACAAGCATGGGATAAACA
This sequence comes from Chrysanthemum seticuspe, assembly GCA_019973895.1. Classification (NCBI taxonomy): domain Eukaryota; kingdom Viridiplantae; phylum Streptophyta; class Magnoliopsida; order Asterales; family Asteraceae; genus Chrysanthemum; species Chrysanthemum seticuspe. The sequence continues at coordinate 315,485,706 of BPTQ01000001.1, read as the reverse complement.
AGAATTATGTTTTACGGCCAGTAGACCTTTTCATATAGTAATAGTATTTCAACATAGAGCCTATAAAGGCAATAGCAATTTAGTAGAGAAATTGTACCAGCTCCTACAAACAAAAGAAAGTATTTCAAGTTTTTAAATAAAGAATTTTTGAGTGCATTGTTTCTTTCAAATAACCAAGAGTTATTTAATACTTTGTCGTAATAACTTTGTGAACAATATTTTTGTGAGTGTAACATCTCATATATCCAATAATACAGCTAAACCAGCTAAGTGTATTTATGTAGTTAAATAGGGCCAATTTTTGGGGCACATAATCAACCCGAGGGGCGTAAAGGCAAGCCTAAAAAAAATCTAGGCCATAATAGATATAACATCACCAAAAACGCTCATTCAAACACAAAGCCTTATTGGCAATATCACAGCCGTTAGTCGATTATTATATCAAGCTTTGGATAAGTCTATTCCATTCCGTAAAGTGACAAAGAATCAAGTGGAAAAAACAAAATGAAAATGCTCAAAAGAAGCTGAGAATGCTTCACAGGATCTAAAAATATTATTAACTAAATTGCCAACTTTGACAGCCCCTATCCTAGGCGAAACCCTTACCATGTGCTGGGCATCATCTCATGAAGCCACTGGGTCTGTCTTACTGGCTGAAAGATACAAGAGGCAAATGTCGATATACTTTATCAGCAGAGCACTCCATGATGCGGAATTGCGTTATTTTATCATTGTTAAATGCGTAATTATTCATATATTTTATATTGAAATTCTCTCATTTATAGCATAATAAATAACAAAAATGTGTATTTTTAGGGGAAATACTACTATATTTTGTTATTTATTATTATAGGTATGAGACGGAACATTTAAGTAAAAGTACGATTTTTGAGCATTTTAATGAAGATTATTAAAGCTAGAATAAAGTCGGAAAGCCTATACAACTCGGATCCGTTAAATATGGCTCGGCTCATATGACTTGATGGCTTAGCTAAAGATTCCCTTTGAATTGAGGGTGCGTTTGGTATGCGCTTATCAGAATTGATCTTTGAATTCCATTCCGATTAATGGTGTTTGTTTAGTGATTCCGTGAATGAAATGAGTATATGATAGTTATAGATTCATTACACAACTAATTTTGTATCTATGAAATCCATTATCACGAACCTCTCTCTTTTCAACTACAAAATTTAAATATCTATATTTTATCAATCAAACATAAACAATTATAATAATACACTTTTTCATATCTATTATCATTTTATCTCATATCAAATCTGATATCAATTGTGATTCCTAGCAGCAAACCAAACGGGCCTAATTATTTCCCCACACTTTCCTTGTGATGACCCTTTTGAGATACTATTTTGGACATAATCATTTGAGGTGAGGGACAGTTGTCTAACTTTATCAAAAGCTTAAAGGCCAATCAAGTTTTTATCGACTTTAAAGTGCCCCCATTGTCAGGTGCTGACTGCTTTAATAATTCACTGCTTTAATAATTCATTTTCTTCCCACTTGAGGGGTTGATAATGAAATATTACCAGAAACCATGAAATTTATCCAAACACTTGCATTTATATAATAATTATTAATATAAAGCCATTAAACATGTGAAGTAGAGGGATTTAATTTCTAAAAGAACCATCTTAACAGACCCACGGAGAACATCTAAAGTTCTATATATTAGCAAAACTAGATCAGGTTTGTTTATAATCACAAGAAATTAACCGTATACAATTAGTTAACAAAACCATGTCTTCATTCGTAAACCTCCAAGATTTTCGAATTCCTCTTGAGGAGCTCAAGCGCGCAACCAATAACTTCGATCGCGATTCCGCGGACTCTGATGATTGCTACCGAGGAAAACTTTCTGACCGCTGGCAAAACTGCTACGCTTACATCAAACGATACAACAAAGAAGAGTACGAGTCTGACGAGCTGTCTCACAATCTTGAGATCACTTCGAGGTTGCACCACGAAGACATCATCTCTTTCATTGGTTACTGTGATGAAGATGATTATTACATATATATGATTTACGAATATTTTGCTCATAGAATAAACCTTGATGACAAACTCACGACCGGTACATCTGAATTACCTTGGGCAGCTCGCCTCGCTATTTGCAACAGGGTGGCGAATGTGCTGAATTACCTTCATTCGGGTGTTGGGGAGCATGGAAGAGTAATACACGGAGACGTCAGATGTGAAAATATATTGTTTAATATAGATAGTGGCGCTCTGAAAGTCTGTGGGTTTCAACACTCCAAATTAGTCCCTTTAAATCAGCCACATCAACATCATTCTTGCCCTGAAGAATTGTTTAAAAAGTCTCATACGGATCCGACTTACAAAGAAACTAACCTCCTCAACATAGAATCAGACGTGTACTCATTTGGGGTGTTAATGTTCGTAATCCTGCATGGGTCTAATGAAAATCTTCATCAACTGATGAATCTGGTGCGGGGCTGCTATGATGATGGACAACTGTACAAATTAGTTGATGTTAATCTAAGACGAGATTTTAATCATCGTTCTCTCCAGATTTTTACGACACTTGCGTTTAAATGCATTAGTCTCGACATAAAGGAACGCCCTAAGATGGATGAGATCATCGAGACGATGGATAAAGCCTTGGTGGTTTATGTAAGTCTTTTCATTTACTTCATAATTATTGAACACTATAAAAGTACAATGGCTTTGCGTGACAGATGAACATCAAACAATGATGAAACATATGGTAAACGATCATCAAATCCATCTGATGAAGATGACACCTATGAATTTTAAATGTTACTAAGAGTAAATTGCATTGTTGGTCATTGTGGTTTGGCCAAATTGTATGTTTGGTTTTCATCTTTTCAAAAGTGCAACAAAAGTCCTATTTAAATTTTTTTTTTTTGGTAAAAGGTATTCACCCGGTAAAATATATTACTCAAAAAAAAATGTTTTAAGTACAATGGAATGTGACTGAGGTATCACATTAACCGCAAACAATCACTTGACACAACCATTAATCATTTATGACATGCCATAAACGATAACTAGCTACAACCAACTAGATCACCAAACCAAAAACCATTATAAAAGATATAATTTATGCAAACTATAAAACAATATAGTTAAGACAAAAATCATAAATTCCAGCAGCCGAGCAAGAGAAAGGCCAAAATCATTATCATCATAATTGTTGCCATCACCCGTATCTGCTTTTCATTGCTTATAAACACTATGCTCCTTACCTCCACTTCCAGAATACAACATCCCAATGTAATCATCAAAAACTTCATCATCTTCGCTGTGAGAACCAATCACATTTCCCACCATAGAGAATGGGTTACTACCCACCTTAGTTGAAGAAATAGCCTTTTTAAGAGGTTTACCATCATTATCCACAAGGGTAGCTTTTCCATTAATAATAAACTTTTCAAGCTTCCTAATTTTGTCAGCAATAGGAGTGTTCTTCACAGGGTATGGATACGTAGTATTGAAAGAACTAGAGATAACTTCGGGAGTACACATATTACCAATCATAGGTTCCAAAATCGCATCTTGTTCCGTAAGCACATCAAAAATGTTCTTCAAATCATTAAGGTTGATATCATCCACTCAATTATTATTCCTGCCTTGGTTATCCCGGGATGGAGTCGTAATACTAGTAGGATCAGTAGTAGGTTCGTTACAAGAAGTAGAACCTACATTAACCGTTGGAGAACCTGTATTCGACGTCGATGCTCCTCCATTCTTTGGCTTAGTAACTGTCCTATAGTAATACGAAACTTTAGGCTTTTGAAAATGAATCCCATCAACCTGGCGATTAGTACCATGAAGCTTACCTTTTTTCTTTATTATATGCACTTCATTCCTGTATTTTGCTTCCAAAAGACCTAAAAAGTAAAAAGGAACAAAAATTAAGCAGTAACGGATATAAAATGTGTCAAAATTGGGCTTAAATGACCCGTTAAAAGCGTACGTTTAAATCCTTATCACCTAGGTTGGGTATACTTATCGACCTAATCCGGAGAAGGACCTCTAACATCACATAGGATAAATCCAGTGAAGACCTACATCATCAGGATACGATTCATGAAACGAATCTCCTTAGCAGGTTTTCTAGCACTTACGTGTTAGGATACCGATAACATTTACATCATAGTGTGCAAACATTTTCCGAATCTTCACACAGACTATTCCTGAATTATATGCCACAAGAGCACTAACAATAATTCAGGTAACTGCTAGAGTATACTGAAAGATCACTCCATTACTGTAGATCGTTTGAAGCAGTAATCACCATTGAAAATATTGAGTGTGAATACTCTAGTAATGTCTTGGGACTCTTAGTACAACTTGTACTCTTTATTGGTGAACACAAGTGTACGTTCGAAAGTGTATCCTAATAGATCTTTTAACGAATCTCATTATTCTAGACTCGATTAAGTGCGTTTTGATTTTAGTGAGCAGAGGCTAGAGCAGACTGCCATCTATTTCTATACCAACACATCTTGGAGTGAGAAGTCGATAGATTACATGTTTAGTGTCCGTGAGAAATGAATTAAGAACCTTTTAAGAGGAACTTGAGTACCTGGGGGATTGTGTAGTGCATCACCGGGTCCATAATGTCTTATATTCAATATCGGTACCAACTTTCGGATAACCAGTAGCAGATGTGTTGACCTGGTTCTGCCCTAAGTGTATGGACAACTCATTTCTTTTCACCCTTTCATAACTTTCCTTTTTCATTTTTCAACCTCTTCTTTTTCTGTTACTCACTTTACTCCTTTTTTCAATCATACATAAGGACTTCTTTTCGAATCTATTGGTATTGTCCCTTGGTAGATCCTTTCGAATCTGGCTAGATCATAGGACACAAAGATAACCTTAATCACCTTATAACTCCATGATCATTCTTGATTGGTTCAGTGTCAATCGTGTTGCCACAAAACCTTTTTAAAATCACTCAAAAGTATTCATGATTGTAAAACACGTTTTCTTTCATAATTACACACGTATGAACTTAGAGAGAGAGTGTTAGAGAGAGAAATAGAGAATGGAAGGATTCTAGTGAGAAAAAGAGTAAGCATAAATGAAAATCTTACTAGAAAATCAACACCTTCTACAATGGTAGGAGGTTTAATATATAGTACACATAAGTCGCCCTTGGGCTTGCTACATAGGTCGGGCCTTACACTAACAATTACAAGCATAATAAACTAACGACATATACATTGTTAATGACTGGCACTTTCGCACATTCAGCATACACTTTTAGCATCTCACTAAGTGTTGGATACTCTCGTCTCTCGGGTGTATATGATATATATATATATATATATATATATATATAAAATTGAGATCAAATAAGATCATCCTTAAAATTTTAAAAATAAGATCAATTAAACAACAAATAGAAAATGAACAAGTGGCATTTGACTATTCAACAAAACATAAAGCAAGAAAAAAAGAAGGGCATTTTCGGTGTTCCAAAGCATCCCTATTATCTCTCATTTGTTACATATAATTTTTTCCAATCAATTGAAACCTCCACATCTCCTTCTCCATCAATTAAATCTGACATCTTCATCTCACCACCATTAGAAAACCCGTCCATTATTTTATTAGATATATAACCTATTCTATCTAAATCCACCCATAAATTTATTAGATTTGTCCATAATTTATTTAAATCTTGAAATTCGTCCCCTGATCTAAACGGAAATCATAACACCACCATGAGGCAGTCGGTTAGTTTTTTCGGATTGTACAATTTATGAAGGAATTAATAATTGAGATGTTGTTCATCACGACACTAGAAACAACGGGGATGGCACGATCATAATTTATCATATTCGAAATATGGTGCTGCCACCATCACTAGAACTCGTGTTAGCCGTCGTTGTCGCCTGAGTCTGTGACAAAAGACTGATCGTCGGAATCTCTTTTAGCAGAAGTTTGTCGCCTCTTTACAGATTTGGGTCGATTATTAACAATGGAAACTACTTGGTCAACATTGGATATGGGCATTTCGAATTACAACGAAAAACGTCTTCTTTCAGTGGTGTATTCATTTTTTTATTTTTAATTGATGGTGTAGATATTAGTCATGTATGAGTTTTCTATTTTAAACACATGGTGTATTTGTTTTATTCACGAATCAGTTATAGTGTAATAGATTATAGTAATAGATCTTGTTTCATTCACGAATCAGTTATAGTGTATTACTAGTAGTTTTCTATTGATATGTATTAGTTTTCTATTAGTTTTCTATTGATATGTATTAGTTTTCATTCACGAATCAGTTCTAGTGTAATAGATAGATCATGTATGAGTTTTTTTATTGATATGTAATAGATCTTGTTTTTTTAGTTGATACACGAATCAGTTATAGTGTTAGTTCTTGTGTTGATGCATCGATCAGTTCTAGTGTAGAAATTGTTTTGGTGTACATATATTTTTAATGTACCACACATATCGTTATATGTACCTGATGTATCAGTTAATGTAAGTACATTTTTTAATGTACCTATCAGTACATTTACGTGGTGGTCCATCGTGTATTTGATAATAGAAATATAAATATATTTTTTAATGTACCTGAGTAGGTCCGTTGTCGTGACACATGGTATATGAATTTGTTAAAGGTGTGCTCGTGTGTAATGTACTAGGCCCGTTGTCGTGACACATGATATATTAAGAACGTGTGTATCAAATTTTGTATTAATTTATTAAAAAATGTCTTAATAAATGTTTAACCAAAAAATAAGGCCTCATCAATACGTTTTAATTAAATAATGTCTTAATAAATGTTTGACCAAAATACCCTTAAAAAATGAATTATTTACTGAAATGCCACACATCAAACATTAATCTTATTAAATACAAATATAATGATCCAACGGTCCATATTGGGTCTTACTTTTAAAACTTTAAACATGATCTCACAATAACCCTCCCCTATATATATATATATATCTCTATATTATATATAACATGAGGCATTTGGCATTAATGCCACCTCAATGCCAAATAATCCAATTTCATGCCACATAAGCATTTGTTGTTCAACTAATCATTTTTTTATCCACCTAAGCAATAATTGTAAAATTTCCGATTTTTATTAATTTTTTTTTTGATAATTTTCGGATTTAAATTTTTTTTTTTATAATTGTTTATAAAAAGGAGTCTTGCAAGGATTGAACCTTAGTTGTTTGGATAAATAACTTGTGTGTTTACCACTTAGGCAACAAGTTATTTTGATAATTATGTTGCATATTATAATCTATAAATGTCTATAATTATATTGGAATCCAATTCTAACTACAATTCCCACATATATCTAATTTTTATATACTTATTTTCTTAAAACCGTATTATCATAATTTCCTCCTCCATCTTCTCTAATGATACAGTACTCTCTAAAACCCTAATTTTCCAATATACACAAACGCATGTTCATCACAAATCAAGTTACACAGTTGTATATGATAAATTATAATGGATACATATGGTGTTTTTAGTTTGTGTTACAGTTGTTTATATATTTTTTTATTGGTTTTATAAACGGAAGACAAGATCACATGATGCTCAAGAATATGTTGATGAAAGTTTAAGCGTTTATTAAGAATCCTATACTCTTTGTATGCTTTGTTATTTTTTTTTTGGTTAAAAGTTTCAGCAGGTTCTTATGTCGTTAACCATGATCACTGTTTGTAAGAGCCAATCAGAAGTTTTTTTTGCGAATCTGATGAAGGAGTTAAAGAAGCATATTCAGACCTCATTGACTCATCTAAGAAAACCCTAGATTCTATTCTTAAATTGCAGGAGGTAAAATAGCTGTTAATTTTATATTACATTTTCATTATCGGGCTGCTTTTATATAAGCATAACGAGCAGTTTCTGTCACCTAATTTGATCTTTTCCTCCAAACCCTAATTTCATCTTTTCCTCAGCCTTTTTTCTCAAATCTTTCATGTTGATCTTCTTTTGTGTTTGCAGGTTTGAGAATACCATGGTGCATAGAAAGCCAGATGAGCCACAAGCAACAACAGCAGCAGATTACACTCGCATCCTTTTTCTCATAGCCCTAATGATAAATCGATTTCTTTTGGATATACATGTAAGTCTCTTTAGAACTCATAATATTCTTATCTCAATTTATGTATTTTATAGATTCTATGTTTGTGATAATTTTGTTTAAGCCTAGAGTATGTCGTATTGTCCTTCACTTGCAACAACCATCAGATATAGGAAAAGCTATACGCGTGAAGGTGTATCATAAATGGACGGTCATAGGTACGAGGGGAGCAAAACAGGCCGTGCTTTGCAACAACTGAAGAATGATCAAGGATATAGATTAGCCACCATGTTCGTGATTCCCCTCTTTAACCCGAACATCTGTACACCTCCAATTCAGTTTAGAACCCTAATTCCATTGAAGATCAGGCAACATATTTTATTCTATCTTTTCTTTATTGGCTATTGGTGTTTCTTATATTTAATGGATTTTGCTTCAGTATGATGTAGTTCCATCAGTGACGAGCTCTGTTAGTTCATATGGGAATAAGACTCATACTTAATAGCTTATCTTCAAATGATTTGTAATAAATGTTTTTATATGTAGAATATAATCTTATTTTTTTCAGCCATGTTGACATAATATCTACAAGATTAGAACACTGGCTTTTAGACGTTCACCAAATGTCTTAAAAGGTAACTGGTGTGTAAAGAAACAGCTTTGTTAAACTGATTTGGTCCATTTGCCCATATAACAAACGTAGTTGTCTTCTCATTGCAGGTAATGAAGATGAAACAACTAACAAAAATGCCCACAAGGACGATCTAAAAAGAAAAACAAGCTCAAAGAAATTTGGAACTTCTGATTCTATTGACGATCTAGACTTCCATATGTCTACTTCTGCAAAATATCTTCTTGTGTCTGCATTTCTTAATTCAAGAAATCCCGCTACCCTTGATGCATCATTCTTTGATTCAACTGGAGGTTCTGCAAATCAAAAGAAGAAGAGAAAGTAAGTGCCTTTAATTAAGTATACCTCATGAATTGTTTGTTCTGTTTGTATCTCTGTATCTCTAACTATTTTTCCGATACAGGAGCTCAGAGAAATCAAGGGATCTGAAAGAGGCCTCAGAGCAAGAGATGTTCATGAAAGGCCCTGGAACTTTTCCGTTGGAGAGGTTGTTAGCTATATTTCATTGTATCACATCAGGTTTGGAAGATTCACTTGAAGAAGAAGGAGAAGGATTACAAGGAGGAACAGGTTTAGGTGGTAACGGTGGTGAAAAGAGTCTTATGTCTGATATTCTTTTGCAAGTATCAAGTCTTTGTAGTGCTAATTTTATAACCAAAGGTGGAAGCTGTCCATTAGAGGGCTCAACTCGCTATCGGTCTACAGTTAGTGACGATTAGGCTTTGAAAGTAAGTTTCTTAAACTCAAAGGACTTTTTCTAAATTTGGATGATGGTAAAGCAGTTTTCTTTTTTCGGTTCAGGTTGCAAGGAGCCTGAAGTTCCCGCTTTCGAAGTATTTGTATAGAAGATAGTATGATGATAAAAAGCTGGTTACCTGTCATACAAAAGTTACACATTTGACATTAAGGTCATATATACCACCTTTTAAAAATTTTGTGCGTTATATTATGGATCTTATAAGAAAAAGCATTACAACCAACCAACTAAAGGTACTATCTTGACTCATGATACTTGACTTTTTAAATCACATCATTTTATTTTATTTTTGAAATTAGTATTGGACACAAACAAGATTAAAACAAGATCCAATTATGTAAAAAAGTTATTAGTAATAACCTCTTGTCTGATCTGTTGACTTTTTTGTTCATTATGCTATGTCGGTAATGGTATCATCTGAACCATAGGAATTAACATGCAGATATCACTAAACAAGAGTTTTATACGAGATACTTTTTTAAGTAATTATAGACTGTGCTTCAGGTATATGCGATGACAGTCTGTTAGCTGTACTACATTCAGTCGGTGCAAATATCAAGTGACTCTATAAATGAAGCGCGTAGAGTACATGTAAGTGTCTGTTTTTTTTTAATAATCATATATTGATGTTAAGAGTCTTCATTTGCTTGCTAATTTAACTCAGGGTCTTTGCCACAAGTAATTAAGCACATCTTTTAACATGGAGGGTGTTTGGTTCACAGTAAAAAAAATGCAGAAACAACATTGGAGATTGCAAATTTGACACTCACTACCATCTAAGAAGTATCATATTGAAGCAAAAAAGGATCACCCCAAGTTTGGCAAACTGGTTAACTTGATGGTAAGTGCACCGCATAACAGATACACAATTAACACTTTGTCTAAATTCTTATTCCAAGGTTGTCTCACCATCAATGTTACTAATTTGTAGGTTTTACCAAATATGGCATCAATTCCTAATATCAAAGCAGTGTCTTATGATTTTTCTGGCTTAGTACATACATTTGATCTTGGTTACAAAGCAAAGGTAATCAAAGCTCATACAATGGTGCTTAAGTAGTAAGCATGTTTTGTTGTTAACTCATCCGTTGTTCTTATTTTACAGGTAGCTATGACTCATGGACCAGGCAATGTTAAGTAGTGGGTCAATCTATGATCTGTCTAGGTATATGGGGGAGGGTGGGTCAGCTCATGATCAACATCAGATCATTAGCTAATTTAACCTACTGACAGGTCATCTGCGTATATAGTCTTTGACATCAACTTAATTGTCAAGTATTATCCATTCCATATAGGCATTTACACTGAACTCAGTACCACCAGTCGATTCAGAGGTTGTTGCAGGCATTAAGGACTAGGAGACTTGTCTGAACGGGTTTTCTCACGATAGTGATAATAAAAAGGTCTGTAAAGAGCTTGAGAAAAGTGAGAAAAGAGTTGAGAAAATGTGTAGTAATGCATTGGGCATGATATTTAGGCGTAGTGGCTGTTTGCCGTGCTTTTAGGATTATGTAAATTGCTAACCCTTTTAATGACATTGCACTTGCTATAGGTTGGAGCACCGTTTTCTGAGTATATTTAATAAAAGAAACATATGGGTTCATAGTTTTCTAGGCCTTCTGTTGTTTATCTAACCCTTAAGAGTTCCAGGTTCGTTTGATCGCTGATAACAAGCTGATGGGAGGAAGCTTGATAACACAAGGTTGCTTTTGGATGTTGAATGTAGTAGAACTGTTCTTAATTGGCGACACCGTAAACTTGGTAGTGGCCTTGGAAAAACCAGGGTTGGAGGTGAAGAAGTTAACCAGAGAGTAATTCTGGAGGTAAACTTTCTTTTTTCTATGAACTCAATGCAGCTCATGCCTGCATATTATGGACTAAATCCCGCCAATATATTATACGTTAAATAAAAAGCCAAGATTTTAAAGGAGATTTAAAACGGTTGAAGTGAAGTTAACGTGAGATTTTTTCAATGAGGCGTGGAGGATCTTTTGTGCTATAGAGTACATGCATACACATGATATGAAAGGTTTTTTTTCCCTCAACTCTTACATCAGTTTTATTTTCTTGTGTCACTCTTATTTTTGCATATTTATGGTTGATTTGTTCAATAATTTTCATGAACTTCAGTTAAGAATGTTTATCTTTGGATTTCTCATTAAATTTTACTATTCTGAGATTTTAAAATTGTAATCAGGAAGATGTTGATGCCGTTGTAAGTGATGCTGATGTTTCTCTATAGGTGACTGTAATAAAGTATGTATAGCAGGTTACTTCGGGTTTTTGAAAATTGTAGGATGAGACAAAGAGGTGAGCAAAAACAACAATGATCTATTACTGGAAAAAAAATGTGATTGTTGTTATGTGACTGTGAATTGAAAGATCCTATGTAGAATATAATCTTATTTTTTTCAGCCATGTTGAAGCTGAAAAGAACCCGATAGCGTGTCCTATTCTTAGGAAATTTGGTGATAATGCCACCTCTCTGAAAGGTGCTGATCCCATTAAAGATAAAATGACCGAAGAACCAACATGACATAATATCTACAAGATTAGAACACTGACTTTTAGACGTTCACCAAATGTCTTAAAAGGTAACTGGTGTGTAAAGAAACAGCGTTGTTAAACTGATTTGGTCCATTTGCCCATATAACAAACGTAGTGTTTAATTTTGATCTGCTAATAAAGAAGCTGCAACACTCTTCAATGAATCACATGCTTTCTGTATATCAAATTCCGTGTGAGCTGCTGAGACATATATTCTGATCCCAACGGGAAGATTGCATTTATCAGTTATTGGTCTTTTTGAAGTGGTTACAAAAACCGAGTGTTCTTTCAGTACCTGCATTTGAACAAGCTTTTAGGTAACCAAAAAAGCAACCTTAACACGGGTTGTGGAAACCTCATCAGAGTGTGATAGTTATTTGGCATCCAAAAAAAACAGTGATGAGGTTCCTTTCGTCTATGGTCCCATGAGAGCGATATTAGCACACCATATAACCCGGACCACAACATTAAACGGTAAAAGAACAAATATATCAAGATGCATATAAGTGCAATTATGGTTAACACTTTCCCGTTCAGCTAGATCTTCGAGTAACTGAAGATACCAGTACCAGACTCCTTCTATGCACTAAACTTGTAGGAACGGTAAGTAATTTTGATCATGGACTTATGTTAACTTATAGGAGTTAACCCTGTTGAATTAATAAGATGTTTTATTGCTTTAGTATGGAAAACTTTATGAAGAATGAAAAAAAAAATTGTTAATGTTTAGCTTTAAACTTGGTTGTATTAGCTGACACCGAAAATGTAATCCTCTAATATTTGAACTTATAGAATCGAATATGGAATAAATATATTATAAACATCATCTCAATTACTTTGTGCTTTTTTGGATGAAGATTTATATGAATTTTTGATATCTTACATTTTATAGGTTTATGCCTATTGTAGATGCGAGGGATTATGAGCCATCTGAGGTTTCACTGTTGGACAATAAGATTGCATGTAATGAGTCTCTTATCGAGGAAAAAGAACAAGGAATATAAGAAATTCAGAATCAAATAGGTAAGGTAAGAAATTCAAAGATCTTGCTGTTTTGAGCAAGGAGATATGATTGGTAAGCATGATGTTCTTTCCCAGTTCATGTTTTCATATTGTGTAACGTATGCGAAATGCCTGAGCTGTTTTCCTTTTCCCAGATGATATCGGCTCGAATATTGAGAACTCTCATGCTGCAACTGCACATGCAGGATCTCACCTTATGCAAGCCTTAAAAACTCAAAGAGCCAACTCTTCCATGGCAAGCACTTGAAAGTTCTTGGTTGCTGAAATACTTGACTTACGTTGTTTATATTATCAGGTGATATTAGCTTTTAAGGAAGCTGTTGCAGGTATGTCTTTATGTTATAAAGTAACTGGTATGGTCAATCATATTAATTTAACTTGGCTATCACATAAAGGTTCCAAGTTTACATGTCATAAAAAGAGTACAAACCAACAAGCATGTCACCTGTTACAAGCCTGAACTTGGCTCAGCTTGAGCGTGTGAAGCCGAGTGGTAATGCAGATCCTTTAGTAAGAACTGTAACTCTATTTAGTATGAATCAGTGTATATTTTTACCATCACTAAAATTCAGACGACAAGGCTTGCCTTATACTTATAAACATTATAATCAACGTTTCATTTAATATGAAATACCTATTTACAACCCACAACCTTTTTATAACGATGAATACAGGTTACTCAAAGTTTGATTTCAATGCATAAAACATCCTAAAGTTTGATATTAAAAAAAACTTATATTATCAGCAGATGAATATTCAAGTGTTGGTAATGATTTATAAGTCTGTATCACTAATAAATTAGGTGGGTCGGGCTGGGTTGACCCGAATCAAAGTTTGTTGAGTTTTTTTTTACAGTGCTGAATATGGTACAAAACCATGTTTTACAAAGATCCTATGATTTTATGAATAAAATGATTTAAGAGATCTCGTGTTAAATATACAGGTCAACGGTATTTGACATGTTTAAACCATATGGCCAGGTTAGGTTACAAAGATATATAGGTTAAGTAGCTAAAAGGAAAAAAATAAAACATATAAAAAAGTTTGAGCTTTTACAGTAGAAATTCGAGTGATTTCTATTTCGGGAATAATCGTAAATGATGTACATTTAGATCAGGCTACTGCATAATTAAGGTGTGTTTGGAGCAGACCAAGTCACTAAAGAAATGAGGAATAGCCCAAAAATATAAACCAAACCTGTATTCCACATTAGAAATGGGTGCATTTGGGGGCTGAAGTGGGGTCTAGGATGGGTGCGTTTGGGGGATGAAATAGATGGGTTTTGGTGCTGAAACGGAAGCTGAAATCGGTGCGTTTCGGGGCTAAAATGGGGCCTGAAACGAGTGGGTTAAGGGGCTGAAATGGGTGGTTTTGGGGGTTCAAATGGGTGTCAGTTTTGGGGCTGAAATTGGGGCATTTAGGTGCTGAAATGGGGACTGAGACGGGTCGGTTTGAGTGATGAAACGGGGGCTGAAACGGGTGTGTTTGAATGCTGAAATGGGTGCGTATGGGAGCTGAAGTGGGGGCTGAAATGGGTGGATTTGAGTGCTGAAACAGGATGCTGAAATGGGAGCGATTAGGGGTTGCATTTGTTGCCTTCTATTAGCTTATCATTTTGTTTACCAGTCATTTCTTCCATACAATGATTTCTTCATGTATTCAACATATATGTTAGTATTTGTAAAAACTTTATGATTAAGTATGAATTAAGGCTATAATTCTAAATACTATCGTATACGGACGCTCGGTTGATAAAAATCCCGCCACGAAGCGCGGGAAAAACTTCGTGTAGCAACATTTGAAAATAAATATAGATCTAAATTACTTTCGGCATCTTAGTTATTTTTTTTTATCATTTCTTATTGAGCCATATATGTCCGTGTATTGTTATGTACTGAATTATTTATGGGAGATAAAACTCATCACGAGCCTACACCCAGCTTATTCTTAACGATGGTTGGAGTTCTACCCCTCTTTAACATGAGCGTATCTATCAGGAAATAATGGTAGGTTTGGGAGATATAAGTTATGCTCTTATGGCAATTTTGACCCATACTTTGTGAATGGGTTGATTCATGTTATGTTATATCTTTGATGTTTTAAATGGCTAAAAAATAACTTAGCTACAAAGAAAAGGGTAAAATGGCTCGAAAGTCACTATAGTGCATTTTGTGTAATAATACTTTATACACTGATTATGTATAAAAATAGATAACAAACTTGTGGTTTTTGGGCATAAAGAGACCACGGAAGATATCATGATGTTATTGATCTCCACGTAACCGATTATAGACCCATCTCTTGATTATTCTCACAAGGCCAAAACCACTTCTTTGCAAGAGCGAGCACATTGATTTGTATAGAATTATTTGTCATACATAAGCATAAAGAATAATCGTTGCACACTCATGCGTGGTTTTTTTCAAACATTGTCCGAAAGATTCTTAGTAAGAAAATATGATACAAATACTCTGAATAGTGCTGAGTTATCCCTACTTTATTTTATTTAAACTTCTCTTTATATGTCGCAACCCTAATTTATAAAACCGTAAGCATAGCTAGATATTAAGTAGTTAGGCATGATAGTGTAATTATTTATAATGTTAAAGAGGACAAGAAATTACCTAATACTGATCGAGACTTCTTTGAATGGTTTTGAGCTTGAAACTTGACATTAACAAACAGATAACAATAATATATCACAACAACCAAACCTATTGTCATAATTATTTAGTTACCCAAAGTTATTCTTTCGGAAAGTAAAACTTATGCAGTTTAATCAATAAGAATACTTAATAAATATGTACATCATTCACAGCACCGAGGATGCCCTTAAATGGGTGGACACACATCCTCCACTTGTGAAAGCTTCATGTAAAATTTTAAGACTTATGTATGATATTGCCACCCACAAGGTACATACATACTAACATACATATATGATCATGTTCTTAGCCAAATATTTGGTGTTACATAACACCTACATAATTTTTGAAGGAGGAACAAGAAAGAGGCCATACTGCTTTAAGCATCCAATGCTACCGAAAGGAAACTGGTGTATCACAGGAGAAAGCATGCAAGTTTTTCTCGAAATTGTTGTTACTCACATAAAATTGATCTTCGTTCACCCTATTATTGTTTAAGATTCATCAATATAATATAAGCCAAGATTATATCAGACGGAAGTGTAGGTAGAATTTGCGCAATACCAAGGATGGTCTTAAGCCCTTCTGATAATAAGATGCCGTTTAAATTTAATCGTAGACAATTCCTAGTTGCATTGTGTTTTGCAATGACTATTAACAAAAGTCAAGGACAAACCTTAACACAAGTAGGATTGTTTCTACAACGGCCGGTTTTTTTCTCACGGGCAACTATACGTAGCCGTGTCTAGGGTGAAAAGCATAAAAGAATTAAAGATTTTATGTTGTGATGAAGACGGGAAATACGCAAAATATACAACAAGTGTTGTCTACAAAGAAGCTTTTTTAAGAATTTAAGTTAACTGTTATATCACTTTAATACCTTT
The DNA here is from genome assembly GCA_019973895.1 of Chrysanthemum seticuspe. Lineage (NCBI taxonomy): Eukaryota > Viridiplantae > Streptophyta > Magnoliopsida > Asterales > Asteraceae > Chrysanthemum > Chrysanthemum seticuspe. Next base: position 315,469,142 of record BPTQ01000001.1, on the reverse strand, counting down.
TCATTATCTACAACTTTACAAACATACATAAATTTCATAATATTGTAAAAATTATATATGTTGTGTTATTAACCATCCACGCAAACCATATAATTATTTATAATTTTTAACCAAAAAAAACAACTAAAATCCAAAAAACAATTGTTTTACAATATTGTTTGAGAATTCTCAAAAATGTATTTCAGTTAACAAAAAACAACAAACAAATAATTATAAGTCATGCCCGCCCATTAGGCGGGCTTCGAAAACTAGTATATATATATATATATATATATATATATATATATATATATATATATATATATATATATATATATATATATATATATATAGGGAAGGGTTATTTTCAGAACCAAGAAAAATGCGAGAACTGCGAGAACCAGCATCAACCAATCAGATTTTTTCTTTTATTAATTTTTATTATTTTATTCAAAAGGGTATAATGGTAAAATTAATTTTTTTTATATTTGATTTTTTTAACAAAAAAACGTTTTTTTAGTTCCGTAATTCTAGGATTTTTTTTTTTTTTTTTTTTTTTTTTTTTTTTTTTTTTTAACATTGCGTGCACATGTGTTTTGCATTGTGTGATAATTGTATTTTCCGTTTATGCATAGGTGTTTTGTATTTGCACATGTATCTATAAAAAATATTACATAAGTATGTATACAAACAACAAAACTTTATTAAATACATTTATGCAATTTTATACAACAAAACTTTATTAAAAAATATTACATAAATATGTTTCATTACAAATATATGAAGCGTGCACATGTGCATAATACAATGTCTTTAATAGTTGGTTCATCTTTTAGACGTGCGCATGTATTCCTCGTCTTGTTAAAAAAACCCATGAAATATACACATGTGTTTTTAATCTTTGTGCACATGTGTTTTTCCTCGTTGGCCACTCTCGATCTCTTTGTATGCATATGTGCAGTTGAGTTCGTCCATATGCCCTTATATATACATATGTGCATTCTTCATATTTCTCATTATACTCGAACCTGTAATTACAAACAAATAATAGAGGAATTATTTAATCATAACAACTAACAAAACATATATGCACAATCCTTTCATAACAACTGAAATTAAACAAAAGAAACAAGTACATGTAACTATAAAAACAATTATTTTCTTTAACATCTAGTTCACATGTGTGCACATGTGTCTATCGTTGCATTTGTGCACACGTGATTTCTATACACATGTGTTACGTCTTCTTTTTCTTCATAATAACACAAAAACTTATAAAACATAAGTTCATAATAATCCTCTTACGCATGAGGAAATATAGATAAAAAAAGGATCAAATTATCTCAATTTCTTAATCAACGTCTATATATTTGTCTAACGTATATGCAGACTCAGTTTACAAATATTTAAACCTCCATGTATTGGTCTAAGTTTCTAACATATGTGCAAGAACTTATAGTTTACAAAATATAGTCTAACATAAATGCACACTCAATTAAAATAAAAATGAAAGGCAGATCAATTTATAATTTTATCAAATCTCATAATTGTGTAAAAGCAAAATACTTAATTAATTTGATACTCGATCAATTAAAAAAAAAAAAAAAAAATACATACGACGATCTGCCTGACCCATAAACATTTGTTGACAATATTTTTCACTTTACTTTTTTCGCATAAATTAATCCCTCAACTCCTCAAGTTTTTTTTTTTTGTGTTTTATTCAACATTTGAATATTTTGTTTATATTAGAAATTACTACTAATAATGATGATATCAGAAAATAAAAAGAAAATGCCAAGTCTACTGATCTAGTATATGAAATATGTTTGACTTGGATAGAAAAAGTCACAGGATGAAACAATGGAAAAATAGTCCGAATAATAACATTGCCAAAAATCTTTTCAAGATTAAACAGCCAAATAATGATTTTAGTTTGAAGATTAAACCATTATAACTTAACTGAGAAACAATGAACATAGTGTTTATGCTTTTACAAGGTACTACCATACTAACCTCACTCCAATCCAAGCAATTAATCGCCTTCAATTCAGAGGCGTGTGAATCATTTTTCCTAATTGTACATAACCATCGGCTCCCAACTTAGCCCCGAGGAACTTGAAACATCATCTTTTTATTTTCAGATTCTTCTTTTCAATTGAAGAGATTGACGATATGGTGTTGTTTTCTTGGTTTTATTTTCAATTGAAAACAGTTATACATGGTTGAATCTCAATTCCAGATCTGGAATTTGTGTATGGAGGCTGTAAAAGTGATGGTTAGGTTTTGTTTGTGGGTGAGATCCTTGAAAATAGGGTATTTTAAATGAAATAATAATTGACAGTTTCTATGATAAATTAGATACAAAATACCAATAACGCCCCTCTTGCATTTTTTTAAATAGCTATTAATCTCTAGTTTATTACGAAAATGCCACAAGTGTTTTCATCCATTGATCAAATAATTAATGGCTAAGATTGGTTCTCGCAGTTCTCGCAAATTTCTTGGTTCTGTAAATAACCTCACACTATATATATATATATATATATATATATATATATATATTTATATATATAATCCGGATCGATTGAGAAGGTTTTTATTTTGAGAAGATTGAGAAGGTTTTCAAAAACGATAGATTTTTAACTTTGATTCATGTTTTTCAAGCGTAAAATTCATTTTAATGTGATTAAAATTCAAAATGTGTAAAAAAAATTTGAATCAATGTTAAAAATCTCTCGATTTTGGGATATATGTAGAATACTGAATCATCTGTACAAATTTAATGAATCATCATCATAACTTGATTTTAACAATGATTTGTGAATCAAATTTGTGATTTATAGATTCGATTCACCATAAAATGATGTATACTTGTGAATCAAATAAAAAACATGAATCAATATGCTCAAACGAAGATTTCTCAATCTTTAACAGCCTCGAATGGTTGCAATTACCCAAATCAACATTATCAACACCATCAACATCGCCATTGGTGTAGGTCAACGGATCGTAGATAAATGTACCTTCATGACAAACAACAAGGGATATCCTCTTCATGATTTATGTCAATTTTGTGTTTATGTTAATTACATAATTAGGGTTTATGTGAATTGGGGGGAAAAGAGGAAACGGGATGGTAAAGTGAATGGGGGAAAAGGTTTTAACATTATGATATTACACGTAACATACCACGTAGATAAAATTTAAAAAAAAAAAGAAAAAAAAAAAAAAAAAAAAAAAAAAAAATCTACGTAACATTTATTAGCCGGTTCATTTATTAGCATTTATTTCCACGTAGATAACATTTATTAGCCGGTTCACCAGGTAGCCGGTCACTTTGTGACCAACACGAAAATAAAAGTACATGTACCATCCAGGTAATAAAAAAAATAGACGTATCATGTCGGTACATTTGAGAAAATAGGTGACTATTTAATAGACAAAACCGGAACTTTTACTTTCACTATCTTTCATCGTTTTTCACTCCACTTTAGAACACAACGTAAGTGGGTACTAATAAGTGCACGTATCATAATCGGAAATTGAGAAAATAAAAAAAAATAACGTCAGTTTTTTTTAACGGTATAGTCGGTCACCAATTACCAAACGGGTATTATTGTACTGTGACAGTCACACAAACAAATAATTTTGTACCTCTAGTTTCTGCATATGTAACAATTGACCAAATTGCAGGGTATCTGCTTCGCAACACGAGGGCTATTTTATAGAACATCTTCTGTTATTTTATGGATAATTTTTTTGAAAATGAACAAGTGTCGCTCTTCTTTAAATTTTAGCATTTTCAATATTAATATGAAAAAATTGAAAGTAAAAATGAGTTTTAATTATAGGCTTCATTGTAAATTAAGTCTTTAAGCAAATTAAAGGAAAATTTGGTAGGTGCCTCTATGCTAACTTGCATGTGTTTATATTTGCAGATGGATGGCAATCCTTTTATGAATATGCTAGAAAAAATAAAGAAACATGAAATTCCACTAAAAGAGATCAGGAATGCCGTGGGTGCAGAAGCCTTTGATAGAAGAATATCCTCCAAACCTCATAGTATGATGACCCACAGAGGAAAACTCGTTCATCGCGGTTACGACCGCGAAGCTTTCTTTAAACACTGGACTTCTGAAGAGCTTCTTAATTAAACGGGAGAAAAAAAGGATCATAAATGAGCTTTTGTTGATTTCCAGTATTCACCATGAAAATATCACCTCTTACATTGGACACTATGAAACTCACAAAGACTTTATTATAGCTTCAGAGTATGCACTGAATGGATGTCTTTATTCAAAACTGGAAACCCAAAATGACAATAGCTACCTAACATGGGCAGAGCGCCTAAAGATTTGTTTAGGCGCTGCAAGAGGACTAAAATGCTTTCATGCAGGTTTTGGGGATTTCAGATTAATACACGGAGACTTTAAGAGCGAAAAAATATTATTATATGACAATCTAGAAGCCAAAATATGTGGTTTTGGTAAGTCATTTATGCTCCCCAGAAGTTATCCAGATAACAATGTCTACAAAGAGGCACAGGGTAGTAAATATTATATGGATCCCGTCTACCGTGAAAGCTTCATCCCTAGGGTAGAATCAGACGTGTACTCATTCGGTGTGGTGCTCTTCGAAATATTGACTGGTGTTCTGGCATGCACCCAGGTTGTAGAAGATGAGCAAATAAGCTTGATAAATTTTGTCCGACTCTACAATGAAGAAATCGACGAGTTCATTGATTATCGAATAAGGGATGAAATTGATGCTCGTTCTTTACGTATGTTTAAGGATATTGCATATAAATGCATTAGTTACAAGATGAAGGATCGCCCTTCGATGAATCAGGTCGTCAAGAGATTGGAGGAAGCATTGTATATTCAAGTAAGTGTTATCATTTGTTATGCTAGTTCCATAGGCCAAAATGAAAACTATCTAATATTAATAAAATAATTAACTAATAAAAAGCTAACTATGATTTTAACTTTACCAAAAGCATAAAGGCCAATCAAGTTTTTACTAGCAGGGTATCCGCGCAATGCGGCGGCGGGCACCCTGTAATTATATTTTGCGGCGAGCAAATGTTATTCGGTTACACGTTTTTCTAACATTAACCGTACTAATGAATGATAATTTAAATAAAAATTACTTTAAGGAGTAACAATGAAAAGTATTTCAAATCCAAATAAACATAAGGCCTGAACAAAAAACAAAGAACATTAATAGCATCTTTGAAACATAAGTAAAAGTTGACGGATACCCGCCCATTGCGACGACGAATACCAATATAATTAAAATCACAACCTTAGCCCAGTCCAACATAACACCTAAACTTGATCCAACACAATCCCTAAGTTTTTGTATAAGAAACACCCTGAGCCTAAATGTTTGTCATTGAATAAAACCTAATCTTAAAACCTAAACACATCCGCCCACTATTTCTCTCACAGCCATCTATCTCACCAACCAATCTTATATGACTATAACCCTTTTATTCATTTTTGCTTATAAACCCAACACCAAAATGCACTATTCTTTAACTTATTTAGGACAAATATCACAAACCCAAAAACCTTTATGATAACTGGACACAAACTGAGCTCCGTGGTTTCTTTCTTTAAAAATAAGCTTCAAGATCTTGATTAGAGGTCTCGGGTAAGGTTTGCAATTATAGTTTTTGTTTTGTGTTTTTGAGATCGAAACAAAGGAAGGATTTGAACACTTTATGTTCTTGTTCTTTCTTTAGAGTTTTCGTATATTAAAAAGAAGCATAGCTTCACACAGATCTATGATGGCCATGTGTTCAAAATCGATTAAGATTTAGAAAGAACATGAAGCTGAGATTTTCTTTTATTTTTCTATGTTTTGATACGTGTTTAAGTTCTATGATGAAATCTTTTCGTGGGTTTGATCTGTATACAGGTCTTGAAGTTATTTTGAATCACGAAAGATATACTGAGATCATTTGCGGTTTACTATACGAGTAGTGTCTTTCTTGTTATCTTCACAAATCGAAAAATAACACACGTTCCCATCTCTTTCTTTTATCGCTCGAACGAAACACAAACACAACCATTTGTTGTTTATTTCTGCTAAAGGATAAAAAAAAATTTGGTCGCCTACTTGCTTTGACGTGGATTATTCTTTTAGATTAACAATGAGATGATTTTAAACGAGATGAAAGTAAAGTTTCAAACAAAGAAAAGAAAAACTTAATATAAGGCTGTTACAAGTTGATGTAATTTAAGGCATTTAAATTTTTTTTTCTTCATCTTTAATTAAGTGTATGGTACAAACTTCTTTTTATGCTTTAATGTGGTTGTAAGTCGTTTCTTCTTCTTCAGCAAATGTGGTTGTAAGTCTGAATTTTTATGCTTTAATGTGTTGTACATCATGCTTTATTGCTTACAAGTCTGAAAAGTCTGAAAATTAATTAGGAGAGAGAGTGATTTATGCATTATAAGTAGTAGTGATATAGACTTTAAAGTGTACGCATTGTCAGGGGGCCGGTAGATAAGGAAATCATACGAGAAATCATGAAATTTTTCCGAACTCTTGCATCTATATAATGTATTGTAATTATATACATACAAAACTATTAAACATGTGAAGTAGAGGGACTTAACTTCTAAAAGAACCATCTTAACAGACCCACGGAGCTGCTTCTACCATTGCCAGAAAATATCAAAAACTAGAAGATTTCCGAATTCCATCGGAGGAGATCAACTTGGATATCAATGTAAAAGGTCAAAAAATTATCGGAAAAGGTGCATTTGGTGTGGTTTATGTAGGACAACTCTCAGAACACTGGCAAAACCGAACAGTTGCAATTAAATACCTGTATCCCAAAAGTGACCATGAAGAGCAAGTGTTCCTCAAGGAGCTGGATATGATTTTCAGTTTCAGCCATGAAAACATCATCCCTTTCATTGGTTACTGTGATAAAGGCAGCGAGAAAATTATAGTTTACGAGTTTGCTAGTAATGGTAGCCTGGATTGTCATCTAGAAAACAAGGATGGATGTTGCTTGACATGGGAGAATCGCCTGAAGATTTGCTTAGGTGCAGCGAGAGGACTGGAATATCTTCATTCAGGTCGTGGTGAGGACGAAAACAGCGTAATCTGTTGGTGTGTGAGTCCCAGCAACAGGGTAAGATAATCAACTTCAGCAGGAATGAGCAACTGTTCAGCAGAAACAAACAAAAGATCAGCAGTAACAGATACCACGAGGTGGTTACCGGATATCACTTGGAATCGTGTGATCACTTTCCAAAGTAAACTATTCGACCCTAATGCCTGGGTATCACGAATATCTACTTGGGATAAGACCAAATGCCGTTAGACAATTAGGCACAATTCTATAAGCCTTTCGCTAATAAGTGTTTTCGTTTTTTGTGTGTCCTTCATGCATAATCAGATCTCCTATTTATAGGAGGTTACTCTTGAGAAATTCCAATAGAATTATGAGTATTAATCGGCCCATTAATAGCCTCATAATTATCCCTATTATAGCCGTTAGTGGTTACATGACCAATTAAACGTGGTCATAATGCAGTTGTAACTGTCATTTATCAGTACTTACATCAGTACTTTCATATTGCTATCAGTGGATACACTGATTCAGAGGAAACACTGCTTATCAGTGGAAACACTACTTATCAGTGGAAACCAAAAGCAGTACTTTCCACAAGCAGTACTTCCCACAAGCAGTACTTTCCACAAGCACTACCAATACGAACCACTATTAGAGTCAGGGTGTTCATGGACCTTATGGGTGTACACTCCGTACCTCCTAACCCATTACAAGGTGTAAACTAATCCCACAAGTGCACTAAATTTTCCAACAATCCTCCCCAAATTTAGTTCACTTCCTTTGCATGAAAAAATAAACATCAAGCAAAACATGTGCATAAAAGAAAATGTCCTGAGGATTGAATTTCCATCTTAGTAATTACACGTTCAAATATTCGAGAATTAGGGTGTTCTAAGAATTGAACCCTTCAACCCATTTGAATACCTGAAGATAACTACACACAAGTTTTCAAACACTTACAAGCTCCTGACACTATACAAGCCATGTGTCCATATCCAAAATTCATAAATGTTGTAAAAGCTAAAAGTCCAAAAGCTTCCTGAAGCGGCAAAACTTCAACATTTACATAGGTGGTTCCTCTTTATTCATGCTCCTGCCAAGCACTTTTTCAAAGATAATTAACCATTAAGAAGTGAAGACTTCATCCTCCTTTCAGCATGTTCTGAGCACAACCTTGGGATGTAATATAAAACATGTGCTCCAGTCCACTGAATGTTCAGCTTTCCACATTGAACTCAGCTCCCAAGTTTCCTTAGGAGGGAGTTGGGTGTCCTAGCATTCAGTGGCTAAGTTGGACTTAAACCCATCCCTTAAGCAGACTTTATAACCAAGTCTCTTGCCAGACCCTTCGTCAAGTGATCAGCTAAGTTCTGTTGAGATCTAACACACTCTATAGATACCACCCCATTCATGATAAGTTCACGAATCATGCTATGCCTGACACCTAAGTGTCTAGACTTACCATTGTACATCTGGCTATAAGCCTTAGCCAATGTAGCTGCACTATCACACCGGATAGAAATAGGTGCTATAGGTTTAGGCCACAATGGAATCTCAAGAAGCAAGTTTTTCAACCATTCAGCTTCTTTACCAGCAGCTGCTAAAGCCACAAATTCAGATTCCATTGTCAAACTAGTAATGCAAGTTTGTTTCTTGGATGCCCAAGAAATTGCACCTCCACCAAGTAGGAATACCCAGCCACTGGTAGACGAATTGTCTTCAGTGTTACTGATCCAACTTGCATCAGTGTAACCTTCCAACACTGATGGGTAACCAGTATATGAGAGAATATAATCCATAGTTCTCTTCAAATACTTCAGTACCCTCTGAACTGCTTGCCAGTGATGAGCACTAGGATTACTAGTATACCTGCTCAATTTTCCCACTGCAAAGCCAATATCAGGCCTTGTACAAGTCATGGCATACATCAGGCAGCCAATTACCCTAGAATACTCTAGTTGAGATACAGCCTTGCCATGATTAGGCATCAGCTTCTCACAAGGATCCGTAGGTGTACTTACAGGAGTACAATCAAAGTAATTGAATCTCTTCAGCACCTTCTCAATATAATGAGACTGAGAGATAGAAATTCTTTTACTTTCATGTTTAATCCTTATACCAAGGATAACATCAGCCTCCCCCATATCCTTCATGGAGAATCTTGATGACAAAAATTCCTTTGTCAGGTCAACCTGATTTTGGTCAGTGCCAAAGATCAACATGTCATCAACATATAGACAAATGATGACTCCTTTACCAGATTCATCAAATTTGCTATATACACATTTTTCAGCTTGGTTAAGAACATAACCACTAGACAAAACCACTTCATCAAATTTTTTATGCCATTGCTTAGGTGCCTGCTTAAGTCCATAAAGAGACTTAATCAGTTTACACACCTTGTTTTCATTGCCAGGCAAGATGAAGCCCTGAGGTTGGTTCATATAAACCTCCTCTTCCAATTCACCATTCAAGAAAGCTGTCTTCACATCCATCTGATGAATAATCAGATTGTGAATAGATGCCATAGCAATCAGCAGTCTTATGGTACTGATACGAGCCACAGGGGCATAAGTATCAAAATAGTCTATTCCAGACTTTTGTTTAAAGCCCTGAATGACTAGTCTAGCCTTGAACTTTTCAATAGTTCCATCTACCTTCATTTTCCTTTTGAAAATCCATTTGAAACCCAGAGGTTTACAACCTGGAGGTAGATCAACCAACACCCAAGTGTTGTTCCCCATGATGGAATCCATCTCATCATTGATTGCTTCTTTTCAGAAAGCAATGTCCTGGGACTTCATTGCTTCTTCAAATGTCTTGGGATCATCCTCAACAATGAAGCAATAGGAGTATTGGTCTGAGACCTCATCCCTAGTTCCTTCAACTAAGTATAGTTGAAACTCAGGTCCAAATGACTTTGGATTCCTGACCCTTTTGCTCTTCCTGAGCACAGGTTCAGGTTGCTGAACCACAACCTCATCAGGGACCACTGATAGTTCATCATCAGGGACCTCTGATACACCAGTGTCATGAATTCCATTAGGAATCCTCTGACTTGGTCTAGGGACTGATGAGAATCTATTCTCATCAAAGTTTGCATCCCTTGATTCAATTATAGAGTTAATTGAAACATGTTCATTAGGTTCAATAACATAGAACCTAAAAGCCTTGGAATGCTCAGCATATCCAACAAAGATGCATTCAATGCCTCTTTTACCTAAAGTCTTTTGCTTTGGATCAGGGAGTCTTACAACAGCCCTACAACCCCAGACCCTGAGATAGTTTAGGTTGGGTTTCCTTTTAGTCCAGAGTTCATAAGGGGTAACCTTGTTCCTTTTGTTGGGAACCATATTTAGCAAATGGCAAGCAGTTAACATAGCTTCACCCCAGAACCCTTGACTCAGTCCTGAATAGGACAACATGGAATTAACCATCTCCTTCAGCACCCTGTTTTTCCTTTCAGACATACCATTTTGCTAAGGAGTATAAGGGGCAGTCGTTTCATGGATTATACCAACAGACTGAAAATACAGAGTATCCATGTACTCACCTCCCCTATCAGTCCTTAATCTTTTGATCAAAGACCCAAGTTGTAATTCAACTTCAGTTTTAAACACTTTGGATTTATCTAATGCTTCATCCTTGGTATGTAACAATAGACATAACAAAATCTAGAAGCATCATCAATAAATGTCACAAAGTATTTCTTATTTCCCAAAGAAGGAGTGGCATGCAAATCACACAGGTCACTGTGTACAAGCTCCAAGAGCTTAGTCTCACGACTAACACCCTGAAAAGTTTTCTTGGTAATCTTGGTCAACATGCAAGTTTTACACTCTTCAGTGTCCATGTCAAAGGCTGGGATCAACCCATCCTTAGACATATCTTGCAACCTTTTATAATGAACATGGCCAAGTCTAGCATGCCACAGGGTAGAGACAGTCTGGTCAGTGGTGGTCACACAGGCTGAATTAACACTATCAGTGGAAATAAATACACTATCAGTGGTAATGTTAAGCCTGAACATTTGATTACATAAATAACCAAAACCAATAAAAACACCATGCTTAGAAAGCACAAATTTATCAGACTCAATAACTTGTTTATAACCATAATTATTCAAAATACTACTTGAAACCAAGTTCTTCCTGATATCAGGAACATGAATAACATCAAACAAAGTTACAATCTTTCCTGAACTAAACCTAAGATCTACACAACCACGACCATGCACCAAGGCTGTTGACTCATTTCACATGTGAAGAATAGAAGCATCATTCAGTGACTCATAAGTATTGAACCAGCTTCTATCTTTACACACATGAACTGTTGCACCAGAGTCAACCCACCACGCAACATCATCATCCTGCACATAAAAAGATTCAGATACATATGTAACATAATAAATCTGAAAAGACTTATTAAACATATTCTGACCTTTCAGTGAGTTGGCTGAACCACCACTCCCTGAACCATTAGTGCCTGATCCATTGGCTTTACCACCAACTTTAACACCTTTGCAGTCCCCTTTAATGTGACCAGTCTTGCCATATTTCCAACAAGTAGGTGTTGCCTTCTTGTTAGGATCTGCCCTTGTGTTGTCAAGATATTTGCGTTTGCCTTTGTTGTCATTGTACCTGGTGGAGTTGTTATGCTCCACCATATTGACAACAGATGGTCCAGTAGCATTGCTACTCTTTGGCTTGTCATTATCCTGCACCCTGAGAGATTCCTCAATGCGCAGATGACTGTCCAACTCAATCAGAGTTAACTCCTCTTTTTTATGTTTCAAGGTATGCTTGAAATCTTTCCAAGAAGGAGGGAGTTTGTCAATGACATAAGAGACTTGAATAGCCTCATCCATGTTCATATTGTGTTGTGTAAACCTTCCAAGTATTCCAAGAAGTTCATTGTATTGTTCCAAAACTGGTCTTGAATCAGTCATTTTGTAATTTGTGAAATTACTAACAAGGAACTTCTTACTTGATGCATACTCAGCCATATATTTGGCATCCAAGGAATCCCACAGTTCTTTGGAAGATTCAGAGTTCTGATAAATATCAAACAGAGAATCAGACATACCATCCAGAATGAGACCTCTGCATATGTAGTCATCATTCTCGCACTTGCTCCTCCTCCTGATTTGCTCCACCGTAGCATCATCTCCATCATCAGGAATTGGAGTAGTCAGCACATAGACCACACTCATGCTTGACAGCAAGAAGTGCATCTTCTTCTGCCACCTCCTAAAGTCCACCCCTTCAAACTTATCCAGCTTAGCAAAGTTTGAAACTATGTGTTTCATTGCAGCAGTTGCCATTGATTATCACTAAATAGTTTACTTTGATTGTTGGTGTGTGAGTCCCAGCAACAAGGTAAGATAATCAACTTCAGCAGGAATGAGAAACTGTTCAGCAGAAACAAACAAAAGATCAGCAGTAACAGATACCACGAGGTGGTTACCGGATATCACTTTGAATCGTGTGATCACTTTCCAAAGTAAACTATTCGACCCTAATGCCTGGGTATCACGAATATCTACTTGGGATAAGACCAAATGCAGTTAGAGAATTAGGCACAATTCTATAACCCTTTCGCTAATAAGTGTTTTCGTTTTTTGTGTGACCTTCATGCATAATCAGATCTCCTATTTATAGGAGGTTACTCTTGAGCTATTCCAATGGAATTATGAGTATTAATCGGCCCATTAATAGCCTCATAATTATCCCCATTATAGCCGTTAGTGGTTACATGACCAATTAAACGTGGTCATAATGCAGTTGTAACTGTCATTTATCAGTACTTACATCAGTACTTTCATATTGCTATCAGTGGATACACTGCTTCAGTGGAAACACTGATTCAGTGGAAACACTGCTTATCAGTGGAAACACTACTTATCAGTGGAAATCACATGCAGTACTTTCCACAAGCAGTACTTCCCACAAGCAGTACTTTCCACAAGCACTACCAATACAAACCACTATTAGAGTCAGGGTGTTCATGGACCTTATGGGTGTACACTCCGTACCTCCTAACCCATTACAAGGTGTAAACTAATCCCACAAGAGCACTAAATTTTCCAACATAATCCACAGAGACGTCAAGAGTGGGAACATATTATTGGATCACAAACTGGTAGCCAAAATTTGTGATTTCGGATTATCAAAAGCTGGCCCCATAAACAATCTACAAACTAAAGTCTATACAAACACTGCGGGTGCCAAGTTTTACATGGATCCAATTTACCATGAAAGTAGCGTCCTCCATAAAGTGTCATATGTTTATTCATTTGAAGTGGTGATGTTTGAATTGTTGATTGGACTGCCAGTTTATTATCGAAGAAGCATTGGGGATAGTCAAGAAAAACTTTTGTTACATCTGGTCCGACGCTACTATGATCACAAACCAGAGCTGTTGATTGATCCCTTGGGTAAAAGGGAGTAATCCTGCACCCTGGTAAATATATTAACCAAATAAACGTTTAAGTACAATGGATATGAGTGAAATCTCATATCTCTGCCCGTTACATAGGCATAAAGCTTACATAACAAGATACATCATATTTTCTAAACAAGAAAAGAAACCACTACTCAAACGATAACATAGGACATAACGAAATAAAATTACTTCCTAGGACCTTGAAATTTTGTGCCATACATGGCATTAAAGGCATCCAAATTCCCTGGAAGATCACGAACCTGTTTCGCATAGTGATCGAAGTCATAGTCATCATACTCATCTTCAAACTCTTGGCCACCACCAAATATATTAGCAGACTCATCAAATGGGTTAGCAACCACCTCATCTTCAGAATGAGACACCTCAATCTCTCCCACTTTAGAAAAAGGGTTAACTCTCTTAGTAGAAGAGGCAGGCGGTATACAAGAATCACTAGTTTGAGGAGCCACTCCTGACTCCATCTCTTTCAAATCACTCACAAGGGGTTCTTGTGATGCAGTACCTGTCTTAGTAGACTTATCTTCATTAACTTCCATTGTACGACCAGAATCCACATCCTTGTTAGTGTCATTAGAAGGAGTACCAGACGCATCCATATTAAGAGCATCAAACTGGTTAGATGTACCAATCTTTGTTCCACTCGAACTAGCCACCTCAGAAGCATTCTTCTTAGTGACTTCCATTTTCTTAGGTTCAGGAGGAGTCTTTTTAGGTTGGTGTTGAAACTGTTTACCCACAACAGGTTTGAAAAACCCTCCTTGACCTGGAATAGAAGACCCACCTTGCTTTCCCTTCTTCTTGTTATTAACCGTCTTGAAACCATCATTAGCACGCTTACTAGGCTAAGCAGGAGGTTCAACAACTTTAGGACAATCAATAGGAGTATGACCAAAAATCTTACATTTATCACAATGCGGTGGTTTCCACTCATATTCAACCCGTATCGTCTCGATAGTCGAACCCTACCCATCAAGTAACGGAATCTCAACAGTAAGGCTGTCCCTAAGTACCTCATCCGACTTCACTTCAATCATGCATCTAGCAAAACTACTACGTCCCCACGAGTCCTTGCACATTTGGCTAGTGAAAGCATCTAACCTTTTGGGCGTGCCTATCAATGTGGCAAGGAGACTAAGGCCATCATCAGAAAACATAGCAAGAGGAACATCATGGAATTTAACCCACACCGGGATATTGGTCAAATCCTCTTTAAGTAAGTTGGTGCTCAATGTCCATGGTTTAAGAATAATAGGTACATTTATAATCAACCAATGACCGTTTTCAATAACATCATCAACACCTTTCTTCGAATTAAACTTAAAAAAGAAGAACCCCTTTGCATTCATCATTACCTTTTGTATACCAAACTTAGCCCACACATTGCGTACAAAGTAATCAACAACAGGAAAAGCAAGGCGTTGACCAAGGAAATACCCATACAAAGTATTCTCAAACCTAGTGTTCACCTCTTCAACCACTTTAATCGGGACAGAAACATCCACACCATTTGCTTTCTTACTACATTCCAACCTACGAAAGTTAGATGTGTGTTTCTTTGGTTCAGTAGAAGTAACACCAGCATACGATGAAGAAGGTTGTTTCAAAGCACCTACCTTCTCAATACCAACTGCCCCATGTGCAAGATTGATCCCTTTATAGAAGATGAAATTGATAATCGCTCTTTTAATGTGTATAGAGAAGTTGCATATCAGTGCATAAGTTTCAATTCAAAGGAACGTCCGACCATGGAAATGATCGTGGATCGGGTTGAGGAAGCATTGGAGCTTCAAGTAAGTAATTTATTTCAGTTATCTTTCAGAAATTTTTGTTTCTTAAGCAATTATAAAGCAGTTGGTTAGCCGTGTAGCTTTCAAATAATTATTTAAGTTTCTTCAGTATCATGTGTCTTACCATTCATCTGGTTCAACTACATTTTGTGGTAGGTTACTAATTAAGGGGACCTTAAGTAAAAGGTGACTAGGAGCTAATTCATATGGATCATTGGAGTATACTTCTCTACTTGTCACAAGTTCAGTTTCTTAAGAAAACAGTATTACGTGGAACTTTTGTGAATTTGAGTTGTGTACTTGTATGATCATTGTTGGTAAAGACATGGGACTGCTTTCTTTTTCTTGTTACTCCATATCAGGTTTTTTTTTTTTTTTTTTTTTTTTTTTTTTTTTTAATAAAATAAAATAAGCAACCAAATAACACAATATAGTTATAACAATACAACTTCATATAACACCTCACAACATTATCCTTTTTAGTATAATCCAAATTGGGAGTGGAATGGTATGAGGCATATAGAGAACCTGGTAACCATCTCGGCAGTGATGATATCTTAAAACCATAATGAAACAAGGTTTATGAACGCTAGGAGACGTTCAACCTTTTTCATAAGATCAAAGTTTTTATTTATTTATTATTATTTTTTTTCATTTTACTTAAACATAGAACAAACCATTTGAAAAGACTTAAAAATCCACATAGATGAACACTAATTGGCTCACAATATTGAGTCAGAAACTCAGGTAAAAAAATGTTAGTATTAAATAAATGAAGTCAATGTTTTGAAGTTATTTTTTAATATGACGACAGCTTGAGAAATAACACCTCCTGTGCTGTTAGACTCGTTCAAAGCTAATCCTTCATAAATTTATGCCTTAAGGATTATTAATATTTTAACTAATCACACCAAGCATATATGTTACAAGAAGCGGAAATGCCCCTGCGTGTTGTGGCGGGGATTATTTCTTGGGACTATTTTTGAAGTCTCAATTGTATAGTGTAATCACCTGTTAACATATTTGTAAAAGAACTATTTGTAAACATCTAAGTTTACACATGGGTTTCAATTCGCAAAATGATTAAAGAAGAACAAATATTGAAATGAACAGCCCCAAGTAGAATTAGCTAATAACAATAAGAAGCATTACACAAAAGAAAAACTTGAAAAAATTGTTCGTCGAAAATTGAAAATATATAAAAGTGTCTCAAATAAAAGATGTTTTAATGCCCGATATGATGGTATAATTAATTTTAGTTAATGATAGTTAATTTTTAAAAAAGAAGAAAGTGATTTTTGATTTTTATTAGAATACGAGTGACTAAAATTTATCTATTTGATTTTTTCTTTTTTTTTCTTTGGTCTTTGTTAGATCAAACCCATATATTACTTTGTTAAAATTGATGCATTAAACAACAACTTGTACATTGTTTTCAGCTAAAAAACTTTTACATTCGGGAAAAAGGTACTCCTAAATAAACCCAATTAAATTTTTCCACCAAATAAACGCTGATTATTACATCAATCATTAGTTTTATTACTTTCATTCATTCTCATCTTTTTACTTAATTAGAACTCTCTCTCTCTCTCTCTCTCTCTCTCTCTCTCTCTCAACAAAAAGCATCTCTACGAAGAATAGTTGGCATTTGGCACTCTGACCAATTCCATTTCTAGCTACTTGCACAACAACTACTAAAATTTAATAAATTTATCTTCATATACTCTTGTTGGGTTCAGTGAGTACCCAAGTACCTTCAATCTAGAATTTGAATAGAAAATAACCTAAGTGTTTAATACCTGTAAAACTACTCAAGTCACTTAGTGAGTCACCTTCAGGAAGCTCAGGACGAGACTAAGAAGAAAGTCTCTTTATTCAGTGAGGCGAAATTCAGTGAATGATAACTGAGTCAAAGAAAGAAGTGATAGATTCAGTGAGTGATAACAATAAACTACTGAACCCCCAAAGTCTCCTTAACATTATAGAAGACTGAAAGCCTTAGATTGAAGACTTAGAGACTCAAGTTAAGGCGGGATAAGGAGGGAAATTCTTGAAAGGCTGGATAAGGGACAATACTTATCAAGCAACGATCAAACTTTTCCTAAATGGCTAAAAAACATACCAGTGTCATCAATGACACTTACTTGTACCATACCCAATATAGTCATATGTAACAGAGACAAAATACGTAATTGTTTTGTCCAACATAGCTTACCTTACTCTTTGTCTTGTTTCTAACAGTCGTACAAATATTTGTGTATAAATAGGTTCATAAGTTGGAGAAAAAAAGTTTAAGCGTGTGCACTAAATGCATATACATTTACAAGCACTTTTTCTACTCCAAATACGACTAAGTCCCTGAAAGTAGTTGAGTTGGTTAGCATAGTTGTACTCAAGGTTAGCTTGAGTTTAGTGAGGAGATTATACCACACTTGTCATTTCAATCCCAAGTGTTGTTTCACAAACACTTGGGTATAGATTCTTTGATTTACTTACAATAAGAATTTAAACGTTAAAAATATTGTGACTTTAACCTTAAAGAATTTTCTTAATACAAAGTATTTCATTTACATCACTAAGGCATGGAACACGATTAGATTAACTTTGTAGTTAAGCTTAACGTGTAAATGGAACAACAACTCTCTTTCACATTGAACCCACCACACACTTATTCAAGAAAAAAGAGAGATGGATCAAGGGAACAAACATTTCAACCACCCTTACATTCTTGCAGGGCAGTCCCATGAATTGATAAATTTTGAGGGTCCTGTACGAATTTACCTAATGAGGCGGTTCGAAAAAGAATGTTACATACAAAGTCTCACCGTTTATAAGATATAATGCAATTATTTATATAAATGTTCTAACATATTACTCATTTAAGATATTTTCTCATCTAAATATTTTTTTTTCGTGAAAAATATGTGCATGTACACATACATACATATTTAACGAGACAAATTTTGGGGTCTTGAGCGATCGCCCACCTTGCATAGCCTCAATAACGATTCTACAATCTTGTACAAAGTTTCCCAGATTCACAGTTATAATAATATGAACAAACCTAATAAGAATAACTCAAACATCAAAATCCCAAATTAACCATAAAAAAAAGAAAAAAAATTGATCTGTGAGTTTATGCGCTTGTTTGTTCCTCTAATTTGTAATAGTTGAGTGTAATATTGTCGTGTGGCCACCCCTCACCGGAAACACCTACTCCCACCGTTGGCCACCATCACCATCTCGCCGTCATCAGCTGCGTTGGTTTATTTAGTTAAAACCCAACGCTAAAAATTTGTTACCGACACTATGGAATGGACGTACATCAAGCGTCATGGTGGTCTTTTCCGATGAGACAAGCTGGTGGGTGACGAAGCGGATCTAGACTGACTTCCGGTGTAGGCGGAGAAAGTCGATGGTGGTTAGTCGGATGTTTAGGTTGCGAGCAGGGGCGGATTTACATTGAGCATGAGGTATGCACGTGCATACCTTGCGCAAATTTTGAGTAGTGTATAAAAATTTGGTGTTTTTCAAAAGTAACTATACATTACACTAAAAATTGAAAAGTGAACACGCTCCAAGATGCAGTAAAATTTTAAGTGCATACCCAAATCTAAATCACAATTGTTTGAAGAAGAAGAAAACCTGTGTAACGGTTTTTGCACATACGCATGTCGAAGAAGAAGAGACGCAATTGAAGTGCAACAAGTAGGTATTAAGATAAGTCAAAATGTCAAATTAACTTTATATAAAGATAATGGCCCAACAATAAGGCCCAACCAACTTAAACTACGGGTTTTATATGTAAACATTAACATGCTTATTTCTTCTCTTTTATTATTGGGTTATGTTTTACTTTAACACTAAAAATTATAATTTTACGAAGTATTCTGAATAAATATTCACTTGAATCTGTCAAGGCATTTTGAAAACATTTTGTTGTGTTTGACAGCATTGTTCTTACGATACCAGTTAGCCAGACTTTAGTCGCTTCATCTTGCAATCCTTATACTTGTATGACTATTAAAGTTTAATACTTTTAACACTATAGGCATTATAGGCAGAAAAACATACTTTTTTAAATCTTATTTTAATAACTCTAAAACCAAATGGATTTTAGTCTCCAACTGACTAATGTGGATTAAACAAGATTGACAAAGCAAATTAACCTTAATAATCGGATAAGAAATGAAAAAAATCGCGCCTAATCCATATCCGAAAAAACCGACATGGAAATATAACCTGAAAACCAAATTTAAAATCCGCCAATGACTGCGAGAGATTGCTTAAGAGTTATTATTATTATTATTATTATTATTATTATTATTATTATTATTATTATTATTATTATTATTAGAGTTAATTACATAATTGGTCCTTGTGGTTTGTTGAAAATTGCAGAAAATGTCCCTGTGCTTTTTTTTTGACGTGTTTCGTCCCTGTGGTTTACAAATCTTACGGATTTTGTCCCTGGTCCAAAAATGCTTGTTAAGTGTTTTGCACCGTTAGTCCTTCGTTAGTGCAGTCCGTTAAGTGTTTTGCACCGTTAGTCCTTATTTTTTAAAATATAGTTTTTCCCAATTAGTCCCTCAGTTAATAATAGTTATCCCCCGATTTTTTACGTTTATATCCGTTTTCGTTCATTTTTATCCGTTCCCCCCCCCCTTTTTTTCGTTTTTCATCCGTTTTTTACGTTTTTATTCCTTTTCGTTTGTTTTTATATGCTTTCGTCTGTTTTTACACTTTTGTTCGTTTTTATCCGTTTTTGTCTGTTTTTTATCCGTTTTCGACCGTTTTTTTACATTTCTATTCGTTTTGGCCAGTTTTTTAACGTTTTTGTCCGTTTTTTCAACTATTTTAAAAAAAAAACGGACATATTGAAAAAAAATTTCCGAAAAATATTTTTTTTTCAAATATATTTTTTTTTAAATCCTAAAAAATTTCCGAAAAATATTGAAAAAAAACGGACATATTTAAAAAAAAAACATATTTGAAAAATATTTTTTTATTCAATTTTTTTTTTTTGAAATTTTTTATTCAAATTTTTTTTTTGAAACGGACAAAAACATACCAAAAACCGATAAAAACGTACGAAAAACGGAGAAAACGTAAGAACAACGGACAAAACGAAAGAAAACAGACAAAACATAAGAAAAACGGACAAAAATTTAAGAAGAATGTAAGAAAAACGGATAAAAAACGGACAAAATGTAAGAAAAACAGACAAAAACGTAAAACAACGGGCGAAAACGGAAAAAACAGACAAAAACGTAAAAAAACTGGCCAAAACAAATAGAAATGTAAAAAAACGGTCGAAAACGGATAAAAAACAGACAAAAAGGGATAAAAAGGGACAAAAGCGTAAAAAACAGACGAAAGCATATAAAAACAGACGAAAAGGAATAAAAACGTAAAAAACGGACGAAAAACGAAAAAAAAAAAGGGGGGGAAACGGATAAAAACGAACGAAAACGGACAAAAACGTAAAAATTCGGGGGATAACTATTATTAACGGAGGGACTAATTGGGAAAAACTGTATTTTAAAAAATAAGGACTAACGGTGCAAAACACTTAACAGACTGCACTAACGAAGGACTAACGGTGCAAAACACTTAACGGACATTTTTGGACCAGGGACAAAATCCGTAAGATTTGTAAACCACAGAGACGAAACACGTCAAAAAAAAAGCACAGGGACATTTTCTACAATTTTCAACAAACCACAAGGACCAATTATGTAATTTACTCTTATTATTATTATTATTATTATTATTGTTATTATTATTATTATTATTATTATTATTATTATTATTATTATAAACATCACTTTATTATAAACTTAAAGGATTTACAAGAAATTAGTGAGGAGCCGCGATACTAGCTGAGCCCCCACTCTCTAGCTATAGCAAAGCTAATCCTACTATTATTATTATTATTATTATTATTATTATTATTATTATTATTAGAGTGGTAAATTTTTGTGTGTGAAACTTGGTTGGAAATTTTGGAGAGAGAAGGTAGAAGGTTTTATTTGTTTCAAGAATTATTTTATACTTTTAATAAAGTTGTTTAGTGTTTAGTAGTTTGATTATTTTAAATGGGGGTTTAACTAGTGATTATCAAAAAGATATAAATTAAAGTCCAAACATATCATAAAAAAGATATAAATGAAAGTAACAAAGTTTACATTAACCTTAAACATTACACGAAAAATGCTCCCCCATGATTAGTGCTCTCCCCTTGTTGAGGGAACAGAGGAATTGACCGATGGTTTTTTGCTACAAAAACAAGTTAGAATACAAGTGCAAGAGTATTCATATTCAACTCACATAAACAGATAAGAGTAAGAGATGAGATAGATATCAGAAACACTAGGACAATCCTGTAAATACCTGGACGGTCCCATATATATAAGGGACCTCCGGGTAATTAAGGGAGCGCCGACAGTGGATTAGAAAAATATTGACAGAATTTCATTAAGTAGGCATGACTTAAATATTCATTAAACAAGAACAAAAAGTCATACATAGAGTATGACGATTACAACAAAATCCTACATAATAGAACTAATGCTAGTCTAGTCTCTAGGACAACAAAAAGATGGCCCGGTCTTATTGTACAACATGCTTGATATCTAGAGGTTTGGAAGAAATGGTGATGCGAGGGTATTTTTTAAGGAGGCGGGAAGCGAGGAGGCAAGAGAAGAGATGTGATAAAGTCTTGATCATTTTTGAGAATTTGAAATAGGTTGCATTTGTGAATGCAACACGCATAATAGCCTCCATGGGCATTGACTTGGTCAAGATAGGGATGAAGATTGGTTGGAGGATGTAGTTTTTGGGCAAGAATTATGTTTTGAAGATTCAAGTCAACAAGATGGGAGAATTGTTGAGCCATGATTGATTGT
Organism: Chrysanthemum seticuspe; assembly: GCA_019973895.1. Taxonomy (NCBI): domain Eukaryota; kingdom Viridiplantae; phylum Streptophyta; class Magnoliopsida; order Asterales; family Asteraceae; genus Chrysanthemum; species Chrysanthemum seticuspe. Next base: position 315,446,907 of record BPTQ01000001.1, on the reverse strand, counting down.
TGGGTGTTATGATTTTTCAGTTGAGGTTGATGTGGTGGTGGTAAAGGATGATCTCTTGGAGCGGAGATAGGCTCTTTGTGAATGGATTGTGAATCATTTGGTGTTTGAGACACAAAGAAGGAAAAGGAGGAAGATGATGCTTCTTTGAAAGGAATGGTTTTTTTTTGTAAAAGTTGGGGTTTATGTGTTTAAAGTGGAGGTATCTTTCATGAAGTACTAAGGGTTTGCTTCTTCCGCCAAATAGGTTTGGCATAGATTCTAGGTTTTCTAGAGGATGACATTGAGAGGATGAAGAGGAGAAGATTATGTCATGAACATGAATGAGGAAGATGATGATTTAAATAGGGGAGGAAGGTTCTAAGTATGGCAAAGCATGCATTATAAGTTTTAAGAATTCAAATTATGTTTGAGCATGTAAGAAAGTATAAGATGAGCTAGAAAGTGGTAGGTCAAAGGTGCAGAAGAAAGAGATCAGACATCCACATAATAGATGTACGATCCCGTAAATAGTTGGACGGTCCTTTAAATATGGGGGACCGTCCAACTATTAAGGGAGCGCCACCAGAGGTATTGTAAGTTCGTCCGAAAAAAATTATTTTTATTGTGTGTCTACATGCAACATATGTGGAGATGCGATTATCTCGACTCCCAAGAAAAGAAAACCTAAGAGATAATCCAAAGTATCTTTAGTTCAATTTCGCTCGGTTTTCCATGTCTAATTATATATTAGTTACATGATCCGACCAAGGATTGTGAGTTCATTATGCATGCATGAGAAAAACGTTTATGAATGTATTAACAATGCACAAGAGACATTTTTCATAAATGTGCGAAGTTTTGAGAGAAATAATTAGGGTTTTTCATGCCTGTATAAAGTTTTTAGAGTTAATTTTAGGCGTGCAAGAACTATATTTACGAGAACTATAATCGTTCTATTAAAAAAATTCCTAATTTTTATTTTGTGGTCAATAGTATCCTAGACTCAATTAGAAGAAAGAGACTTACAATGATTTAAAGAAGAAGAGACGTGTTCCATCATTCCTAATCCTAGATGAAGATAATAGAAAGGTTCTTGTTTGAGGGGTTTAGTGAGGATATCAGAAATGTTTTCTTTGGTTGGAACCTTTTCAATGTCATCAAGTGTGATGCCATAGTCTACAAGAGCTTGTTTCATCCATATTGCTTGTTGACATGCCTTTCTACCACTTACATATTCGGCTTCGGTTGTGGAGATAGCTAGTGACTTTTGTTTCTTGGAGAACCAACAAGTTAGACAACAACCCATGAAGGTACAAATGCCACTAGTACTCTTTTGATCCACATAATCTCCTGCAAGATCAGAGTCGGCATATACTATAGTTTCTATGCCGGTCCCCTTAGGATGCCATAATCTTAAGTGCATAGTGGCTTTAATATATCGGAAGATACATTCAACCTCTTCAAGGTGAGAAGTTTTGGGATCTTCTTGGAAGCGAGCACAAAGAAAGAGACTAAACATGATATCATGCGTACTTGACATTAGGTATAACAAACTTCCTATCATATCTCTATATTTAGTGCTATCTACCGATTCACTCTCTTCATCTTGGTAAGCTTTGTGTCCATTGCCATAGGTGTTTTCATAGGCTTAGTATCTTCTAATCCAAACTTTTTAAGCATTTCCTTAATATTATTAGATTGATTAAATAATACTTCATCTTCTAATTGTTTTATTTGTAGTCCAAGGAAGAAGTTGAGTTAACCCATCATGCTCATTTCAAACTCGTCATGCATGATTTTTGAAAATTCATCACACATGTCTTGGCAAGTTGATCTGAATATAATGTCATCAACATATATTTGGACGATTATGATGTTAGAATCTCACTTCTTAGTTAAAAAAGTGTTATCTACCATTGCTATTGAGTAATTATGTTTAAGAAGAAAGATTTTAACCTATCATACCACACTTTAGGAGCTTGCTTAAGACCATAGAAAGCTTTCTTTAGTTTGCCCCAAGACCTTGACTCTAACCTTAAACCATCCCTAGAAAACCCACCGTCATTAGAGCTCAAAACACTACCATCACATCTAAAGTATGCTTTTTTGGGCACCAATGATGCTTTACCTGTCATCATCTCATCTAGTCTATCCACCGAATAAGAGGAAGCATTATTTAAAGTCCTTCCAAATTATACGGCGTATTGCTGAATTGGATACACCGTATGTTTGCATCTAGAGTCTTAATAAGTTAGCACTTTTATACGACATATCTGCCGAATATGATACGCCGTATTTTTCTTCCAAAAATAATGTTAGCTCTATTTTCATTGTTTTGACTCTTTTTTACCTGTATAATCACAAAATACTTCAAAGTAACATATATAAAGGATAATAACAATACATAATTAAGAAATTAAACTATATTAAGGTGTATGTAAAATGAACCGATCATTGAATTTTTTTAAAAACATACAAACAAGGTTTGCGTTGCTATTCATCTAAGGTCATACGGTTGCCACCGATTACATCAATTTAAACAATTAAACACACAAAAAATACATGGTCGCATCAAGGGTCACACCAGAAACCACAAGCTCGTAAGTATAATTATTTTCCGCAATACATCGTCGCTTTACGCAGGTATTCGTCTAGTATAGATGATACGCAGTGACAAACCAGGTTTTAATAGGGCATGAGCAAAAAAATAAAGAAAAATAATTTCAATATAAAGCACAAAATGTTTTGTGCGAAGTGAAATTAGGAAAATTCAATGTTATTTTACGAAAATTAACAATATGAAACATTATTCTATCGGGGTCTGTGACACCGTGGGACACCCCGTATTTCCATCAGTGATTACATGCCCAATAGGTCTTTAATTGTGGTATAAGTGAACTATTAATGTTTTGGCTAAATCGGAGCAATTCGTCATTTTGTAGATGGTAATTAGGGTTCTTGCATATGCAGGAAACTAGAACTCCTTGAAAATTATATGATGAAGACTGACCTTCTAAAACAAAGCATAAACAATACATTTCTTCGATTTTGTTCAGTGACGTTTCCGTCATAGGGCATTCTTTCGAAATGAAACTAATAAACTAATATGCCAAAAACTCTAAAAAGAACTGTTATCGATTTGGTCTTTTAACTGGGGATCAATTAACAAATCTCTTCCATATTAGTTGTATCGTCGGACTAGATTTATCAAAGGTTGTGGCTTTTCATGTCCAAATCTTCTTAGATACTAAGCCGACATCTACTCAACATTTCAAACATTACAAAGCAAATGAATACACATTGATTTGTCTCAGTACGGAGGATGTTGGTGATTATAAGTTAAGTTAACTAGTTTAACATAAATTAAATCAAGATTACATGCAATATCTAATAACATGTAAGCAAAATTACAAATTAATAAATCACATCTTGAGGACCTATAGTTGTCATATGATTAATCAAAGTTAGGAAGAAAATCGTGTACCTTTCTTCTAAGGGTTTAGGTGGAACAAGAAAGAACACAAGCAACCAAGTTAGGTTGTCTTTTTAGTTGTTCACGCGACACATCTATTAACGAGTAGTCAAACAAATGAGAGGTTGTCGACGAAGGGGTAAGCAAGAATTTTTTGACCTGATTAAAAGTTTGATTGTAGATTGATGCTAGTCCAATCAATAGTATTTAGTTGCCGCGATCTTAACACCTTGAAACTTGAAGATAAAAGATCAAAACCCGAGACCCTAAGGGAATGGTGTGTTCGGGTAATTTCTTGAGAGGATAGTGGTTAAAACTAATTCCTATGTATATTATATATGCAGTGACAAAACCATGTGTTAAAAGGTGCAGGTTTCAAAAAAAATTATTTTAATATAAATGCAAACTTTTTTTTTTTGGATAGGGTGCAATTAAGAAAATTCAGAGTTATTTTACAAAAGTTAACTTGATGAAACATAATTCTATCAGGGTCTGTGACACCGTGAGACACCCTCTAGTTTCATCAGTCATTATATGCACATGAGGTGTTTAATTGGGGTAGAAGTGAACTATCAATGTTTCGGCTAAATTAAAAAAATTCTTCAGTTTGTAAAAGGTAATTAGGGTTCTTGCATATGCACGAAACTAGAACTCCTTCAAAATTATATGATCAGGACTGGCCTTCTAAAACAAAATACAAACAACATGCTTCCTCCTTTTTATCAATGATGGTTCCATCGTAGGGCGTTCTTTCGACGTGAAACCAATGCATTGATATGCGAGAATGTGTGAAAAGAACTGTTATCAATTTGATCTTTTAATTGGGAATCAAGTAACAAATCTTTTCCATAATCAAGTAACAAATCTTTTCCATAGATTTATCGGAGGTTGTGGCTTATCTGGTCCAAACCTTCTTTGTACTTAAAACAAAAAAGTCAAAAAAACGCTTATCACATGTGATTTTTCTGGGCGAAATTAAAAAAAAAAAAAAAAAAAAAAAAAAAAAAAAAAAAAAACTTCGTCGAAAGTATATAACAATGGGTAAAGGGGAGTAATCCTGCACCCTGGTAAATATATTAACCAAATAAATGTTTAAGTACAATGTATATGAGTGAAATCCCATATATCAGTCCGTTACATAGGCATAGAGCTTACATAACAAGATAGTTCTAATTTTCTAAACAAGAAAACAAATCACTACTCAAATGATAACATATGACACAACGAAATAAGATTATTTCCTAGGACCTTGAAACTTTGTGCCATACATGGCATTAAAGGCATCCAAATTCCCAGAAAGATCACGAACCTGTTTCGCATAGTCATCGAAGTCATATTCATCATACTCATCTTCAAACTCTTGGCCACCACCAAATATATTAGCAGACTCATCAAATGGGTTAGCAACAACCTCATCTTCAGAATCAGACACCTCAATCTCTCCCACTTTAGAAAAAGAGTTAGCTCTCTTAGTAGAAGAGGTAGACGGAATAGGATGACCATCATCATCCACAAGAGTAGTTTTCCTATCAATAAGTAGTTTTTCAAGCTTACCAATTTTCTCAACTATGGGAGTAGAACCAATATCAATTGTTCCCATTGAATCACTCACAAGCGGTACATGTGATGTAGAACCAGTCTTAATCAACTCATCCTCATTAACCTCCATTGTACGACCAGTATCCACATCTGTATCAACACGAGATTCCTGCCCCCGAGAGCCATCCATACCTGCTTCCTTAGTACAACCAGTAGAATTCCCAATCTTCGCCTCATCAGTAGTAGAATCAACCACAGGACTTTGAATGCCCGTGTCCTCATGCACCTCAAGTGTCCCAAAAGAGTTAGAAGTAGTAACAGGAGTACCTGTAGCATTAACACAAGCAACGTCCTGTGTCTTCTTCTTTGGGACATAAACCTGCTTCCTAGGAGCAAATTTAGGACCCTTACCCATATTAATACCGCTAGACAACTTCGGACCTTTGGGTTTGGCTTTCTGATTCTGCACCACCTTAAACCCATCATCATTCACATCCAAGGTCGAGGTGTGAGCATCAGCATGATGCTCCTTAGGAGACTTAGGACAACAAGCATTATCATGCCCAAACACTTTACATTCCAAGCAATGTGGAGGTTTCCATTCATATTCAACCTTGATACTAGCCGTAGTAAAACCACTGTCATCCTTCTTAGGGATCGCCATAGTTACCACATGTTTAAGATCAGCTTCCGATGATAACTCAACAAGAGCACGAGCAAAACTAATTCGACCCCATGAGTCAGCGCACATGGAGCTAGTGAATGCATCTAACATGATCGGCTTACCCACCTGAGTAGCAATAAGGCTCAACCCGTCTTCCGAATATGCAAGTAACGGCACATTATGCAATTTAATCCACACTGGCACTTTGGTAACCTCACTTTTAGACAATAGCATGTCAGGAGTCCATTTAGTGAGAATGATAGGAGAATTACGAATTGTCCAAGGTCCTCGTTGAAGAACATTCTCAACACCCTCTTTAGAATCAAATTTAAAGAGAAACACACCATCATCATTCTTCATAAGTTTCTTTAATCCAAACTTACCCCATGTATTGGTGACATAATTCTAAACCAACGGAAATGCAATATTCTTGCCGACAAAGAAGCCAACAAGAGTATTATCATAGCGGTTAAACACACCCTCCATAGCAGCCTTAGGAAGAACCGTATCATGATTATCAATTCGATTCTCATTCACCAATGAACGGAAGTTAACTTTCCTAGATACACGTTCCGAGTTTAACACATTAGCAAACGACCTCACATCGTTGTATATACTATCACTCACATTAAGACCAGAAGTAGAAGCATTCTTACCATCCTTCGAAGCAACATCCGGACCACTAGCATTAGTTTCAAAATTAACGTTACCCGAATCAGAAGTCAAAGGACCATCACGAGTATAAGGGTGACTCGAAGTAGCAACATTCACCACCTTGGAAGGTGCTATAGTGCTCGACTCCAAGCCCCCAACATTCATATCAATTCGACTTGTATTTTCCAGATTTGCATCACCCCAAACAGAATTAAACGTACCATTATAATCACTAGGGCTGCGAACAACCCTAGCAGCTTTGCGCAAGTCAAGACCAGCAGCAAAATCAATTCCATGCGCTCTTGTAAGACTTTTAAGCCTAGCCTCCAATGCCTTAATGTCCAGCGATTCATACGGATTAGGTTCCTTAAGTGACCCAACTTGATCGGCCAAGTTGGTGGCTGGAATAGCAGCTTTCTTCGACGAACATTCCTTGTTGAAAAACCCTTTCTACATAACACGAAACCCCACACACAATCACACAAACCCACGTAAATATGACAAAACCCAGCAGCACCATAAAGCGAACAAAATAAAAAGAATAAGACCCTAACAGAATGTTAGGGTTTAAGCGATAATCCCACAAAAACTAACCAGGCTCCATGTTAAGATGATACACACAATCAATTAATCTTGCATATAATACCAAGTGAAATAATAAATACCAGAAGAAAAATGAAACCCTAACAAAAACGATTGTTTAGAACCCTAACTCCTAAGCGATCACACAAATCTGAAACAATTAAGCAAACCACATAAGTAATTGCATAAGAATAACAGATGAGAGCAAAAGATTAAGAGAATAGAGCTTAATAGATCGATGTTTGCAGTTTAGTAAGGGTATCTTTTTTTCTTTTTAGTCGCCAGAGAGAAAGTGTCGACTTAGGGTTTTTTTTTCCTAGTACCCTAAGAAAGTATATAACAATGCATATTTATAGAAAGATAATTTAATTCTCGTCACGATGGTGTATTTTTGTAGCTTGAAGCTTTACCGTTTGCAATATATGTTGTTTTAAGAAAATAAGTGAAAAATGATTTTTTATTAATTTAGATAAAAAAATGGATGGTTATAATTAGTTCATTGTTTCTATGACAAATATGAATTCTATATGGATCTCAACTCCAGCCAGCAGTTTGTTGGTATCAAATTATTTTTTTTTCCCAAGTTTTACATCTAAACCGTGTATTACATACTTATTAAATAATAAGTTTTTAACACATGAATTTTGTGATGTGTTTAATTCTTATTTTTATATATACATTTATACAATACCAATCAAGCCATCAAATAATATTCCTTTAATGTTATTTCAAGAGCATCTTTACTGTCAAGCCTTTAAAAAAAGAAATTGATACCTACATCACATCTTTTGATATATGCATCACTGTGCATTACAGTTTGCACAATACAATATTGTAATGCATAAATTATAATGCATGCATTAAAAAATGTGGTGTGAGTATCACCCCTTTTTAAAAATTGTTTTAAGAAGAAAAACAATGAGGAAGATGATTATTTCCTAAATCCTAATTTTAATCAGTTTTTTTTTTTTTTTTTTTTTTTTTAATTCAACACACGTAATCAAAGTAATTTAGGAAATTTTTAATAATATCTAGAGACATTAAAAAAATAATAATCTCAACTTTTTTAATTGCTTTTAACAAGTGTTATTATGACACAAGTTAGAAAAACCTTTATAGACCTTTTCCAAATACAAATTCTTTTTCACTATACAAAAAAGCTTCAAAAATACTACTGTAAAATCACATAAAGTTTACAAAAGAAAATGCTAAAATCACATAAAGTTTACAAATTAAAAGAAAATCCAAAAAGTTGTGTGTCTCAATAGTTATTGGCTTAAACTTTGAGATGATTTAAAAAGTAAGAGTGAGAACATCACATAATTAAATGCCACATTATTTTGTGAATTTTGTTTTGTAAACTTTTTTTTGTCCTATTTGGACCTTTTGTTTCATTTTTGGCGAGTGTGTTTTTTTCATTTGCGCTGTTTAACGTCTTAGAGAACAAACATGCATGCTTTCTCACGGAAATCTATTCTTGTTCAGTTGTTTGTGCTTATACATTTATTTTTTCGGGTTTACTCAAGTGAAATAACATGCAATGAAGGGTAAAAAATCATTTACATCACTAAATTTTTTGAAGCCTTTGAGCAGTCACCCACCCTGCACAACCTCGAAGAGAGCCTTGCTTAAACTCCAACTATATCTTTCTTATATATCGAATATATATTTTGTATCATCAATTTTTTTTTTTTTTTTTTTTTTTTTTTTTTTTTTTTTTTTTTTTTTTTTTTCAGTTTTCGCTTTCATTGGTGTAACACTGGGAGCACCTGAAAATGAAGGTAAAGCATTACCATTGCTAAAAAAATATTTGGGGGGCTATTGCAAAGAAGCCCAAGAATGAAATTGATAAATTACTGAGAGGGTCACCAGACGTGATTAAAGACAAAAAGTCAGCGTCTGGATGGGCTGTTCAAGCTATACAACTACAAGACCTCATTTCTGAACATGTTTCCATAATGAAAGATGAAACCCTTAAGATAATGGGAGGGCCACCAGATTCACTCATATTCTTTGTACTTAAACGTTTTTTGGAGTAATATATTTATCGGGTCTTTTGACCTTTTACCCAAAAAAAAAAAACCCTAATCCTCTAGTATATAAAGAGGACATGGGACTTAGGTTTTATGTGTGTAAAGATGTAAACCATCAGTAAAGGTGTATGTGTGTGTAACCTAGGCATGTGATTATAAACGTCTAGGGTTAGTGTTTTGGTTAGGCCTAAGGATCTTTATGATTCCTGTTAGATTAGGTAACTATCCTACATTGATCAAGTAGTATTGGGGCTTTTGGTTTGTATTGTAGTAAAGTAGAGATGATGACGAAGAACCTTTATAATAACAATGATATATTGTTTAATCCGTTTTGCTATATGTTATTGATCGTTGTTATTCTTATGCTTAAAGTGTATCCTAGATCAAGGTCTAAACAACCTATGGTCCAAAACAGTCCTAAGAACTTATAGAAGATGGCGTGCATATGTTTTATCAGTTGGTATCAGATCGGGGAGCTCTTGATATAGGGATCTACAAGGTTTTTCGAAAAAAAAGAAAAAATTCGAATCTGGAAACAATTTTCGTATCTCCAAGCAGGGCTATTTTCAAACAGCAATATCTCATTCGTTAACCGTTGGATCGGGACGAAATTTTTGGTGGAGCGTCTCTGTTCATCTGTCTAACTTTTCACTGGAGAGATCTTCTATCTGAGTTCTTTATCGTAAGTTATTTACTATTGAAAACTGCTGCAGATGGAGGTATAAAATTTTGAATTTATAGGGTTTTTGGAATATTGAACTTCCTAAATTCATGCTTATTCATTTTAATTCATTCTGGAAGTTGGTTATCTGTTTATTGGTGTCTATAATTCATGGATCTAAGCTGACTTGGATGGTTATGATCGATTAGGTTTCAAGGTAATCGGTTTTTATTAGGGTTTCCTGTTAAATGTCGACTTAAAGAAAAATATTTATGTTTAACAATTACAACCTGAAACCCTAACTATTTTCTTGTCGATTCTCCATGAATTACATTCAATATACTTGGTGCGTTTGTGTGTTAACAAACCCTAATCCAACGTGCGTTTTGCTTATTATTCTTGGAAAACGAGTTGCTGGTTTTTCTTTGTCAAAACCTAAATTGCTTAGGGTTCATTACTTGTTATCTTTCTGTTGTGATTACTTCATGATTAGGGTTATGCGTGAAGAACAAAGGAGGAGGAGTAATGGAGTAAACATATTCATGTCATGATTAAGATTCAGACTATGGTTACTAGTTATTCGCAGTTGCTAATGTTCAACGACAACATTAAGGAGCATCAATGTCATGATCAGCTACTCATGTAAGTTTAAATGGTTGGTATTGCGTTAGTACTGTCAAGGTTATCGATTAGTACTGCCAATTGGAAACTTAGTACTGCTCGCCTATTTGTTAATACTGCTAGCATACTTTGGTTGCGAGTTAATACTGCTCGTACATAAGCAGTTAGTACTGCTCGTGGTTAAACTTGGTACTGCTGGCTTTCTCTATTAGTACTGCTCGAATACATTCATGCTGATAAGTGGATCTTTCTACTGTTCGAAGATATTCAATTTGATATTGCTTGTTTGCTCATCATTGCTGCCTTGGATGTTGAAAGCATTGGATACATGTACGAATCAGGTTTATTGTTTAACGATTATTTGATATTCGTTATGTGGTGAACATTGAAGATTTATCTTGATTATTAGCGCTGATTTTTGGTCCAATGATACATAAGGGTATTCATGTTTATGTTGCTGAGATTAAATATTCTAGGAACATGGGACGATGGTCAAAAGATTGCAATATCTTATTAAGAGAATATTGTTCGCTGATTTGCATGCTTCTATACACTATTGTTGCTTGTTGTTTATACCTTGGTTATTCGAAGGTTAAAGCTGCTAGTTTTGTGTTAACGCTTTCAACATTAGTGCTGCTCATTGGTTTTCGTTCGTGATTCATTGGAGATAATATTTTTCCAACCTCAAATTCTCATGATGGAAAAAGCAACTGCTGTGATCATATTTAATACTGCTCTCTTTGTCCGATAAAAATATTTAGTGCTGTTAGTTTTATTCGATATCGGACAGAACTGATTAGGAGCTCAGGGGAAAATCTCAGAAAAGGCAGATTGTTTGATATTGGCAGATTTGAAAATACACACACATGAGGATGATTGGATCTCGGACTAAACATGGTTACTAATTTTAGGGGAAGTAGATCATGCTTTAATTATTGGACGACAAACATTTTTATATGTTCTTAACAAGTTTTATAATGGATCGTTCTTATTTGCATAATTGATTATGAAGAAAGGTTTTTATCACCTATTTGACGATGAAGTGGAACTACTTGGATGCGTGTTTTATCATACCTTTTAGCAGGAGGTAACTTGTTTGTGCATTCATGTTGTGACGAAAAAATGGCAAAGTCTAGCAAGATGGTTTTGCTATCACATGAAGGAATTACGTTATTGTGCTCAGTGTCTCACTTAAAATGAGGATTATTGTCAAGAGATTGCGGTCTCCCTATACATCAGACATGAGTATACGTTTGAAGTCGCGTGGTTAGTACAAGACATGAGACGCGAGTTTGGGTTGTTCTGCTTCAGCGTCAAGTTGGTAATACTTAGTTTTCTTCATTAGTGATCATTACATGGAGCCTACAGATTTGAAGAATCAAGAAAATGATTAACATATTGGTTTCAGGGGAAGCTTGTTGTTAAATGTTTAACCATCAACATGCATCATTCGAGGGGAAGATTTTTACTCTCATAATTCATTATTATTACTTTCGATTTAAGTATCTATTGTCTTAAGTTCATTTTTAGTTGCAGAAAACTTAATGGTAGGTAATTTGAGACATTCGATGGCTGGATTGGAAGTATGGTAATAATTTGTGATGGTCAAGATCAAAGTTGCTTATATTCGCGGTTCTCCCAATTGATTATGAGAAAAAGGGGAAGAACGACAACAAAGACGGTTTGCAACTTGAAGATCCTTGGTGATTGCATGCTTAAAGGGAAGTTCATTATCTTTCATATATTTTAGCATCGGGGGATGTTCGTGATTACGTGGTTTTGTCATTATCAATTAGGGGAAGATTGTTGGGTCTATTATTTGAGTTGATAAGACAAAACGTGTGAAAGATGAAGGACTTAAGAAGACAAAGGAAGAATTCTTCAAATGATGAAGAATGAAACACAAGGGACTTACTTGTTAATGAAGAATTTATTGTTTAGTCCTTTGTAGTCATTTGTAACCCAAATCCTCTAGTATATAAAGAGGACATGGGAGTTAGGTTTTATGTGTGCCAAGATGTAAATTAGGGGTGAGCAAAACAAACCCAAAAAACCGAAACCGAACCGAAAACCCAAAAAACTGAACCGAAAAACCGACCGAAACTAAAAACCGATGGTTCGGTTTTTACTTTTTCAGAAACCGAAAAATGCGGTTCGGTTTCGGTTTTCGTCCAAATACCAAACCGCAAAAACCGAACACCGAACCGGTTTTATTATATAATAATATCTAATTAATATAATATGATTAAATAACTAAATAAATCAAATTTATAAATTCATATTCATTTTATGAGTAGATTTATTATATATTTATCTTAACGTTTATATTTATATGTGTGTTTGTCGTGTCGCGTATTTTGTGTGAATATATCAATAAGTATTCGATAATGATTATACTACGTGTATGTTCACTTGTATATGTACGTCTCATTTATATGTTTGTAATTGTGAAATTATTATTATGCTTAGATTGAAAAAAGTAAAGAAGAGTAACTAATTTTGTACGTAAAACAAGTTTGTTGGTATAATTTGGCTATACCCAAATATTAACGGTTAGAAACCAAAAAACCGAACCGAAATCGATAACAAACCAAAAAAACTGAACGGTTTCGGTTATGGGTTCTACAAAAACCGAACATTGTGGTTCGGTTTCGGTTTTAGCCAAAAATAGACCCAAACCGAACCGTGCACACCCCTAATGTAAAACCATCAGTAAAGGTGTATGTGTGTGTAACCTCGGCGTGTGATTATAAACGCCTAGGGTTAGTGTTTTGGTTAGCCCCAATGATCTTTATGATTCCTGTTAGATTAGGTAACCGTCCTACATTAATCAAGTAGGATTGGGGCTTTTGGTTTGTATTATAGTAGAGTAGAGATGACGATGAAGAACGTTAATAATAACAATGATGTTTCTTTAATCCGTTGTGCATCTTATTATCGTTGTTATTGTTAATCCCTAGAGCTCATAAACGATCTTCACAGTGACTCTTTCTTTCACATAACTGCTCGTATCACTAAGGTTTATATACCATCACAACAACGCTCATTTCTATCATCTTTTTTATGAGCTGTTAAGGTTTAAGTTGAAGAATTGATGGTTTATCCAACGTCATTTCCGGCGAGATTGTAGGTTTGTCGACGAGTTTAAGGTGTTAGTGTAATGACGTGATGACGCTAATTTTTATTATTAATATTTATATACATATCCAAACGTAATAGTAGGCTTGGCGATTGTTCTTCAATGGAGACTCATAATTAGATTCAAAATGTTGCAACCCTAGTTTATATAAAAGATAAGTTTCACATGATGACGTTAGTGATCGTGAGGATGATATCTTATGAAACAAATGCAAAATCCAGATGGATAGCATACTGAGTTAAAAAGTGTTTGTGTAATGACTTGGATGACACTATTACCACGTGTAGGTATGGCAATGGGCGGGTTTGGGGTGGGGCGGCCATCCCCATCCCCAAACCCATTAACAAAAACCGTCTCCAAACCCGCTCTAATCTCCATTGAGGATCTTATCAGGGCACCACATTGGGGCGATATACTCCCCCAAACCCGTTAAAAAAAAGACCATATCTAAAAATAAGTGAGTCAGAGTGAAAAGAGCGAAACTTTTGAGATGACGCTGAAGTGTATGATGATAATGCATTTACCTTGGTCTATAGTCTTACGAAACGAATGCAAAATCTAGATAGATACCATACAGAGATAAAAGGTGTTTGGAAATGACCTGGATGGATGGATGTCACTATTACCACATGCGCTTTTTTAAAGTCACTTCCTTTATCGATAAAAAAGGTTTAATCTAACTGCTTAAATTAATTTTTTTATTATTTTTAACTCTCTTTTTATTCAAATGCCAACCCAAAAAGTATTCATAGAGTATTAACTATCAAAAGAAAGAAAAATCATGATAAGATGCTTAAATAAGGTTGCCGACCATTATTTGTGCCACAATTATTGAATATTATGAAGATGAATTTCCATTTCTTTACCTTTATTTTGGTGCTTACTAAGGGACAAATTCACACTACCCATCTAGATTAATTTAATTGTAGGATTAACCTAATATTTAATAAATAAACTTAAGTGTATGTTTTTTTCTTGTCTTTTTATCTTTCTTTTTTATTTACTTATTTTTTTGTCTTTTTCTTTTAATTCACGTTTCTTTTTTCTTTTAAGTTTTTATTTTATTTTATTTTATTTTTGTTTAAGTTCACGTTATTCACGTTTTTTTTAATTCGCGTTTTTTTCGCTTTCATACGTTTTCGTCTGTTTTCATACGCTTTCGTCTGTTTTCATACGTTTCGTCCGTTTTCGCCCGTTTTCATACTTGTTTTTACGCTTTCATACGTTTTCGTCCATTTTCATACATATTCGTCCATTTTCTTACGTTTTCGTCCGTTTCATACGTTTTCGCCCGTTTTTATTCATTATTCATACGTTTTCGTCGGTTTTCATACTCGTTTTTACGCTTTCATACGTTTTCATCCGTTTTCATACATATTCGTCCATTTTCTTACGTTTTCGTTCGTTTTTAAATGTTTTTAGACGTTTTCATACGTTTATGAATATCACAAGTGATATTCTGTGATATTATGTGATATTCTATGATATTCAGATGATCATAAGTGATATTTTGTGATATTTAGAATATAACTTGTGATATTTTAAATATCACAAGTGATTTTCAACTAATGTTTTGTAACATCAAAATCACAATAGATATTCAGAATATCACAAAGTGATATCCAGAAAATCACAAGTGATATTCGTAATATCACAAAGTGATATCCAGAAAATCACAAGTGATATTCAGAATATCACAAATATATAATTTAAATAGCAACTACATAGTTTGGGGGAAATTGTTTAATCTTATTTTATTTGCTTATGAGCTTATGTGATTTCGGTTTATGTTTCACAAGCTTAATTTGCTTATTTTAAAACTTATAAAAACATGTAAGTTTATATTTACCACGTATAAAGAGAAAATGGTCAAATTTTGGTTTAGAGTTCATACACATTCGTCCATTTTCATACATTTTCGTAGGTTTTTAAATGTTTTTGGTCGTTTTCATATGTCTCTGAATATCACAAGTGACATATGTGATATCACAAGTGATATTCTGAGTATCACAAATAATATTCTGAGTATCACAAATAATATTCTGAATATCACAAGTGATATTTTGTGATATCCAGATGATCAACAAATGATATTCTGTAATTTTCTGAATATTACAAGTGATTTCAACTAATGTTTTGTAACATGAAAATCACAAGTGATATTCAGAATACCACAAAATGATATTCAGAAAATCACAAGTGATATTCAGAATATCAAAAAGTGATATTCTGAAAATCACTTGTGATAGTCAGAAACGTATGAAAACGTAAGAAAACGGATGAAAATGTAAGAAAATGGACGAATACGTATGAAAACGGACGAAAACGTATGAAAGCGTAAAAACACGTTTGAAAATGGATGAAAACTATGAAAATTTGACGAAAACGAAAGAAAACTGATGAAAACGGACGAAAACGGATGAAAACGGACGAAAACATATGAAAACGGACAAAAATGTATGAAAATTGACGAAAACGAAGAAAAACAACGCGGATGAGAAAAAAAAACGTGAATTAATATAAAAAACGCGAATAAAAAAAACGTATTTAAAAAAAACACGAATTAAAAAAAATAAAATAAATAAAAAACCGTGAATTAAATTAAAAAAAACTTTAATTTAAAATATATATATATATATATATATATATATATATATATATATATATATATATATATATATATATATATATATATATATATATGAATAAAAAAAGAAATATAAAAAGACAAGAAAAAACATGCACTTAGGTTTACCTTTTAAATCTTAGGTTAATCCTCAGCATTAGATCAAACTAGATGGATGGTGAGAATTTGTCACTTGGTAAGCATGAATTTGTGGGTAAGCAAAATAAAGTGCGTCGTATTATGAAAGATAAAAGTGATGATAATATATTCAAACCCAACGTATACATTTGAAGTGTACAAATAATCTAAACCCCGTGTATGAACATAGATAAAAAGTAGTGTGATTATAAAAGAAGACATAATTAACAAATGTTAACATGAATAAGTAGTGGGATTAAATTTAATGATACTTTTGTAAGCCGCCTTATTTGAATACGCAAGGATATATCTAAAGTTATTACTCCCTCCGTCTCAAATTATATGTCCATTTTGATTTTTTCAAAGTCATTTTATACCAACTTTGACTTTAATTATTTCTTTTAGTGTTATATAATACTTGTTGTAAAATATATAAATGAATATGTGATTTAAATGCATTTTCATTTGTATACTTTTCATCAAGTATTATATAACACGAAAAAAAAAATTAAGGTTAAAGTCGGAAGAAAAAGACTTTGAAAAGTAAAAAATAGACTTATAATTTGGGACAGAGGGAGTATATATTACCAAACTTAATCAAAGTTTTGTTTATAATCACAAGAAATTAACCATATACAATTAGTCAAAAAAACCATGTCTTCATCCGTAAACCTCCAAGATTTTCGAATTCCTCTCAAGGAGCTCAAGCGCGCTACGAATAACTTCGATTCTTCAAGGCTCAAACATGGTGGCTACCGAGGAGAGCTCTCTGAACGCTGGCAAAACCGCACAGCTTTCATCAAACGTTACAGGAAAGAAGAGTACGAGTCTGATCACCTGCTTGAGGTAGTTTCCAGGCTGAACCATGAAGACATCATCTCTTTCATTGGTTACTGTGAAGAAGTTAATTATATCATATATATGGCGTACGAGTATTTTGCTCGTAAAAGCCTTGATGTCATCCTCGAGATCGGTTCAGCACAGAAGTTAAGCTGGATAGATCGCCTCGAGATTTGCATAACGGTGGCGAAAGTGCTGAATTACCTTCATTCAGGTGTTGGGGAGCAAGGTAGAGTAATACACGGAGACGTAAAATGTGAAAAAATATTGTTAAACAAGGATAAGTTGGAAAGGATCAAAGTCTGTGGGTTTAAACACTCAAAATTAGTCCCTTTAAATCAGCCGCATCAACATCATTCTTGCCCTGAAAATTTGTTTAAAAAGTCTCACACGGATCCAATTTACAAAGAAACTAACCTCCTCAACACAGAATCGGACGTCTACTCATTTGGGGTGTTAATGTTCCTAATCCTGCATGGGACTGGGTCTGATGATGATGATGGGACTGGGACTAAGACTAAGACGGGGACTGGGTGCACAGATGCAAATCTTCATCAACTGATGAATCTGGTGTGGAGCTGCTATGATGATGGACGGTACAAATTAATTGATCCTAATCTAGTAGGAGAAATTAATCATCGTTGTCTCCATATTTTTACAACACTAGCGTATAAATGCATTAGTTTCGACATTAAGGAACGCCCAAAGATGGATGAGATCATCAAGACGATTCAGAAAGCCTTAGATATTCATGTAAGTCTTTTCATTTACTTCCTGATTCCATTTGCCGGGAAACCCTTTACTCAAAAAATACTTCCTGATTCTTAAACACAATAAAAAAGCAAACTGGCATTGCGTGATAGGTGCAAATCAAACAATGATGAAAAATATGTTAAACGATCATCAAATCCATCTGCTGAAAATGACACCTATGATTTTTAAATATTTTAAACTAAAGAAGATAAAATTTTGATTTTTTTAATAATATTAGCTAGTAATTTTGAATATATTTTCAAAACAAAAAACAAGTATATTGATGTGTGGTTTTGAAATCTTTACAACCCTTAATGTAAATAACCATTGTACTTTAGTAAAGAAAAGTTTGAGGGTTTGATCATATTCTAGGGAAAGAGTGAGATATGTATAAAGATTATGACCAAATTAAATGATCTAAAAACCTTTTTTTTTTCTTTTTTTTTTTTTTTTCTTATTTTTCATTAAAGCAACTAGATTATCGAGTTGTTAAGAAATTTGATAAACTAATATTAACCTAAAGACGATAAAATTAAAATTTAAAGAAAAGTATATTTACGTGTAAACTTGTATACGCGAAAAGCATACATATCTAGGGTGCAATACTCCTTAGTATTAACTTGTATGTCTATTAGTATTAACTTGTATGTCTACTCTGTCACAAATTAATTGGTCCTTATGAAGGATATGTCTAAATTAGTGTGATGTGTTAGTCCACCTCCTACACCTTATAAAAACTAGCCTAACGCCCTGGTTCAGCTCCGATAATTATTTATTATGCATTAATTATCCAGCATGCTAACGTCTCGCAGCCCAACACCACTCTATGATCAATGTGTGCTGAACATGAACTAATCAAATAACCTAGGCGACTTAGCAATGCCAATAACCTAAGCAAATTCTAAGGTTTATATGGTTCTTAGTCTGACAATCGAAAAGCAATAATAAAGCACATTTAAAAACAAGAAATCATTAAACATAACTAATTAACAATAAGTTTTAGGCAACCCTAGATAAACACAAAAGAATCTAACATATAGCATACGAAGAACAAGTAAAAGACGCAATCAAACAAACAATGATATACATGATTGAATGACTAAAGAATAAACTTATCTTGATGTTATATTTGAGTTATGATGAAGAAAATGGTTCAAAAGAGCATAGAAATCGGCTAGGTTTTGTATCCCAATTTTTTTACAAAAATTACAAAAATATACAGGAAACTGGAGTTGACGACGTCAAACTTTAGGGCTAACGGTGACAACTCGCCGTAGCCGACTTAGGGTTTTTTCCAACGCCTAGGGTTAACGGGGCCAAGCTTTGGGTCTGACAGTGTCACGGGATCGAGGTGATAACCTCAAGCACAGGGGGTGACGGCGTCTGGACACACTGCTTGGTCAAAAAAAAATCTGAAAACTTAACTTTCTTGGCATTTCTGGTGACAACTTCAACTAAGGTGGTCGCAGTTTCAAACTTTTGTCTTTTTCTTCCAAATCTCATCTGAGTGAGCCAAAATCATGTCATATTCAATCAAATGCATCTACTTTGAAAAAGAAACAGATATAAAGGTTAATAAGCTAACATAAAAAAAAGGGAGGCAAAATGCATGAAATGATGGGGTAAAGGACCCTGAAATCATCAAGAAATTGCACTCATCAAATATTTCTATATTTAGGATTTGCTTGTCCTCAAGCAAATAAGCTTTTAACCTTGACTCAATACAATTTAGGGACTTTTATCATTTTCATAAGAATAAATTCATGGAAAAACTCGTTTGATAACACTTTTGATAGCTTCAAGCTTAGAAATATACAACTAGCATCTCACATAATAAGTGTTTGAAAATTCTCATCTCCGGGGTGTATACGAAATATATAGCAATGTGAAAATGAAAATCACTCAAGTTACCATGTCATAATGCACAAACTAATCATAGGCATCGTAAATGGTTAAATCTCTATCACTTTGGAGCAAGCACTTAGAAAATACTATCAAAGAAGTCTTTCAAGGGTTGTAATATGTAGGCTTAGGGCAAGGAATAAAGGGTATGTATATGGGAATTTTTAACCGGACGAAAGTTAATTATCTAAACAATTATATTTAAGTGTTGCCAAGTCAAGTCTCGACTAACAATACCAGGATGACAATTTGTATGTTCTTTTTCTCTTTTATTTTTTCATTTCTTTTACTTGCACTTTTACCCTGCCATACATAACCTACTAGAAAATGAAATACATAACTTGAAACATAAACAATAACTTGGACATAAATGTCCTGAATTAGAAGGATCAACACTAATGAAGTACTAATGAGTGCATAATGAAGTACAAATGAGTGCATGTATTATAACGAGACATTAAGAAAATAAAAATATTAAAAATACACGTCAGCGTTTTTACCGGTATAGGAAGTCACCGATTACTAAACGGGCATATTAGTCAAAACCAAAAATTCAAAGACTAGACAAATAACCTTTTGCTATAAGTACTATAAAAGGATATTTGAGTCAATACATATATAATTGTACGACTTAAACCTAAAGAAAAACTACGATATGTGGGTGTGGTATAAGACATTCCATATGCATCAGTATATAACTATTTGGAATGTCTCACTTGATGCCAATGTCTAACTACTTTTTTTAACTGTGATTCATTATAAACAACAACTCTAGAAAGCAGCTAGAAGGGGAAATTAAAAAGGCATCCCAAGCCAAGAGTTCCAATAATTAACTTTACGACATCTACTTTTTTTTGGGGTAAAGGGAACTTCAAAAAAGCGACGACAAACGACATCTACTTTTAATCCATGAAAAAGAAGAAAAAAATGAATAGAATTAAAAATATCACTTTTACTCATAGAATTAGAAGAAAAAGAAACGCTATTACTATACCTCCATAACAAGGCCACAATAATGATGTAAACCCGATCGTTATCTCTCTTTGAGGGTCTCCAATCATCGAACCGATGGGACCAATCGAACCAAGAAGAAAATGAAGGCATGTCAAAATCGGTCTACACATGAACAAAACACCAAATGCTAGAAGCCACATCGCAATCAAAGAAAACGTGATCAATAGACTCCATACCACTTTTACATATTGGACATTAAATGGAAGGAATCTCGAGGCCCCTCAACGATAAGTTTACACGGGTAGGGAGTCTACCCAAGATAAAGCGCCAAATAAACACATTTACCTTTTGAGGTAACACACTCAACCACAATGTGCTAGGGGAAATTGAAGGCAACATACAAGCATCAATGTGAGTTCTAGTCCCACGAACTCTAAAAATACCATCAACCTCTAAATTCCGTCTCTACGAATCAAGCCTATCCAAAAAATGAACTTTCCCCAATTCCAAAACTAACAAGGCTAAAGCGGCTTCATTACGCTATCCTATAATATGTCTATTCCAGTTCCAAACCCAAGCATCATGATCTCTACTATCCGAGAGCAAGCAATTCTTATTAACATCAAAACGGTACATGCGATTGAACCTTAAAATTAAAGGACCATTGCCATTTCAATTGTCTTTCCAGAAGCGTATAGAGGAACCATCACTCACCTTATGACACAACGTGTTTACAAAAATAATATATCGATCGTGAAGCATAGCATACGACGAGATAATAGAGGAGAAGACACAGTTGCAAGTACATCCTTTTAAATCAAAAACCGTTTCCACCCCATGAATAGCTTTAATCGCACAGGCTCATAAAGAACCTCAGTTATTGACGTATCTCCATCTCCATTTTTTAAGAAGAGTGAGATTGAACGCTTTTAAACTCCCAATTCCCAGCCCACCTTTATCAAAGTAGGTAAAAACGTTCTCCCATTTAACCCATGCCATCTTCTTTTCTTTCCCGCTCCCCCCCCCCCCCCCCCCCCCCAAAAAAAAAAGCCCACATAGCTTCAAGAGAGCTTATGAAAGAATCCACGAATTTAAAGATGGATATATAATATATGTCGAGACTTCCTGAAACCGAATTTTTAAGAGTTAAACGACCCCATATAGATATAGTGCTAGCTTTCCACGCCTATAGCTTAGCCCGTTAATCTATCAATTAGAGGCTGCCAATTGGCAGTCAAGTGCATATTTGATCCTAGAGGTAAACTGAGATAAGAGAAAGAAATATTACCTGAGCCACAACGGATATTACCTGAGCCACAACCTCTATCAGAAGCCATATCCTCATATCGTGAGAACTTACCCCAAAGCCATACATTAGATTTACAGACATTAATTTTTAGACCCGAAGCAAGAAAGAAAACCTTTAGCACACGAATAATATTACCCATGTCTTTATTGTTCCAATCTGAGATAATCTCTACGTCATCCGCATAAAATAAATGCGAATTCTTGTGGCCCGAATTTCCTATCACAACCACACGAATAAAGCCCAAATAAACCGCATTTTGCAAAGTAATAAAGCCCTTCCATAAAAATAATGAATAGAAAAGAAATTAATGGATCACCCTGACGCAATCCATGTTTAATCGAAAATTCCCAAGAGGGGCCACCATTTACAAGAACGAAAGATCTAGCTGAGTGAAGACAAACTTGAATCCGTATTCGCCATTTGGTTCAAAACCCTAGACTTAGTAACATATGATCAAGGTACTTCCAATTTATGATGTCAAATGCTTTTTTAAAGTCAACTTTAAATAACATTAGCTTCTTCTTTCTCTATTTATACCACGACATTAGTTTGCTAGGCACAATTAGCCCGCCAAGAGTTTGTCTTCCAGTTATAAAAGCTGGTAGCTCGTGACTTGCCACTTTATCAATAACTTTTAAAAGCCTATTTGCTAATATCTTAGCAATTATTTTGTATTGCGTACCGATTAGCGAGATTGGACGAAAAATTTTCATGTAAATTGGATTAGAAATCTTGGAGATTAACGTGATGAAGGATGAGTTAACACCTCGAGGCATGACAAATGTATAAAAAATAAATCTCACGGCATTTCCCACGTCCTCTTTCTTAACCTCCCAATAAGACTTAGGAAAAAGGAATGAATAACCATCCGAACCCGGGGCTTTGTGACTACCACAATCCCATACAGCCGCTCGAACCTCTTCTTGAGTAACCAATCTTTCTAACTTAATGTTATCCTCTTGACTCAATGTAGCAAAAGGCACCACAGAGGGTAATTCCATTAAGGAATCTAACACATCAAACTTTTCTTTATAAAATTTATGAAACGCCATTTTCACTTGATGAGGGTCTGTCACCCATACACCATGATCATAACACGTCCTTGGACCATTTGTTGGTGTCTCTTTTGCTTCAAAATTCCATGAATTTTTTTTTGTGTTTTCATCTCCTTCTACATCCCATTTCACTTTAGCTTTTTGCACATATCTTCTAACTATTGAAGATTATCGCATTCTTTGAGAAGTTCCATTTGATCCTCTTTTTCGACCTCCGAAGCTATATTAGAGTCAATCTTTGTTTCAATATCACTTCTTTTCGAAATAATATCCTGTTTTCTATCTATCTCAACATTTTTGACCTGCTAAGTCCAACATTTAATATGTTGTTTGATAACCTTTACTTTCTCATTAAATGGCATAAGAGGATTAATACGAAAACATTCATTATACGCCATCTTAACGCAGTCGTCGAACCCGTCCCGCTTTAACTACGAATGAAAAAATTTAAATGGGACTTGACCATAATTAACCTTGTCACAATGAAGCATGATTGGAGTATGATCTAACCGACCCCGAGCTAAAGCCATCACTTTTACATCCGTGAAAACATCCATGACATGTTGGGATATTAAAAAACAATCCAACTTACTCATTTTCGTACCCGCTTTATTCATCCGTGTAAAGTTACGGCCTCCCAAACAGGTTCAAAGAGACGTGCATCATCAACGAACGCATTAAAGACATTAGCAGCTGATCGAGTAAATTATGTTTCATAGCGCTCACTTTTGTCCCGAACTCATTTAAATCTCCAAATATAACAAAATGGCCATCATGGTTCCAAATGAACTCTAGAAGCCAGTTCCACATAGCTATTTTATCACTCGATTATTGAGGCATGTATATATTAATCATAAAGAACAGCCCATTTACCTTGCACAATGATATACCAATCATCAGACAAAATTTGATCTTAACAAAGAGGTTCAGATCCCAAACAGAAATCAATCCTCCCGCTCTACACCGAGAAAGGCTACACGCATAATGAGATATATAATTACCCCACATAGCTAGACTTAATACGGAACATTTCAAGCCTTGTCATTTTAGATTCTTGAACACCTAAAAATTGAATATTATTTTTATAACACATCTCCTTGATCCACACTCGTTTTCTCCTCTTCTTGGTGCCTCGGATATTAATTGAAAGAATCTTCATTTATCCACCATTAGCACTCCAATTCCATCAATCAAACGGTGTAAAGATTTGCGACACCCTTTAACATCGTATCCCAATTTCTCTCCAACTTCAATTAACTTAGAAAATTCATGTATAACTGAAATTCCCCTGATATCTTTTCAACTATATCTATCAAAAAAGGTTGTACACTTACAAATTTGGATTGAAGTGAGCTTTCAGAAGGCTCCTTTTCTGTTTTATTGAAGTGTTCAAAACCAGGTGACAACTCCAATACTGATCTTTTGTTATTATCCGTTTTGAAGTTAGGTGTCTTCTCTTGATTATCAGTATTTAACTTGATGCTTTGCTTGTTCCTTTTCATTCTCCATATTAACAATAAAAAAACGTTTTACCGGCTAACGGCTATATTTTTTCAGTTGTAATATTTTATAGAAACATACTTGCTAACCTTTTCAATCAAATAACCATAATAATAGTAATTTTTTGACATGGTAATTAATTTTAGAACTAAAATCTAAGAATAAAAAAAATCAGAACATGAACATTGACACATCTTTCATAAGTTTACATATCAACATGTGACTTTATAATGAAAAACTTGGTGTCTATACTCTAGTTTTAGCAAAGCCAAACGAATGCAGGATATTTTAAGATATTTATTAATGCAATGAAATGGAGTTTAAACTTTTAAGTGAAACAGATTTGATGCTTAACCAAACAAACAACATAACACAGGCCAGGTAGAATACGCATATCCGACAGTATTAGCACGTACTTTAATTATAAGAGAAAAAGTTAAAAGGTCTTTTAATTTTGAAGATTCACCAAGATGTCCACTTAGAGTGTTTACAGGATAATAATCAAAGTACTTACCAAAGTCACAAAAAAGTATATCCTTATTCATGGTGTAGCAATAAAAAGAAAAAAATTAATTAAATGTGGTTGACAAACTTATAGGATTAAATACTATCAAGAGCAGTAAAGTAAAGTTGTAGGGTGATATTTTCAGAAAACATTTATTCCATTAAGTGATATGAATTCAAATAATTAAGTTGTTACAATATTTTACTAAATTACAATTGTTCATATATGTAAATACCTTAACTTAAAAACTTGTTAAATTGGTGAAACGATGGAAAAATTTAGCGCACTAGAAGCGGTAAGTTGCTAAACAGAAAAACCGAATATAAAGCGAAACCAAACCGATTCAACAAAGAAAACCAAAATACAAAAACCGAATAAACCAAAACTGAACGAATTGCCTAGAAAACCGAAGTTTTGGGTTCGGAGTTTGGTTTTAACCGAACCCCTCCCCAAACCGCTCAATACTCACCCCTACGTGTCGTGACTATACAAAAAGATATTCAAGGAAAAACTTAAATGTGCTTTCTCAAAATCTCTATTTTATTATATAAAATAAAATAGATAGTAGATTATATTAAAAGAAAAACAGATCTATAGGTACACGTATGGAAAGAAATAAATTACATTCATTTGAAAATCAAGTTCCTATATTACAGAAAATCAAGCAAAATCAAGTATGATTTTCAGTGTGTAAGAACAACTTACCTTGTGTTTCTTGAGTTGAATAATCTGATTAGGAACAAATTTTGAAACTTCATGTTCAAGGAGACTTTTTAGATAACCAACAAATAGACATACAATTAAAAAAAAAAAAAAAAAAAAAAAAAAAAAAAAAAAAAAAAAAAAAAAAAAAACTGATTATCAATATATCATGAAGAGAAAAAACTGAATGAATTTTGTTCATTGACTTACCTTATTGAGATGAGAGCATATTCATACCATTCCATAACAAAATGAATCACCCAACACGTCACAATCACGAACTGAGTCCTATCAGAAATGAACACAAAAGACTATACATTAGCTACAAATATGTAAATCAACTTGAAAAGTAGGAATATAAAACAATAATTCTCCAATAAAATAATTTTGTATGACTTTCAACATGGTGAACCACAATATATCTTATGAACTCAAAACTTTTTTGTTCGAATTTTGATCTTTTCAACATGTATTTATATCCAACACACATTAACATGCCATGATCACAGGTAAAGTCATAAAACGTTTCATGTATAAAGAATTTAATCGAGTCGGAAAGTAGATAAAATGATTGAATGAATACGAAGATGGTAATGAATAAGATGATTAATAACATAGATATGAAACAACGTGGTTAATACCTTGAAGTTATAGTAAAATTTGTAGTATAAGACGTTTAAATTAATGAGAACCAAAAATTGCATCATCCAATCTTAGTAGAGATGTGAAAGAATGAAAATCCGAATGCCAAAAAGGCATTGCTTCTTTTTATATGTTTTGTATATTAAATACCTAAGAACCAATCCATTCTTTTTGTAAGAAAGCAATTATCCAAATGACCCCATTCAATCAGGTCCGAAAATATATAGTTGATCCCATTTAAAATGTTTACAAACTTATCAATATTAGCAAAATTAGAAATGTTCAAATGCTTTACTACGTTTAATACAATTTACCAGATGTTTGCCAAAGTTATCTTGCTTAACTTATGCTACTTTTTTTTTTCTTTTAATGTTTGTTGACCGAAATTGTTTCTAAATTCACGCTAATTTTTCAAATGTTCTTATTCAAAAGTATGGTGTACACGTGTCATATTGTGAGGCTTTAGTATATATCTGGAAAAAATTGATGAAGAGGGAGGCAAAATAAGTGTGTTTCATTAGTTCGTCTAGATATAGATAGATAGATTAAACTTAAGAATATTCATTGAATGATTACCTAAGTTAACAGATGGCAACAACTAATTCATTGAATGATTTCCTTTTTTCTCCAAAACTAATTTCTAAATGTAATCAAAATTTGTTTCTACAATAACTAGTATTATATTCAATGTTTTAACACCCTTAAATAACCCGGTTGAGTCAACGAGTCACCGGGTCAATGATTCAGTCGGTTTAACCATCGAGTCGAACCAACTTTATACACTTCCGAAAACCGTAATAGATCAGGTTACCAATACGTATAGAACTTGTAAGATATAGTATCAAACACATCTAAAATCTCGAAAATACAATACAAAACACACAATACATTTGCCAAACATACAATATAATACCAAACACATACAAACCGGTGGCAATTCAAGTTTCTAACTTCAAAACGACATTAGCTCTATGTTATTTTTTGTTATCATCTCATGCAAGTATTACGAATTGAGATATATAATTCACTGATGGAACATTTAAACCAGTGTTTGATGATTTTCCTAATAATGAAGCCCAAAAAAGTAATATATCTCTTAATTAGTTTAAACACTGATATAATATAATGTACAACACAACCTGTTAGTAATAAAATTGATGCCTTCTCTGTGTTCTTTTTCTTTTTGTTTTGTTGTTTAATAAAATTGATTCTTTTCTAAATAAACAACCTGTTAGTAATGGTAGCTAATCATGTGATTTTAATTTGTTTAGCAGCATTATGGTTTGATGTCATATTTTAAGTTAAATAGGTAAGACCGTTCGGTTATGGTGAATTAGTTCGACCTGAGTCGAGTGAAACCCGACAGCTCAATACAGGTTTTATGTACTAAGAACCTAGGTAGTAACGACCCGGCAACATCACTGGTTCTTGATTGAACCGACCGGGTTTAACCGGGTTTTAAAAGATTGATTATATCCTAACTTGTGTACCATGTATATAAGTGTATTCTTTTAAACTTGTACTAACTATATATAATGTATGACTTTTAAACACCACAAAGAATTAAACGACATATCATTTTGTTTATCTCTAGCGTGAAATGAGAACGGGAGGAGATGAAATTTTGAATATGAGCATATTACATTTAATTATACATATTACATGTATTAGTTAAGCATGCACGAAACACAAAGAGCAAAATTGAGATTGTTATGTAAAGCACGAAGAAAATAAAAACTGAGCAAAATCGTTAACGAAGACGTCTCTCAATCCGTTGTAGATAATAATTGAAGCGTTATTATTTTATTAACAGTATACAAATCGACGCTAATATTGTTGAAGGTATATTCATTGCTGTCATTTATATGTATCATTGTTTTGATATTTTGTAATTGTCAATATGTTATATAGTATTTCATTTTGCATTGACAGTTACATTTTAATATATATGTTTGTAAGATAATACTGATGTTGATGTCGTAACTATTTTTCATAACATTTTACCGCAAATAAATTAAATGGTAGGGTACCCGTTATCGCGACGTGCGGGAACCCAACTATAAGATAAGATGTATCTTACGTGAATTTATTCATTTCTAAAACATCTTCCATTATTTTATCGATAAAATTTTCAAAAATGAACAATAGTCACTCTTCTTTTAATACAAGCATTTTCAAATACTATATTAATATGGAAAATTTTAAAATAAAAATGATTTCTTACAATAAGCATCATTGTAAACAAACCTGGACTTAGCTCAACTAAATTAAGTCTTTAAGCTAACTTGCTTGTGTTTATTGACACAGAACGATGCCAGTGATCCTGAGAAGATGCAAAAAATCATGGAGAAGTTTGTAGTTTCAATTGAAAATATCAGGAAGGCCATCGGTGGCCAAGACTTTGATATAAGAATGTCCCGCAAACCTCACGGTAGGATTACCCACATAGGAAAACTCGTTGATAACGGTAACGAACGCGAAGCTTTCTTCAAACACTGGACTTCTAGAGAGTATATTACACAGGAGCATAAAAGGATCCTAAATGAGCTTTTGCTGATTTCCAGCTTTCGCCACCAAAATATCACCCCTTGCATTGGTTTCTATGTCAAAAAAGATAACATAATTATAGCTTCGGAGTATGCACTTAATGGAAGTCTTTATTATAATCTCAGAACCCAATATGAGAATAGTTACCTGACATGGGCAGAGCGCCTAAAGATTTGTTTAGGCGCTGCAAGAGGACTCAAATACTTTCATGCAGGTTTTGGGGAGCACAAAGTAATACACGGAGACTTTAAGAGCACAAATATATTATTATATGACAATCTTGAAGCCAAAATATGTGGTTTTGCTAAGTCATTTCTGGTCCCCAGAAATCACCCAGATACCAATGTCCACAAAGAGGCACAGGGTAGTAAATACTATATGGATCCCGTTTACCGTGAAACCCACATCCCCAGGGTAGAATCAAACGTGTACTCGTTTGGTGTGGTACTCTTCGAAGTATTGACTGGTGTTCTGGCATGCAACCACCCTGTAGAAGATGAGCGAATGCGCATGATAAATTGGGTCCGACGCTGCAATGGCGAAATAGATAAGTTAGTTGATTATCGAATAAGGGATGAAATTGATGCTCGTTCTTTGCATACGTTTAAACAACTAGCATATAAATGCATTAGTTTGAGCATGAAGGATCGCCCTTCGATGAATCAGGTCGTCAAGAGATTGGAGGAAGCATTGTATATTCAAGTAAGTGTTTTCATTAGTTATTTTAAAAGATATATATATATATATATATATATATATATATATATATATATATATAGGGGATATATTGGCTACAATTTTTGTAGCCAACTAGCTACAATCCTCCACAAAAAATACACAAGAAATTAATTAGGGGCCCGCAGTAATAACTCAGGACCCACAAAAAGAGTCAGGGACCCACAGTTTGAAGCATAATATTGTAGCCAATTAGCTTTAAAAAATTGTAGCTAATATATTCCCATATATATATATATATATATATATTTATATATATAGTTTCACAGGCCACAATGAAAACTATCTAATATTATTCAAATAATTTACTAAAAGTTAACTATGAATTTTAACTTTACCAAAAGCTTAATGGCCAATCAGCTGGTTGTTATAGACTTTAAAGTGTCCGCATTATCAAATGCTGATTATTAGATGCAAGCTAAGTTTGTGGGCTTAGGTCAATTAGCGTTTCCAATATTGCATAATTATACTCTATTTATAATGATGAATAATGAAGTATAACGGACAGGGAATTCATCTTTCAACATGGTATCATGAGTAGGTCACTGGGACCTAGTCGGCATCCATGAGCCACCGTCTCTAACCATCTTATCCCATCAAATCTTCTTCTCTCCCACAAGTTTTAAAACCCCCTCACCTAGCAAAACCACAAATCCAACCAATTACTTCTATTATCTAATACTGTTTGCTTTAATATTTCATTTTCTTCCCACTTGAGGGGTAGATAATCATGATCTGTTACCAGAAATCATGAAACTTATATGACCTCTTACATCTATGTATTGTCTTGTTAAAATATACATACAAAACTATTAAGCATGTGAAGTAGAGGGATAATTTAAGTTCTAAAAAAAAAACCATCTTAACAGACCCACGGAGCTGCATCTACCATTGCCAGAAAATATCATAAACTAGAAGATTTCCGAATTCCATTGAAGGACATCAATTTGGCTATCGGAGTAAAAGGTCCAGAAACTCGGATTGGAGATGGTGGATTTGGTTTTGTGTACAAAGGCCAACCCTCTGAACGCTGGCAAAACTATAGGGGATATAGGATAATAACGAACACTGTGGATATGCTTAATACTCTGAAAGGCGTGTGAACACTTTCAGATCGAATCAATTCGGCGGTTCTACCGAAATATTCAATCGGATACAGTTCAGAGTTGAGAATTTTCTGTATGTGTGTGTCTAAGATTTTATGAACCAGTTACCATAAAATAACGACCAAATAACCATATATAATGAAGATACGGGATAACTGCCAAAGGCAGTTTTAAGGTTTCCAAGTTGTCAAGTTATGTCCCTCAATTTCCGAAAATTAATCTGCTGAGAAGCATAACTTCAGCAGAAACAAACATAACTTCAGCAGAATCATAATACTTCAGCAGAATCACACTACTGCAGCAGAAATGAAAATTCAACATGAATTCTTTACATAACAACTTAGTGGAAATAAAAAATTTCCAAGCTGCCGCCCCTTAGACCCTGCCACCAGGGGCGCTGCCCCCGGACCCCCGTCCCTTAGGGGCTTCGCCCCTAAGATCATAATAAATTCAAGTAGGTGTGCACTCCGCACCTCCAAACCTAAATGATGTATTATTATGATGAAATTGGTCAAAACAAGTTAATCCAATTACACTAAAATATCCAACAAAAACCACACAGTTGCCATCAAATGCCTACGTCCAGATAGTTACCAAGGAGAACATGAGTTCCGAAACGAGCTTGATATAATCTTCAAATTCAGCCATGAAAACATTATCCCTTTCATTGGATATTGTGAGGAAGACAATGAGAAGATAATAGTTTATGAGTATGCTAGTAATGGTAGCCTAGATCGTCATCTCAGTGACAAGAATAAGAGAAGTTTCTTGACATGGGAACTTCGCCTGAAGATTTGCTTAGGTGCAGCAAAAGGAATTGATTATCTTCACTCAGGTCTTGGGGAGAATAACAGAGTAATCCACAGAGACATCAAGAGCGGTAACATATTATTGGATCACAATTTTGTAGCAAAAGTTTGTGATTTTGGATTGTCAAAATCTGGCCCCATAAATCAGCAACACACCCAAGTCTACACAAACGCAGCGGGTACCAACTTTTACATGGATCCAGTTTACCATGAAGGTGGCGTCCTCCGGAAAGAATCAGACATATATTCATTTGGAGTGGTAATGTTTGAGTTGTTGAGTGGAATGTTAGCTTATCATCGAAGAAGTTTAGAAGGTGGTAAACATAAACCCTCATAAATATAGTCAGACGCTACTATGATTACAAACCGGACTTGATGATTGATCCCCTGATAAGAGATGAAATTGATAATCGATCTTTTAATGCGTATAGAGAAGTTGCATTTCAGTGCATAAGTTTCAATTCAAAGGAACGTCCTACCATGGAAATGATCGTGGATCGGGTTGAAGAAGCATTGGAACTTCATGTAAGTATTTATTGCAGTTATCTATCTATATATGTTTTGATTGATTCATTTAATCATATTCTACTTTGAGTATAGAAAGCTATTACTCGCCTAATCACATAGCATAGGCAGTTCAACCGATAGCATCAGGACACCATTCAAAATAATGTTAGGAGTCCATGACTTGTTCTTTGCTATAATGAAAGCTTGTTGTTATGTCATATCATTTTTGTTAGCCAAGTTAACTTATTTTTACTGTGGTTATCAATCATTTTTTGAGTTTTGTCGACCTTAATACTTAATACTACCTTATAATTGATGGATCCTGAATTAATAAAGTTGTTGGTTAGCCATGAACCTTTTATGTTATCGTAGTATGTAGAATACTATGTGTCTTACCATTCATCTGGTTCAACTACATTTTGTGTCAGGTAATTAATAAAGGGGATCTTAAGCAAAAGGTGACTGAGAGCTAACTCATCCCGGGATCGTTGGAGCAATTACTGGCAAAGCGTTGCATCTGCAGTTTCTTGAGGGGTTTATTTTATATTGTGACTCAAAATATCAGTTACTAGTGGTGCTTTTGTAATTTTCTTGTATGAATTGTCGGTTTTGCGTGTGTGTATCTAATTAAGAAAGCCTTTCATTTAACATTAATTCAAGACCCAAACTACGTTTTACCAAAGATCTATGCAATTTACAATATAACATATGTTTTTTTTTTGGGTAAAGCTAGCTTTGTAAGATAATATTAGATGAATACATTGAGATCACAGCCATCCCATAGATTTCGGAAGCCCTCTTTGTAAGATAATATTATTGAATGATAAGAATGATAATGTTTGATGTTTTTTATTCCCCACTGAAGCGTGTACATATATAAGGATTACAAATGAGACAAGCCACTATTTGACAGCATGAGCCACTATTTGACAGCATGCTTGTACATAATATAGTCACTAATTGACAGCGCATGCTTGAACATATCATAATATAAATATCATAATATAGTAAATATATATACTGCTAACACACCCCCGCAGTTTGAGCGGGAGGACACCGAACATTCAAACTGGAGCGAAATTCTTCAAATAGAGCGGATGGCAATCCCTTGGTAAATAAGTCTGCATACTGATAGCGGGAAGGAACATGTTGAACCCGAACCTGACAAGTGGCAACCAAGTCTCGAACAAAGTGAATGTCAATCTCTATGTGCTTCGTACGCTGATGCTGAACCGGATTACAGGATAAGTAGACTGCGCTAACATTATCACAATAGACAAGTGTAGCGGAAGATAAAGGTGTGTGTAGCTCACGAAGTAAATTCCGTAACCAACAAGTTTCAGCAACAGCATTGGCAACCCCACGGTACTCTGCTTCTACACTAGAACGAGAGAGTGTCGGTTGTCTTTTAGAAGACCAAGATAGAAGGATGTTGCCAAGAAAGACACAATAGCCTGAAGTCGATCTCCTAGTAGTAGGGCAACCACCCCAATCCGCATCAGAATAGGCAACCAATGATGAAGTAGAGGAAGCAAACAACTGTAACCCACAGTCTAGGGTACCCCGAACATACCTCAAAATCCGTTTGAGAGCTGAGAAATGTGGCTCGCGAGGGTCATGCATATGAAGGCAAACCTACTGAACTGCATAAGATATATCTGGGCGAGTAAATGTGAGATACTGAAGAGAACCTTCAAGACTTCGATATCATGTAAGATAATATTATTGAATGATATGAATGATAATGTTTGATGTTTTTTATTCCCCACTGAGGCGTCTACATATATAAGGATTACAAAGGAGACAAGCCACTATTTAACAGCATGAGCCACTATTTGACAGCATGCTTGTACATAATATAGTCACTAATTGACCGCCCATGCTTGAACATATCATAATATAAATATCATAATATAATAAATATATATACTGCTAACACTCTTCCTTACATAATAAATAAGCCTCCTTGTCAACCAAAATATAGATGAATGGAAGAAAAAATATCATCAAATACAAACCCTGAAATAGCATAAAGGAGTCACCTAAACCAAGAAGAAAGGAGATTTAATGTAGTGAAAGATGATCGCATTAAGCTTAAAAATGGGCTTACATGACTTCTTTTTGAACATGTTTTCTCTAAATTATGTGCCTAGAGTCGGCCTGGCGGCCCCTTTTTAAGAAAAAAAAAAACTCAATTAACTTTTCACTTATTAATACACTGACTAAGGCACTAACAGAGTGTCGTGCATCTCGAAACATCAAGTATTTATACGAAAAAAAGTAAGTAATTTTAAGCAAACCAAATAAATCATTTATGTAAGGGAAATTTAAAAGTTAAAATTGCTGATATGAACGTAATCTTTCGATCATTTTCAAATAGATTGCATTTAGTTTTATGCACTATTTGTCAAATTAGTTAGAGTTAGCAAATATTTGGTATATGGGAGTGATGCAAAACTATGGGTTGGTAGTTAAAAACGTTAGTTTATTGCGTGCTTTTTCTTCTTATCTACTTTTTTATTCGTAAAAAAGAAAGAAAAAACATTATAGAGTTAAGTACTTAGGCAGACAACACATATAATGACGGGAACAAATTTTATATTAGATTCTTAACTTTTAATATGTCTATCAAACCTTAAAGGGTGCGAAAATGCCACTAAAACCGGTTTAGTAGTGTCAAAAGGCTTGTGAGTTGTGACTATAATATCAATAAAATGCGTTATGCTTTAGGTTTAATTCATGTTAAATGCAAGAGTAGTGATTGGGAGACCTAAATCATGTGCATAAAGATATGACTAATCATATGTGACATCATTCTGATGGCTACAGCAATAGGACCCACTTTTTTATAAACCATCAGGATCATGCCACACGTTTTCAGGCACATAATTAGTCTTCACAATCATTTTCCTAAATGCAAATAATCCTAGAATGATCAAATCAATCTTACCCGATTTGAATAAGTGTGACATTGATTTATATCACGTAGATTAGTCGATCAAAAAGTCAAGAAGAAAAGAAGAAGAAAAAAAAAAACGTGTCGAATAATAGAGCCACCTATGACTTAACTCGACAATCCATACATATATATCAGCTGGTACCAATTAATGACGATGTACGTAGGTGGTGCGTATCGAGTACTCCTATTCAGAATGCCATTGATGATCTGTATAGTTACTTTAGATTTTTGGGATATGATCCTTAGATGTGTATACATCATTTTGCTCCACAATCAAGGCCCCTATACCAAAGAACCCTGTAAATGGCTACAAGAAGTTACAGGCTGTCTTGTAGACCATAATGCTCCGACGCACCAAAGGTAAAAATTTGAGAAGATTGTCTTTTACTTTTATTATAAGCTTTTGGTCAGATTACATTAGTTTATCTGCAAGATGTATCAATGGGTGTTCTGCATTTTGAATATTATCTGAATACTGCAAGTTCAGCTTCTAGTGTTTCTGTTAGCTACTGATCATGAGTATCTTATTTAGGGGACGTTTAGGGTGCGTTTGGTAGAGAGAAATTCAGAGAAAAGAAATGAAGTAGAGAATAGAATCTCAGAAAATAGAAATCAGAATTTTGTTCAATTCTAATGTTTGGTAACAACAGATACTTGACCCGAGAAATGAAAAAAAATTTATTTAAATAATATTTTTTCTAAATAAAAATTCTTAAAATATATTTAAAAAAATTTATTTAAAAAAAATATATCTTTTTTTTTTAAATTTATTTTTTAAAAATTTATGTACTTTCTATAAAAAAAATTATTAAAAAAAAACTTATTTTTTTAAAATGTATTTACTTAAAAAAAAAACTTGCTTTAAAAAAAATATATTTTTTAAAATGTATTTATTTAAAAAAAAAACTTATTTTTTTTAAAAAATATTTTTTATTTTTTCTAAATAACAATTTATAAAAAAATATTTAAAAAAAATATTTAAAAAAAATTATTTAAAAAAAATTATTTAAAAAAAATATATATCTTTTTTTTAAATTTATTTTTTAAAAATTTATGTACTTTCTTTAAAAAAATTATTTAAAAAAAATATTTTTTAAAAATGTTTTTATTTAAAAAAAAACTTGTTTTAAAAAAAAATGTTTTTTAAAAATGTATTTATTTAAAAAAAAATATTTAAAAAAAAAAAAAATTTTAAAATTATTTTTAAAAAATAATTTGTTTACATATATATATATTTTTAAAACAAAATCCATTATTTAACAAAATTATAGTTGTAAAAAAAAAAAAAAAAAAAAAAAAAAAAAAAAAGAAAAAAAAAATCAAAATAATAATAATCCATTTCTCCAATTTCTCCACGGGAAATGGAGCTAGCCAAATTACACTACCCAAGTCTCTCAATTTCTCTCAATTTCTCTTCCAAATTCTCCGCTTTTTTAATTCTCTGTGTACCAAACAAGAGAAATGGAACCATTTCCAATTCTCTTGCCTCAATTCCCGCTACCAAACACACCCTTAGTTTATTATGTTCGGAATAGCCTATTTAGGAATAAAATAATCAGTTTTAAGTTGATAAATAATCAGTTTGATAATACGTGCAAGTGTAGAGTAAAATTATGATTTTATTTTCCAGTGTTTTGGTAATCTACCGATTATGAATGACAATGGCTATTTATGTATCAATCACATACTAGTATTTGTGCAACCTACTTGTGCTTATAGTTATTAGTTTATGGGTTGCAAAACAATCAATTTGATGCCACCTGCAACAGTAGAGTGGAATTGTCTTCCATTTCTAGCGTTTGGGTTAACTATTGTTTATGATTGTATAATTATATTTTTTTAGGGATCAATCCATTTCTAACACTTGTGTATGGCGTAAGAGTAGACTTGCATTTGTCAATAGGCCAATGTTATCAAAGTAATAAATACAAATCTCTCTCCTGTACCATATATATTAGTATTATACATGATTGTCTCATCTTTGTTACTCAATTTCACACAATGACCTTTAGATCATCCACCCGTCCATTTTGACAAATGCATGCCATAGACACATTAAGTACCTTTTATTAACTCAGGAAAATTCGGTGGATGAAAATTTCATCTATACGCTATTACTGTGTTTGCTAAAATCTTGTTCGTAGCTTCAACAATTACGATTTCTTCCGCTGAGATTTACTTTTCTGGATATATCCTGGAAAAATTTATATGTTTGGTTTAGGTACACTGATTGATGGAGAACCGATTATCATGTCGCCACCTAAAACTGTTACCCTGAAGAAAGTGGACTTCACAGCTTATGAACGCGAGTTCTACTGCAGACTGGAGGCAGAGTCCCGTGCTCAGTTTGAAGTATGTATTTATGCAGTTACTTCTGTGAATACGTATTTCTAGAAAATGGGCCATCATGCAATTGTTGGAAAACCTTCTCAACTAGGTATTTTCTGGCTTGTTTTTTTAATAGTTTTAGAATTGTGGACACTTGATTGTGTTATTGTGTATCTTCAAAACCTTACAAACTTAAATCATTTGACATCTATAAGTTTAACAACTTAATATGAATAACTCATTTAACAGTTAGGCGTTAAATTTATGCAATTTTTACCCGTTAAGTAAATAATGGCTCAACTTTGGTTTAGCGATAGAAGGGAACGGGTCAAGTGGGTCAAACGTGTCAAATAGGCTGAATATTGTTCAAAGAAATTCATTTTAAGATTATTGATGCAATATTGTTGTTTTTCTCATTACCTATACATCGATAATTTAGTATTTTGAAAACTGGACAACTGTTGGCGGGTCAGTCCAATCCATTTTGTTTCTCACTAAAGATAAAATAGACACAAGGTGGTGGAGGGGAACATTGAAGCAAATTCCCGCTATCCGGTTAGGCTGGAGAACCCTGCTTCAATCAACGATGCCAGAGGGAAAGAGTCTTCCTTCTTGCACAATAAGCAACACGCGTTAGCCTCGTCCTGGATGATGTCCAGGACCAAGCTCCGGCGTGAAAGTAAGCTGGAGGGTAAAGATGGCAATAAATGCAGTGGTTAATGTATGTGTGTGTATTTATATCTCTGGAATCATTAAATGTGTTGGGGTATTTATACTACCCCAACTATGTACCTTCGTCACTGTAGATATACTGTTCGTGCAGACCTGTATTACCTGTTTGCAAGCCTATAGCCACCCTAGTTGGTAGGCCACGTGGTAAGAATCCCTTAAAAACTGGATACTGTCGTTTGTCGTCCGGACGGTTTAGACAATGTCGTCCGGCCATTGATGATGCCGGACTGCATGTCTTCCGGACACATACGCCAACATGTCCCCCCAGTATTGGATCACCGGATCAAAACCGATGGTGCAATACTTGAGAGTATGTAATGTTCCTGAATGTGCTTTTTGAAATGCCTCGCGGTGGGTTTTAATGACATTTGTGGTTTTTTGGGCTGTTCTGATGGGCCTGCCAGTCTAATGGGCTTTCATCCGTGTATTCTCGTCTTCCGAGATTGACGTGGACGGGCCAGATTTAGCCACGTCACCTTTTACTGACTGATGGGACGTTTGACAGCCTGTTAGGGTTTCTTCCTTTGCCTATATAAGAGCTTTTTACCACAGTTATTTTCTCACACATCTTTCTGACTTTTTACATTGCTCTCGCTCTCCGGTATATCTTCTTCTTCGAATTTATAAGGTTCGTCTCGTTCTTCCCTGTAATTATTTGTATATCCCTTCCGGCATCCTTTTAGTAATGGCCGAACAACTGACCGAAGAACAGAGTAACCCTATTTCGACCGAGACTATGCAACTTCCGGTAGTTCCGAAGTTCGATATGCATATTTATACATCTAAGCTGACACAACCCGAGCTGGACAATGTAATCGTAGAATATGGTATTCCCCATGACCTTCGTCCCCGTTTTCCTCCGGATGATATGACAATGGACCAACTCCCGACGGATACAATTGGCATATATCCTCAACAGTTAGATACCGGAGGTGTTAGGATTCCCTTCTCTACCTTTCTGCTAAACGTGATTAGACATTTTAGGGTTCATTTTTCTCAGCTGGTTCCCTTGGGTTTGAACCGAGTGACCCTGTTGAAATTAGGTGTGATAGTTTGGGCATTCGTCCTAGGGTCTCCCTGTTCCGGGCTTTTTACCGTTTGTGCAAGCAGGGGCACTGGTTTTCTTTCGAGAGTAGAACGGGTAAAAAGGCTTATAAATGTTTTAAGGAAGTGCTTACTGGCCTTAAGCACTGGAAGGAGAAATTTTTCTTGATTGACCGTAGGGCAATCCCGCACGCCATGGCCTGGAGGCACAAAGACTCCAAGATAACGGATCCGTACCCGGACGGTTTTTCCAAGCCGGACGTCGAGAAGCTGAGCAGTAAACTTATTTTGCTAAGGAAACCCACCATAAGCCTGTTATGGATGTGCCATCTGTCTTCGGT
The DNA here is from genome assembly GCA_019973895.1 of Chrysanthemum seticuspe. Taxonomy (NCBI): domain Eukaryota; kingdom Viridiplantae; phylum Streptophyta; class Magnoliopsida; order Asterales; family Asteraceae; genus Chrysanthemum; species Chrysanthemum seticuspe. Next base: position 315,407,529 of record BPTQ01000001.1, on the reverse strand, counting down.
CTTCAAGAATCCAGGATTCGAGCCTCTTCTAAAGGATGCCGAGGGTCATGGTAATTATTTGTCTTGTGCCCTAGGTTTTGCCATGTTTATTATCTTGTGATTTGCTTTTAATGATCTTTTTTCTTGCAGTTGTCAATATGTCTGAATTTCTTGAGCTTCCCGAATGGGATGATACAGTGGTGAGTAAAGGGCCGGCCATTGACCCAACTAGGGAGGTACCAAAAAGGACAACGGATCCCCTTCCGGTTGGTGCATCCCTTCCCCCTAAGGACCTCTTAGCCCTCAGAGCAGAGGAAGCCGATCCGGATGTGGTGGCGGCTAGGGAGAAGAAAGAGAGGGAAACCAGGGACAGAAGGGAAAGGGAGGCGGGCAAGAGGAAGGGTGGTGAGGGCACATCCAAGGCCCAAAATAAGAAGAAGAAAAAAAGAAAGACTAGTTTTGTTGAGCAATTTTCATCAGGCTCTCCGGTAGTAAACGCTGATCCCATCAACCAAGCTGACCCAAATGAGCCGGGGGCGGACCTAAACCTCACCGCCGAGCAAAGGACACATGTTGTTCCTGCCACGGGTGGAGGCGTAGATGTGGCTCGGGAAGGTATGGACGAGAACGAAGGCGGGGGTGGCGATCACTTGCAACAGACGCCATTATCTCAAGGAGGGGGTCCGGTTCCTCCGGTGAACTCTCCTCTTCGCAACTCCGAAGGTAAATATTTGAAACACAGACAGACCTTCTTCCTTTTATCACTTCTAATTGCTAAATTTATTTTGTGTCGTCCTCTAGGTCAATCTGCCCCTCGTAGCCATGGTCCTGACTACGTTGAGAGGGTCAATGTGTTGGATTCAGGTATGCTTTGATCTTACCTTCGTCCCCGTCCTTCTTAAAAAGTTTTTTTTTTTTTTTTTTTTTTTTTTTTTTTTTTTTTTTTTTTTACTATCTCTTTTCGTTTTTCGCTGCAGATGAGGCTACCAATGTTTTCCTCCCCCAGTGGGGTCTCCGCGACAACGTCCGGATAAACACGTACCGGTCTTGCAGAGAGATGATCGACAACGTTGCCACTCCGGCCGAGAGAGAGGCTTTGGAGCAGATAAACAATATTGATCTCATTCGCCAGGCTTACGAAGATTTCGGGAAAAGTGTGATCGTCCAGGGCGAACTGTTAAGGAGGTTCCGGGATCTTTCCAACGGTTACTTTTATCTGAATGAAGCTCACAAAGGTTGCGAGGGGCTTGCGGAGAAACTCCTTGCCGCCGAGGGTGAGAATAAAAGGTTGGCGGAGGGGTTGAGGAAACTAGACTCCGATCTGAAAACCAGTGCCGGTAAAGAGAAATATTTGGAGGAAGAGGTTGACAGGGTAACCCGGGACCGAAATGAGTGGAGAGAGACTTCTAGTGCTCAGGCTGAAAAAATAAGGAAGTTGGAAAGTGAGTTGGCCGTCAAAGACCAGTCTCTAGCCGCTCTGCAGGTGGAAAACGGCAAATTGGTAGCCGAGGTCGCTCAAAGTGAGGTGGTTAAGCAGAATGCTGTCCGGGTGTTATTGCCTTCGGCTGTCCGTCAGTTGTTTGGTAGCGTCGAGTACAAAAAGAGTATGGCTAAAGTGTATAGCTTGACCTACCAAGCAGGGTTTGTGACCGGGGCCAAGGTGAACAAGACCGAGGAAGAGACGGAGGTCGCCTTGCAAAAGATCCGGAAGGTCAACAGGGATGCCCCGAACTTGTGGAGGGCCGAATATGACAAGCTTTTTGAAGCCGAGTATCCCTTTATTCAGAAGCTTGCCGACTCTTGCCGCTTGCCTCTTGGAGATCTGATGAACCTGGAGCCGGAGGTTCCTGTCAGCAAGGAAACGCCCGGACCATCCGGGGCTCTTCCTACCATTGAGACTCCGGTGGACGAAGCGGAGAAGAATGCTTAAGCCTGGTCTTAGGACTTGTATCTTTGTGAACAATTATTCGTATGATATTATTGTAATAACTAACAATGTCCGTTTATCGTTAACTAGTTTTGTGAATGGATTTCTTTTTTTTGCTTGACATGTATTCCTTTTGCACTTTCTTTCCCTTTTTTGGTCTCGTAATGTCTTCCTTAGGTTATTCTAAGGGCATTCGGCCGCGTCGGTCGTGCATCCGGTGTCCGGGCATCCTCCTGAAGTTAGAGGGCATCCATTACTTGGGTATTTGTCTTCCTTAGGTTATTCTAAGGGCATCCGACCGCGTAGGCCGTGTATCCGGTGTCCGGGCATCCTCCTGAAGTTAGAGGGCATCCATTACTTGGGTATTTTATGTTTTCGTACTCGACGGGGGCAGCCATCGAAATTGTTGTATTATCACCAGTTGTTATTTTTCATACTCGATGGGGGCTAGCTATCGGAATTGTTGTATTATCACCAGTTGTTATTTTTCATACTCGACGGGGGCTAGCCATCGGAATTGTTGTATTATCACCAGTTTTGGAAAATTGTCTCCCTACTGCGGGGAAACTTTTATCATTTAGTTGATCATACATAGTCCTTTCGGATTACACGATGACAATAGGATTCTTGTCACAATAGCAACTATAAGAAGCAGTTTCTAAGATTTATAGTGTGCCAGGTCCGGGGGACCTCCTTCTCCTCCATTGTTTGCAACTTATAAGAGCCATTCTCACTTGCTCCTATTATACGATAGGGCCCTTCCCAATTGGGTCCTAACTTTCCTAGATTTTCCACCCGGCTTGCTTCGTTCTTTCGGTAGACAAAATCTCCTATTTTGAAATTCATTGGCTTAACCCTCCGGTTGTAGTATTGTTCTACTTGTGTCTTGTATTTAGCTTCCTGGATGGCAGCGTTTTCCCTTCTTTCTTGTAAGAGGTCTAAGTTCAGGCGTTGTTGTTCCTCGTTCTGATCTTCTTGGAACATCATCGTCCGGTGTGTGGGCATCCCTGTTTCCGCTGGGATTACAGCCTCACTGCCATACGTTAGGCTGAAAGGGGTTTCTCCGTTGCATGTTTTGAGAGTCGTCCGGTGCGCCCATAAAACGTTGGGCAGCTCATCTAGCCATCCCGCTCTCTCCCTTCCCAACCTTTTTTTTATCCCATCCATCAGGCTTCAGTTTGCCCGTTCTACCAGTCCATTAGCTTGCTGATGCGCCACGGCTGTGTTTATTTGTTTGATCTTTAACCCCTCGCACCATTTCTTGAATGGGTCGTTCACGAAATTGGTTCCGTTGTCTGTGACTATGATCTTCGGCAAACCATACCTGCATACAATGTTCTCGTACACAAATTTTATGACATCCTTGCCCGTCGTCTTGACCAACGGCTTCGCTTCTATCCACTTAGTAAAATAGTCTATGGCCACAATCACATATTTGATGCGGCCGGGTGCTTCCGGAAAGGGGCCTAACACGTCCATTCCCCGTTGGTAGAAAGGCCACGGGGACATGATCGACGTCAGTGGCGTCTTGGGCAGTTTTGGTACCGGAGAGTGTATTTGACAAGAGTCACATTTCCTGATTTCTTCTCGGGTATCCCGGTGCATGGTAGGCCAATAATATCCTTGTCTCATAAGCTTGGCCACGACGGTCCTCGGTCCGACGTGCATCCTACAGCAACCCTCATGCACCTCCCGGATGATGTAATTTGCCTGTAACGGCCCTACACATCTCATCATCGGTACCAAGTAGCCTTTCTTAAATAGGACACCTTCTTCCATAACATACTGCGGAATTTTCATTCTTAAGCTTCTAGCCTCATTTGGATCCTCCGGCCACACACCCTCTTCCAGACATTTAACGATCGGTGTCATCCAGTTGTCCGTTTCCTCCTCTACCACGGTGTTAATTACTTCTTCATCTCTCGATGGCCTTTCCAGGACTTCTACGAGCACTTTTTTGGTCAGGTGATCGAAGGCCACTGCCGCTAGTTTACTTAATATATCCGCCTTCTGATTTTGGGCCCTCGGAATGTTGCGAATTTTAAAGTTTTGGAAGCCGGATATGTACTTCCTTGCTTGGGCCGTGAATTCCCCATTGATCTGACTGGCCACAAGTTTTGAGTCCACTCGCACGCTTAAAACCTTGATTTTGAGTTTTCTTGCGATCCTTAGGCCGGCTAGCAGGGCCTCATACTCTGCCTCGTTGTTGGTGCTGGGAAAGTTTAGCCGCAGGGCGTAGGTCAGTTCTACCTTTTCTGGGCTGATGAGAACTAAACCTGCTCCGGATCCCTTGTTATTTGAGGCTCCGTCTATATATAACAACCATTCTCCTTCCTCCACTTCCATAACGTTCGGACTTGGCTTACCTCTAGATTCCACCGGCACTTCTGTTAGGAAGTTCGCTAGCACTTGTCCCTTGACTGCGTTGCGAGGAGTATAAGTGATATTGTATGCCCCTAGCTCCACAACATATTTGGCTAACTTTCCCGAGGCTTCCGGTTTATTCGGTATTTGCTTGATGGGTTGATCAGTTATGACCCTGATGGGGTGAGCCTCGAAATACCTCCTCAGCCTTCTGGATGCGTGTAGCAGACACAAAGCCAACTTCTCTATAGGGGCGTAGTATCTCTCTGCTTCATGTAGTGTCCGGCTAACATAGTGCACCGGCAACTGTCTCCCATTTCTTTCTACCAGGAGCACCGCACTTACGGCTCCTGATGAGGCCGAGAGATATATGAACAGTTGTTCCTTCGCCTTCGGTGTGGATAAAGAAGGTAATTCGAGTATCAACCTCTTCATCTCTTGAAAAGCCGACTCGGCTTCCTTCGTCCATCGGTATTCGTCCTTGTTTTCTTTAGTGATGTTCTTTAGCATGTCGAAGAAAGGGAGAGCTCTTTCCGCCGACTTTGATAGGAATCTATTTAAAGCCGCAAGCTTCCCACTCAGGCTTTGCATTTCTTTTAAGGTTTCCGGAGATTTCATCTCCATTATAGCCTTTGTTTTCCTTGGGTTGGCCCTTATTCCTTCCGATGTCACCATATAACCGAGGGATTTACCTTCCTCCATCCCGAAAGAACACTTTCTCGGGTTCAAAATCATGTTTATCTTCCTAAGGTTGTCAAAGGTTTCCGCGATGTCGGCGATCATTTCTCGTTCTGTTCTGCTTTTTATGACCATGTCGTCCACATATGCCTCCAAATTTCTCCCTATCTATGATTGAAAAGCGAAATCTACCAACCGTTGATAGGTTGCCCCAGCATTCTTTAGTCCGAAAGGCATTTTTGTATAGCAGTATGTTCCTCGGTCTGTGTAGAATGCAGTTTTTTCCTCATCGTCCCTGTTCATCTGGATTTGGTGATAACCCTTGCAGGCGTCAAGGAAGCACTTATATTTATACCCCATGACGGATTCAATCTTCCAGTCTATCTCCGGCAAAGGATAGTAATCCTTCGGGCATGAGGAGTTCAGATTTTTGAAGTCAATGCACATTCTCCAGCTTCCGTCACATTTCTTAACCAACACAGGATTGGCTATCCATGTCGGGTACCGTACTGGCCGGACTATGCCAGCCTTGACCCATTCCTCCACTTCTTTGCTGATTACTTGGTTCTTTTCTCGCGAGAATATTCTCCTTTTTTGGGCCACCGGTGTGTCGGAGTTGTTCACGCAGAGAGAGTGCTGTATGAGGCGTCTTGGCACCCCGGTCATGTCTGCCGGCTCTCAGGCGAAAATATCTTTATTCTTCCTCAAGATCTCGATGAGTTGCCTCCTGCATTCTCGTGAGAACTTGGTTCATATGGTTACTCGTTGCTCTGGGTAGGCTGCGTTAACTAGGATGTCCTCCGTTTGTTCTTGGCCTTCTTGGGTTTCTTGATCCCAAGTTTCTATTTCCCTTTCGGAAGAGCAGCTTCTCCGGGGATCCTGCCCTTCCTCAAATCTCCTACATTCCATGACTACCGCCCTTTTGGCAATCAGAGTGGCTATCCCTCCCGGAGTGGGGAATTTCATTATCGCATGAATGGTAGAGGGTATGGCCCTTAATTCTTTGAGACCCGTTCGGCCCAGTATTATGTTGTAGGGAGAAGGCGATCTCACTACCATGAACGTCATCATCACCGTCCGGAAAAGACCATGATCCCCCATGCGGACCTCTAGTTCTATCTTCCCCATCGGCCGGATGACTTCGCCGAAAAATCCTACCAGCGGAGAACTAGTTTCTTGCAGCCGGGACTGAATGGAAGGACAATGGTTCCTGAAGCAATATTCGTACATGACTTGGACGGAGGCGCCTTCATCTACGAACACCCTCCTTACAAAATATCCTTCTATTTCGGCCTCTACGATTAACGACTCGTCAGACAGGTCGTCTTTAGTTATCTGGGGGAAGGATATAGGGATATTCATCCAGCCTTCATCATAGAACCTGCCCTTTCTTTTACGGTCTTCCGAGTATTGGCGGACCATGTTGATCACTTTTCCTTTTTCATTGTGACCTCTCGGCCTTTCCCTTCCTTTTTGCTGGACATTCTTGACCAAGTGATCTAACTTCCCTGATTTAAGAGCCACCTCCAATTGCCTTTTTAAGTGATAACAGTCATTGGTGAGATGACCCCTTTGTCCATGATATTCGCAGAACCGATCCTCATTTTCTTTACTTGGCTTCCCTTGTAACGGGGGTGGTGGGGGTAAGTTTAAGTGGTGTTCGGTGGAAAGTATTTCTTTGGGTTGTTTGGTAAGGACGGAGAGCAGGACCCGATTACCATCCTGTTTGTTGAAGTCGTTACGCTTGAATTCATTTCGGGGTCGTGCTTCGGCTTTCGGAGAGACATAAGGGGAGAAGACTTCTCTCTGTCGAGAATCATTCCTTTCCCAAGGCCGTCGGTCGCCCCTCTTCCTGTCATTGAAGCCTCCCCTAAGGTTCCTATCTCTTGGGACCTGACTGCTCGGCTTCCGGGATAGGTTAGGGGTTTCTCCCCTTGGCAGCTCGGTGTTCTTATAAGCCTCTTCCGCCCGGATATAATCGTCCACCCTGGTCATCATTTCTTTTACGGATTTCGGGATTTGATCGCAAAACTTCTTGGACAGGTCAGGGCACCGATGAGCACCCATGAATGCCGATATTTTCATGAGCTCTGGGACTCCCGGTATCCGGCTGGCTTCATCGGTCCATCGTTCTTTGAATATTGGTAGTGTTTTATTTGCCTGCATGACAATTCGGGTGATCTCTGTGGGATCCTTCAGGTTCTTTTGTCGCAGAGCAAATCTCATAGTGAATTGTTCTCTCAGTTCGTCCCAACTGTCGATGCTCCCTCGTTCCAAATTGCTGAACCACCCTTGCGCTGCTCCATCCATAGTCTGTTGGAACATCCGGCACCACACAGGCATCAGCCATTCTCCTTGGTTTGCTGCTCCAACGAAGCGGTTGACGTGATCATCGGGATCAGCCGAACCATCATACAGCTTCAAGTTAGCAGGCATGATGCATTTGGGACCAGCGAACTCCACTATCCTCCTTGTAAAGGGTGACCGGGCCAATTCCTTATGTGGCTTGCTGAGGTCATCTTTGGGGTTTGGTGCAGCGTCTTCTTCTTGCTCGTCTTCGTCTGTGAAAGCGAGTCGAACCGGCTGGACGACACCGGCCCTCGTTGCGTTGTACTTTCTAAAGAGGGCCTGTAAGGATGTCATCTGGGCTTGTATTTGTTCCGGCATTCCGGAGGTTTCAGTGTTGAAGACCCCGCTCCCGCCTATATGTTCCGGCGGGGAGGTAGGTTCTGGGGGAGGACGTAACTCCGGACCTGTCATTTGGTTCTTTGGTAGAATGAATTAGGGTCCCACGGAAGGCGCCAAATTGTTGAAGCAAATTCCCGCTATCCGGTTAGGCTGGAGAACCCTGCTTCAATCAACGATGCCGGAGGGAAAGAGTCTTCCTTCCTGCACAATAAGCAACACGCGTTAGCCTCGCCCTGGATGATGTCCAGGACCAAGCTCCGGCGTGAAAGTAAGTTGGAGTGTAAAGATGGCAATAAATGCAGTGGTTAATGTATGTGTGTGTATTTATATCTCTGGAATCATTAAATGTGTTGGGGTATTTATACTACCCCAACTATGTACCTTCGTCACTGTAGATATACTGTTCGTGCAGACCTATATTACCTGTTTGCAAGCCTATAGCCACCCTAGTTGGTAGGCCACGTGGTAAGAATCCCTTAAAAACTGGATACTGTCGTTTGTCGTCCGGACGGTTTAGACAATGTCGTCCGGCCATTGATGATGCCGGACTGCATGTCTTCCGGACACATACGCCAACAGGAGTGTAGGTTGTCAAGGTTACATTACCTTGAAAATTCTTAGGCGAAAATTCAAGAGCTAGCTGAACATGTTCCCAAATGTCATATTCCCCTTACAATGACTGTCCACTTTTCTGCAGGTATGAACTCAAAGGAGATGAGGAAGAACAAATTGCACGCCTAGCTGAGGATGCTGATATATACAGTAAGTTGGCTCGCTCATTGGCCCCTGAGATCTTTGGACATGAAAATATTAAGAAAGCTCTTCTACTTCTATTAGTGGGTGCTCCTCTTAGGAAACTGAAAGATAGAATGAAGGTAATGTGTCACAGAAAGTCATGTTTAGACTCGTAATTTTTATATATGAACTAAAAGTTGGATTTATTAATTTCTCATACATGAGCAGTACTGATATTTATATGTATGTCATTTTAATGTGGTATACTGCTTGTGCTAATTCAGATTAGAGGGGATCTACATATATGTACTTTGATGGGTGATCCTGGAGTTACAAAAAGTCAGCTTCTTAAGTACATCATTAATGGTTGCACCAAGGGGTGTATATACCACTGGGAAAGGAAGCAGTGGAGTTGGTCTTACGGCCGCTGTTCAGAAGGATCCTATGACAAACGAGGTGGTCCTTGAAGGGGAGCATTGGTGAGTCATATTCTTTTTACTAGCAAACTCTGTATCTATTAGTGTATACATGGCCAGATATTGTTAGTCCTTTAGTTTTTAAAGTTTTTTGTTTGTCTTTCATTAGGTGCTAGCAGATATGGGAATATGTGCAATTGATGAGTTCGATAAGATGGACGACTAAGATAGGACTGCCATACATGAAGACAGTTAGCATTGCCAAGGCTGGGATCACAACTTCATTGAATACGCACTTATTATATGTGGAGTAGCTAATTTATCTTTCCTGACACTTTTTTATACTTTTCCTGACACTTTTTGTCTCAGCAAACACCTTTTTTCTTGTAGTGACGTGTGGTAAGACCCGACCTGGATTATGCCTAGTTTTAATTACAGCAAGTTGTACATAACCAAGCTGAAATTTTCGTAATTAAAAAAAAAAAAAAAAAAAAAAAAAAAGGTTTTGCACTTATGGGATGATTTTGTTGCAAGCATGCGTATTAGCAAGTTGAAAATTATAGTTTAAAAAAAAAATGTGCATTGATGTAATGATTTTGTTGCATGTTTCTTGAAATAGAAAATGTTCTTACGCACATTCATATAAGTTGCTTATGTTTGTAAAAGTTTTTTATTGAGTTACGTTATATATTTGGAATGCGTTGAAATGATACAAGCAATTCATGAAATACATCGTCTTAATGTTGTGTCAATTGGACTTATATAGAGCTTAATACATTCATGGACAAAGGACAACGTCGTACATGTCTATATTCTTACTTAGTACTATTTGGATGCAACAGGTACATAACAAACTAAAGTTGATTAACCCGGAAATGATCATTATGGACGAAAATGTATACGTTGATATATAGGTGTATTTTTAAGTCATTATGTTTTTTATTTTGTGGTTCAACTTTTTCATATGTCGATTCAATGGTATGTTACAGTTTAACAAGATGCAAACAACTGTTTGGGTGGCTCTAATCTCGGGTCAAATTAAATGAGTTCCGTGCCTTTCGGAAATACACGTATGTGTTTTTATAATATAGACTTCTGGTCTTCATTTCATTTATTTATTGGAAAATAACTAATTTTATGCCTAAAGTGATGTGCAAGTGTTTTATTGGTTTGTGAATTAGTGGATCCATCTACTGTCACCAATAAAGTGATGCCACATAAGATAAAACATATGTTTAGGCACACAAGTTAGGCATGCCAATCAACACTCTTTAGTTATACCATTATGGTTTTTATACGTCCGAAATTTGAAGTCATGATAAGATTAGGTCATTGAAAGTGGTGGCTCAAAGGTAAAACAACTAAAACTAAGGTTTAAGTCCTTAATTTTTCAAGACCCTGATAAATAAATATTTTGTATACATATAGAGTCAGTCATATATTTTTCATTTGTCATTCTTATGTATCAGCTTATGTAAGGCCCAACTTAGCCTCTAAATATGAAATAATCGGAAATTCTGCATCTCTTATGTTTTCACTTTTTTGACCTGCAAGCTGTAAATAAATTAAGTCAAGTATCTTAAGTAAATAAAATTTGACTTTTGCATGAAAAAACAATAAAAGTTATTAGAGTGCTAGGTACCATAACAAGCCATTACTTCATCGTCGCGCCACCTCAGCGCCACATCAGCATCTCATTTTCCCACAACTAACCACAACAAACCCCCTCCTCACTCATAACAAACGTCAACCTCTTCATTTGGGCCCCACCACTAACACTTTATTTTTTTTATTCAATATTCACTTCCAAATAAAAACTAAATAAATTCATTTCATTCAAATTAAAAATACAATGCACAACTTAATAAAAAACGTACTAAACATAAAAAAAAGATACGAAAAAAAAAAAAACATACGCAAGAAATACATGAAATTATAACGAAACGAATTATCCGGATTATGTTGTTGAAATTGTGCTCATTGAAATTGTTGCCAAACATGGTCGATGAGACATCGTTGAAGCTTAGCGTGTGTGCGTTTATCATGTAGTTCTTTCGCTTTTTTTCTTTGCACTTGGCAACGTTCAATCCATGTCTGCTGTAAATTTGGTGTTGGAGAAATTTACGTTTCAGCAATATCTGATATCGCAAAATTTTCATCTTTCAAAATCATGTTATGCATTATGATGCACGCGTACATGATTCTCCGTAACTTGCCAATAGTAAATTGCCGCGCCGGTTGGGCAATGATATGCCAACGTCCCTGGAGGACACCAAAAGCTCTTTCGATGTCTTTTCGAGCACTTTCTTGTTTCGCTTTAAATGCGGCATTTTTTGGATTAGTTGCAACTGTAAATGACTTGACGAAAGATGCCCACTCCGGGTAGATTCCGTCAGCTAGATAATACCCTTGCTTAAATTTACACCCATAAACTTGAAACTCAACCTCAGGGGCGATGTCATCAAGCAAGTCGTCGAATAACGGAGAATTATTTAAAACCGTTAGATCGTTATTCGCACCCGCTACCCCAAAAAAAGTATGCCAAATCCACAAATCGTATGAAGCAACAGCCTCAAGCATTATAGTGGGATATTTTTTATCACCTCTATGAAATTGGCCTTGCCATTCTTTAGGACAGTTTCTCCATTCCCAGTGCATACAATCGATGCTCCCCAACATTCCCGGAAGCCCATGAACAGTTTTATGTGCATAGTATAAGTTACGAATGTCATCCTCATCTGGTTTTCTTAAAAACTCCTTAATAAATAGTTGGATTATGCACATAAGAAAAAAATCTAGGCAATCGCGTGCACAGTGTTCACCTATTTGTAAATACTCATCTAATGCATCAACTGATATCCCGTAAGCCAATTGGCGTAGGGCACATGTGCATTTCATAAGCACACTAAAACTCATTACACCCCTAGCAACGGGTCGCATTCTAAAGAAATCAAAATGACTAGGAAGAGGATGATGAGTTTCAATACATGTTTCAATACCTTGCACTATTTGTAGAAATAGACGACGGCTCATACGAAATCGACGTCTAAATTGAGCGTCCGAATATTTTGGGTTGTCGCCAAAATAGTCAGCAACAAGACGTGCTTCAGCAACTTCACGTTCACGAGGGACATATTGACGACGCTTTGAAGGACCGGGTGCTTGTTCCTGCAACGTTTGCTCCGCCTCGAACTCTTGAATAAACATTTCTAAGTCCGTTAACTCTTCAATATCACTATCGCCGGAATAAGATGATTGACTATCGTAATTCATGTTTTCAGCAAGTTTGAATGGATATGTTTTGATTGAATATGAAAAACTTGTATGAAATGTTATGTATTTATAGAGTGGGTGATAGGTTTTTTTCAAAAAAAAAAAAAAAAAAAAAAAAAAAAAAAGAAAAAAAAAAAAAACGTTTTTAAACGTTAGGCAACGAATATATGAAATATTTAATCAATGCATGTCAGTAGCTTGTCGTCCCGACGATTTTGGATCTCACGGCGAGCCACGACGGGCGACGCCGGTGTGGCGGCGAGCCACGGCGAGACGCCACGTCGGCCACGGCGAGCCACGAAATCCCCCACACCGTCCACTCTTAGACTCATTTTCAATGTGTATATGTCTATTTTTAAGTCATTACGTTTTTTATTTTGGACGTATGGAAATTTCTGATGTTTTGAAATCATTTTTGGGACATTTCCTTAAAATACACATGAATTCTACTGATTTTTTGACTAATAATATACATATATAAAACCGGTCGGATGCTAATCGGTCTAAAATGCTTCCCGTGATTATCCTTGGATTATATTGAGAAAATATTATATTTCACATGGTCATCTTATACTACTATTTTGGAGTCATGTGAATTGTTTTTCTAATCAATCAAACATTTCTTGCTTCAACTTGCGTTTATTTTTCTGTTTTAAAATTAACATATTAGCAAGTTTTATAAAGAAAAGAAATTCATGCCGGCCGGTATCAAATTCGGACTTTTTTTCTGGAAGCTAGGTAAATTCTGAAAAATTTGAATAAGATATGAAAAACTAAACTCAAATTAATTTTAACGTTTAATGCCTAACTAATTTTTTGCTTGAAGCATTGAACTGGCATACTAATATCCATCAATCACATGAGTATGAATTACGTAAGATTATCGAAAGCACCAACCTTTTCTTTTCGATTCAGCACTCCCAACAACATTGCGGCATGCACCCTTAGCCGCTGAAACAACACACACTCTTTTTTCTTTGGCGCACAAGTCTTATGGAAACCAATATAAGCCGCCATTCTAGGCATACCTAGGTACAACCCAAAGGAAAAAATTCAAAAAAAAGGTGATACACTAAAAATCCTTTTCAAATCAAGGACTTAGATCCAAATAAAATAACCCAAAGCATTGACAATACCCAATCGGCCAATATGAACCGGGAAAAGTTCAAATTATTCATATTGTTCAACAAACAAAACAAATGTATGAGATTAATAATTAGTAATGTCTATGAAATTATTAAATCTAAATCATGATTGAAATTATATTACATAAATTAAGTTTTTTGAGGTTATTTTGTTAAGGGCAAAAGTCAAAGAAACGTAAAATATTTTCTCAAGAGTACAAAAGTAGGTAGTAGAATGTCATATATATTGAATTGTGTAAATCTCCTTGCCAGTTTTCATTAATCATCCAAACATATATAGTACAAGATGTCGTAATACACAATACACCCTAATGGGCCTAGCAAATAACAATAAACATAATACATGGGCTTGAATATACTAATCGGCTAATACACCCTCGCAGTTTGAGCAGGAGGGCGTCGAACGCTCAAACTGGATCGAAAGTCAACAAAGCAGCATGCAAGCCCTTAGTGAAAATGTCAGCATACTGAAACCGAGACAGGACATGAAGAACACGAACTTGACCAAAAGCAACGTAGTGACGTACAAAATGCATGTCAATCTCAATATGTTTTGTGCGTTGAAGTTGCACAGGAATCGTCGATAAGTAGACTGCATTGACATTATCACAATAAACAATAGTGGCTGTAGACAAAGGAGTATTAAGCTCACGCATTAGGTTACGTATCCAAGCAGTCTCAGCCACGACATTGGCAACACCGCGATATTCGGCCTCAACACTGCACCGAGACAACTTAGCCTGACGTTTAGCAGACCACGACATTAGATTATCCCCAAGGAAAACACAACAACCAGATGTAGACCGGTGTGTGATCGGGCAACCTGCCCAATCAGCATCGGTTTAAGCAACAAGTTGTGTAGTAGATGATGCATGCAGCTGCAAACCATGATCAAAAGTGCCTCGAATATAGCATATAATCCATTTCAAAGCATGAAAATGTGTTTCACATGGGTCATGCATATACAAACAGACCTGTTGAACCGCATAAGAAATATCTGGGCGTGTGAAAGTAAGATACTGATGAGCACCAGCAAGGCTCCGATATAAAGTAGGATCAGAAAATAGGTCACCATCGTGTCCAAGTTTGGACTCGGTATCAACTGGAGTGCGACATGGATTACACTTGGTCATATGAGCTCTCTCTAGAAGTTCCGTAGCAAACATAGATTGCGACAAAAACATACCAGAAGCTGTACGGGTAGTAGAAACACCAAGAAAATAGTTGAGAGACCCAAGATCTGTCATATCAAAATTACGATGAAGGGCAGTGATAATATGCTGTAAAAATGCAGAAGAAGAAGCATTCAAGATAATATCATCCACATAGAGTAACAACTAGGCCGTGTCAGAATCGCGATGACACACAAATAGTAACGCATCAGTTTTTGCTATGCTGAAAACCAATGCTAGTACAAACCACTGAAACCAAGCTCGAGGAGCTTGCTTAAGCCCATATAAGAGCGCTGTAAATGACACACATAATCTGGGTGAGAGGGATCGACAAACCCAGGCGGCTGATGCATATAAACTGTCTCCGACAAATGACCATGAAGAAAAGCATTCTTCACATCCAGCTAATGAATAGGCCATGCACGAGAAACTGCTAGACTCAGAATAGTGCAGATAGTCATTGGTTTAACAACTGGACTAAACGTTTCATCAAAATCAACCCCTACTGCTGACTGCGATTATTGGCAACAAATCGCGCCTTATACCTGCTTAAAGTACCATCTGCATGAAACTTATGCCTGAAAAGCCACATAGAATGAACAATATTCACATTAGCTGGACGGGGCACAAGTACGCATGCACCGTTAGTAATTAAAGCATGATATTCATCTACCATAGCTTGTTTCCAGTGAGGGTCATGAGAGGCATGAACATGAGACCGAGGAAGAGGTGAAATGGTGGTGACGTGACAATTCATCCGCGCAAGAGGTTTAGATACGTCGGCCTTAGCATGAGAGACCATTGGATGCGTGTTACTGGTTTGATATGCGGCAGTAGTGGATGTTGGTATGGACTGTTGTGGTATAGTGGGTGGTGGTTTGAGTTGTTGTTGATGGGTAGCGGGTGGTGGACTATTCTGGGTTTGCGTATGGGTAAGGGATGGTGCGGGGTTGGGCTGCAGGGTGAAAGGAGGTTGGGTCTGATGGTGACGGGCTGAAGGGGGAGGCGTAGCAGGCTGAGGAGTGTGAATGGGCTGCATAGGCAAATTGGATAGGGTGGGCGGTGGTAAATTGAGCCCATCAGTATTTGATGGACTAGGGGAGTCTGGCTGTGAAGCGGATGGGATGGGGCCCGATTGAGTAAGAAACTCATAAGCAGGTGATGGATGGGGCCCGGATGGATATTTGACATCTATAAGTTTAACAACTTAATATGAATAACTCATTTAACAGTTAGGCGTTAAATTTATGCAATTTTTACCCGTTAAGTAAATAATGGCTCAACTTTGGTTTAGCGATAGAAGGGAACGGGTCAAGTGGGTCAAACGTGTCAAATAGGCTGAATATTGTTCAAAGAAATTCATTTTAAGATTATTGATGCAATATTGTTGTTTTTCTCATTACCTATACATCGAAAATTTAGTATTTTGAAAACTGGACAACTGTTGGCGGGTCAGTCCAATCCATTTTGTTTCTCACTAAAGATAAAATAGACACAAGGTGGTGGAGGGGAACATTGAAGCAAATTCCCGCTATCCGGTTAGGCTGGAGAACCCTGCTTCAATCAACGATGCCAGAGGGAAAGAGTCTTCCTTCTTGCACAATAAGCAACACGCGTTAGCCTCGCCCTGGATGATGTCCAGGACCAAGCTCCGGCGTGAAAGTAAGCTGAAGGGTAAAGATGGCAATAAATGCAGTGGTTAATGTATGTGTGTGTATTTATATCTCTGGAATCATTAAATGTGTTGGGGTATTTATACTACCCCAACTATGTACCTTCGTCACTGTAGATATACTGTTCGTGCAGACCTATATTACCTGTTTGCAAGCCTATAGCCACCCTAGTTGGTAGGCCACGTGGTAAGAATCCCTTAAAAACTGGATACTGTCGTTTGTCGTCCGGACGGTTTAGACAATGTCGTCCGGCCATTGATGATGCCGGACTGCATGTCTTCCGGACACATACGCCAACATGTCCCCCCAGTATTGGATCACCGGATCAAAACCGATGGTGCAATACTTGAGAGTATGTAATGTTCCTGAATGTGCTTTTTGAAATGCCTCGCGGTGGGTTTTAATGACATTTGTGGTTTTTTGGGCTGTTCTGATGGGCCTGCCAGTCTAATGGGCTTTCATCCGTGTATTCTCGTCTTCCGAGATTGACGTGGACGGGCCAGATTTAGCCACGTCACCTTTTACTGACTGATGGGACGTTTGACAGCCTGTTAGGGTTTCTTCCTTTGCCTATATAAGAGCTTTTTACCACAGTTATTTTCTCACACATCTTTCTGACTTTTTACATTGCTCTCGCTCTCCGGTATATCTTCTTCTTCGAATTTATAAGGTTCGTCTCGTTCTTCCCTGTAATTATTTGTATATCCCTTCCGGCATCCTTTTAGTAATGGCCGAACAACTGACCGAAGAACAGAGTAACCCTATTTCGACCGAGACTATGCAACTTCCGGTAGTTCCGAAGTTCGATATGCATATTTATACATCTAAGCTGACACAACCCGAGCTGGACAATATAATCGTAGAATATGGTATTCCCCATGACCTTCGTCCCCGTTTTCCTCCGGATGATATGACAATGGACCAACTCCCGGCGGATACAATTGGCATATATCCTCAACAGTTAGATACCGGAGGTGTTAGGATTCCCTTCTCTACCTTTCTGCTAAACGTGATTAGACATTTTAGGGTTCATTTTTCTCAGTTGGTTCCCTTGGGTTTGAACCGAGTGACCCTGTTGAAATTAGGTGTTATAGTTTGGGCATTCGTCCTAGGGTCTCCCTGTTCCGGGCTTTTTACCATTTGTGCAAGCAGGGGCACTGGTTTTCTTTCGAGAGTAGAACGGGTAAAAAGGCTTATAAATGTTTTAAGGAAGTGCTTACTGGCCTTAAGCACTGGAAGGAGAAATTTTTCTTGATTGACCATAGGGCAATCCCGCACGCCATGGCCTGGAGGCACAAAGACTCCAAGATAACGGATCCGTACCCGGACGGTTTTTCCGAGCCGGACGCCGAGAAGCTGAGCAGTAAACTTATTTTGCTAAGGAAACCCACCATAAGCCTGTTATGGATGTGCCATCTGTATTCGGTCTTCAAGAATCAAGGATTCGAGCCTCTTCTAAAGGATGCCGAGGGTCATGGTAATTATTTGTCTTGTGCCCTAGGTTTTGCCATGTTTATTATCTTGTGATTTGCTTTTAATGATCTTTTTTCTTGCAGTTTTCAATATGTCTGAATTTCTTGAGCTTCCCGAATGGGATGATACAGTGGTGAGTAAAGGGCCGGCCATTGACCCAACTCGGGAGGTACCAAAAAGGACAACGGATCCCCTTCTGGTTGGTGCATCCCTTCCCCCTAAGGACCTCTTAGCCCTCAGAGCAGAGGAAGCCGATCCGGATGTGGTGGCGGCTAGGGAGAAGAAAGAGAGGGAAACCAGGGACAGAAGGGAAAGGGAGGCGGGCAAGAGGAAGGGTGGTGAGGGCACATCCAAGGCCTAAAATAAGAAGAAGAAAAAAAGAAAGACTGGTTTTGTTGAGCAGTTTTCATCAGGCTCTCCGGTAGTAAACGCTGATCCCATCAACCAAGCTGACCCAAATGAGCCGGGGGCGGACCTAAACCTCACCGCCGAGCAAAGGACACATGTTGTTCCTGCCACGGGTGGAGGCGTAGATGTGGCTCGGGAAGGTATGGACGAGAACGAAGGCGGGGGTGGCGATCACTTGCAACAGACGCCATTATCTCAAGGAGGGGGTCCGGTTCCTCCGGTGAACTCTCCTCTTCGCAACTCCGAAGGTAAATATTTGAAACACAGACAGACCTTCTTCCTTTTATCACTTCTAATTGCTAAATTTATTTTGTGTCGTCCTCTAGGTCAATCTGCCCCTCGTAGCCATGGTCCTGACTACGTTGAGAGGGTCAATGTGTTGGATTCAGGTATGCTTTGATCTTACCTTCGTCCCCGTCCTTCTTAAAAGTTTTTTTTTTTTTTTTTTTTTTTTTTTTTTTTTTTTTTTTTTTTTTTTTACTATCTCTTTTCGTTTTTCGCTGCAGATGAGGCTACCAATGTTTTCCTCCCCCAGTGGGGTCTCCGCGACAACGTCCGGATAAACACGTACCGGTCTTGCAGAGAGATGATCGACAACGTTGCCACTCCGGCCGAGAGAGAGGCTTTGGAGCAGATAAACAATATTGATCTCATTCGCCAGGCTTACGAAGATTTCGGGAAAAGTGTGATCGTCCAGGGCGAACTGTTAAGGAGGTTCCGGGATCTTTCCAACGGTTACTTTTATCTGAATGAAGCTCACAAAGGTTGCGAGGGGCTTGCGGAGAAACTCCTTGCCGCCGAGGGTGAGAATAAAAGGTTGGCGGAGGGGTTGAGGAAACTAGACTCCGATTTGAAAACCAGTGCAGGTAAAGAGAAAGATTTGGAGGAAGAGGTTGACAGGGTAACCCGGGACCGAAATGAGTGGAGAGAGACTTCTTGTGCTCAGGCTGAAAAAATAAGGAAGTTGGAAAGTGAGTTGGCCGTCAAAGACCAGTCTCTAGCCGCTCTGCAGGTGGAAAACGGCAAATTGGTAGCCGAGGTTGCTCAAAGTGAGGTGGTTAAGCAGAATGCTGTCCGGGTGTTATTGCCTTCGGCTGTCCGTCAGTTGTTTGGTAGCGTCGAGTACAAAAAGAGTATGGCTAAAGTGTATAGCTTGACCTACCAAGCAGGGTTTGTGACCGGGGCCAAGGTGAACAAGACCGAGGAAGAGACGGAGGTCGCCTTGCAAAAGATCCGGAAGGTCAACAGGGATGCCCCGAACTTGTGGAGGGCCGAATATGACAAGCTTTTTGAAGCCGAGTATCCCTTTATTCAGAAGCTTGCCGACTCTTGCCGCTTGCCTCTTGGAGATCTGATGAACCTGGAGCCGGAGGTTCCTGTCAGCAAGGAAACGCCCGGACCATCCGGGGCTCCTCCTACCACTGAGACTCCGGTGGACGAAGCGGAGAAGAATGCTTAAGCCTGGTCTTAGGACTTGTATCTTTGTGAACAATTATTCGTATGATATTATTGTAATAACTAACAATGTCCGTTTATCGTTAACTAGTTTTGTGAATGGATTTCTTTTTTTTGCTTGACATGTATTCCTTTTGCACTTTCTTTCCCTTTTTTGGTCTCGTAATGTCTTCCTTAGGTTATTCTAAGGGCATCCGGCCGCGTCGGTCGTGCATCCGGTGTCCGGGCATCCTCTTGAAGTTAGAGGGCATCCATTACTTGGGTATTTGTCTTCCTTAGGTTATTCTAAGGGCATCCGACCGCGTAGGCCGTGTATCCGGTGTCCGGGCATCCTCCTGAAGTTAGAGGGCATCCATTACTTGGGTATTTTATGTTTTCGTACTCGACGGGGGCCAGCCATCGAAATTGTTGAATTATCACCAGTTGTTATTTTTCATACTCGATGGGGGCTAGCTATCGGAATTGTTGTATTATCACCAGTTGTTATTTTTCATACTCGACGGGGGCCAGCCATCGGAATTGTTGTATTATCACCAGTTTTGGAAAATTGTCTCCCTACTGCGGGGAAACTTTTATCATTTAGTTGATCATACATAGTCCTTTCGGATTACACGATGACAATAGGATTCTTGTCACAATAGCAACTGTAAGAAGCAGTTTCTAAGATTTATAGCGTGCCAGGTCCGGGGGACCTCCTTCTCCTCCATTGTTTGCAACTTATAAGAGTCATTCTCACTTGCTCCTATTATACGATAGGGCCCTTCCCAATTGGGTCCTAACTTTCCTAGATTTTCCACCCGGCTTGCTTCGTTCTTTCGGTAGACAAAATCTCCTATTTTGAAATTCATTGGCTTAACCCTCCGGTTGTAGTATTGTTCTACTTGTTTCTTGTATTTAGCTTCCTGGATGGCAGCGTTTTCCCTTCTTTCTTGTAAGAGGTCTAAGTTCAGGCGTTGTTGTTCCTCGTTCTGATCTTCTTGGAACATCATCGTCCGGTGTGTGGGCATCCCTGTTTCCGCTAGGATTACAGCCTCACTGCCATACGTTAGGCTGAAAGGGGTTTCTCCGTTGCATGTTTTGAGAGTCGTCCGGTGCGCCCATAAAACGTTGGGCAGCTCATCTAGCCATCCCGCTCTCTCCCTTCCCAACCTTGTTTTTATCCCATCCATCAGGCTTCGGTTTGCCCGTTCTACCAGTCCATTAGCTTGCTGATGCGCCACGGCTGTGTTTATTTGTTTGATCTTTAACCCCTCGCACCATTTCTTGAATGGGTCGTTCACGAAATTGGTTCCGTTGTCTGTGACTATGATCTTCGGCAAACCATACCTGCATACAATGTTCTCGTACACAAATTTTATGACATCCTTGCCCGTCGTCTTGACCAACGGCTTCGCTTCTATCCACTTAGTAAAATAGTCTATGGCCACAATCACATATTTGATGCGGCCGGGTGCTTCCGGAAAGGGGCCTAACACGTCCATTCCCCATTGGTAGAAAGGCCACGGGGACATGATCGACGTCAGTGGCGTCTTGGGCAGTTTTGGTACCGGAGAGTATATTTGACAAGAGTCACATTTCCTGATTTCTTCTCGGGTATCCCGGTGCATGGTAGGCCAATAATATCCTTGTCTCATAAGCTTGGCCACGACGGTCCTCGGTCCGACGTGCATCCTACAGCAACCCTCATGCACCTCCCGGATGATGTAATTTGCCTGTAACGGCCCTACACATCTCATCATCGGTACCAAGTAGCCTTTCTTAAATAGGACACCTTCTTCCATAACATACTGCGGAATTTTCATTCTTAAGCTTCTAGCCTCATTTGGATCCTCCGGCCACACACCCTCTTCCAGACATTTAACGATCGGTGTCATCCAGTTGTCCGTTTCCTCCTCTACCACGGTGTTAATTACTTCTTCATCTCTCGATGGCCTTTCCAGGACTTCTACGAGCACTTTTTTGGTCAGGTGATCGAAGGCCACTGCCGCTAGTTTACTTAATATATCCGCCTTCTGATTTTGGGCCCTCGGAATGTTGCGAATTTTAAAGTTTTGGAAGCCGGATATGTACTTCCTTGCTTGGGCCGTGAATTCCCCATTGATCTGACTGGCCACAAGTTTTGAGTCCACTCGCACGCTTAAAACCTTGATTTTGAGTTTTCTTGCGATCCTTAGGCCGGCTAGCAGGGCCTCATACTCTGCCTCGTTGTTGGTGCTGGGAAAGTTTAGCCGCAGGGCGTAGGTCAGTTCTACCTTTTCTGGGCTGATGAGAACTAAACCTGCTCCGGATCCCTTGTTATTTGAGGCTCCGTCTATATATAACAACCATTCTCCTTCCTCCACTTCCATAACGTTCGGACTTGGCTTACCTCTAGATTCCACCGGCACTTCTGTTAGGAAGTTCGCTAGCACTTGTCCCTTGACTGCGTTGCGAGGAGTATAAGTGATATTGTATGCCCCTAGCTCCACAACATATTTGGCTAACTTTCCCGAGGCTTCCGGTTTATTCGGTATTTGCTTGATGGGTTGATCAGTTATGACCCTGATGGGGTGAGCCTCGAAATACCTCCTCAGCCTTCTGGATGCGTGTAGCAGACACAAAGCCAACTTCTCTATAGGGGCGTAGTATCTCTCTGCTTCATGTAGTGTCCGGCTAACATAGTGCACCGGCAACTGTCTCCCATTTCTTTCTACCAGGAGCACCGCACTTACGGCTCCTGATGAGGCCGAGAGATATATGAACAGTTGTTCCTTCGCCTTCGGTGTGGATAAAGAAGGTAATTCGAGTATCAACCTCTTCATCTCTTGAAAAGCCGACTCGGCTTCCTTCGTCCATCGGTATTCGTCCTTGTTTTCTTTAGTGATGTTCTTTAGCATGTCGAAGAAAGGGAGAGCTCTTTCCGCCGACTTTGATAGGAATCTATTTAAAGCCGCAAGCTTCCCACTCAGACTTTGCATTTCTTTTAAGGTTTCCGGAGATTTCATCTCCATTATAGCCTTTGTTTTCCTTGGGTTGGCCCTTATTCCTTCCGATGTCACCATATAACCGAGGGATTTACCTTCCTCCATCCCGAAAGAACACTTTCTCGGGTTCAAAATCATGTTTATCTTCCTAAGGTTGTCAAAGGTTTCCGCGATGTCGGCGATCATTTCTCGTTCTGTTCGGCTTTTTATGACCATGTCGTCCACATATGCCTCCAAATTTCTCCCTATCTATGATTGAAAAGCGAAATCTACCAACCGTTGATAGGTTGCCCCAGCATTCTTTAGTCCGAAAGGCATTTTTGTATAGCAGTATGTTCCTCGGTCTGTGTAGAATGCAGTTTTTTCCTCATCGTCCCTGTTCATCTGGATTTGGTGATAACCCTTGCAGGCGTCAAGGAAGCACTTATATTTATACCCCATGACGGATTCAATCTTCCAGTCTATCTCCGGCAAAGGATAGTAATCCTTCGGGCATGAGGAGTTCAGATTTTTGAAGTCAATGCACATTCTCCAGCTACCGTCACATTTCTTAACCAACACAGGATTGGCTATCCATGTCGGGTACCGTACTGGCCGGACTATGCCAGCCTTGACCCATTCCTCCACTTCTTTGCTGATTACTTGGTTCTTTTCTCGCGAGAATATTCTCCTTTTTTGGGCCACCGGTGTGTCGGAGTTGTTCACGCAGAGAGAGTGCTGTATGAGGCGTCTTGGCACCCCGGTCATGTCTGCCGGCTCCCAGGCGAAAATATCTTTATTCTTCCTCAAGATCTCGATGAGTTGCCTCCTGCATTCTCGTGAGAACTTGGTTCATATGGTTACTCGTTGCTCTGGGTAGGCTGCGTTAACTAGGATGTCCTCCGTTTGTTCTTGGCCTTCTTGGGTTTCTTGATCCCAAGTTTCTATTTCCCTTTCGGAAGAGCAGCTTCTCCGGGGATCCTGCCCTTCCTCAAATCTCCTACATTCCATGACTACCGCCCTTTTGGCAATCAGAGTGGCTATCCCTCCCGGAGTGGGGAATTTCATCATCGCATGAATGGTAGAGGGTATGGCCCTTAATTCTTTGAGACCCGTTCGGCCCAGTATTATGTTGTAGGGAGAAGGCGATCTCACTACCATGAACGTCATCATCACCGTCCGGAAAAGACCATGATCCCCCATGCGGACCTCTAGTTCTATCTTCCCCATCGGCCGGATGACTTCGCCGGAAAATCCTACCAGCGGAGAACTAGTTTCTTGCAGCCGGGACTGAATGGAAGGACAAAAGTTCCTGAAGCAATGTTCGTACATGACTTGGACGGAGGCGCCTTCATCTACGAACACCCTCCTTACAAAATATCCTTCTATTTCGGCCTCTACGATTAACGGCTCGTCAGACAGGTCGTCTGTAGTTATCTGGGGGAAGGATATAGGGATATTCATCCAGCCTTCATCATAGAACCTGCCCTTTCTTTTACGGTCTTCCGAGTATTGGCGGACCATGTTGATCACTTTTCCTTTTCCATTGTGACCTCTCGGCCTTTCCCTTCCTTTTTGCTGGACATTCTTGACCAAGTGATCTAACTTCCCTGATTTAAGAGCCACCTCCAATTGCCTTTTTAAGTGATAACAGTCATTGGTGAGATGACCCCTTTGTCCATGATATTCGCAGAACCGATCCTCATTTTCTTTACTTGGCTTCCCTTGTAACGGGGGTGGTGGGGGTAAGTTTAAGTGGTGTTCGGTGAAAAGTATTTCTTTGGGTTGTTTGGTAAGGACGGAGAGCAGGACCCGATTACCATCCTGTTTGTTGAAGTCGTTACGCTTGAATTCATTTCGGGGTCGTGCTTCGGCTTTCGGAGAGACATAAGGGGAGAAGACTTCTCTGTGTCGAGAATCATTCCTTTCCCAAGGCCGTCGGTCGCCCCTCTTCCTGTCATTGAAGCCTCCCCTGAGGTTCCTATCTCTTGGGACCTGACTGCTCGGCTTCCGGGATAGGTCAGGGGTTTCTCCCCTTGGCAGCTCGGTGTTCTTATAAGCCTCTTCCGCCCGGATATAATCGTCCACCCTGGTCATCATTTCTTTTACGGATTTCGGGATTTGATCGCAAAACTTCTTGGACAGGTCAGGGCACCGATGAGCACCCATGAATGCTGATATTTTCATGAGCTCTGGGACTCCCGGTATCCGGCTGGCTTCATCGGTCCATCGTTCTTTGAATATTGGTAGTGTTTTATTTGCCTGCATGACAATCCGGGTGATCTCTGTGGGATCCTTCAGGTTCTTTTGTCGCAGAGCAAATCTCGTAGTGAATTGTTCTCTCAGTTCGTCCCAACTGTCGATGCTCCCTCGTTCCAAATTGCTGAACCACCCTTGCGCTGCTCCATCCATAGTCTGTTGGAACATCCGGCACCACACAGGCATCAGCCATTCTCCTTGGTTTGCTGCTCCAACGAAGTGGTTGACGTGATCATCGGGATCAACCGAACCATCATACAGCTTCAAGTTAGCAGGCATGATGCATTTGGGACCAGAGAACTCCACTATCCTCCTTGTAAAGGGTGACCGGGCCAATTCCTTATGTGGCTTGCTGAGGTCATCTTTAGGGTTTGGTGCAGCGTCTTCTTCTTGCTCGTCTTCGTCTGTGAAAGCGAGTCGAACCGGCTGGACGACACCGGCCCTCGTTGCGTTGTACTTTCTAAAGAGGGCCTGTAAGGATGTCATCTGGGCTTGTATTTGTTCCGGCATTCCGGAGGTTTCAGTGTTGAAGACCCCGCTCCCGCCTATATGTTCCGGCGGGGAGGTAGGTTCTGGGGGAGGACGTAACTCCGGACCTGTCATTTGGTTCTTTGGTAGAATGAATTAGGGTCCCACGGAAGGCGCCAATTTGTTGAAGCAAATTCCCGCTATCCGGTTAGGCTGGAGAACCCTGCTTCAATCAACGATGCCGGAGGGAAAGAGTCTTCCTTCCTGCACAATAAGCAACACGCGTTAGCCTCGCCCTGGATGATGTCCAGGACCAAGCTCCGGCGTGAAAGTAAGCTGGAGTGTAAAGATGGCAATAAATGCAGTGGTTAATGTATGTGTGTGTATTTATATCTCTGGAATCATTAAATGTGTTGGGGTATTTATACTACCCCAACTATGTACCTTCGTCACTGTAGATATACTGTTCGTGCAGACCTATATTACCTGTTTGCAAGCCTATAGCCACCCTAGTTGGTAGGCCACGTGGTAAGAATCCCTTAAAAACTGGATACTGTCGTTTGTCGTCCGGACGGTTTAGACAATGTCGTCCGGCCATTGATGATGCCGGACTGCATGTCTTCCGGACACATACGCCAACAGGAGTGTAGGTTGTCAAGGTTACATTACCTTGAAAATTCTTAGGCGAAAATTCAAGAGCTAGCTGAACATGTTCCCAAATGTCATATTCCCCTTACAATGACTGTCCACTTTTCTGCAGGTATGAACTCAAAGGAGATGAGGAAGAACAAATTGCACGCCTAGCTGAGGATGCTGATATATACAGTAAGCTGGCTCGCTCATTGGCCCCTGAGATCTTTGGACATGAAAATATTAAGAAAGCTCTTCTACTTCTATTAGTGGGTGCTCCTCTTAGGAAACTGAAAGATAGAATGAAGGTAATGTGTCACAGAAAGTCATGTTTAGACTCGTAATTTTTATATATGAACTAAAAGTTGGATTTATTAATTTCTCATACATGAGCAGTACTGATATTTATATGTATGTCATTTTAATGTGGTATACTGCTTGTGCTAATTCAGAGTAGAGGGGATCTACACATATGTACTTTGATGGGTGATCCTGGAGTTACAAAAAGTCAGCTTCTTAAGTACATCATTAATGGTTGCACCAAGGGGTGTATATACCACTGGGAAAGGAAGCAGTGGAGTTGGTCTTACGGCCGCTGTTCAGAAGGATCCTATGACAAACGAGGTGGTCCTTGAAGGGGAGCATTGGTGAGTCATATTCTTTTTACTAGCAAACTCTGTATCTATTAGTGTATACATGGCCAGATATTGTTAGTCCTTTAGTTTTTAAAGTTTTTTGTTTGTCTTTCATTAGGTGCTAGCAGATATGGGAATATGTGCAATTGATGAGTTCGATAAGATGGACGACTAAGATAGGACTGCCATACATGAAGACAGTTAGCATTGCCAAGGCTGGGATCACAACTTCATTGAATACGCACTTATTATATGTGGAGTAGCTAATTTATCTTTCCTGACACTTTTTTATACTTTTCCTGACACTTTTTGTCTCAGCAAACACCTTTTTTCTTGTAGTGACGTGTGGTAAGACCCGACCTGGATTATGCCTATTTTTAATTACAGCAAGTTGTACATAAGCAACGTCCCTGGAGGACACCAAAAGCTCTTTCGATGTCTTTTCGAGCGCTTTCTTGTTTCGCTTTGAATGCGGCATTTTTTGGATTAGTTGCAACTGTAAATGACTTGACGAAAGATGCCCACTCCGGGTAGATTCCGTCAGCTAGATAATACCCTTGCTTAAATTTACACCCATAAACTTGAAACTCAACCTCAGGGGCGATGTCATCAAGCAAGTCGTCGAATAACGGAGAATTATTTAAAACCGTTAGATCGTTATTCGCACCCGCTACCCCAAAAAAAGTATGCCAAATCCACAAATCGTATGAAGCAACAGCCTCAAGCATTATAGTGGGATATTTTTTATCACCTCTATGAAATTGGCCTTGCCATTCTTTAGGACAGTTTCTCCATTCCCAGTGCATACAATCGATGCTCCCCAACATTCCCGGAAGCCCATGAACAGTTTTATGTGCATAGTATAAGTTACGAATGTCATCCTCATCTGGTTTTCTTAAAAACTCCTTAATAAATAGTTGGATTATGCACATAAGAAAAAAATCTAGGCAATCGCGTGCACAGTGTTCACCTATTTGTAAATACTCATCTAATGCATCAACTGATATCCCGTAAGCCAATTGGCGTAGGGCATATGTGCATTTCATAAGCACACTAAAACTCATTACACCCCTAGCATCGGGTCGCATTCTAAAGAAATCAAAATGATTAGGAAGAGGATGATGAGTTTCAATATATGTTTCAATACCTTGCACTATTTGTAGAAATAGACGACGGCTCATACGAGATCGACGTCTAAATTGAGCGTCCGAATATTTTGGGTTGTCGCCAAAATAGTCAGCAACAAGACGTGCTTCAGCAACTTCACGTTCACGAGGGACATATTGACGACGCTTTGAAGGACCGGGTGCTTGTTCCTGCAACGTTTGCTTCGCCTCGAACTCTTGAATAAATATTTCTAAGTCCGTTAACTCTTCAATATCACTATCGCCGGAATAAGATGATTGACTATCGTAATTCATGTTTTCAGCAAGTTTGAATGGATATGTTTTGATTGAATATGAAAAACTTGTATGAAATGTTATGTATTTATAGAGTGGGTGGTAGGTTTTTTTCAAAAAAAAAAAAAAAAAAAAAAAAAAAAAAAAAAAAAAAAAACGTTTTTAAACGTTGGGCAACGAATATATGAAATATTTAATCAATGCATGTCAGTAGCTTCATTCGTCGTCCCGACGATTTTGGATCTCACGGCGAGCCACGACGGGCGACGCCGGTGTGGCGGCGAGCCACGGCGAGACGCCACGTCGGCCACGGCGAGCCACGAAATCCCCCACACCGTCCACTCTTAGACTCATTTTCAATGTGTATATGTCTATTTTTAAGTCATTACGTTTTTTATTTTGGACGTATGGAAATTTCTGATGTTTTGAAATCATTTTTGGGACATTTCCTTAAAATACACATGAATTCTACTGATTTTTTGACTAATAATATACATATATAAAACCGGTCGGATGCTAATCGGTCTAAAATGCTTCCCGTGATTATCCTTGGATTATATTGAGAAAATATTATATTTCACATGGTCATCTTATACTACTATTTTGGAGTCATGTGAATTGTTTTTCTAATCAATCAAACATTTCTTGCTTCAACTTGCGTTTATTTTTCTGTTTTAAAATTAACATATTAGCAAGTTTTATAAAGAAAAGAAATTCATGCCGGCCGGTATCAAATTCGGACTTTTTTTCTGGAAGCTAGGTAAATTCTGAAAAATTTGAATAAGATATGAAAAACTAAACTCAAATTAATTTTAACGTTTAATGCCTAACTAATTTTTTGCTTGAAGCATTGAACTGGCATACTAATATCCATCAATCACATGAGTATGAATTACGTAAGATTATCGAAAGCACCAACCTTTTCTTTTCGATTCAGCACTCCCAACAACATTGCGGCATGCACCCTTAGCCGCTGAAACAACACACACTCTTTTTTCTTTGGCGCACAAGTCTTATGGAAACCAATATAAGCCGCCATTCTAGGCATACCTAGGTACAACCCAAAGGAAAAAATTCAAAAAAAAGGTGATACACTAAAAATCCTTTTCAAATCAAGGACTTAGATCCAAATAAAATAACCCAAAGCATTGACAATACCCAATCGGCCAATATGAACCGGGAAAAGTTCAAATTATTCATATTGTTCAACAAACAAAACAAATGTATGAGATTAATAATTAGTAATGTCTATGAAATTATTAAATCTAAATCATGATTGAAATTATATTACATAAATTAAGTTTTTTGAGGTTATTTTGTTAAGGGCAAAAGTCAAAGAAACGTAAAATATTTTCTCAAGAGTACAAAAGTAGGTAATAGAATGTCATATATATTGAATTGTGTAAATCTCCTTGCCAGTTTTCATTAATCATCCAAACATATATAGTACAAGATGTCGTAATACACAATACACCCTAATGGGCCTAGCAAATAACAATAAACATAATACATGGGCTTGAATATACTAATCGGCTAATACACCCTCGCAGTTTGAGCAGGAGGGCGTCGAACGCTCAAACTGGATCGAAAGTCAACAAAGCAGCATGCAAGCCCTTAGTGAAAATGTCAGCATACTGAAACCGAGACAGGACATGAAGAACACGAACTTGACCAAAAGCAACGTAGTGACGTACAAAATGCATGTCAATCTCAATATGTTTTGTGCGTTGAAGTTGCACAGGAATCGTCGATAAGTGCGTTGAAGTTGCACAGGAATCGTCGATAAGTAGACTGCATTGACATTATCACAATAAACAATAGTGGCTGTAGACAAAGGAGTATTAAGCTAACGCAGTAGGTTACGTATCCAAGCAGTCTCAGCCACAACATTGGCAACATCGCGATATTCGGCCTCAACACTGCACCGAGACAACTTAGCCTGACGTTTAGCAGACCACGACATTAGATTATCCCCAAGGAAAACACAACAACCAGATGTAGACCGGTGTGTGATCGGGCAACCTGCCCAATCAGCATCGGTTTAAGCAACAAGTTGTGTAGTAGATGATGCATGCAGCTGCAAACCATGATCAAAAGTGCCTCGAATATAGCATATAATCCATTTCAAAGCATGAAAATGTGTTTCACGTGGGTCATACATATACAAACAGACATGTTGAACCGCATAAGAAATATCTGGGCGTGTGAAAGTAAGATACTGATGAGCACCAGCAAGGCTCCGATATAAAGTAGGATCAGAAAATAGGTCACCATCGTGTCCAAGTTTGGACTCGGTATCAACTGGAGTGCGACATGGATTACACTTGGTCATATGAGCTCTCTCTAGAAGTTCCGTAGCAAACATAGATTGCGACAAAAACATACCAGAAGCTGTACGGGTAGTAGAAACACCAAGAAAATAGTTGAGAGACCCAAGATCTGTCATATCAAAATTACGATGAAGGGCAGTGATAATATGCTGTAAAAATGTAGAAGAAGAAGCATTCAAGATAATATCATCCACATAGAGTAACAACTAGGCCGTGTCAGAACCGCGATGACACACAAATAGTAACGCATCAGTTTTTGCTATGCTGAAAACCAATGCTAGTACAAACCACTGAAACCAAGCTCGAGGAGCTTGCTTAAGCCCATATAAGAGCGCTGTAAATGACACACATAATCTGGGTGAGAGGGATCGACAAACCCAGGCGGCTGATGCATATAAACTGTCTCCGACAAATGACCATGAAGAAAAGCATTCTTCACATCCAGCTAATGAATAGGCCATGTACGAGAAACTGCTAGACTCAGAATAGTGCAGATAGTCGTTGGTTTAACAACTGGACTAAACGTTTCATCAAAATCAACCCCTACTGCTGACTGCGATTATTGGCAACAAATCGCGCCTTATACCTGCTTAAAGTACCATCTGCATGAAACTTATGCCTGAAAAGCCACATAGAATGAACAATATTCACATTAGCTGGACGGGGCACAAGTACGCACGCACCGTTAGTAATTAAAGCATGATATTCATCTACCATAGCTTGTTTCCAGTGAGGGTCATGAGAGGCATGAACATGAGACCGAGGAAGAGGTGAAATGGTGGTGACGTGACAATTCATTCGCGCAAGAGGTTTAGATATGTCGGCCTTAGCATGAGAGACCATTGGATGCGTGTTACTGGTTTGATTTGCGGCAGTAGTGGATGTTGGTATGGACTGTTGTGGTATAGTGGGTGGTGGTTTGAGTTGTTGTTGATGGGTAGCGGGTGGTGGACTATTCTGGGTTTGCGTATGGGTAAGGGATGGTGCGGGGTTGGGCTGCGGGGTGAAAGGAGGTTGGGTCTGATGGTGACGGGCTGAAGGGGGAGGCGTAGCAGGCTGAGGAGTGTGAATGGGCTGCATAGGCAAATTGGATAGGGTGGGCGGTGGTAAATTGAGCCCATCAGTATTTGATGGACTAGGGGAGTCTGGCTGTGAAGCGGATGGGATGGGGCCCGATTGAGTAAGAAACTCATAAGCAGGTGATGGATATTTGTGGAACGAAGCATAGGGAAACACATCCTCATCAAACCTAATATGTTGGGAAATGATTATTTTATGTGAGGACAAGTCTAGGCATCGATACCCACGGTGGTTATTAGGATATCCGAGAAACATGCACGGAGTGGAGCGAGGCTCAAGTTCATAGGTAACATGAAGATAGGGATAGCATAAACACCCGAAAACACGTAAGTCATCATAAGAGGGTGGTTTATTATAAATTTGGTGAAAGGTATCTCGTTTTGGATTGCCGTGGAAGGAAGGATATTTAAAAGGTATGCCGCTATGTTGAGAGCCTCAACCCAAAAGGAGGGTGGTAGGTGTGCTTGAAATAGTAATGTGCGTATAAGGTTGTTTAAATTGCGTAACAAACGCTCCGACTTGCTATTTTGTTGTGAGATTCTGGGGCAAGAGAAGCAAAATTAGATGCCATTTTTACGGAAAAGATCATGAAACCGAGCATTGTCGTATTCACCCCATGGTCACATTGTAAGGCCTTAATATCTACACCAAATTGTTGAACGACATAAGCACGAAAAGAAACAAATATATCATACATATCGAATTTTTTATGCAAAGGAAACACCCAAACAAAATGGGAAAAATGATCCAAAAATATCGCATAATATTTAATACCACTTTCACTTGGAATAGGTGATGTCCACAAATCCAAGTGAATAATCTAAAAAATAGAAGTAACATACGACTCTGAACTGTAAAAAGGAAGCTTAGTTTGTTTTCCTAATTGAAAAGCATGATATAAAGCGGACGACTTTGTCTTATTACAGGAAATAAAATTACGAGACTCCAAACGACGAAGGACATCTTCACCAGGATGGCCAAGCCGTCTGTGCCACGTAGTAAGACTGAATGAAAGCTATGCAAAAGGAGAATGCATGGATGACGGTTGCGTAACCGGGTAGAGATCACCCGTGCTATCACAACGGAGAAGTATTCTTTGTGTCTGGTAATCCTTCTCAAAAAAACCATAGGCGTCAAATTCAACAGACACATCATTATCACGAGTAAATTTATGAATAGATATCAAGTTTTTAATGATATGAGGCGTGCCAAGTATGTGATTTAGGTAAAGTGGTTTAGTTGGTGTGGGTAAGAAGCTATGGCCCGTGTTGGTTACCATATGGAATGGCCGTTACCAACGTAAACAGATGGATAAATGGAAGTATTACTAACGGAAGTTAGAATACATGGGTTGTATGCCAAGTGAGATGAGGCACCAGTGTCTATATTCCAAGCGGGATCTAGAAGTGACATAGGCTGAAAAGTGTTGGGAAGCACAATAGCCTGCATTGGAACATGGTTAAATATGCAAAATCTCCTGGAACAGCGGGTTGCATAGACTAAAGGAGCTGGGCCGAGCCATTAGTGAAAGCATAATGGGCCTGGGGCATGTTAAAAACCGGATATGGAAGCTGGGCTTCAGGAGCAGTGGGCTGCGTATGGGCCACAGATGCCTGTTGGGCCTGTGGCATTGATGCTGGACAGGAGACGGGCTGAGTTGGGCTTCCAGGAGATGGTAACCCAAAACCAAAGGGTAGGGAGCCATAGCTAGTGTGCATGGCATATGGATTAAGGTGCATACCTGTTAATCCAAAAAATGAGTATGGCATAGGAGGTATTCCAGGTTGCGGTGTGGTAAGTGGCGGATGAAAGGATGTACGCGTTTGAGATGGTTGAGTTCCACGAGAGGAAGTCGACCCATTCTGGCGAGTGGTAGAGGCTGCATTAGGGTTAGAACGATGCCGCGTATCGTTATGTCCATGAAGAAATTTACAAAGTGAACCATACGTACAAGATCCACGTTGAAAATTACGGCAAAGTTCTAGTTGCGAGGGTGACCCGACTTTAGGCTCGGTAGGGGTTGTGGCAACCAAATCAGTTGGGGAGCCGGTAGAGATGTGGGTTGATGAGAGAGCATTAGTGAGGTGTTTCATGTCATATTCCTCCAAGAGTACCATAGACCGAACCTTATCAAACTTGGGAAGCTTGTCCCTATGTCGTATTATGCGCGCGATATCCGGGAACTTAGCGCGAAGTCCATTGATGTCATAGGTTACGAGACTAGAATCACTAACCGGGGAATCAAGGTTAGCAAGACAATCCGTCTTGGAGTTCAGTTCTTGAAAAAATTCATTAACAGATAAATTACCAATCACCATATTGCGGATCTCATTGTCAAGTTAAATTATATGGGCCGCCTTGTTGTCAAGAAAAAGGTCTTTAAGCTTGGTCCATACATCATGAGTCGTAGCAGTGTCATCAATAACCATATCCCCTAACATATTGGTGATAGTGGATGACATCCACATGACAACGAGAGAATCATTGGTATCATGAAACGGGTCGAGTTGGGTTGATGTTGTGGCAGTCGGTTTTTCAAGATGATGATAGACATCGTATGTTTTGCAAAAATGCTTGAAAAGATTACTCCAAGAGGTATAGTTTAGTTTGTCTAGATCAAGGGGTGAGGGGATACACGCCTTGATTCTAGCGATTGAATAAGCTTTATCAATCGGTTGCTTGGGTGGTGGGGCGGCGCCAGTCATGATGTTATGACTATGATTTGCAGAGTGAAGGAAATAAATAAAGATTCAGTAGAAGGCATAAAAAAAATTAGTGTTAGAGAAGGGTAGGATCAAGGCTGTGATACCATATTGAATTGTGTAAATCCCCTTGCCGGTTTTCATTAATCATCCAAACATATATATTACAAGATGTCGTAATACACAATACACCCTAATGGGCCTAGCAAATAACAATAAACATAATACATGGGCTTGAATATACTAATCGGCTAATAATATATACCATTCCACACAATATACATTCAATTTTCGAAATTTAACACTAATTTTTTAAGTAATTTGACAAAAATACCTTGTATTCTAACTTCTATATCTTTATCTTCCTTATATTTAAATTAGATTCCAATGACCAACCACCGCCTACAAACTCAGATTCGACCAACCGTCGTCTCCAAACCCAAATTCCAGTCACAAACTATAATTTTTTTAATTTTACAAAATCAACTATAAACTTATAAAGTAAATTGAAAAAATGTCTCCTCAACAACCGAATAAAGTCAATAAACTATGGTCTGCAAAGATTTAAAAACAACCAAAGATTAGTCAAATTTGGTTTTTCATTTAATGCATGGCCAGATTTGGGGGTGTGCAAAGTGACCAACTGCATAGGACCCAAAATCCAAGAGGGGCCCCATAATTGTCTAGCCTGTATGTAGTGTATATCAAGCCCAGTAGCAATGAAGGTCCAGTACCCTGTTTTTTTGTTTGGCAGTTGCAAAACATCTATATATTAAAAAATTTACACAAATTTTGCATTCTAATCGTCTAAAGGGTTAACCCTTCGAGACTCGATAATCGTCTTCATCATTCAAACGATTTCAACAGGTACAAATCTAGCCCTTGTTTCTTTAGTGTAATCCCCTTATTAGTTTTTACTTTAATAGCTTTTAAACTACAATTATTGTGATTCGGAACCTGATGGGGATAGATAATTTACAACATCTTTAGTTTAACTCTCCTTCAACATCAGGTACAACATCTTTAGTTTTAGTCTATAGTTGTTGTGACTGGGAACCACTGAACCGAGCTAATTTTAATTCATGTTTAAGTTATTGTGCGTGTATTCCATGTAGGCCTGTAAAGTTTGAATAAATCAGAATCACCGGAAGGATTTTATGCTTGACACAATGATATATCATTCACTTAGTCATTATAATAAAAATCATCATATACTTTTAAGTTTTTGTAAGAATATATGAATTTATTTTGCATTAGCTTAAAATTCTGGGTTTAAGGAGGGCCCCTTTTGCGACAGTGGCACAGAGCCCCCAAAATCCATGGGCCGACCCTGGTTTAATGGGTCCCTTCGGCAATGTCGTTTCAAGACACAATAATTCAAACAATGTGTGTAGACCTTCATTTTACGCATCAACAATATTCTTTTAACCAGACAATTTATACACCGGTTTATACAAGGCATGTCAAAACTCGAAAGCATTGTGAAAGACAAAAGAAGAGATTTATCAGGAATATTCTGATTAACATTTAATGTATGTTCAGTTCGTAGTACGTGAATGAAGGAATGTACTGAAACTGTAATGTACTCTTTCAAATTTGGATTTAAAAACAACCAAACAACATTGATAATGATACATATATGGGTTTTTTTTAAGTTTGATTTGGGTTTTAGTTGAGTTTCTAGTCGGAGATGGTTGTTGGTAGCCGGAAAAGGTCACCGGAATATGGGGCAGATATTGAGAAAGATGAAGATTAATAACATAAGGGTATTTTTGTCAAATCACTTGAAAGGGTAGTCAATTCACTTAAAAGTTAGTGTTAATAGTCGAAATTTAAATGTATATTCACTATATTGTGGAATGGTATACGTGACACTTTAGTACTTACATTTGTACTCTTGAAAAAGTACATTACGTTTTATTAACCTTTGCCCTTCTTTTTATCTAAAGACACTTTGCTAAATAATACCCCCTCTGTTGTTAGACCTGTTAAAAGCTTATCCTTCATTAGTTTACGCCTTCCTTCGGGATTATTAACATTATCACTAATCACACTAGTAGGGATGGGAAAAAAAACACGAACGCGATAGGAAGCCCAAAACCCTAACATTTTTGGGTTAGGCGGATCAAGCTAATCGAACTACAGGGCAAGCATCCGGGTCGAATATGAATGGAAACCGCCTAGATGTGAGAAATGTCGGGTATTTGGACATACTTTGCTGGATTGTCCTAAGGTTGTGATTCTGACTGCTCAACCTCATGTGAACGTAAGTGATGGTTTTCAGACTGTTAACAAAAAGAAGAAGGGACAACAAGGTGGGCCGAATCCGGGTCGAGGAGGTTCTACTAAATCTGTGGTGGGCAAGCATTTTGAATATCGGCCCAAAAAGCCTCCTCCTGAACCCAAGAAAGTAAATGTCAGTAAGAAGATGGCTTCTGATGTGGCTAGTACGAGTGGAACCAGGATCACTACATCTAATCAGTTTGATGCTCTTAATATGGACGATACCGATGTGGATACTGGTCGTACAATGGAGGTTAATGAGGATGAGTTGACTAAGACTGATTATACATCACATGTACCGCTTGTGAGTGATTCAATGGAAACAATGGATGTTGGTTCTACGCCCATAGTTGAGAAAATTGGTAAGCTTGAAAAGCTAATTATTGATGGGAAAGCTACTCTTGTGGATGATGATGGTCAACCTATTCCGTCTACCTCTTCTACTAAGAGAGTTAACCCTTTTTCTAATGTGGGAGAGATTGAGGTGTCTGATTCTGAAGATGAGGTTATTGCTAACCCATTTGATGAGTCTGCTAATATATTTGGTGGTGGCCAAGAGTTTGAAGATGAGTATGATGACTATGACTTCGATAACTATGCGAAACAGGTTCGTGATCTACCAGGGAATTTGGATGCCTTTAATGCCATGTATGGCACAAACTTTTAAGGTCCTAGGAAGTAATTTTATTTCGTTGTGTCATATGTTATCATTTGAGTAGTGGTTTGTTTTCTTGTTTTGAAACTAGGAAGTATCTTGTTATGTAAGCTTTATGCCTATGTAACGGGTTGAGATATGGGATTTCACTCATATCCATTGTACTTAAACGTTTATTTGGTTAATATATTTACCAAGGTGCAGGATTACTCCCCTTTACCAAAAAAAAAAAACTACAGGGCGATTTTAGGTCCTTAACGAGGAATTTTATCGGGTTTAGGGCGGGGCGGGGCAGGGAACAACAACCCTGCCCCACTACAAAACATATATAACTACATAGACACATATCTATCTACGTATAATGTTATGTTATTAT
The DNA here is from genome assembly GCA_019973895.1 of Chrysanthemum seticuspe. Taxonomy (NCBI): domain Eukaryota; kingdom Viridiplantae; phylum Streptophyta; class Magnoliopsida; order Asterales; family Asteraceae; genus Chrysanthemum; species Chrysanthemum seticuspe. The sequence goes on along the minus strand of BPTQ01000001.1, from coordinate 315,370,383 downwards.
TTACTTAAGAAAATGTTCATTACCTATAGTTACTTTTTATCATTATAAAATTGCATCTTATTATAATCAAAGCTTGTTTATGTCATACTATTCTAAATAGGTTGTGATTTGTAACGCGAGTAGCTCATTGTTATTTATGATTAGTACACTTATTGAACTACTATTAATGGGTTTCTGATTCTGCATGTTATTGCATAAAATCATATAATTAATAAGTGTAAATAATAATAATAATAATAATAATAATAATAATAATAATAATAATAATAATAATAATAATAATAATAATAATAATATTGCTGCCCCCAAACTCATGAAGAAATTGGCAGATTTATATTTCACTCGTGTCGCCAAAGAGGCTGAATCCACTTTCAGCTTATCTGCTAGACAGATGGCCCTTTGGAGATCGCAAATGGAAGACCATACTTCAGACTGGCTCAGAGTAGTCCCGATAGTTGGGTTGGGGCAGACTATGAATGCTAAAACCTACCGGTGTGTTTTATGCTATCGTCTAGGGGTCCCCCTCTTCTCCACTCAGGTGCCGTGCTCTGCTTGTTGCAAGGTTTTTACGGGTGATATCTATAGGGATCATGTTGTATCATGCTCAGGTATTATTGGTATTAAACATCGACATAATCTGGTGCGTGATACTCTCGCTGATATCTGCTCCCGGGTAGGAGTTTCGGCTCGTAAAGAAGTTGATATCGGGCTCTGCGGAGAGAGGGACAAACACCTACGCCCAGCTGACTTGTTACTTTACTCATGGGAGAGAGGCCTTGATGTGTGTGTTGATCTTACTGGGTCATCGCCCTTGACGCAAACTGGTATGGTTAACTTTGTGGCAGGGCGGGCTGTGAATGAAGCTGCACAGCGCAAACGTGTCAAGTACGAAACTAAATGCGCTGATATTGGATATGGGTTCACCCCCTTCTCTTTCTCTTCCTTTGGTGAACTCGAGAAGGAGGCAGTGACCCTGTTGAAGCGAATCCGAAAGTACTCGATCACTCAAGAAATTGGCGCGCGTGGTGCTAACTATATTTTTAGTAGGGTTTGTTTTGCTATTGCTAGAGGAGTGGGGGCCCAGTTAGTTTCTCGGCTCCCCACTAATTTCTTGTAATTCCCTATGATTTTCTAATGAAGTGATGTTTTATAAAAAAAATAAATAATAATATAATAATAATAATAATAATAATAATAATAATAATAATAATAATAATAATATTAATAATAATAAGGGAATGACATGAACCAGTGGAGTATCGTGCCTAAAGAAGAAAACCCGATAAGATCTCCTACAGAAAGATCCGGGAAAGCATCTCGTCCCAATGGAACGCCTCAATAAAAAGATCCTCAATGGGTATTGGGGCGGGTTCAGGGATGAATTTTATAAATGGGAAATGAGGATGGTCACCCCGCTCAAAACCCGCCCCAGTATCATTCTTACATACCATGCATATGTGTTACACTTTCTGGATATGATAGCTCACCTGATTGTATTATTCTTCAAAGTCAAACTTTGATTTAAGTAGAGACACAAACAATGCAGAACTAAATATCCATAGCTCTATCAGCAAACCCAAAACTTACCACATAAACATAAACGTACATACTCACACATTTCTAAAACAATGTCTTTTCCAGAAGTAAATCTTCAAAAAATTTTGATTCCGTGGAGGAGATCAAGAGCACTACCCAAACTTTTAATTCCAAGATTGAGCTTGGATATTGTGTCTTCAGAGGGCTCTTTAAGCGCTGGCGAAACCACAATGTTTTCGTTCTCTCACACGGTGATAAGCACTCATAGTGTACCTGGAGTGAGTTTAGAGATGAACTTGAAATACTATCCATGTTCCACCATAATGTGATGAAGCTGACGAGACGATTCTGGTTTACAAAGATGTTAACAATAGAAAGCTTGGTCAATATATTCAGAACGAAACAAGAATTAATAATAATAATAATAATAATAATAATAATAATAATAAATAAATATCCATCCTTTCGTACTGTGGGCGAATATGGCGAATCCTCCTTCGTCTTTTCTTCTTGATCCTACTTAACCTATCCATCCTTTCATCATTAATTTAATCAACTCCATTTGTTGGTTAGTGGTTATATTATCATTCACTGAATATCTTATTCATCTCCTTTTGGGTTTTTTTTTTTTTTTTTTTTTTTTTTTTTTAGCGTAATTCATATCTATTAGCTTGCTGTTGTGGGGTTTCTTTTGTCTTGATTCATTGAATATCTTATTCATTAATCAACTCCATTTGTTGGTTGTGGATTTTATTGGTCGTACATTAAAATAGTGTTCTATTTTTTTTAGCGTAATTCATTTCATTTTGCTGTTGTGGGGATTCTTTTGTGTTGATTGGCTACTGTTGTGGGGATTCTTTGTTCGTTGGTTTGTGGGTTGTTTGTTGGGGGCTTCTTGGTTAGGTGCTGCTGTTTGGGATTGCACCTTGAGTGTCCACTTTAGTGCTTTGTTGGTTGAGATTTGTTTTACAAGGTTGTTTTGGTGATTGCGGTGTTGGTGGTTTTTCCATGCCTGCGGTAAGATTTCACTGTCCATTCGTTGGTCTTAGTGGATGTCGGGATGGTGGCGGAAACGGGCTCACTAAAACTTCTTTGTTCACACATCTCCGTGACCGGCACTTTTGTGGTGATGCTCAAGATACCACTAGGTGTTCTCTTTTGTCGGACCTGGCTATTTTTGATAGGGCTGAGATTACTCTTAAGCGTATGGGTTTGTGGTTGTGTGGGGTTTGTTTCAAGACGCATACCTTCCGAAATAAGTGCCGTCATGGTTCAGGGTCTGATTTTGTGTCTCCTCCTGATTGTGGTGATGGTGTCGTTCGGTTCGTGTTGTATGATCTCATCAAACCACACGTTCCCTCTCATGTTGCCCTAGTTGAAGATTTGGTTTTGGACGAGGTTAGTGGTTTCGATTTAACTCTTCTTGATACTTCATTTTCTAGGGGGTTGCGGACTATCAAATCAATCCCTCCCAAATGTCGGTTGGAATTTTCTCGTGTTCTGAAAGGAGCCCTTGATAAGATGATATGTACGCCTGATGACATTGCTTGTTGGGTTGGTTTGTTAGTCTTGCCTTTATGTCTCCTTAAAACTTTTGGTCCGAGGAGTAATCAAGAGTGTAGGTCTGCCACTAAGCGTCAACGCCAGAAATAATATATTATTAATGCCATTCGTGCATGGGGTTCACCTGGTGGTAGTTTTCAGATTGTGCGCGAGGTTTTAGCCGAATCCCCCCCTTTATGGTCTAATGTTGATGATGATAGCTTGGATTTGGGTGACCGTAATGTCAAGCAATGCAAGAGGAAGATCTGTGATGGTCATTATACTGCTGCTGTTAGAGTTCTCTCGTCTTCAGGTATTGCACCTTATGATGATTCTACTCTTGAGGATTTAAAAGTTAAACACCCCTTCCAGTCAGCTCCTGTTATGCCTGATATACCCATTGATCATCATCACCTTGCTGCATCTCCTGCCTTGGTCCTTGATATGATTAAGAGTTTCCCTCGGGGTACTTCTTGTGGGCGGGATGGGTTGCGTGCTCAACACCTTTTGGATTGTTTAAATGGTGCAGCTGTTGCTATTTCCGATGAGTTGGTCGTTTCTATCACCCAAGTGGTGAACCTTTTTCTTGCTGGTAAATGCCCGAGGGTGTTGGGTGAGTACATTGCTAGTGCTCCTCTCACACCCTTAGTCAAGCCAGGAGGAGGTATCCGTCCAATTGCCGTTGGAACTGTTTGGAGGTGGTTAGTTTCCAAGGTTTGTGCTTCCATGATTGGCCATTCTTCGGGTGGTTATTTAAATGATTTACAATTCGGTGTTGGGGTTTCGGGGGGAGGGGAGGCTATTCTTCATGCAGTGAATCGTTTGATTGAGGATCAGGGGTGTGACGTTGGTCATTCCATGTTGTTGGTTGATTTTAAGAACGCTTTCAACATGGTTGATCGGGCGGTTATGTTACGTGAGGTTCGGCTTCATTTTTCGGTTATGTCGCGTTGGGTGGAGTTCTGTTACTCCAATCCTGCCAGGTTATATTATGGTGAGCCTACACTTTGGTCTCATCAAGGTGTGCAACAAGGTGATCCGCTTGGGCCTCTTCTTTTTGCTTTAGTGTTACATCCCCTGGCTTGTAAGATTAGAGACTCTTTTAACCTTTCCTTTCATGCTTGGTATCTGGATGACGGCACTATTATTGGTGATACTTTGGTGGTGGGAAAGGTTTTAGAGCTGATTATGATGGATGGACCTAGTCGAGGCTTACACCTCAATGTTGATAAAACTGAGGTTTTTTGGCCAAAGGAGGACCCAAGGAGCAGACTGGCAGGTGTTTTTCCCCCCAATATTTCTCGTCCTTTACACGGTGTTAAATTATTGGGCGGGCCGGTTAGTGTGGATTTTGAGTTTGGTTGTAAGCTTGCTCTGAAAAGGGTTGCTAAAACTATTGAACTTATGGATGCTGTTGCTAAACTTAATGACCCCCAATGTGAGCTGTTGTTACTACGTGCATGTGCTGGTATTTCCAAGTTATATTTTTCTATGCGTACATGTTCTCCTCGGGTTTTTGAGTGTGCTCAGGTTTCTTTTGATGCGGCACTTCGTTCTTCTTTGGAGCATATTGTCACAGCTTCTGGGCCTGGTTTTGGTGACTGGCAATGGAGACTCGCCACCCTTCCCTTTGCTTTTGGGGGGCTTGGTGTCTATTCTGCAGGTGATGTCTTGAACTATGCTTTTCTTGCTTCGAGACTTCAATCTGTTAGTCTACAAACTAAGCTTCTCCATAGTGCTGGTATTGTAACTACTGGTCTTTCTTTCAATGATGCTCTGTGTACTTTTAATGCGAATATGGATATTGACCTTTTGAGTAACCCTAGCGAGGTTGCTGCCCCCAAACTCATGAAGAAATTGGCAGATATATATATTTCGCTCGGGTCACCCAAACTGTTGAATCTACATTCCATCTATCTCCTCGACAGATGGCCTTATGGAGCTCACTAAAAGAGGATCACATTTCAGATTGGCTTAGGGTGGCTCCTATATCTGGTTTGGGACAAACTATGAATGCCAGGACTTATCGTTGTGTGTTGTGTTATCGACTGGGTGTTCCCCTTTTCACTGTCCAGGTACCGTGCTCAGCATGCTCTAGGGTTTTTACTGGGGATATTTATGGGGATCATGCAGTTTCTTGTGCGGGTATTGTTGGCATTAAACATCGGCATAACATGGTACGTGATGTTCTTGTTGATATATGTTCTCGGTCCGGGATTTCTGTTCGTAAGGAGGTGGATATTGGGCTTTATAGAGATAGGGACAGATCCTTGCGTCCGGCGGATATATTGCTTTACTCTTGGGATGGTGGGCGTGATGTTTGTGTTGATCTCACAGGTTCGTCGCCTTTGACGCAATCGGGGTTGCTTGATTTTGTGTCGGGGCGTGCGGTTAGTGAGGCTTCACGACGTAAACGTGCCAAGTATGAGGCTAAATGCGCAGATATCGGATATGGTTTCCTCCCCTTTTCTTTTTCTTCTTTTGGAGAACTCGAGAAAGAGGCGGTAACCTTACTAAAGCGTATTAGACTTTTCTCCTTGACTCAAGACATTGGGGCTCGTGCTGCGGTTCATATTTTTAATCGCATTGGTTTTGCTATTGCTAGAGGAGTGGGGGCCCAGTTGGTTTCTCGGCTTCCCACTAATTTCTTGTAAATTCTTTAAGTTTTTAATGAAGTGATGTTTTATAATAATAATAATAATAATAATAATAATAATAATAATAATAATAATAATAATAATAATAATAATAATAATAATAATAATAATAATAATAATAAATAATAATAATAATAATAATAATAATAATAATAATAATAATAATAATAATAATAATAATAATAATAATAATAATAATAAAGAACTTGGTAGATATACATTTCACACGTGTCACCAAAATAGCCGAATCCACCTTTTGCTTATCTACTCGACAGATGGCTCTATGGAGATCGCAAAAAGAAGACCACACTTCTGACTCGCTTATGGTGGTTCCGATTTCTGTGTTGGGCCAGACCATGAATGCTAGAACTTACCGATGTGTGTTATGCTATCGATTAGGTGTCCCCCTTTTTTCTGCTCTGATGCCATGCTCAACTTGTTCAAAATTTTTGCATGAGACATCTATAGAGATCACGCGGTGTTCTGTGCTGGTATCATCGGTATTAAACACCGGCAAAATATGGTGCATGATACCCTTGTCGACATATGCTCTCGATCTGGGATCTCGGCTCGCAAAGAGGTTGACATTGGGCTTTGTGGTGATAGGACAAATCCTTACGTCCAGCTGATATGTTGCTCTACTCTTGGGATGATGGGCAGGATACATGTGTTGCTTTAACAGGATCGTCTCCTTTGACACAATTTAATATGGTTGATTTCGCATCGGGTCGTGTGGTGATCGAAGCAGCGCAACGTAAGCGGGGTAAGTATGAGGCTGAATGTGCGGACAGTGGATATAGGTTTCTCCCCTTCTCATTATCTTTCTTTGGAGAGCTTAAGAAGGATGCGATAGCCCTATTAAAGCGCATCTAAAGTTTCTCGTTGACTCAGGAGATTGGCGCACGTGCTGCTGATCATATTTTTAGTAGGATTAGCTTTGTTATTGCTAGAGGAGTGGGTGCTCAATTAGTTTCTTGTAAATCTTATGATTTCTCTAATGAAGTGATGTTTTATAAAATAATAATAATAATAATAATAATAATAATAATAATAATAATAATAATATGAACTTGTGTGGGTTTGTGTGGGCGATTCCTCCGATCCCCTTCCGATCATCTTGATCACCTTCTTCTTGCCCGTTTCCTGCCCGCTTCGCTGCTCCTGGATCACCCCAGTCATTGCTGGTCACACTTGCGTTTGACCTCCTTGTTCATCTCCCCCGGTTGATCTCCTGGATCACCCTCCCCATTAGATCTTCTTGATCTTACCGGGGTTGTGTTCGCGGGTGGGTGTATATTGGTCGTTGTACCGGCGCTGATCTGCGTTTCTCTTGTGTTCGTCTGGTTTTTTTTAGAGGCCGTTGCTGCTTGTTCTCGGCACTGGTTTCTTTTTTCTAGTGTTATTATCGACACTGGAAACTGAAACGGTGTAGCGAGTTGTTGACCGGATACTTGCGTTTTTGTAGATAGCGAGTTGGTGTGGACAGTGGCTTGCCTTTTGGATAGCGAGTTGTTGCCCTTTCCTGGATAGCGAGTTGTTGCTTTTGCATTTCTGTGTTTTGACACAGAAATTGAGTAGCGATTTGGTATGGATAGTGACTTGGCCTGCATACTTGCGTTTTTGTTGGCTTTGGTGGGACCCACGTTGTTTTGCTTATGTTCTTTTCAAGTGGTAGGACCATGCATATATGCATGTGTTGCCTTTGTTTTTTTTAGTTTAAGTTTGCTTTTATACAGTTTGTAAAAAAAAAAAAAAAAAAATCTCTCTATGGCTATTATTCGGTTTCATTGTCCCTTTGCGGGTTTGAGTGGTTGTCAAGACGGTAGTGGGAATGGGCTTACCAAAACCTCGTTGATTTCTCATCTTCGTGATCGTCATTTCAATGAAGATGCGCTTGCCACCACCAAATTTTCTTTGGCCACTAATCTGGTTGTTTTTTAGGCTGCTGAGGTTATGTTGAAACGTATAGGTCTTTGGTTGTGTGGTTTTTGCTTTAAGACGCATACTCTTCGCTCTAAATGTCAGCATGGATATGATTTTGTGCCACCCCCTAATTGCGGTGATGGTGTTGTTAGATTTGTGTTATTTGACCTCGCTAAGCCCCAAGTTCGCTCTTCTGTTCAACTCGCTTGCATTGAAGATTTGGGTTTGGAAGAGCACTCTAGTTTTGATCTACACTTACTTGACACTTTGCTCGCTAAAGGGTTGCACACTGTCAAATCCATCCCTCCAAAGTGCCGTTTGGGATTCTCTCGTGTTTTGAAAGGAGCTCTTGATAAGGTGATCTGCACACTTGAAGACATTTCTTGTTGGGTTAGCCTGTTAGCCTTGCCTCTTTGTCTCCTTAAAACCTTTTGCCCGAGGAGTAACACGGAGTGTAGGTCTGCTACTAAGCGCCAGCGTCAAGAAGAATATATCGCTAATGCCATTCGGTCTTGGGGTATGCCTGGGGGTAGTTTGCAACTTGTTAGAGAGGTTTTAGCTGAACCCTCCCGTACTTGGTCTAATATTGAGGAGGATAACCTGGAATTGTGTGAGCGCAATGTCAAGCAATGTAGGAGGAAGATTTGTGATGGTCTTTATACTGCTGTTGTCATAGTTCTTTCTTCTTCAGGTGTTGCTCCTTACAATGATACTACCCTTGAGGACCTAAAGGCTAAGCATCCCTTCAAGTCTGCTCCTTCACTGCCTGATATACCTATTGATCATCATAACCTCATTGCATCTCCTGCTGTGGTTCTTGACATGATTAAGAGTTTCCCCCGTGGTACTTCTTGTGGTTTAGATGGTTTACGCGCCCAACACCTATTGGATTATTTTAGTGGTGCTGCTGTGGCTATATCTGATGAGTTAATCAACTCCATCACCTAGGTGGTAAATCTTTTTCTTGATGGTAAGTGTCCTAAGGCTTTGGGCGAGTATATTTCCAGTGCTCCTCTCACACCGCTGATCAAACCAGGTGGTGGTATCCGTCCTATTGCAATGGGGACTGTCTGGAGGTGTTTAGTCTCCAAGGTGGGAGCTTCTATGATTGGCCACTCTTTAGATGGATACTTGAATGATCTACAGTTCAAAGTTGGGGTTTCTGGAGGAGGGGAAGCCATTCTTTATGTCGTGAATCGGTTTATTGAAGACCGTGGTGATGATGTGGGTCTTTCGATGTTGTTGGTGGATTTCAAAAACGCCTTCAATTTGGTGGACCGTGAGGTTATGTTACAAGAGGTTCGCCTCCATTGTCCTGCCATATCACGTTGGGTTGAATTTTGCTACTCCAGCCCAGCCATATTATAATATGGGGAACACACTTTATGGTCACACCAAGGCGTGCAACAAGGTGACCCTCTTGGACCTCTCCTTTTTGCGTTGGTGCTACATCCTTTAGCTCGCAAGATCAAAGACTCCTTCTCTCTCCCCTTTCAAGCTTGGTACCTAGATGATGGTACGATCATTGGAGATACTCTGTTTGTTGGGAAGTCCCTGGAGCTCATTATGATCGATGGGCCTCGTTATGGTTTGCACCTCAACGTCGATAAAACTGAGGTTTTTTTGGCCAAGGGAAGATCCCAGAAGCAGACTCGCAGGTGTTTTCCCTCTTAATATTGGCCGGCCCCTGCATGGTGTAAAATTGCTGGGTGGGCCTGTTGGTGCTGACCTTGAGTTTTGCAGTAAGCTTGTTTTGAAACGAGTTTCAAAACCTATTGAACTTATGGACGCTGTTGCTAAGCTTAATGATCCCCAATGTGAGTTGCTACTTCTTCGTGCATGTGCTGGCATTTCCAAGCTGTATTTCTCTATGCGCACATGTTCCCCCCGTGTCTTTGAACGTGCTCAGATTTCATTCGATGAAGCGCTTCGCTCCTCTTTGGAGCGAATCGTCACTGCCTCTGGGCCTGGGTTTGGAAATTGGCAATGGAGACTGGCCACGCTTCCTTTTGAATTTGGGGGGCTTGGTGTATACGCTGCTGGTGATGTTTTGAATTATTTCTTCCTTGCTTCTAGACTCCAATCGGCCAACCTACAGACTGAACTTCTCCGATAGTCTGATTTTGGTGCTTCTGGATCTTCCTTTGATGATGCCCTCCGTGTTTTTAATGACAAAATGGAGAACGACCTTTTGGGTAGCTCTTGTGAGATTGCTGCCCCCAAACTCATGAAGAAATTGGCAGATTTATATTTCACACGTGTCACAAAAGAGGCTGAATCCACCTTCTGCTTATCTGCTAGACAAATGGCCCTATGGAGATCGTAACTGGAAGATCACACTTCAAACTGGCTCAGAGTAGTCCCGATAGTTGGGCTGGGGCAGACTATGAATGCTAAAACCTACCGGTGTGTTTTATGTTATCGTCTAGGTGTTCCCCTTTTCTCCACTCAGATGTCGTGCTCTGCTTATTCCAAGGTTTTTACGGGTGATATCTATGGGGATCATGCTGTATCATTCGCAGGTATTATTTGTATTAAACATCGACATAATGTGGTGCGTGATACTCTCTCTGATATCTGCTCCCGGGTAGGGGTTTCGGCCCGTAAAGAAGTTGATATCGGGCTCTGCGGAGAGAGGGACAAACACCTACGCCCAGCTGACTTGTTACTTTACTCGTGGGAGAGAGGCCTTGATGTATGTGTTGATCTTACTGGGTCATCGCCCTTGACGCAAACTGGTATGACTTTGTGGCAGGGCGTGCCGTGATTGAAGCTGCACAGCGCAAACGTATAAAGTACGAAACCAAATGCGCTGATATTGGATATAGGTTCATCCCCTTCTCTTTCTCTTCCTTTGGTGAACTCGAGAAGGAAGCGCTGACCCTGTTGAAGCGAATCCGAAAGTTCTCGGTCACTCAAGATATTGGCGCGCGTAGTACTAACTATATTTTTAGTAGGGTTTGTTTTGCTATTGCCAGAGGGGTGGGAGCCCAGTTAGTTTCTCGGCTCCCCACTAATTTCTTGTAATTTCCTATGATTTTCTAATGAAGTGATGTTTTTATAAATAAAATAATAATAATAATAATAATAATAATAATAATAATAATAATAATAATAATAATAATAATAATAATAATAATAATAATAATAATAATAATAATAATAATAATAATGAATAAAAAATAAAAAATTAATAGTTAGTTACAATGCTAATTTTTAGAGTTCTAATATTGTTTTAGTGATAATTTAACTAATTAGCAAAAACTAATTACGTACTAATTGAAATGCTGCAAAAAAAATGTTATGGAACAAGTTATCAAATTGCTGAAAATTTAAGAAATAAATGTTTACTAACTCAAAATTTTAGATTAACGAGGCATTTTGATCCGTGTGATATACACGGGGCGTATCTAATTCTTACTGTGGGTATACTACATTTTTTTTTGGTTCGACTCATTTTTCTTAGACAATCCCTTTTCCGCATTTAGCTCCTCTAATTATTTGAAATTTTGGATTGAGTTAAGTTGTAACTCTTTCACCATTTTATAGTTTATATTATGAATTTGTTTGTACCCATATATTCCATATCTATAATTTATATATAAAAAGTAACACTTAATGCTGGAATCATCTCGGTCCCCTAATAAAAATGCTCAAGTTCAGCCAACGCTTTATGAGTACCTAAGTTCGTTTGATAAGTTGCTCGGTTCTCGAGGTTAGCCTATTTATCATGCTTGTACCAAAATTTTGATCAACACATGTTGTTTCCAGGTTGACTTTATTTCATAAGCTTGATTTTAAGATTTAAGCCAGCCAAGAACCGCATACCTCATTCTTTTATATCAAACACTTCCATGACACTTATTTAGACTACGTATTGAAAACTAATTTTATATCTAGCACCAAATACCTATGCAAGCTATCTTTATCTAAAAAGACTATGATTTCTATAAAATTATCCGTACAAAAGAGATTAAGAAAAATACAGAAAATATAAATTACCATGCATAACAAAATAATAAACACAATCTACCATAAATGAAATAAAACTAATATTTGTTTTCATACATGAAAAAATAAAATACTAAAAGAAATTTTACAAATAATTAGAAAGTTGTATGGTAGCTTTCTTTACCATAATGCATACTGGACATGAAGTAAGAAAAACATCACACGATTTAGACATAAGCCATTACCTCGAGACAATACAACCCGGTCTAAAGCATAAACCCGATCAAAACTAACACAGACCCAGTAGGTCATATGATGTATAACAAACACATTTCACTCCCCCATGTTCTCTCTCTCACCTAACCTTCTCTCATTTGCAGATCAAACACCACAATGATCCCACCTTATCTATCTATCTAAAAACGCATCTCCATCATCATCTAATCTCAAACCGAACATCATAAACACAAACTAATATCCGTACCCTAACCTTGTTATCATTTGCTGCTCAATCCGAATCAAGCAGACATTTTAAGGCTTCAAGATCCTTTGGAGGGTCTCAGGTAGGTTCATCTTGTGTTGTAATTGTTTTTGTTTTATTTGTCACTTAATCGAATGAAAGAAAAGATGAAACAAAGTTGTTATCGTTTCTTCTTTTGTAACATCTATACCACATATAAAGCATGAATGACTCTCTCTCTAAAATTTTAAGACTTACAAGAAATTAAGCATGGTTTACAACACTTTAGTGCACCCAATTTTCAGAATTGCAAGAAAGTAAGCATAGTGTACAACAAAATAAAGCATGATGTCATTTTAAGACCAAAATTCCATCAAATAACATTAATGCTATTAAAAACACTCATTCACCAAAAATTACAATCATTTAAGCACAATGTACAATAGCTGCCAACCAATTTTCAGATTTACAACAAAATAAGCATGATGTACAGTCTTATTTACAGACTTACAACATTAATCCTATTAAAGTGATCAATGTTATTAATGACTACTACTTACAAGAAAAGAAACATAGTGTACAACACTTTAATGCACATAATTTTCAGACGTGCTCGAGCCCGAACCGGCACGGACCAAACGGGCTCGAGCCCGAACGGGTGCGGACCAAACGGGCTCGAGCCCGAACAGGCACGGGCCAACGGGTTATACGAAATTCTTGATATCCGTAAATTTATTGTCAAAAAGAACATAATAAACTAAAATACATTATTTATCGAAAATTTTTATTTCAGGGTACCCACCATCGCAACGCGCGGGTACCCTACTAGTTAAGATATTAAGAACAAAGATCTTTGATCGTGTTTTCTTTCATGTTATGATCTTTAAAGATCTCTGGGTTCTTATACAACAGGAAAAGGAAAAGAAACTGAGATCATATTCATTTCTTTTCGTATTCGAGTCTTTTTGTTGTGAGTTGGATAGATTTTGCTTGCTGTTTGTTGAAAAGGATGGGATTTACTTTGTATTTTTGTGTCTTGTTTGTTGGATGTGAGTTGGGGAGAGATTATGAGGAAGCAAAGCGAGGATGTTATTTATAGGCTATCAACTCAAGTATTGTTGATTTAATGGATGAAGTTATTGGAAGGGCTAAAGTCGGAAAAGGGCTTCAAGTTAACTGAGTTAAAAGTGCAGAATGATTTACATTCCTAAAACTGCAAGAACACTTCGTATCCCCATGCTCGCTGCATTACATTCCACGAATAAATGAGGCCTATGAATTCAATCTTGAAGCCTCGACATTTGAATTTGTAAGTATTAAAGATTAAACATCAATATTCGTTAACTTGCACATGATAATTAGTGTGAACTAAGGATGAGCATTTGGACCCAAATCCCGGTACCGAACTGGAACAGTACTAGTACCGTACCAAAACAGGTACCAAATCCTTACAAACAGTATGGAACCGGTACCATGAATCAAGCAAAAAAAATTTCGGGACCACTAATACGGCACCGGTACCAAAGTGGAAAGTACCAAAAAAATCCCGAAATTTGAGTAGTCAAGTTTTTGAATTAAAAAACATATTCAAACACCCATTGCGCCCGTTCTGTGTAAAAAAAAAAAGTCTTGTAAAACCTAAAGAAAAAACCAAATTTCTGAAAAACTTACTGTGACAATTATAGATCCTTCATAAATCTTCTCAAAAATTAAACACGAACCTATTTTATATGTTTTGGAATGTTTGTATGTTACGACTATCTTGGTGTTGTATTTTTTTAAGTGTTGGTTGTGTTTTGTGCGACGTCGAGGTTTTATATCACTTGAAAGTGCCTGTTTTGTCCTACTTTTTGCTACGTTTTCTTGGAATTGTTGTTGGTTTAACAAAAAACGAGAAGAATCGGATAGGTACCGATTTCCCGGTACCGAGTACCGGTACCGGTTTCGGTACCTGAATCCCATCAGATACGGTACAGGTACCCCATTTCATGCTCTGGAAAAAATCAATACCACTAATTCGGTATGGGTTCGGTACCAATCTGGTACCATGCTCATCCTTAATGTGAATGCTAAGCATGTGAAAACGAAATTTCAACTACCTTTTATAATATGTGACCTTGTTTGCAACAAACCTGTTTAAAAAAATCTATAGATCAAAATCATGATTGAATATGGTAATATTAAATAAAGAGTAAATTGGAGAAATCGTCTTTGTGATTTGGTCAAATTGCGCCATAGTCCCTGCTTTTTAAAAGATGCAACATATGTTTTGGAACGTTTGCAAGGGACTGAATATACAAGCAAAAGTTAAATAACTAAAATATCTTGTTGTCAATTGAGAAGAATATAAAGGTACTTTAGCCATTTCAATTTAGGAAAAGATTAAATTTGCAATCCAAAGTTCCCTATCGGGATGGTGGCTAGTGCCTATACTTTTGAAAATGTAAAGACTACGCCTTCATTTTGACCAAACCACATGAACGATATTTGCAATTTACACTTAAACAAATGGAGTCAATGTTAATAGGTCTTTTTTTATATCTCACGACAGATTGCAAACACGCAATGTTAGACTTGTTCAAAGCAAAAGCTACATTAATTTATGCCCTCCTACAGGATTATAAATTTTTCCATTAGCTAATTATATCAGATGATATTCATCTTTTACTCGGTGCAATTGTATTGCTATATTTAACAAATTTAATAATTATAAAGCAAAAAATAACTATTCATAATTACTTACAAAGTGAAACATGTATATCGAATAATATTTTAGAAAATTTTAAGTACAACTATAATTATTCTAAACCCGTATATTACTCTAAAATTTTAAACTAGATTTGATTAATATCTAAAACCACATGTTATATATTTTAATAACTGAAAAATAACTCTTTAGAGGGCAGTTCTAAAACCGCAAAGTTTTCATCCTCTCACATGGTGATAAGTACTCAAAGTGGAACTTGAGTGAGTTTAGAGACGAGCTTGAGATACTATCTAGGTTTCACCATAATGTGATGAAGCTGACGAGATGATTATGGTTTACGAAGATGTTAACAACAGAAAGCTTGGTCAATATATTAAGAACTAAACAAGAATTAAACAAAATAGAGTTTTAATAGTTTGTTACAGTGCTAATTTTTGGAGTTCTAAATATTCTTTTAGTGATAATTTAACTAATTATCAAAAATTGATTAAGTACTAATTGAAATGCTGCAAAAAAACGTTATGGATCAAGTTATCAAATTGCTCAACTTTTAAGAAATAATTGGTTACTAACCCAAATTATACACCGGTTAAACATCAAAATTCATCAACTACCCACTTTAGAATGCTAAGCATGTGAAAAGGAAATATCAACTACCCACTTTATAATGCAATCTTGTTTGTTACTAACCTGTTTAAAAAAATGTATAGATTAAAATCATGATTGAATGGTTATACTAAATAAAGAGCAAATGTGATTAGTATATGATTTATAAAAGAAAACATAATTAACAAATGCTAGCATGTGAACTAGTGGGATTAAATTTATGATATTTTTGTAAGCCGCCTTATTTGAATACGCAAGGATTGATCTGAAGTTCTATATATTCGCAAACTTGATCAGTTTTGTTTATAATCACACGAAATTAACCATATACAATTAGTCAACAAAACCATGTCTTCATCTGGAAACCTAGAAGATTTTCGAATTCCTCTTAAGGAGCTCAAGCGCGCTACCAAAAAATTCAGTTCATCTTCGAGGCTCAAAGGTAGTGTCTACCGGGGAGAACTCTCTGATCGCTGGCAAAACCGCACAGCTTTCATCAAACGATACAACAAAGAAGAGTACGAGTCTCACGAGCTTGAGATAGTTTCCAGGTTGCACCACGAAAACATCACCTCTTTCATCGGTTACTGTGATGAAGATGATAAATACATATATATGGCCTACGAATATTTAACTCATAGAAGCCTTGATGACATCCTCAAGTCCGATGAAGTTTTTAACTTGTTATGGGTATTACGCCTCGTAATTTGCGCAGGTGTGGCGGATGTGCTGAATTACCTTCATTCGGGTGTTGGGGAGCACGGTAGAGTAATACACGCAGACATCAAATGTGAAAATATATTGATAGATGTGGATGCACTGGAACTGCAGGGACCGTTCCCCAGAGTCTGTGGGTTTAAACACTCAAAATTGGTCCCTTTAAATCAGCCACATCAACATCATTCTTGCCCTGAAGAATTGTTTAAAATGTCTCACACGGATCCGATTTACAAGGAAACTAACCTCCTCAGCACAGAATCGGACGTCTACTCATTTGGGGTGTTTATGTTCGTAATGCTGCATGGGTCTAATGAAAATCTTCATCAACTGATGAAGCTGGTGCGGGGCTGCTATGATGATGGACCGTACAAATTACTTGATCCTCGTCTAGAAGATATTAGTCATCGTTCTCTCCATATTTTTACAACACTAGCGTATAGATGCATTAGTTTCGACATTAAGGAACGCCCTAAGATGGATGAGATCATCAAGACGATTGGGAAAGCCTTTGAATTCTATGAAGTAAGTCTTGGTCATTTACTTGGTATTACTTAAAACAGTATAAAAGGTATATTTACCGGGTCTTTTAGACCTTTTACCCAAAAAAAAAACACTATAAAAAGCAAACTGGCATTGCGTGACAGATGAACATCAAATAATGATGACAAATATGGTAAACAATCATCAAATCCATCTGCTGAAGATGACACCTATGAATTTAAAATAGAGTAAATTTCATTTTTGGTCCCTAAGGTATGGCCAAATTGTCCCTAACGTTTCGAAAGTGCAGCGGTAGTCCTCATTTTGAATGTTTTGTTGCATGTTTGGTCCCTAAATTGCATATTTAGTCCGTAAAACTTTAAAGTTTCCATTGCATGTTTGGTCCCTAAATTGCAGATTAAAGACCAAACATGCAGCGAAACCTTCAAAACAGGGACTATTGCTGCACTTTCGAAACGTTAAGGACGAAACCTGCAATTTGGCCATACCTTAGGACGAAACCTGCAATTTGTCGTATTTAACAAAATTGGTCCCTAAAACAATCTTTTTAACGGATCCTATCTCTATGGATTTGACCCGTATTAGGTCTGATCCTTGACCAATTATTCTGTTAGTTTGACCATGAAATACATGTTTAGTGGGTTAAAATGACAAAACCTCTTCTTCTTCTTCAATCATCACTCCTCCATTATTTAAAACCCACTCATAAAAAAAGATCTAAACCATCTATTTAAAAAACAACATTACTTCTTCAAACTCCATTCATGTAAATTCTTTCTTACATCACAAACAAGAACCATATACAAAATAACATACAAATCATTTTTTTTTTCACTAATTATTTTTCCTACGCCATTCGGACAAAATTCTTTAATCATTTTTCGTATTTTTTCATACTTCTATAGCCTTTTTTCTTTTTCTTTCTGAGCAACTGTAAACAAAACAAAAAATATTCTATATCAATCTTTAAAGAAAAAATCCATGATTAAAAAATAATAATAATAAATAAATAAATAAATAAAACCATAAAAATAACATAAAACTCATAAAGAAACCAACCGGCCTAATTTTACTCCCGTATTGATCTAGAAAACACCAAAAAAAAGATACCAAAAACCCAAAATAAAAATCCACTGCGAAAACATTTTCTTTCAATAGACGGTCAAACTAACAGAATCAACATTCAAAGGAACGTAACTTGAAACAAAAATAATAACTTGGACATTAATAACATGAATTAGAAGAATTTGGTAGGTAAACAATAGGGTTGGATCAGTTGGAAAACCCCTTGCCTCTCAACCGAGAGGTCAGGGGTTCGATCCTCACTCCCTACAAAAGGCCGGAGGTCCTTTCTACCTTTGGTAGAACTGGAAGCAGCCTCTCTACCTTAGGTAGAGGTAAGGCTTTTAACATCTCAACCACCCCCAAACACCGGAAACGGTATTGGGTACCCATAACCCGTGGAAGACGGTATTGGGAGTTACTTTACTTTACTTTAGAAGAATTTGGTAGGTGCTTCTATGCTAACTTGCATGTGTTTATATTTGCAGATGGATGACAATGCTACTGGGAATAAGCTAAAAAACTTGAGAAAACATGAAATTCCACTCAAAGAGATCAGGAAGGCCATCGGTGCAGAAGACTTTGATAGAAGAGTATCCTCCAAACCTCACAATATTATGATCCACAGAGGAAAACTTGTTGATCATTGTTATGACCGCGAAGCTTTCTTTAAACACTGGACTTCTGAAGAGTTTGTTGCACAGGAGAGAGAAAGGATCCGAAATGAGATTTTGCTGATTTCCAGCTTTCACCATCAAAATATCACCCCTTTCATTGGTCACTATAACAGCGGCGACAACGTAGTTATAGCTTCGGAGTATGCAGTTAATGGAAGTCTTTATTTAAAACTCGAAACCCAGAATGAGAATTGTTACCTAACATGGGCAGAGCGCCTAAAGATTTGTTTAGGCGCTGCTAGAGGACTCAAATACATGCATTCAGGTATTGCGGACCACAAAGTAATACACGGAGACTTTAAAAGCAAGAATATTTTATTATATGACAATCTAGAAGCCAAAATATGTGGTTTTGGTAAGTCATTTCTGGTCCCCAGAAGTTACCCAGATACCAATGTCTACGAAGAGGCACGGGGATGTAAATATTATATGGATCCCGCTTACCGTGAAAGCTGCATCCCCAGAGTAGAATCAAACGTGTACTCGTTCGGTGTAGTACTCTTCGAAGTATTGACTGGTCTTCTGGCATGCAACCACCCTTTAGAAGATGAGCGAATGAGCATGATAAATTGGGTCCGACGCTACAATGACGAAATAGACAAGATAGTTGATTATCGAATAAGGGATGAAATTGATCCTCGTTCTTTACATACGTTTAAGGATATTGCATATAAATGCATTAGTTTCAACATGAAGGATCGCCCTTCGATGAATCAGGTCGTCAAGAGATTGGAGGAAGCATTGTATATTCAAGTAAGTGTTATCAAGTTTTTATAGATGGCGTAAACTATCATAACTATGAAAGAAATCATGAAATTTATGTGAACTCTTGAATCTATCATCTTAACAGAGCCATGGAGTTGCTTCTACCATTGCTAGAAAAAATCAAAAACTAGAAGATTTCCGAATTCCATTGGAGGACATTAACTTGGCCATTGGAGGAAAAGGACAAGAAACTCGGATTGGAGATGGTGGATTTGGTTTCGTATACAAAGGCCAACTCTCTGAACGCTGGCAAAACAGCACAGTTGCCATCAAACGCTTACGTCCAGATAGTTACCAAGGAGAGTATGAGTTCCGCAACGAGCTGAATATGATTTTCAGTTTCAGCCATGAAAACATCATTCCTTTCATTGGTTACTGTGATGAAGGCAAAGAGAAGATTATAGTTTATGATTATGCTAGTAATGGTAGCCTAGATCGTCATCTCGAAGACAAGAATAAGAGAAGTTTCTTGACATGGGAACTTCGCCTGAAGATTTGCTTAGGTGCAGCAAAAGGAATCGATTATCTTCACTCAGGTCTTGGGGAGAAGAACAGAGTAATCCACAGAGATATCAAGAGCGGTAACATATTATTGGATCACAATTTTGTAGCAAAAGTTTGTGACTTTGGATTGTCAAAATCTGGCCCCATAAATCAGCCACAAACTCATGTCTATACAAATGCTGCGGGTACCAACTTTTATACGGATCCAGTTTACCATGAAAGTGGCGTCCTCCGGAAAGAGTCTGACGTGTATTCATTTGGAGTGGTAATGTTTGAGCTGTTGAGTGGAATGTTAGCTTATAATCGAAGAAGGTTAGAAGGTGGTAAACCAAAACCTCTCGTAAACATTGTCCGACGCTACTATGATTTCAAACCAGACTTGATAATTGATCCCCTGATAAGAGATGAAATTGATAATCGCTCTTTTAATGCGTATAGAGAAGTTGCATTTCAGTGCATAAGCTTCAATTCAAAGGAACGTCCTACTATGGAAATGATCGTGGATCGGGTTGAGGAAGCATTGGAACTTCAAGTAAGTATTTATTTCAGTTATCTATTTGTATATGTTTTAATTCATCCCTTTCTCTATCATCAAATTCTACTTTGAGTGTAAAAAGCTATTACTCGCCTGATCACATAGCATAGGCAGTTCAACCGATAGCATCACGACACCATTCAAAATAGGGTAAATTGCACAAAAAGGTATCACATTTTAGGTCAATTTTAAATAAAGTTTAAGCAAAAGGTATCACAAAAAGGTGATATTCTCCAACACCTTAAATTCCAGGGAATATTTGGATGAGCATGTCAAGTTTGTTTGCCTATGTTACTTATAAGTCGAGATTTTTCATTTCTATGGTCGTCAATCAATTACTGAATTAATAAAGTACTGGTTAGCCATGAACCTTTTATGTTATCGTAGCATGTTCAGTATATGTGTCTTACCATTCATCTGGTTCAACTACATTTTGTGGTAGGTAACTAATCAAGGGGACCTTAAGCAAAAGGTGACTGAGAGCTAATTCATATGGATCATTGGAGTAATTACTTATTTAATCATCGCAAGTTCAGTTTCTTAAGAGCTTTATATTTTGTTATGAGAACAGTAACAAGTGGAACTTTGAGTTGTATACTTGCATGAATTGTTGTTTGTGTATGTGTTCTGATGTAAGGTGTGCTTTTTATAGACAACCTGTTAACCATCTCAGATAATATGCCGTGCTCAGTATGACAAAACAAGGTTTATGAACGCTACGAGACTTTCTTTTTCATAAAATCAAATTTTTTTCATTTTTTCAAAGCATACAACAAACCATTAGAAAAGACTTAAAATACAAATAGATGAATCAAAGCAGTGACAAATACTCAATATGAAAAAGGAATTTTGAATATATTGTCCAATAAATGAAACACATCATATTGATAATGTGTAATGTCTATGAAAGCATTAAACCAAAATAAAGTCAATGTTTTGAGGTTATTTTCTAATCTTAAGACAGTTTGCGAAATAACACCCCCTCTGCTGTTAGACTCGTTCAAAGCTAATCCTTCATTAATTTATGCATTCCTTTAAAACTATTAATATTATCACTAATCACACTAGACGTGTGTGTTACAATTTCTGCGTATTCTAATGTTTTATTTAGATAAAATTATATATGCTTGATGGATGTTGACATGTGAAGTAGCTGGATACAATTGCTCACATGAATTGTATTATTCTTCAAAGTCAAACTTCGATTTAAGTAGCTGGAGACAAAGGAGGGTAGATCTAAATATCTATAGTTTTATCACCAAACTAAAAAATAACCACATAAACGTACATACTAACAAATATCGAATACAATGTCTTCTCCGGAGGTAAATCTTAAAAACAAATCTGATTCCTGTGGTGGAGATAAAGTGCGCTACCCAAAATTTCTATTCCAAGATTGAACATGGTTATCGTGTCTTCAGAGGGCAGCACTCTGAAAGCTGGCAAACCCGCAGAGCTTTCATATATTTTCTCACACGGTCATAAGTACTCAAAGTAGACCTCGAGTGAGTTTAGAGATGAGCTTGAGATACTATCCAGGTTCCAGCATAATGTGATGAAGCGGACGAGATGATTATGGCTTGGTCAATATATTCAGAAGGAAACAAGAATTTCAAAAAAAGTTTAAATGTTTGTTACAATGCTAATTCCTAGAGTTCTAATATTGTTTTATGGAACAAGTTATCAAATTGCATAACATTAAGAAATAAATGGTTACTAACAAAAAATTTAGACTGATTAAACATGTGAAAAAGAAATTTCAACTACCCAGAATCAAATGCGATCTTGTTTGTAACAAACCCATCTTGTCTATAAACACTGGTACTCTTTATAAATATTATTTTTGAAAAGTTTGAGTCTTTACAAAATATTTCTTTATAAGAGATTAAAAAAGGATCGGATAACCAACTATATAGGTGGAAAATAATAATTAAATAAACAAATTTAACAAATGATAACGTGTGAAGTACTCGAATTTAATTTCTCATAAGACTTGGTTATAGTCAATCATTTTTGATATTTTGTTAAGTCAACTTCATTAGCAGATCCAGATCTAAATCTAGATGTCTATATGTTAACAAAACAAAGAAAATTCATAATATGATGTTTAAATAATAAGATGACCGGCCATTATTTCTGGCACAATTATTGATCGAATATTATAAAGAGAAACATAATTAACAAATGTTAACATGTGAATAGTGGGATTAAATTTATGATATAATTTTAAGTCAACTTCATTTTAATACGCAAGGTTAGATCTAAAGTTCTATATATTAGCGAACTTGATCAGTTTTGTTTATCATCACAAGAAATTAGCCATATACAATTAGTCAACAAAACCATGTCTTCATCCGTAAACCTCAAAAAATTTCAAATTCCTCTTGAGGAGATCCACCGCGCTACCGAAAATGGTTACTGGCGGTTCAATGATATCTACGAAGAAGCGCTCTCTGAATGCTGGCCAAACCGCAGAGCTTTCATCAAACGATACAAGAAAGAAGGGTACGAGTCTCAAGAGCTTGAGATAGTTTCCAGGTTGCACCACGAAGACATCATCTCTTTCATCGGTTACTGTGATGAAGATGATACACACGTATATACGGTTTACGAATATTTTGATAGTAAAAGCCTTTATAGCTTCCTCGCCATAGACGGTGATGACATTGTATGGGCAGAACGCCTCAAGATTTGCATAAGGGTGGCGAAAGTGCTGAATTACCTTCATTCGGGTGTTGAGGACGGTAGAGTAATACACGGAGACGTCAGATGTGAAAATATATTGATATGCGGAGATGAGGATGAACGGGAAGTGAAAGTCTGTGGGTTTAGACACACAAAGCTAGTCCCTTTCAATCAGCCACATCAACATCATTATTGCCCTTATCAATTGTCTGAAAAGTCTCACACGGATCCGATTTACAAAGAAACTAACCTCCTCAGCATTGAATCGGACGTCTACTCGTTTGGGGTGTTAATGTTCGTAATCATGCATGGGATTCCCGGTTCTTACTATGATGATAATGAAGAAACACTTCATGGACTGATGAGTCACGTGTTGGACCCCTATGATAATGAACCGGGCTTCTTGTTTGATTCTAGAATGACTGTAACTTACAGTTATCATTCCCTCCATATTTTCACAACACTGGCGTATAAATGCATTAGTTTTGACATGAAGGAACGCCCTGGGATGGATGAGATCATCAAGACGCTTCAAAGAGCCTTGGATGTTGAAGTAAGTCTTTTCATTTACTTTGTAATTCTTAATTATATTTTTTAATCTAGTTAGCTTGTAGTTTTAAATATATTTTTCTCAAAAATACTCCATCCGTCCCATAATAATTGTCCTCTTTGACTTTTTTTAGTCTTTCTTGTTCAACTTTGACCATTAATATTTTTATTTGTGTTATATAATACTTGATAAAAGTTATATCAAATGAAAATACATTTAAAACCTAATTTATTCATATATTTTTCATCAAGTATTATATTACACAAATAAAAATATTTATGGTCAAAGTTGAATAAAAAAGACTTAAAAAAAGTTAAAGATGACAATTATTACGGGACGAAGGTAGTAATAAATAGTAGCTAGTTTTGGGTGTATCAATTTTAAGAGATCCGAGAGAAATTAAAAATAAAAAAATAAGAAAAATAAGAATCTTATTATTGGAATAAATGTTACATGTCATAGATATTATAAACTTGTTTTAAACCACCGTACGCGCACAATATATTGACATAAGCTGCATGAGTTAACACTAGATCCATAATGACCGGCGAGTCGGAACATGTATGAATGTAACCACGCGGATGAATATAGTGTTTAACCAAAGGGTTAAAGCTTTTTAGTGCTTCATCTCAACTTACATATATTACACTTAAGACAGGTTGATTAACACAAAGTTCCAGATTTCCTCTAACTTTAAAAAGGAATTACATGAACAATCTTGTATATTTTTTATATACGGAGTATCAAAGTAACTCGTGATTTCATTTCAATTTTATATTCCTGTCTATATAAATTAATTTAATCTTACAAATATAATAAGATTTATAAATATAACGACAACAATAAAAAATGTTTCTTTTATAAAAACAAATATATAGTCTACAGGGTATTTGTCATCTTAATAATGTTAGTATAATCTTTTACACTTAAGCGTAAATTGTATTTGTTAATAGGAATATGATGTTATTTTACATTCAACTCTTTAAGTTTAATTAATAATCTTTTTTTATTTTTTTAAAAGTTTATTTATTGTCAATTTACACAAAAATTTTATATCTATTTTTTCTCAATAAAATTCCAAATAGAATTTATTACTCCATTGGTGCTATAGTGATATTGGGCCATTATTGTATATTGTACATATTCCGGCGATTGACAAAGCGAATATGTCAACTTCAGAGTTGATTTGTTGTGCGAATAGTGTATTATGACCGTGGCCTCCTGTATGGTGGGGGCGGCTCCTCAGTTGTGGGTGAAAGATCCACTTTTATTTTAACTTGTCTCAAAATAAATGTCAACATCGTGTTTTAATCAATCAAAAGAGACTTTAGTTGGTAAGGGTGATATTAGAGTCTGGTTAATGAGAGATCCTAAAACTTCGTACAATATGTAAATGGATATTTATTTTAAAACGGAGGAAGTGATAGTTTGATCAAATCAATTCAATTTTGATTTTCTATTAGCTAATATAAGAGACCCGATTTTGAAATGGAGCTATTTTTTTGAGAAATTCACTTGTGTCAAATGACCTATTTTTGATTTTTTTTTCCTTTTCTTTTGTTACATAATGATTTGAATTTAAATTGTAATTAACGAGAAATAATAACTCACGCGTTGCGATGTGTCATTTTAATATTACTCCTATATATAGTTATCTGCTATTGTGCACTATGAATAATAAACAACTTGCTAACATGTACCTAAAGTCCTAAACATTTAATAAATATAATTAAAGCTTATTAGAGTTAAAATAAAATTATACTTTCTTAGTTGTTCAAGCTTTATACCGACGTGTAATTTAACCTAATTCTTGGTCCTGTAAATCATGTGCTCAACTTTTTCTGAAACACACATTTCTTAGTTTATAAAAAATAAAATTGGTTTTGTAAAATAAAAATCTATTTTACAGTTTTTCATTTAAGTTTCTAACCTTTTATTAGAGCATTCGGTATCATGTGTTGTGCCATTTTATCACATCATCGCCACTTTAACATTCACTCTTGTCACACTACTCACTCATAACTTAAGTCAAAACATCCATTTTGAGACTCACCATTTCATTTTCTTTCTTTTTTTTTTCAAACTAACTTACCATTCATTAAATATAAATACAAATGAAATAAGTTAACATTTTTCACACACATTGAAACACACACAAAAACGGTACTCAAAATTATTTACTATACAAAGAAAAAAAATGATCATCTTCTACCTCTCTCTCTGCACACAAACACAATTTCAGATACATTGAAACACACACACAAATGCAACTCAAAAATCATAAAACCTAAAAATAATTTAAATAAAAAATAGAAGAAAAATCATTGGAATCCCTTTCAAATAGCAAAATTATTTTGGCTTGGGCTTTGGCTTCGGGCGCAGAGGGGGGTGAAATGGCGGTGTGAAATGGCGTGCCACATGGGATTGGCACAGGTTGAGCGCTATGACACCTACGCTCTTAGTGATGGCAATGAAAAATACTTCTTTAATTTTCTTTTTAATCTAGGAGCTTTTCAAATAAATACTTATACGTTTGAATATTCGAAACAAATATGGTGATGGAAAGATTTTTTCTTCGGTATCTTGTAAGATTTTTTTGGGTGACTGGCATTTCTAAAATTTATTTCAGAGTTAACTACATAAACAGTCTTTGTGATTTGTTAGGTCTCACAGATTTAGTCCCTAGGTTTTTTTTTGCGGATATTCTTCTAGTGGTTTTGACTCATTACGAGTTTGATCATTTGACCAATAATTCTGTTAGTTGACTGTCAACTTGAAGTATATATTGATCTTTTCATATATTTTATTATTATTATTATTATTATTATTATTATTATTATTATTATTATTATTATTATTATTTTTTTTTTATTTTATAATCAACACTTTTATTAAAAACTCATAGGATTTACAAAAAATTAGTTGGAAGCCGAGAAACCAACCGGGCCCCCCACACCTCTAGCAATGGCAAAACCAATCCTATTAAAAATATGAACTGCAGCACGCGCTACAATGTCTTGAGTCATATAGAATCGCCGAATACGCTTTAGTAAGGTTACTGCATCCTTCTCAAGTTCTCCAAAAGAAGAAAAAGAAAAGGGGAGAAACCCATATCCAATATCCGCACATTTGGCATCGTACTTGACGCGTTTACGTTGTGCGGCATCAATAACCGCACGCCCTGGCATAAAATCAGTCATCCCAGATTGCGTCAAGGGCGACGATCCCGTAAGATCAACACATACATCACGCCCACTATCCCAACAGTAAAGTAATATATCAGCCGGTCGTAAGGATCTGTCCCTATCTCCATAAAGCCCAATGTCCACTTCCTTACGAGCTGAAATTCCGGACCGAGAGCATATATCAACAAGAACATCACGCACAAGGTTATGCCGATGTTTAATGCCAACAATACCCGCGCACGAAACAGCGTGATCCTCATAAATATCTCTAGTAAATACCTTATTATTATTATTATTATTATTATTATTATTATTATTATTATTATTATTATTATTATTATTATTATTATTATTATTATTATTATCATTATTATTATTATTATTATTATTATTTTATTTTGTTTTTTATTATTATATTTTTTTTAATTTATAACATCACTTCATTAGAAAATTAAAGGAAATTACAAGAAATTAGTGGGGAGCCGAGAGACTAACTGGGCCCCCACACCTCTAGCTATAGCAAAACCAATCCTATTAAAAATATGAACTGCAGCACGTGCCCCAATGTCTTGAATCATAGAAAATCGTCGAATACGCTTTAGTAGGGTTACTGCATCATTCTCAAGTTCTCCAAACGAAGAGAATGAGAAGGGAAGGAACCCATAGCCAGTTTCCACACATTTAGCATCGTACTTGGCGTGTTTACGTTGTGCAACATCAATAACCGCACGCCCTGGCATAAAATCAATCATTCCAGATTGCGTCAAGGGCGACGACCCCGTAAGATCAACACATACATCACGTCCACCATCCCAAGAATAAAGTAATATATCAGCCGGTCGTAAGGATCTGTCTCTATCTCCACAAAGCCCAATGCCCACCTCCTTACGAGCTGAAATTCCGGACCGAGAACAAATATCAACAAGAACATCACGCATAATGTTATGCCGATGTTTAATGCCAACAATACCCGCACATGAAACAACATGGTCCCCATAAATATCTCCAGTAAAAACCCTAGAACATGCTGAACACGGTACCTGAACAGTGAAAAGAGGAACACCCAACCGATAGCACAACACACAACGATAAGTCCTAGCATTCATCGTTTGTCCCAGTCCAGATATCGGAGCCACACTAAGCCAATCTGAAGTATGATTCTCCTTTAGTGAGCTCTATAACGCCATCTGTCGAGGAGATAGATGGAAAGTAGATTCACCAGTTTGGGTAACCCGCTCAAAATATATATCTGCCAACTTCTTCATAAGTTTGGGGGCAGCGACCTCGATGGGGTTACTCAAAAGTTCAGTATCCATATTCACATTAAAAGTACGTAAATCATCATAAAAAGAGGGGCCAGCAGTAACAATACCCGAACTATGGAGAAGCTTAGTCTGTAGGCTAGCAGATTGAAGTCTAGAAGCAAGGAAAGCATAGTTCAAGACATCACCTGCAGAATATACACCAAGCCCCCCAAAAGCAAGGGGTAAGGTGGCAAGTCTCCATTGCCAATCGCCAAAACCAGGCCCAGAAGCAGTAGAAATACGCTCCAAGGAAGAACGAAGAGCCGCATCAAAAGAAACCCGAGCACGCTCAAAGACCCGTGGGGAACATGTGCGCATAGAAAAATACAACTTAGAAATACCAGCACATGCACAGAGTAACAACAACTCGCATTGAGGGTCATTAAGTTTGGTAACAGCATCCATAAATTCAATAGTTTTAGCCACTCTTTTCAGAACAAGCTTACTACCAAACTCAAAATCAACACTAGCGGGTCCACCCAATAATTTAACACCGTGTAAGGGACGAGAAATATTGGGAGGAAAAACACCCACATACCTGCTTCTGGGATCTTCCTTTGGCAAAAAAACTTCAGTTTTATCAACGTTGAGGTGTAAGCCCCGACAAGGTCCATCCATCATAATCAGCTCCAAAACCTTACCCACAACCAAAGTATCACAAATAATAGTGCCATCGTCCAGATACCATGCTTGAAAAGAAAGGTCAAAAGAGTCTCTAATCTTACGTGCCAGAGGATGTAACACTAAAGCAAAGAGAAGAGGCCCAAGAGGATCACCTTGTTGCACGCCTTGATGCGACCAAAGAGTATGCTCACCATAATATAATCTGGCAGGACTGGAGTAACAAAATTCCACCCACTGTGAAATGGCTGGGAAGTGAAGCCGAACCTCACGCAACATAACAGCCCGATCCACCATGTTGAAAGCGTTTTTAAAGTCCACCAACAACATAGAAAGACCAACATCACCCCCACGATCCTCAATCAAACGATTCACAGCATGAAGAATAGCCTCCCCTCCACCCGATACCCCCACACCAAATTGTAAATCATCTAAATAACCATCTGAAGAATGGCCAATCATGGATGCGCAAACCTTGGAAACTAAACGCCTCCAAACAGTCCCAACAGTAATAGGACGGATACCCCCTCCTGGTTTGACTAGGGGTGTGAGAGGAGCACTAGCAATGTACTCACCCAACGCCCCCGGGCACTTACCAGCAAGAAAAAGGTTCACCACTTGGGTGATAGAAGCGATCAACTCATCAGAAATAGCCACAGCTGCACCATTTAAACAATCCAAAAGGTGTTGGGCACGCAACCCATCCTGTCCACATGACGTGCCACGGGGAAAACTCTTGATCATGTCAAGAACCGTAGCAGGGGATGCGGTAAGGTGATGATGATCAGTAGGTATATCAGGTAAAAGAGGAGCAGATTGGAAAGGGTGCTTAGCTTTTAAGTCCTCAAGAGTAGAAACATCATAAGGTGCAATACCAGAAGACGAAAGGACTCTGACCGCAGCAGTATAATGACCATCACGAATCTTCCTCTTACATTGCTTGACATTGCGGTCACCCGAATCCAAACTATCTTCATCAATATTAGACCATAATGGGGTTGGTTCGGCTAAAACCTCACGCACAACCTGCAAACTACCACCAGGGGCGCCCCATGCATGCATGGCATTAACAATATATTCTTCCTGGCGTTGACGTTTAGTGCCCGACCTACACTCGTGATTGCTCCTCGGGCGAAAAGTTTTAAGGAGACAAAGAGGCAAAACTAACAAACCAACCCAACAAGAAATTTATTATTATTATTATTTATTAATATTATTATTATTATTATTATTATTATTATTATTATTATTATTATTATTATTATTATTATTATTATTATTATTATTAATATTATTATTATTATTATTATTATTATTATTATTATTATTATTATTATTATTATTATTATACATCAATTTATCAAAAATTTGTAGAATTTACAAGAAATTAGTGGGAATCCGAGATACTATCTAAGCCCCCACTCCTCTAGCTATAGCCAAACAAATCTTAATAAAAATATGAGTAGTAGTACGCGCCTCAATGTTATGAGTCACATAGTACCTCAAAAGAAGATAGTGAGAAGGGTAGAAACCCAAATCCAATATCCGTGCATTTAGCCTCGTGCTTGACCTGTTTACGTTGTGTAGCCTCAATCACTGCTCGACCAGTAACAAAATCAACCATACTCGTTTATGTTAAGGGACATGACCCTATCAAATCGACATATACATCAAGCCCTCCATCCTACATGTAGAGTAATATGTCAGCTCGACGTAAGTTTTGTCCCTTTCTCCAATAAGCCCGATGTCAACTTCTTTACGAGCTTAAATCCCCTACCGAAAAGCAGATGTTAACTACGGTACCATGCACCACGTTATGCCGATATTTCTTACAAATAATACCAGCGCACGATACATCATGGTCCCTATAAATATCCCCCGTAAAGACCCTGGAACAAGCTGAGCACTAGAATCTAAACACAGAATAAGAGCACACCTAGCCAATAGCATAGCACGCGGCGATAGGTGCCTAGCATTCATAGTCTGTCCCAACCCTGAAATCGGAACCACCCTAAGCCCGTCTGAAGTGTATTCCTCTATTTGAATTGTAATCCTCCATTTGAGATTTCCATAATGGCATCTATCGAGTAGATAGGGAAAAATGGATTCAGCCGTTTGGATAATAGGTGTGAAATATATTTTTGCCTGTTTTTTTAGCATGAGTTATGGGGCAGTGATCTCACCTGGATTACCTAGAAGGTCAATATCCTTTTTTACATTGAAATCACACAACGCATCATCAACGGAGAGCCATGTAGTTAGAATACTAGATTGTCGGAGCAGCTTAGTCTGTAAGCTAGTAAACTAGAGTCTAGACGCAAGAAATGCATAGTTCAAGACATCACCTGTAGAGTAAACACCAAGCCCCCCAAACACAAAGGATAAAGTGGCAAGCCTTCATTGCCAATCACAAAACCAAGTCAAAAAGCAGTAACAAGAAATTATTAGGAAGCCGAGATACTATCTGGGCCCCAACTCCTCTAGCTATAGGAAAGCAAATCCTTTTAAAAATATAAGAGCCCCGTGCGGCACGGGCCACACCCGATTGTAGGTCAGGAAGTGTAAATATTTCTTTTCTTGAGACGTACAACCCCAATTTTACCTAGTTAGAGAAGCAACACGAAACCATAGTATCACCCACGAACATAACCAAACCAATATGTTAAACCCTAACTGGATAGGGGTTTTAGAATTGATGTACGATCGTCAGAAGAAAAACAATCAATATAAATGACTTAAAAACCCTAACTAGTCGTTAAGGTTAAAAGTCTTCTAAAGTAAAACACCAGGTTAATAATGACTAGAAGAGAAAACCCTAGCAATGAATCAATGAGTTAGGGAGTCTTGAAGCATGATTAACAATTAAGAAATAATAGGCGAAGCGATCAAAGCATGAAAATAGTTTGAATTTGAGGATGAGTAGGGTTGCAGTTTTTCTCCAAAATTTGCCAAAGGGAGAGGGTTTTTTTAATTAATAATTTTTTTGTATAAATATTTTTAAAAGTACATATTTTGTTAAATTAAATTTAAAAATACTATGCCCACTAAAAAAACTCTATCTCTTTTTGTTGTTTTAATTGTTTAAATAGTCATAAGTGATATTTATTTTGTTTCCATGTGAAATATCAGATGAATGGATCTTTTTTTTCTTCTTTGGTTTGTGAAAGATGAGGAAAATTCAATATAGACCCAAAATTTATTTAAGATCCAATGAACCAACTATAGCCATTCATTTTTTTATTAAATTAAAAAAACCCACTTTAATATATATATATATATATATATATATATATATTAATTAATTAAATGTCTCATAAACCGTTAATCGTTACGCAAAATGAATCATAACATCGCAACGAGAATGAAATAATCCCTTTATAAATGGGCACTTCTATATACTTTCGACGATTTTTTTTTTCCACATGTGATTTGTATCACAAATCACATATGATTTTTTCAGACGTAACTGAAAAAAAAATCGAAAAAAAAGTTTGTCTAAAATATATGAAAGTGAGCATCTACTGAAAGATAAATAAATGAGGTGTAAAATTTATTTTAAAAAAAAGGTGAAAAATGAGTTTTTCTATTTTTGATAAAAAGATTTGAATGACTACGATTAGTTAATTAGGTCTTTAGATAATTTGAGGACTACATTGATCTCAACTCTCTCAAAAAAATGGCATCAAAGTAGGACCAATTGAATAACATGCATCATACGTGGATTTATACATTTCAGGAATTTTTGAAAACATTTTCAATTATTTTATCAATAGTATAGTATTTTCCAAAATGAACAAGTGTGAATTTGAAAAATAACATTTTCAATTTCATATTACTGTAATATAAAGCATTTAAAATAAAAATGAGTTTTGATTATAAGCATCATTGTAAACAAAACCTGGACTTAGCTAAACTCAATTAAGTATCAAAGCCAAGGAAATTCAGTAGGTGCCTCTAAGCTAACTTGCGTGTGTTTATTTCCACAGAGCAACGAAGGCAGTGGTTTAAAGACTATCCAACGATTCGTAGAGAAGTTTGAAATTCCAATAGAAGAGATCAGGAAGGCCATCGGTGACGAAGAATTTGAAAGAACCAAAACTCGCGGTAAAAAGACCTACAGAGGAAAACTCGTTGATCGCTGTAACGACCGCGAAGCTTTCTTCAAATTCTGGACTTCTGAAGAGATTGATGAAGGAATACATGAGCTTCTGCTGATGTCCAGCTTTAACCATGAAAATATCACCCCTACCATTGGTGTCTGTACTGACTACGGAGACTTGATTATAGCTTCGGAGTATGCACTTAACAGAAGCCTTTATTTAAAACTCAAAAACCAGTCTGAGAATAGTTTCCTAACATGGGCAGAGCGCCTAAAGATCTGTTTAGGCGCTGCTAGAGGACTCAAATCCTTTCAAGCAGGTTTTGGGGATCACAAAGTAATACATGGAGACTTTAAGAGCAGGAATATATTATTATATGACAATCTGGAAGCCAAAATATGTGGTTTTGGTAAGTCATTTCTGGTCCCCAGAAATTACCCAGATCCGAATGTCTACAAAGTGGCACAGGGTAGTAAATATTATATGGATCCCATTTATAGTGAATGTTGCATCCCCAGTTTAGAATCAAACGTGTACTCGTTCGGTGTTGTACTCTTCGAAATATTGACTGGTCTTCTGGCATGCAACCACCCTGTAGAAGATAGGCGAATAAGCATGACAAATTGGGTCCGACGCTACAATGACGAAATAGAAAAGTTAATTGATTATCGAATAAGGGATGAAATTGATGCTGGCTCTTTACATATTTTTAAGGATATTGCATATAAATGCATTAGTTTCAACTTGAAGGATCGCCCTTCGATGAATCAGGTTGTCAAGAGATTGGAGGAAGCATTGTACATTCAAGTAAGTAATATCATTAGTTATGTTATATATATACATGCCACAATGAAAAGTATGAATTTTAACTTTACCAAAAGCTTAAAGGCCAATCATGTTTTTATAGACTTTAAAGTCTCCGCATTGTTAATCTTTCATTTTCAGAAATATATATATTGCCTTGTTAATATATACATACAAAACTATTAAACATGTGAAGTAGAGGGATTTAAGTTCTAAAAGAACCATCTTAACAGACCCACGAAGTTGCTTCTACCATTTCCAGAAAAGATCAAAAACTTGAAGATTTCCGAATTCCATTGAAGGACATCAACTTGGCTATAGGAGTAGAGGGTCAAGAAACTCGGATCGGAGAAGGTGGATTCGGTGTGGTTTACAAAGGCCAACCCTCTGAACGCTGGCAAAACCGCACAGTCGCAATCAAATGCCTACATCCCAAAAGTCACCAAGGAGAGTATGAGTTCCGCAGCGAGCTGAATATGATTTTCAGTTTCAGGCATGAAAACATCATCCCTTTCATTGGTTATTGTGATGAAGGCAATGAGAAGATTATAGTTTATGAGTATGCTAGTAATGGTAGCCTAGATCGTCATCTCGAAGATAAGGAAAAGAGACATTTTTTGACATGGGAGAAACGCCTGAAGATTTGCTTAGGTGCAGCAAAAGGAATCAACTATCTTCACTCAGGTCTTGGTGAGGACAACAGAGTAATCCACAGAGACATCAAGAGCGGAAATATCCTATTGGATCACAATTTTGTAGCAAAAGTTTGTGATTTTGGATTGTCAAAATCTGGCCCCATAAATCAGCAACATACCCAAGTCTACACAAATGCTGCCGGTACCAACTTTTATATGGATCCAGTTTATCATGAAGGTGGCATCCTCCGAAAAGAGTCAGACGTATATTCATTTGGAGTGGTAATGTTTGAGTTGTTGAGTGGAATGTTAGCTTATCATCGAAGAATTTTAGAAGGTGGTAAACACAAACCCCTCATAAATATTGTCCGACGCTACTATGATTACAAACCAGACTTGATGATTGATCCCCTGATAAGAGATGAAATTGATAGTCGCTCTTTTAATGCGTATAGAGAAGTTGCATTTCAGTGCATAAGCTTCAATTCAAAGGAACGTCCTACTATGGAAATGATCGTGGATCGGGTTGAGGAAGCATTGGAACTTCAAGTAAGTATTTATTTCAGTTATTATCTATATATGTTTTGATTGGTTCATTTCTCTATCATCAAATTCGTTTTTGAGTATAAAAGCTATTACTCGCCTAAACACATAGCATAGGGAGTTCAACCGATAGCATCACAACACCATTCAAAATACCGTTAGGAGTCCATGACTTGTTCTTTGCGATAATAAAAGCTTGTTGTTATGTCATAACATTTTTGTTAGCCAAAATAACTTATACGAATTTTTATAGTTCACGGACGGCCGGTGGGTATTCTCCAACACCTTAGTTTCCAGAGAATATTTGGATGAGCATGCTGTCATTTTGTTTGTCTATGTTACATATAAGTCAAGATTTTTCGTTTCTGTGGTTGTCAATCATTTTCTGATTATTGTCGACCTTAATACTTAATACTACCTTATAAGTGATGAATGAGCATGCTGTCATTTTGTTTGTCTATGTTACATAGAGGTCAAGATTTTTCGTTTCTGTGGTTGTCAATCATTTTCTGATTATTTTCGACCTTAATACTTAATACTACCTTATAAGTGATGGATCCTGAATTAATAAAATTGTTGGTTAGCCATGAACCTTTTATGTTATCGCAGCATGTTTAGTATATGTGTCTTACCATTCATCTGTTTCAACTACATTTTGTGTTAGGTAACTAATCAAGGGGACCTTAAGCAAAAGGTGACTAGGAGCTAAATCATCCCAGGATCATTGGAGCAATCACTTGCAAAGCGTTGTATCTCCAGTTTCTTGTGACGTTTATTTTATGGTATGATTCAAAAGATTAGTAAAAATACTGGAGCTTTTGTAATTTTGAGTTGTATGAATTGTTGGTTTTGCGTGTGTATCTAAGAAAGTATTTCATTTAACATTCAAGACCCAAACTACGTGTTACCGATCTATGCAATTTACAATGCTAATAATAACAAACAAAGTATGTTTAGATGAATACCTAGATATCACAGCCCTCCCATAGATTTCGGAAGCCCTCTGCCTTACATAATAAATAAGCTTCCTTGAAAACCATAATACAGATGGACATGACTTATTTTGAAAATGTTTCCTCTAAAACATAAGCATAGAATCATTAAAACCATTAAAATATTTTGAAAATATTTTGAAAATCTTTGAGGGAAAATCATTAATACAGATGGACATGACTTATTTTGAAAATCATTAATACAGATGGACATGACTTATTTTGAAAATATTTTGAAAATCTTTGAGGGAAAACTTGTTCTTGTGGGTGACGATGGGAAACCATTAAAACCAGTCGTGACAGTGGATGCTGCTACTTCTACTAGGGCTAATCCATTTGAACATCTTAAGGTGCCGCAGTCACAGAAGGAGCTAGAGGAGATGCTTAATGCTATTGGTTATTATTCAAAACCTCCTCATGATACGAGTGGTCCTATGGCTTCTAATGTTAATTCTACTAGTAGTCCTAATACTAATGATAAGGTTGATACGAATTCACATGGGGCTGTTGGTATTGAGAAGGTTGGTGTGTATGCTTTGAAACAACCGTCTTCATCGTATGCTGGTGTTACCTCTACTGAACCTAAGAAACACACGTCTAACTTTCGTAGGTTGGAGTTGAGTAAGAAAGCTAATAGTGTTGATCTTTCTGTACCGATGAAAGTGGTTGAAGAGGTGAACACTAGGTTTGAGAATACTTTGTATGGGTATTTCCTTGGTCAACGCCTTGCTTTTCCTATTGTTGATTACTTTGTACGCAATGCGTGGGCTAAGTTTGGTATACAAAAGGTAATGATGAATGCAAAGGGGTTCTTCTTCTTCAAGTTCAATTCGAAGAAAGGTGTTGATGATGTTCTTGAAAACGGTCATTGGTTGATTAGAAATGTACCTATTATTCTTAAACCATTGACATTGAACACCAACTTACTTAAAGAGGATTTGACAAACATCCCGGTGTGGGTTAAATTCCATGATGTTCCTCTTGCTATGTTTTCTGATGATGGCCTTAGTCTCCTTGCCACATTGATAGGCATGCCCAAAAGGTTAGACGCTTTTACTAGTCAAATGTGTAAGGACTCGTGGGGCCGTAGTAGTTTTGTTAGATGCATGATTGATGTGAAGTCGGATGAGATACTTAGGGACAGCCTTACTGTTGAGATACCGTTACTTGATGGG
The DNA here is from genome assembly GCA_019973895.1 of Chrysanthemum seticuspe. NCBI lineage: Eukaryota > Viridiplantae > Streptophyta > Magnoliopsida > Asterales > Asteraceae > Chrysanthemum > Chrysanthemum seticuspe. Next base: position 315,333,643 of record BPTQ01000001.1, on the reverse strand, counting down.
TCGGGTTCGACTATTGAGAAGATACGGGTTGAATACGAGTGGAAACCACCTCATTGTGATAAATGTAAGATTTTTGGTCATACTTTTGTTGAATGTCCTAAAGTTGTTGAACCACCTGCTCAGCCTACTAAACGTGTTAATGATGGTTTCAAGACGGTCAATAATAAGAAGAAGGGAAAGCAAGGTGGTTCTACTATTCCGGGTCAAGGAGGATTTACTAAACCTGTTGTGGGTAAGCAGTTTCAATATCAACCCAAAAAGACTCCTCCTGAACCTAAGAAAGTGGAAGTCACTAAGAAGAATGCTTCTGATGTGGCTAGTTCGAGTGGAACAAAGATTTCTACATCTAATCGGTTTGATGCTTTTAATATGGAATCTACGGATACTTTTGGTATTCCTTCAAATGACACCAACAAGGATGTGGATTCTGGTCGTACAATGGAAGTTAATGAAGATAAGTCTACTAATACAGGTACTGCATCACAAGAACCCCTTGTGAGTGATTTGAAAGAGATGGAGTCGGGTGTGGCTCCTAAAACTAGTGATTCTTGTATTCCGCCAGCCTCTTCTACTAAGAGAGTTAACCCTTTTTCCAAAGTAGGAGATATCGTGGTGTCTGATTCTGAAGATGAGGTGGTTGCTAACCCATTTGATGAGTCTGCTAATATATTCGGTGGTGGCCAAGAGTTTGAAGATGAGTATGATGACTATGACTACGATGACTATGCGAAGCAGGTTTCTGATCTTCCAGGGAATTTGGATGCCTTTAATGCCATGTATGGCACCAAGCTTCAAGGACCTAGGAAGTAATTTTATTTCGTTATGTCCTATGTTATCATTTGAGTAGTGGTTTGTTTTCTTGTTTAGAAAATAGGTAGTATCTTGTTATGTAAGCTTTATGCCTATGTAACGGGCTGAGATATGGGATTTCACTCATATCCATTGTACTTAAACGTTGTTTTGGTTATATATTTACCAGGGTGCAGGATTACTCCCCTTTACCCAAAAAACATAAGCATAGAATCGGCTCGCGGCCCCCTCTAAGGGGAAAAAAAATCACTTTTGACTTATTAATACACTGATAGAGTGTCGTGCATCTCAAAAAATCAAGTATTTATACGAAAAAATTAGCACCACGAAGCAACTATCAAGGTAGTGTGACACCGGACCGGGCCTCTAGTTCCTTCCCTGCTTAAAGTACATAGCATAACATATATTTGCGATATCATAAAGAAGTCACTAAGAAGGAAGGAAGATGTAGTGAAGACGATCAGATTTGCGATAGTTTGCACTATTTTCGCCCAAAGTATTAAACTATTAATGAATGTGTTGGTTTAATGGACAAAATATTAATAGATGTGTGTTAGGATCAAACTCGAGACCTATGGGATTGCACGCGTTGCGTATGAGATTTAATTATATTAAGTCACAAAATATTTATATGGTCGAACTAAGAAAAAGGAAGGGGTTGAGTGTCGAGTTTTGAAACTTAAGGAGGTTCTTGCAATGACTTGTTAGACAAGGTTTAATGCTATATATATATATATATACACACACCCTTTTGGTCTTTTGGTCTGATTCGGATAGAAAAAAGGAAAAAAAAAATGATCGACACACTAACCTTTTCTCTTGATATTATATGCAGCGAATCATGATTGTAATATCTTTACTGTATATGATATGCATGCCATGCATGCATTCATGCGCATGTCACGTGCATGATTTTCATGTTTTTCTTTACATATTGCATATACATGTTCGACAGATGCAAGTAAAAGGTTTTGACTATTTATATTTATTATATTAAAGCTAAACCTTGTTTTGTTGTACACTTTACTCGTGACTTGAACTAGCATTCTAATTAAATTGTTAACAATACGCGCGTACATAATCGTAGAGAAATCCTATTTTGGATTTTGGTGATTTACACTATTCGACTTTATTAAGTCGACTAGCACTCAAACCCTAATTAGGGTTCATCTAAATTGCTAGTTTTGTGGATTTGATTCTTGTTCGGCTAGAATCAAGAAAGGTACGCATATTCTTGTTTATGTTAAATAATTATTTGTTAATCTTTCCTATACGCTTCCGCTTGAATACTTTGATATTTTGTGGTTATTTATTTGAATGTCATGTTATTTAATTCCAACATAATGTAGGTACCCATTTCTCATATATTTAACACATCAAAAGGCTTAGAATTCTAGGGAGAGTGAGATGTGAAGATGTAGAGAGAGAAAGGTCGTGAGAACCTGTATTGCATATGAGAGAAAACACACACTTGCACACTTGTTCCATATGCCTCAAATCAAAGCATTTGAGGTGTTTTTACATACTTTAGACGTCTCATGGGCTTGGGCTTAGGCTTGGGTTTTCTTTTGGACGTGGGATTTTACATGTGGTATACTAATTTGTCTAAACTAAAGACCAATTATTTCCCAAATGTTATCCTTACCCTTTTACCAAATTACTTTTTGTGTCGTTAGCTTTCAAGCATCCGGATATTGTAATGGCTTTGTGAAATATTAAGTTCATTAATATGTTAGTGACCATCCGGTTTAGAGTGATTGAATGACGTGCCAGCGATCTAGGTAGTATGTTTTGGTGACCATCCATTATGCAAATAAGGCGCCAGCGATTTAAGATGTATTGCTCTAGTTACCATCCATTGTTCAAGTAAATCTAAAATTCACGCCATCGATATAATATGTTTTTGTATAAGATATCTAACATAAGCCATGTACGAACCCTATCACACTTAACCCAATTTACCACTATAGAGTTGTTACTCCTTAGCTTTAGTGGAGGAGATGTGTATCGTTTCCAAGCTTATGATAGAATACTCGTCACGACCGAAAAATTGAGCGAACTACCTAAATGTTACCATATAGATTAGTTGAGTGTTTAAGTGTTTTCATTTTCCTATTTCGTGAGGTTTTCGGTTGTGCAATCGAGATTAAAAAAAATGAATGCTTAAATATAAAAAGATCCTAGACAACTGTTTAGGATACATTTTCATAAGATTAATCTAAGGTTTACTTGAGGATAAGTAAAGTTCAAGTGGGGGATATTTGATGACATCAAATAACTACACATTATTGGCATCATTTATCCTATGTATATTGCTTGTTTTGTATTACTTTATCTGAGAATTGATATTTAATCGCTTAGTTTTGTAAATCTCGTTTATAAATAAGAATTTGGTAAAAGTTAGCTATTTTGGATTACTCCCTTTACCCAAAAACAAAGTTAGCTATTTTGGATGTTAATTGGAGCAAAACGGATAAAGTTGGAAAAGTCTACTGTACTGATGACAGATACGCCGTATCATTCAAGACTTAGATGAATATGAAGACCATTGCCTGACTTTGAAGCATACGCCGTATATGAAACCATGGTCAACGAATAAGATCTGACTTGTTCTACTCCAGATACGTCGCATGACATCCCAGAGATGCGGCGTATTGATCTCAAGACTTCACCAAAAAATACAAGAAAATGAAGACTGCATACACCGCATGTATAATAAAGATCCGCCGTATCATATGACGATGTATGAATATTCAGAAATATAAAAATCTTGTACCCCACGTGAAGTTACCTAGATACGACATACCAGATAAACTGATACGATGTATCGTTTCTGTTACTAGAATGTATAAATAGGGGATCGACTACCTCATTCGGCACAAGAAAATACACCATAGAAGACCAGACGATCGTCCACCACAAGACACAACCAGGAGGAAGAAATCAGAGCCATAAGAAGGTTCTGCTAGTGCTTAATTCCATAGGAATATTGGCTTATTTTTATTAGTAATTCTTTAATCATTTGATTAGCATACTTTTCACTATTTGGTCGTACTTAAATTACTTTTGAGCGATTACGGATTATATGTTGTTTTGATGGATGCCCATGCGTGTGTTTTGATTACTTTATTACTTCATTAATATCCTTTACATGATTAATGTACCATATTGGTTAATTAATAAATTGGTAATCATTAAGGTGGAATTAATGCGGATTTCTGATTAGTCATGACAGAAATTTTCTGTTGATAATACTTAAACACCGAAATCTAGGGATTTAGCTTGAGCTAAATGTAGGACCGAGATATACACACGTGAGCAACCAAAGAGAGAGAATAAATATATTACTCATCATCTATGACTAGTAATTAGCCGAACATATCTTCCTTACTATCGGCCTAACCTCTTATCTGCCATTTGAATTTCTATCTGTGTATGTGTATGTGTCGTTTGTCTTATTACTTTTATTTATAGTTTATCTAATCTAAACATCGTGCCAGTCTCTCAGACTGAAAACCCCCCTTGCGTTAGATTATGATTAATTACACTAACATTAGAATTAAAATACTCACTAACATTCTCTTTTCCAGCAGTCTCCCACTTGCAGGTTCCAGGCTTACTTGGCCTATAATCCAACTTGATCTATTCAGATTGAGGAAACACCGAGTTCAGATATTGCTCGTTAGTGTTCGTTATAGGTTAAGTCGGCCAAATATAAATTTTAAAACTTGAATAAAATCTATACCTATAACGATAGAAAAAAATACATCATATAACCAGTTAGCCAGATCCCTTGGATAACACAGGCCGGATCCCTCTGGGAAGGGATCCGTCGGATCCGGGTGAACAGTAGCCTTGTTGCTTATAAACAGTGAGCCATTTCTTCCTTATTTCTCACCCATTCTAATAACCTTTTTTTGGTAAAAGAGGATTACTCTAGCAAATATATTACTCCAAGAAACGTTTAAGTACAATGGATGAGAGTAAGTCTCTCATCTCGGCCCGTTACATGGGTATTGAACAAGAACCAAATGTGCAACAACCAAAATCACTACAAAAGAAATACATGTCAATCTTATGACCTACCAAACATAACAATTACTTCCTACCATGACCTTTAAGCTTGACATCATACAAGTCACAAAAAGCATCCAATTGCCCTAGTAAATCATAGACCTGAGCCACATAATCATCATCAAAATAATCTTCAAGCTGATGATTGTCACCAGCAAGAAACTTTTCCTTATCGTTATCTGGCACAAGCATCTCGTCCTCATCACTGTCAGTAACAACAACTTTACCCGCTTTAGAGTATGGGTTACCCACCCTAGAATACGCAGAAGAAGAATACTAGGCTTAGTAGCTGCAATATGCTCCTTCTCTTTCAAATCAACCTTTTTTAAAGGTTTACCATCATCATCTAGAAGAGTAAATTTTCCCTTAATAAATAGCTTTTTAAGCTTATCAATTTTTCAACAATAGGAGTAGCACTTTCCTCTTCCACAACCTTAGCTTCCTTATTACTACCAAAATCTAAATTAGCCCCATCATTAGTCAAATCAACAGTAACACTAGGATTACCAGCCTCATCAATATCAACCATATCAAGAGCATTGAATGGATTCGATGTAACAATATTCGTCCCACTGGTACTAACCACTTCAGTAATCTTCTTCTTGGTAGCATCTGGATTCTTTGACACAGGCTGATACACATACTTCTTAGGTTTAGAAGGACTGAATTTAGGTCCTTTTCCCACCTAAACACCATGAAACGCCTTCCTCTAAAGCATTTGAAACCCATCATTTTTATGTGTTTGCTTCTTAAGGTCAACAAGCACTCGTTTAGGGAATTATGTCTAATCATGGCCAAAAACAAAACACGTACCACATCTAGGCGGTTTCCACTCGTATTCCACTCTAACAGTTTGCAACACTTCCCCTTCACCATCCCAACTCGGTACAACAATAACCCTTTTCTCTTTAAGTTCTCGATCCGCCTTAATGTCATTCAAAGACGAGCATAATCAAAACGCCGCCAAGACTGCAAACACATAGTACTAGTGTATGCATCGAGCATAATAGGGGTACCAATTTTGGTAGCCATGGCACTCAACCCGTCTTCAGTAAATGCAGCAATATGAATGTCATGTATTTTCACCCAGACAGGTATATAACCCAAATCCTTTTTCAAAAAGTTATTTCTAGGAGTCCACTGCTTCAAATTGATAGGCACTGGCCAAATAAACCAAGGACCATTTTCCAAAACACCATTCAAACCCTCGCTAGAAGAAAATTTAAAGAAAAACAAACCTTTAGAGTTCATCATAGCATGGATTAGACCAAACTTCTTCCAAGCATTTTTAACATAATTCTCCACCACAGGAAAAGCCACTTTCTTACCAATGAAATACCCAAACAAGTAGTTTTCATATCGGGGATTTGCAAGCTGAACAGAAGACAAAGGAATTAGTACCTCTGCCTTTTCATTTAATGGTTTCCCCATATTAAAAGTTCAAAAATTGACCTTGAGAGTAGTATCGTTTGAACCAAACTTACTAGTAAACGTGGGAGGAGCAGGGATCGGCTTTTGCACCTCTTGCAAAACAATCGGCTTAGTGAGAACCGGAGTAGAAGGAATTGGCTCCTCCACCCTATTATCCACATTAGGAATCTCAAATAGTACAATCTTGGGAAAGTTTGGTTTACTTGTAGAATCCACGATGTCCGCAAGAGAAGTACGATCATAGTTACGTTTGATTGTACTAGCACCAGGGTTATTTCCCACACCACCACCAAGCTTAAACGAGACTGAACCAGTCTCTTTGCCAGGCGTAGCACCATTAAATGCAGGAAAATTGTCACTTGGAATCTGCACCGGGATACCATCGGTACCAACCGTAACACCATCAACAATCTTCACAGTTTTCAAACCCAGATCATGCATCAACGGATCCCCCATTTGAAGGCGGCCTAGCAAGTTATTGATCATTCACAGAATCTTGCCAAAGGCCACGGTTGAAATATCCAGGTTCATCTTGATATGAGGTGACTCGAACTCCAGCAACGTCTATGATACCTGGCGCCTTTTTGTGTTCATCGGTGTGACCCTTTAGATTGCTTTGTTGTTGGTCTTCCATAAGTGAATTTGGTAGAGTTTTAAACTTGTTTGAGATCGAGTATAGGTTAGAGAGAGCTTCGGTGTATTCGGAGGGGTACGAAACATTTCGTGGATGTTTTGGTGAAGGAGGTGGATCTAGGGGTGTAACCGAGCCGAGCCAAGTCCGAGCTTGACAAGGCTCGAACTCGGCTCGAAAAAAAAACCTAGGCTCAAGCTCGGCTCGATAGCTCGTCAAGCTTTAACCATCTAGGCTTGAACTCGGCTCGATTCAGTTTCGAGCAAAGCTCGAGCTTTGCTTGAAAAGCTCAAATATATGTATATGAATACATGATTACACATTTACACTCCTATTCCAACTCCTGAACAAGTTGATTAAGGAGTTGAGACTTGAGACTCGAAAAGAAGAACAAATACAATACATTACCCAATGAATTAAACCATATAAAGACCTTAAAAAAGGGGCATACACCTGAACCAATGAATCGTATCTAACTTGGACAAAATGTGACTAAATTGTCACCTGATGCCACACATTCAAGAGTCAAGAGTCAAGAAGATGAAACAAGTCTAACATTAAAATAAAACATAATCAGTAAATACTAGTTAAGGTTTGAATATCTAAAATAGTTCAGCAAAATATTATTCGCGAGACGTCATAAGCTTCATAGATCTTGAATAATTGAGCAAAATGATCTCAATAACTTGAATACTTATTTACAACTAGGTTAATATTCAAATTAACCCTTATTTACTTAAAGCACGAAAAAGCTCGATAAAAGCTCGAGCCGAGCCATGTAAGGCTCGAGCTCGACTCATTATATGTTTCGAGCCAATATATTGGGCTTGAGCTCGGCTTGAGCTCGATAAAAGCTCGACGCGATCGAGCCAAGCTCGAGCTCGAGTTGCTTGATAAAAGCTCGGCTTGTTTGCACCCCTAGGTGGATCCATTATTGATCACAATTTACGAGTGATGGTGTTGGATCGATGTACTCTAACCAAACTAACTTAAATAGCTTGTTAAGGTTTAATAACCTCGGATAAATCCTAAGTTATTAACAATGAAACACTGAGTAATCTTTATTTAGTACGCGGAATTTACTTAACAAATCTAAGAAGAATATAACTTTAACTTTATTAATAACTCTAAAGCTGCTTGTTATGCAGACTCTTCAACAACTCTAAAACACTAATAATAATCATACTTTATGAATACTAAAACTCTTTTTTAAAAACTCGTACTTCTAATGCCACTCTAGGGGTCCTTTTATAGGCTCAAGGATAACCCTAATCGGTTTACAATTTGTATCCTTGTACGACAAGTAATCTAAACATAGAATAAACAAAGCTTTCCATAAACGAATATAACAGTTCTTTAGCTTTGCAGTACTTTGACTTCGACAGCAGTACTTTGAGTTTCTCTTTAGCAGTACTTTGACTTTTCCAGTACTTTGTCAATCTTCAGTACTTTAGCATTCTTCAGCACTTTCATATCCCAACAAATGGGAATTTGGAAAGAGTTGTGAGAGGAAAATGATCATGTGAAGTTATAAGTTGTAACAGATCTCTAGCAAATCATATCTTACCTACATTATAATGTATTTAGGTCGTTCCTAAAAAGGAAGTCTTAAAAAAATAAGACTACACACTTACTATAAAAGGAAAGATTAAAATTCAATACATCTTATTATTAAAATTCAAATGCAGACATTTCAATTAAATTAAATACAGTCTTCAAATATAGCCCATTATTAAAAACGTGTAACCGCTAAAAATCATTATTATCAGTAATGATTGTTAAAAATATATAACCGCATCCACAATATAAAGACACACAAAACATTTAGTATCTCTCACACACATCTAAAACATTAGCAATAAGGCTGAGTGTTGAAATATTTAGTCACAAGGTACCTATCGCCGCATTGCGCGAGTAGCCTCCTAGTAATAAAAAACAAGTGGATTAATGGACTCAATGGTCTTTTTTAACAAATTATCCAAATTTCTAGCCTGTCTTTTATTCATTTTACATTTTTTTAGTGAATGGTTTGTTGAAGCATAATCTGGCGCGGACTAGATTCAACGACTCTCCTTGGCCGTTAGTCGTCTTCTCGAGCCCTAGTAGACCTGTCAACAAAGAGAACCCGTTAGGAGTGGACCCGAGGCCGTAGCCCCGGGGTCCACCTCCGACGGTCAAGTTAGTATGCGCTGTGGCATAGCAAAAGATGTTAGGTTTAGAGATAACCTGATTGTGTATATATAGGCATGGATTAGGGTTTAGGTGTAGAGTGGGCCGCATCTGCCGGGCCTGACCCATTTCTGGCCCAGTCCGGACCATACGTCTACAAGCCCCCAAGTCTAGTATGAGATAGCGCATGGCTATGTTATGCTAGACTTAAGTTCTGTTCATGGCCCCGTAGGTGAAAGTGGAACCCGTATGCTGCATCCTGGGTAAGGGCGTACCTTTTGTACCAGTAGCGACACAACATGGTGCGACAGAAGACGTGCTTCTGTAGCAGAAGTGCGCACTGTGCGCGACAAAGAGGTGCGACAGAAGACGTGCTTCTGCGCATAAGTGCGCGCTGTGCGCGACAAAGAGGTGCGACAGAAGACGTGCTTCTGCGCATAAGTGCGCGCTGTGCGCGGCAAAGAAGTGTGACAGAAGACGTGCTTCTGTAGCAGAAGTGCGCGCAGTGCGCGACAAAGAGGTGCGACAGAAGACGTGCTTCTGCGCATAGGTACGCGCTAAAGATGTGCGACAGTAGACGTGCTTCTACGCTGTGCGCGTCTTCACAACCGACAGAGGACGTCTCCCCTACGGAAAGTTGGTGCGAATATTTAAATTCGTCTTCGATCTGCTTCCAAATACACCTGCGTACGAAAACAGTGGTAGCGTATACCCTGGTAGCCCCCCAAGTTTGATGGTGCTACTCGTGTAGGAGCATTAAACTTATTTAATCTGCGAAAAATACTCAATGCAAAGATTAAAAGTATATGCCGCGAATCGCAGCATATAAAACCTAATAAAATTAAGCAATATATAGCACATAGCATAAAAAATATATATAGCACATAGCGTATAAGAAAATTAGCAGTGCGCACCCGTCGTGGGATGCGTACCGACGAAATAATTAATCGTGTGTTTTTTTCTTTTCTTTAACAGATGGACGTACCGTTACCGCAACAAATAGACACAGATGGATTTATCTTAACCGCATAGACTCGAACGTTTCTGGATGATCGCAGATGTTTATACCACGGCTTTTGGTCCAGTGCGCATCATGGCGATTGACTAGCATCGTGGTTTTCGCGCGTACGCGTTCTCTGCGAAGATGTCTGAACGCACGGTCTTACGCGGGTAGATTTATCGCGACTGCGCTATTTGAGCGCGAACAGGCGTACCAACCGTAAAAACAGTATCTGCGCGAATTTATCGCGGCTAAAAAATAAAATAGCTCCGATCGTGCAGGCTTTTCTTAGATCCGATCGTGTGGATTAAAAGATAAAATAGATCCGATCGTGCGGATGTTTTAAAATAGGTCCGATCGTGCGGACTTTTTATCATGTTTTAGCATTTAGCCAAATCAAAGAATATATTAAATCTCAATACTCAATTAAAGAATAATATTTAAAGTAAAAATACGCTGTAACAAATCATATTGTAAATTGCAGCACTTATCATGTTACCACTTATCGTGAGAACACGGATGATTTAAAATAAATAATATTTTAATATTAAATGTTACCGACTTGATGAGAAAGCAAGTTGTACGAGCTTTATGCTTTTCGGTAATATGGGAACACGAAACTTGTGTATTCGTGTCCCACGGATGGCGCCAACTTGTTGAAGCATAATCTGGCGCGGACTAGATTCAACGACTCTCCTTGGCCGTTAGTCGTCTTCTCGAGCCCTAGTAGACCTGTCAACAAAGAGAACCCGTTAGGAGTGGACCCGAGGCCGTAGCCCGGGGTCGCCCTCCGACGGTCAAGTTAGTATGCGCTGTGGCATAGCAAAAGATGTTAGGTTTAGAGATAACCTGCGTGTGTATATATAGGCATGGATTAGGGTTTAGGTGTAGAGTGGGCCGCATCTGCCGGGCCTGACCCATTCCTGGCCCAGTCCGGACCATACGTCTACATGGTTAATGGTCTTCATATGTGTGTATTTGAAGGGGTTGGTTTCCATGTTACTGGTCTCACGGCTGGAGGGGCTGGAGTCGCGTGAAACGTTATGACACAAACTTAGCTAGCGCATCGCGGCTAGGACATGCCACATCTTAGAGAGTGGCATGTGCAGCACTAGTGTTTGGATTCGAGGCTAATGATTAAAAACCGAGTGAAACAAAAGAAACAACTTGCCATCCAAATGCACTATGAATCCTCTAGAAAGCTTGGTATAAAAAGAGTAGTAGGCAAAATGAGACTCACCAAGCACAATATGACGATTAGGGGTGTTAACGATTTGGGTCGATTCGAGTTTCAGCCTAAACGAGCTAGGCTCGTTTAATAACTATTCGACTCGAGTTTGAATAAATTTTTATAAAGTGGCTCGAACTCGAACTCGAATATTTTTTTGTTGTTCGAGCTCGAGCTCAAAGCTCGTTTAAAATTTAAAACTATTTTTTTATAATCTACAATAAACTTGTTTTCAAGCTTAAAATGCTCGTATAAATGATCAAGCTTGATTGGCTCAACTCGTTTATTAACCAATGCTTGAGCTCGAAAGCTCGTTTACAATTACAAAATTTTTTCTAAAGCTCAAATTATGAAATATAAGCCGAATTAAATAATTAAGCTCATAAACTCACATATAAGCTTAAACAAACACTCCCTAAGGTTAGTTATGTACGTCTTCTTTTTTTTTATGAACGGCAAAAATGCATTAAAAAAACTAGCGAGACGCTAGAATGATTACAAAGGTCAAAGAAACACGACATTTCAACCAAAGACTCCAATCAAAACTACCATTACATCTACTCGAACACCAAGAGTAGGACATTAGGACAATCTCATAACAATAAAATCCAACCGCGGATTAGAAGAACCAAAAAGAACTTGATTACGGTACTTCCATATAGCCCACCACGTCACGTAAAAGACACCTTCCAAAACATATTTAATACCTTTAGCAAGACGAAGAGAAGAAAACCAAAGGATCCAATCATCATAGGAGAATAAATCAACCACATCCAACTCCCACCATCTAGCAATCTTCTGCAAAAGATGACGCGCCACATTACAAGAGAAGAAGAGATGTGAGCTAGATTCACCAGCTAAATGACAAACCGGACAAAGAATAGAAGGGATGTCTAATCCTCGAAGGGACAATTTGAGTCTAGTTAGGAGAATATCCAAATAGACCTTCCAAGCGAAGGCATTAATCTTTATTGGAACGGCATGAACCCATCTGGTGATAGAACCAACCAAAAGAAGAAGGGAATCATCAATATGATTACGAGCCGATTTAACCGAGTACTCTCCTGAAGAAGAAAGGGACCAAACCCATCTGTCGTTACTATTCGAAAGCATCACATCAGCAACTTTTTCAATAAGAAGAAGATATTGCTCTTCTTCGATACCACCTCTAGGCTCACGCCGAAAACTACTAGTCAGCAAGCTGTCATTAAGCTGAGCAGAAACACTAACCTTCTTATCATGTTCCAGTGCATACAGACGCGGAAAGAAAACTTTCAAAGAACAATCATCAAGCCAAACATCCTCCCAAAAACATGTATGCTCTCCATTACCCAATTTTTTCTTAACAAAGGATAATAAATTAATACCTTTGAGAGAAAGGGCTGCAACTTCTTTAATAATGTCAGACCAAGGGGATTTTTGAATTAAAATACCAGGATTTTCAATGGATCCAGAATCATCGTACATTTCTTTAATAAACCGAGACCACAAAGAAGAATCATGAGAGTAGAATCTCCAAATCCATTCGAAAAGGAGAGCTCGGTTAGCGGCAAAAAGACTAGAGACACCAAGACCCCCTTTATGCTTCGAAGCTAACACCTTCTTCCACCCAAACATAGATAATTTCCGCTCATTTTTTTCAGCACCATTAAAGAAATTCCGACGAAGGGATTCCAGTTTGCTAAGCACTCCAAGAGGGACTTTATAAATCGACATCTGATAAAGGGGCATGGAACTTAGAACAGATTTTATAAGGGTGAGACGACCACCAATAGATAAAGATTTAAGTTTCCACGTCGAATGACGAGAGGAATTTTTATCTATAATTTCATCCTAGAAACTGCTACGAGAGTTATAGCCACCCACTTTAACCCCTAAGTATGTAAAAGGCCTTGACAAAGTAGAGCACCCAATGAAGTTCGCCGCCGAATTAACCTCCTCATGAGAAACGCCAATACCCATGAGTTTACTTTTATGGATGTTGATCTTGAGACCCGAAACCAAGAAGAAGCACTTAAGCATATTAACAATGGTAATAAGATTAGATTTATCCCATTTACCAATGAACACCGCGTCATCCGCATATAAAAAATGAGACAAAATAAGAGAATTATCAATACGGATTCCTTTAAAAAGCCCGGCATTTATAATTTGGCTAAAAGAAAAATGTAGACTTTCCATAACCAAGATGAAAAGAAACGGGGATAACGGGTCACCTTGCTTTAGACCTTTAAAGAATTTAAATTCAGGAGTCGGAATACCATTAACAAGAATAGACCCCCTCGCTGAATTTAAACAACCTTTAATCCAACCTCTCCATTTATATCCAAAACCAAATTTGTTAAGAAGGTCATCCAAAAAGTGCCACCTAACCGAAATGAAAGCCTTTTCAAAGTCAACCTTGAATATCATAGCCTTAGTCTTCTTGGCTTTGCTCCACGATAAAAGTTCATTAATAATAAAGGGACCAACGAGAATCTGTCTATTAGAAACCAAGGCAGATTGAACATCGCTTACAAGATCCGAAATAACCATACTCAACCGGTTAGCCAAAATCTTAGAAACAATTTTGTATATACAACCTATTAAGCTAATGGGACGAAAATCATTTACCAATTTAGCATCTTGCTTCTTGGGGATAAGTGTAATAAATGAAGCATTGCAACCAATAGGGAAAGTGTTAGAATAAAAAATTCCTCCACAGCTTTAACCACGTCTTTATCGATGACATACCAATATCTACGAATGAAATCAAAAGTAAAACCATCCGGTCTTGGGGATTTATTGGTTCCACAATCCCAAACCGCCCTCTTGATCTCGTCATAAGAAACATTTCTTTCCAGATTCTCCACCTGTTCCAAAGATAAAGTCTGAAACATTTGTGAGCCAAGGCGAAAATTAGAACTAGAAGGTTTCGAAAAACAATTAGAAAAATGACTAAGGAATTCATTCTTCACATTAGCATGGTTATCAATCCAATCCCCATCAACAAGAATTCCACGGATTGATAGTTGTGATCTCTTCTTATTGAGGATTCCATAAAAATATTTAGAAGTTTCATCACCCTCAATCGACCAACGAATCTTCGCTTTCTGCGCCATGTCAAGCGGCAACCGACTATTAAAATCATGGAGGCCTTTCAAAAGAACAGTTCTTTCATGTACAAGGTCTTCAGTACAAGCAATCCTCTCTGCATTTGAATGATGTATCTCCTTTTTACTCCAAGATTTGATCATAAACTTTAAAGCTTGAAACTTTTTCTTCAAGCAGACTATAGCATTAGTCTCCACAATCAACGAATTATTCCAAGTTTCTTCTACCATTTTATGAAATCCTGCTATAGAGAACCAAGAATTGAACATCCTAAATGCCGTCGGCCCATAATCAACAACCATTTCACGCATAAGAATAGGTCTATGGTCGGAGAGATGCCTAACAAGGCAAATAGCTGATAAGGAGGGGAAAATCGAAAACAAACCTTCAGAAACAAGAAATCGATCAAGCTTACTCATTTTTGAGATAGATTTATGGGCCCAAGTGAATGAATATCCCTCAAGAGGTAGATCAACGAGACTCACTGAGGCAATAAAATGATTAAAAGCGTTTGCACCTAACGCATTAAAACAATGCCATACCTCTCTAACTCCGTACGAACTTCATTAAAGTCACCTAAAATGACACATTCTCCATCCCATTGCTCAATTAAAAAACCAATATACTCCCACAAAAGTCTTCTTTCAGAAACTTCTTGAGGAGCATAAACTGAAACTATAAGAAGTTTAGTAGAAGTAGGAACCCACGTACCTCTAATAGCCACAAAAGAATCCGAGATAGACACATTATCTTTAACGAACATGTTTAGATCCCAAACACATAAGATACCACTAGAATTCCCGATAGAAGGACTATAAGCAAAATCAAAAGAAAAATCACCCCATAAAGCTTTAATAGTAAAAAGGCCAATATTCTCCATTTTAGTTTCCTGAATGCTACAGAAATTGACCTTATGCTTCCTATTGATCTCCTGAATCCACCCTTTCTTAGCCGATTGGCCAAGACCTTGAATATTTAAAGAAAGAAGATTCATTTAAAAAAATGAAATTCTCCTTGGTCACCAATAATGGATTCCATATTCTTGATGCACCCTTCCATGTTATACCCCATAGTTTGGCCGATCTCCACCACACTCTCCATAACATCCAAAATAGAACCTCCTGATTTAGTCTTCAGAATTCTAGTATTCACACTCTTTGTATTGAGTTTATAATACATGAATAACAATAAAACATGTAGACACCACAGAGTACACAACGGAAGACTTAAGATCATAACAAATAAATAATTAACTGAATTAAAAACGTAACGTACCTCTTGCGAATGTCAGATCTCTTGAACAAAACAGAAGAAGTGGTTTAAAGAGTTGTCCCTTACCGTTTTACAACTCAAACCAATTAGGTGTAAGAATAGTGTCTTACTACCACGGTTTTGTACACACGAATTAACCAACGAATCAAGCGATTGCTAAATCTAACACAAGTCCTTGTTTTATGAAAAACAAAACCAAAACACCCTATGGAGAGGGTTTCGGCCGAATAGGATCAAGAGAAAAGGAGAGGCAAGATCTAGGGTTAATTCAATGCACAAAGTGTGAAAAACCCTAAACCCTAGGTTTGTTTATATAGTAGATGGAAATCTTAGGGAACAAGTTAGGGATTTGGGTTGTGTTAACCCCCCCCCCCCCCCTATGGCCGGCCATCATGCAAGCCCAAGGGAACCCAAATCTTTTCCATTTTAAGATTTTTCATTACTAGTCCTTTCTCTTTACATTTAAAGGTCGTTAGTCATTTTTCGTTAAATACTTAACGATCGTTAAACGGACTTAATGTGCAATAATTAATCGTAAACATTAACATTAATTATTTAACTTTAATTCTCATTCGCTAATGTGTGCAATCCCATGGTCACAAGTTCGAATCCGGACATTTACGTATTTGTAAATATATACATTTCCAACAGCTCCCACTTGGATATGTTTACAAAACGTGAAATGACATTGGTTAGCGTCTAGCAACACGCCAATGCCCCCGGTACAACTCGTGTATGGTTTTATGGAGAAAAACCAAGTTTGATGATTCATCATCATATTTATCCTTTTGTTTCTAATACCATGTTAATAAGAATATGGATCTCACTCATTTCTTAATTAACTATTCTGTTTCTCGTTTTATGTGATTGATCAAGATTACCAATTCTTCTGAACATATTCCAGAATACCTTGGGCATGGCCATACAAACATCTTAACAACCCTACGAAGGGCCCATCAATATTATACTTCAAAATAATTTGAAGAAAACAAATCCCATTTTGACTACAAGCAGGATTCATAGATTTCGCAACACTTCTGAAAACAATACTTATAACTACCAGTTACGTATAGCGTTAGATTGCTTCATAAAAATGCACTACATCCATGACATATCTCTGGTATCTCAAGTCAGAGGATAAATATTCATGATATACTTAATGACTAAGATCCATAAAGTATCATCATGTAGGTGGGATAAGTCATATACTCAATTCATTGAACATCATCTTAAATTAGTCATGCTACGCATCAATATACTTTTAAGTATACTCTAACTAATACTCAGATTTGTCTTAATTCAATATCATTCCCATGTTATTGATTGACAACGGACCATTTAAAATAACTTAAGCTATTCAAGGATTTAAACATGCAAATATAGGATAACATCATAATAAATGAATAATAAACATAACAAAATACTTTATTTCATTTCATTTATAATGTTTACAATATCCTTTTATCTAAAATACTTAGTCACAGATGGGCATGAAACTACTAGCTAAACGAAGTCAAAACTTATCAGACAAATGATTAAGTTTTTCACCAGGTAATGCCTTCGTTAAAGGATCTGCTAGGTTATCATCTGTGTGAACTTTGAGCAACTCAATTTCACCTATCTCGACTTGTTCTCGAACATAGTGATATTGTCTAGGATAGTGTCTAGTGCCCTTCATGACTCCAGGTTCATGGGCAAAAGTTATTGCAGCGGAATTGTCACAATATACTTTAATAGGATTTTCAATCGACGGCATAACACCAAGCCCTGAAACAAACTTCCTTATCCAAACAGCTTCCATGGCAGCCTCAGACGCCGCTATGTACTCACTTTCTGTAGCAGACATCGCAAGTGTTGTCTGTTTCTTGCTCTTCCAATCCACAGCACCTCCATTGATGACAAATATGTAACCCGTCTGAGACTTCGTATCATCTTTGTCATACTTCCAGGATGCATCGCAGTAACCTGTAACAGACAGTTCTGCTTCTGGATTTCCCCCATACACTATGAACATATCTCTTGTAGCCCTAAGGTACTTGAGAATATCTTTAACAGCAGTCCAGTGAATTTCACCCGGATTCTGTTGATACCGAATGGTCAAGTTTTGAGCAAACGCCACATCAGGCCTTGTGCATCGTACCGCATACATGATAGATCCTACAGCCGAAGCATAAGGAACTTTCTTCATACGCGCCACCTCTGCAGGTGTTGAAGCACAGCCTTGGCTGCTCAAACCATGATTTACTTGCATTGGCAAAAATCCCTTCTTGGAATTTTGCATATTGAATCTCTTCAATATTTTGTCAATGTAAGCACTTTGGCTTAAACCAATTAACCGCCTTGATCTATCCCTGTAGATCTTGATTCCGAGTATGTATGCTGCTTCCCCTAAGTACTTCATCGAAAAACATTTACCAAGATAGGTTTTCACCTCATTTAGACTTGGTATATGATTTCCCATGATTAATATGTCATTGACATATAGAACAAGGAAAGTAACATGACTCCCACTAGCTTTGTGATATACACATGGCTCATCAAGATTCTGAGTAAATCCAAAACTTTTGATTTCTCCATCAAATCTTTTATTCCATTGCCTTGATGCTTGATTCAGTCTATAAATGGACCTCTTAAGCTTGCATACACGGTTAGGAAATAATGGATTCACAAACCCCTCCGGCTGTGCCATATACATGTCTTCATCTAGACGGCCATTCAGAAAAGCGATTTTGACATCCATTTGCCAAATCTCATAGTCATAGTGTGCAGCTCTAGCTATGAGAATCCTAATAGCTCTTATGTCCGCTACAGGAGAAAATGTCTCCTCGTAGTCAATGCCATAGGTTTGAGTAAAACCTTTAGCCACTAGACGAGCCTTGTAGGTGTGTACATTGCCATCCATGTCAGTTTTCTTTTTGAAGATCCACTTACTTTCAACGACTTTAGCATTGGGAGGAAGGTCAACTTCAATCCAGACATCATTATCTTTCATGGACTGCATTTCCCCATTCATAGCAATATGCCATTTATCCTTTTCAGGATCAGCCATGGCAGCCTTATAGTTGGCAGGTTCATTAAGATCCCCAACCATATTTTCCTCCACCTCTACGTTAAGACATAGACGGTCAGGTGCACGTATAGTCCTTTCATACCTACGAATGGGAACAACTTCAGGAGGAGCACCTAATCTTTCAGGTTCTTCTTGAAGTTGGCTAGTATTTTCAGAAGGTGTTGTATCTTTTTGATCATATTCCAGATCATATACTCTCCCACTGAGTTCTTGAGATATGAGATTCCTTTCAACGAAATCTCCATACCTAGCCACTATGACTTTGTTCTCAGCTGGGTAGTAAAAGTAGTAACCCATAGTTTCCTTAGGGTATCCTACAAAGATACACTTAACAGATCTGGGTTGTAGCTTATCTGGTGAGTCACGTTTAACAAACACCTCACATCCCCAAACCTTTAAGTAAGAAAATTTGGGAGCTTTTCCTGTCCATATTTCATATGGAGTTTTAACAACCTTCTTCGTTGGAACCATATTCAAAATGCGAATAGCAGTTTCAAGGGCATAATCCCAAAAGTAAAAGGAAGAGTCGTAAGTTCAAACATTGATCGCACCATGTCAAGTAAGGTATGATTTCTCCTTTCAGATACACCATTTTGTTGTGGAGTATAAGGAGATGTGAGTTGCTGGATAATTCCACACTCAACTAAGTAATCTTTGAACTCTTGACTTATATACTCGCCACCTCTATCGGATCGAAGAGCTTTAATCTTCTTTCCAACTTGTAATTCTACTTCACTTTTGAAAACCTTAAATGTGTCAAAGACTTCATGTTTATGTTTAAGTAAATAAACATAACCATAATGACTGAAATCATCCGTAAAGGTTAAGAAGTAGGAAGCACCACGTTTTGACACATGTCTAAGTGGACCACACACATCAGTGTGTATCAATCCAAGTAGATCAAAAGCCCTTTCCACTTGTGGTGAAAAAGGTTTCCTTGTCATCTTCCCAGCTATGCAAGACTCGCATTTGTCAAATGATTCATCATTGACCGCTTGTAAAAGCCCATCGTGTTGCAGCTTTTCCATGCGTTTCTTGCCTATATGGGCAAGGCGACAATGCCAAAGATAAGAAGAGTCATAGTTCAACTTTCTCTTCTTATTGCTAATGCTATACAACGAATTATTTTCATGGGATACACAACCATCCATATCAATTTCAAACATACCAAGCATAGGAATTGCATTAAAGTAAAAACATTATTTAAAGAAACTGAAATTCCATAACTGGTAAAAGTGTGCACAAAACCAATATCTTTTAACAAAGAAACTAAAATAACACCCCTAATAATGAAGGGTGCAAAATGACAATTATGTAGTTCTAAAATTAAGCCCGAAGGCAACACTAAATCAAAAGTCCCTATGGCTTTGACAGTTGCACGCTTTCCATTTCCAACGTACAAGTATCTCTCTCCACAGGTCAGCTTCTTTGCTCCTCTAAGTCCCTGCGATGTATTACAGATGTGAGTACCACATCCTGTATCATATATCCAGGAATTTTGCTTATGAGGAAAAGAAAATAATTCAAACATAAAAATACCTGATGAGCTAGGCACCATCTTATTTTTATTCTGAAGGCACTCATTCAGATAAACTGGACAGTTCCGCTTCCAGTGGCCTGGTGAGTTGCAGTGGTGGCAAGTTAAATCCTTCTTAGGATTCTCCTTTTTCTTTGCAGGGTTCTTCTTAAGAGCTGGTGGGATGGCAACTTGTTTCCCCTTTCCTTTTCCTTTCCCTTTCTTATCTGCTTGCGGCTTTGGCTTATTCACCCTACCACCCTGTATTGCTAGGACAGCAGGTGTGGGAGCCTTCTTTGGCAATCTCTTCTCGAAGTCTACAAGCATTGCATGTAACTCATTCACTGTCTTCCCCGTGCAATGCATGTTAAAATTTCGGACAAAATCACCCAATCGTTCTTGATTAAGGGAGTGATTGATGAGGCCGACACATACATCATTCGAGTAACCACAACCAAGCTTCTCCAATTGGTCCAAGTGATGTTTCATCTCGAGGACGTGGTTGGAGACAGATTTGCCAACCTCCTGCTTGCAGCTATGAACCTTTTTAATCAATTCATATAGTTCAGCTGCAGGTGGCTTCTCAAACATACGTTTGAGTTCATCTAGCATGCTCATAGGCGGATAGTGCTCAAATTGTTTTTGCAATTGAGCAGGCATCCCCGAAAGCATTAGACACGCCACATCATTGTGCTTCTCATATTCAACACGATATGCCTCTTGTTCAAGAGCAGTTGCCATGTCGAGAGGAGCATCAGGCAGAGGTGTAGTCAAAATATCAAGTCTTTTGGCAACACGAAGGATGATCCTAAGTGCACGATGCCAATCATTGAAATTAGGGCCAGTCAGCTTGTCTCTTCCAATCATATCTTTGATAGCAGAACTCATTAAGCTCATAGTGTTTTCAGGTTGATGAGCCATCTACAGAAAAAGTTCAAAAAACCATAATTAGTATTTTGATAATTTTCCTTTTCAATAAACAATTAAATACCAAAGGTTCATATTCATATAACCAATTAATTATTGTTGAAAACTAGGATCCAAATTGTCATAATCTCATCACGTCAGTTGATCTGCTAGTAATGAACCTTATACAAAGTGGTAGAGCTTATGCTCAATTGCCAATTTCAATTGCAATTCCTAGATTTATGGGATTTACGTATAGCCAATTTCAATCGCCATGTAAACATGTTTTATCCCATCTTATGCTTTGAATTGCCAGTTCTCACCGCCTAACTCAATTAAGTTGTCCAACTTAAGAAACTGCAAAATCGTCCATGCCCGTTCTCACGACACGTGAACATTTTACCCTTCGATTACGATCTAAGTCACGTTCTCACGCAAATAAAAGGTAATCTTAGGTGTTTTTGTTTCGCTGGATGGCATATAACTTCAATTAAAGGGTAATAATTTTGATGTCAAATCAAATATGTACAAAGATGTCATGCATTCATCTTCGTAGCATAGTTTTTATTAAAACATGTATATGCTTGTTTTAATGATTTAAGCTTTTCATCATCAAACTTTAATCGAAGTATTGGATAACCAATTAAAGAATCACCTTAATTACCACTATATCCTACTACTGCACGAGTCATAAGACCCAAGTTATTCGGATAATTACCACAAAAGTGGCGCGTAGAGATTAAAATAATTCACCCTTAAGATTTTATGCACACATATAGGAATACTTGGTAGCTCCATTAAGACGCACAAACGAGCGGAGAATCAGGTCAGCGCGAAGCATATTAAAAACCCTCATCTTTAGGGCGTCACAATTTAATGCGTTCCCTCCTTGTACCCATCACACAGTTTGTCATTAATGGGTGAGCCGTTCTAACTATTTGTGCAAAAAACTAATCAATTAAACGATTATTATTACTATGCTTAAAAATACATGTTTCACCATTGTTTAGGTCAGTTTATTTTTCTTGTAAAAATACCCTTGTTACACATAACAAACAAGCAAGTATTTAAAAATAAACAAATAAACAATGAATGCATAACAAAAAAAAAAATAAGTCATGCATATCAAATAGCCACATGCAAACCTTTTTGATAAATCCTATTAATAATCAATTCTTGATCTGTCATTATGTATATATTTAATTAAGACTTTCACCCATTTTCATCTATGTACAAGGTGAGCCACATGCATCGATTCATCGATTGCGTAAGTCAAAATTAAATATATACCACATAGCACATAATTGATTAAATAACAATTATTGAGGTCTTCCCCAATTTTAGATCTATCATAATATCTAGTGTATATCATGTTTATTAGGGTTTAGGTTTTGCAAAACCTAGATCTACGCATACAAATAATAATATAATCATGTTTATTTTATTTATGTGTTCCAGTAATTAATTACTTGTTATACAAGGCTCGTGATGCCACTGTTGAGTTTATAATACATGAATAACAATAAAACATGTAGACACCACAGAGTACACAGCGGAAGACTTAAGATCATAACAAATAAGTAATTAACTGAATTAAAAGCGTAACGTACCTCTTGCGAATGTCAGATCTCTTGAACAAAACAGAAGAAGTGGTTTAAAGAGTTGTCCCTTACCGTTTTACAACTCAAACCAATTAGGTGTAAGAATAGTGTCTTACTACCATGGTTTTGTACACACGAATTAACCAACGAATCAAGCGATTGCTAGATCTAACACAAGTCCTTGTTTTATGAAAAACAAAACCAAAACACCCTATGGAGAGGGTTTTGGCCGAATAGGAGCAAGAGAAAAGGAGAGGCAAGATCTAGGGTTAATTCAATGCACAAAGTGTGAAAAACCCTAAACCCTAGGTTTGTTTATATAGTAGATGGAAATCTTAGGGAACAAGTTAGGGATTTGGGTTGTGTTAACCCCCCCCCCCTATGGCCGGCCATCATGCAAGCCCAAGGGAACCCAAATCTTTTCCATTTTAAGATTTTTCATTACTAGTCATTTCTCTTTACATTTAACGGTCGTTAGTCATTTTTCCGTTAAATACTTAACGATCGTTAAACGGACTTAATGTGCAATAATTAATCGTAAACATTAACATTAATTATTTAACTTTAATTCTCATTCGCTAATGTGTGCAATCCCATGGTCACAAGTTCGAATCCGGACATTTACGTATTTGTAAATATATACATTTCCAACACTTTGAACTAGATTCCCCTTCCTTGTTAGTTTGTAAATCACCTCTCAATTTATCATTACTAATATTCTTGGTACTCATAGGAATGACATTCTCATGTGCCGGAGTAAATCCAGGTGGATAAGTTGGGTCATCACTTTTAGGATCACTATTGTTAGGTTTCCTATTAAGAATATCATAAATTCCAAAAGGATCTTCCGATTGCAATTTTGCATTATTACTGTTACCCACATGCTCAGAAGCATCGCCATAGTCTTTCATGCAGCTAGATTCAGAAACGTGATCAACTTCCTTATCCATGTCATATTCACTGTTAATATCGTGATTACCCAAATTTGAATCGTCTGAAGCATCCTTATCCGAACCATTATCGCTAAGATGACAATTGAAATCTGGAGACCACACTGCCAATTCTTTGACACGAACCCAATAAATACACCCTTTAACAATAACTTTAATCCTATTATCAATTAAAGTGTGAGGTTTAGTGATAACGCATATCTTCTTGTATGGTAAAGAGGAATCATCTTCATCTTCCACGTCAGATAAGGAACCCCATTGAGAGACAATTTTAGAAAAAGTCTTATGAGTTCATGTTTTAACAGGTAAGCCTTCAATAGAGACCCAAACCAATCTTTCATCAGTAACAAAAGAATCACTTGCAGGAAGAAGCTCAGAAAACCAAGATGACACTCCCAAATGCTTACACATATTCTCTTTAGTTTTGGAGGAACCCGTATAAATCAGATTCCCAAATCCCCCTAAATACATGAGGTTAACCTTATCAAAACCTTCATTTTCAAGAATATTATACAAAATAGGCAAAGCGTTGATATCTTTAATTTTCCCCATGAGAGCACTTGACATATCTTTGTTCATAACACACGAATCATCAAGAAGAATCGCAGGAGAGGAATCATCAACTATCTTAGGGTTAATAGAACCTGATTTCAATACCGATGCAAACGAGTTATTAGGGAACTCCTTACCCTTTGTTTTCTCAGCCGGAAAAACCTTAGGTTCTCTATGAAACCTGACTGGATTTGCATGCAAGTGAAGCCGACCAATCCAAATAGTACAAAGATTATCAATGAGACGATCCAAATTTTTGACATTGATAAAACGAACAAAAGCGAATTTCTTTCCGGCTTTGGATTTTTTAAGAGGAATATAAACGTCAATTACCTTACCATATGTATTACAAACCTTCCATAAATCTTGAGACGAGAAGTGTTCAGGTAAGTTCATGACAAAAACCGAAAAAGAGATCTTCCTGGTCAAATCCTCCTTGGATTGAAACGAGCTGCTAGCACCCCTAACCGATCCTTTTTTCTTACGTGTCACCTCCATCCACCCATTATCATCCATTGAAAAAGAATCAAATTGATTGAAAAAAGGCAAAATGAGAATTAGGGAATTGAGAATTATCAGGGTTATATTTAAAAAAAAAACGAAAAGAATTTTAGGATTTTTTTTGGGTAAAGGGTTTCTCCGATAAATGTATTACTCCAAACAACATTTAAGTACAAAGGATATGAGTGAGGTCCTATATCTCAGCCCGTTACATAGGCGGCAAAGCTAACATAACAAGACACTTCATATCCTTAAAACAGTAAAACAACCACTACTCACTAGATTACATTTGACACAAAACCAAGCATAACCTAACGTCAAGAATGCTTAGTACCACGACCTTGGAGCTTGATATCATACATGTCAGAAAAAGCATCTAATTGCCCTGGTAAATCATAGACCTGATTCGCATAATCATCATAATAATCTTCAAGCTCATGACCGCTGCCTGTTGATGCGAGAAATTTAGCCATAGGATTATCCGACTCAAGCACCTCCTCATCATCAATGTCAGAAACAATCACACCCCCACTTTAGAGAATGGGTTACCCACCATAGAATACGGAGAGGAAGACGAACTAGGCTTAGTAGCCGTATCATGCGCCTTTTCTTTCAAATCAACCTTTTTAAGAGGTTTACCATCATCATCCACAAGAGTAAATTTCCCCTCAATAATTAGCTTTTCAAGCTCCTCAATTTTTCCAACAATAGGAGTAGTACTAGTACTACCATTTCCACCCCTAGCAGAGCTACCATCTTTGGTCAAGTCAACAGTAACACTAGGCATATCAGCCTCATCAATATCAACCATATTAAGAGCATCCAACGGATTTGATGTAGCAATATTCGTCCCACTTGTACTAGCCACTTCAGTAATCTTCTTCTTTGTAGCATCCGGCTTCTTCGACACAGGCTGATACACTTGCTTCTTATGTTTAGAAGGGCTAAATTTTAGCCCCTTTACCCACCTCAATCCCACGAAACACCTTCCTCTGAGGTTTTTGGAACCCATCATCTTTTTGTGCTTGTTGTTTAAGGTCAATAAGCACGCGTTTGGGACATTGAGTCTCATCATGTCCAAAGACCATACAAACACCACATCTAGGTGGTTTCCACTCGTATTCCACCCGCACAGTATAATAATTTTAGGATTGAAAAAGGCAGAATTTGGATTGAAGGGAGATCAAATGGAAAAAAGACAATGCACCAGAAACTCTAACAAAAATGAATGATGAATCCTATAGTCTCATGGAATGACATCTTGTAAGAAACTTCAATTCCGGAAATCAATCGCAAGGATCGAACTCAGAATTAGGGCCTTAGCAAGAATTATTCACAAGAGAGGTAGTAATTCAAGATTCAATTAAGGAAGAAAAAGGGGATCTAGAAATCGCCATTGGAGTTTCTGGATGCATAAATTAGTTTATGTACGTCTTCTTATCTATTAAGTTTGAACTTTTGACATACTTGCATGCTAGTTTTCTCCTTAATTAATTATAAACTCAAAAACTTATGTTCATCCACATTTATTCACGTACGTAGTACTCTACATTCTTCATATCACCACCTTAGCAAATAAATTCCACCATGAAGAATTAAAAAAACAAATAAATAAATAAATAATTTACTTAGTAATCAGTAGGTTCAGTTCACACAAAAAAGAGAGTAATGAGTGTCATATAAACAACAACATAAAATGTAAAATGAAGGCACATCATAAAGTTTAAAGATGGAGCAGTCACATACTCGTCAAATAATCCCAAATGTACAACTAATCTCATTTTTGCACCGTAATAAAGCGGAAGGGTTGACATTACTTGTCACACACTTGTATTTCTTTCTGTGTGTTTGTGGCTATTAATGTTCTCCATGAACAGTATGTCGATATCAATCACACGAGCGCGCCATATCATCAGCCTCATTATGATGCCCAAACGTAATTTTAAGGTCAGTTTCATTAATATAGAGATGCAATAAGAGATGTAAATCCAAATCTAAATGTCTATATACAATTACCCAATGCATAGAACAAACGAGCAGGTGATCTCGCGCGTTGCTGCAGGAGTGCTGTGGTCCAACTATATTTTTCATAAATTTATATATTTATATTTATGTATCAGTCCCTAAAAGTTCAATTCTATTACTAGCCGTCCTTTGTTTTACTATTCAAAGCACTGTAGCCACAGTGATTTGAATAGTATTACCCCACTTTTAGTATATATCTTTACTACATTAAAAAGAAAAATGGTCAACAAGTCAATATTGGAAAATTAATATTCTTGCATGGTACCTTTGCATGAAAAGTATTTAATTTGATTTCAATGTATTTCTTGCATGGTAACTATTCAAATTTGATTTCAACGCCAGTCAATTCATTCTTTCAAATTGAAAAGTGGTCAACAAGTCATATTGATTTCAATGTATTTCTTGCATGGTAACTGTTAAAATTTGATTTCAATGTATTTCCAATTTCCAAATTCGCCAGCCCATTCATTGTTTCATTGGCGGGAAAAATCAATTTCAACATTTCATATTTCGCCTATATAAACAACCCCCAAAACAAGTTTCTATTTCACAATAGGAAGGAAAGGAAAAAGAAATAACGGATATGCAAAATCAAAAGAATGTTGATGATGAACTCGAGGTTAGTAATCGATTTGTTTTTGATGATCTTATTTGTTGTTTGTAATGTGAATTGACACTTCTTGTTTGTTGTTGTAATGACGAAGATGACAAAGAAGAAGAAACGAGTAGACCTATCAATCTTGGTCGGAAACGAGTTTATTGTTTGGTAGATCAAAGTGAGAGTGATGAAGAATAAAATTTATGCTTGTGGTTTTTGTTAAAACATCTTGTTTTACATTATTTACAAATTATGTCGTGGTTTACTTTGTTTCTTGTCCTATAAAAAATGAATGAATGAATTACTCTTGTGTTCAATGGTACATCGTCTATCAAGCTTTAGAGTGGTACATCGTCTATCAAGCTTTAAAAGTTATAATAAATATCAAATATGTGACATATATTGAAGTAATACGACTAAGACTCATGCTCGATAAATAGTTACTGACAGCACAAGCCCCAAAATTATACACACATATCAACTAACTTCTGTAGGAAGTAGCGTTGAGAGGTTTTGAATTAGAGAACCATTGTCCTAGATGTCAAGTTGTGCACATCAGAACTTATCAACTAGCTTATTAGTTTCCTTCTCGTAGTATATATGTTGCTCTTTGGCGTATAGTTGGTCTATTTTTGTCATAAAAGCAGTTGTGTTCTCTTGTTTTGTTTAACCACTTATAGCCTTTTGTGAGTTGGCCCACTAGGTGAGACACTTTTCATAAACAAAATAAACAAATATGTCACCATTTCCATCCTAACATAGGTTGACTCGTTTAACTCTTTTAAAAATAAAATAAACAAACATATTCGGCATATTTGTT
Organism: Chrysanthemum seticuspe; assembly: GCA_019973895.1. Lineage (NCBI taxonomy): Eukaryota > Viridiplantae > Streptophyta > Magnoliopsida > Asterales > Asteraceae > Chrysanthemum > Chrysanthemum seticuspe. The sequence goes on along the minus strand of BPTQ01000001.1, from coordinate 315,305,396 downwards.
TTACAAAGAATGCATCTTTAAAAACATAAAATAAAATAAAATAAAATAAAATAATTGCGTCAAAAGGTCTAAAGATTTAAGATTATTTGGGGACAAAAACTTCTTTACATACAAAGGGATCAATCTCCACCATCCATTTTAATTATATCTAATGGATGAGATTAATCCCAACAATTAAAAAACCCATTTTCATCATTTTTTTTCAAATATAAATATCTTTCAAACCGTTAATCGTCAAGCGAAAAAAAATACACCATTAGGAAGAACATTTAATTATCTTTCTATAGATAGGCAATTTGATATACTTTCGACAAAGTTTTTTTTTTTCATGTTTTTCACCATTTTTTTTAGTTTTTTTTTCGTTTTTTTACGTTACTTGGATTTGCATGAAAAAATCACATATGATTTAACACTAATTTGAATACCACGTGTGATATTAGTGTTAAATCATATATGATATGTATATCATATGTGATTTATCATTTATGATTTAACACTAGTATCACATATGATATTACATATCATATGTGATTTAACACTAATATCACATGTGATCTTCAAATTAGTGTTAAATCATATATGATATTTCATGCAAATTCCAGTTTCGAAGAAAAACGAAAAAAAGACGAAAAAACGTGAAAAAAGTTATTTTTTCTCATTTTCGAAAGTATATCAAAGTGTCCGTCTATAGAAAGATAATTAAATGCTCGTCGCGATGGTGTGTAATTATTTTTATTTAACGATTAACGGTTTAAGAGATATTTAAATTATAAAAAATAAATGAAATAATAAAATGCTTTTAATCTCAGCCATTGATTTTTTTATAAATGATTGGTGGAGATTAGTCCCTTGGTATGTATGAAAGGTTTGGTATGTAAAATAACTCTTCTCAAGTTTTAAAAGTGTAGTTATATTGTGAGAATGAAAGAAATATATTCGGCATTTCCGCACATTCATTTTACCTAAAATAAATAATAAAATGGCATAATTTCATATATATCCTTCCCTGGATGAATAATTACACGTATATCATTTGTACCAGTTTTTTATGCATAAAATACAATGCTTTTAATGCGTCAAAAGGATATATATGTAATTTCCAAAATTTTCAAGGATATATATGGAAAAGCCCCTAATAAAATAAAGAATGCATCTTTTCTAAAATAAAACAAAGAATGAGCCCAATGTAGTACCTAGAATATATATATATATATATATATATATATATATATATATATATATATATATATATATATATATATATATATATATATATATATATATATATATATATATATATATATATATATATACCCAATACAATGTTACAACCTTTAGGGCTTCTATTATGAATTTGTATGAAGAAGCTGTTCCATAAAATCAAGATGTCAACATGATTTGTTATGAATTTGCAACAAATCTCACGGAATATCAACTTTGTTATTAATTCTGTTTACTTAATTTCGTGTATCAAGAATTTTTACGCGACGAGTAACGTGTATTGTTAGTTAATATTTCATAATTGATGTAATGTTTTATTTTAAGTTTCATTAAATATTTTTATATGTCGTTTGATACATGCTAAGAATTTTTTCTAGAGTTGAATTATCACATGTTATAACCGTTTGTAATTACATTTTGATCTTTTCACGTTCTATTTTAAACGTTATACGAAACACTTACCACAATATCCCATATCGTTAATTGTTTGCCGCTAGAAACCGATGTTGATAGGCACGGGTACTCGTCTAGTATAGATAATATCTAGATGTCGATGAAATTTTTAAATCAAAATGATGATTGAAAATTTGAAATGTTATGTTAAATAAAGGAAGTCAATGTTTTATAGTCATTTTTAATATCCCACTATACAACTTGCAATTGTTAGACTCGTTCTATCCACAGCTAAGCCTGCATAAGTTTATGCCTTCCTTCACAATTATAATTAATTTGTTCAGTCACATCTTCATAGAATAAAAAATACCAACCATATGTAAAATGGTATAATTAGTCCATGATAACATGTGAAGTAGTTGGATGTAAATTGTATATGTGTCTTACCATTCATCTGGTTCAACTACATTTAGTGATGGGTAACTAATCAAGGGGACCTTAAGCAAAAGGTGACTGAGAGCTAATTCTTAAGAGCTTTATTTTTATGTTATGAGAACAGTAATAAGTTGAACTTTTGTAATTAAATTCGATTGAGTTGTATACTTGTATGAATTGTTGGTTGTGTGTGTCGGCGTGTTGCACGTTCTAACATCTTTTCACAATCACTAAATAATACAATACAACCTCATATAACACCTCACAACATTATCCATTTTAGTATAATCCAAATTAGGAGTGGAAATGGTACCTGTTAACCATCTCAGCATTGAGTAAACACATCAATGCTGAAATCAGGTAATATGCCTTGCTCACTATAACGAAACAAGGTTTATGAACGCTAGGGGACTTTCTTTTTCATAAAATAATTAAACTCCAAATGAAAGAATTAATCAAAGCAGTGACAAATACTCACTATGAAAAAGGAATTTTGAATACATTGTCCAGTAAATGAAACACATAAAATTGATAACATGTCTATGCAAGCATTAATCCAAAATAAAGTCAATGTTTCGAGGTTATTTTTTAATCTTAAGTTAGCTTGCGAAATGCACCCCCTCTGCTGTCAGACACGTTCAAAGCTAATCCTTCACTTATTTATACCTTCCTTCAGGATTATTAATATTATCACTAATCACACCACGCATACTCTAATGTATTATTTAGATAAAAGTATGCTTGATGGATGTTGTACATGTGAATTAGCTGGATACAATTACTCACATGAATTGTATTATTCTTCAAGGTCAAATTTACATTTAAGTAGAGACACAAGCATGGCAGATCTAAATATATAGAGTTCTATCAGCAAACTCAAAAATAACCACATAAACATACATACTCACAAATTTCGCAAACAATGTCCTCTCCAGAGGTAAATTTTAAAAAATCCCTGAATCCTATGGAGTAGATCAAGCGCGCTACCCAAAATTTTAGTTCCAAGATTGAACGTGTATATCATGTCTTCAGAGGGCAGCTCTTTGAACGCTAGCAAAACTGCAAAGCTTTAATTCTCTCACACAGTGATAAGTACTCAAAGTGTTGTGAGTTTAGAGATGAGCTTGAGATGCTAGACAGGTTCCACCACAATGTGATGAAGCTGACAAGATGATTACGGTTTACGAAGATGTTAATAATAGAAACCTTGGTCAATATATTCAGAACGAAACAAAAATTTTAAAAAAAAATAGAGTTTTAGTGCTAATTTTTAGAGTTCTAATATTGTTTTGGTGATAATTGAACTAATTAGCAAAAGTACTAAAATGTTGCAAAATTTTTTTTATGGAACCAGTTATCAAATTGCTATACATTTAAGCAATAAATGGTTACTAAGCCAAATTTTAGACTGATTAAACATCAATATTCTTTAACTTGCAAATGATAACAAGTGTGAATGCTAAGCATGTGAAAAAGAAAGTTCAACTACCCAGAATCAAATATGCTAATTAATTTAGACTATATATTTCTCAATATATAAAAAACACTCGAACTCTTTATAAGATATTATTTTTTGAAAAGTTTATGAGTCTTTAAAAAATATTCCTTTTTAAGAGTTAAAAATTGATGACGTGTGAGGTAGTCGGATTTAATTTCTCGTTGGACTTGGTTACAGTCAATGATTTATGATATTTTGTTAAGTCAACTTCCTTAGCAGATCTAAATCTAGATCTAAATGTCTACATATTTATGATATTTTGTTAAGTCAACTTCCTTACTAGATCTAAATCTAGATATAGATTAGCAAAGTTACGATCAATTTTGTTTAGGGTTTTGTTAACAACCACTGTTTAAACATTTTATAATTAAAAGATTTAATGAACATAAAATGTTCCACTGTTTCTAAACTACTTTTGGACACCTTAGATATTTTAAGAATTGTTTTTATAAAAAGAAGGCTAAAATTGTGTTTTATTATATAAAATAGATAGATTGATAGATGTAATATTAGACACTTTTTAGGTTCTTGCTAGGTGGTGTATTGTTCCAGGACGTCGGCCCATGTTATTGGTTCCTCCGGTTTTATCTTGTCCGCTCGACACCCCGTCGGTCCGTCCTGGTCATGAACTATATCTTATGGCCAGATCTTGCTTTTTCGAGTGGATTCCTCTTTATAATTTGTAACAAAAAGTATTCATACAGTATTATCAAAACAAAGAAAATCATAATAAGATGTTTAAATAAGATGACCTACCATTATTTGTGGCACAATTATTGACTATTATAAAAGAGAAACATAGTTAACAAATGTTAACATGTGAAGTAGTGGGATTAAATTTATGATATATATTTGTAAGTCAATCTCATTTTAATACGCAAGGTTAGATCTAAAGTTCTATATATTAGCAAACTTGATCAGTTTTGTTTATCATCACAAGAAATTAGCCATATACAATTAGTCAACAAAACCATGTCTTCATCCTTAAACCTCCAAAATTTTCGAATTCCTCTTAAGGAGCTCAAGCGCGCTACCAATAACTTTGATTCTGCGAGGCTCAAAAGTGGTGTCTACCGAGGAGAGCTCTCTAAACGCTGGCAAAACCGCACAGCTTTCATCAAACGATACACGAAAGAAGAGTTCGAGTCTCAAGAGCTTGAGATAGTTTCCAGGTTAAACCACGAAGACATCATCTCTTTCATTGGTTACTGTGACAAACATCATGATTACATATATATGGTCTACGAAAGTGTTGATGAGGCCTCATCTCCTGCAGATGTTGCATTCACATGGGCAAATCGCCTCAAGATTTGCATAAGGGTGGCGAAAGTGCTGAATTACCTTCATTCGGGTGTTGGGGAGCTCCTAAGAGTAATACACGGAGACGTCAGATGGAAAAATATATTGATAGTTGGAGATGAGGATGAATGGGAACTGAAAGTCTGTGGGTTTAAACACTCAAAAGTTGTCCCTTTGAATCAGTCGCGTCAATATCGTCATTGCCCTCAAGAATTGTTTAAAAAGTCTCACACGGATCCGATTTACAAAGAAACTAACCTGCTCAACACAGGATCAGACGTCTACTCATTTGGGGTGCTAATGTTCGGACTCCTGCATGGGAACCACTATGATGATGACGTTGATGATCATGACGATGATGATGATGACGACGATGATGAAGATGATGACGATGATGAAGATGATGATGATGATGATGATGATGATGATGATGATGATGATGAAGACGGAGACAAAAAACCCCATCAACTGATGAATCTGGTGCGGGGCTGCTATGATGATGGACCGTACAAATTACTTGATCCTCGTCTATTTGGATTGGTTAAGCATCGTTCTATCCATATTTTCACAACACTGGCGTATAAATGCATTAGTTTTGACATGAAGGAACGCCCTGGGATGGATGAGATCAGTCAAGACGCTTCAAAGAGCCTTGGATGTTGAAGTAAGTCTTTTCATTTACTTTGTAATTCTTAAACACTAGCTATAAAAAGTAAACTGGCAATGGCTTGACAGATGCACATGAAACAATGATGAAAAGTATGTTAAACGATCACCCAATCCATCTACTAAAGAAGATAAAATTTTGAATTTTCAATTAATACTGTAATTAGTTAGTAGTTTAAAAAAAATTAATAAATATTAGCTAGTTTTGGGTCTATCAAATTTATGAAATCTGAGAAAAAAAAATAATAAATAAAAAAAATAATCCTATCTTTATGATTTATATTGGAAAAAGTGTATATGTCGTAGATATTATAAACTAGTTTTAAACCCGTACACGCACGATGTATTGACATAAGCTGTGTTAACATGAATATAGCGTTTAATCGAAGGGTTAAAGCTTTTTAACAGCTTCATCTCAACTTACAAAAAGTACGCTTAAGACAGGTTGATTAACACAAAGTTGTGGATATCTTCTAACTCTAAAGAGGAATTACATAGGTCGTTTATGTAATCTCATATATTTTTTAACATATCACAGTACTTCGTGGTTACATTTTAATATTTATATTCGTGTCCATAAAAATTAATATAATCTTATAATTATAATAATATTTTGAAATAAAAACAACAATAATAAATGTTGCTTTTAATAAAAATAAGTATAAAATCTACGGGATATTTGTCATATTAATAGTGTTATTATAAAGTTTTATACTTAAATGTAAATTTCATGTTTTTTAATCGAATATAATGTCATTTTACATTCAACTCCTTGAGTTTAATCAAAAACCTTCTCCTATTTTTTAAAGTTTTCAATTATCAATTTACATCCCAATTTTTATAGCTATTTTTCCTTTATCAAATTACAAAATCGAATTTATTACTTCATTCACTCCAAAACAAATACGACATTTGTGCTATTGAGATATTGGGCCCTTATAGTATCTCATACACATTCCGACGATTGATCGAGAGAATAAGTCAACTTCAAATTTGATTTGTTGTGGGAAGAGTGCATTATGACCTGTGGCCGCCTACCTGGTGGGGGCTACCTCCGTTGTGGGTAAACAATCCATCTTTTATTTTAGGTTGTCTTAAAATAAATGGGTAATTGCATATATACCTACTAAAATTTGCATATTTGTATATATACTAAAAACATGTTTAAGTTGCATTGTACATCATATATTAAAAACTAGTATTATGAGGAAATATGCAAATTTTTGTGTTTTAGTAAATATATATGCAACCCCCCCCCTAAAATAAATGTCAATTTTGTGTTTCAATCGATCAAACGAGATTTTAGTTGGTAAAGGTGATATTTAATTGGTGTAGAATGTAGCTAATAGGAATATCAAAACTTTGAACAATATGCAAATGGACATTTATTTTGGAATTGAGTGAGTAGTACTTTGACCAAACCAATTTAATTTTGATTTTAAATTAGTTAATATAAGATGGCTCAATTTTGAAATGGATCTGTGTTTTGGTCCAATTTCTTATGCCAAATGACTTATTTTCAATTTTTTTTTACTTCCTTCGTTTTAAAATTATTGTCAGGAGATAAAAATCATAAAGTTTATTAGCAGTGGAGCTATTTTAATTTTCAATCACTCAAATAAAATATTTATACACTAAATTCTCTAATTTTTACTTAAAAAGAAAAGTGTACAATTATTTTTAGACATCCCGAAAAAAATATAGACTATAATTTTGAGACTGAAGAAGTACTATATAAGAGATGCGTATTTATTAATTGTAATTAACGAGAAATAGCAACCCACGCTTTGTGGCGGGTTATTTTAATATTACTACTATATACAATTATATGCGATTATGCGCTATGAAATAAACAACTTGCTAACATGCACCTAAACATTTAACTAATGCAGTAGAAACTCTATAATATAATACACTTGGGACCATCATAAATTTATTAATTAAAAGAGTTATTAATTAATCGATAAATTAATAATTATTAATTTACATATTAATTAATATTTTATTAATTTATAGTAGAATACTTAGTTTACAAATACCTTTCAAGCTTACACTTAATTATTGTATACAATGCATGTATATCAAATGAACTGGCCCAATTTGAAAGAAACCTTCAATCTCCCACCTTATTATGCTTCTTGTGTTCAATGTATCACTTTATGGACATTAAAAATATTTTCTATATAAATACAAGATCAAAATAGGTTAACACAAACAAATCATACACACAACATGGCTTCCCATCTTAAAGGTGTGAAAAAAACAACAATGACAGACGAGATTCGAAGAGCATTATGCAAGCACAACAAGGATAATCCAAGTCTCACTCAAAGTCATTCATGTAATATGCTATGTATAAGGAATTATTAATTCATATTTTATATGGGGTCTAAAGAAATGATCTAAAATGTATTATCTTATAATTCATATTAATTTAGCACCCTATCCCCGAGTCGAGACCGGCAAAAAATATTATCTTAGAGAGTTTATTAAATAATCGAGTATTAGTTTATCGAGTTTCTACTGTATAATTAAACTATTGCGGAGTTAAATAAATATTACTGTTTCTTGGTTGTTCAAGCTTTTTAGGGTGGTGGCAACCATGCCTAATTAGTTTTTTCATACCTAATCACCTACCAATAATATCCTTCCATCTCATCTCATACTTAACAATAGATTTTTAGTGGCAACCATGCCTAACTCATACATTTTTTTTAAACAATTTAATAAAAACATAATATTTTATTAATACTTAAAAGAAAATTATATAATACTTATTAAAAAAAACACTAGTCATCAAGGATATGGTAAGTCTTGAGCGTCGACATACTCCGTAAGATCATAACAGAGACGGTGATGGATATTTTCGTCTAGTAACTCCGGTAGTACATTCGGGTCATATACTGGCGTGACCGGCGGATCCATTATATGAACCGGTGATATTGCCGCCCCGTCGTCTTTTAAAATCATATTGTCTAATATAACACACGTATGAACGATTTTTCGAATCTTTTCGACGGACATAGCCCGAAGAGGATTTCTGAGAATAATCCATTTTCCTTTAAGGCGACCAAAAGCTCTTTCGACATCCTTTCGTGCAGACACTTGTAGCTTCTTGAATCTCTTTTCTTTCGAGCTCAGTTGGATAAGGATATGCTTTAACAAACGTTGAATACGTAGGATAGATTCCATCGGTAAGATAATATCCACGTTTGTAAAGCCGCTCATTTAGAGTAAATGAACTGTTTGGCGCCGTTCCATTTCGATGAGTAAGATACAACGGAAGAACTCTTGCCTATATAATTGGATTACCGCTTCGCAAAAATGATCAAGGCATTCACCTACAAAGTATACCGAATTATAAAAAACGAAAACATTATAAAAATACATCGAATTATAAAAAATAAAATATACCGAATTATAAAAAACTAAAAAATACCGAATTATAAAAATAACCTGATGTTCTTCGTGCCATGTTTAAGTAGTCATCGTATCTGTCCAGAGGTCCACCCGTTGCGAGTTGACGAATAGCCGATGTTCATTTTTGCAACGCCGTGAAACTTTTTTCCCCCTAGCATCTACGCCCTCTTAAAACCATTCAAAATTCGCTTCAATATCACCAACAATTTTTGGAAACAAGCTTTTATTCATACGAAATCTTTCACGAAAAACATCGTGGGGAAACTTTGGATTTTCTTTCGACGAAATAGTCATTCATTAGAGTTTCTAGAGCTTTTTCACGAAAACGGGTAACATGTCTTCAGGTTGAGCTTGCCGTGTCTTCAATGGTATCGCACGCGGCTAAATATGTTTCTATGGTAGAACCGGTGGAATACATGTCCTCGGAAGAGTCGGATAGAAAATCTAACTCGTCCTCGGATGAAGAAGATGAAGATGAAGATGAATCCATTTTGTTTGTGAAATAGAAATGTTTTTGTTTGAGTAAAAATAGAGATGTTTTTGTAAGTGAAATAATGTTAAATGAGTAGTGTTTAAATAGGTAAAAAAAAAAAATGTTTTTTTTTTTTTTTTTTTTTTTTTTTTTTTTTTTTTTAATGCAAGTTAACGGCTATATTGACTAGCCTAACAGGCTAGTTCTTGTTGATGTAGAATCGGCAAAGAATGCCGAATTTGGTCCAATTCATACCACACCGAATGATGCCTAGGAGGAGGCAATGGGCATGCCGATCGGTATGCATGATGCCGAATCCATGCCTAAGAGTGTTGTCAGTCCCATTACCAATGTGTGTAATTTAACCTAATTGTAAGTCCTGTAAATCATGTGCTCAACTTTCTCCGAAGCAAACATTTTTTAGTTTATAAAATATTTAAAATCGGTTTTGTAAAATAAAAACCTATAGTAAAAATTTTCTTTTTAGTTTCTAACGTTCTAGAGTATTCGGTATCATTTCCCTTTTCACGCCACACACAAAATATCCCTCACTCATAACTTAAGTAAAAACACCCATTTTGGGTAAGGGTGGCAATTCTCGACAAGACACCATCAACGACACGAACCCGACACGAAGTTAAACAGGTTTGGGTTGAAGGATAAACAGATTTAGGTAAAAAACGGGTCAACCCGTCTAACCTGTTTAATAACAGGTCGTGTTTGAGTTGAGTAAGTATTAAACATGTCAACCCGTGAACCCGTTTAAGTATATAAGATCTTAAAAATAAAATATATAACCTGATTTTTATGTTGCATGTGGATTAAATGTATTTTGTTATTATTTAGTACGAGTGAATTATAAGTTTATACCTTAGATATCATGAAAATTGACGCATAGTTAATTGTATGTTATTCTTATCATATTTTAGATCGTTATATCATTTTTTCCATTTAAAATAGTTAAATCGATAAACCACCAACTTTATTCACTACTTAACCTATTTACTTAAATGGGTTAAACGGGTCACAAATGGGTTACACATGTTATGCAGGTCTGAGTTAGGTTGAGTTTCTTGACACGATTAATAAAATAGGTCGTGTTTGGGTAAATGATATACTAACCTGCCAACACGCGAACTCGAATAGGTTAACACGAACATGACTCGATTGCCACCCCTAATTTTGAGACCCACAATTTTCTTTTCTTTTTCATTTTCATTCATTAAATAAAAATACAAAACTAATAATTTACTACCTCCGTCCCATTTTTATTGTCCCTTTGACTTTGACCAGTCTTTCTTGTTCAACTTTGACCATTAATGTATTTATTTGTGTTATATAATACTTGATGAAAATTATACCAAATGAAAATACATTTAAAACCTAATATATTCATATATTTTTCATCAAGTATTATATAACACAAAAAAAAATAATTATGGTAAAAGTTGAAGAAGAAAAACTAAAAAAAACAATATGAGACAATAATTTTAGGACGGAGGGAGTAGCATTTTTCTTCACACACGCACTGAAACACACTCACACACAAACGCAACTCTAAACTAATAATTACAAAGAAATTAAAAAAAATTGTCATCTTCTACCTCTCTCTGCACACACAGTGCACGTACCATTCACGCACACACTCTACACACACATACATAAACGCAACTCAAAAATCACAAACTAAAAAATCATTTAAATTGAAAAAAATGGAAGACAAATCATTTAAATCCCTTTCACACGGCGCCAATATTTTGGTGTCGGGCACGGGGTGGGAGGGGGGGGGTGGGGGTGGGGGTAGTAATGCAGAAATGACGACGTGAAATGACTTGTCACATAGGACTGACACAGGTGAAGCGCTATGACACCAACGCTTTTAGTGATGACATTGAAAAATACTTTTTCTTTTTTTTGGAGCTTTTCAAATATATATTTTGAATATTCAAAACAAATATGGTGATGTTAAGGAAAAACGTTTTTCCTTCGGTATGTTTTAAGAGTTTTTTTGGGTGACTGTTTCATTTCCAAAATTTGTAGTTAATTGCATTTGTGGTCCTTGTGGTACGCGGGTTATTTCACTTTTGCTCTAATTTTCAAAAAGTTTCTGATTAAGTCCGAAAGTGATACTTTTGTTCTAGGTTTGGTCCATTATGTTATTGACAGTTAGTTTTACCAGTTAACCAACATAAAATGACAAAAATAGCCTCCATTCTATTCCCTTTTATATTATAATTATCATTATCATTATTATTTTTATTAATTTATTATTTATAGTAAACATCATCATTATCACATATACAGATTTGTAGTTTTAAGCAATTGACCTTCTAATATCGAAAAAAGGAAATAGCATTTTTCTAATTAATGTTTGAAAGAAAATTAAGCAAAAACACTTGGTGGTATATTAAATTACTTTGTTGCAAATTTAATTTCAATCTAATTAATTAAAAGAGCGTATTGATGATTAAAGTTTTAAATGAGTGTAATAATAATAAATGTTTTTGTATAAATATTTTTAAAAGTACATATTTTATTAAATTAATTTTAAAAGTACTATGTTCACCCCAAAAACTCTTATCTCTTTTAGGTGTTTTAATTGTTTAAATAGTCTTAAGTGATAAAATTAGATGAATGGATCTTCAGTTTTATTCTTTGGCCTGTGAAAGATAGGTTCGTCTAAGCTAGCTTGCGTGTGTTTATTTCCACAGAACAACGAAGACAGTACTTTTGAGACTGCCCAACGATTCATAGATAAGTTTGAAATTCCAATAGAAGAGATCAGGAAGGCCATCGGTGCCGAAGAATTTGAAAGAACCAAAACTCACGGTAAAAAGACCTGCAGAGGAAAACTCGTTGATCGCTGTAACGACCGCGAAGCTTTCTTCAACTTCTTTATTAATGATGAGTTTGATTCACGCGACACTGTCAGGATCCTAAATGAGCTTATGGTGATTTCCAACTTTCACCATGAAAATATCACCCCTGCCATTGGTGTCTATACCGGTGACGAATACGACTTGATAATAGCTTCGGAGTATGCAGTTAATGGAAGTCTTTATTTAAAACTCGAAACCCAGAATGAGAATAGTTTCCTAACATGGGCAGAGCGCCTAAAGATCTGTTTAGGCGCTGCTAGAGGACTCAAATACTTGCATGCAGGTTTTGGGGATTACAAAGTAATACACGGAGACTTTAAGAGCAAGAATATATTATTATATGACAATCTAGAAGCCAAAATATATGGTTTTGGTCAGTCATTTATGGTCCCCAGAAGTCACCAAGATCCCAATGTCTACAAAGTGGCACAGGGTAGTATACATTACATGGATCCCATTTACCGTCAAAGCAGCATCCCCAGGGTAGAATCAAACGTCTACTCGTTCGGTGTGGTACTCTTCGAAGTATTGACTGGTATTCTGGCATGCGACGATCCTGTAGAAGATGAGCTAATAAGCATGACAAATTGGGTCCGATGCTACAGTGAGGAAATAGACAAGATAATTGATTTTCGAATAAGGGATGAAATTGATGCTCGCTCTTTACATATTTTTAAACAACTAGCATATAAATGCATTAGTTTTAACATGAAGGATCGCCCTTCGATGAATCAGGTCGTCAAGAGATTGGAGGAAGCATTGTATATTCAAGTAAGTGTTATCATTAATTAGTTATGTTAATCAAATTATTTACTAGAAAGGTTAACTATGATTTTAGCTATGAAATGTTACCAGAAATCATAAAATTTATCCGAACTTTTGCATCTATATAATGTCTTGTTAATATATACATACAAAAGTATTAAACATGTGAATTAGAGAGATTAAAGTTCTAAAAGAACCATCTTAACAGACCCACGGAGCTGCTTCTACCATTGCCCGAAAAGATCAAAAACTAGAAGATTTCCGAATTCCACTGAAGGACATCAACTTGGCCATTGGAGTAAAAGGTCAAGAAACTCGGATTGGAGATGGTGGATTTGGTTTCGTTTACAAAGGCCAACCCTCTGAACGCTGGCAAAACCGCATAGTTGCCATCAAACGCCTACGTCCAGATAGTTACCAAGGGGAGTATGAGTTCCGCAACGAGCTGAATATAATTTTCAGTTTCAGCCACGAAAACATCATCCCTTTCATTGGTTACTGTGATGAAGGCAAAGAGAAGATTATAGTTTACGATTATGCTAGTAATGGTAGCCTAGATCGTCATCTCGAAGATAAGGAAAAGAGACGTTTCCTGACATGGGAACATCGTCTGAAGATTTGCTTAGGTGCAGCAAAAGGAATCGACTATCTTCACTCAGGTCTTGGTAAGGACAACAGAGTAATCCACAGAGACGTCAAGAGCGGTAACATATTATTGGATCACAATTTTGTAGCAAAAGTTTGTGATTTTGGATTGTCAAAATCTGGCCCCATAAATCAGCACACTACAACAAATTGCTCGCTTGCTCACACTTTTTTCTTCACACTTTTTAAACCGTGAACTTTTCTTTTAACATCTTCACACTTATAAGTGTGCAAAAATTATTCACACTTAAAAGTGTGAAAAGTTGTTTTAAAATCATATTGTTACAAAATCTTCACCCTTGAAAGTGTGAACTTTTTTATAAATCTTCACACTTACAAGTGTGAAAATATATGCTACACCCAATTGGTTCACACAAACTAAGTGTGAACTTTCTAAATCCACACACTTTTAAGTGTGAACACATGCCTTAATAAATGTGAAAAATTAACTATTTTGTTGTAGTGGCAACACACCCAACTCTACACAAACGCCGCTGGTACCAACTTTTACATGGATCCAGTTTACCATGAAGGTGGCGTCCTTCGGAAAGAATCAGACGTGTATTCATTTGGAGTGGTAATGTTTGAGTTGTTGAGTGGAATGTTAGCTTATCATAAAAGAAGGTTAGAAGGTGGTAAACCGAAACCTCTTGTAAATATTGTCCGACGCTACTATGATTACAAACCAGATATGATAATTGATCCCCTGATAAGAGAGGAAATTGATAATCGCTCTTTTAATGCGTATATAGAAGTTGCATTTCAGTGCATAAGCTTCAATTCAAAGGAACGTCCTACCATGGAAATGATCGTGGATCGGGTTGAGGAAGCATTGGAACTTCAAGTAAGTATTTATTTTAGTTATCTATATATCTATATATGTTTTGATTGATCCATTTCTCTATCATCATATTCTACTTTGAGTATAAAAATCTGTTACTCGCCTAATCACATATATAGCATAGGCCGGAAGTTCAACCGATAGCATCACGACACCATTCAAAATACTGTTAGGATTCCATGACTTGTTCTTTGCTATAATGAAAGCTTGTTGTTATTTCATATCATTTATGTTAGCCAAAATAACTTATACGGGTGGGTATTTTCCAGCAACTTATAAGTCAAGATTTTTCATTTCTGTGGTAATCAATCATTTTTTGAGTTTTGTCGACCTTAAAAGTTAATACTACCATATTATTGATGGATCCTGAATTGATAAAGTTGTTGGTTAGCCATGAACCTTTTATGTTATCGTAGTATGTAGAATATATATGTGTCTTACCATTCATCTGGTCCAACTACATTTTGTGTCAGGTAATTAATAAAGGGGATCTTAAGCAAAAGGTGACTGAGAGCTAACTCATCCCGGGATCGTTGGAGCAATTACTGGCAAAGCGTTGCATCTGCAGTTTCTTGAGGGGTTTATTTTATGTTGTGACTCAAACTATCAGTTCTGGAGCTTTTGTAATTTTCTTGTATGAATTATCGGTTTTGCGTGTGTGTATCTAATAAGAAAGCCTATGTTTAGATGAATACATTGAGATCACAACCATCCCATAGATTTTGGAAGCCCTCTTCCTTACATAATAAATAAGCCTCCTTGTCAACCAAGAAGAAAGGGGATTTAATGTAGTCAGAAATAGCCCTTGAATTAATAAACATGAAGTGGGCTAAACTATTATATGCATGGCATCACATTAAGCTTAAAAATGGCCTTAGATGGACATGACTTGTTTTGAAAATGTTTCCTCTAAAATATGAGCACAGAGTCGGCCTCGTGGGCTCACGCCCCCCCCCCCCCCCCCCCCCCCCCCCTTTTTTTTTAAAAAACAATTCACTTTTCACTTATTAATACAGTGACTAAGGCACTAACAGAGTGTCGTACATCTCGAAAAATCAAGTATTTATACGAAAAAAATTAGCACTACGAAGCAACTATCATGGTAGTGTGACACCGGCCCAGGCCTCTAGTTCCTCCCCTGCTTAAAGAACATAACATTGTTTATAGGAAGCATATCTAAAACTAAACTCCATGCGAGTTTAAAACCGTAATTTTAAGCAAACCACATAATTCGTTAAGGGAAGGAAATTTTCAAAGTTAAAATTGTTTATATCACCGTAGCTAGTCATTCATTATCATATAGATGATAGATCAAGTCTGTAGGCATTTACGCATGTTCTTTTTTAATTTATTGCATTTAGTTTTATACACTGTTTCTCAAATTAGTTGAGTTACGAGATCAGCTTAGTTGCAGTTAGCACATATCGTATTTTATAAACGAATGGAATATATATTCTTTAAAACTTGCGTATATTTGAAGAAATAAATGTATTGAAAATTTGTATAATGGGAGTGATGCAAAACTATGGGTTGGTAGTTAAAAACGTTAGTTTAACTGCCTGCATTTTCTTCTTTATCTAATTTTTTATTCGTAAACAAAAAAGAAAAACATTATAAAGTTCAACGCTTGGGCAGACAAGACATGATACCTATAGGTCTTAATTATGTTTACATAAAGAATATTACAATGACGGGAAATTTTATACTATAAGATCCTTAACTTTTAATTCATCCCTTAAACCTTAGAGGGTGTGAAAATACCGCAAAAACCGCTAAAAACTGATCAAGTAGCAAAAGGTTTGTGACTAATGTCATTAAAATATGTGATGCTTCACGTTCAATTCCTTTTAGGTTCAAACAACGGTGAAGTGATCACATCAACCTCCTGAAAAAGAAAAGCTTTACCCTATTTGAATAAGCGTAGAGGTAGGTTCAAACCATGTGGATTAATTGACCAAAAGTAGAAAACCAGTGTTACCTAGAAAAGAAAAAAAAAAACGTATGGAATAATAGAGCCACCTATGACCTAACTTGAGTAATACGTATATATCTTGGTACCAGTTTTTTTGGTAAAAGGTTTTCACCCGGTAAATATATTACGAGGAGAGTTATTTTACATACCAAACTTTTCTTACATACTAAGGGACTCATCTCCACCATCCATCTAAAAAGAAATCAATGGCTGAGATTAAAAGCATTTTATTATTTCACCCATTTTTTATAATTTAAATATCTCTTAAACCGTTTATCGTTAAGCGAAAATAATAACACTGTCGCGACGAGCATTTAATTATCTTTCTATAGACGGGCACTTTGATATACTTTCGAAAAAAGAAAACAAATTCGTTTTTTTCACGTTTTTTCGTATTTTTTTCGTTTATTTTACGTTACTGAAATTTGCATGAAAAAAATCATATATGATAAAACACTAAATTGAATATCACATGTGATATTAGTGTTAAATCATATTTGATATGTAATATCACATGTGATATCATATGTGATTTTACACTAATATCACATGTGATATTACATATCATATGTGATTTTACACTAATATCAAATTAGTGTTTTATCACATATGATTTTTCAATGCAAATTTCAGTAACGTAAAAAAAACAAAAAAACTTGAAAAAAAAACGTGAAAAATACGAAAAAAAAAATTTGTCGAAAGTATATCAAAGTGCATATCTATAGAAAGATAATTAAATGCTCGTCGCAACAATATATATTTTTTTTCGCTCAACGATTAACGGTTTGAAAGATATTAATATTTGAAAAAAAAGGATGAAAATGGGTTTTTTAAATTGTTGGGATTAATCTCATCCATTAGATCAAATAAAAATGAAGCGTGAAGATTGATCCCTTGATATGTAAATAATCTTTTGTCCTCAAATGATCTTATATCATATATTACACCTAAAAATAGTTAAGTATATAGGATATGAGTGAATCTCACACCTCAGCCTGTTAAGACCTCAATTCGAAGCATATGGGCAATCCTCAAAAAGATGTTGTGAATCGTAAAGCGCTAGATCGCAAGCCGGTCAAGACCTAAGTTTGTATGTGGGTAAAGGCTAAATATGCTCTACCTAATTACTCAAATGATCATTGTTGTTAATACAAATAAGCCGTAAAAATGTTTATTTATATTTTACGATCTTCTAATGTTTTGTTGATAACAAACGTAAATTCATTTTAACGAAACAAATAAAATACGTAAATAGTTTGAGCCAAAAGTTTACTAACACACTTACGTTTTCACATAAAACACTAAAACAAGTATAAGTGATTTTATGATTTAGTAATACATATGTACAACAACTAGTGTTTAAATATTGGGTAAATATATACATAACTAGTATGTATTATAATGGGTAATATAAATGGGTAAAAACTTAAGTATTTGACCCATTGACCAAATACATTAAATGTAGTTGGATATAACTCAAAGTCCATGACCCATAACCCATTGCATGACATCATGCATAAATCATATATGGATATTATCCATGACCCATGGTTTTAACCCATAACCCATGGACTAGATGCATTGCATCTTGTAGATACATTGTATCTACTTGGATACCCATGGTCCAATGTCTAGGACCCATGACCCATAACCCATGACCCATGACCAAAAACCCATGGGCAAAAGGGAGCGTCCCACAGATCCTCAGTAATACACTGGACGGATCCCTCAAGTGAAGAATTTGTGGGATCCTTGGAACATTAGCTATTTTTCTTCTATAAATAGTGAGTCATTTCTTCAATGTAACTCACCTCTTTCACATATATTTTCTCTTTGAGTTGTAAACTCTCTAACCACATATCCAAGTGATCTTTGTATGTAGTTTTGTTTTTGTGTTATCCTCTAGGTTCCTCTTAAAGGCGAGATCACCACCTTTTAAAGTCGAGCAAGCTCAAGTCCATGAGTTGCCATCCTTCATCATCATCAAGACTACTGAGGTTCTCTTGTTGATAGTTCTCTTCCTTCTCATTAGAAGTGTAGTGTCGAAGACATAAGTGAAAGATATCTAAAGGGTCAAGAGGAAGACATTAGTTAAAGATGTCGAATGTCCGTATTGAAAGCACTAGTGAAGGGTGCTTAGAAGTCAAGGCTAAAGGCATTAGTGAAGGGTGCCTAGAAGTCAAGTCACAAGGAATTAGTGAAGGGTGCCTAGAGATCAAGTCAAAGGCATTAGTGAAAGGTGCCTAAGGTGTACATTCGATATGGTGTGTTCGATGTACAAGATAGATTAGTATTAGGTTAAAGAATATTGATATCCTTGTTGATGTTGTCATAAGGAGTGGATCTCCTTAGGGATATGATTTGTGTAGTGTTTGGTAGTAGTTCCTCCATTGTAATGGAACTCGGTATTTAGCCTAGTACCGGATAAAGGGTAGGCGACGTTGTGATATGTTTGGTTCTACCTCGTGGAAGAACCCAATATCTAGCCTTGTACCGGATAATTAAGCAATGTTATGAGCTTCTCCGCCATAAGGAGTTGGTGTCGTGTAGTGATTACTAACTCTCGAGTAGGTGACTCGAGGACTGGAGTAGGTCAAAGAAGGTGTCCTTGTAGCCGAACCACTATAAATACTCGCGTTGTGGTTTGTGCTTCTTACTCTCTATCTTTTCATTACATATTTATATATCTATATACTTGTCCATCAACATCCAACACACATGTTTAAATAGATTGACATAAGTCGATCTAAATAGTTTAAAATGAAGTTTTAATTGGTAAACTATTCAACCCCCCCCCCTTCTAGTTTTCCACAATTGTGAATAACCAACATGAAAAAGACTAATTTTGAACTATAGAACTGGTTCATGGCCGGTTATTTCCACGTGGATATATAATATAAAAAAGTGTGAATTACAGCTTTTGTACTTGTGGTTGTTCAAAAATTGCACCTTTTGTCCTTTTCCGTCAATAATTTCGCGAAGGGTCCTTCAGTTAGTCAACCTCCGTTAGTTTTGAACTTGTGACTTGAAGTTGAGGGCAAAAGAGTAGTTTTCCATTTCCCTCCCATTACAATAAAACTAACCTTACTAAAATTTAACTTATCTTTACTAACATTTAACTTAACCTAACATATGTTAAATTAACCTAACCTAACTACAGTCAAATAACGCCTTTTTATCCTTAACCCAAACTAAAGTCAAATAACACATTTTTATACTTATCGAAAGTCAATCACAACACAAAATAAAGTCAAATGATCTAAAATAACCGCTAACACAACACCAATAAAAATAGCAATCTTACATATTCTATATCAATTTGTTAACAATACCAAATAGCAAATTTTAACAGCTAAAAGTGTTACAACAAAATTTGCAGAAGTACTAAGTCATAACCTATTATCACTAGATATTAAAGGTAGCAAATACAACAACAAACATCATAATACAAAACACACTTAAGATTGATACCTAGTACATAACTAATAAACACCCTTCCACTGCATTGTTCCATTACTTGGACTTCCTCTTTCTGCTTGAAGATCCCACATATGGAGCATTAGGAGCTCCTAAAGAAAGTATGAAATTAGTATTTTTAACCTTGCTCTTTATAGGTTTCTTGAAAAACTGATCAACTAGTCCATTGGGAGCTCTAAGATCAACTGGTGCACTTAGAGCTCTAAGAAAAATTACACATCCAATCATGGAGATTTTCTTGTAACCTCTTGAAGTTGAAGTTGAAGCATCTTGTGGAAGTTCTTCATCATCACCCTCTAGATCATCATCATCATCAGTGTCTGAGAAACTAACATTACTCATTATGATAATTTCTTCGTAACTCGAAAGATCTTCATCATTGGATGATATTACAATCACTTCTGCAAAGATAGACAAAAAACAACAATAAAAAACTTATAAAGAGCATACTTGATATGTCCCTAAAGGCATCATCAAGAATAGAGTAAAACAAGGGGATCCAATTTCACCCTATTTGTTCACTATTATGTGGCATAAAAGAAATACAAGAATGTTAAAGAAGAATGAAAGAAAGATTGAAGCTCTTGTACAAATAATTACAAAAACAATTAAGTTGAGTATGATGAGTTTCAGAGTGAGTGAGTCTAGAGTTGTACAAATAATACGGAAACAATTAAGCGTAGTATTTGTGTCTGAATACAGGAATGTATAAGTTGTTTGTTGTATTAATGTTGTAGAATAAGGTTCATGGAATGTTAGATACAGTTAGCAATTCTTATTGTTAGTTTTTGTTTGGTATCATGGGCCTGTCAATGGATATCATGGAATCTATCTGAAATGCATGCAGTTAAGAGCTACATTTCTAGCACTAAACAACTTTATTTAGATCATAAGAGCTTGAATATTTTTACCTCTATTTTCTAACATTTCCTTTTTTGCATGTTAAATACATCTTCAAAAATTTCTACCCTGTTTTCAAGATCTTCAAAAACCTCATTTACATTAAGTTTTCCACACATAGAGCTACATTTCCAACACTAATAAACTAAACTGTTAAACTGCATACACTTAAGAGCTAAACAAATAAACTGCATTAAGTCTGTCCATTAAGTATCCACACATAGAGCTACATTTCCAACACTAAGCAACTAAACTGCATTAAGTATGTCCATTAAGTCTCAACGCATAGAGCTACATTTCCAACACTAAACAGCTAAACTGCATACGCTCAAGAACTGCATTTCAAAAAGTAACTCAACTGCTTTCAAGTGACAAATGATGCATCAAGAAGGAAAAGGTTAGAAGATGACAATAGAATACTAACATACCAAATACATAACAATGCAACATAATACATTTAACCAATAAGTACTCAAGTGAGTTGTACACTAACCTTCCGCAACCTCCGTTCATTGTACGTTTTTTTTCCATAAGTCTTCGAGTATCTCATCAACCAATCCATCGTTTTCCTTCCAATTATTCTCATATTTAGCAAAAACATACTCCATGATATCATTAGTTAGTACCACTTTTCTCCAATCCTTACCCTTCCACGAATCTGCCATTTTACGAATGGGTACCGGGGTTATTTGAAAAAAAATAATAATAATAAAATAAAATTTAGGGGTGTGAGGAATGTTTGAGGAGTGATTAGGTGTAAAAAGTTGAATATGATCGAGTTTGATTCGGTTGGTGGCAGTTAGATTAGGTTAGGCGAAATTTTTGGCGGAAAAGGACGAACAAATCAATTTTTGAATAACCACAAGGACGAAATTTGTAAAAACGAGATGACCGTCAAAGCAGGTAACTACGTGAAAATAGCCAGCAATTAACCGATTCCATACTTTAGGATGAGTCTTTTTCTTGTTTGTTATTCATTTTAGTTATTTTGAGTAAGTATGTAAAGGATCTTTAGCTTTTACCATTTGGGATTAATCCGTACAATAGCAACAAACTTTTCAAATTGTATCGATTTGGTATGTGAACTTTTTTTTGTTCCACTTAACTTTCTTGTTTTGTGTCGATTTGCACCATCTTTTACAGGCAACCGGATAAAAAGTTTTAAAACCGGCTAACATCCAACGTGGCAAAACTAAATCAATAAATGGATTACACGTGGAAATAACAATACTTATACCACTCTTTTTTTACCCACAATTCATTTCCTAACCCTAATTCAATCTACCCGCTCATTTCCCCCCAATTCATCTTCTTGCCCTAACTCATATGATTCAAATCTTAACCCTAATCAAACCTAAAAAATGCGTATATCTGTCAATTTTTATCACGATGGTTTATTTTCCCCATCACCTCTCATGTATACAAAAAGATATGTATCTACAATTCGCGATACTGAATTTGAAGGGATGACTTTTATTGCATTGATGAAGAAACTCAAAGGAACACCTCAATTCCCAATCAAAGGTATATACTTTTTTATTGTATGTGGTGGAGGACAACGGGTTCAATTAGAAGATGAAGATGATATTTTTGTGTATTGGATTAGGGTTATAGTTTCGCTTAGCTGATACAAAGAACACGTGTGTGTGTTTGGGGATGAAATAAATAAAAGAATAAGATTGAACGTATGTGGGAATCTTACGTTGCATGTTCATGTAGGATTCATCTGTCTACTTCCGGTAAAACAAGTTATGTGGTGCGAATCGACATAAAGCATGAAAATTCAATACATTAGTGAAACAAAAAAAATTCAAGTACAAAATTTGTATATTTGAAAAAGTTCGTTGCTATTGTATGGTTCAATCCCTTACCCTTTGTATGTTAGCCTTTACACTTTGTATGTTAATTAATGTGGATTGTGATCCAAATGGAACAAGTTGTGTTGTATGGATATGATGATAGGGAAGGGATCCAGTAAAAATAAAAACTAAAATGAGAAGAATAAGAAGGATTTCTAGCCACACATTTCAAATAGGGAGGAGAATTTTAAGGGGAGATGCATTCATTTTTGTAGATGCATCTGAAATGAGTGGTTGTAGTTTCTTCTTATCATTTTTATTTTAATTTTTCTTCTTATTTGATCCTAACTCTATGATGATAAGCAAACATGTGATCAGTCGCTGATAAGTTATCCAAATGCCACCATTTAAATTTGCATGTGAGTACGTGAGCTTGCTACAAATAAGGGTTATGCGTAAAACACATGCTTTTGGTTGCTCCGTATGTACCCTCATCCAAATTAATTAGTCACCAACATTCTTTCACATGCACTATCTCTCCAATACCAGATTAATAAATATAAAAATATACGCTAATTTTCATTTGGCTTTATCTTATAGGTGCCCATGAGCACTAATTAGTATGATTAAGAAAACAAAGTATGTGTTTATTAAAAGATACTAGAATGTATTTCTCTGTGGCGATTAAACGGAGAAATAGATCTCGGTGAGGCCTAGTTCACCTCTTTGTATCGGTTCCTGTTGGGTTTTACTAATCATAACAATTATATAAAACAAGTAAACATCATCAAAGCATGCAGCGGAAGTAATAGGAATAATACTTGTAAATTAATTAACCGAATTAAAAGTATATGCGTACCTTTTGCGAATCAATGCAATTAGGGTTCATGAAAGCCCCAAATTAAGATCAACGACCAAGAAACCCTAAACCCTAATAAATTAGGGTTTATATAATTCGACCATATCAAAAGTCGAATACCCAAGATATGCAAACACAAGTGTATTTGCTCTTCGTTCTTGTACACACGTATTAGTAACGAATCAATGAGAAAAGCTAGGTTCTTGATCACAATAGATTAACCAAACACCTTTGTTATGCTCAAGGTCACTCGTAAATCCCTTACAATGGGGATTCACTTCGTCGACCAAGAACAAGAGGAAAAAAGAAGAGGTTTGGCCTTCTATTGAAATCTAGTGTACCAAAGGATGAATACATGGGGATGTATTTATAGCCTTATGGTAGATGTCAAGATTGCTATAGTATCCGATGTGGGATTCTATAGTTTTCGGCCAAACACAAGCCCAAAAGAGGATTCCAAAAACCTTCTCTTGACTTGTTAACTTTTCTTCATATCCCGTTGACATTTAATGACCGATAATCAAAACTCGTCAAATATTAAATATCATTAAGTATTTATTTCGTGATCAAATAATTAAATATAACATTTTATATATTAATTATTTATACATTGATTCTCATACGTAATGCGTGCAATCCCGAAGTCTCGAGTTCGAATCCGGTCATACATATATTAATAATTATAAACCTTTCAGCTCCCACTTGGATATTACTTAATATAGTAATGACATTGGTTAGTCTAGCTTTAACACGCCAATGCCCCCAGATCAAATCGAGTATGGTCTCCTGGAAAAAACCATTTAATGATTCATCATTTTTACTTATCCTTTTGTTACTAATACTACATTAACTATGAATATGGATCAAGTCATTTCATAAGTTAATATTCTGTTTCTCGTTGTATTTGATTGAACAAGATTACCAAATCATCTGAACGTATTCCAGATAGATCTTGGGTAAGGCCTTACAAACATCTTGTCAACCCTACGAGGGGCCCAAATATAGTATTATGCTTTGAAACAAATTCAAAGGAACAAATTCTCTTGACTACAAACATAACTCATGAACTTTGCAACACTTCCGAAAATAGCCCTTATAACTACCAGTTACGGATAGCGTTAGACTATCTTACACAAGTGCACTACATTCATAACAGTTATCTGGTATCTCAAGTCTGAGGATAAACACTTCATGATATACTTAATGACAAAGATCCATAAAGTATCATCATGTAAAGTTGGGATGAGTCCTATATTCAATTCATTGAATATCATGTGAATTTGGCATGTCCCACGCATCAATATACTTAAAGTATATTCTACCAAAACTCAGATTTGTCTTAATTCAATGACATTCCCACATCATTGATCGACAACGGACTTTTAGAATAACATAAGTTATTCACGGATTAAACATGCAAATATAGGATATAATACTAAGAAAATGAAAATAAACATAACCAATATTTTATTTCATTTAAATAATATTTGTTCAAAACATCCCTTATCCAAATACTAAATAGATCAATGCATGATAATACTGGTTAATGAATTATGCCTCAAGTAATGACAATCATACTTGTTGACAAGGCATAATTTCAACTAACTTTGATCTATCGGAATTTTGAGAATACTTATTTCAAGAATTCAACTAGTGAAGTTCTTGTATGTGTGCATTCAAAATATCTTGATATTGCCACATAATATTTCATAAAGTGTGTGACATCCTCAACCACTAATTTATGATAATCAAAGTTTCAAACATTTTAAAGTTTAAAGTATTCTTATTCTTTATTGTATAATGCAACTATGCTCTTAGTTGAGCACAACTAGTTCACATGGCCATCCACAAGGATGAAATCCTCCCATGACTAGTATTGAGTGTCATCTCAATTATACCAGCATCATTGTATACAACAATATGCTCTTTAAAAATTTCGTAAACTTCAATATCTACAGTGTAATTTTTGATGCCTTCCAAACTTTCAAGTTTGTTGGCTATGACAATTTCGCAATAATTGCTGTATTGCTCATCCATAGAATTTTGAGAGCAAATCCAGGCTGAGGAATGTAATTCTAGATTCAAACATATTCCATTAGAATATTCATTACACTAGTTATCTAATAACTTTATTAGATATCAATGTTGTCAAATCATCTTGCATTCAAGCATGATACAACAGTAACATGATGTACATGAAAAATCCTTATGTCAACCGAAGATTTAATTCATGTTCTACATATCCATTTTCCAAATGATATATCACGTTCTATTAGACTCATTTATTTTACCGCACATGTTTATTAATAATAAACATATATTCCAAGGTTGTATGTCTTATTTTCTAAATCTTTCAAGTGAAATTCCATTCCAAATTAAACTAACATTTATCTTAGATGGAATGTTACTACCCACAACATATAAGATTTAAAGAAAATAAACATAATACTCCCACTAGCTTTTAGGAATACTTAGAAATTATCTTATTTTAATTTAAAACCAAAACTTGGATTTAATAGTTAAACATAAGAATCATCTCCTAGATGCATGCATATATCCATTCATGGATTCTTGCAGTTTGTACATTTTCAAAGATTATGGAATTCATAAAACTCATTTGTATTACTTATCGTCCTCGCAAAAGCAATCACACAAGAAAGAGTTTTAATATTCCATTGTCATTTTCATATTAATGAAAATAAGTATGACAATCATAATCATTATATATTTAATGTGCCAAGGAAAGAATATTCAATCACAGTTAATTGCTTAAGTGTGATTAATAATCTTGTCACAAGTCATGCATTAAACACATGTACAATCTTGTCCATATGATTTCTACACAAAGATTTAAACCACTAGGGTTTTCTTTCTTTTTGAAGAAACTCATCTTCATTAAGATAAACCAAGTTTCCAAAGTTGATTATCTTTATGAACAGCATCTTGTCATTCATAGTATGAATAATTTACCACAATTCAATATTAGGTAATATATCATTATGATTAACAGGTTTGTCATAATCCTGTAATTCATATTTCTCATCATATCAAATATCTGAGATATCCTTGCGGATCTATGAATGAGAATTCCACCATCTTGAGGTCTATCAGATTTGACCTCATCATGATATTTACTAGTGTATTTTAGAAGATTATGTGTTTTGTAATTGTAATTTAATCTCTTCATGATCTAAACTAAACTCCCACTTGCTTTTGTAATTTAAAGACTATCTACAAATACTTCAGCAAGTAGAACAACACCAAATTGTTTTCTTTTGGGATATTGCAAAACACATTGACAGTTCGTAAATCTTGTTCATTAATAACCTACTCCATAAGTAGTTTTAACAAATCAGAACTTCAATATAAGACTCAATGTGATTCATCACATTCCATACTAAAATGGTGTCTTATTAATCTTCTAGGTTTGAGTTTTATTAAGTATATCCAATCAATACTCAATTTTTTAACCTTGATAACTTTTGGAAGAAAAGAAGATATAGTTATCTTGAATCAAACAATATAACAAATATTTGATTCTTCTAACTGAACATACCTTATACATACAATATTTCATTAGAATTAATATTGTAAGACAATCTAACAATATTTAAGATAAACATATTCCTTTTGGCCTACCTATTTACCAACTAAGTCAACTTAATGGTATAATAGAATATCCAAGCCAATTGCATGTTTTATAACATAAGTATTCTTTGACCAAGTCAAAAGACATAACAGTTATAATATCTTACTTTATATTTTAAGTCTTTAAAAGACTTCATGTTTATGAGTTTATACAGAAACACATAACCATGTATAATTTAAAGTAATTATGAACATCACGCCATGGTTTCAATTAATTAATTTTCAAGTTAATATACTACTCTATCTATTTATGTCATTCTAAAAATACATAAATATTTAAGATAGTATTACTGTATTTAATTATGTCATTCCATGGAATGTCCAACTTAAGAAACCGCAAAAGCATCCACGCCCGATCCCACGACAAGTGGAGATTTACCTTGAGATTACAATCTAGCCAAGATCACTTAACCTAAAATGTAACTTCAAGTGTTTCTATAATTTGAATGACATAAGACATAAAAGCAGTATATGTTATATTCTTGACACATGTTCTAAACAAGTCAATCTTATTAGAACGTTAATCTCTTACCTTACGATCAAGAGAATCCATTAATCATATTTGTATGTGTTGTTCCTTTGCACACAATAAATACTTCTCCCACTTGTGCATAGAACAACATCATATAATAGATAAACACCATGACATTCGTTTGTTTATGTGAGCAATATGATAGTGTCATAGATATATAAGCATTACAAGTAGATGTAGAAGCACTTAATTATCAAGGAAACGTTCATGACTATCCTTGAGAATATGAATGTCTACATTTGTGAACGTAATGTATTATTTCAAGAAAATCTAGAAATAATCTGAGTTACTACAAAGATAATAAATCTTGTAACTCCCACTGAATTAGACAACGTTACAATAATGTCTTATTTAGTAATACACCATACTCCCACTGGATTTGACAACATTGTAAGTGTTTCATTAACCAGTGAAAATAGCGTGCTATTACGTTATTACTCCTTTGTAAGACCATTCGTAACAATTACTTAGGTACTAAAAGAGTGTATTCTACTTTGTAGATGATGGATCATCCATCAATGCTATTAACTTGAAAAATTGAGCATGCAATTTCTTCCTCAATGGGTCTACCATCGCCATAATTAGTCAAAACAAAACAACTAGATAAAATATACTAGTTTGTCTTTTACCAATTTTGCGGTAATTAGTCTAGCTTCTAATTTAATAACTCATAAAATGTCAAACATGTTTTCTAGTTGACCAAAATGTCATATAAGAATTCAATCACCAACAGAGGGTAATGAAATCTCTTAAGGAAAACATGGTGTGCAATTTTCTTAACTATTAAAGTTGCTATGAGTTATATTAGAATTTAGACAATTCTAATGTTCCTAACATACCTTTCTCAATCATGAAAAGGAATAGGATTGAGTCACACTCTTCTTCCATGGAAAAGAGTTTATGTTTGTCTTTTAGTAAATTTTTCTTGATCAAACATTCGTTTGAAAACAGAACTAGATCAATTTACCAAAGCCCAAACCACGTTTACGGTTTAATGTTGCATTAATACAATCAAAAGAATTAACAAAATTCAATTTTAGTATTTTCGATAATTAAATCTTTCAAGAAAATAAAATACCCTTGGTCAATATTTATATTAACCATAGAATTTTCCTTGAATCTAGGACCCTCATTATCATAGTTTCACCACATCAGTTGATCTGCTAGTGATGAAAGTATAGAATAGGTAATTGTCGAAGAAAAATAATTGACAAACAAGTTTTCAATTCCTAGAAATTATGGGATTTACAATTTTGCCAAAACAATTAATGCAAAACGTAAGGATGTTTCATCCCATCTTATGCCTTAAGTCATAGGTCTCACTAACTAACTTAATTAAGTTGTCTAACTTAGAAACTGCAAATCATAAAGCTGAGGTCTCACACAACAAAATAATTCACCTTGTCATTGTAATCTAGATCAAGGTCTCACATAACTAAATTACAACTTCAAGTGTTTCATATCATTAGATGGCATAAACTTAAATTTAAAGGGTACAATTTTTGACGTGTAATCAAAACTTATGTATAAAGAAGCATGCATACAACTTTATAGCATAATATTTTCGAAAACCTTACATAAGATTTTAATTGCT
The DNA here is from genome assembly GCA_019973895.1 of Chrysanthemum seticuspe. NCBI lineage: Eukaryota > Viridiplantae > Streptophyta > Magnoliopsida > Asterales > Asteraceae > Chrysanthemum > Chrysanthemum seticuspe. The sequence goes on along the minus strand of BPTQ01000001.1, from coordinate 315,276,081 downwards.
AAGATTAAATTCTACAAAGTTTTAATCGATGCGTTGAGAAACTTACAACTTTGCACTAAGATGCTTCGTACATAGAATAGTTATACTAGGTAGCTCCAATCGAACGCACAGGGAGGCAGAGGACCAGGTAAGCGCTGAAGCATAACCTTAGACATCCTTTCAGTGTGACTATGCGCACTTCTTTAAACCCCCTTTTGAGTTTGTTCTATTGGGTGAGCCGTTCTAACTATTTAGTACAGTCGCATCAATCGATTAAAAGTTCAAGAATAATACTTAGATAACAAATCAGTTTCGCCATTATTTAGTCCATTTAATTTTTATTCATAAAAAACTCTTTTTGCTTACTAACATGTCAAACAATTATATAAACAAAAAAGCATTTAAATAAAAATTAAACACACTCAAATAATATAAACATATAACTAAACAATTTAACATATGTAAAAACAATTAGCCACATGCATAATTATTTCGATAAACGCTAATAAACAATTCTAGGCGTTAAATAATGCATACATCAACTAGAGCTTTCAACTACAAGGTAGATGAGCCACATACATCGACAAGTCGATTGCGTAAGCCAAAGTCAATAGTATACCAAATAGCACATAACGAATTTATATTAGTATAACTGAGGTCTTCCTCAATTCAATAATTATCAAATAAATAAACATGTGTATATCACTAAACAATTTATCAAAACAATAATCCATGGCAAAACATGCATGTTCCACCATGAATTCCTCATAACAATTATAATCCCAAGATACGCATATAAACATGGCACATAACAATTATTCATGAAAACCACATAAAATATACATGCAATCCTAGGGTTTCTACAAGTTTTACAAAAAATAAAACCTAATTAAAACAATTAAAGGGTAATCGACCCAATTAATAAAAAATTAGGGTTCCAATTTTCAAAACCCTAGAAACCATAAAAGCATATAATAATCATAAAGATTCAATTTTTATGTGTTTCGGTAATTAATTACAACATATTAACGGCTCTGAAACCACTGTTGGGTTTTACTAATCATAACAATTATATAAAACAAGTAAACATCATCAAAGCATGCAGCGGAAGTAATAGGAATAATACTTGTAAATTAATTAACCGAATTAAAAGTATATGCGTACCTTTTGCGAATCAATGCAATTAGGGTTCATGAAAGCCCCAAATTAAGATCAACGACCAAGAAACCCTAAACCCTAATAAATTAGGGTTTATATAATTCGACCATATCAAAAGTCGAATACCCAAGATATGCAAACACAAGTGTATTTGCTCTTCGTTCTTGTACACACGTATTAGTAACGAATCAATGAGAAAAGCTAGGTTCTTGATCACAATAGATTAACCAAACACCTTTGTTATGCTCAAGGTCACTCGTAAATCCCTTACAATGGGGATTCACTTCGTCGACCAAGAACAAGAGGAAAAAAGAAGAGGTTTGGCCTTCTATTGAAATCTAGTGTACCAAAGGATGAATACATGGGGATGTATTTATAGCCTTATGGTAGATGTCAAGATTGCTATAGTATCCGATGTGGGATTCTATAGTTTTCGGCCAAACACAAGCCCAAAAGAGGATTCCAAAAACCTTCTCTTGACTTGTTAACTTTTCTTCATATCCCGTTGACATTTAATGACCGATAATCAAAACTCGTCAAATATTAAATATCATTAAGTATTTATTTCGTGATCAAATAATTAAATATAACATTTTATATATTAATTATTTATACATTGATTCTCATACGTAATGCGTGCAATCCCGAAGTCTCGAGTTCGAATCCGGTCATACATATATTAATAATTATCCATAAACCTTTCAGTTCCAACGGGTCTTCTCCGGCTCATTTATGGATGGCTTTTATTGGCTAGCCGAACTGGTGGTGACTCCGGTTCGGTTGAACCCGTTGGTCCGGTCCAATTTTCAAAATTATATGTACCATCAACTTGTTATCTTGTATGAAGTTTTGTGTGCTTTATTAGTTTGTATAATAACATGTAATTTTCATTATAGATGAATTTTAAAAATAACATTAATTAGTGTGTTTAATTAGTTTATACCAAGGTTTCAAGATCAGGATCCTAGCCAGGATCGTTTTCGCTTTTGCAAGATCGGAAAGGGATCCTAGATCCTACTATAATGTCATTTTCTTAATAGTCTTTGTAATATTATTCTACAAATTTTTATATATTATAAACAAAAAATTATTTGTAAATTTTGTTGTTCATGAAAAGTAAGATCAGATCGGATTATATCTTAAGATCCTATTGTCAAGATCGAGATCTTAATCTTGCTAAGATCCTACGTAAGATTGAGATCGTTTTTGCTTTATAGTATCGTAAGATCATAAGGTCCTAAGATTAGGATTGGGATCTTAAAAATGTGGTTTATACTTCGGATTATGTTGTATTTTGTTTAGATTATACATTGTGAAAATATTATTGTACTTTCTAGTAAAAGGGTGTTTTAATTGGTTGTATTTAATTTGATAGATTTGTTTTTAATTGATTATACAATATTAATATATCATTGTACTTTTAAGTAATGAGGTGTTTTAATAGAAATATTAATTAAGTGTCAATTTAAGTTTTATAGATATTTAATATTTCAAAATTGTTTTTAAATTACTTATACATTTTGCTTTATTTTTTGTATTGCTTAATTTTAAGAGTCGTAGTCATTTAATGCTAGAAATTGCCTTTTTACTTTATAAGATAGTTAGATACACATTTAATTAATACTCGTAATGTATAAATTTAATTAATGTGCATCAAATTCTTTTTGAAAATAAATTTTAGTTCAAATAATACACCTCGATTGGTGTCAAAAGAGAGATTGTTAGACTTACTGACTTGAAAATGATTGGTTTATTAGTATATGTGAAGATATGCGTTGATATGATCGTTTAAACACTATTTGATGTGACCGATCACATATTTGGATTGCCAATTTAAGGAACAAAGATAGATAAAGTGTTATAACGAAAATTAAACCACAAATCCCAATAAGGGAGTTTTTTTTTTTTTTTTAACATATTTGGTGATTGTCTTACTGAGTCAAGCACCGAATTACTATAAAAATATGGCGGCGATGAGCCCACATTATTCATTTCTGATTTCAAAGTATCAAATGTATTTTTAAATGAAATTATACTCAAATACCTTCGAAATGGCGGGTGAAGCGACTCCTAACGACTTACGGATTAAAAGATATGATTTTTTGAAGTTTGCCAAACACCGACAAAACCTCCTAATGCACTTGGTCGCCGGCTAAAACCACTATGAGGCCTTTAGCCGCCTTCTAGAGTCCATAGGCTCCGGCTAAATACCTCTGAATAGCACCTTCACTTGCATTTTTGACTCATTTTTTCCGAAATCCGACTTGTACAACTTCAACTACATATGAAAACTACCATAATATATTTAAACATTATAATACATCATTTCCATAGCAATACTTGGTCTAACGACCCGGGAACATATACTTTACAATTTGACATGTGTTTTGCTAAACACCCCTTTTTTGACCTATTTTACATACAACTTTTATACAAACACACATGACCCTTATTCCACAAACAAGACCTTTGACAGCTCACAACATCTTTTACAAAACATGTTACAACACTTTGGGGGTTCAACCTTGATTTGAGCTCGGTACTAAACTAATCTTCTCGGCAAGATCCATTGCACTTTCAACCAGTACTTCCAAATCAATGCTTAAATCCAAGCATATCACTTTCATAAGAACATACAAAACCTTATTAACTATAACAGTAAGCTTTCGATTAGTACGTAATTTGCATATAACATATAATCATGTACAACATGACATTAGCATCATAATCATCCACTTTGGTCTCATAGGTATCATCACATACTCTTGCTTCTTTAGTACTATAATCATTTAATCCTTGCATAAATAAGACTATAACAGTAAACATCATACCATGACTAATCACAAACATAACAATTCATCACATACCTTGGTTAATCTATAAACATAAACAAACATCTTGGCAACATAATCAAACTAATCAAGTCTCAAGTGCTTCTATACTTCTAACAAAGATCCTTAAGCCATTAATCTTCAATTATAACACATAATATGATGAAACATATATATAACAAATGTTATATTCTAATTACTTACCTTTCATTAAAGTTATATTTACCAAGAACATCACCAACATCACTATCACTTTCTATCATTTATTCTTGTGGAGGATCATTACTAGAGTCATACCCTTGTTAAAGAACATTAATCACCAACAATAATGCTCATCTTGTTCATCTTGTTTTCCCTCCGTTTTTTCTAGGCCGACATTTCCACACACATATGAGAATACTCCAAAACTCTAGAACAGATGATAAAGTCCAGGAAAAAAGTATATGATGATTTCTTCATTCTAAAGCTATTTCATCCTTTGACACATTTGGTCTCTCAAGTCCCTTTGCTTCTATTTTGGCCACATTAAATTTTGCAACTTAATTAACACTTTTCAACTTTAGTCCCTTAAGTTTATGCATCATATTTTTTATAACCAGACTACATATTCTTTGACTATTAAATTTGCTACAACTTAACTTTCATTAACTAACTAATCATATCGAGTCTCCCAACTTTTAAAAGTCTTAGTCAAACTATTCCAATGGAATTTTCTTTATTTAATACTTAAAACTCGGTTTTTGGTGTAACAATTCTACCCTCCTTATTTAGATTTTGTTCCTAAAATCTCTTTGTCTAGCACTTATATCTATACTTGTTCACATCTCACACTTCATTCCATCTTAGAACTTACAAAAACTTATCAAAATAGTTGCGACGATCTAGGTGATCTTGGAAATTTCGGCATACTATAACACAACCCATACCATTAATCCATTCTATTACTCGGTTAATTCCATCATATTTCGACTCTTACTATAGTCATTATGTCATCCGAGGCATATTTACTATAACCAATATATAATTTAATCGACTCTGTTACTATTACACAACGTTTTTACTCACTTTATTCTAACTTTTCAATCAAGGATTATGTGTCCCTAAAGAAAATTGGCACCATTTTGACTTTACATAAGTAAACATTGACTAATACTTTCACATTTTACCATAGTCATTTTACCATTCTTATAACATCTCCACTATAATACGTCATTTTCTCTGCTTTTTTCTAAGAAATTTTGTCAAGGACTATAAGTCGCTTGGAAAATTCAATACTTTTGACTCCATAAAGTCAAATTTTGAATTATACCATCACATTTCACATAAGTGTATTAATATAACTTAGCATCTATCACGATCATTACTCACATTTACACCATAACACAAGTCATAATATAACATCATTTCAAACTCTTGTCCCTTTCAATCTATACTGTAGACATCTATAACATAAATTTCACATAACGTCTCAATTAAAGTCACACTCTAATTCGTATCCCCCTATCGTAGATCTTATGACGTCTAACTTTTTTAGACTTCACTTTCTACTTCACTATCCGTAGTCATGTCCTGCTGGGAACACACAAGCCCACTAATTTATACATCCTCATTTACATATAAAGGCGTATCAATCAATGTAAATCAGGGAATATAAACTCATGGTTCTGCGATTCACAATTTCTTTATTTAAATAAAAAAGCGTCCCAATCAATTTAAATAAGGAAATATGAAGTCTTCCTATTTATGCACTTCTTATTCAACACTCCTACTCCTATTACCCGCTTTAACTTTCAACATTTTAATACTCTACATTCATCAACCAAAAAGTCGCACGCTTTACTTTTGCTTTTTATCATTTGTAGCTTTCGATCCAATCTCATTAACTTTCTTATAAAGGCAAGTCGGCACTTCACCGGAGGGCTTAACCACTATACCTTACTTTTTCATAAAGTCAAGTCGGCACTTCCCTATAGGGCTTGGCCACTATACCTTACTTTTCCATAAATACAAGTCGACACTTCGCCTTAGGGCTTGGCCACTATAACTTACTTTCACACACTGGATCCAAGCAATTAATATTTTAACACACACGCTATCGTGCTTATTATTTTATTTAATTAACAGCAAGCTCATAGGGAATATGATACCTGCCTAATATTATATTCACGCATTCTCTATATGTTTACACGTCTCAATATAACATTTACATGTCAACCCGAGTTGACCATTTTCACCCTCTATACTAATACAACTTTAGTCTACCCAACTTTACTTGCATATAAACCTTACATAGGTTATTAACTATAACATACTCATTAGCATCCATTTATTTTTCGACACATTCTAAAAAATTTACATAAGTTTATTCTATAGCACCTTCATTAATCTCATTATATACATTCTAGCCGTGTTTTATTATTCAACACTTAACAATCACTGCTAATGGGGAACATTAACCGTGATATAATAATTTCATGGCAGTATCATCATATCCTAAGACATACTCATCTCATTTTAACTATTAACACTTAAGCTAAATTGTTCAATCTCATCAGTTACATACTAACATGCTTTAATCTAATTTCTATAACTTTTATATTATTAGACACATAACAAGTAATGTGTCAATTTTAATTATACCTTCACCGCATCATGCTATAAACAATTAATCATAGAATACATATACATACTTATATATCAAATACTTTAACTCACTATTAGCTCGTCTCTAATATCACATTAATGGTCAATCATTAGACACAAAGTACTAATGAAACCATATGTTGGTCATTAATACCATATAATTCATATACATTCATTTCCAGTAAAATTTTATATAAACCATTCCATAACTTATCGCATTTATTCACATCTTTTTATTGCTACTATAACACACATTTACATATACTTGAACATCAATCAATGTCCATGATCCTATCATTTACACATTTTTACATAATAATCACCGGCACTATCCAAGGTGCACGATGATCTTACCATTTAAACACATCTAGTCCACAATGGACTTATATCATATACACATCGATACTATAAAACATAGTCAACGCTTTCCATCTATGGCTCATATAACGTATCATATAATCCATCTCAAAACTTAAACAATTACCTTTCCGCATTACATATACTTACGTCCAACGTGTCTCCGAGTGATATAATTTTAGGCAACCTTTAGTGGCAACCTAATTCACTTAAACCGAAACTTTGGTACCAAGTTGTTACGCCTCATGCCCGCTTTGACCAACATTTAAAACTTTTTCGTGGAAACGCTTTGACTATAATGACCTTCTATTACTCTTATTATAAACTGATAAAAATCTATTAGAAACCAGTCATTGAAAGTATTTTAAATGAAACTAGACTCAAATATCTTTGAAACGATGGATGCCACGATTCCTAACGACTTACAGATTAAAATATATGATCTTTTGAAGTTTTCCAAAAACCAACAAAACCTCATGATGCACTTAGCTCCTGTCTAAGATTTTCGGGCGTCGGTTAAAACCATTATGAGGCCTTTAGCCGCTGGCTAAATGCGTGCCTACACATTTTCCTTCACTTCTATTTTCGACTCTTTTTTTTTCTAAATCTGACTTGCATGACTTCAAATACATATGAAATCTTCAAGAATAGTGATGCAGGAGCATATGATCTCGGGAACAATACGACTACTTGACGTTTCAGCATGTCTCCAAAGTTGATGAAGACTTATGTGCTTTATTCTTTTACTTATTTAGTTTACTTAATTACCAAGATATTGATTAGGAAAATATACTCCTAAATCAATCTCCACAATAAGAATAGGAAAGTGGGTCTATCCTTTATTTGGGTTGATTTCTTTTCCTATAAGTACTCTTCATCTTTTTTACATTGACTGTTAGTTTTTTTTTATTGAAGATTAATAATAAGATTCCTACGGGAAGCTTTTCTTTGAGCTCTCATAATTGTGTGTGGCCATTTGATTACGGGAAGCTTTTCTTTGAGCTCTCATAATTGTGTGTGGCCATTTGATTAACGATCCGTATCATTTGGTTTCAGAGCTCTTGGTGCTCAAATGGTCGGACGTGGGAGACAAACTCGTAATTCCAATAATAGAGACGCCGACCGAGGCAACGATGGCAATCCACGAGACCCACGTGATGTCGAAATTGAACGCCTTCAACAACGAATCAGAGATCTCGAGATTCAACAGGAGATGCCGAATGAAGAAACCGAATCTGAACCTCGCGGCTGGGATGCAGGGGAAGATGAGTATCACAATCCTTTTGGCAATCTCCACCATAACTTTCGCGGACCAAATCGTGATGATCCCTTGCGTAACTTGGGAATGAAAATAGAGATTCCTGCGTTCGATGGAAAGGCACACCCAGACGACTTTATTGATTGGTTAAGCACAGTAGAAAGGATATTTGATCTACGTGATGTACCTGATCAGTTAAAGGTAAAGCTCGTGGCCATTAAGCTTCGGAAGTACGCGTCCCTTTGGTGGGATCATGTAAAGAAACAACGTTTGCGAGATGGGAAATCACGGGTAGAAACATGGTCGAAGATGAAGAAGTTATTACAAGAGAAGTTTCTTCCAGTCAACCATCGACAAGAAGCCTTCCTTGAATACCATAATTTAACCCATCGAAACACATCAGTTGAAGATTTTATCGCCGAGTTTGATCGACTCCGAATGAGATGCGCCGTCGATGAAGAAGAAGAACAGGTTATTGCTCGTTTTCTAGGTGCTTTACGACCCGAGATTTCTGATGTAGTACAACTGCAACCGTATTGGTCTTTTGCTGATGTATGTCGATTGGCCCTTAAAGTTGAGAAATAGTTAAAGAACAAGGGACGATCTACGGGAAGTCGATTTACACCTTCGTCCCGTTTGACACCAACAATGCCCATGAAGTCATCTACAACAAAGCCCGACATTCCAGGTACTTCAGCAACCCAACGTGTTTTACGATGTTTTAAATGCCAAGGAATGGGTCATCTCGCGAGAGAATGTCCAAACAAACAATTGGTGAGTTTAGTTGAAGAAACAACACCTGTATACGATACTTACGATGAGGAAGAATTAAATGATGAAGAAGATGAGGTCGTTTATCCAGATTGTGGTGAGGCATTGATAACACAACGTGTTCTCAACGTGGCGGTGACAAAAGCTGTTGATGATGATTCATGGTTGCGAAATAATATATTTCGAACCAAATGTACAGCTAAAGGTAAAGTGTGTAGTGTAATCATCGATGGGGGTAGTTGCGAGAACATGGTGGCAACAAGCATGGTCGAGAAACTAGGTCTCGACATTCAAGACCATCCGGAACCGTACCAACTTACGTGGCTAAAAAAAGGAAATGTTGTCAAGGTTAGTAAACGTTGTCTAGTTCACTTTTCGATTGGAAAAAAATATAATGATGAAGTATGGTGCGAGGTCATTCCCATGGATGCATGTCACATTTTGTTGGGAAGACCTTGGCAATATGATCGAAGAACCAAACACGACGGGTTTCGGAATACATACAGTTTTAAGAAAGATGGTATGAATATCATGCTAGCACCACTTGACACAAGACAACACCCTTGTGATGCACTAGTACTTACAAAATCTCAATTTGTAGGGTTAACAAAACTTAAGCCACATCCTGTCATTTTTGCTTTGGTAGTTGCAGAAGCAAATCATATTGCACCATCCAATCCAAGTATTATCCAACCCTTGTTAGCTGAATTTTTGGATGTCTTTCCTGAAAATATTCCACCTGGGTTGCCAATAATGAGGGAAATACAACATTGCATCGATTTTTTACCAGGTTCGGTTATTCCTAACAAACCGGCATATCGCATGAACCCAAAAGAGTTTGAAGAATTACATCGACAAGTAAACGAATTACTTGAAAAAGGACTCATAAGAGAGAGCATGAGCCCATGCGCAGTACCAGCTTTGTTAGTTCCGAAACATGGTGGTGATTTTCGTATGTGCATCGATAGTAGAGCAGTCAACAAAATTACAGTTAAATACCGATTTCCCATTCCGCGGTTCGATGACTTGATTGATCAGTTACATGGGTCGACGGTATTTTCAAAGATTGATTTGCGAAGTGGATACCATCAAATCCGCATGCGACCTGGAGATGAATGGAAAACCGCTTTTAAGACACGTGATGGCTTATATGAATGGATGGTGATGCCCTTTGGGTTATCAAATGCACCGAGCACTTTCATGCGTCTTATGAACCAAGTTTTTAAACCTTTTATTGGTCGTTTTGTTGTCGTTTATTTCGATGACATTTTGGTGTTTAGCAGGGACACCGAGCAACATTTGTCACACCTTCGGCAAGTTTTTTCAGTTTTGCGAGAACAAAAGTTGTATGCCAATGGAAAAAAATGTCACTTCCTTACTCACGAGGTTCTTTTTCTTGGCTACTTAGTTTCAGGTGAAGGAATACAAATGGATAATGCAAAGATTGAAGCGATTACGAGTTGGCCTACACCCACTACGATACATGATATTCGTAGTTTCCATGGGTTGGCATCTTTTTACCGTCGTTTCATTCGAAACTTTAGCAGTATTATTGCTCCTATGACAGATTGTATGAAAGCTGGAAAATTTCGGTGGACTAAAGAAGCAGGAGACGCATTTGAAGAGTTGAAACAAAGGGTTACGCAAGCTCCGGTCTTAGCTCTTCCGAATTTTGATGATGTGTTTCAAGTAGAATGTGATGCTTCTGGACTCGGTATAGGTGGTGTGCTAAGCCAAAATCAGAAACCAATAGCTTTTTTTAGCGAGAAGTTTAATGAAGCGCGTCGTAAATATTCTACATATGACAAGGAATTTTATGCCATTGTCCGAAGTTTGGAATATTGGCGTCATTACTTATTGTCCAACGAGTTTATTCTTTTTTCCGACCACAAAGCTCTCAAATATATCAATGGCCAACATAAGCTAAAACCTCGTCATGCCAAATGGGTTGAATTCCTACAAGCTTATTCATTCGTCATTAGGCATAAAGCGGGTACGTCAAATACCGTTGCCGATGCTCTAAGTCGACGGCATGTTCTCACTTCTGCAATGAAAGTTCAGGTATGTGGTTTTGATACATTTCGAGAATTATACCAAGATGATCCAGACTTTAGAAATATTTGGAGCCACTGTCACAATGAGCCTTTTAAAGACTTTTCAAAACATGACGGATACCTCTTTAAGGGTGCTCGATTATGTGTACCTTTGAGTTCATTACGGGATTCGATTATTTTAGAGAGTCACGCGGGGGGTCTTGCGGGTCACTTTGGGCGAGACAAGACACTGGACTTAATCCGTGGTCAATTTTATTGGCCAAAGATGGAGCGAGATGTTTCACGTATCATTGCACGATGTCGAGTTTGTCATGTTGCCAAAACCCACCATACTAATGCGGGTTTGTACACTCCGTTACCCGTACCCGAGGCTCCTTGGGAAGACATTAGTTTGGATTTTGTCATGGGTTTGCCTCGAACCCAAAGACAAAAAGATTCGATTATGGTAGTTGTTGACAGGTTCTCTAAAATGGCTCGTTTCGTACCTTGTTCGAAAACATATGACGCGAGCCAAATTGCCAGATTGTATTTTTCTGAAATTGTTAAACTCCATGGGATTCCAAAGACACTCACTTCAGATCGCGATGTCAAATTTGTGAGTCATTTTTGGCGCACGCTTTGGAAACGTATGGGTTCGAAGTTACAATTTAGTAGCTCCCACCACCCTCAAACGGATGGTCAAACAGAGGTTACCAACAGGAGCTTGGGCAATCTTTTGCGTAGTCTCATTGGTGATAATCCCAAGTAATGGGATCTTACACTTGCTCAAGCCGAATTTGCATATAATCGTTCTACTAATCGCACAACTGGAACGAGCCCATTCATGATAGTTTATGGACGCAACCCCATCACTCCACTTGACTTGACACCAATTCCACTTCTCGAACATGCTAGCATTCAGGGGGAAGATCAGTCGAATCAAATTAAAGAACTCCACAAAAAAGTGCGAGATCAGATTATTCGACATAATGAACAATATCAAATTCGAGCTAACAAACATCGAAAACGGGTTGTATACAAAGAAGGTGATCTTGTTTGGATTCATTTGCGCAAAGAGCGTTTTCCTGGTGGTCGTTTTGGGAAATTGAAACCTCGAGCTGATGGACCATTTCAAGTTCTCAAAAGAATTAATGACAATGCCTATAAGATCAAGCTTCCTGGTCATTACAATGTTTCAGCCACTTTCAATGTAGCGGACTTGTCACCATTTGAGGGCTCTAGCGATGAAGAACTGGCCTCAGGAGGGCGTATTTTTGAAGGTGGGGAGGATGATGCAGGAGCAGGATCGAGAGGGAGTGTTTTTCAAGGTGAGGAGGATGATGCAGGAGCATATGATCTCGGGAACAATACGACTACTTGACGTTTCAGCATGTCTCCAAAGTTGATGAAGACTTATGTGCTTTATTCTTTTACTTATTTAGTTTACTTAATTACCAAGATATTGATTAGGAAAATATACTCCTAAATCAATCTCCACAATAAGAATAGGAAAGTGGGTCTATCCTTTATTTGGGTTGATTTCTTTTCCTATAAGTACTCTTCATCTTTTTTACATTGACTGTTAGTTTTTTTTTATTGAAGATTAATAATAAGATTCCTACGGGAAGCTTTTCTTTGAGCTCTCATAATTGTGTGTGGCCATTTGATTAACGATCCGTATCAAATAGATTTAAACATCATAATACATTTTCATAGAAATACTTGGCCTAAACGACCCAGGAACATTTACTTTACAATTCGACGGGTGTTTTGCCAAACACCCCTTTTTGACCCGTTTTACATACAACTTTTATACATACACACATGGCCCTTATTCCACAAATAAGATATGTACTTTGACACTTTACAACATCTTCTACAAAATATTTTGACACTTTGGGGGTTCAATCTTGATATGAGCTCGGTACTAATAATGGTAAGCTTTCGCTTTCAACCCGTACTTTCAAATCTAAGCATAACACTTCCATAAAAACCTACAAAACATTATCAACAATAATGGTAAGCTTTCGCTGAGTAAGTAATTAACATATAGCATATAATCATGTACATCATCACATTAACATCATAATCATCCATTTTTGCTCTCACAACTATCATGATATACTCTTGCTTCTTTAGTACTATAATCATTCAATCCTTGCATAAATAAGACTATAACAATAAACACCATACCATGACCAATCACAAACATAACAATTCATCTTATACATTGGTTAATCTATAAACATAGACTAATAAACACCTTGGCAACATAATCTAACTAATCAAGTCTCAAGTGCTTCTATACTTCTAACAAAGATCCCGAAGCCATTAATCTTTAATTATAACACATAATATGGTGAAACATATGTATAACACGTTATATCCTTGATTCTTGTAGGAGATCATTACTACAATCACACCTTTGTTTTTTTTTTAACATAATCACACCTTTGTTAAAGAACATTAATTACCAACAATAATGCTCATCTTGTTTTCCCTCCTTTTTGTCTAGGCCGACATTTCCACACACATATGAGAATACTCCAAAACTCTATAACAAATGATAAAGTCCAGGGAATAAGTATTTGAAGCTTTCTTCATTCTAAAGCTACCCTTTGACACATTTGGTCTCTCAAGTCTCTTTGCTTCTATTTTGGCCACATTAAACTTTGTAACTTAAATAATACTTGTCAACTTTAGTCCCTTAATTTTATGCATCATATTTTTTTTATAACCACACTATATATTTTTTGACTAAAATTGACTACAACTTAACTTTCGTTGACTTACCAATCATAAAAGTCTTAGTCAGACTATTCCAATGGCATTTTTGTTATTTAATACTTAAAACTCGGTTTTGGGTGTGACACCTCTCATCCTTGGTTCTACTGCTTGTTGAAATTGGCTTTGATTTTGCCCGTTGCAACCACAAGAGTTGAAAGATGCTTTTCTTAAAATGAAGCTTGTAAAGAGTGAACAAATTTGCGTAATAGGATGGGTGAAGAATATTTTAATGGTACGTTAATTTGTGATTTAGAGAAAGAAGAACTTCTAAATTTTACTAATAAGGTTGTACATAAGCGATTTGTCGGTATTAAAGATCTTACATCGCCAAATTAGGAGGTACATTCTTAATTTCTTTACTAGTTTTAAAAAATCGTATATTTTAGTTTATTTTTATTTCATTTATACTAGTAAAAGAAATTTTGTGCACCTGATGACTTAGTGTTCTAAGTCCGCCCGTGATACCTCTAATAGTGCATAATACCCTTGAAATATCAATGGATCATTCCCAAGTGACTTGATGGTTGGATAAATGAAGATCATATCAGCTAGCTCTTAGGTTTCATGGGCCGCACGGATAATGTCTCTTATATTTAGGGTATGTTTGGCAAAAATAGATTGTGCTGGTGCTGATGCTGATGCTGGTGCTGGTGCTGGTGCTGGTGCTGGTGCTGGTGCTGGTGCTGGTGCTGGTGCTGGTGCTGGTGCTGGTGCTGAAAAAGTTTATAAAAAAATTATTATTTTCATAAGCTACATGAGATAACATTTTATTTTCAGAGATTATGATAGAGTATTTTTTTTTTTTAATAATCTCTTATAAGTTATGTGTGCCAAACAAAGATTATTTTTTAAATAACTTATTTTTTTAAAAAATAAGTATAATCTCTCCGTAATCTCATGTGCCAAACATAATATAAGATTAAAATGAATCCGGTTTAGATCGATTATATATGTGATCGTAGATTGACATGTTTAAATCTTAGTAACTCTGTTGCATTTTTTCTTGCTACCTCTTTTTTAGTAGAAATTGCTGAAAGTATTTTATTGTATTGTACTATATATACAATCATGAACATGAATTTACTAATTTTTTAGACCACTAATATCTTAAGTATCATGTATGTATTGGGGTATGGATCTAGTGAAAAAGAAATTGAAATGAGAAGAATGAGAAAAAATATTAGTCACACATTTCAGATCTGGGAGAGAAATATAAGGGGAGATGCATCTATATTTTCAGATGCATCTGAAATGTGCGGTTGTGGTTTCTTCTCACTCTTCTCATTCTAATTTTATTTCTCATCTGATCCTTACTCGTATGTATTGATCTAAAAGTTGAAGGTTCATGTAAACAAGAATACGTGCGACATCCAAAAGTGAAGCTTTCATATGGATTTAAGCTCCGCCGCAACGCGCAGGCTTTATAATCTTCGTTGAACATAAACATCAACAAGTAATTAAAATGTCCAACGCTGAATTTGTGTTAAACAATTCAACTAAACTTTGTCTTTTGGAATTGTTAAATCTTTTGATACACATTAAACATTATAAAAAGGATCCAAATGGAAAGACATTAATGCTGGCCTAGAAAAAGGCCTTTAAATTCGGAGAAACACCACTAGTTCCATGTTTGAAGATCACGTTACCTTGCCGTCTATAGATCCTATTCCTACCTGTGTTTGTGTTTCGGTATCTAGATAATGCTACAAACAAAACAGTTTTTTAGTTATAACCATGATCTTTTTTTTGGCTAATCATGAATCTGGCTCGAAAACACGACAAGTCTTCACTCTTCATCATGCATGCACGGCGCGCTCAGGTTGAGGAAGTCCGAGCGCTGTTCAAGCTAGGCTAGAAATACTCGAATATTATACCCGAATTAGTCTTTATAAACAAACTTTTCAATCATATGCAAACTTCATATTCATTTAGCATTATTAACTCAAATATATAAAGAGTACTATACGTACAATGATAGCCTGACTACAAGAAAAAGAAAGCACAAGTAGACTTTAATGCAGTCGACAAGTAGACTTTAATACACAAGGAGACTTTAATACGGAGTACTATAGTAGTCGTGTAAAAGATCACCAAGATACGATAGTCGACTTTAATGCAGTCGACAAAAAAAGAAAAAAAAAACCGAGCGAACAAACACACGAGCGTTACAACAACAACATACTCAATCCTGTCAGGGCGAGATAGTGGGGAAGTAATATGTAGACAGATCCTACCCCTACCTCAGTAACACCCAAGAGTAAGGAAACAAACACTCGAGTTTTAGTCGACTAAAAAGGAGAACGGAAAAAAAATGTAATTTCGTGATCGGAGTACCTTATTTATACTAATTATTAACCTAGCTAAATCTTGGGCTTGGACCTAAACGAATACAAAATATAAATACTGATCTAACACAAATACAAATCCACTAACAAAAAATATTCAATATTATACTTGAACTAGTTTTTATAAACAAACTTATCAACCATATACAAACTTTATATTCATTAGCATAATGGACTCAAATATCTAAAGAGTACGTACAGTCGTACAATGATAACCTGACCACAAGTAAGAAAAACTGTAAAAAAAGGGATGTACTATTGCTACGGGGGCTACCCTAGCCCTGCCACCTTTGTCTCCCAGGGAATATTCTCTTTGTTCCTCACTTTTTCCAGTACAACACAGTTTTTTGTCAGTTTCTGTTCCGTATTTCTGACAGTTTTAAGCGTTTGGCTTGTTAAACTTTATATTTACAGTTCCGCATTTTCAGGTTTATAGCTTTTTGATATAAACAAAATTATAAAAAAAAAAATAATAAAAAAAAAAAAAAAAAAAAAAAAAGTAGCCACCGTATGAATAAAAACATAGCCACCGTATGAATAACTGGACCCGTAAAAAAATCTAAGAACAGTAAAATTAAAGTGTGACATCATTTGGAAATTATTGTGTGAATACATTGGTATATGCATTTAACACGCAAGCCTCAAAAAGCTCGGTAAAAGCTAAAAAGTTGTGCTCTGTATAAGTTCGAGCTCGGCTTGCTTAAATGTTTGGACCTTGACTCCTTGAGCGGTATGCTTGTGCTCGACTTAAACTCCATACAAGATGAAATTGATTGGCTATATAAAAGTTCGTTTTGTTTACAGCTATAAGAATTATATATGCGTCTAAGAAAACTCATGAAAATGCACCTAACAAACACACTCTTTAGCATACAAGATATGAACCTAACAAACACACTCTTTGAACTCTCTAGTACCCGATCGAGTACACCAAACCCATGTAAACAATATCGATTATAGCTCGATCACCCTACATTCAGGGCTAGAAAACCATAACCCAAAGTACAATGTGCTACCGAAACACATTGACAAACTAAGACAACTACCTCCCACTTGCAGTTTCATGTATGTAAGTTTGTTAAACATACCACATATCATCTTATTTTAAGCACAACCATATAATATGCATGTCGATTAGCTAGATACCAATTCAATTGTATATAATTGTTTTCAAATAAAAATTGCAAATGTTTGTTACAACAAGCAAAGACATAGACGGGCTTAGAATTTTCGAGAGAGTATTGCACAAATTTTGAAATATCTTACACAATTTATTTTCTTACAAGTACTAAGACTCGCATCGTAAAGAATTTTTTGGCTTACCTAAAATTGCATTATAAAGAAAGAGAGCTGCACAAAGATATTATTAGAGGTTGCATGTTTAAAAAACCAACATTTAGAAGAAAAAAAAACTACACTTCGTGACCGAAAATCGAATATAGCTAGCCCGTGCCTCACCCGGCTTCCAAATTATCGGGTTAAAAACCAAATCAATCTATTCCAAATTTTTGGTCACGTTATAGATCACTAGATATATTCTATCCTAATTAAATATAGTTACACTCAATAATACGGACATGTTTCTACATTCATTTAATCCGTTAATTCAGGATCACTCCATGATCTCCTCACATTCCTTTCAAATTTCGTACTTATTTAACATCTTATAATACGGTACAAACATCCACAGCAGCACAAAATATACTATTATCGTAAACAGTGTGTTGACTTATATCACATTTAATTAAAGGTAAATTTTAATTAATTAAAGTTTATTACTCTTAATAAAAAACAGTTATTAGATGGTAGCTCTAAAATCACCCCCCATAAATACCACCCACTAACCCCTTCATATCCATCACATTTTCACATTAACAAAAATGGCAAACTACCCTCTAGTTGCACTAACCACCTCCATGATCATGGTTGTATTTCTCGCCGCGGTGTGCTTTACTGGAGCAACCGCGGGGACGTACAATGTGAAGAATCTAGGAGCAAAATCGGACGGTAAAACGGACTCTACTAAGGCGTTTACGGCTGCATGGAACAGTGCTTGTGGATCGGTTAATGCTGCAACAGTTTACGTACCACAAGGACGGTACATGGTTGGAGGGTTAATGTTTAATGGGCCATGCAAAAATGGAGCCATCACGGTTCGTATTGATGGAACCCTGGTGGCTCCGTCTAATTATTTTGTTTTGGGAAAGGCGCAGTATTGGCTGGGCTTTCATGGCGTCCAGGGTGTTACCATTGTTGGTGGCACTCTCGACGCCCAAGGTTCTGGTTTGTGGGCTTGTAAAGCTTCTAAGTCGAAGAACTGCCCTGCCGGAGCCACGGTATTAAGTACTCCCTTTTGATAATTCATTGCTATGCATTTTATACTTAGAAATGTAGAAGACAATGTGGAAAACATGTTAAAACATGGAGTTAATATTTGAGAACATTTACCTAATCAAAAAGTGACACTCCACATTCCAATAAAAACCGTTCTACAGTTACCTAGATCTCCACAGTCTAAAATGTATAGAAGTTATTTCGTTTTATATTTGTGAATTTTTTATAAAGTTTTGCTAGTTAGGAATTATATAAAGTAACAATATGCACATTTTTGTCTTAGTGTTAACATATTTAGAGTCGCTATTTATATAAACTTGCATTATTCATTTTGCAGAGCTTAGCAATCTTCAATTCGAACAATGTTTTAGTGTACGGAGTAACTTCACTAAACAGCCAAATGTTCCACATCGTGGTGAACGGTTGTCGTAACGTGAGAGTTGTTGGCGCGAATGTGGTAGCACCATGGAACAGTCCCAACACTGATGGCATTCATGTTCAGTTATCAACCGGTGTAACTATTTTGAATTCGAAAATTAGCACCGGGGATGACTGTGTCTCGATAGGTCCTGGTGCAAATAACTTATGGATCGAAGGTGTCTCGTGTGGACCGGGACATGGTATCAGGTACTAAACCTTCGGGAATCATTTCAATTATTTGTCACACGTTATAAATGGCTATAAATATTTATTAGGTCCTAAATCTTAGGAAATATAATAGAAGATTTATACTCATATGTCTAATTAATCTTCCATATATTTATTTGCCGATTTATAGAGTTTTTCTAACGGGTGCCTTTAGGACAGTAGTGATAGATTGCACATTTTGTAATTATACACGTTAAGTTGATTTCGAGTTGTTACGAATACATTATTTGACTAAATACATGTATATTTGGCAGCATTGGATCCTTAGGGAAGGATAAGAATGAACAAGGAGTGCGTAACGTGACTGTAAAAAGGAGTACCTTTAAGGATACAGATAATGGTTTAAGAATCAAGGCATGGGCAAGACCAAGTAATGGCTTCGTCGATAACGTTCTTTTTCAGGACGCCATTATGACAAATGTAGACAACCCTATTGTTATCGATCAAAATTACTGTCCTGGTGGCAAGAATTGTCCCCGACAGGTCAGTATTTTATGGACTAAAGGGTTTTGCTTAAACGTTTTATTTTTTCATAACATCATTGTTTTAGTTATAAACCGGCTAATTTTTTATTTTTTTTTTGTCAACTATTGTAGGGTTCAGGTGTAAAAATAAGCAATGTGAGGTATCAAAACGTGCGTGGGACATCTGCAACTAAAGTCGCAGTGAAGTTTGATTGCAGCAAAAAGAATCCGTGTAAGGGAATCACGATGCAAGACGTGAATTTGACATTCAAGAACAAACGTTCCTCATCAGCCTATTGTGTAAACGCGGCAGGAAGAAGTTCAGGAGTGATGAAACCCACAAGTTGCCTTTAGCGCAACATATTTGCCTGAGCCCGTGGCCGGAAAAATGTATGTGTTATTCGCCTGGCTTTGCATTGTTGATTAATTGTTATTAAATTAGTGGTAGGATTTATTTGAGGTGATTATTGAGATTTTAATGTTGATTGAGGAAAGGCCTTGAGGAAATTCTCAATCTTATGCTCTATTCCCACTTTTGTTGAATTTATATGTAGGTTGTTGAATGTGATTCTGTTAATTAATGATGTGATGATCTAGATGATTATTTAGTTGTGTTTGTTAGGTCTCATGTGATAAATGTGTTTGTTTTCCTAGAGTTTTAAACATTACTTTTTTCATATTTGTGAATGTACAAGGTGTATATAATTTACAGTACTTTTTTGAGACACTACAGATTTCAATCTACACATATTTGGGAAAGCAACATACTTGTAAGAAGTAAAATAAGCGTATATTGCCATGTATAGTGACCAAAATCTAAGTACCATTTAGGTTGGGCGTAATAGTGACCGCAGTCACTAATGTCACATTAGCGCCGCCAATTTACTATAACTTTTTAATGACCAAATTAGTATAATAAGACGATTGCGGTTATCATAAAAATATATCACGCTTAAACACAAAAATACCTTTAAAAGACAATTTAAGAACACACTCACAAACAACAAATGAAGAGAACTCGGCCGAGTATATGACCGAGTATGCATTCTTTAAAGTGGGACCAACACCATGACCAACCACATGTAAAGAGGGGATGCGTCCCCGACGACCGACTGACCGAAGATTTAACCATCCATTACGGATGGTCTTATAATTCTTGTACTTTAATCTGAGTAAAGGCGTAAACAAGCCGAATTATTCATGAGCCACTTGAGGTCGAATTTGAGCTTTACATAAAGGTTGTTTAATAAACACGTTTGAATCCGAAATTTAAATATCAAACTTGACTAGGCTTGCGAGTCAAAATGAGATTTTAAATATAAAACATAAACTTATGATCAAATGAGAAATACAATAAAGATGATAAGAATGAGAATTAATTACAACCATCAATCTTAGATGCATCCATAAAATAGATACATCTCCCAATTAGTTCTCTTTTCTTATTTCAATTTTGTGGTTAGAATTTTTTTATCTTTTTTCTCATTTCAGTAACTTTTCTCGCTAGATCTATTCTCATAAAATATATACAAATATAACATAATGATATCATATAGTTATTTATATATATTTAAGCAATTAAGATGCATATCTTTTGTAAAGAGTTTCCCCATTAAAATATATTATTTCAAAAAATAATTAAGTACATAGGATGAGGGTGAATCCCACATATCAACCGTTACAAACAAACAAATGCACATATTATGCTTCAACAAAATCTATCATAAAAGAGACACTCCAATCTTATGAACCTACCAAAATAAAACGCTAACAACAAAACTAGAACTACTGCCTAACTCTACTACGGATACGGATGACCCAGGTGTCACATACAACAAGTTGTTCCTCAGTTAAGTCATTAACATAACCAAAATAACCATCATAATCTTCATATTCAAGGAGACTTGCATCATTACCTCTTCCACCTGCACGATTCGGATTAGACATATATCGAGCAATGCAATCATCAATCTCCTCGACTTCATCACTATTCGAATCTTCCATTGCTTTTCCATAGTAGTACTAGGTTCACATACCTATGTCACAGTAGCCTACGTGTTGGGATTTCATATTGATTAAACCATCAATACTACGAGTACGTAGCAGATAGATCTATGTTTACTGTTATGAATTAATAAATAAATAAAACACGTATATTTACCAACCTCAAATCTATTGAACAATAGATAAAAACCAGGTCTTGAATCTTGATCACCAACACATGAACCAAATCAACTATAGTAAGTTGATCTCTATCGAATACACATACTACACATCCAACGAGAGCATTAGGATGCTAGTGCTTAACCCACAAACCACGAACAAGGCACAAATGCGTTTGGTTGAGAAGATGTGATCGCAATACCCTTAGAATGGGTGTTTGCCAATTGGAATTAGCAAGGGAGAGAAGAGAAGGTTGATTTTGATAAGTGAATAATGAGGACCTAAAGACCTCCTTATACACTAATACAAAATTTTAGAGAACAAGTTAAGCCCTCTAAAACCTAATAGCCCATATGGTCGGTCCTCTTAGAGGATTCTAGAACCCTCATTTTGCTTTTTAGTCCTTGGTTAATTGACATGTACAATTACTAGTTAATTTAGGACTTAACGGCCGTTAACCGTTAAACTAACAGACTAACAACCGTTATCTTCATTTCGTGAATTATATTAATTATAATTAATAGTATACAATAAACATATTAATTTTTATTAATAAACGTTCTCTAATTGTATACGTGTGTGCCCCAATAGGCTCACGCAATTTTTGACAATATAAATCTTGATTTGACTTTAGCACTACCAATAGATCCCACATGTGATCATCATAATTAATAATATTTACTAACAATGGTAAGAATCTAGAAACACCCCATTGCTTTCAGAATTACCTGAGTGTAGTTTCGTAAAACAACATAGTAAATGGTTTACAAATCATCCTGTTGTTTTAGATACTTGTTGAAGTATGGTTATAGATCAAAATCAATCAATATTTTTCAACTATTATCTTTCTCATTTTAGAAATTAATCAAGATTACCAAATGTAAACAAGCATCATCTTAATTTACACATTGCACGACCATGCAAATATCTGATTAATTCAGCGAAGGGCCAAGTAGTATCGTACTCCAGAAGACAAGTGGAGGAACAAATTCTATTTTGACTGTACGTATCATTCATGTGCTTCACACAACTTCTGAGAATAGCATTTATAACTACCTTATTCACGATAGCGTTTGACTATAGTCAAAAAGAAATATCCACACATGCAAGACTTGCTTGCATCTCAAGTGAGAGGACAAATAAAATAACCATTTGCGAGATATCACTTAATGACGCCGATCCATAAAGTGATGACTCGTAGGTTTGAGGAGGTCCAATATCCATAGCACGTGGATAACAAGTGAGTTTGGCAGATACATCCTTAGTTTACATAGAATATAACCAATCTCTCACATTTGTCTCAATTCAACAATACTCCTGTATTGTTGATCGACAATGGACAATTAAAGTAATAAATTACTTATGGATTAAACATAAAAATATAGGACACAATTAATATGTGAATGAATAACTCAAGTACCACGTATATTAATCATCAAAATAATAAATGTTTATAATATCTTATTATCCAAATACTAAAATAAAATGCACATATTTACATGAGACTTTCAACTGAATGAAGACCAGTACTACTAGCATGCTCAACATGTTTGTTCAAAGGCAACGCCTTAGTAAACAGATCAGCTACGTTGTCATCTATGTGAACTTTGTTGAACACAATCTCATTATCATAGATAACTTCTTGGAGATAGTGAACTTTCCTTTTGAAATGTTTGGCGCCTTTCAAAGCTCTAGGCTCGTTGGCAAGGATTAATGTACTAGTATTGCCGCACTTTATCTCCATAGGTTCTTTATTGGTGGGGACTATACTAAGCTCATCAATAAATTTTCATATCCAAATAGCTTCTATTGTAGCTTCTGAAGTAGCTATGTATTGCTTCTATAGAAGACATTGTAGTAATTTTCTGCTTGGCACTTTTCTAGACTACAATGCCTCCGTTTAGAACAAAAACGTATCCGGTTTGCGACTTGGTGTCGTCCTTGTCGGTTTGCCATCTAGCATCAGAGTAACATGTAACTCTGTGCTCTTCATCAGGAATTCCTCCGTAAACAAGAAACATATCCTTAGTATTTCTAAGCTACTTCAGAATGTTTTTTTACGGCAGTCCAGTGACTTTCACCTGGATCTACTTGAAATCGACTTGTTACGTTCTGGGTGAATGCAACATCAAGTTTAGTGCACTTCACCACATACATGATAGATCCTACAACCGAGGTATAAGGAATCATCTTCATGTGTCCCACCTCTACATGTGTTGAGGGTCCTTGAGATTTTCTCAACTCAAGTTTTACTTGCATTGGGGTACTTCCACATTTTCCATTTTAAATCTTTTCAAGATTTTCTCAATGTATGCACTTTGACAAAGTCCAGTCAACCGTTTCGATCAATCTCTATAGATCTTTATTCCCAGCTTCAGCTAAATTCTTCATAGCAAAACAATTTCCAATATAGGCTTTAATAGCTTGTAACATTGGAATGTTATTTCTTATGATTAATGTGTCATCAACATATAAGATTAGGAATGCGACATTACTCCTACTAGCCTTACGGTATACACATGTCTCATCAAGGTTTCAAGATAAATCATATTTTTCGATCTCCTCATCAAACCTTTTATTGCATTGCCTTGATGCTCGCTTTAATCTATAAATAGATCGTTGTAGCTTGCATACACAGTTAGGATATTTTGGATTGACAAACCCTACAGGTTGGTCCATGTAAACCTCTTTAGTTAGGTAACAATTCAAGAAGGCGGTTTTGACATCTATTTGGCAAATCTCATAGTCATAATTCGCTGATATGGCTATAAGAATCTTAATATCTTTGATGTCTGCAACATGCGAGAAGGTTTCATCATAATCTACACCTTAACAACTATAATTAGAATCAAACAGATTTTTGTGTGGTGATTGTCTAAGATGAAATAAGAAGCATACATGATATGTTAAAGATTAATGTTGAGTTAAAGGAAATCATTTTTCAAGTCTGTCTCCTCTGGCGAAAAACGATTCTCAATTCCTTATTCTCTCTCTGGCGAAAAAAGATTCTCAATTCCTTATCCCTAAATATCATTGGTCGATTGTAACTTTATGCTTTTCAAGCATCACTTTTCAATCGTAATTGTCTATAGGATTAATTGATCATCGTTTTTTTATTATTATCGCATGCGTAACCGATATATATATACCATGTGCACAAGCTTTTAATCTTTACATTGATTACAACCTCGTACTATTGATTCTTAGTGGGTCGATGGTGCATTGTTAATTTTTTTAAGCAGTGTTCGTATTGATAATTTTATTTGATCGCAAAGCTTCACTGATCCGATTCTTAGTGGTGTGTTCATGATGGGTGTTGGTTAGGATTTGGTCGTTAATGGTTAAACCCTAACTTTTAATAAGTTAGGGTTTTTAGTCGCTTTGTTTCTCTATTGTGCATGCGTTTCGCTGGTTGATTGTTACTAGGTTGGGGTGATTTGTTTCGACAGGTTAAGGGTTAAAGAGGGATGGAAAAAGGTTTCTTCAACAACAATAGTGCTCGTAAGGGCACTAAAGATGTGGGGTCTTCTACTAGTTTGGCCGATCAAACTAGTGGTTCGCAAACTATTAATGCACCAGCTAACTTGGCCGACCAAGTTGGTGTGAATAAGGAATCGACAATGAACCCTAATAGTAGGAATGATGAGTTTACTGGTATTGCTTCTGGTTCTCGTTCTGATGGACAAGTGGAGCCGGTTTCACTTGGTTCAAGCCCCAGTCATGACGCACCTAGTCATGACACGCCTGAGGGTCATGATACTTTATTGAAAATTCGTGCTATTGAAAAACAAATCTTTGAGGGAAAACTTGTTCTTATGGGTGACGATGGGCAACCATTAAAACCAGCCGTGACAGTGGATGCTACTACTTCTACTAGGGCTAATCCGATTGAGCATCTTAAGGTGCCGCAGTCACAAAAGGAGCTAGAGGAGATGCTTACTGCTATTGGTTATTATTCAAAACCTCCTCAAGATACGAGTGGTCCTATGGCTTCTAATGTTAATGGCCATAATAATGCTAATGATACGGTTGATACGAATGCACATGGGGCTGTTGGTATTGAGAAAGTTGGTGCTTTGAAACAACCTTCTTCATCGTATGCTGGTGTTACTTCTACTAAACCAAAGAAACACACATCTAACTTTCGTAGGTTGGAGTGTAGTAAGAAAGCTAATGGTGTGGATCTTTCTGTCCCGATGAAAGTGGTTGAAGAGGTGAACACTAGGTTTGAGAATACTTTGTATGGGTATTTCCTTGGTCAACGCCTTGCTTTTCCTGTTGTTGATTACTTTGTACGCAATGCGTGGGCTAAGTTTGGTATACAAAAGGTAATGATGAATGCAAAGGGGTTCTTCTTCTTTAAGTTCAATTCGAAGAAAGGTGTTGATGATGTTCTTGAAAACGGTCCTTGGTTGATTAGAAATGTACCTATTATTCTTAAACCATGGACATTGAACACCAACTTACTTAAAGAGGATTTGACCAACATCCCGGTGTGGGTTAAATTCCATGATGTTCCTCTTGCTATGTTTTCTGATGATGGCCTTAGTCTCCTTGCCACATTGATAGGCACGCCCAAAAGGTTAGATGCTTTTACTAGCCAAATGTGCAAGGACTCGTGGGGCCGTAGTAGTTTTGCTAGATGCATGATTGAAGTGAAGTCGGATGAGGTGCTTAGGGATAGCCTTACTGTTGAGATACCATTACTTGATGGGTCGGGTTTGACTATTGAGAAGATACGGGTTGAATACGAGTGGAAACCACCTCATTGTGATAAATGTAAGATTTTTGGTCATACTCTTATTGAATGTCCGAAAGTTGTTGAACCTCCTGCTCAGCCTACTAAGCGTGTTAATGATGGTTTCAAGACGGTCAATAATAAGAAGAAGGGAAAGCAAGGTGGTTCTACTATTCCAGGTCAAGGAGGGTTTACTAAACCTGTTGTGGGTAAGCAGTTTCAATATCAATCCAAAAAGACTCCTCCTGAACCTAAGAAAGTGGAAGTCACTAAGAAGAATGCTTCTGATGTGGCTAGTTCGAGTGGAACAAAGATCTCTACATCTAATCAGTGTGATGCTCTTAATATGGAATATAAGGATGCTTTTGGTATTCCTTCAAATGACACCAACAAGGATGTGGATTATGGTCGTACAATGGAAGTTAATGAAGATAAGTCTACTAAGACAGGTACTGCATCACAAGAACCCCTTGTGAGTGATTTGAAAGAGATGGAGTCTGGTGTGTCTCCTATAACTAGTGATTCTTGTATTCCGCCCACCTCTTCTACTAAGAGAGTTAACCCTTTTTCTAAAGTGGGAGATATCGTGGTGTCTGATTCTGAAGATGAGGTGGTTGCTAACCCATTTGATGAGTCTGCTAATCTATTCGGTGGTGGCCAAGAGTTTGAAGATGAGTATGATGACTATGACTACGATGACTATGCGAAGCAGGTTTCTGATCTTCCAGGGAATTTGGATGCCTTTAATGCCATGTATGGCACCAAGCTTCAAGGACCTAGGAAGTAATTTTCTTTCGTTATGTCCTATGTTATCATTAAAGTAGTGGTTTGTTTTCTTGTTTAGAAAATAGGTAGTATCTTGTTATGTAAGCTTTATGCCTATGTAACGGGCTGAGATATGGGATTTCACTTATATCCATTGTACTTAAACATTTTTTTGGTTAATATATTTACCAGGGTGCAGGATTACTCCCCTTTACCCAAAAAATAAAGGAAATCATTTTCGGATATGAACTTATACATGATTTTTATTATCCTGATATTGATAGAGTGCTGGGACATTTAGATTATAGTGCATGAAAAGAAAGAGTTGAATTTCTAGGTAAGTTAAAAGTTAAAACTAAACTTATTACGTGCACCGGAAAGCCCTAATTAACTCATCTCTTTTCTAGAGAAATTGTAGATAATCAACAAAAAAGAGCTACAATAGATGGTATCGAATACCTATTAAACAATGACGATGCAGTAAAAGGTAATAATAACATGCTTTGAGTTTAACTCATATATGTGTTTCTAATAGTGTCCACTTATCTTGCCACATATTGACAAAATATAAGTTTCTAACATGATCCACAACGATTGAATACTAGGTGTGTTAATCATTTCGGATTTCGGGTTTGTGGTTTATATGGTTCACAGGTTCATCGGTTTGAAAAAAATTAAAATCAAAATCCAAACCAAACCAAGCCAAACCAATTATACAACGGATAAAACCAAACCATACACAACATAGGAATTCAGTTTGGTTTCAATTAAAACCAAGAAAATCAAATTCAAGTAAACTTCATAATTATCCTAGAAGTTATAAATAAAGACCTCAAATTCAAATAAGATTAACAAATTAAAGGTAACAAATTAAAGGTTATCATGAAGTGCTCAAGCAAATCAACAAAACAAACCAAAAAGTTTCACAACTTAACAAAGTAAACTAAAGGGAAGAGTACATGACATGGTACCGGGAATTATTAAGGATAAAGTAGTTAATTCACTCACTATCATATGCATCACAATGCTTGATTTTAGGATTTTTTTTTTTCTTTTTCTTTTTCTTTTAATTTTAAAGATATTTTAAGATTTCAGGATTGTCAGTTAGAATGATAAAGAAAAAACTATTGTAAAATTGTGTGCATGATAAAACAGAATTAAATACTGTCATTAATATATGATTCACTAGGTCACATACAATAGCTCGAAATTACAGCTTTATATATTTATTGTAAATATATAAATGATTCAATTATACGAATTCGCGTTGTGCTTAATTGGTTTGACTAATTAAGCACAAGAGGGGCGTTCCATCGTGGGGCCCACTATGCGGTCGGCCACCAAGGTGATGTGTCAGGCCGGGCTTTGGTATTTTACTTGTTTAAGAAGATTTAGATATTATTGGATAATATCAAATCTTTTAAACTATGTAATCATCTCTTTATTTATCATGATAATTATCTTGTTTTTGAATTTGGTAATTATTCATTAAACCTAATAAATATAGAGATAGTTATTGAGTCATTAAAGAATTACAAAACTTTAGTCCCTCTCCTCCCCTTGCTCAAGTCATCCGAACACCACACACACACGAGCACTTTTGTTCGTGTGTTTCTGATTTGATTTTCGTGTTGCTGTTGTCTTATATGTGTTGTGATATCGAGTTTTAAATCTAGAGTATAGGAATTCATTAGACAATCACCAACACTTATGAGTAGTATACTCGCTCGATGTAATATAGTGAGTTGGCAAGATCGGGTCGTTCGCAGAGAGGGAAGAGATCTTAAATGTCTAGTAGCTTTCAAGGTTGTCACGTACGTTTTAAATCCGCCGAATATGTTTTTAATTCTATAACTAAGATACCGAAAATTAAATAAAATAAAGATAAAATACTACGGTTGTTCTCGTGAAAAGATGATCAAGAGATAAAGGCATGCTTACTTTGTTAATCCCCTAATTTCATTAATGACACAGTTCTAAGTGCAATGTTCGTCTAGTGTGCTTTGGTAAATCAAAGATATAGGAAGTCACTTGGTTATTGATTTTTCTCCTAACTTTTTCCTAAAAGTCGGGCACGCCTTTTTGTCCTGCTACCCTAACTAATATTTCAAACATTAAGTTCATTTAGCAGAATTATGTGGCCTACATTTATGTGTGGGTTCTAAACCACTTAGTTTTCTTGACACTGGGTAAAAAGCCTGGCTATCAGTCAGTCACCAATGTCGCTACTAAATATGAAACCCTATTGTTTACCACTTTTAACCTGGTGTACGCCCTTGGTTATCGGTGTATTGTGGCCACCACTATCCCACTTGCCAAGGTAGATCAATGATTCACATAGGTATATTTTACTTGGTTATCATTTGCTAAGCAACTATAATCAATAGGTATCCATGGTGTACGCAATGGCGTAAGTCTATAACAGTACATAAATCATTAAAAACACACATATAATAAACTAAAGAACTTGTATCATTGATTTAAAAATGTTCATAACAAGGCAAGCATAAAAGGTTTAGCCTTCCATAACAAAGATTATTCAGAGTAGACAAGATAATCGAAATTATAAAGAAAAAATTATAATCTAAAGTTTATGATGTGTCAAACCTTCACTCTTGTTGTCTTCCCTTCTCTTGTAGCCTCCCTAAATGAATTAGGGTTTCCTCCAGGGCTTCAAACTCCAGAACTCCCTCAAAATGTGGAATGGGTGAGTATTTATAAGCAAAAATAAGGGTTGGGCCCGTCTATGGATACGACGTATGTCGTATGCATATTGCGTATAATTGGATAGGATATACAGCGTATGATCTTCAACACATGGAAATAAAATTCATGACGAGAGCTCATATGTCGTATGCATAAGAATGGCATACGACATATGCATCTTCAACTTGGATAATTCTTTGAAGAGAGCTCATACGCCGTATGCAGTAGGAATGGCATACAACATATCCATCTGGATAAAAAATGCATTCTATACTTTGGAAATTTACCTCGATTTCTAGTGTTTTTCTGCGAGAATTTTCCTTTTGCTCTAAATAATTACTTAAACATAAATTTAAAGTAATTAAGTGCGATATCAGTTAAAACAAGGCAAAGAGGAGAAATTATCGTGAGAATGTGATAGCTAAAACATGTATAAATTAGGAGCTATCATTGTTTGGATCACTTGCTAGCACGTTGATGTACTCGCTTGAGAGCTAGTGTGTAAAATTGTGAGGTATCTTGTTTAAGTTCTTTGGTCCGTGTTGATCTCCCACTCCAAAAAAATAGGTATGCAAAGTTTTTGTATTTTATTTGATTAGTTATAAACTGTATTTGGACTGCTGGCTATTGGAAAATTGTAGTAATGATTTATATATATTTCGTTGCTTGTTTTCTGATAATTGTTATAAAAGTTATAAAAAAATGACCTTATGTTTTATGTTAGTGGTACCAGAGCCGCTTATACGAGTTTATAAATATATATGATTTTTTTTAAACATGAATTTTATGTTTATATGTCCGATCTGAATCCTATTGGATTTTGGTATGTCGTTTGGTAACAAAAACGTAATTCTGACTAGATGGCGCATAAATAAGTGACTAGATGGCACATAAATAAGTAGTAATATTTATCACCTTTCCTGTTTATTCAAATGTGTATTTATTTGATAGATCTTGCGACAGATCTGCTAGATCTGTGTATACGTGATCAAAATAATAAATGCAAATTAAATATTATAATTAATTGCTTCAATTGGCATGTTAAAATTATATGTCTTAATTTTCTGCATCTATCATGATCAACCTCGTGCAAAGTTAATCATGAGCAAGTCAAGAGTAGACTAATAATTTTTAGTATTATTGTGTATAGCCCGTTATGCCCACAACCTATCTTTTGTTATTTAATTATTTGATGCTCAGCTTTTACGCTCTCGGTAAGTCGTCTAGGTTTTTCGGCCTCGATGCCAAGTTGTAATTTACATTCAGTTTATGTTTTGTATTTATTTCAATTGTAAGTACTAGAATAGATTTGTAATTTTCAATTTGATAAATGTAATAAGATGGGCTGAAGACTGGATGCAATGAGCAAAGAGGTCCGACTTATGCTTTGATTAACTAAGATACTAGGATCTTGAGTCAGAGCATTGGAGAAATCCTAGATTGCCATTGTAATTGTGATGTCTCATAGATAAAATTATAGAAATTTGGGCCAGGTTATACATAATTTTTGTCTGCACGAATGTGTTTACTTTATTGCTTGATTTGATTATGCATGTTGAACATTGTTTTTGGGTTTAAGGGTTAAAAATGAGTTTTAAAAGTTAAACACCAAACCGTTTTTATAGAGTTTAAAATTATTAAATTATTTTAACAATGTTCCTTCATAAGTGATAGGCATGTACTGATGGAAAACATAGGGTCGAATTTTTAAAATTTTCATAACCATTATAAGAAGCATACAATGGAAGACAATTTAAAACTCTACAACAGCTTTCTACGAGCCAAAAATTCAGATACAATTTATAACTAATCAAAATAAAACCAACACAACAATTGCGAATCTGTTTATTTGCAGTGGGAAATTAACACGGATATGAGAACTTAAAGCAAGGTTCTTCACGGTTTAGCGCACTAGTCCTCAAATGATTGCAACAGCGTGCTAGCGGCCAATCCAAGCAACAACACGAACGATCAAATCAGGAACACACGAACAAAATTTGTTCGTGTATTTGTGTGGCCGGTCATACAAACAGAGAGAATGAGAAGAGAGGGTTCAATAATTGCATATTAAATAAAAGGAAAATTTTATATATACCTAAGGAAACTTCAAAAAATTACATATTTCTCCAAAATAAAAGTTTTCGATGCATGATGTACAGTGCTATTAAAGCATGCTTTGGAAAAATATGTAATTATTAAAGTTTCCTTGAGGATATATGTAAATGCCCCTTAATAAATACTAACTCAGTAAATTTAAAACAAGATAATTAATAATAATATAAAGAAGATTAACATCTCCACCTCCTCACTTTTCCGACCAAAACCCAACTGACCGGACCTCCGCCGGAGCACCCACGCGCCACCTGTACGTGGTGGGTTTTTCTTGTTTTTCCGGCGACTTACCGTTGACTTCCCGGAGCCCAGCAACAACAACTCCCGCGAGTGGAGGTCCCCTGGTTTTTCCGAGACTGATCCAAGTTGACCCGCCGTCGCCGGCCGCCGGAATCTGACGTCATCACTGCCGGCGAATTTTTTCCGGCCACTGGAAGTTTTGTCCGGCCCAGCTGAGTTTTACTACTACTATTATTTTTTTTCTATTTTTTTCTTTCTTTTTTATTTTTCTGCCTGCCTTTTTTTTTCCTCCCCTTATTTGGTGTTTCAGCCTCATTTTTTGATTGTTTGCTTTCTTTGTATTGTTTACCTTTTATTTGGTCTTGTTTCAGCTTATATATTTTTAATTGTTTGCTTTTGGTGTTGTTGCCCTTTTATTTTGTCTTGCCCTTGTGCTTGCTTGTCTCGCTCCTTTTGTACTGCGCCCTTTCTTGCTCGTAGTTTGTTAGGACTCGGATAGACCCCTTGGTTAGTGATGGTAACCTGAGGTCATGTCTTGCCGGTGTGAGCGGGGTGGTCGGGGTAGGCGGAGTAGGCGGGGTAGGCGTAGTAGACAAGGTTAGTGGAGTAGGCGGGGTAGGTAGGGTGGGCGGGTTTAGGGTGGGTAGGGTTCCTGCTAGGGTAGCGTCTTACTATACGATTAGGGTGGGTAGTTGGAATGTTGGGTCTTTAACCGGTAAGCTCTTTGAGCTCGCGGATGTGTTGAGGAGACATAAGGTTGACATAGCGTGTTTCCAGGAGACTAAATGGAAGGGCTCCAGCACGAGGGAGGTTAATGGCTACAAGCTATGGTACTCGGGCTCTAGGTCAGCGAGAAACGGAGTTGGTGTTATATTGGCGGCAGGGCTTAAGGATAATGTAGTACAAGTGACCCGGAGTATCGATAGGATCATGGCGATTACTTTGGCTATAAACGGGGAGACCGTCAACGTTATCAGCGCATACGCACCACAGGTGGGCCAGAGTGAAGTAGAGAAGAAGAGCTTCTGGGATGCTCTCGACGAGCTCGTTAGGGAGTGCCCGTCGGACCGCCGTTTGTTCATAGGTGGTGACTTGAACGGCCACATAGGAGCGGAAGCAGATGGTTACGAGGAGATCCACAGAGGGTTTGGCTTCAGAGTTAGGAATGACGAAGGTCGCTAAATTTTAGAGTTTGCTACCGCTCACGACTTGGTAGTAGCGAAATCTTTCTTCAAGAAGAGGGGTGTCCACTTGATCACCTTCAGGAGTGGGGGTCACAACACCCAGATTGACTATCTGCTGGTGCGAAGAAGTGATCTTAGATCATGCAGGGACTGCAGGGTTTTCCCAGGCGAGACATGCTCATCCCAACACAAATTGGTAGCAGTTGACGTGCTTTTCGAGAGGCAACAACCAAGGAGAGTAGTGACCGGGCCGCCGAGGATTCTTTGGAAGAATTTGAACGGTGAGGCGGCAGAGGCGTTTAGAGTGAAAGTCTCAGAGGGACTCGCTACTCAGTTGGATGACTTGGCGGCTAGAGACGCGGACCAGTTGTGGGACACTCTTGCCGGCATTATTAAAGACGCTGCAAAGGATTCCCTTGGGGTGGCTAGAGGGGGAGCGAGGTCCCAACAGGGCAACAGGGAATCTTGGTGGTTCTGCGAGGAAGTGCAATCCAAAGTCGCGAAGAAACAATCTAGGTTCAGAGAGCTTCTTTTGTGCCGAGAGGGTCGCCAAGCTCACATTTCCTCAACAGAAGAGAGGTATAAAGTAGCTAAAAGAGAAGCAAAAAAGGAAGTAGCTCTGGAAAAGGACAAGGCGTACGAGGATATGTATAAGAGATTGGACTCCAAAGAGGGGGCTAATGATATTTTCAGGAATGCTAAAGCCCGAGAGAGAAGAAGGAGGGACTTGGGATGCGTAAAGTATATTAAAGATGTAGGAGGACGGACCATTGTGAACGTAGTGGATATTAGGAAGAGATGGGGAGAGTACTTCTCCTCTCTTTTCAACAAAGGAAGTGCTGAAGGCAGCGCGGAACAAGAGAACCCTAGCCAACGAACAGAGTGCTACTATTCGAGGATTAGTCAACCAGAAGTGAAGGTCGTACTACAGAAGATGGGAAGAAACAAAGCGGTAGGGCCGGACCAAATCCCCATAGAAGCTTGGAGGTGTCTGGGGGATAGGGGTTAGATTCGTTGACCTGCCTCTTCAACAAGATCTTTTCCGGGGATAAGATGCGAGAAGAATGGAGACTCAGTGAAGTCATCCCCATCTACAAGAATAAGGGGGATGTACAAGAGTGTAGCAATTATAGGGGCATTAAGCTTCTCAGCCACACCATGAAGCTTTGGGAGAGAGTTATTGAGAGAATGTTGAGAAGGGAGACGAGGGTATCCGAGAACCAATTTGGTTTTATGCCAGGAAGGTCCTCGATTGAGGCTATTCACCTTCTCAGAAGTCTCATGGAGAAGTATAGAGAAAGACAGAAGGATTTACATATGGCGTTCCTTGATCTTGAAAAGGCTTATGATAGTGTCCCGCGCGAGTTGATTTGGAGAACTCTTATCAACAGAGGAACCCCAAAGAGATACATAAGAGTCATTAGGGATATGTATGAGGGATCTAAGACTCGTGTACGGTCCACTGTGGGGATCTCAGAGTTTTTCCCTATGGAAGTTGGGCTCCACCAGGGATCCGCCATTAGTCCCTACCTATTCGCCTTGATTCTAGATGAGTTATCTCGAGAGGTACAAGAGGGCATCCTGTGGAACATGATCTTTGCAGATGACATTGTGTTGGTGGCAGAATCAGCGGAAGGGCTAAACATCAGACTTGAGAACTGGAGGGAGGCTCTTGAAGACAATGGTCTTCGGGTGAGCAGAGAGAAGACTGAATACGTGAGATGTGATTTTGGGAGGATCGAGTCAGGTCACCACGAACAAATTGATATTCATATCGGTGACAAGATCCTGCCACCCAAGGAGTCTTTTAGATATCTGGGATCAATTATACACAAATCAGGGAGGATAGAGGAGGACGTAACCCATCGTATTAGAGCGGGGTGGGCGAGGTGGAGGGCGGCGTCAGGAGTTCTTTGGGACAGGAACATCCCCTTTAAGTTAAAGGGAAAATTCTATAAGGTGGCGATTAACCCTGCTATTTTGTATGGCTCTGAGTGTTGGCCCATATCAAAGGCTCATGCTAATAAGGTAGAGATGGCAGAACTGAGGATGCTAAGATGGACTTGTGGTAAAACCTTACTTGACATGATCCCAAACGGAGTTTTCAGAGCAAAACTTGAGGTCGGGAATATTATTTCGAAAATGAGAGAAGGAAGGCTGAGGTGATTCGGTCATGTCAGGAGGAGGGCACAGTCAGTGCCAGTTAGAAGGGTCGAAGCGCTAGTAGTTGATGGCGTGAGAAGGAGGGGTAGACCCAATCTCAGATGGGAGGATAGACTTAAGCTAGACATGATGGAGCTTCGTTTGACCGAGGACATGATCTCAGATAGGAAGGGGTGGAGGGATAAAATTAGGATTTGCGGGTAGTTTTTGCTAGGTGCTTTGTATTTTTTTTTAGGTTGTTTTTGGGTGTTTGGCTTTTAGTCGTCCCTTTTTTCTTTTTTTTTTGCCTCGCCCTTTGCGTTTTTGGTTTTGTGGCCTCTTCTTTGCTTTGCCGTAGCTTTAGGCCCCGTGCGTGGTTTATGTTGCTTTGTTGTTTCCCCCTTAGGTTTACCTGCTTTTTCTTGCTCTATGCGTTTTGGTTTAGGTGCTTAGCTTCATGTTTTGCTTTAGCTTTTGGCCCATGTGTTGTTTTGCTTTGCTCTGTGCTGCCCCCTTTAGTTGGTCTGTTTTTTGTGTGTCTTGGCTCTTTGTTTTTTGTTGCGCTTTGATGTTGGCTACTTTGCGTGTGCTTGAGCGCAGTTCTTCTTCTCTGTATGCTTTGTTTGCTTTCTTTGTCTGCTTTTTGCATATTGTTTTACGTCTTTTGCTCTTATTTCTTTACTATCGCACCCGCACACATGCACTTGCCGGAGGTCTCGTTGGAAGCAGTCTCTCTACCCACGGGGTTTACCCTGGTGTAGGGGTAGGATCCGTCTACATTTTACCTCCCCATACCTTGCCTTGGCGGGATTGGGTTTGTTGTTGTTGTTGTTGATAAAGAAGATAATAAAATATAGTTAAACTCAATAATACAAACATGTTTCTACATTGATCTAATCCGTTAATTCAGGATCACTCCATGATCTCCCCACATTCCTTCAGATTTCGAACTTATTAAACATCTTATAGTATGGTAGTACAAACATCCACAGCAGCACAAAACATACTAATTCGT
Organism: Chrysanthemum seticuspe; assembly: GCA_019973895.1. Taxonomy (NCBI): domain Eukaryota; kingdom Viridiplantae; phylum Streptophyta; class Magnoliopsida; order Asterales; family Asteraceae; genus Chrysanthemum; species Chrysanthemum seticuspe. Next base: position 315,239,408 of record BPTQ01000001.1, on the reverse strand, counting down.
AAACAGTGTGTTGACTTATATCACATTTCATTAAAAGTAATTTTAATTTATTAAAGTCTATTACTCTTAATTATAAAAAAAATAAAAATAAAATAAAAAAATTTATTAGATGATAGATCTAAAGTTACCACCATAAATACCACCTGCTAACCCCTTCATATCCATCAACTTTTCACATTAACAAAAATGGCAAACCACCCTCTAGTTGCAATAACCTCCTTCATGATCATGGTTGTATTTGTCGCCGCGGTGTGCTTTACTGGAGCAAGCGCGGGGACTTACAATGTGAAGAGTTTGGGAGCAAGAGCAGACGGTAAAACGGACTCTACTAAGGTGTTTATGGCTGCATGGAACAGTGCATGCCGGTCGGTAAATGCTGCAACTCTTTATGTACCTCAAGGACGGTACATGGTTGGAGGGTTAACGTTTAGTGGGCCATGCAAGAATGGAGCCATCACAGTTCGTATTGATGGAACCCTGGTGGCTCCGTCAAATTATTTTGTATTGGGAAATGCTCAATATTGGTTGGGCTTTCGTGGCGTCCAGGGTGTTACCATTCTTGGTGGCACTCTTGACGCTCAGGGTTCTAGCTTGTGGGCTTGTAAAGCTTCTAAGTCGAAGAATTGTCCCGCTGGATCCACGGTATTAGTTTCTAACTTTTGCTAATTCATTGCAACATATTTTTATGGTTACAAATGTAGAAGATAATGTGGAAAACTTGCTAAGACATGAAGTTAATATTGAGAACATTTACCTAATCAAAAAGTGACAGTCCACATTTCAATAAAAACCGTTATACAATTACCTAGATCTCCACAATCTGAAATGTTTAAAAGTATTTGTTGGTTAGGATTTATATAAAGTAACAATTATGCACATTTTGGTCTTAGTGTTAACAATTTAGAGTGAAGTGTTTACCGTTTAAATTTTGTAAAATTTCTAATTTTTGTTAAACTTGCATGGATTATTCATTTTGCAGAGCTTAGCAATCTACAATTCGAACAATGTCTTGGTGTACGGAGTAACTTCACTAAACAGCCAAATGTTCCACATGGTGGTTGCCGGTTGTCGTAACGTGAGAGTTGTTGGTGCCAATGTGGTAGCACCGTGGAATAGTCCCAACACTGATGGCATTCATGTTATGTTATCAACCGGTGTAACTATTTTGAACTCGAAATTTAGCACTGGTGACGACTGTATCTCGATAGGTTCTGGTGCAAATAACTTATGGATCGAAGGTGTCTCGTGTGGACCGGGACATGGTATCAGGTATATAGGTTACTAAGATCTTTGGGAATCATTTCATTATTTGTCACAAGTTGTAAATGGTTACGTGAGGTCCTAAATCTTAAGAAAAATATAGTAGAATATATATACTCATATGTTTCTTCATATATTGATTGGCTAATTACATGTATGTTTCGCAGCATTGGATCCTTAGGGAATAATTTGATCGAACAAGGAGTACGCAATGTGACTGTAAAAAGGACTACCTTTAAGGGTACAGATAATGGTTTAAGAATCAAGGCATGGGCAAAACCAAGTAATGGCTTCGTCGATAACGTTCTTTTTCAGGACGCCATTATGACAAATGTAAAAAACCCCATTCTTATCGATCAAAATTACTGTCCCAGTCGCACAAATTGTCCCCGTCAGGTCAGTATTTTATGAACTAGAGGGTTCGGTTAAACGTTTTATTTTTTCAATAACTCCATTGTATTAGTTATAAACCCGCTATTTTTTTTTTGCCATCTGTTATAGGGCTCGGGTGTAAAAATAAGCAATGTGAGGTATCAAAACGTGCGTGGGATATCTGCAACTAAAGTCGCAGTGAGGTTTGATTGCAGCAAAATAAATCCATGTAGAGGAATCACGATGCAAGACGTGAATTTGACATTCAAGAACAAACGTTCCTCATCAGCAGCATCAGCCTATTGTGTAAACGCGGTAGGAAGAAGTTCGGGAGTGATGAAACCCACTAGCTGCCTTTAGCGCGACTCATTCGCTTGAGCCCGTGGCCGAAAAAATGTATGTGTTATTCGCCTGGCTTTGCATTGTTGATTAATTGTTACTTAATTATTGGTAGGATAACTTGAGGTGATTATTGGGATTTTAGTGTTGATTGAGTTTAGTATTTGCCTATTTGAATGTAATTCTGTAATTTAATTATGTAATGACTATTTAGTTGTGTTTGTTAGTTGACTTAGTTCTCATGTGATAATTCTTATTTTTTTTTATTTAGATTTTTGTTGGGTTTTAATAATCATAACAATTATAAAATCAAGTAAACATCATCCAAGCATTCAGCGGAAGTATAAGGAATAATATATGTATATTAATTAACCGAATAAGAATATGCGTACCTTTTAGCAAATCAAGAAACACACGTTAATGTGAATGAGGAACAAAACCCAAAACCCTAGATTAGGGTTTAAACCAATTCGACCCACCAAGAAGTCGACCACCAGAAATCCTACAAACACAAGTGCGTTTGTCCTTCGTTCTTGTACACACGTACTATTAGCGATTTGATGTGAAAAGCTAGATTCTTGATCACAAAACAAACCTAACAATTAAACTTGAGTTAAGCAAATCGAAACCCTATGGGGAGGGGTGTACGACCGGCCAAGCACAAGAAAGAGGGAAAAGATGGAGAAAAATTAGGTTTGCAAGTCACCAAGATTAGTTAATAATGAATACAAGGGTTTGTATATATAGTTAACAAATCTTGGAGAACAAGTTTGTGTGGGTTTGGGTTTGGGAACCCCAACCGATCGGCCATATCAACCCAAAAGGGATTCTAGATCCTTCCCGACTTATAATTTCATCTCTAGTACTTTAAGTTTACATTTAATGACCGTTAGCCAAACCTCGTTAAATATTAACTATCGTTAAGTGTTTATTTCGTGACTAATAATTAATAATAATAACATTTATATGTATTAATTATTTAACATTAATTCTCATACGTAATGTGTGCAATCCCGAAGTCTCGAGTTCGAATCCGGTCATACGTATATTAAATATATCCATAAAACCTTTCAGCTCCCACTTGGATATTACTTAATATAGTAATGACATTGGTTTAGTCTAGCCTAACACGCCAATGCCCCCAGATCGAATCGAGTATGGTATCCTGAAAAATCATTTAATGATTTATCATTTTAACTTATCCTTTTGCTACTAATACTACATTAACTATGAATATGGATCAAGTCATTTCATAAGTTAAATTATGTTTCTCGTTATATATGATTGAACAAGATTACCAAATCATCTGAACGTATTCCAGATTGATCTTGGGTATGGCCATACAAACATCTTGTCAACCCTACGAGGGGCCCAAATATAGTATTATGCTTTGAAACAAATTCAAATGAGCAAATTCTCTTGACTACAAACATAACTCATGAACTTTGTAACACTTCTGAAAATAGCCCTTATAACTACCAGTTACGGATAGCGTTAGACTACCTTACACAAATGCACTACATTCATAACAGTTATCTGGTATCTCAAGTATGAGGATAAACATTTCATGATTTACTTAATGACAAAGATCCACAAGTATAATCATGTAAAGTTGGTATCTGTCCTATATTCAATTCATTGAATATCATGTGAATCTGGTATGTCCCACGCATCAATATACTTTAAGTATATTCTACCAAAACTCATATTTGTCTTAATTCAATGACATTCTCACATCATTGATTGACAACGGACTATTTAGAATAACATAAGTTATTCACGGATTAAACATGCAAATATAAGATATAATATTAAGAAAATGAAAAATAAACATAAACAAATATTTTATTTCATTAAAGTAATATTTGTTCATAACATCCTTTATCCAAATACTAATCCCAGATCTGCATGAAACTACTAGCTAAACGAAGTCCTATCCCATCAGCATGGTCAGTAAGCTTTTCCTTTGGCAAAGGCTTCGTAAAGGGATCAGCTAGATTATCATCTGTATGAACTTTGAGTAGATTGATTTCACCTATTTCGACTTGTTCTCGAACATAGTGATATCGTCGAGGAAAATGTCTGGCGCCATTCATGACTCCAGGCTCATTGGCAAATGTTATTGTAGCAGAGTTGTCACAATACACATTTAAAGGTAATTCGATTGAGGGCATTACTCTGAGTCCCGAAATGAATTTCCTAATCCAAACAGCTTCTATCACAGCTTCCGAAGCAGCTATGTACTCAGCTTCTGTAATAGACATCGCAGTCGTTGTCTGCTTCTTGCTCTTCCAATCAACTGCTCCTCCATTAATGACAAAGACGTATCCCGTTTGAGACTTCTTATCATCTTTATCAGTTTGGAAAGATGCATCGCAAAAACCTGTAACATCAAGTTCTGCATCTGGATTCCCACCATACACTAGAAACATTTCTTTAGTAGCCCTTATGTACTTAAGAATGTTCTTAACAGCATGCCAGTGTTTCACACCTGGATTCTGTTGATATCGACTGGTGATATTCTGTGCAAACGCCACATCAGGCCTTGTACATCTCACATCATACATGATAGATCCTACAGCCGAAGCATAAGGAACTTTTCTCATGTGTGCCACCTCTTCAGGTGTTGACGCGCATAGTTCACTACTTAAGCCATGTTCAACTTGCATCGGTAAATATCCCTTCTTGGAATCTTGCATACTGAATCTCTTTAATATTTTATCAATGTAAGTACTCTGACTTAGTTCAATCAACCGCCTTGATCTATCTCGGTAGATCTTGATTCCCAGAATAAATGCTACTTCCCATAAATCCTTCATAGAAAAGCACTTTCCAAGATAAGACTTTACATCTTGCAAACTTGGAATGTCTTTTCCCATGATCAATATGTCATCGACATATAAGATAAGGAAAATAACATTACTCCCACTAGCTTTGTGATATACACATGGCTCATCAAGATTTTGAGTGAAACCAAATTTCTTGATTTCTTCATCAAACTTCTTGTTCCATTGCCTTGATGCTTGCTTCAACCCATAAATGGATCTTTGAAGTTTGTATACACGCTTTGCAAATTTTGGATTCACAAACCCTTCAGGCTGCGCCATATAGATGTCCTCGTCTAGGCGACCGTTTAATAAGGCAGTTTTGACATCCATTTGCCATATCTCATAGTCATAGTACGCAGCTATGGCTATAAGAATCCTAATAGCTCTAATGTCTCCTCGTAGTCTATCCCAAAAGTTTGAGTAAACCCTTGAGCTACAAGACGAGCTTTATAGGTGTGTACATTGCCATCCATATCAGTCTTTATCTTATATAGCCACTTACTTCCAACTACCTTAGCATTTGGAGGTAAGTCAACCTCTATCCAGACTTCGTTATCTTTCATGGATTGCATTTCCCCATTCATTGCGACTTGCCATTTATCCTTTTCAGGACTCATCATGGCAGCCTTATAGTTAGCAGGTTCACCAAAATCCCCTAACATATTTTCCTCAGCTTTTACGTTAAGACATACACGCTCAGGTGCACGCGTAGTCCTTGCAGATCTACGAATGGGAACCACTTCAACTTCAGGTGGAACACTCTGACTTTCAGGTTCTACTTGAGGTTGGCTAGTGTTTTCAGAAGGTGTTGTATCTTCTTCATCTTCCAGATCATAAACTCTCCCACTTAATTCATGAGATATGAGATCCTTTCAAGGAAGTCTCCATAGCTAGCAACAATTACTTTGTTTTCAGGTGGAAAGTAAAAGTAGTAACCCATAGTTTCCTTTGGGTATCCTACGAAGATACACTTAACAGATATTTGTTGTAGCTTATCAACTGAGTCACGTTTAACAAACGCCTCACAACCCCAGACCATTAAGTAAGAAAAGTTGGGAGCTTTCCCATACCACACTTCATAAGGAGTCTTATCAACCTTCTTAGTTGGAACCATATTCAATATGCGAACATCAGTTTCTAAATCATAATCCCAAAAGGATAAGGGAAGAGTTGTAAGATTAAACATTGATCGCACCATGTCTAACAATGTACGATTTCTTCTCTCAGATACACCATTTTGTTGTGGAGTATATGGAGATGTGAGTTGCTGAACAATTCCACACTCAGCAAGATAATCTTTAAACTCTTGGCTTAAATATTCACCACCTCTATCGGATCGAAGAGCTTTAATCTTCTTTCCTAGTTGTAGTTCTACTTCACTCTTAAAAACCTTAAATGTTTCAAAGACTTCATGTTTATGTTTAAGTAAATAAACATAACCATAACGACTGAAATCATCAGTAAAGGTTAAGAAGTAGCTAGCACCCTTCCTTGACACATATCTTAGTGGTCCACATACGTCAGTATGTATCACACCAAGAAGATCAGAAGCCCTTTCTAAACTATTTGTAAAAGGTTTCTTGGTCATCTTTCCAGATATGCAAGATTCGCATTTATCAAATGATTCATCATTGATGTCTTGCAAAAGCCCATCGTGTTGCAGCTTTTGCATGCGTTTCTTGCCTATGTGAGCAAGTCTACAATGCCAAAGAAATGAAGAATCCAAATCACTTTTGATTCTTTTATTATTGATGCTAAAGACAGAATTATTTTTATCAATCACATTATCATGCAAATCAATTTCAAACACACCATTTACTGGAATAACATTAAAGTAAAAAACACCATTTAAAGAAACTGAAATTCCATAATCAGTAAATGTATGAATAAAACCAATATCTTTTAACAAGGTAACAGAAACAACACCCCTAACAATAGAAGGCGCGTAATGACAATCGTTCAAAGACAGTACTAAACCCGAAGGTAAAACTAAATCAAATGTGCATATAGCTTCAACGACTGCATGTGCTCCATTACCCACGTGCATGTATTGTTGTCCATAGGCGAGCTTCTTTGCACCTCTAAGTCCTTGCAGTGTATTACAAATGTGAATACCACATCCAGTATTATATACCCTAGGAATTTATTTTATTAGGAAAAGCAAATAATTCTATCATCAAAAGAGTAACTGAAGTACTAGCCATAGTGCCAGTATTTTTATACCTCTTAGTACGCAACTCATCAGGGTAGAGTGGACAGTTCCCCTTCCAGTGTCCTACCTCAGTGCAGTGATGACAAGCCTGATCCTTCTTAGGATTCTCATGCTTTTTGGGAGGGTACTTCTTGGGTTCTTGTTGATAAGTCATAACTTGTTTTCCCTTATCAATTTTACCCTTACCTTTCCCTTTCTTGTTCGCTAGCGGCTTATTAGGCTTAGAAATCCTACCCTTTTGGATGGTTAGAACCGTAGGTGTAGGGGCCTTCTTGGGCAAACCTTTCTCGTAGTCAATGAGCATTGCATGTACCTCACTAACTGTCTTCCCCATGCAATGCATATTATAATTGCGCACGAAACCATCAAACTCCTTGTTAAGGGATCTGTTGATCAGGCCAATTTGTATGTCATTAGGGTAGACGTAATTGAGTCTCCCGAGCTGGTCCATGTAACTCATCATTTCTAGGAAGTGGGCGCTCATAGGTTTCCCTTCTCCTTGCTTGCAAGTGTGTAGAGCATCTATCAGATCATACAGCTCTACAGTCACAGGCTTTTCAAACAACCTTTGCAATTCTTCGAGCATGAGGTGAGTGAAGTAATTCTCAAACTGTTTTTGCAAGTTTGAATTCATACTCCCAAGCATAATGCAGGCGACCTCATTATACTTGTCATACTCAGATTGCCATGCAGCTCGTGCTTCAGCAGTAGCACCAGCTGCAGGTTCAGGAGGACAAGGCGTAGTCAAATAATCTAGTCTCTTGGCAACCCTCAAGACAATTCTGGGTTGCCGATACCAATCATTGAAATTCACGCTACCAGTCAATTTCTCTCGATCAAACATAGATTTGAACGACGAGGCTAGTGCAGTAGATTCAGCTTGTGCCATTTCTACAGAAAATAAAAGTTCAAAAGTTAGTACTTTCGATAAGTAAACATTCAAGAAAATAAAATACCCTTTGGTCAATATTCATATTAACCATAGAATTTTCCTTGAATTTTGGATCCTCATTATCATAGTTTCACCACATCAGTTGATCTGCTAGTGGTGAAAGTATAGAATAGGTAATTGTTGAAAAACAATAATTGACAAACAAGTTTTCAATTCCAAATATTTGGGATTTAAAAGTTTGCCAAAACAATTAATGCAAAATGTAAGCATGGTTTATCACATCTTATGCCTTAAGTTATAGGTCTCAATAACTAACTTAATTAAGTTGTCTAATTTAGAAACTGCAAATTATTAAGCTGAGGTCTCACACAACATAAAGATTCACCTTGTTATTGTAATCTAGATCAAGGTCTCACATAACTAAATTACAACTTCAAGTGTTTCATAGCATTAGATGGCATAAACTTAAATTTTAAAGGGTACAATTTTTGACGTGTAATCAAAACTTATGTATAAAGAAGCATGCACACATCTTTATAGCATAAAATTTTTCGAAAAAACTTACATAATATTTTAATTGCTAAGATTAAATTCTACAAAGTTTTAATCGATGCGTTGAGAAACTTACAACTTTTCACTAAGATGCTTCGTACATAGAATGGTTATACTAGGTAGCTCCAATCGAACTCACAGAGGGCAGAGGACCAGGTAAGCGCAAAAGCATAACCTTAGACATCCTTTCAGTGTGACTGTGCGCACTTCTTTATTAACCCCTTTATAGTTTGTTCTAATGGGTGAGCCGTTCTAACCATTTAGTACAGTCGCATCAATCGATTAAAATTTCAAGAATTAATACTTAAAAAAACAAATCAATTTTGCCATTATTTAGTCCATTTAATTTTCTATTCAGAAAAAACCCTTTTTGCTTACTAACATGTCAAACAATATATAAACAAAAAAACATTTTAATAAAAATTAAACAAATGCAAATAATATAAACATATAACTAAACAATTTAACATATGTAAAACAATTAGCCACATGCATAATTATTACGATAAACGCTAATAAACAATTCTAGGCGTAAATAATGCATACATCAACTAGGGCTTTCAACTATAAGGTAGAAGAGCCACATACATCGACAATTCTAATTGTTTTACATATGTTAAATTGTTTAGTTATATGTTTATATTATTTGAGTTTGTTTAATTTTTATTAAAATGTTTTTTTGTTTATATATTGTTTGACATGTTATGTACTAATTAATACAAACCATCCATCTGTCTACCAATCCTCAGAACATTCATTCCCCTCAAATCCTGAAGTAAAACATAACATTTGGTCTCATCAAAAGCAACAACAAACTTACTATCTCTAGCCACCTTATGAACAGACATTAAACTGACACAGTATTCAGGAACAACCAACACATCATATAATGTTAAATGTTTAGTGAAAACCATATTTCCAACCTTAGTAATTAAGGCTTCAGTCCCATTGGGATGAGACACCTTAATACCAAGCTTAGAAATATCAATGACATTCACTAAATATTTATCAGTATATGTAAGATGTTGATTTGCACAAGAATCTACAATAATACCTGCTGCAACCAATGCAGCCCTCATTTTACTATTATGACAGAAGAACCTTTTAAAGTTTTGATTAAAAAATTTACTTTTATTAAAGACAATACCTGCCATATTGGCATGCACAGTCTTTCCATTTCCATTTTTACTAACAGAGTTCTCCTTAATCAAAGAAATGAGTTTAGATATCTGTTCATCAGAAAAGGCAGAGATAGAACTAGAGCCAACAGAATTATTATTGTTAACAAATCTCTTATTAAAATTTTGAGCACCCTGATTGTTATTATTCTTTCTATTTTTCCCAAAATCAGCAGGGTACCAAATGATCTTAAAGCACATATCCACAGTGTGACCATTGAAGCCACAATGTTCACAAACTAAAACAGGACCACCAGCAGTCCTTCTAGTATCATTATTTCTAGGGCCATTGTTAGGTCTGAAAGAACTTCCAGAGGTAGAAGACCTCTGTGTGTTCCCTCTATTTGGTACACTGGAGTTGAACACAGATGAATGAGACTTTTGAGAAGTCCTACCATCTGAACCAGTGACCACAGACCTGTGAGATTCCTCACTAGAAATGACAGCAAAAGCCCCTTTAACATCAGGGAGAGGGTCTCTAGACAGAATATTACTTCTAATTTGCATATAGGACTCATCTAATCCCATTAAGAACTGCATTAATTTCATCAATTGATTATGTTTTTTAAAATCATCAGCAGCATGACAGGTACATCTAGGCAACTTAACCAAGGCATCAAACTGTTTCCACAGAGTAGATAACTTATTAAAATATTCAGCAATAGTACTACCATTTTGAGACAAAGAGTTGATCTTATGGTGCAAGTTAAAAGTAACAGAACCATCAACTCTATCAAACATTTCTTTCAATTCATTCCACACATCAGAAGCTTTTTTAGAAAAAATTTGCCCCAAAAACAACTCTTCTGATATAGAATTTAAAATCCATCACAAAACAACAGCATTTACCCTATCCCATTGTCTACCTAGAACCTCATCAGCATTAGATCTTCTACAAGACCCATCTATAAAACCAATTTTATTCTTTCCTTCTAATGCTAGCAACATAGCACAAGACCACACATTATAATTTTCAGCCCCTTTTAAATTGATAGACACAACAGTTAAGGTGGCAGAGTCATTAGGATGCAAATGCAAAGGATTACTAAGATCCAATTTGCTAATCAAAGTAACAGGCTCATCAGCCTCATATTCATCATCAGTATAACCATGAACAGACATACTGAAAAACAAGCAAACACAACAAACACACAAGAAAAGACAAGAAGGTAGTTCCCAGGCTTCCTTGCCACTCAAGGTGGTAGGTCAATGGCAGATCACTCAAGATCAAGCAACAACAACTAAAACAGACAACCCACACTCCAACAACAATCACAATCACCTCCAACAATCTCAACTCCTACTTCCCGTCAATCTAAACAAGAAATAAGAATAAAGAAAGATAAAGAGTGCGAGAGGTGTTACAGTGCACGCAAATCCAGAAAGCAGCGGAACAAGAACCCTGATTATGATTCTTGAGACAAGAATCACAACCCACACGATCTCAATCAACCAAGAACCACCAAGATTCACCAGAAAGGATCAAGAACACCAAGAACCAACCACCAATCGAAGCTAGAGATCAAACCCCCAAAAATACCCAAACCCTAATTTTCTCAAAAATTAAGCGTTTTGTAAAATCTTTTAGAATTGATCAATTAGAGCCAAAAGACACTAATTAACCACAGTTAATTAGGTTTAATCAAACTAATTTGAAAAACCCCCAAATTTTTGAAACCCTAATTTTCCCCGAAATCGATTTTAACGAGCAAGATGAAGAGCCTTGCTCTGATACCATGTAAAATTTTATAACAAAACTGTAAACACAACTTGAATCTCAATTCAAGTCACTTTTATTATCAACCAAACCAAACACAAGATCAGAGAGACACTGATCTCAATCAGTACACAAATCAATAACCAAGAACACTCACAAATCTGCCACTGCTACTCAGGTGCAGATCTATTGACTAACTTGCCAATAGTATCAATACAAACACTCAACTCACAATGAAATATAACAAGAATGATCAAAACACAATGATCATAACACTATCTAACTTGGTTGATAATCAGAGAATTTATATGTGTGTGAATATGTGGAGAAGATAATGAAACCCTAATCCAGATGAAAGCTTATATAGCATTGAAATAGAACTTCCAGCTTGAGTCAACTTTAGTCCTTAGAGTTCCAACTTCTAGTCAACTTGAGCTAAAACTATTCCTTAGCTATAACTGCAAAATCAGAAATGACAACATTAGTCCCCACACTTATTATTCCAGGTTGAGTTAACTATTTCAACAATTATAGATTTCAACCTACACAAATTTGGGAAAGCAACATACTTGTAATAAGTAACATAAGCTTATGTTGCCTAGCGACCGAAATCAAAGAACTATTTACAATTCGTGTACTTCAATTTGAAGGTGTAAAGGAGCCGAATTATTCATGAGCCACTTGAACTCGAGTTTGAGCTTATCATAAAGTTTGTTTAATAAATGTGTTTGAGTCTGAACCTCATATATCGAGCTTCACTAGGCTTGCGAGTCTAAATGAGATTTCACATAAAAACATATATAAATATTAATATAAAAAACATATATCTAAATGAGATTTAACATAAAAACATATATAAATATAACATAATTATATAATATAGCATTTTAGATATTTAAGCAAAAATAAGATGCATCGTTGTATTAAATAATGTTATCCTCTCTAAAATACCTAAATCAAAATTTCTATTGTAAAGATTTCTCTATATTTTAGCTTTTTAATAGTTTAAACAACTCTAACTAGAATCGAGCTTGAGCATTAGGAAATAACTTACGAGCCAAAATAAAAGCTTTAGAAAAGGCGCCGCACGTAAACTCAAGCTTCGGCGATAATAAACGAGTTGAGCTCGATCTTATACACGGGACATAAAAGTGAAAATGGACCTACAAATGTTGATTTGCTCTCACTGATCAATACACAATTCCAGCCCATGATATGTTAAGAGTCCATCACCTCAATATTATTAGAAGAAATGTCAAGATGTGATACCCACTGCAACACCTGACCCGTAAATGTACATTCATGTTTAATACTTTACCGTTTCGAAATAAGTTGACGCCATTTTTTTAAATTCAAACAGCATTCTAAACCTTCTACCCTAAGTTTACAAGTTATAGATTTGGTATGGAATTATGATGTTGCTTTATGAGTATAAACCTCTATAGTTCGAGTAATATGGCTAGTACAGGGCTTATATTATGTGATCCAAATTAATTTCCAGCCTCGTTGTGGCAATAATGAGAAGTTACAAATCAATGTTTTGCTGATATCAAATAGGTTTGTGTCTGGTGAATGTCGTAGATGGAATTAGATGGATGCATGATACGTTAATAATTACCGTTGAATTAAAGGAAATATTTTTCGGATATGAACTTGTAGAAGATTTTTATTATCGTGATATTGATGGGAAAGCTAAAACCAAACTTATTTCATCCACTGAAAAGCCCTAATTAGCTCATCTCTTTTCTAGAGAAATTGTAGATGTACACAAAGATTTCTCTCACTATGAGACTAAACTTGATTTTTGTTTGATGGCTCAAGATATGGCCCATATGGAGTTAGTTCGGCCCTTGGATTGTATTCTTCGGGAGAAAGCTAGGGTTAGGATTTTCACCACTATAAATACCCCCTCAATGTAATTGTAAGCTTAGATAATTGTATTGTGCAGTTTGGCACAGAGCATGTGCAAATTTGCACGGAGCTTAATAATATCTCTCTGATTTGACCCCGTGGACTGCCACGACTATCCTAGTCGTGGATACCACGCTATATCTTGGGTCGATTATATTTCATAAGCTTTTTTTGTGTTTCTTTGTTTGTTATAAGGTGTGTAGAGGTGCTATATACCCTACACGGTTAATAAATATAACAAGTATTGCGGGAGGTTGAATTGATTAGATTCAAACTTTCATCTAAACAACTTAACGAATAAAAACTTTAGCAAATCATATGAAGGTGAGAATGAATTTTTTGACGATCTTTTTAGTTTGAAAGAATCTAGCCCAATAGGAAAGGAAACCGAGCTGACTAGGTGCCTAAGTAAGCCTCGGATTAAGTTTATTAGCGATTTTGACTATCTCGAGTGGACTGAACTTTAAAATTTCGATTACTGTGTGTATTTTTGTGACTATTTAGCCATAAAAATGACCATTTTACCTTTTATAATTTGAAAAAAGTAAGGGTAAAATGGTCTCAAATACACACAATAGCACGAATTCAAAAAGTTTGTGTCAAAATTAAAAGACTATACACACAATGACAAAAAGTGTCAAGTATGATACATTTTCATGCTAATAACCCAAGAATATAAGCTTCTTCACAAAACTCAGATAGATCCAACAACGATTAAATACTCCTCCACTAAAACTCAGATAGATCCAAGTTAAGCATCTAGTAAATGACAACGAAAGTAATAACATACCATTAAGACTCTATTGATTAACCTTATTTGTTTTTATAATGTTATTGAACATTTAAAAAGCCAATAACCTTGATTTTTTATTTCTAGGTTTATGAATTTGAGCTTTTTAGCTTAAATAAGCTATAAACATAAGTTGATAATCTTATAAGTCCAAAAATTGAGCTTATAATTCGCTTTCAAAAGTTCATTAAGCCTTTAAGCAAGTCAAATAAGCTTAAAGAAACACCCTTTTAGTCGTTAACCTCATTTTGCTTAAATAGCTTCATTAAAAATACCAAAGTGCCTAAAGCCAAGTTCATCACGATATATAGAGGTACAAAAAAGTTCCCAAAATAATCAATGTATTTGCTTACTCTTGTATCCATCTTCCAATTGATATTATTGAGATGTTTGTACATATCACCGATCAGATTGAGCAAAAGACTTCAGAAGCACCCGTTCTCCCTATAGACAATCTTTTCTCCTTTCGCCTTTTAAGCGTTTTTAATGATATTGTCAAGAATGATTCGGAAAATAATCCTTTTAGATAGATTAGTGACGACGAGAGTCCCAGATACTTAGATGAACCACCTATCGAACACCCAAAATTTTAGTGACTCTCTGCATTTGAGAATCACAATAAGAGAAAACGCAAAATTTAAAATGAGGGTTTTGGCCACAACCAAATTAGACTAATGGGAAAGCTCGATTTCGCCACGTAACAAAATTGAAATCTCTCATTCACCAATAAAAAGTCAAAATTGAATTGATTTGATCAAAAGTCTTATAAACTCGTTTTAGAAACTTTGGTTTAGAATTTTGATATATTCAGTTTAGAAATATTATAAAACTATTTTACAATCAGTTTGTTAAAGTTTAATCAAAATTGATTTACCAATAATTCTTTGAAACTTGTAAGTACACAAATTAGGATTTTTGCTAACAATAGCTCTTATGACCATAGTTAACAACTAGTTTTTCACATTTTCAAATAAATATTATACGGTTACAAGAATACTGTTTTTTTCTTGGGTCATTTGCATATATATCCCTCCAAAGATGCAAAATTGGATATATATTTTTTGCATGCATAAAAACCATTGTACTATATGCATCAAAAACTTGTAAGAAGAATATATATGAAATTATTCACCTTTGGAGGGATATAAATGCAATTCCCCCTTTTTTGGTAAACACATTTGATATTTAATCTTTTTATCTGTCCACAAGCAAAAAAAGTGGAAGCTCTTTTAAGTTATGTCTTGAAGCATGGGGTACGGTAATGCCATGGCTTGGCTCCATGGCTTCGGCTAGAAAAATCTCACACCAACGACACCACTTCTCGCGCCATCTCGTCTCGCGCCGGCGGCTCCAGCTCACGCCAAAAGTTTTTCCTTTTTTTTTTAATATAAACATTTAATAACGAACAAAAAGGGTACAAATGAAATTTTTGGTCCAAAACTAGCCGTTATTCTCCTTTTTCAAATTTTTCGCCTCTTAAAAATTCTATAAGTACCTCATTATTATTCCAAATCTTATACACACTTCCAATATCATTTTTACCTCAACAATACAGTAAAACTTCTATAAACTAATAATGTTAGTACCGCGATATTTTATTAATTTAACGAGATATTAATTTATCGATAAATAATTAATTTATTAATTTAAAGAGCTTTTACTTATGGCCTTTTAAATTCCAAATCAAATATATTAGTTACAATGTATAGAAGTTAGAGATGAAAAATAATATTAGCAAAACAAGTTTCAATTAACATTTTATGAATTCAAGGCATTGAAAAAATTAATAAATGTATACTAATTGATGGTACGAGGTTCAAGGCATTGAAGAAATTTTGAAATTTTTAGTAAATATCAACTTATAGTTTCTTTAAAACCAATACATTTACACTGGAGTTTCAAAAAAAAATATCTTAGTATTTTATCGATTGGGGTTCAAATTTGTACTAGTTCTAAGTTGAGACGGGACTAATTATTAATTTTCTCCGGGATATTAATTTATTGAATATTAATTTATAGATGTATTAATGTACTTAAATTTCCTTCCAAAAAACCACTATGAATCCAAACACCTTTGAACATTACGATATTTAATTTTCAATAAGATTCAGAGCGATCTATGCGGGGTTTTGAGGGCTATAACAATTTTCAGCTTTGAGTAATCAAGAAACCGGGGGTTCGGGATCGTTATCAAGTCCTAAGAAGAGGACATACATACCACGTGAACGAAAAGAGGTAGAACAAGGTTACTTGAGGACTATTTTGGCGATGAAAACACTCCTCCTAAATACCTGAAAGAGAATTTAAGT
This sequence comes from Chrysanthemum seticuspe, assembly GCA_019973895.1. Taxonomy (NCBI): domain Eukaryota; kingdom Viridiplantae; phylum Streptophyta; class Magnoliopsida; order Asterales; family Asteraceae; genus Chrysanthemum; species Chrysanthemum seticuspe. The sequence continues at coordinate 315,223,048 of BPTQ01000001.1, read as the reverse complement.
TGAATGTATCGTATGACCTCTAAACTTATTAAAAAAATAGTCAATGATATTACAAATTATGATGTTCGTCCTCTTCTCGAATACTTTCATTTTTTTAAACAATGTTATCATGCTACCTATTGTGCAAGTATTGGTCCTATTTTGAAGTGCACATCAGTCATACGCCAATTGGCATACGACATAGCACCCAATGCATTTGATGAGTACTTGCAAATTGGTGAACGTTATTCACGAGAATGTTTAGATAATTTTACTGAATGCATATATATTTTATACGTAGAAGAGTTTTTAAGAAAGTCCAATTTAAAGGATATCCAAAGTGTATATGCACTGTAAGTCGAAAAACATGGACTCCTGGGAATGCTCGGGAGTATTGATTGTATGCATTGGGAATTCTCGGGATTGGAGAAATTGTCGAAAGGCCTTACATGCTCAATTCAAAAAACGTGATCATAAATACCAAACTCTTATGTTAGAAGCCGTTGCATATCAGAAATTATGGATTTGGCATGCATATTTTGGTGTTCCGAAGGAAAATAACGACCTCAATGTGTTATATGGTTCCCCATTATTTGATGATCTTCTTGCCAATAAAGCTCCGGAAACTCCATTTGTAGTAAACGGAAAAAACATACAACAAAGGTTACTATTTTGCCTACAATATTTATCCAACATGGTCAGTGTTTGTCAACACCACCAATCCTCTCTTTCTCACATTAACATAAAAAACATCATCTATCACATCTCATTTACCACCAACACCACCTTCACACCAATCAAATGCGCACAATCGAGACCTACCACCACCAAGACCGACCACCTCAGAATACCTCACCATCAAAATCGTAACCCGATGTATTTTTTCATCTTCAGAGGGTCTTTTATTTAGTTTAAGAGGTATTTTATATAGATCTATCTTTATTTTTTTATATAGATATAAAGTTTTTTAGGTTTTTTTATAGTTTGGAAGGTTATAAAAATTTTCTTAAATTTGTAGCCGCCTTCACCGACACCTCTGTCTTGCTGGAAATATTTGATACCGTCGCTGTCTAACCGGAAATAGTGGTTGCCGCCGCTACTGTTGTTGCCATAATAAGTATAAATCTTATTTTCTTTGGAGGTTTTTGAAAAGATTTATACTTTATTTTTCATGTTTTGAATGCATTCGTATTATAGAACTATATATGTTTTTGATGTATTGGATGTTTTCTTTGACATTTTTATTTCAGATCTATCGCTATTGGATCATCGGACTGCTGCCGCGGCCGGAACCATCGGAATCCTTTTTTCCGCATGGAATGTACTGTTTCTTTTAAATTTGTTATAAAGTTTGATATGTAAGTTTTCTATATAATTATTTATTCATTGTGTCGAGTATTTTTTTTTTAATATTGTTTTGTATTGCTTGTAAATTTTATTATAATTTGCTTGTTTTTTTTACTTATTTTGTTGGTGATTTACTGATAAATTTGTTGTTAAATTTTATTGTTTAAATTGTAGACATATATTTAAATTTATTTGTGTTGTGTATGAATTTATATTTGTGGTAAAATCCTTCATTTTTTATATACTTTTGAATATCTGGTTAGTTTTGGTATCTTATAAAAGATTGTTGAAGTTTAAGAATTCTATTAATTTGAATTTATTAAAAAACTTTCATGAGTAAAGCTCAAAAGTTGAATGTTTTTAAACTTTTAAAATTCTTAAATAATAAAAACTGATTTCAACATTTTCGGAAAATTTTAATGTTAAAAAAAACTTGAGAACTTTCTTTAAAATATCGAATGAAAATTTTGATGTTTAAAATCATTGAAAATTTTGAAATTCATAAAATTTTAATTTAAAACGTCTTGAAATTTTCAAATTTCAAAAAACTTAAAATCTTATAAAAATTACAAAAAATTGTGTGCCAATTTTGAAATATTTTCACTACTTTTTTTAACAATTTAAAAAAAAAAACAAAAACAAAATAAAACAAATTTAGAATGTACTTTCTCTAGACTTTTTGAAGCGTAAACATGAATTCAATATAAGTGTAATGAACAAAAGATCTTGCAATTACTTTTGTTAACTGTAGAAAAAAAAAGATCAATCACGATAGCTTTTCATGTTGGTGGGCTCAAGGTTTGTAGTAATGTCAGAATATTTTACCTATATATAAGTGATAAAGTGAATACAAACTCAGACTTGTGAAATGAGAAAAGTTGGTTCAAATCTTCCCAATAATAATTGTCACATTATATCTTTAAATTTAATAAGCTTTTATATAACTTTATTATCCTTTTAGATACAAGCAACCTAAACAAATCAAGAAGTATTAATCTATTATGGATAATGTAAAATACTCGGTTGATAAATGAAGCCAAAAAAATATGCTTCAACTCTTTATGCAAAGTAATAAAGGGGTTGTAGTTTGATATATCTACTAGCTAAAAAATATCATAATAGATCTTTAATATCATAACAGATTTTTAATATATATGATCAAAAGTATTATATTCGAGATTGTATGCAAAAATATCAATAGTATAAAAACAATGTTCAAACTTCAAACACTTGAACTAAAATTGTTTTTCTTCTAATGCTAAATAACATTACGTGCCAAATAACACATTAAAAACCACCATATTAGCTTCCAAAATAGACAACACACTCATAACATACCAAAATTGTTGGAGAGTTGATGAATCACTGTCAAATAAAAAATATTCGGCATAAATAATGATGCAACAAGAATTAACAAAAAGTAAACACCGTTGCCGCTGAACGCGGGTACTCGACTACGTTTAAAAAGGGTTTTTTCATTTTCAGCAACATTGCAACTCGGGAAGCTTTCCATCATTAAATATTCGATGTCGCTTCCTTGCGCGGGTGCTATACAATACACGCCGTTATGCAACCATGCCAAAAGATAACAGTTTTTTGAAAATGATTTCCTAACATTAAAAAACAATTTTTCGAAAGAATAGTATTCGCCGCCAAAATATTGTCAAAAACTAGATACCACATGCCACAATATTGCATATCCTTAATTGTCTGCCGCTAAAAACCGTTGCCGCCAGGCCCGGTTACTCGCCTAGTATATTAAATGCATCATGGTGGGGGATTTATTGCAAGTGGATAAATTAAAAAAGTGTAGAAAGCCATTCATAAAGTGACATTTGTTCTCATTTTATTTTATTAAAAAAAAATCCATTCAGGGGTATAATGGTCTTTTGACCTATTTTTTCTTTTCCACCTCAAATTTCAGACGCACATATCTTTTAAATGGCAAACTTTTAGAAAAAATCGATTTCATTATAATTTTTAAAATTTGATTATGTTTAATTTGGTATAAATTTTAATTTTGTTAATTATTTTGAAACTTGTTTTTACATATTCATTAAGTCTTAATTTTCTTGATATTTCTTGCCATTTTCGACCTCATTTTAAACCTTCAAAATTGTCGAATCATAAAATACTTAATATACAAAAGTTGTGATTTTGGTTCACTCTTTACACAGGTTTTTGAATAACTCAAATCTGAGTCATATGAATAAGATATCACCTGTTAAATATGACATTTTACTCATATTTGTTGCAAATAAAGTGTTTGATGAAATGTCTAGCTTAGATATTTAATGTTTAAATTGCGCTATTAGCTCTAATTTTTGTACCACAACGTATTATTAATCATTGTATTAATATAAGATTCAAAAAGTAATTTTTTTAATCGTTAATTTTTTTAAAAAAAAATACATTTTGTTCATCAGTTAATCTTGTTCATTAGTTAGTATTGTTCATCAGTTAGTCTTTGTTCATTAATAATCTTGTTCAAGACTGATGAGGTGATTAACAATATTAACTGATGACCAATACATACTTTTGTTCATCAAAACGAGATAATGTTCATCAAAAAATATCATTCATCAATAAAAAGTATTGTTTATCAATAAAAGAGTTGTTCATTTTTTCATCAATAAGAAGTATTATTCATCAATAAAAAGAATTGTTCATCAGTTTTCTTTAATTTTGTTCATCAGTTAAATCACAATATTAATCAATAAAAAACATTGTTTATCGTATACTTTGGTCATTAATACAAGTGTTGTTTATCAATAAAAAAAATATTGTTTATCAAAAGATTATATTTTTCATCTGTTTATCAGTTTCAAAAAAAATCATACTGTTCATCAGTTCTCTAAAGAAAATCAAAATGTTCATCAGTTAAGGTCACAATATTTATCAGTTTATCAGTTGGTTGTTTGTTCATTATTTAGTGTGTTCATCAATTAGTCTTTGTTCATCAGTTAAAGAAAGCTAAAAGTAACAAAAATAACAAAAGATGTATTGTAATACATCAATTAGTGCATTTAAATATACTTTTGTAAGATAAATCTCTTTTAGGCATTTTATCAAACACTTTTTGTGCACTAAATATTACTAAGACGCCTTCTTTAACGTGCAATATCTCACTCATATCATATTATTCAAATTTCTGGGCAAAGAATATCCCAAAAGTTACATCTTTCATGTTTTAAGATTTGCATAATTTGGCCATTAAACTAAACAAAATTAGAGCCGAAAATTTCAATAAAATCAACACCCATTTAAAAAGCTGGAAAAAAAAAGTTTTAATTCATATATCAAAATGCATACAAAATTAAAGATAACGAAATTTTAAAATATATGATGAAATCGGTTTTTTGTAAGAGTTTGTTGTTTGAAAGTTATTTACATTTGAAGTTTATGATGGAATTAAAAAAACGGGTCAAAAGACCAAAATACCTTCTAACCAAAAATAGTAAAAGAAAATGAAAAAAATTGGATGGGAGACACGTGACACTAGCTTATTGGATTTCTAAACTTTCTAATTTTTCTTTTTTCAAGTGATCGCAACTCCATGCATCATACATCAATTTAGGTGAGTCATTTTTAATTTTATTCCTTTACATGTAATGTAAATTTAAAAATTACTTGTCTCATTTTTGGCTTGCGCATAACTCATTTTCGAAACTCAAAGACGCATCTAACTTAGAAATTTACTTAGTTCTCATAAGCATTTAATAAAATGGGATAATTTCATCTATATCCTTAAAAAAACTTCATAATTACATCAATATCCTTGTAAATTTTACAATTACATCAATATCCTTTCAAACTTAACAAATACTCATGTATATCCGAAACAATTGTTTTAGCTTAATTAAATAATTTAAACATATTAAATTTTATTTAAATATGAAATAAAAAGATGTTTACTTTTTTACCCTTCTTCCCATCAACATCTTCTTAAACACCTCTTATAACACTCGAATTTACTTTTAGTTGAAAAAAAAAAATCATCACAACCGTACTCAAATTTGCTCACAAAAGTGATTGTTTATTAAAGCAAAACAAAGAAATCACAAATCTATCATTTCAATGTCATAATCATTTACCTGAAAGACAAAAAAATTTATATCACAGTATTCCATTGATTCGTAATAAAATATCAATTTGAAAGTTATAGCAGAAGGAGGTTAATGGTTATACGAAAGGAAGAAGATGATTTTCTTTTTCTTATTTAATAGAGAAAAGGATATAAAAGTAATTCATCTCTGTATTCAATACTTTTATCCATTAAAAATATTTAATAAAAATAAAAATGTTTATTTGGATATACATGTGTATTTTCAAAGTTTGGAAGGATATTAGTCTAATTATAAATTTGTAAGGATATTGACGTAATTAAGAGTTTTTCTAAGAATATATATATGAAATTCACTCTAAAAAAATATAGAGTAAATTACACCATTCGTCCTTATGGTTTGCCCAAAATAACACCGCAAGTCCTTTGTTTTTATTTGCGTCATGAGTCCTTATGGTTTGCCAAAATAACACCATAAGTCCCTTTCGCTAACGATCGTTAGATTTCTCCGTTAACTCCCACATGTGCCTTACATGTGCCGTCCATTTCTAACGATCGTTAGCGTTTTTGCACGTTTTCATCCGTATTTGCTAGTTTTCGTCCGTGTTTGCACGTTTTTGTCCGTTTTTACACGTTTTTGTTCATTTTTGCACGTTTTCGTCCGTTTTTGCACGTTCTCGTCCGTTTTTACACGTTTTTGTTCGTTTTTGCGTACTTTTGTTTGTTTTTTCAGGTTTTCGTCCGTTTTTACACGTTTTCATCCGTTTTTGCATGTATTCATCCGTTTTTGCACGTTTTTTGTTCGTTTTTGCACGTTTTCGTCCGTTTTTACACATTTTCATCCGTTTTTTGAACAAAAAAATATCACAACCGTACTCAAATTTGCTCACAAAAGTGATTGTTTATTAAAGCAAAACAAAGAAATCACAAATCTATCATTTCAATGTCATAATCATTTACCTGAAAGACAAAAAAATTTATATCACAGTATTCCATTGATTCGTAATAAAATATCAATTTGAAAGTTATAGCAGAAGGAGGTTAATGGTTATACGAGAAAGGAAGAAGATGATTTTCTTTTTCTTATTTAATAGAGAAAAGGATATAAAAGTAATTCATCTCTATATTCAATACTTTTATCCATTAAAAATATTTAATAAAAATAAAAATGCTTATTTGGATATACATGTGTATTTTCAAAGTTTGGAAGGATATTAGTGTAATTATAATTTTTGTAAGGATATTGACGTAATTAAGAGTTTTTCTAAGGATATATATGAAATTAACTCTAATAAAATATAGAGTAAATTACAGCATTCGTCCTATGTTTTGCCCAAAATAACACCGCAAGTCATTTTGTTTTTATTTGCGTCATGAGTCCTTATGGTTTGCCAAAATAACACCATAAGTCCTTTTCGCTAACGATCGTTAGCTTTCTCCGTTAACTCCCACATGTGCCTTACATGTGCCGTCCATTTCTAACGATCGTTAGCGTTTTTGCATGTTTTCATCCGTATTTGCTCGTTTTCGTCCGTGTTTGCACGTTTTTGTCCGTTTTTACACGTTTCGTTCGTTTTTTGCACGTTCTCGTCCGTTTTTACACGTTTTCATTCATTTTTGCATACTTTTGTTCGTTTTTCAGGTTTTCGTCCGTTTTTACACGTTTTCGTCCGTTTTTGCATGTTTTCATCCGTTTTTGCACGTTTTTGTTCGTTTTTGTACGTTTTCGTCTGTTTTTCACGTTTTAGTCTACTTTTCATGTTTTCGTTCGTTTTTTCACGTTTTTGTTTTTTTTTTACGTAAAAAAATGAACGAAAACGTGCAAAAACGTGAAAAAAATGAACAAAAACGTGAAAAAACGAACGAAAACATGAAAAAATAGACGAAAACTTGAAAAACAGACAAAAACGAACATAAACGAATGAAAACGTGCAAAAACGGAAAAAAAAAAAAAACATGCGAAAACGGATGAAAACATGCAAAAACAGACGAAAATGTGTAAAAACGGACGAAAACCTGAAAAAAACGAACAAAAGTATGCAAAAACGAACAAAAACGTGTAAAAACGAAGAGAACATGCAAAAACGGACGAAAACGTGCAAAAACGGACGAAAAAGTGCAAAAACGAACAAAAACGTGTAAAAACGGACAAAAACATGCAAACACGGATGAAAACGAGCAAATACGGATGAAATTGTGCGAAAACGTGCAAAAACTGACGCAAACATGCAAAAACGCTAACGATCGTTAGAAATGGACGACACATATAAGGCACATGTGGGAGTTAACGGAGAAAGCTAACGATCGTTAGCGAAAAGGACTTATGGTGTTATTTTGGCAAACTATAAGGACTTATAACACAAAAATGAAAACAAAAAAACTTACGGTGTTATTTTGGGCAAACCATAAAGACGAATGGTGTAATTTACTCTAAAATATATGTTTGTAGGTAACTACTTCTCACTAAAAAGTAAAAACTACTTCTAAAAATTAACTTAAATAAATAGATGGAATTGAAGAAGTCAAGAGGATCCATTAGAAGGCATGGTCACGTGATCTACCAACATGGAATTGGTGAGTCTCTGCCGAATTTGATGCCTATCTTTAAGGTAAACATTAATGATTTAGATACGTTTATATATATTGATCCTCATCAATCTTACTTAATTGCATACGTCAAAAACAGATTGTACAAATCTAGTACCACTATATTTAATCAACCATATGTACCCTAAATATATATAAAAAGGCCAAACCATGCAAACCATTTTCTTTCATCATGAAGCCACTTCATATTTAAGAGAAGATATGTTGTATATATGGTGGGTTTTTCTAATATGTGTCTCGGGGGCACATGTTAAGCATACCAAAAGAAAGACGGGACCTACGAAAAAGGACGTTCGGACCCACAAAAAATACACTTTTCAAATAAAAAATGTGGGTCCGGACGTCATTTTTCTTGGATCCCGCCGTTCTTTTGGTGTGCTTAACATGTGCCCCCGGGACACATGTTAGAAAAACCCATATATATGATATATACGTTATTATGCTATATTTTGATATAATCAACCATAATTATAAATGCACGTACGCATGTGTGCATGTATATTAACTAGACGAATACTCGCACAAAGCGACGGTGTATGATTGCAAATAATTATACTTGTAAACTTGTGGTTCTGGTGTGACCCTTGATGCAACATTTACATATTTAATTTATAGTCATTGCGAGGAAAAAAAATTACTCCTTATGAGTTAAGAAACGAAAAATAATAAAAGTTTAAGTATAAAACAACATTTAACTATTAATTAAGTGATAGATGTTCCTATCTATTTTTATCAAGAGACATTTTACTCATTTTTAAGTTTTAAGTTTTAAGAAAAGTTATTCATGCTTTATGTATAGTATATAGATACCCATATGAACTCAAACACGTCTAGTTATTGACTTATATGACTTGATCGAGGGATCAATTTTCTCCGAAACATAAAGTAACAAGACCAGAACCCTGCGTACATTGTGAACCAATAGAAAAAAGCGCGTCAGCTCCAAAAATAAGGATCCTAATCATTACTAAAATGTTCTCTCTCCGTCTCAAAATTATAGTCACCGTTTGACTTTTTCGGTCTTTCTTTCACAACTTTGACCTTCAGTATTTTTGTTTGTGTTATTTAATACTTGATGTAAATTATATAAATGGATTGTGTTTTAAATGTATTTTCATTTGGTATAACTTTCATCAACTATAATATAACACAAACTAAAATATTTAAGGTTAAAGTTGAAAAGGAAAGACCGAAAAAGTCAAATGAGGACTATAATTTTGAGACGGATGTAGTACATATTTTTTATTCTCAGATCTACTCTTAAGTTTCTAAAAGAAACCATTAAGCTTCTTCTCAGATCTACTCTAAAGTTTCTAAAAGAAACCATTAAGCTTCGGTTGAAAGAATGAATGCAGATGAATCGTTACTAAAATATACATTCAAATTTAATATCATGAATGAATGCAGATGAGTCGTATACGCTCTTTAGCTCTCTTTTATTCCATCCAACTCAAATAGAGAATATGCTTATCATAAAACAATCCAATAAGAGGTTGTTATCATAATGTGTATATTAAAAATAGGCTAATAACTTTTTAAAGCACTATACTTGTCATGAATGGCAGTTCTGCGTAGTGAACTAAAAAAATAACTTTTTAGACATTAAAGTTGATATTTTTGTCTTTCTTTAAGTATTATGACAATATTATGACCGTTTTACCTTTCGAAAAATATTTCAAAGAAAAAAGAAATTCGAAAAAAAAATTTAAGAAATTTCAAAAAAAATTTAAGAAATTCGAAAAAAAATTTAAGAAATTTCAAAAAAAAAGTATTTCGAAAAAAAAATTCAAAAAAAAATTTTGGAAAAAAAATTCGAAAAAAAAGGTATTTTGAAAAAAAATTAGAAAGGGTAAAATGGTCAAAATGTTAACTTTAATATCTAAAAGAGTTATTTTTTTAGTTCGCTACACAAAACTGCTATTCTTGACAAGTACAGTGTTTTAAAAGGTTTTTAACCCCGTTAAAAAACTGCTAGCATACATTAAAGTCACACATGGAAATGGATCAAAATTCAAAACCATGTTCATACCGTACTATACTTGATATTTCTTCATATGCATGTGTTTCATATAATATATTCTTTCCTCTGCTAACAATTTAATTCTTAGATGCATTCTTTTCGGGATGCTTCTTTAAACAAATCATATCTGCATGTTTCCCAATGACCCTCTAGCTTTTGAATCACACTTTCAACTTTATTCCATGCATATATAATATATACACACACAACACATTAGTCTCACAAAAACATCACTAGCTTAGCTCTTAGTTCTTTTGGCCACAATGGACAAAGAGCTCTTAATAAAAGTTGCATGCACTTGCTTTGTGTTATCAATCTTGCAATCTTCTTGCAATGCAGCTTCTTACAATGTGGTTAGATTTGGAGCTAGAGCCGATGGTCGAACTGACTCGAGCAAAGCCTTTGAGAACACATGGAGGGCTGCTTGTGGTTCGTTCGGTTCACACACAGTGTATATCCCTAGGGGGACTTATATGACTAAACCAGTTGTGTTTAGTGGACCCTGCAGGAGTAGGATCTTGTTTCGGATTGATGGCACTCTTGTTGCACCACCAAATTATTGGGACATGGGTAACTCCGGGTTTTGGATATTGTTCTCTAAGGTTACGAGGCTGACTCTTCATGGTGGAGTCATTGATGCAAGGGGCACAAAGTTTTGGGCTTGTCGAAGGACTGGAACTCGTTGCCCGCCTGGAGTAAGGGTGAGTATTATTTTCACTTTTGATTGTGTGGCTTCAGTTTCGATCATTTTTAGTTATTTAACGTACACTCGATTATGTGCTTGCAGTCGATATCATTCCTATGGTCGAGTAATGTGATTGTTAGGGGACTCAAGTCATTGTACAGCGAATTGATTCATATTACCGTTAGCAATAGCAACAATATCCTTTTAGAAAATATGAACATTATTGCTCCTAGTAGGAGTCCTAACACAGACGGCGTTATCATTCAATCTTCGACTGGTATTACCATAAGAAACAGTCTATTTAGGACCGGGGATGATTGCATTGCAGTTGGTCCTGGCTCCAAGAACATATGGATCGAGAAAATTGCTTGTGGCCCGGGCCATGGGATAAGGTAAACATCATAAACACTAGACAACCATATGCATTTACTCATTTTAAATTATTTCTATAGTAGTGCATATACTAACTGAAAATCATGGATTTGCAGCATAGGTAGCTTAGGGAACAGTTTGAATGAAGCCGGCGTGCAAAATGTGACGGTGTCAAATGTTGTTTTCTCGAAAACACAAAATGGAGTGCGTATCAAGTCATGGGCTAGGGATAGCAAGAGCTACGCAACGAATGTGGAGTTCAGGAACATTCTAATGAAGGCGGTCGATAATCCAATCATCATCGATCAGATATACTGCCCAAGTAACCGATGCCCACGTGAGGTAAGCCAACCATTAAGTCGTGTTTATATATACATTTTTGGACTCGCTACTTAACAAGTCTGTGTTTTGGTAACATATATAAACAAATGTAGACGTCGGGAGTTGAAGTGAGCAACGTGAGATACAGCAACATAAAAGGTACATCAACGACAGTGGAAGCCGTGAAGTTCCAATGCAGTGCGAGCAATCCATGTAGAGGAATTCAGATGCGTAACATTAGACTATCGACTCCAAATCGAGCAACCACTTCGATTTGTCAAAACGTGCGCGGATCAGCTAAGGGTTCAGTTGTCCCTAGAGGCTGTTTTTAATAATGGATTGCTTGAATAGGTTATTGTCAAACAATTGTAATGAGTTTCGTTTGCTTTCTTTTTGTTGTTCAATCCATTGGTTGAATATTGAAAGTGGATACTATAATTCTATAAGGAAGTTAATTGTAGTATGAAAATTCTGGTGATCAATGGTATCACTCACCAATTGAGTATATGAATGTTTGGTTTTGTGATTACATTTATAAAGGTGGTGATTAATGTCTTTAAGGTTTGTCTAAAAACTCGAACCCAACAAAATACATATCAATATTTGTATTCAAGTATATCTGAAATCAAGTTATACTTCAATAGTTCATGACAGTTGGAATATCAACTGCTGGAGTAGCAGCTCTCAGAACAGGGTAAGATAATCAAGGTCAGCAGAAACAAACAATAAGTTCAGCAGAGTCAAATACCACTAGGTGGTTACCGGATATCACTTGGAATCGTGTGATCACTTTCCAAAGTAAACTATTCGACCCTAATGCCTGGGTTACACGAATATCTACTTGGGATAAGACCAAATGTAGTTATGGAATTTGGCATAATTCAATAACCCTTTTTGCTTATAAGTGTTAATCGTTTTCTATGTGTTCCTCATGCATAAACAGATCTCTTATTTATAGGAGATTACTCTTAGCTAGTCAAATAGAATTATGAGTATTAATCGGCCCATTAATAGCCTTATAATTATCCCCATTATAGCCGTTAGTGGTTACATGACCAATTAAACGTGGTCATTATGCAGTTATAACTGCCACTTGAATAGGTCAAAGCCCGTTACAAGCAGTACCTTCATCAGTACTTTCATAGCGCCAGCAGTGGATACACTACATCAGTGGAAACACTGCTTCAGTGGAAACCACAAGCTTCAGTGGAAACCACTAGCAGTACTTTCTACTAGCACTATCAATACAAACCACTATTAAAGTCAGGGTGTTCATGGACCTTATGGGTGTACACTCCGTACCTCCTAACCCATTACAAGGTGTGAACTAATCCCACAAGTGCACTAAATTTTCCAACAATACAAACAAATTTTCAAACACTTATCAGCTCCTGACACTATACAAGCCATGTGTCCATATCCAAATTCATAAATGTTGTAAAAGCTAAAAGTCCAAAGCTTCCTGAAGCGGCAAAACTTCAACATTCACATAGGTTATTCCTCTTTATTCATGCTCCTGCCAAGCACTTTTTCAAAGAAAATTAACCATTAAGAAGTAAAGACTTCATCCTCCTTTCAGCAGGTTCTGAGCACAACCTTGTGATGTAAATAAAACATGTGCTCCAGTCCACTGAATGTTCAGCTTTCCACATTGAACTCAGCTCCCAAGTTTCCTTAGGAGGGAGTTGGGTGCCCTAGCATTCAGTGACTAAGTTGGACTTAAACTCATCCCTTTAGCAGACTTTATAACCAAGTCTCTAGCCAGACCCTTCGTCAAGTGATCAGCTAAGTTTTGTTGAGATCTAAAAAACTCTATAGATACCACCCCATTCATGATAAGCTCACGAATCATGCTATGCCTGACACCTAAGTGTCTAGACTTACCATTGTACATCTGGCTATAAGCCTTAGCCAATGTAGCTGCACTATCACATCGGATAGAAATAGGTGCTATAGGTTTAGGCCACAATGGAATCTCAAGAAGCAAGTTTTTCAACCATTCAGCTTTTTTACCAGTAGCTGCTAAAGCCACAAATTCAGATTCCATATTTGAACTGGTGATGCAAGTTTGTTTCTTGGATGCCCAAGAAATTGCACCTCCACCAAGTAGGAATACCCAGCTATTGGTAGACGAATTGTCTTCAGTGTTACTGATCCAACTTGCATCAGTGTATCCTTCCAACACTGATGGGTAACCAGTATATGAGAGACTATAATCCATAGTTCTCTTCAAATACTTCAATACCCTTTGAACTGCTTGTCAGTGATGAGCACTAGGATTACTAGTATACCTGCTCAATTTTCCCACTGCAAAACCAATATCAGGTCTTGTACAAGTCATGGCATACATCAGGCAGCCAATTACCCTAGAATACTCAAGTTGAGATACAGCTTTGCCATTATTAGGCATCAGCTTCTCACAAGTATCCATAGGTGTACTCAATGGAGTACAATCAAAGTGATTGAATTTCCTCAACACCTTCTCAATATAATGAGACTGAGAGATAGAAATTCTTTTACTTTCATGTTTAATCCTTATACCAAGGATAACATCAGCCTCCCCCATGTCTTTCATAGAGAACCTTGATGACAAAAATTCCTTTGTCAAGTCAACCTGATTTAGGTCAGTGCCAAAGATCAACATGTCATCAACATATAGACAAATGATGACTCCTTTACCAGATTCATCAAATTTGCTATATACACATTTGTCAGCTTGGTTAAGAACATAACCACTAGACAAAACCACTTCATCAAATTTTTGATGACATTGCTTAGGTGCCTGTTTCAGTCCATAAAGAGACTTAATAAGTTTACACACCTTATTTTCATTGTCAGGCAAGATGAAGCCCTGAGGTTAGTTCATATAAACCTCCTCATCCAATTCGCCATTCAAGAAAGCTGTCTTCACATCCATCTGATGAATAATCAGATTGTGAATAGATGCCAAAGCAATCAGCAGTCTTATGGTACTCATACAAGCCACAGGGGCATAAGTATCAAAATAGTCTATCCCTGACTTTTGTTTAAAGCCCTGAATGACTAGTCTAGCCTTGAACTTTTCAATAGTTCCATCTACCTTCATTTTCTTTTTGAAAATCCATTTGCAACCCAAAGGTTTGCAACCAGGTGGTAGATCAACCAACACCCAAGTGTTGTTGCCCATGATAGAATCCATCTCATCATTGATTGCTTCTTTCCAGAAAGCAATATCCTGAGACTTCATTGCTTCTTCAAATGTCTTGGGATCATCCTCAACAATGAAGCAATAGGAGTATTGGTCTGAAACCTCATTCCTTGTTCCTTCAACCAAGTATAGTTGAAACTCAGGTCCAAATAATTTTGGAGTCCTGACCCTTTTGCTCTTCCTGAGCACAGGTTCAGGTTGTTGAACCACAACCTCATCAGGGACCACTGATGGTTCATCATCAGGGACCACTGATGGTTCATCATCAGGGACCTCTGATACACCAGTATCATGAGTTCCATTTGGAATCCTCTGACTTGGTCTAGGGACTGATGAGAATCTATTCTCATCAAAGTTTGCATCCCTTGATTCAATTATGGAGTTAATTGAAACATATTCATTAGGCTCAATAACATAGAACCTAAAAGCCTTGGAATGCTCAGCATATCCAACAAAGATGCAATCAATGCCTCTTTCACCCAAAGTCTTTAGCCTAAGATAGTTTAGGTTGGGTTTCCTTTTAGTCCAGAGTTCATAAGGGGTAACCTTGTTCCTTTTGTTGGGAACCATATTTAGTAAATAGCAAGCTGTTAACATAGCTTCACCCCAGAACCCTTGACTCAGTCCTGTATAGGACAACAAGGAATTAACCATCTCCTTCAGTACCTTGTTTTTCCTTTCAGAAATACCATTTTGCTGAGGAGTATAAGGGGCAGTCGTTTCATGGATTATACCAACAGACTGAAAATACAGAGTATCCATGTACTCACCTCCCTTATCAGTCCTTAATCTTTTGATCAAAGACCCAAGTTGTAATTCAACTTCAGTTTTAAATACTTTGAATTTATCTAATGCTTCATCCTTAGTATGTAATAAATAGACATAACAAAACCTAGAAGCATCATCAATAAATGTCACAAAATACTTCTTATTCCCCAAAGATGGAGTGGCATGCAAATCACACAGGTCACTGTGTATAAGCTCCAAGAGCTTAGTCTTATGACTAACACCCTGAAAAGGTTTCTTGGTTATCTTGGTCAACAAGCAAGTTTTACACTTTTCAGTGTCCATGTCAAATGCTGGGATTAACCCATCCTTAGACATATCTTGCATTCTTTTATAATGAACATGGCCAAGTTTAGCATGCCATAGGGTAGAGTCAGTCAGGTCAGTGGTGGTCACAAAGGCTGAATTTACATTATCAGTGGAAATAAATACACTATCAGTGGAAATATTAAGCCTAAACATTTGATTACATAAATAACCAAAACTAATAAAAACACCATGCTTAGAAAGCACAAATTTATCAGACTCAATAACTTGTTTATATCCATGATTATTCAAAACACTACTTGAAACCAAATTCTTCCTTATACCAGGAACATGAATAACATTAAACAAAGTTACAATCTTTCCATAACTAAACTTAAGATCTACACAACCACGACCATGCACCAAGGCTGTTGACTCATTTCCCATGTGAAGAATAGAACCATCATTCAGTGACTCATAAGTCTTGAACCAGCTTCTATCTTTGCACACATGAACTGTTGCACCAGAGTCAACCCACCATGCAATATCATCATCCTGCACATAATGAGATTCAGATACATATGTAACATAATAAATCTGAAAAGACTTATTAACCATATTCTGACCTTTCAGTGAGTTGGCTGAACCACCACTCCCTGAACCATTATTGCCTTATCCATTGGCTTTACCACCAATTTTAACACCCTTGCAGTCCTTTTTAATGTGACCAGTCTTGCCATATTTCCAACAAGTAGGTGTTGCCTTCTTGTTAGGATCTGCCCTTGTGTTGTCATGGTATTTGCGTTTGCCTTTGTTGTCATTGTACCTGGTGGAGTTGTTATGCTCCACCATATTGACAACAGATGCAACAGTAGCATTGCTACTCTTTGGCTTGTCATTATCCTGCACTTTGAGAGATTCCTCAATGCGCAGATGACTGCCCAACTCAACCAGAGGTAATTCCTCCTTCTTATGTTTCAAGGTATGCTTGAAATCTTTCCAAGAAGGAGGGAGTTTGTCAATGACACAAGAGACTGAAATAGCCTCATCCATGTGCATATTATGTTGTGTAAACCTTCCAAGTATACCAAGAAGTTCATTGTATTGTTCAATAACTGGTCTTTAATCAGTCATTTTGTAATTGGTGAAATTACTAACAAGGAACTTCTTACTTGATGCATCCACAGCCATATATTTGGCATCCAAGGAATCCCACAGTTCTTTGGAAGATTCAAAGTTCTGATAAATATCAAACAAAGAATCAGACATACCATTGAGAATAAGACCTCTGCATATGTAGTCATCATTCTCCCATTTGCTCATCCTCCTAATCTGCTCCACAGTGCCATCATCACCATCATCAGGAATAGGAGTGGTTAGCACATAAACCACACTCATGCTTGACAGCAAGAAGTGCATCTTCTTCTGCCATCTCCTAAAGTCCACCCCTTCAAACTTATCAAGCTTGGCAAAGTTTGAAGCCATGTGTTTCATTGCAGCAGTTGCCATTGATTATCACAAAATAGTTTACTTTGATTGTTGGAGTAGTAGCTCCCAGAACAGGGTAAGATAATCAAGGTCAGCAGAAACAAACAATAAGTTCAGCAGAGTCAAATACCACTAGGTGGTTATCGGATATCACTTGGAATCGTGTGATCACTTTCCAAAGTAAAACTATTCGACCCTAATGCCTGGGTTACACGAATATCTACTTGGGATAAGGCCAAATGTAGTTATGGAATTAGGCACAATTCAATAACCCTTTTTGCTTATAAGTGTTAATCGTTTTCTATGTGTTCCTCATGCATAAACAGATCTCTTATTTATAGGAGATTACTCTTAGCTAGTCAAATAGAATTATGAGTATTAATCGGCCCATTAATAGCCTCATAATTATCCCCATTATAGCCGTTAGTGGTTACATGACCAATTAAACGTGGTCATTATGCAGTTATAACTGTCACTTGAATAGGTCAAAGCCCGTTACAAGCAGTACCTTCATCAGTACTTTCATAGCACCAGCAGTGGATACACTACATCAGTGGAAACACTGCTTCAGTGGAAACCACTAGCAGTACTTTCTACTAGCACTATCAATACAAACCACTATTAGAGTCAGGGTGTTCATGGACTTTATGGGTGTACACTCCGTACCTCCTAACCCATTACAAGGTGTGAACTAATCCTACAAGTGCACTAAATTTTCCAACATCAACAAGAGCTCGTATTCAAGTGTTGCAAGATTCAAATGGTTTCAAGTTTCATGTTCAAAAGTTAATGTTTGTATAATCAGAATTTGGAGGCTCCTTCCCTCCCAAGTCATATCTCAAATTCAGATCTCAAATCTGTTAACAATTCACAACTTTTGCCATAGACAAAAAAAAGAATGTACATAGAAAGTGTAATATTAAATGATTATAAACTTGTAGGAGCAATTACTTATATATGATTGAGGTGGTGTTTGTGTTTTTGTTAAAATAGCTATTAAGTTTTCAAATATGACACGTGGTTAGACATTTAGGTCATTAAATGCATTTTATTTATTTTTTTAATTTTATTGATGAGAGTGAGTCTCTCATCTCGGCCCGTTACATGAGCATTTTAACAACATCAAATGTGCAACAACCAAAATCACTACATAAAAAAGACATGCCAATCTTATGACCTACCAAACATAAAATTACTTCCTACCACGAGCTTGAAGCTTGACATCATACAGGTCACAAAAAGCATCCAATTGCCCTGGTAAATCGTAGACATGAGTAGCATAATCATCATCAAAATAATCTTCAAGCTCATGATAGCCACCAGACGATGCAAGAAACTTTGTCATATCATTATCCGGCTCAAGTACTTCGTCCTCATCACTGTCAGTGACAATTACTTCACCCACTTTAGAGTATGGGTTGCCCACCCTTTTGGAAGACGTACACGGAGAAGAAGAAGAAGAAATAGGCTCAGTAGCCACAACATGGACCTTTTTAAGAGGCTTACCATCATCATCCACAGGATTAGCTTTCCCATCAATAATAAGCTTTTCAAGCTTCCTAATTTTCTATACAATAGAAGGAATACCATTAACATCAGTATTGTCCATATTAAGAGAATCAAATGGGTTTGATGTAACAATATGTGTCCCCGTACTTGCCTCCTTACTAGCATCCGGCTTCTTCGAGACAGGAACATACTTCTGCTTAGGATTTGAAAGGCTAAATTTAGCCCCTTTACCCACATCAATACCACGAAACGACTTTTTATGAGGCGCAAGAACCCCAACCTTTATACCTTTTTCCTTTTGGTTCTTAACCTCAATAAAAACCTCTTCGTCCTTATCCACAGTAGACGAAGTACCCTAAACAACCACATTAACGTCACTATGAATAGCCTCCTTAACACACTTTGGGCAATTGATACGATCATGCCTAAAACTTTACACATATCACAATGAGGAGGCGTCCATTTATATTCGACTTTAATGATCGTCGTAGTATACCCACTATCATCCTCCTTAGGAATAGTCATACTAACTTCGCTTTTCAAAACAGACTCCGCATTTAGTTCAATGAGCGCACGTGCAAAACTAATACGACCTCACGAATCAACACACATTGAGCTCGTAAATGCATCCAGCATAATAGATTTTCCTACTTGAGTAGAAATTAAGCTTAAACCATCTTTCGAATATGCAAGTAAGGGAACATTATGGAATTTGATCCAACCCGAGACCTCGGTAACCTCCGATTTAGTAAGTGACACATTAGGAGTCCATTTGTTAAGGATGAGAGGCGATTTACGGATAAGCCAAGGGTCCCGCTGAATTACATTCTCCACACCCTCTTTAGAATCAAATTTAAAGAGGTAAACACCGGCGTCATTTTTTATTAGCTTCTTCAAACCAAACTTACCCCATGTATTTTTTACATAATTTTGCACAATAGAGAACGTGAGTGTTTTGCTAACAAAGAAACCAACAAGTGTATTCTCATACCTACCCAAAACACTCTTCATTGCTTCCTTAGGTAACATAGTATCATGGTTCTCAGCTTTTCCTTTAGTAATGATCGTACTTTAAAGAGAATTACGTCATTATCTTTTTTGCTAGGTAAAAAATGTAAAAGATGATAAATGATGACAAATATGCTCAAACACAATTGTCTTTACCAGAATAATAATACATAACTAGTCTGTGAAATCAAATTATGCATACATATTTTGAGTATGAACTTGGATATTTATCATTAAAAATATAATTTATGACTACTTTACGAGATTAAATTCTGAAACAATATTCTTGAATGTTTTGTTTTAACATATTATTTTCACGTTACTAGGTTGTGTCTTGTGTTAGTTTTATGACTTAATTATTCTATTTAATGTATATCAACATTTATGTATTGTAAAAATAAACTCATTAATATTTATATCATTTAGACATTTTTTACAAAAAAACAAAGAATGTTATTTCATTTAAATTTACACATTTACATCTCAGATTAAGAGTCTCTTAGTAAACAAACAACACCAAAATCTATGTATCTTATATTTAGTCGTTTAAATAAAGTGAGTTCAAATAAGATGTGTATCTACCAATATATCGATTTACATAGATAATTTTGAAATGAATAGTGTTTCAACAGTATAGTGTGTTTCCTCAATTTCACTTACTTTTGTTTTAAATTTTTAAAAGCATTTACCTTAGTTGGTTTTGTGTTTTAGTCTTTTCTAAACAGATACGTTGTTCATATTAGTAAAATAATTAGCATACTAACTAATTTATTACAATATAACATTTAATTAGAGAAAACTTCCTAAAAGTATATACTTCTTGGAGTTATAATATCTTGGATAAAGTTTTTCGAAACAAAAAAGATGTACAAAAATCACGAATTATATCAACTTGGTCCTAACTAGGGCTGTAAACGAACCGGACGAACACGATCGGAGCCTTGTTCATGTTCGTTCATTTAATTTTAACTGGACAAATAAACGAACACGAACGCTTAAACGGACGAAATTTCTTATTCATGTTCGTTTATTAAGAAAATGAGTTGTTCATGTTCGTTCATTAAAACACTAAACGAACGCTAAACGAACATAAACGATCGAACATAAATGAACATAAACAAACAATCATAAACTTTATTAAATTATGCATCTAATATTGTTTTATAAGTGTCGTTTTGTTTAAACAAACTAATTTAAACATTATACAATTAAAAGATTTGATATACGAAACATAAATAAATAAATGAACATAAACGAACGTTAACGAACGCATAATCGGACGTTCACGAACATAAATAAACGGACGTGACTTTTATCTATGTTCGTTCATTTAACTAAACGATCGTAAAATATTGTTCATGTTCGTTCATTTAATAAATAAACGAACATAAACGAACTTTTTACCGAACCGTTCATGAAATGTTCATTGAACGTTTAGTTCGTTTACAGCCCTAGTCCTAACTGTAATAAAAATGTAATTAACGTATTTATGTAACTAAAAAAGATCCACACAGTGTTACGCTCAATTTTCCGATTGAAGTAAAATTTTAATGTCAAATGTGCTTGCCCGTTGCAGAAAGCGAGCAAAAGTTTTTCTTAATTAATCTCAACTGAATTCAGACATGATTCTTTTTTAAAAACAAGGTAAGCTTAAACACGACTCTCAGAAAACACTACTTTCTCTAGCCTTACCTGTGGCTCTCCAAATCTAAGCAGGCAACCAAACTCGGACCAATCTTTCATGCATCATAAACTACTTGACACATTTTGCTTTTTACGAACTATGAAGATGAGTAAGTCAATCTACAATGAAAACTTACATCAGTACATTATGATAATTGAAATCGAAAGAGATGTACGTGTGGTCGACAATGAGCAAGCAAAGCACATGTTTTAGGCAAAACCCTTAATTTTTGCAACCCATCACATGCATGCATTTTCTTCCCCAATTTTTGCAAATTATTATTGGCAAGTAGAATGGTATCATATTGTATAGCTTATCAACTCGCACATTTGCTTATCATATAACTTATAATATAATCTCTGCTCAAACTTTTTTATCCTTTGTACATACTCCCTCCGTCTCAAAATTATTGTCATGAGACAAGATGCACAATGTTTAATAAAAGTGAGTCCACTTTAATATACAACCACTAAAATAGAATATTCTCTTAATAGATTCTCTAGTTTTTACTTAAAATGGAAAGTGGACAATTATTTTGAGACGTCCCAAAATGGAAATATGGACAATAATTATGAGACGGAGGGAGTATCATTTATATCATGTTAGTTTTAATATAACTTGAAGTTATAACCAAAGGCAAGTTATCTATATCTATACTACTATATAATAGATTTAGAACATTCTAAATAAAGAAGTTTTAAAAATGTTAAGACTAAAAACATTTCTTATAATGAAAGGATTTGTCTTTTGCCATGAACATAATACAAACATCAATATCAATACTACTTATAAAGATTTTAAGTAAATACAACTATTTAAGCTATATGTACAAATAATTTATGCATAAACACCTACACATATTGACTGGTCAACATTTGTAATTAATGTCATATTTAAAACACCCATTTGATAAAAGGTATAATTAATGAAACACAATGCACAAACTATTTCAAGCACAAATACAACTAAAAAAACACTATTTAACCCATACAATTAATACACTATTTAATTTACCCCTTCATCAAAATATACAACCATTTAACCATAATATACAATCTAATCAAGCTACTAAGCCAAGCAATTAAAAATAAAGCCATTAGGCTGCTCGCAGTGGTCGATCGACCGGTTCGGTCGCCGCTGCGCCGACCGAGGAATGAGGGTCGAACTGGGTCGGGCGGCTCCAAAATTGACGAAGGGTGATTGTGCTGAAGGAAAGAATCAAGATATTGTATGTGGTAGCTTCTGTTTACAGGAGATAGAATTATACCACTGTCTAAACTAAAGTTATTGTTATTTGTAAATTAATTGTTTAATAAAAGTATGGCTGTATAACATCACATTGTCAGAAAATATAGTCACAAGGTACCCGTCACCTCATCGCGCGAGTACCCTGCTAGTAAACCATAACATGTAAGTTGAAGAATAATATATTCTTCTTCCGAAAGGCCATAACTACGCACATGATGAGCTAGTATGGATCGATCATGATAAGTATATTTATTTACAAAAACCATTGAAACCTAGTTTAATCTAGACGTTATTTGAATTTAGATGCTGCGTAGAATAAACGAAAATCAAGACCGTAAGTGTAGGAAAGGGCATCATGTCTTGTCTACGTTACTTAAATTTGTTAGCTTGTTAATTAATTTAGGGCTAATGATCAAAAAAAGTATTATACTTGCCACACTTTCCTTTTCAGAGTAGCGAACAAAAATTTTTGCTTCTGTGGGTAATATACTTTCAAATTCATCCTCTTTAGGGTATTTTGCAAAAAAGTTGGACATTTTTGCTCCTCTTACCCACAAGAGCAAATGATGGCAAGTATGATACTTTTTTTTACCATTTGCCTTAGTTTTTATTATGTTAAATTTTGGATATGTATTAAGATAATTTATTTAATGATTTATAATTGTGTTAAATCTATGATAAAAATGTTTTGTTTTAAGTTTACACTATTTACTTATTAATCGTATTTGTAATAATTTAATATATACTTAAAAAAGAGAAAATTAAAATCATTCGGACAATTATAAAAAACAAACAACACTTTTTCATTCAGATTCAGACATTATAGCTACCTCTTATTTGTAAGATGTGGTAGTCAGATTCAGATGCGGTAGTCAGATTCAGATGTGTAACATCTTAATCAAATAAACACACCCTTAATCTAGTCATAGTATACTCTCTAGCCTATGCTTCAACAAGTGACGAACAGAAATTTATATGCAAGTACTTCAGGTTGTGATATAATTCCTCCTAATTTAGCGGAAGCGTTAAACCTAATTCGGTTTAACGCTTGAAGCGTTAAACAACTTGAAGTGAATTAGGGCAAATGATAAAACAAAACATTTTTATCATAGATTTAACACAATTATAAATCATTAAATAAATTATCTTAATACATATCAAAATTTTAACATAATAAAAACTAGGGCAAATGATAAAAAAAAGTATTATACTTGCCATCATTTGCTCTTGTGGGTAAGAGGGGCAAAAATATCCAACTTTTTTGCAAAATACCCTAAAAAGGATGAATTTGAAAGTATATTACCCACGGAAGCAAAAATTTTTGTTCGCTACCCTGAAGAGGAAAGTGTGGCAAGTATAGTACTTTTTTTTTTATCATTAGCCCATTAATTTAATAGAATAACAGAAACAGGTTTTTAGACCCCATTATTTAGACCCTCTTAACAAACGCAGGTCTAAATGTGGAGTTTTCCCCCACCAAAAGGTATTTAGACCGGTGCAAATAGTAAACACCGGTCTATATATAATTTTCTAATTTAGACCGGTTATTATGTAAAACACCGGTCTAAAAACTTTTATTTAGACCGGTGTGTTTCATTTACACCGGTCTAAATAAACCGAACCGTTTAGACCGGTTCGCTTCATATGCACCGGTCTAAATAATATTTGAAAATAAGGGTGCCCCACGGCTACAAAACCAGATCTCATTTAACACCACAACACAAACTTCAACTTGCATTTAATACACTCGAAAAATATCATTAATTTTCTCATAATTGCCATATTTTTCCGCATTAACCACAATTAAAAGGTATGTATCACTTATTATACATTCATATTAATACCACCAAGATTTTTTATGATTATTTATGTAAACTTTTTCATAAAAAATGTTATACTTATAAAACAAATTTGTTTGCTTATATGAGTACTGAACTTTTAATTTCTGGCTTTATAAGAAACTTCGTGACATTTTTGTCCCTCCAATTATTAAAAATCCAGGGGCAGAAATGTCACAAAGGTACTTTTTTTTGAACTTACAAAGGTACCTCAAAAGTCCGAAATTGAAACTTTAGTACCTCAAAAAGTCCGAAATTGAAAGTTCAGTACTCGTATAAGCAAAAAAGATTATTCAATACGCAAAAAATATTTTTATACAAGTATGATGAGTTTTAAAGTTACTATCTCTAATAAATATTGAACATGATTATGAATTTATCAAAACTTATACACAATAAGCAACACTACTATACCTTAATTATTGAAACCTTGTCAACTTATCTATATAGTAACATTTTCAATATCTTTATCTCCAACTAGTCATTAATTTGAAGTTTCTTCATGAACTTTAGTCTCTGATCTTCAGGAAATTTGAATTTACGTGGGTCTCACGTAGTCGTCGTTAAAACTCGAATTTGTTAATACTTTTAGCGATGGGCTTTTGATATGTGTTTTACCGTTATATCAGTTGGATGGGAGGGTTCCACACTGCCACACATGACACGCGTTTTTTTCTTCATGCCATAAACACCTCATCAATGAACCTCCAAAGAACTCCTCAAGGTAAGATGATGTGTTAAAGTTATTATTTGCATATTACTTACATTGATTATTATTAACTTTATTTCTAACTCATTCTAGCAGGTGAATATTATTTGGTTGACAAAGGATATTTAGATAGAAACAGATATCTAGTAACATATTCCTAGATAAGATACCACTTATCTCAATTTGAGTATGAGCCTCCAAACAACATGCAAGACGCTTTCAACCACTCTCATTCGTCTTTACGAAGTTATATTGAAAGATCATTTGAAATCTTAAAGAAAAGATGGAAAATACTTGGTTGAATGCCTAAATTTAGTGTACAAACACATGTCGATGTTATTACGGCTACATTTTCTTTGCATAACTACATTTGTAGTTATTCGGAAGAAGATATGATCGATGTTTAGTGTGATCGATGAACATCCAGATTATATACCTCATGAAGAACTTTGTGATTTTCATGGTCATGTTAATAATAATGAAGACTTGAATGAAGGATCATTTAATGAGATGAAGCAGACCCGTAATGCTATTGCTACCTTAATGTAGAATGCACGACAAAGATAGAAATTTATAAGCATTCAATCATGTATCTCAATGCCTTTTGGACTTTAATAAGCTTTATTGAATGACATTTTTAGTCTAAGGTATCATATTTGAGTTTTTTCTCATGTCCTTTTTCGTCATTCTACATAATTAAACTTCAGCTTCAACTACTTTGCCAAACAATGCTAAATAAAAAAAATCAACTCTAAATATAAGTTCCTGCTATAACAACATGCTCTAACAATCCGTTCTAGCTCCTGCTAGTAGTGCCAAACATACTCTATACCTTCATTACTGAAAAACTTGTCAACTTATCTATGTAGTAACATTTTCAATATCTTTATCTCCAACTAGTCATTAATTTGTAGTTTTTTCTATGAACTTTAGTCTCTGATCTTCAATTAATTTGAATTTGTGTGGGTCTCACGTACTTATTGCTAAAACTCGAATTTGTTAGGACTTTTGGTGCCGGGCTTTTGGCGAGAACTTTTTTACGACAACATGTTCTCGCCAAATACCTTTAGCGAAGGCATGTTCTCGTCAACAGACCAAATCGTCCTGGCCAATGGGCCTACTCTTATAGTGATGCACATACATGTTTCTAGATCTACTATTTATAAATATTGTATCTTTAAAAAAAAAAAAAAAAAAAAAAAAAAAAAAAACCTGAATCTTGAAACTTAAATTAATGTAGTTTGCTTAAATTATCTCTAAGAATTCTTTAAACTTGGCAACATTTAAAATATTTGGCAACTTAAATTATGTTTTTTCTTGATTAATTTTAAACTTAGTAACTTTTCAAAAACACACTATATTAAATTTAAAATAAAAATACAAACGTTTTGTATTTTAACGAACATTCTCTATGCATTAAGGATTGAACCAGAATTACAATTTCACAAGTATAATTATTTGCTGTTATCTACCGTTTTACCCGGGTATTCATCTATAAATAGATATGCATGTATGCATGCATACATGCATTAGCACAATTCATCTAACATGAAACTTGTTTAATGGATTTTGTATCCTTTTATTTTTAAAAGTAACTACTAGGTATGGCATCTCCGAGTATGATGGGAGAGTAGTGACTAGATACACTTCAATTCAAGGAATACAACCCTAATTTCTTTTGTCTTACGTTTTCCATTTAAATTATACAAAAACAATTACAAAATCTGTTGCATGTTTCAATTTTTTATATCAAACTAGTTGTCCCACATGCAAAACACAAAATCTTACTCAGAGGCGGAGCCAGAAGTTTTTGTCAAGAGAGCAAAATATGATAATTTTAGAAACTACACTAAAAAATGATTTGTTGGGGGGCAAATTACAAAAATAGTTGAAAATTTTTGAAAATTTTAAAAATTTACACTACAATTTTTTTCGGCGGGGTGGGACCCCCTTTATCTCCGCCTCTGCTCTCCATGCATAGTTCATCACCTATAAATTCCTCGAAAAAACATATTAACCCATACACAATTTCTACACTCATTTTCAAAAAAAAATGGCTATTATGATGAACTACAACATTTTCATCACTTGTGTTATAACATCTTTTATAGGTTTAACAATCATGATCAATTCAACAATGGTGGTAGAAGGCTCCGTTGTTCCACGACGACTCATTAACGTTATGAGGCTAGGAGCGGTTCCTGACGGCCAGACAGACTCGAGTTTGCCGTTTCAATCTGCATGGGCTTCTGCATGTTCTTCTTTTACGCCTTCCACGATTTATGTGCCTGCTGGTAGGTTCTTCATTCGGTCAGCTTACTTCCAAGGTGACCGTTGTAAGAACAAAGCTATTAGGTTTGTTATTGATGGCACGCTTCTTGCTCCTTCTGACTTTCGTAACTTGGTATGGATTAAGTTTGAGAAGGTCACTGGAGTTTCTATCTTGGGCGGGATTTTAGATGGCCGTGGAACCGCTCTATGGGCTTGTAAAGCGCATTCTGGTGGTTGTCCCGTTGGTGCAACCGTAAGTTCCATTCCTAGTATGCGAATAACTTATTTGAAATACTTTACGAGTTTTTTTATCTCTCTATATATATATATCCTTTAGCTAATGCACTTTCTGATTAATGTTCGCAGACTTTGGAGTTTTTCGACTCAAAAAACATCATGATCACGGGGCTAACCTCAATAAACAGCCAAAAGTTCCATATTGTGATAAACGCTTGCCAAAACGTGAACCTCCAAGGAATCACCGTATCCGCACCAGGGAACAGCCCTAACACAGATGGCATACACATCGAATCATCTTCTGGCGTCACTGTTCTCAACTCTAGAATCGCCACAGGAGATGACTGTATATCCATAGGACCAGGCTCATCTAACTTATGGATCCAAACCATCACATGTGGCCCGGGCCATGGTGTAAGCATAGGCAGCTTAGGATGGAGCTTACAAGAAGCAGGAGTACAAAACGTGACAGTTAAGACCGTGACATTCAGGTCGACTGAGAACGGGGTTAGGATCAAGACATGGGCTAGAGAAAGCAACGGGTTCGTAAGAGGTGTCTTGTTTCAAGATTTGACGATGTTTAATGTTCAAAATCCGGTAATTATCGATCAAAACTATTGTCCAGGGGAGCATAACTGTCCTCGTCAAATGGCTGGAGTGTCGATATCTAATGTGAGATATGATAATATACACGGAACATCTGCGAGTGAGATTGGGGTGAAGCTGGATTGTAGTAAGGAGCATCCATGCAGTGGGATGCAAATGGAAGATGTGAACTTGAGTTATGAAAATCGACCCGCTCATGAATCTTGTGTCAATGCTTTCGGAGCCACTCGTGGTAATTGTTTGATATAAGAGCGTTAAACGCGTACCAATAAGAGATAGCCTAAGCGGTATCTGAGACTCTGATCGAGTTACTTGTCGTAAAAGATATGAGAGTACTCCTAATCGATGAGCTAGTAACCGATTGAGCTTGTTAATTCCATGCACAAGTAGATTACATGTAAATTAGCTTGATTTTGGAGTTGTGTGATGCTTAATCTCTGACTTATATATATTGGCTTGTAATATATGGTAATATAGTATCTTCCACATACTAAAAAGAACCATTGAATTAAAAGATGCAGATTCCAACACCTCAAAGCATAGTTGTCAGGATCCTGATCTTAAGATATTATGATTTTACGATACTGCAAAATAAAAATGATCCGGATCCTACATCTTTGCAAGCTTAAGATCTTATAGGATCCCGATCTTGAGCATACGATCTTAAGATTTAATCCGATCCGATCTTACTTTTATCGGATTACAAACTAAAAACCTACAAATTAATGAGTTGTTTTTTTTCTAGAACTCAAGAAAAAAACGGTAATCTTTCTAAACATTTTATAATCATAATTTAGGACAACATATATATGAAACATTCATAATATTTAGTATTGTATAATATTACAAAACATATTAAGAAATAAAGTTAGAGTAGGATCTTAAAATCCTGATCTGATCTTATGATCACGATCTTATAAAGACAAAAATGATCTTATGTAGGATCCCGATCTTGAAAACCTTGCCTCAAAGTCCTAAAAGCTTCATTAAACAAGGCTGAGTGTTTAACTTTATTTTGATTGGCCCAATATGAGATGGGCTCAGTTATTTGATGTCTTAAGCCCATTGGAAAAGTCAACTAAAGGAAAATGTATACTCAACAACTATCATGTTCCAAGCCTTCAAGGGAGTGAATTTTTTATTTTCTACAGTTTCTACAGTTATATAATCATCATTACATGTTGGACTTCAATATTTGACACATGAATTAAGCACACTAGAGATAATATTTAATATGTGTATCCTTTCAGTCATTAAAGGATGATGTACTTTGACTTCTTTATCCTTTTGTCAAAGAACTAGGTAACCAGTAAAAATATACACAAAGTCACAAATCATTTTACCCTATGACCAGAAAACAAGTCAAATATAATATCAATATCAAAAGTCCATGTATTACAAGGTTACAGCTTACAAGCTTGAATCAAGTTTGATTCATTGTAGTATGCGCGTCACCGGTTCTTCTGACGATGTTGATATAAATAACAACGATACTCAATCATGTTTGAGCGAAGTATGAGGAAGGTTGAATGTGGACATATCATACTGAAAAGTAAAAAGACTGCTTCCATTAAGACCTCTGACATTTAAAAGTCTTGACGGATATATATAAAGCAAGCGCCATGGTCAACTTGCTTCTAAGTACTTGAAGCATATAATGCTATGTGGCCTAACTAGCAATATACATGTGACATATGTGTAGCAAAAAAAAATTTCTAGAATAAGTAACCAAAGTTGACTAGAACTTTCAAAGTTTTTAAAAGATGGTCACACTACTCTTCTTTCTTTTTTCCACTCTATCTATCCATGTCGACTATATGCATACGTAAGTAAATGTATATATTAAAATATGTCTAGTATATATATGGGTTTTATATCAGACATGTTACCTAACTTTTCTACTTTGTTCGCATAAGTTACTAAACTTTCATTTTGTTCACTTAGGTTACTG
This sequence comes from Chrysanthemum seticuspe, assembly GCA_019973895.1. NCBI lineage: Eukaryota > Viridiplantae > Streptophyta > Magnoliopsida > Asterales > Asteraceae > Chrysanthemum > Chrysanthemum seticuspe. The sequence continues at coordinate 315,192,886 of BPTQ01000001.1, read as the reverse complement.
AACTTTAGTTAAGCATTTAACTTTCATTTTTCAGTGTAATCAAAGTAACCCAAATGCATTTTTTTAGGTAAGTTAAGTAACCCAAATGCATTTTATTAGGGCTAACGGAGTGGGCATCGGCTTGGGCAGCGGGTTCGTGAACCCGAGCGGCAACACCGCTCCGCCCTTGTCGGGTTCGGCCTGCGAGTTGATTTTGCGAGCTCGGAAGCCGCGTGAGAAAGTTGGCAAAATTGGACCGTTTCATTTGCAAGCCGTTGGACAACGGCTATAAACCAAAAAAAAAAAAAAAAAAAAAAAAAAAATTCACTCCTATTTAAACTAATATTTCACTTCTATTTTCAAAATAAAAACCCACAACACACAATAATCTTTCAAAAACACTAAACTATGGATCCAATGAGAGCTAAAAAAACTTTCACTTCGCGTCAAGGTCGGTCTCAACCATCTCTGAATCAACCAAACCAAACTCCGTTAGGATTTAGCCAATTTTATTCTCAACCATCCCGGAATCAATTTTATGTTCCACAACCCCAATCTCCACAATTTTTCCCATATAATATGGGTCCTCCTCAATTGAATCCACAACACTACAACATCACTGCTACAAGCGAGTTTTCCCCGTTCGAAAACCTTAGTGAAGACGTAGAGTACGTACCCGAAACACAACCACTACCAAATGAAGAAGACGAAGATGAGGAAGTTCAAGAAGTCGATCCTAGAGGGAAGAAAAAAGCTTTCGCCGGGAGGAGGCCCCGTGAAGTTTGGACGCCGGCACAAGAGGAGGCGTTGGCGAAAGCATGGGTTCAAATCTCCACTTGTGGTGTTGTCGGTAATGAACAAAAGTCCGACGGTTTTTGGAAACGGATTCTCGAGCATTACGAGACAACTGTGGGTTCGAGTTCCCGAACATTTCATGCGTTGAATACCAAGTGGAGAACAATGAACACGGCCATGGGTATTTTCAACGGCTACTACCTCCAAGCGGTACATAATCTATACTTTATTTTTTACAATTACATTATTTTGTTTTTAGCTATACTTTTTTATTTTGCGTAATCCACAGTTTTTATTTACAATTAAATTATTTTGTATATAATGTAGAAACGTGCTAAGGCTAGTGGGTGCAACGACTTGGACGTGGTGAGGCAAGCTGAAATGGATTTCTACACAGCAAGAAAAAAACATTTTCTTCATACCAGGGCGTGGGAGGTTGTCAGAGTACATGAGAAATGGACGGAGCAAGAATGTTTTCAAGATATTGCCGGTGCTGCAAGCAATTCTTCAAAAAGGAGGTCGGGGGAGTATGACGCGGCAAGCAACACCATTCCCGACATGAATGAAGACCCCACCCCTCCAATTGAATCAAGAAAAATGAAGAAGAAGCAAACTGCATCCTCCTCGTCTATCTCAAGCGTTGCGGATGAAATCAACGCGTACACACAAAAGAAGACACAATATTTGGAAGAAAAACGCGAGATGGCGAAACAATTGTTGGCTACACAACTCGAGGGGGCGAAGTTCAAGAATGCACAACGGGAGTTGAAGTTTTTTTTGGAGCCGCATGATCACATTCGCGATCCCGCTATGTTGGAATTAATTCTTACCCAGAAACGTGAACTTGCGGCCAAACACGGATGGGCTTGCAATTTTTAAATTGTAGTTTCAAGTAATTTTAATTTCTACTTATGTAATGTTTTTTTTTTTTTTTTTTTTTTTTTAAGTTGTAGTTTCAATTTTTAAGTTGTAGTTTTTTTAAGTATTATGTAATGTTTTTTTTTTTTTTTTAATGAAATGGTATGTTTTTATTTTAAATATTGTATGTGATTTTATGTATTTAAAAAAAAAAATGAAATTCGGGTACTAGGGTACCACTCCCACTTGTTAGGGTAGTGTTAGGGTAGTATTGGGGTAGTTTTGAGTTGGAAGGTTTTTATTGGATAGAGGTGACGTGGCACCCTTAGGGTATTAGGCTTCAAAACTTCCACTCCCTCCCCCCTTAGGTAAGTTAAGTAACCTAAATGTCTCATTTTACAAATTCAGTAACCTGAATGTCAACTCCGTGTAGTCCAATACTCTGTTTGTACAAAAATAAAGTTTGGTAACTTAGACGAATAAAGTTGGATAACCTATCTGTCTATAAACCTTGTATATATATATATAGTCATAAGTCATAACAAATGTGACCCATAACATTGACTCCTCTTTTGGTATTATTATTATATTTTATTACCATGTTTCAACTACAATTCAAATAAAACTATTGGGTTAGGTTCCATCATTTCTTTCTTACCAAACTACAATAGTTAGTTATGAGAATAATTATTATTTATATAAACTTAATAACAAGTCTTAAGAACTATCAAATGGCTTGTGTCCTAATAGTATTTCTTGTTGTGCAAAAAATTTCTCAATTAAATAGTTGCGGATTTAAGTCCCGCAAAAATATTCGTATGATTTTTCATTTCAAACATAAAACCATGCTAACTAATTTGAATTTACACATACTTGTCGTCTAACTTATCTTTCTACTTGTGCTTCTGTTGTAATTCTATATGTCAAAAATCAATGTAGTTTTAAGAAAATACTTACTTTCTATAAGGTTGGTTGTGTCCGGATAGAAGGTTACTGGAGCTCAGAATAGTTTAAAATTTTAAAATAAGCTAGCTTATAAATTATTTATTTTTCATACAAACTTTTAAAGGCTTTTATAAGCAATGAGCCTCCATAAGCCCAATTAAAACGAGCTTTTAAAAATAAGTCGTGCTTATAGTTAGTTAGTCAAATTACTTAAATACCCTACAAAATATAATCAATTAACACACAAAACTGTTAAATGCATATGAATGTAATTTAATGTATTTTTTTGTGATTTTATAATAATAAAGTTCGGCTCCAACTAATTCGCTAAACAATCTTATAAAAATATAAAATCAAGCTAATAGCAGCTCCAGCTGTAAGTTCAAGTTATCTCAAACTCCCGCTTCAACTCATTTCATCAAACATATTAGTTGTTCGATGGATGACACTTACAGGATTGACATGTAGCGGCAAAAGAATTACATAAAATGATAGCTGTGATTTACAGTATGTCTGGAAAACTATGTAAATTATTAGTTGTAAGCCGATATTTGGTAAATGTAAGCTAATAACTAGTATACAAGGATGATAGCTACAATTGCTTTTTTTGTTTTATACGATTGTTTGGTAGTGTACTGTAGATGTATTTGTAGAGGGTAAAATGACCTAAAAAGACATTTGCATAGGCTGAAACAATACGAAAACCCATTAAGTTGATAACATGTGTTCCATATTAAAGTACTTATTAAGTGTTTGTTTCATGACAACGAACATCATGAGTTAATATAATCGTTTGTAATTTAAATGATGATGGAATTAGTTATAATTGAAGATTTTGTAAGTTTAACTAGTACGCGTTTTTGTTATTAAAACATAAGACAAACGAGATAATATAGAATAATATAACAATATCTTATTATATTAACTATAAACTCTGAAGATGAAAAGTTAAAATAAGTTCTATTTCAACGAGAGTGGAGAGGAACATGTAGTCATATTTTTCTAGAAATGCAACATTTATTAAAGGAACCAAAACAAGGTATAAAAGAAATGACGACCTACCTGTTTAAAAAGACAATTAAAAAAGATGAGCCCCAAACATAAAGACATACAAAGCAAAATGCATAAACTAGTAAATGGTAATTAAGTAATTTCAAGTTTAAACGACTCTAAAAAATTTAAACACTTCATTTGTTACCTTTTTGTTTAGGAGCTACATAACTAAAATTATAAGTTTAAAGTTTGAGTTACCAAACGAAGCTTTTTAATTTGAAAGAGCTTGTTTTCTAAAACAAAAAACCAGCTCTAAAAATTTTAAAAAAAAGCTTCGTCCAAACGTGACGTTAGAAAAGTTGGTGCAATGCACCTATGGCATGTTATAAGGCAATTTTTGCACCTATGATGCCACTATGGCATGCCAAAATGCACCCCTCTCACATCTTGGCTATGTTTGGCGCGCAGCATTTTAGAGCTTTTTGGGGCGATGAGCGGTGAGCAATGAGCTTTTTGAATTTTTGTGTTCGTTTGGCAAAAGAGCGGTGAGCTTTGCTATTTTTTAGGAAAGCTCATTTTTCCAATACTTCTTTAAGAAGCTGTGAGCGGTGAGCTGTGAGCTGTGGCTACTGCTCACAGCTCACTGCTCGCAGCTCACAGCTACTGCTCACTGCTACTTTTACCAAACACACCACTTATCTGTCTCACGCCATCCAGGTCACATTGAGTTATTTGTTTATTTATTTATTTAGTGAATGAGGTATTTTTGATGATTTGTTATAAAAAAAATTATTAAAAATGTGTTTATCTATACTACATAAAATACAAAAATAGTCAACAAGTCAAGAATTGAAAAAGTGGAATGTGAAAAGTGGAAAATGTGGTTTGCATGGTAACTTTGGAAAGTATTCATGGTTTGCAAAGAAAACTGTCATTCGTGAATGTCAAATTTGATTTCTATTAATTTGCATAGTTACTTTGGAAAGTATTCATTGTTTGCAAAAAAAAAAAACTATCATACCATATACTCTCATACCATTCGTGAATGTCAAACCATGTTAAGAATTTTTGTTATAGTTGAATTATCTAATGTTACAACCGTTTGCAATTACATTTTGATCTTTTCACGTTCTATTTTGAATGTTAAACGAAACACTTGTCTCATATGATTAATTTTCTACCGCTAGAAACCGCTGCCGTCAGCCGTAAATCAATTAGTACATTTCCTGCATGTCGACAATGAACATGTGATGCCATAGCCTTAAATTTAAAAAGCTAAAACTATAGATAATTAATTTTCTCTTGTAATTTAATGTTCATGTCTATCTAGGAGTATGAATCTATGCAGGCCATTACTTTGTTATTGTATTATGATTGATTGCAACAACTTTTGTCCAAACTTTATAATGCATTTTGCTTTTTTGTTGTTGTTGTTTTTTGGTGGGTCCCACTTAACGATAATTATACTCCATGTGGGTCCCACTTCTCACCATCTATGATGTGTCTCATGGCGGCTATTCTATCATTTCATCATTTTGCCAAATAAAAAATCTTTAAATTTAAGCATAAGTTTGTCACTTGACACTTTTTAAGATTTTATAAAAAAAAGTTGTGATTTTGTTCATTGCAATATTGAAATTTGGTGTTTTTAATGTGTTTTCATTATTGATTCTTAAAAAAGTTGAATTTTTTATCAAGGGTATTGACCCAATTAGTCTTTTTTAGTTAAAATTGTTAAAAAGGTTGAATCTTGATGAAAATTTGATGTTTTTGAAGTGTTTTGATTACTGAATTGTTAAAAAGATTGAATTTTTTATAAAGGGTATTAGCCCAATTAGTCTTTTTTAGTTAAAATTATTAAAAAGATTGAATCTTGGTGAAAATTTGATGTTTTTAATATTTTTTGATCATTGATTCTTGAAAAAGATTGAATTTTTTATAAAGGGTATTAGCCCAATTAGTCTTTTTTAGTTAAAATTACTAAAAAGATTGAATCTTGATGAAAATTTGATGTTTTTGAAGTGTTTTGATTAATGAATTGTTAAAAAGATTTGATCTTTGATTAAGGGTATTGGCCCAATTAGTCTTTTTTAGTTAAGATTACTAAAAAGATTGAATCTTGGTGAAATTTGATGTTTTTAATGTTTTTTGATCATAGATTTATAAAAAGGTTTGATCTTTAACTATGAATTGTCAAAAAGGTTGAATCTTGGTGAGAATTTGATGTTTTTAAAGTGTGTTTGGAACTAATTTGGTTAAAAGATTCATTTTTTGAATCTGGGGAGTAATTGATTATGGAGAAACAGATTAGTTTCAGGTTAGGAAAGATGGAAAAGCATCCGAGTTTTAGTGTTTCGACTATCGAAAAACAGCAGAGTTTTCGTGTAGGTGCTATGAAAAAACAGAACAGTTTTAGGATAGCAATGGGGAGACAAATGAGTTTTGGTGTTGATAGGAAGAAAGCTAAGGATTCGCCTGGTAAACGAGGCGATACGATGCTTCATTTAGCTTCTAGGGGAGGGAATTTGTCGAAAGTAATGGAAATGTTGCAAAGTCTTGGACTTGATGCGTTGTCGAAACAGAATCAGGAAGGGGAGACTCCTCTTTATGTTGCTGCGGAAAATGGGCATTCTCATGTTGTTGCTCAGTTTTTGAAACATCTTGATCTTCAAACTGCTTCGATTGCGGCGAATAATGGCTATGATCCCTTTCATATTGCTGCTAAACAGGGTCATTTAGGTATGGTTTCCTCGTCTTTCGATTTGGATATCATTTGTTAATTTGCTGATCTGAATGAGAACTAACTGTCTTTCGTTTCACATATTCATTTTCGAAATGCAATGCCAAACGACCCCTCGGTAGTTATCATTATTTGAATAAACGTTGACTTTATTATTGAACTTAGAATGTTAGTATGCGTTTAACCATTCATCCTTTAGCTTGATACCCTTGCTTTCTTATAGAATTATATAAGTGTAGCCTATATAGTTTTACGGTATGTTATGAAACATATTCAAACACGTTTTTATAAACCGAACATACTTAAGAATGATTTTGCTCATGTACTTATTGATTTTGGACATTTCAAGTCACGTTATGCATTGTTGACTCTCTTCTCGAACATATTCTGATTATTAATCTTGCAGATGTTTTAAAAGAACTTTTGAGCTCCTTCCCAAATCTGGTTATGACCACGGATTCATCAAACTCAACTGCTTTACACACAGCAGCAGCTCAAGGACACATCGATGTAGTCAACTTGCTTCTTGATGCGGATTCAAATCTTGCAAAGATAGCCAGAAACAATGGTAAAACTGTGCTTCATACAGCAGCAAGAATGGGTCATTTGGAAGTGGCGAGATCTGTATTGAACAAGGATCCAAGCATCGGTTTCAGGATTGATAAGAAAGGGCAAACTGCTTTGCACATGGCAGTTAAAGGCCAATGTATGGACATTGTGGCCGAATTGATTAAACCTGATCCAACTGTTTTGAGTTTGGAAGATAATAAGGGGAATACGGCTCTTCACATTGCAATTAAAAAAAGCCGAACAAAGGTAAAATTGTGATCAAAGTTTTTAAAAAAGATATATAAAGTTGTATGCTATTGTGTCGTATATATTTGAATTAACTCATTCTGATATCTTGACAGATTGTGAAATGCTTGCTTTCCTTTGATGAGATCAACATCAATGCAGTTAACAAGGCTGGAGAGACACCACTTGACATAGCCGAAAACTTAAAAGTTGCAGAAATGGTTAATCTTTTGAGGGAAGCAGGAGCTGCTCACTCTAAAGACTACGGAAAACCACCTAGTGCCGCCAAACAGCTCAAGCAGACTGTCAGTGACATCAAACACGACGTTCAGTCCCAAATCAAACAGACTCGTCAAACTGGATTTAGGGTCAAAAAGATTGCAAAAAAAGTCAAGAAGCTCCACATAAGCGGTCTTAATAATGCCATCAATTCAGCTACTGTGGTTGCTGTTCTTATAGCTACAGTTGCTTTTGCAGCCATTTTCACTGTACCGGGACAATATGTTGAAGAAAAAACAGACGGGTTTTCTCTCGGGCAAGCAAACATAGCAAAAAATGCTGCGTTTATTTTATTCTTTTTGTTCGACAGTTTAGCCCTCTTCATTTCATTGGCGGTTGTGGTGGTTCAGACATCTATTGTGGTGATCGAAGAAAAAGCTAAAAGGCAACTTATGTTTGTGATTAACAAGCTGATGTGGTTAGCTTGTCTTTTCATATCGATTGCATTTATATCTTTGACGTATGTGGTTGTGGGGGCCCACGAGAGGTGGCTTGCGATATATGCAACAGTGATTGGTGCCACAATTATGTTGACGACAATTGGGTCGATGTGTTATTGTGTGGTGAGGCATAGGATGGAAGAGACTAAGTTAAGGAGTATAAGACGGACCGAAACTAATTCACATTCTTATTCAATGTCAATGGCGTCAGATCCTGAACTTTACAGTGAGAAATACAAGAGGATGTATGCTGTGTAAATTAGATCGAGTTCAGCGGTATTTTTGGAATTGTTGTTGTCACAAGGTCCACTTGGGGACCAAGACCATGACTCGACACAGACAAGAAGGTCAAAAGGACGGATGACTAGTATCTTTTGTTCGTCATGTGAGTCTATCCTACTCTTTATGTATTAAATTTTGATCATAGGACAAAGGTCTATGTTTGTATATAATTAATAGTATAATAGCATTGCGAAAAAGATTGTGATCTTTGCTTTACGGAACGTAATGTTGTATCTTTTAGATTACGAATGCAATTTTGAAATTAATAAATACGCAAGTTAGAACTGTTGTTGCTGCATTAACATCACTTAGTCAGATAAAAACGCGCATCCAAAAACCCCTACATAACAATATTCAGTTGGTTCAACACAGGTTTACATTTTAAGCTGTCTACTGCACAAATTTTAACAACAAAATACAAATCACCCTGTTTTAAAGATGGTCTTTTTCGCTTCCCCTTAGAGAGGGGGAGTGCAAAAAGAACAAATGTCCGGCCAGGCAACATAACAGTCGAGCACAGGTGAGCGATCATACGCTGCTAAGCCAAGTTTTTTTGAATCTGGACTGCGTCAGCATGTAGTAGTACTATATACATCAAGGAGCCGAATAGCAGCAGCAGATTCTTGTCTGTTTTCGATTCTGTACTAGCTAGCTATGGCAAAGTTCAATGTTCATGTCTACTTCGATGATGATCATCACCCTTATCGAAATGCTTAGAAGATCGATGATGAGCACTTTGATGTTTCCTAGAACCATAGCTTTTCGTTGGTGGTTCATGGTGTGGTGTTGTGCTCTTGGGAGTATAGCAATGGCGTACATGACATTGGTGACTTTTTGTTTCGGTTGATCGGCTGCCTCTAATTACTACCGATAAGATTGCTACTTTATCACGTGTGTCTTCTGAACGCCAATACTGTGAGCCTCCATCTTCTTCCGAGGTGTGTGTGTCATCATGGTGTATTGAGATTTCGAATGTGCTTCCAGGTTTTATTATGCCTATAGCCGGCGTCACCTGCATTACAGTTGTAAGTGTCAATGCCCTGAAATTGCATTTTTAAATGTGAAGTAAAAGCTCATTACCTCAAGCCAACGCGGAAGTCCGAATGAACCTCTGAACCTATACTCGGGTTCTTCACCCTCCTTAATGGCACACCGACCATCACATAAAATCTGAAATATCGCGTCATCTTTGTTACTTCTATTGGTAATTGTCAAAGGACGCGTGTCTTGATTTTGAAGGACTATCTTGTCTGTACTAATTGAAGTTTCGGGAACACAACGTAGTTCTTCACGTATGGATCTTATTTTTTCATTTGACATGAATATTTTCCCGAACTCCTGTCTTCTTATTGATCTGTCCACATGGGCAACCTGAACTTTAAATTTGCAACGAACGGGTTTGTGATCACTTTCTATTACGTCCATACACGCTTCGTACCTGTCAATATTATCACAACGTAAAATGATTTAAAATCATAAAATATGGCTTAAAAAAGAGGCAAATTCCCTAAAGAGACCTACAGCCAGATTGAAGCGACCACAGGACATCCTAAACCGCATTCTGCTGCTGGTGAAGCACGATTATCTCTATATAATATCCTATCGCACCACGCTGGAATACGCTTTTTCTCCCCGGAATCATATCCTGAAAAAGGAAAAAGAGTAGGTGACGTTTCACTTCTTAGCTAAATTATGTAATCTGACCCGTTTGAAATAAAACATATCAACATTACCTCCTAAACCGGCTTTCCCTCTTTCAAACTTATACGTAGGAGGAAATCTGATAAGCGCTTCTCGCATTCCCTGAAAAACTTTTCCGGCTTTCATTTCGGCTCTTAGCTGATCTTTCTCTCTAAGCCAATCAAAACTCCTTTGCGAAACAAAGTCCCGTGCTTCATCATAAGTTATTCCAAAGAGTCGGTAGTTGAAGTCGCCACAAAAGATAACCAGATCTGCTTCTGCTAGATCCGGCTTCCCCTCATCAGGATTGATAGCCACAGACTGTTCATAAGATTCCTTAATGCTTACGGAAATTACAGATACATACGGTACATATATGTATATTTTTGCTAGTTTTGGATACTTACGGTAGCAGGACGAAGCGGTTGTGCAGTAGAAGACACGCAAGCTGTAAGAATGAGGACCAACGACAGCAAGGCAAAGGAAGAATAAAGCACCGAAAATAAATATGTGGTGAAGGCAAGAGAGCAACAGAAAAACAGGTATCGCGCCATACCAGATGCATTATTGATTGATCGCCCAAATGTGATATTTCTGTAAATGTGGTCAAAATCAGCATTCCGCCGATTGACTGCTTCCAAATGCGCAGCCAGGTGACAGTTTACAAAGCACATTATTCGATCATATACTCTTAATCTCAACCCTACACCACCCTGTTCATAAACAATTTATAAGTAGATGGATCAAAAAAACGACTTATAACGAAAAGTAGATGTTTTAGTAAACAAACAGACATACCTTATTGCCAAAAGTACGGCCCAAGCCACAAGCAACTGCTCCGACGTCAAGATCCCCTACGTGTGTTCTAAGACTCTTTCTGACCCTAACAAAAGTCATATTACAATAATATAACATGTACAAGAAGTGAAAGGCGAAAAATTTAGAAAACCCTTTAGGGAAAGTTATACCAAATAGCTATGAGCAGGCCCGCAAGCTGCCTAGATCCTACACGTTCAAAAGCAGATCCTTCACCCATCGCTTTTCCTATGGCATCTTGCCACCACTGTCCGTTAGAACTCCCTTCGACACCTATCTGCACTCGACATGACATCAATGAGTGTATACTGCAAATAACATTATTTGGTCTAATTTTTGTTATGCGTAACCATGAAAAATATTCAAAAGATCTTACAGTTTCTTTAGCAGCCGACATTGCAAGAAATCCCGCCCCCATTTCCACTTCTTGCAAACCCACAACTAAAATATCGACATCAGAAGCCTGCGACCCCACCCACGAAATGAGCGCTTCTTGACATGGTTTTCCTTGACCAACGTTCCATGTCCCAACCATAATCTTGACCGTTTCAAGCGTGTTATACATATGTTCTCTTTTAGCTAATTCTGGTCTTAAAATGTTATCAAGAGGCCCGGGAGATGATATATACCATCCCCTAATACCACCATGGGTAGCCAAACTATAAATCGACCCATTCCCAACCACCAACTTTATAACCGGACCATTATGCGCAATCCAACCCGCAATCAAGTTTCCTTCAAGATCAATTATTTGTACCATACCACTTACATACCCTATCCATATCCGTGGACCATAAGTGCAAAAACTAAGAACTGCACAATGATGATGATGAAAATCATGCAAACGGTTTCCATTACCATCCCATTGGACTAATAAACCGTTTGAACATCCGGTCCATATCGTTCCATCATAAGCAAGCAAAATGGCTTCGGTCTTTTTAGCATCTTCAGCTGCAAATGCACCTGTACCTTTTGTTGCAACGCGACGAACTGCATCAGCAGCTCCTATTATAGCATTCCGTGACCTTTGTAGAAAACTACCTCCTTGTTGTTTTTCTTTTTTGGATTTTGATCCGACTTTTACACTAACTTCTTCTTCTAGTGGCTGATCTTTTTCACATGCCATATCAACTCGATTGTCGATCTGTCCGTCAACATTGTAGACTTTTAGAAGTTCTCTCGTACGTGCATCCCTGCGATTTCCAAATTATTTGACTTCTTAGGACTAATTTAGGAACGAGTTTTATGAATATCCTAGGGACTAATGAAGGGAAAAATCATACCACATTGAAAAAGAGAGCGAACCAGCTGCCCATATTTTGGATTTTACGTTATCAGACAACATATACTTGACATCTGAAGAAGATATACTACATATGCCATTAACGGTCACTTGGCCTTTGAGGTCAATACACGATCGCTCAACTAACAAAGCAGCCATATGACGCTCTTCAGGTGATAAAGAGAGTGATTTTTCTAGTGCTTCCCAAGGCCAAACCTTTATTATCCCGTTCTCAGAACCGGTCCATATATCACCTGCAGAATCCAAACAAATGATTTCCGTTACCATATTAAAAGACATGTTGCAACCAAAGTTTAATAAGTTGGTGTTTGAATTTGCTTTTTGAAAAAGACCTTATTGCAAAACGCTATTAGCATGTAAGCAATTTTAATAAGCAATGCCAAGACCCCTAATCATGATGCATGGTTAAAAATTTACAGGTAACCGGAGAGTTGAGATACCATAAGAAGAGGTGGTCATGGAAAGAACAGGACCACGATGGTACGCCTGCCATGAAAGACCTTCTTTAAAAGGAGTATCATCTACCGGCTGCTGATCCATTTTCCACGATCTAACTTTCCCATCTTTATGCCCACTCCAAACCAATTTGCTCGCACAATCTACCATCATACAAGTCGTGGGCGACGTATTAGCAGACTCATAAAACGGGGCTGCATCTTCATCTCCACGTCTAGCCCGTCCACCAATCCCCAACCCCGGTTCAAATGCGTCACAAAAGTTCCAAAACCTAACACCGCACTCCTGACCGGCCCATAATTGTGTCTCGGTACATGCAATGGTTCTAATGAACCTCCCTACTTGAGTTTCCCTTAAAGGGTGCGGTCTAAGTTCCAGAGCCGTGGGCCGGCCAGGGTGGACCGCAGATCTAGACGGCGCTTTAAAAAATCCTGCTCCACCCCCGCTGCCTGAGAATTCAGGCAGCGGGTGCTGTTCATCTGACGAGATACTACAATAATTATTACAACTACTATTATTGATTGTACTATTCCCATGCATTAAGTAACATTGGTTATGGGAATCCGTGTCATTGTAGGACGCCGAGGATGACATGGCATACGGATGGAAATCATGATCATTTTCGTCGTCGTCAGAGGCAGTTTGAAATCCATCAACAGATGTGGTGATAGAAATTTCGTCAAGGCTATGTTTACGATGAGGATGGTATTTAGGGTGGCGTTTGAAGTTTGTACCCGTGTTGGTCCTAAGCTGTTGAGAATGGGATTTGCGCGTTGTTCCTGTGGCAGTTGATGGAGGCGGGGCGTTGGCTAGAGCAGATAAGGCATCAGCGTCGTCTTCATCTAACCCCTGCTGGCTCATTTCTTCCGTTTTCGTGACTCGAAAGAAATTTACTTCATGAATTGATGGTAACAAAAGTTGATCAAAAAATGTAACAGAAAGTTAAGAAATTGTTTTGTTGTGGGTGAAAGGGTCATACGAAGAATGAGGCAAAACATATGGAACATGATCACTCAATGCCATGCAAATATAATTTTTACTTAAATTAAAGGCCATAATTTTCGGATTATATGTAAAAATGGTGTTTTTTTCACATTTTGTCCCTATGTCACATGAAATTTAAAAGGATGTTAGAAACTTAGAATAACTTTTTTTGGGTTACCCGTCGGACTCAACATTGCGAGTCGACTAATTCCAGAGCGCTATCCTTTTAGATATAGCCCGGAGTCGGCGCAGTTAAAAGTCACATCTTCTCCATTACTCAAGTGTTCTTGGAGCTATATTAACATCCAACTAGTTAAGTTACATTACAAAGATAGCAATGTTTTGTAAGTTTAATCCATGAACCTAAAGATGAAATCAACAATGAGTTTGAAAAATGTTTGGGAGCTATATATCACGGACTTACGCGATTCACTTCATCCGTGTTGACCATAGACCTGGCCAACGGATGCTGCCAGATTGGTCGGTTTCCGTATGTACATTTTTAGTTGATTTTTTACACTACTTATCTATCACGAGACGAAGCTTTAATGGTCCAACTCATGCAGAATCGTAGATTATGACATGTGTTCCCTTTGTTAAAAAGAAAAAATTTACCATATGCGCGAACAAACGTACGCTTAAGTTGACTGGAGTCGAACTCAAAACCATGAGCATGCTCAATGAAAGTACACAATGGTGTATATTGACAAGAATATATATTGCACATAACTGTATCTCCTACACTTTTCAAGTTGTTTACTTTGTCTAAAAACAATAATAAATAAATAATAATGATGATGATAATGATAACCAACCTTCGCTTTAAGCGAGATCAAATTGCGAAAGGACTGACTTCTCTATATCGATTGATTGCAAAGAAAAATCAGCAGAAATAAGTAGTGTACGTGCTGCATTTGATGTGTACACAAAAACACCATCCTGTCAATTTAATCATCAATCAATCTAAGTAAAAGAGGGTTACGATCTTCCTCATATTCTTTGCTTCTTGGCACGTCTCCATCAGCAATCTGCTGTCGTGGAACGCAAAGCATATCACTTGCTGCACTTGAGATATGATATCCATGTTACACAGCCTGCAAATAATAAACGGTCAAATCACTTCAATTGTCTTCTCAAAATGTACACGATAATAAGATGTAATAGAGCGGGCTACACAAGATCATGTGTTAGCGTTTTTGTTTGTTTAAGGCAACTAGTATGAAACCGATTCTAAAAACTGTTAATTGTAATAAAAGTTGCAAAAGTAAGAAAATCTGTTTCAGAGCGCCAATCCAAACACCCCTTATATATGTGCAAAAGAATAAAGGGAAGAACGTAAATATGATTCTTTCAAAAGCTTTACAAACCTGCTGGCTTCGATTAATGGGAGATGATCGTTGTGTGGTTTTTCAATCACATTCTTTACCTGCATTATAAAAAGATTGGGTTAAGAATATTCGTCCAGGTTAACAGTCTGACGTCGGGATGACTAGCTAAAATTAACAAAACAAAGACCAACTAAGATGTTGACTTGGCGTATTAGAAAGTAACTCAACCTGACTCGTTACCAAACAACCCATTTGAACTAATATCAATTAGTACTTAAATCCATAGCCTCGAGCCTTTAGCTTGGATGGTTCCTAGATGGTACCCTATTACATCTAGTGCTAAAACATCTTCATTAATGTGAATGTGGAATGGGCTGTTACACTACGATATATTATTTTTACAATGCCGTGAATGAGAACAAGATAGCTTTATTCTTACTTTTGAAAGTAACTCTTGGCTCTCGGGAGGTTGCTTTTTCAAACTTTGAGGCAATATAACAGTAAGCAACTCTGGTCGCTCAGCTCTTAGCGCGCCTCTAATTACAGCTGCATTAGTACCAGAAGCTCCTGATGTAAAGATGTGATTTTTCTGCAACAGAGAAATAAGCCCCATTTTCAATTCAAAACGAAACTACATTTTTATCTTACCGAGATAGGTCAAAAGTATATAATAATGAATAAATAGTTCCACTTTATATACCGTTATGACCATAGCATAGCTAAGAATCTCAATGAGCTCTTGGTGCATAAATCCCATATTTCGTGTCCCAAAAAAGCCAATGTTTCGTGGCCCTTGTTGCTGAATTGCTAGCAACTCCTGATAAGTAAATAATAAGGTAAGAATATATACAAGTAGTCGGAGTTCCAAACAATACCGGCAAAAGATATGTTAAAAGAAGAGAAGACAAACAAACCTGTAAATAATCAACATCAGGGGAAGGTTTATACTCGGAGACAAGAACTGAACTTGACCCTTCGGAAAGCGTTTGGGCTTGGGATGGAATTTGAGTGGTGAATTCGTCATCCGAACCAAACATATTATTGACTTCATTCCCATCTTCAATCTTTAAGCTAACAATGCTTTGATGTCTTTTACCGCTACAAAGCCACTATAAAAACAGAGGGCCCTGGTAGTAAATTATCAGTGAAAACCAAATAAAGCATTCATCAACTTCAAGTTGACTATCAACTACCATTACTAAGCCTTAATTCGGCATTTGGATTTGCATTTTCAAACTAATTATCTAACTATTGCAACTTCACATGTTTCATACAGGTGGTGATTTTCACCCGTTCACTTAAAAACGGGCCAGTTTGGTTGTAATTTATCATACGGGTCAAATAAAATAGATTAACGGGGGATGGTCAGATGGGCCAAACGAGTTCAAGGTCCCGCCAAATATATTATTAATGCCTACCACTTCCTAAATCAATGTATTCAAAGATTTAGACAATCACTGTAACAGTATTATATTTATAGCCATAGTTAACACTTCAGTTATGATACATATATTTTAAATGGTCAAAAAGTGTTTACGGGACAACCTTACCAACACCCTACTTTTAGAACTCTCGCTGCTGCATACAAATATATATGATCTAGAGACTCGAGTAGTGTGTGGATGATCAAATATTGCATTCAGTGAATCCAAATGACATAGTTGTTCATAATACTCGTTGGGAGGCAACCAACTGCTAGAGTGGTACACAAAGTCACAAACCGCATAGAGAGGTAGCACAACCTGCTTAGGATGCCTTTTACCAACATGTGGTTCATGCTTTTTAACATAAAAACTATAATAGCGCGAGGTTTAAGAAACGACCACCAACTCCCGAGGAAATAAGGCCATTTACTTGCAAAAAAAGAAAAACCACAAAAAGGCAAGAGTTGATTTAATGGGAATGATAAAGTAATGTGCTCGTAATCTTTTTTTTAATGGTATAATCAATAACTTAACTTATCTGAGAGCCTATGAGCTTATTGGATTTCAGCTTATAATTCATAAGCTCAAATTTTCCAGCTAATTTTGAGACCTATGGGCTTACGTGATTTTATTATATCATAATAAGCTTATATAAGCCCACATATCTCAAAATAAGCGGAAAAGATTAAGCTTATGAAATATAAGCCAAAATCGAATAAGCTAATAAACCCAAAAATAAGCTAAAACAAACACCCCCCTAACATTCCACAACACACCTTGACATGAACATTTCGCAATAATTGTCGTTCTATTAAGGTTAAATCGATACGAACTTTAATTCTAGATTGGTAATATCATGTCTACGTAGGATTTCCCATGTAGCGGGGACTGGATGAGGATTTCCTTGTAGCAGTAAGTTAAAACAAGATTTTCGTACAATAAAGACTAGCGTAAAAATCCTTCGCCGCCACTCAGAATTAGTAGAAGTAAGTTAAAACAAGATTGGGAAATCGCACAAAACACACAATAACACACGGTTCCACCAAAACACATAATCAGTTCAAAGCCACATTAACAAGTAAAACAAGTAACTTACTGATTCGTCGTTAGGGTTAACATTATAAACTAAGAGAAATGATTTGGAATCCTAAAGTCATGCCTAATTTTATGCAAACCTCGCTGTGTCAGTCTTTCACGCCTAGGCATAACATTAGTCATCAGTAAGGAAAGCACTGTCTCTAAAACTCATGCCTTTGTTAAATTGCTAAACCCGGTAAGGAACCACTTCATCATAAACTAATGCCTAATATTATGCCTAAACATGTGTGTCGGTCTTTCATACAAAAGACCCACTTTATGATAAACTTATGCTTAATAGTGGGTTTCATTGGTTGCAACAAAGGGATCCACTTCTTCGTAAACTCATGTCTAGCGTTATGCCTAAACCTGGGTGTCGTCTTCCATTGGTTGAAATTAGTAATAAACGGACCCAATTACTTCTCATAAACAAATAGAAATGATTAGGAGGCCTAAACTCATGCCTAATGTCACGCCTAAACCAAAGTGTCCGTTGTTCAAGGGGCCACTTCGGGGGTGTTTGTTCAAGCTTATCTGTGGGCTTATTAGCTTATTCGATTTCGGCTTATATTTCGTCAGCTCAAATTTTCCGGCTTATTTTGGGACCTTATGGGCTTATATAAGCTTATATAGCCCATAAAGTCCCAAATAAGCCGAAAAATTTGACCTTACGACACATAAGCCAAAACCGAATGAACTCATAAGCCCACAAATAAGCTTAAACAAACACCCCCTTAACATTCCACAACACGCCTAGACATGAACATTTCGCAATGTGACTGAAACAACATAATATAACCTTATACAACTCCACCAAGT
This sequence comes from Chrysanthemum seticuspe, assembly GCA_019973895.1. Taxonomy (NCBI): domain Eukaryota; kingdom Viridiplantae; phylum Streptophyta; class Magnoliopsida; order Asterales; family Asteraceae; genus Chrysanthemum; species Chrysanthemum seticuspe. The sequence continues at coordinate 315,174,893 of BPTQ01000001.1, read as the reverse complement.
CCCAAAAGAACCCGTATAATTCGAGCTTACGAAACATAACCCGAAACCAAACAACCTCAAACAAACACCCCCTAACACCATATCCCCACATACCCAAATCACAAAACATGAAAACAAACGAGACACACTACCCAAAATCAAAACTTTAAACAAACCCAATAATCCAAGATGCAAGAAATAAAGAATTATACCGGTTTCTTAAAGAAAGGAGAGTGAGACCTAAAAGAACAAGAAGAAGATGAAGTGGTAGTACTGTATAATGATTAGGACGCCTAAACTCATGCCTAATGTCACGCCTAAACCTAAGTGTCCCTCGTCAATATGTAACAACGGGGCCACTTCTGGGGGTGTTTGTTTAAGCTTATTATTTGTGGGCTTATTAGCTTATGTGAATTCGGCTTGTATTTCATAAGCTCAAAATTTCTGGCTTATTTTGGGACCTTATGGGCCTCATGATTTTATTATATCCTATATAATAACCTTATACAAGCCCATAAAGTCTCAAAATAAGGCGGAAAATTTAAGCTTACGAAATACAACCCGAAATCGAATAAGCTAATAAGCCCACAAATAATCTTAAACAAACACCCCCTTAACATTTCGCAATGTGACGAAACAACATAATAAGCTTATATAAGTCCACAGAGTCTCAAAATAAGCCAGAAAATTTAACCTTACGAAACATAACCCGAAACCAAATAAGCTCGTAATAAGGCCACAAATAAGCTAAAACAAACACCCCCTAAATTCCACAACACGCCTTGACATGAACATTTCACAAATATGACGAAACAACATACTAACCTTATATAACCCCATAAAGTCTCAAAATAAGCCGAAAAAATCGCGCTTAATCCGAAACCGAATAAGCCCGTAATAAGGCCACAAATAAGCTTAAACAAACACCCCCTAACACCATATCTCCACATACCCAAATCACAAAACATGAAAACTAACAAGACCCACTACCCAAAATCAAAACTTTAAAGAAACCCAATAATCCAAGATGCAAGAAAGAAAGAATTATACCGGTTTCTTGAAGAAAGGAGAGTGAGACCTAAAAGAACAAGAAGAAGATGAAGTGGTAGTATAATGATTAGGACGCCTAAACTCATGCCTAATGTCACGCCTAAACCTAAGTGTCCGTCGTTCAATATGTAACAACAAAGGGGCCAGTTCGGGGGCGTTTGTTTAAGCTTATTATTTGTGGGCTTATGAGCTTATGTGATTTCGGCTTATATTTCATAAGCTCAAAATTTCCGGCTTATTTTGGGACCTTATGGGCCTCATGATTTTATTATATCCTATATAATAACCTTATACAAGCCCATAAAGTCTCAAAATAAGGCGGAAAATTTAAGCTTACGAAATACAACCCGAAATCGAATAAGCTCATAAGCCCACAAATAAGCTTAAACAAACACCCCCTTAACATTTCGCAATGTGACGAAACAACATAATAACCTTATACAAGTCCACAGAGTCTCAAAATAAGCCAGAAAATTTAACCTTACGAAACATAACCCGAAACCAAATAAGCTCGTAATAAGGCCACAAATAAGCTAAAACAAACACCCCCTAAATTCCACAACACGCCTTGACATGAACATTTCACAAATATGACGAAACAACATACTAACCTTATATAACCCCATAAAGTCTCAAAATAAGCCGAAAAAATCGCGCTTAATCCGAAACCGAATAAGCCCGTAATAAGGCCACAAATAAGCTTAAACAAACACCCCCTAACACCATATCTCCACATACCCAAATCACAAAACATGAAAACTAACAAGACCCACTACCCAAAATCAAAACTTTAAAGAAACCCAATAATCCAAGACGCAAGAAATAAAGAATTATACGGTTTCTTGAAGAAAGGAGAGTGGGACCTTACGAAATAACATAATAACCTTATACAAGTCCATAAAGTCTCAAAATAAGCCAATAAGCTTAAACAAACACCCCCTCAACATTCCACAACACGCCTTGACATGAACATTTCGCAACGTCTCGAAATAACATAATAACCTTATACAAGTCCATAAAGTCTCAAAATAAGCCAGAAAATTTAACCTTACGAAACAGAATCCGAAATAAAAGAAGCTCAGAATAAGCCCAAAAATAAGCTAACCACCCCCCCCCCCCCCCCCCCCCTTTTTCTAACACCATATCCCCACATACCCAAATCACAAAACATGAAAACAAACAAGACCCAGTACCCAAAATCAAAACTTTAAAGAAACCCAATAATCCAAGATGCAAGAAAGAAAGAATTATACCGGTTTCTTGAAGTGAGACCTAAAAGAACAAGAAGATGAAGAAGAAGAAGTGGTAGTTGAGGTGATTGTTGTTAAAAAAGGCAAGAGTAACAGCCTCGTTGATGATGATGTCATTCTTGTTAATACTATTTCCCCGGAGACCTGTCAGAGTGTGAATCTTTATTTATTTTCCGGTGAGGGAGGGTGGGTTTGTAAAATCTAGTGGTTGGGAATTTTAGGAGATTTTCTTTTTGGTTTCTTTTTTTAACCTTTTTGTTTCTATTCTTTCTATATATTTTTTGCTAAAAGTTTCATCTTGACTAGTATTAAACTAATACTAATAGTAGGGGTGAGCATTATAGACCGTGGACCGGATTAAACCGAGAATCTGGCCGAACTGGATTAATCGGACCGGTCTTAACGTATTATGGTCTGGTTTTCGGTTCATCTTTTCCTCATTTTGATCTTCGGTCTAATCCAGTCTGGTTTGGTCTTACGCACAACCGACTATTATACTTTGTTGGACCGGACCTAGACCGAACAGACCAAATCGGTTTTCAGGCCGGTTCGGTTCGGTTTTTGGATCGTGGGCTACTTAGACCGGGTGTAATTAGGAGACCATAAAACCGCATTTATCGCTGTAATCTCAGCGTCACATCAATTTTTTTATATATACTCCCTCCGTCTCAAAATAATTGTCTTCATTTGATTTTTTAAAGTTTTAATTTCTCAACTTTGATCTTTAATATTTTTATTTGTATTATATAATACTTGATGGAAATTATACCATTGAAAATGCATTTGAAATTCAACCCATTCAAATATTTTGTATCAAGTATTATATAACACAATAAATGTATTTACGGTCAAAGTTAAACAACAAAGACTCCAAAATGTCAAACCTCACACTTATTTTGGGGCGGAGGAAGTATTAAGCTAGGGATGGACTCTTATGGGACCCGTATACACCCCAATTCAGATCACGAAATGTAAATACTTTATATAACTGGACGAGTATTTGTGCATAGCAACGAGATTTTATAATGACATATAATTATGATTTTGATATTTTAGTTAGATGTTTCGTATAACATTTATTCATACAATATAAAAGAATTAAAATGTAACTAAAATATATGAGTTAACTTTCAATTGATCTTCCGTTTCATTACACACAACATTATCGTATGGATCATAATCATAATCCTTTTCCCACTCTGTAATTTACTTAAAATGTTAACAAACCGACAAGTAACGAAAATTATACATTGTGTACATTAAAAGAGACGATCAAAGTGCATAAAACTATTTACATTTTATTTAATTTTTAAATAAATGTTATAATTAAATGGTTTATGTAAACATGAAAACTCATAAAATATTTTCTTATACAATGGCAGGTTTCCTTGATTAATTTTATGTTTTCAAGATTTTTTGAAATGGTATACACTGTAGATATAGAAATAGATATGTTCTTTTTAGGCATGTGCAACCCTCAATTTTTCATAATAAAGTTTTTATATGGCAACTTTACTACTCATAATCATTAAAAATAAAAATAAAAAAATTGTGCAACACCCTCTCAAAAAATTTGGGTCCGTCTTTATGTGTAACTTTTATAATTCACAAAATTTTAAAGATTTCACTTAAGCTACCGTAACGCAACCCAACTCAGGATCAAAGACATCATTATCACATCAGCTTTTTCTTTATACAACAATGTTATGACCAACTTGGTGTAATGAGAAAATCGAAGGCATCACAAAAAACATACTTTATTTAAACAATTATATAAAACACTCACACACAAACATAGTCACATGACTCGATCGAAAATACGATTGATGCGTCTACTGGTGTCCTCGTAATGAGGAGGATGCGTCTAAAGGTGGAAGACTTGGTGGAAAACCGACTTGAGGACCAATGCTTTCCAGAGAGTCTAATTAAATTATCTGTCAACCAAATATCATATTCACTCGCTAAAGTCTATTTTCATTAGTAAAACACAAAGTAGACATTTATTATGATGTATCCCAAAAGAGCAAGGTAAACACTTAGGGCATGTTTGGTTTGTAGATGAGTTTAAGATTATTATTTGAATTTGAGTTTTCTTTAGGATTTAGATTTGGATTTAGTAAGATAGAGAAAATATTTTATAAATTAAATAAATTATTATATTATAAAGAATATAGTATTAACTTAATTATATTTTCACATGAAGACAAAAAAAAAGGTATTACTTTATTAGATGAAGACAAAATGAAAATGAAGAAAGAGGATGCAATAATGTAAAGTTTGGCTACCTTATGGGAATTTTGAAATCCCTTGCAAAAGGGTGTGGTTGCTGATTTTAAAACCGATCAATACAAAACAAACACTATTTTTTACTTTCAGCCTAATCCTTTCACCCCATAACCCATTACCAAACGCCCCCTTAATGCGAGACGGAAGGAGTATAATATTATTATATTTTTTTAAGATAGAAGTAAATTAAATTTAGTTTACTCCTTTTAATATGATATGATTATTATTTTTTCTTAATTTTATGTGGTTTGCTAATTACTAAAAGAGCTCTATAAAATAGGCTTCCAAAATAGTTCAAAGTTAGCATGAAAGTAATTATAAACTATAGTGAACAATACAATCTCATGTTTACGAGAGTAAAATGGTATATTTGGTGCTCCAAACTGGTTACCTGTTTTTTCCATCTTTTTCCAATCATTGTGAGTGTTGGCCAAACAATTACTTTTTTTGGTTTCCAACCAACTTTAACTATTTCTTCACAGTCCAAATAATATGTTTATTAACAGTTTCATGGGTCTCATTTGAACATAAGAAAATTCATACAATTCTTTTTTGTTTTACTTAGTTTTCCTGTGCTAGATATTAAGTGTTCTTCTTGAGTTATCCCAATAAAAATATTTCGTGATACTCAAACATTAAAAGGTCAAAATACTTTATTTGAAATGGCAGGATACCCGCGCGTTGCAGCGGCGAATACCCTATTAACGTTCAGGCGCTAACAAAATAACAATGACGAACTGATTAATCGGATAAAAAAATGATCTCAGTTCATCCATTTTTACCGGTTTCGACTGTTCCTCACTGTTTCGTTTTCGAACGGCTTTTATTGGCTAGCCGATCCGAAGGCGACACCGGATTCCGGTTGAACGTGTTCGTCCGGTCATGTCCGATTTTTAAAATCATATGTACCATCAACTTATTAGCATATAAATTGTATTAAACTTTGTGTGTTTTATTAGTTTCTACAATATGTATAATAACGTGTATTTTTTATTTTATGCGTGTTTTAAAAATAGCATTAATTCGTGTGTTTAATTATATTATACTTGTACTATAGATATGTTTTTAATTGGTTTGTATCAAAAGCTTTATAAGTTGTATATCTTAAATTTAAGTTTTTAAATGTATTTAATATTTTATTCTTTAATTTTCAGATTTTGAAATGTATGTTTAATTGGTTTGTGCCAAGAGCTTATAGGTTTGTACCCTATGCATGTTTAAATTAATTGTACATTTAACTTGTAAGATTTGTATTGATGAATTTTAAAATATTAAATGCCTTAAAAGAACTAAATTTTTTATAAGATAGTAAAATATAATGATACACAATTTAAAAAGATATGTAAGATTAATTATTTCAATTCCTGCTCAATTTTCTAACACCTATAACATGTCATAGGCAAAAAAAAATGCTTTTTAATTATGTATTAAATAATTATATTAGAGAAAGAGTAAATTACACAGTTCATCCTTGTGGTTTGCGTTGACCGCATGAGTCCTTAAGTGGAAACGTTATGCGCCATTAGTCCCTCCCTCTAACGGAGCCCACTAACGGTCGTTAAGTCTAGTTAACCTGAGGGTATAATCGTCATTTCAACACCATAAGGACGAATGGTGTAGTTTACATTTTTTGTCCGTTTTTTTACGTTTTCGTCCGTTTTCATCCGTTTTCTTACGTTTTCTTACTTTTAACTCCGTTTTTTTACGTTTTCGTCCGTTTTCTTACGTTTATTTACGTTTTCGTCTGTTTTCTTACGTTTACGTCCATTTTTTTATGTTTTCATCCGTTTTTTACGCTTTACTGCGTTTTTTAACGTTTTCGTCTGTTTTTTTACGTTTTCATCCGTTTTTATACGTTTTTGTCCGTTTTAATACGTTTTCTTCCGTTTTTCTTACGTTTTACTATGTTTTTTTTACGTTTTCGTCTTTTTTTACGTTTTCATCCATTTTCTTACGTTTTTGTCTGTTTTTCTTACGATTTACTCTGTTTTTTTTACGTTTTCGTCAGTTTTTTTTTACATTTTCGTTCATTTTCTTACGTTTTCGTCTATTTTTTTACTTTTTCGTCCGTTTTCGTCTGTTTTTTTTACGTTTTCGCTCGTTTTCTTACGTTTTCGTATGTTTTCTTACGTTTTACTATGTTTTTTTACCTTTTCATCGGTTTTTTTACGTTTTCGTCCGTTTTCTTACTTTTAACTCTGTTTTTTTACGTTTTCGTCCGTTTTCTTACGTTTATTTACGTTTTCGTCTGTTTTCTTACGTTTTCGTCCTTTTTTTACGCTTTACTCCATTTTTTTTATGTTTTCATCCATTTTTTTACGCTTTACTCCGTTTTTTTACCTTTTCGTCCGTTTTCATACGTTTTCATCTGTTTTAATCCGTTTTATTACGTTTTCATCTGTTTTTTTTACGTTTTCGTCCGTTTTCGTCTTTTTTTTACGTTTTCATCCGTTTTCTTACGTTTTTGTCTTTTTCTTACGTTTTACTCTGCTTTTTTACGTTTACATCGGTTTTTTTACGTTTTCGTCCATTTTCTTACGTTTTACGTTTTGAAACGTAAAAAAACAGACGAAAACGTAATAAAACGGAAGAAAACGTAAAAAAACAGACGAAAACGTAATAAAATGGACGAAAACTTAAAAAAACAGACGAAAACTTAAAAAACAGAGTAAAACGTAAGAAAAAGGAAGAAAATATAAAAAGACGAACGAAAACGTAATAAAACGGAGGAAAACGTAAAAAAAACAGACGAAAACGTAAGAAAACGGACGAAAACGTAAAAAAACAGACGAAAACGTAATGAAACGGATGAAAACGGATGAAAACAGACGAAAACGTAAAAAAAACAGAGTAAAAAAACGGATGAAAACATAAAAAAATGGACGAAAATGTAAGAAAACAGACAAAAACGTAAGAAAACGGAGGAAAACGTAAAAAAACGGAGTTAAAAGTAAGAAAACGTAAAAAAATAGACGAAAACATAAGAAAATGAACGAAAATGTAAAAAAAACTGACGAAAACGTAAAAAAACAAAGTAAATCGTAAGAAAACAGACAAAAACGTAAGAAAACGGACGAAAACGTAAGAAAATGAATGAAGACGTAAAAAAAAAGACGAAAACTTAAAAAAACAGAGTAAAACGTAAGAAAAACGGAAGAAAACGTATTAAAACGGACAAAAACGTATAAAAACGGATGGAAAACGGATGAAAACGTAAGAAAACGGACGAAAACGTAAAAAACGGAGTAAAGCGTAAAAAAACGGATGAAAACATAAAAAAAATGGACGAAAACGTAAGAAAACAGACGAAAACGTAAATAAACGTAAGAAAACGGACGAAAACGTAAAAAAACAGACAAAAAGTGTAAATTACACCGTTCGTCCTTGCACCATTCGACCTTATGGTGTTGAAATGACGATTATACCCTCAGGTTAACAAGACTTAACGACCGTTAGTGGGCTCCGTTAGAGGGAGGGATTAATGGCGCATAACGTTTGCCACTTAAGGATGGACGGTGCAACTTTTTTGGTCAAAGTACGAACTCCTGCGGTCAATGCAAACCACAAGGACGAACGGTGTAATATGATAGACATGCCTAAATACATGCTTAATAATATGACTAAAACTATATGACAAAAGTTTATTGGTATGTAAATAATCGAGTCTGGCTGCTACAACCAATAAAATCTTGTCGCATGCTTTTAGGCATATCATTATGCATGTTTTTAAGCATATGCCTATAATTTCTCGTTATATTATACAGCAAAAACTCACACGTAAGTGATATAACATTATGTTTCATGCCTTGAGCTCATGTCTTGTATTTGACCATTCATGCTTTGGAGATGAATGTTTTATTTATTGAAAATACAATTTAGGAATTTAAAAATTGCATACCAAAACAACCATTTTCCATTTCAAACTTTTGAATTTCCACATCCAGACACCTCATGTGGCATAGGATGAGTTCATAGTATCCAATTTGGTTACTCATGTTGATACTGTGGGACATCGTTAACAAACGTGTTCATCTACCACTCCAATATTATTGGTCAATTACTGAGTATGAAACCAACTTGTGACACATTAAACTTTCTACATATGTCGAAAAATTCTGCTTGTTGATTGGGACGCAGGCTGGACTGTATTGAATCCCATGTCTCAGGTGGTAGCATCATTTTAAATTGTATCGAAAGTGTTCTAGTTTGATACCAGACAATGTCCTCCCCGACAATGACCTTCCGATGTTGAAGCTACACCACAAAAAGTCCAATCGATTATATTGTATCAGTTTGCAGAATGATAAGCAATCTTTGTTTGAAAATAATATCAATCTTAATTCTGCTTATAAAATTGTCCTCCGGGACTATTACCTCTGGTATTTCAAGCCGGGATGAAGCATGTGTTTGCACATCAGAAAGTAACATACATCACATTGCAGCAGTGATGAAGCAAAATGGTAGAATATAAAGATATAGGAGTACCATGCAAACTTTAAGTTAAACTAATTTGGAAAATTCATTGATAGAGGGGTATGGAAAAGGAGATGGAGTGGTAATTAAAAGATAGATAAAATTATATCTAAGTCATGTTGCCGAAGTCAGAACCGATAGAACCTATACTGAACATAATCGTGCTTCTAAAAACATGTACTATCTTTTAGGCCTGTGCTTCCATGTTACGAGGTATCAAAGTATTTTCGCTTTAGCACTTAAACTATACAAACTCCTTAAACCTATAGTGGGTCTAATCTAGGCAGGATTGAAGGGAACAAGAGACTCGAGTTCTACTTTAATGACTTGTGTAAGATATCAAGATTGGTCTGAACTATGCATGCAAAATAAACTCAATATGTACTTACAAGGACTAGTATCAAACCATAACATAAACCTTAAAACTTCACTACTAGCTACTGTTGAGGTCCTACGGATCTTGGATCAATCATGATGAACATTATAATTGGATGAGTATGCACAAGCGAATGTGCAGTGACTCGGTTTAACAGAGGGTGGGTTTGTTTATGTAAAACACACTTTATTATTATTAACCACACACTAAACGTTTACATTTGACTCCTATATATAGAGTACTAACCGGTTCCATGAACCATCGTGACTATTCGGTTGTAACCGAAAAAAAACTACCAAATAACTACCATAACCATAAAACGGTTATTTAACTAACTATAACTAACTTTGTAACCGCTATATGGTTACAAACTATCTAACTAACATATTTGGTCCTTCGTCTTTCAAGACTTATGATTCTTGATTAATTTCGATTCCAACATTCACTCCCCTAATCAAGACATCATAATCTTCACTCTGTTCTTGTTCATCCTAATTGCAGCCTTGCTCCTTCTTCCTTGTCATTTTCGTTTGAAATCTGATCGCCTTTACTTGTCCGGTCTTACATGTTCGGTTGTTGCCTTTCTTTGTTCCATGATAATCTTCTTGATCATCGTCCTTGTACATATCTTTTCCGGTGCTTCCAAGTCTTCCTCTATTTCAACACTTATCTTTGCATAGCCTGTGGTCTTTCTTTTCCTGCAGTTCCTCTGCAATTCCCTGCCACATCTCCTGGCTCTCCATGCCTTGATCTCTTGTGTTCCCTCATAGTAACTTCACCATTCCTATGTACATCTTTTCACCATGTCTTCTTCCAGCCATATGCGTAAGACATCTTTCTTTGGAACGTCTCTTCTTTCAATATTCTTCTTTCTTTTTTGCCCAAAAACTGTAACGTCTCCATGATCCTTCTTCATGCTTTGTTTTCGGGGTTTTCTTCTTCCTCAAAGGCGATGACTTCCTTGACTGCAATGATCGATCCACGTTAACCATGTCGCTCTGATACCATGTTGAGGTCCTACGGATCTTGGATCAATCATGATGAACATTATAATTGGATGAGTATGCACAAGCGAATGTGCAGTGACTCGGTTTAACAGAGGGTGGGTTTGTTTATGTAAAACACACTTTATTATTATCAACCACACACTAAACGTTTACATTTGACTCCTATATATAGAGTACTAACCGGTTCCATGAACCATCGTGACTATTCGATTGTAACCGAAAAAAAACTACCAAATAACTACCATAACCATAAAACGGTTATTTAACTAACTATAACTAACTTTGTAACCGCTATATGGTTACAAACTATCTAACTAACATATTTGGTCCTTCGTCTTTCAAGACTTATGATTCTTGATTAATTTCGATTCCAACAGCTACTAACCTGAAATTCCGGTTTCTCAAAGTCATATATTGCTTTAGCTAGAGCTGGTAGCACAAGACTGGGGTACTGAAATTGCGAGTCTAGGCCTAAAGTCTACTGATGGATTAGTTGGCCAAAAGGTCGGAAATCATGGTTAACAAAAATATATATATATATATATATATATATATATATATATATATATATATATATATATATATATATATATATAAAATATATATATATATATATATATATATATATATATATATATATATATATATATATATATATATATATATATAGTGTTGTATTCTATGCAGTACTAATATTAGATGCAGTACTTTACAGTACTATTAAATTGAATCTAGGCCATTGGATAAGTTTGATCAAAGGTTAGGATTAAAAGTGCCAAAATTGTAATTAAACAAAAGATGAGGGATTATTTTATTAAGGTTGAAAGGGTATTAAAGGGTATTAAGGGTATTTTGCTTTAAGTATTTTCAATAAACCGTCACTATCTCCATTGACCGGATCTAAAGATAATTCAATACCAAATTTCCTCTCTTTCTTGTTTTTTCTCAGATCCAGAAAAAAAAAATGAAACAAAAAATTCCAGCATCCTTTTATATCATTGTTGTGTGTTGTTACTGATCTTGGGTTCGACTTCATGATTTGATTAGCGATTTAGTATTCTTGTAAGTCTTTCTTTTTTATAATTTGTATTTTGGCCATGATTGTGTAAAACAAAAGTTATTTCTTTCGAAAATCCGGTTTTGATCTAATAAAATATGATTTTCAATATGATAATATTTTCGAACTGAAAAACAAAAAATGGGCTCTGATCTAAATTTTTTATTGATAGATGCGGTCAAAATATGAGCTCCGATCTAAAGTTTTAATACTTTTTTATTTTATATATGATTTTCTAAGTTGGCTTAAGAGACCAAAAATTAACATGAAGATAGATGCGGTCAATCGGTCATTGTGTAGATTTGATGAATCAGTGGGTCAAAAAAATCCATCATGTAACATATATCTAAAAAGCTTCAGTTTGGTAGGAGGAAACAGTTCTGGATTTAGCAAAAACATTTCTGCATGAGTGTACAAGTCAAGCTCGCTGGGGAAGGCAAGGTTAGAATCCAAGTAGTCGTGCTTTAAATTTATGTTGCATTTTTTTTGAAATATACAAGAATATTTGGTTATTAGGAAAACGGGTTTGTGGGTTGTGATCCTATGAAGCACTAATCTCAAGCTTATATGTATATTTTGGCATCAATATTACAGTCTTTAGCATAGTGAATACAACAAACAGGTTTCTAGTTACTAGTTATTAGGAAAGCGGGCATATATGTCGGTTGTCGATAATATTTAATTAGATTTTAATTTTTAGTGGTTTCTTAATGATTAATAAGCCTTTTTGTGATTATGTGCATATATGTAAACATAAAAGTAGTGAAAGGGTGTATATGTGTTTTATGGTTGATATAAAATCAATGAAATGGTGTACACATGTGTTTTGAAGCTGAAATAAAATCAAGGAAAGATGTATGCATATATGTTTTAGTTATGAATATGTGTTTTCTAGTCGTTTCTAGAATGGTGCATATGTGTTATGCTAGATTTTCTCATTTTTTGTGGTCTAATTATATTTGAACATGTTTGTATTTGCAGGATTTATGAAAATGATGATGACATATGTGTTTTGCGATGGTGCATATGTGTTTTACGATTGTGCATATATGTTTTTTTTTTTTAATTTATGTTTTGAAATTGGCGGTGTTCGATTATTGTTGTTATGAGGTGATTTTGCGATGATTTTACAAGAGGATAACTTGCATATGAGTTTGAGATGATTTTGCATATGTGTTAAGCTAGCTTTACTCGGTTTTTGCAGTCTAATTATATTTGAACATGTATGTATCAGGAGGATATATAAAGATGATGATGAAATTCAAGACCAATGAGATAACAAGGATGGTGTTGAATGAATAGAGACGAATGCACGCTATGACAAAAGGATGATATTGAACAAGTAGAGACGAATGCACACACACACATGCATACAAGACGAATGCACATATGTTTTTTTTACTTGTAATCAAAATGAAATGTAACTTAAAGTATATGATTTTTTTTAATTACTATAGAAGTTTTTTTCTCTGATTTTAGTTTGAAACTTTAAAAAGTATAAATGATGTTTGCATTAAAAAAGATTAGTTGGTTGAATATTATCAATTATATCATAAAGATTAAGCAGATCTACACTAAAAACACACATTATACAGAAAAAACACACATTATGGAGGAAAACATATATGCACCGATGTTAATCAAAACATGGGCTGGAAAAAAAAGTTAATGGAAATTCCTAAAATTAAGGGAAAAAAACGTTTTTTGAATAAAAAATATCAAAAATAAAATTAAAATGTCTTTTTACTATTCTACCCTTTTGAATTAAATAAAAATATTTGATGATACTAAATTCTTATTGGTCCATATGAGTACTGTAAAGTACTGTATCTAATATTGGTACTGCATAGAACGCAACCCTATATATATATATATATATATATATATATATATATATATATATATATATATATATATATATATAGGGTGAAGTTAAAATAAAAAGACAAATATCCGTAAAAAGAATAAAAAGATTTTTTTTTCAAAAAAAGTTCACGAAAAATTCCCAAAAAATCCCACAAGATCGGGTATGTTGGTGCATAAAACTTTTGTGAAAACATTTTTTATAATTTTGAGTTTTGATACGTTTTTTTTAATGCACAAAAAACGAATTTTGATGCGCAAAAAAATTTTGATGCACAAAATTTTTAACTTGTTTTAGTTTGATGCGCAATGTTATTTTGATGAAAAAAGTCAAAAGAAGTTGGGTGCAAAAACCAATTTTTGATGCACAAAAAAAAGATTTAATGCGCAAACGTATATATTCATAATTTTTTTTCGGAAAAAATATCCACTTTTAGAAAAAAGTTTTTCACAACTTTTTCATGCACCATCATACCCGATCTTGTGGGATTTTTTGAGAATTTTTTGTGAACTTTTTTTGAAAAAAAAATCTTTTTATCTTTTTACGGATATTTGTCTTTTTATTTGATCTTTATATATATATATATATATATATATATATATATATATATATATATATATATATATATATATATATATATATATATATATATATATATATATATATATATATATATATATATATATATATATATATATATATATATATATATACATATATATATATATATTATGGGGTTTATTCCAGTGTTGTATTTCATGGAAAACAGAGTGAAATTTGTTACAACTTTGCATAAACAAAGTTGTGTGATTTTCTTGATTTATCCGTCATCCGAAACAGTTTCTTTTCTTCCTATCAAGCACTATTGTATGGCATTGATCATATTTTTGCAGCGGAAAGAATTTTATAAATCCGAATAAATAACAATGAAAGTCTAGTTATATAGTTGAATGCAAGTCTTTTTGTCGAATCATGTGAATGTTGTTTTCCGGTATACTATGATATGCCAATATGGTATGTTCACAATTGGATCAAGCTTAAAAATTTCTGCCAAATCTTGATTCTATGAATCTACAAAAGGATTCAGCAAAAAGTTATTAAACTTTATGGAATTAGGAAGAAAAAATTAAATTGATCCCAACATGCCATGAATTGTCTGTACATCATCCATGAATTTGCGAGAACAATTGATCTTAACAATTCGAGTCATTAGATCAAACAAAAGAACATGAACACGATAACAAAATGGAAACATGCTTCTCAAAGACGATAACCTTAATCCCTTAGTCAAATAGACTCATTAATATCATGTCCTGAAAATAACGACAACAAGAAAATGTAAGCACATGTTCAATAAATACACTACAAAAAGAATCGAGTTGAAAGACATAAGAGGCTGCAATGGTACTTACATCATCAGATTCTTCTTTCTCTTCAACTTTTTCCTTTTTCTTTGCCTTGGCTGCAGCTGCAGCAGCATCAGTGAAATGCTTTTTCTCTTCAGCAGCGGCAACAGCAAGCTTTTTTCTTCCAGAAGCAATCAGTTCTGTGATTCTGTCCTCGTCTCCATCAGCTCCAACTGCACACCACAATTTATATCCCAATGGTTGTTAGATCACATTTTGTGAACACAATTTATATCGGCAGGACATTGAGTTAGATAAACATTCCTCCCAAAATCTGTTTTCAATTATTTCAACTAAATCACTATGAAACGAATCACTAACGCGTGAAGTATCATTTGTACCTTTAAAAAACTGGAAACCTTTATCTCTTAGACGAGAGAGAGCCTATCAATGCAGAGAGAACATGATTAGAACATTCAACAAACACACACATTCAAACTCAAATGGAAGAAGGAAAAAAAAAACATTCGTAGGGAAAATATTACCTTTAAACAATAATTTCCAAGTGTTATATCATTGACATGGCCAAGGCTTGGTAAAAGTCCTCTAAGCAATTCTTCTCCTATATAGTCTTCATTTCGTCCAAGTGCAGCCCCAAACCGATAATGGATTCGGTAATCCAAGTCAGCTTTGACTAAAGAAGACATATTTAGCAACAAAAGCTTCTCCAAATACAACGATCCTTTGATTGTTAGTGACAACATATAAGGAGCATTGATTTCGAGAGTATCTGTAGAATCACACCGAAACCACATTTGGCAGTGGTTAGTCAACACCAAGTTCTTAAATCTCTTTGAAGTAATATCAATCCGCCTAACACAATGACAATTGTCCAACTCTAAAGTTTCCAAACAAGGACTTCTGGATAATATTTTTCCAATTACTTCTTCGTCTAATTACCCTTGTATAAGACACAAAAACTTAAATTTATCCCAACGAATAGCAACATTAGGGGGATTAAATTCACAACGCAAAAGTTTCATAGTGAACATATACTCATTGTCATAGCAGTCATAACAAAACCTTTCGTAAGTTTCTACATCACATGACAATCGTTCAACTACAAAGTTTTCGAACAAGGACTTGAGGTTACGCTTAACAACACTACACTTGCTCAACTCCAAAGTTTCTAAACAAGGACTTCCGGATAATATTTTTTCAAGTGAATCTTTGTCTAATTCCCCCTCGGATATACACAGAAACTTAAGTTTATCCCAACGAACACCATTAGGAGGATTAAATGAACAATACGAAATTACCATACTCATAATGCATGAATTGTTGAAAAACTGCTCATCGTCGTAGCAAAACCGATAGTCATCCAAATATTTACGCTCGTCCCGTATTTTTAAATCAACCTCTAGAACGTTACGTGTAATAGCATGACGAATCCATCTATTGACTTGCGACGTAGGCCGAGTAATAACCTCAGTATCGTAAGAAATATGGAGTTTGAATTTGTTGAGCTTCATATCGGTGGGACATTGCGTTAGGGTTTTGTCTATAAACAAAAAGTATTTGATCTGATTCCTACCGTAACCTCTTCCATAATAATCTATGAAAATAAGATTAGAAAGTCGAGTCCAAAGATGTTGCCATCGTTTAGAGATAGTAGCTGTTGTTTTAATCACTTCTTTTGTAGACATTAGTCTCTCTTCTTTATAATAGTAGTGGAAGATTTCGATTTCGAATCGAGAGATGATATCGTGTAGTAAGCAATCCGGTAACGAACTGATCCTATCTTCCATATCCATTATTCTGAATCGATTTATTGGTTGTGTTTCTTTAGCCGTGTTTGTGCAAATTTATTCGATTGTTATAATAATAAGTTTATATAGATAGTTTGATAGTTTAATGGTGTATCAAAGTCCACTGAGCAGATAAGTTGTTAAATGCAATTGCAAAGCTACTACTCACTCCGTCTCAAATTTTATGTCCACTTTAACTTTTTCAATCAAACTTTAACTTTAAATATATCATTTTTTGTTATATAATACTTGATGTAAAATATATAAATGAAATTCGGTTTTAAATGCATTTTCATTGATATAACTTTCATAAAGCATTACATAATACAAAAAAACTTAATTAAGGTCAAAGCTTGATTATCCAAGTCAAAATGGACATAAAATTTGGGACGGAGGTAGTAATTCAAAGCAAGGTTGTCAGGATCGGGATCCTACCTAGGATCGTTTTCGGCTTTGCAAGATCGTAATCGTAGGATCGGATCGGGATCGGGTAGTAATTCAAACTTTCAAAGTAATATGATTTGTGGGTTTATTGTTAATGTGTAATGAGAGTTAAAATCATGACTGTTTATGCAGTTTATTTGGTTATTTGATATGATTACGGGTTCGTATGGTTCGGAGATTAGGGGTTGAAGGTGCGTTACGTTTAGTTTTGTTACATTTGGGGTTTTTATATCGGTTATAACTATTTTGGATAATTAATGGTGAAGTTATTTTATTTAAGGATTTTTTTTTAAATAGATTACTGAATTTGTAGGTCAATTCAGTTTTCCTACCGTAACAATTTACCCTTTTGACCAATCTGCCCATTTTGTGACCTATATGATTTAACAAATATTGTGTCATATACTCATATGTATGTTTAAATAGATAGATTTATTGTTTGGGTGAATGTATTGTTGGTATTTTAGTGTAAAATAGATTGCGTTTAATGTGCAAATAAGGGTCGACACTTGTTTGGATATTAACGGGACTAACGGGGGTGTACATATAAAATATATAACTGTAAAACACTTATAAGAAACATAAATGTAAAACAGTTATTTGGCCCTATAAAAAGTATTGGGATATAAACACTCAATGTGACATTCGACAAACATACAAACATACAGAATCTTGAATCAAATTTGATTTTATCCGATCATAAACTGGTATCCACTCCATTTTATTGATCTGAAAGTGTACTCACACGACTTCGGATTTCTATCAGGTTACAACGAATAACAACAGGTTACAAACATAAACAACAAAGATCAATAAAATCAGTGACGATGGCTGGTGAATCTGTTCGTGATATGACATCCAAGTTCGTGAAGTTGGCAAAATTTGAAGGGCAAGACTTTAGGCGTTTGCAGAAAAAGATGCAGTTTTTGTTGACAACTTTGAAGGTTGTGTATGTTCTCACTACCCCGGCACCAGAAGAATTGGAGGATGAGACTCTTGAACAAACAAGGAAGAGAAACAAATTCTGGAATGACGATTTTATTTGCCGTGGAACAATTCTAAATGGTATGTCCGACACTTTATTTGATATTTACCAAAATGTTGAATCCGCAAAAGAATTATGGGATACGCTTCAAGCCAAGTATATGGCTGAAGATTCCTCAAGCAAAAAGTTCCTAGTAAGTGATTTTATGAACTATAAAATGGTGGATGGGCATTCTGTGATAAAACAATACAACGAATGTTTGGGTATACTCGGTAGGTTTGAACAACATGGGCTGAAAATGGATGAATCCATTGCTACTGCTTCCATCATAGACAAACTCCCGCCTTCTTGGAAGGAATTCAAACACAGTTTGAAACACAAGAAGGACGAGTACAATCTTGTTCAAAGGGGATCCGAAACAAGCAGGTCAGAATTTAACTTTTAATAATAATTCGGTTTTGAATTATGTGTCATTAATTTCTGAATCATTCTATGTACAGGATGATGACATAGCTTGGTGGTACGATTCTGGCGCGACGAGTCATGTTTGCAAGGACCGAAGATGGTTCAAGGAACTTGCAACAATAAATGATGGGAGTGTTTTAAAAATGGGAAACGTCCCTACAGAACCGATCCATGGCATTGGACTAGTAGATTTAACTTTTACTTCTGGAAAAACTATTTCATTATGTAATGTGTTGTATGTGCCCGGTATTCAGAAAAACTTGTTGTCCGGTGTAATTTTAAATAATCGCGGGTACACACAAGTGGTAGAATCCGATAAGTATGTCTTGTCGAAACATGGTTCTTTTGTTGGATTTGGTTATTTGTGTAATGGTATGTTTATGTTAAATTTGGATGTGCCATTTAGCTCAAATTCGATTTGTATGGTTGATTCAACATCTAATGTTAAATTGAGTAACTTAGAATTATGGCATGCTAGATTAGGACATGTTCACCATAAAAGAATGAAAGAAATGTCAAAAATGAGCATGATTCCTTGGATTGAGTTGGACCATAATAAATGTAAGACTTGCATGTTAACTAAGATTACTAGAAAACCATTTAAAAAGGCAAATCGTGATTCCAAACTTTTAGATCTTATTCATAGTGATTTATGTGATTTGCATGCTACTCCATCTCTAGGTAATAAAAAATATGTCATATCTTTCATAGATGATGCATCACGCTATTGCTATATTTACTTATTGCATGCAAAAGATGAAGCTCTTGATAAATTTCGAATTTATAAGCAAGAGGTAGAGCTTCATCAAAAAGAGTTGGTAAAAATCTTACGTACCGATCGTGGAGGGGAGTATTATGATCCAATATATTTTCAATCTACCGGAATAATACACCAAACAACAGCTCCATATACATCACAACAAAACGGTGTAGCTGAAAGGAAGAATAGGACATTGAAAGCAATGGTAAATTCAATGTTGTCTTATTCTGGGTTAGTGAAGGATTCTGGGGTGAAGCTATGTTAACGGCTTGTTATTTGCTGAACCGTATTCTCGGAAAAGGCAACAAGAAAACTCCTTATGAACTTTGGCACAAAAAAGCACCAAACTTGAATCGACTCAAGGTTTGGGGATGTTGTTAGGCTCACGGAACCTAAAAGGAAAACTTTACGTGAAAGAGGTATAGATTGCATATTTATTGGATATGCTGAAAATTCATATGCTAATAGATTCTATGTGTTAGAATCAAATGAGTATGTTTCGGTGAACTCGGTGATAGAGTCACGAGATGCAATCTTTAATGAAGAAAGATTCACATCTATACCTAGGCCAAGGGACATGATTCATAGTTCAAAGGAACCGGTTAATACCGAGGATGTTCCATCGACTAGCATGAACCAAGAAAAGGTACAAGAGTGAGAAAATTCAAAACTTTTGGTGATGATTATTGACTTTACTTAGTTGAAGGATCGAGGAATGAAATTAATTTTCAATATCAATATTGTTATAATATTGATAAGGATCCAATGACATATAATGAAGCAATGGCTTCAAAGGACGTTGTTTTTTTGGAAAGAAGCAATCCAAGATGAGATGGATTCTATCTTGCAAAATGAAGTTTTGAAATTGACTGATTTACCTCCTGGGTGTAAACCATTAGGAAGTAAATGGATCTTCAAGAGGAAGATGAAAGTCGATGGTGCTATTGATAAATATAAAGCCAGGTTGGTATCCAAGGCTTTAGACAAAAAGAGGGCATTGATTATTTCGATACATATGCTCCGGTTGGGAGGATATCCAAAACTAGATTACTATTGGCACTCGCCTCCATACACAATCTAGTAATTCACCAAATGGATGTGAAAACTGCATTCTTGAATGGTGAGTTGGATGAAGAGATTTACAAGAAACAACCCGAAGGGTTTGTTGTGCCAGGACACGAAAATAAAGTGTGTAAACTGGTTAAATCTCTTTATGGATCAAAACAAGCACCTAAATAGTGGCATCAAAAATTTGATGAGGTTGTTTTGTCGAGTGGGTTTGTTTTAAATCAAACTGACAAATGTGTCTATAGTAAATTTAATGATTCTGGAAATGGAGTCATGATATGTTTGTATGTAGATGACATGTTGATATTTGGTACAGACCAAAAGCAAGTTGACGAAACTAAGGAATTTTTGTCATCAAAATTTGCTATGAAAGACATGGGGGAGGCGGAGGTGATCTTAGGAATCAAGATCATACGTGAGAACAAGGGTATTTCAATCTCTCAATCACATTATATTGAGAAGATCTTGGATAAGTTCAATTTCAAGGATTGTTCTCCCATAGGTACTCCCATGGATCCACAACTTAAGCTATTACCTAATAAAGGTAAACCGGTATCACAGCTAGAATACTCAAAAAGGATTGGATCCTTAATGTATGCAATGATAAGTACTAGGCCGGATATAGCTTATGCTGTTGGAAAGCTTAGTAGGTTTACTAGTAATCCTAGTACTTTTCATTGGCGAGCTTTAAGTCGAGTATTTCAGTACTTGAAAGGAACAGTTGATTATAAGTTAACTTGCATTGGGTTTCCTTAGGTAATTGAAGGTTACAGTGATGCAAGATGGTTAACCAATAAAGAAGATCATTCTTCTACATCTGGTTGGGTGTTCCTTCTTGGGGGAGGTGCCATTAGTTGGGCGTCAAAGAAACAGACTTACATAACAAACTCAACTATGGAGTCTGAGTTTGTTGCTTTGGAGGCAGCTGGTAATGAGGCTGAATGGTTAAGGAATTTGCTGTATGAAATTCCATTGTGGCCAAAGCCGATTTCTTCTATTTCTATCAGGTGTGATAGTCAAGCTACGTTGGCTAAGGCTTATAGTCAAGTGTATAATGGCAAGTCAAGACACTTAGGTGTGAGACACAACATGGTTCGTGAGCTCATAATGCATGGTGTCATATCCGTTGAGTGGATTGCAACTCATCGGAACTTAGCTGATCATTTAACCAAAGGGTTATGTAAAGATCTCGTTAAAGGATCAGCTGTGGGATTAGGTTTAAAGTCTATTTGAAAGCTCTCGTGTTAAGATACCCAATTCCCACTTAATACGATGTTAAGTGCTGAATTTTCAATGTGGTAAGCTTAACATATAGAGTTTGGAACACAACATCAAAATTATCCCAAAGGCATGTGTTTGGTTCTGCTAGTTGAAGTAGGATGAAGTATTCTTCTTAATAGTTCTTTTGAAAAATTGCATTTGCAGGTGCAAGATTAAAAGAATTACCTATATGAGTATAAAGTTTAGCTGCTTCAAGAAGTTGGGACTTGGCTTTGATATACTTATGAAGGATAGGGACATAGTCTAGTAAAAGAATATGTTATGTAAGAATTATGTATGTAAAACTAATGTGTATATTATCTTCATGTATTCAATATGAATATTACAAGGTTCAATCTTCAAGGAAACCTTGGTATTCGAATATTTGGAATATGTAATATACTAATATAAAATTCAATCGTCTCGACATTTCATCTATGCATTAGTTTGATTGTTTGCTGTGAACTAGTTAGTTAATGTATGACTAGAAGGGTACCCGCGCAATGCGGCGGCGGGTACCCGTTGACTATTTTGTATCGAACAAATGTTTTTCATTTTTACGTCTAATTCAAGTAAGTTTCTCTTTTTTCAACTCCGCTTCTTCCCGACTACTAAAGAAAACTCATAAAAATATATCAAAATGGATGTTGAATTAAAGAGCACAAAATTTTAAAAAATATGGTGAAATTAGATCATAAAAAAATTAAACGGATTAAAAGATATTTAAATTTAAAAATAAATGTGATTAATTAGTTAGGAAGTGACATGTGTCACCCCATTATTGGAGCTCTTTATTTTAGTTTGTTAGAGCTCCTCCCTTTTTGTTATTTTTTAGTTAGAGAAGTGACACATGTCACTCAATGATTGGAGCTCCTTATCTTATTTTTTTTAATTATTTCCATAATAAGCAAGTAAAAAAGTCTGAATTTTTAAGCCTTCTAATTTTAAAAGGCCTAAATGCATTATAAAGTAGTATAGATTACACTAAAATGGGGGAGGTTTGTTGGTATTTTAGTGTAAAATAGATTGTGTTTAATGTGCAAATAAGGGTCGACACTTATTTGGATATTAACGGGATTAACGGGGGTGTACATATAAAATATATAACTGTAAAAAAGTTATAAGAAACATAACTGTAAAACAGTTATTTGGCCCTATAAACTGTATCGGGATATAAACACTCAATGTGACATTCGGCAAACATACAAACATACAGAATCTTGAATCAAATTCGATTTTATCCGATCATAAACTGGTATCCACTCCATTTTATTGATCTGAAAGTGTACTCACACGACTTCGAATTTCTTTCAGGTTACAACGAATAACAACAGGTTACAAACATAAACAACATGTATTGAGCGTTCCAGTGGAGGCCAATTGTGCTACCAGACAACTGTGTGGAGCAGGCATCGCCAATGGAAGAACTTTCTCTAGTCGGGCTAACTGGACATCACATTGCTGCAACAGCACTGAGTTTACTTGGTCGAACCCGTGAATTGGCGTGATTCGTAAGTAATAAGTGTGCACAAGTGGTGTTTGTCTATAATTATTTATGAATTGTGTTATTGATTGTAACATATACGTTTCAGGTTCCTGAACTTAATGTTAGTGGAATAGTGGTCGTGTTTCAGGTTCAAGTATGAAGGTGAAAGATCCGTTAGGTGAACTCGCTCTACAAGTATGAGATAATTGTGTAAGTTTTAATCTGTGTTTCATTTAGTTTCATTTGTTTACATTACTTTATCTATTATCATTTTGTTACGGTCTTTTGTAACAGGACAAATGAGGAGTTAGAAGGGCTTTCTTTGTGAATTTGAAGCGAATGTTGACAAGGATATGGGCTCGGTTCAAGGTATTTTTTGTCTGTAAATTGATATTATTGTGTGTTTTATGTTTCAACTTTGTTGTAACGTTTTTTAGTATCATGTAGGTCTAAATTATCCAGCTTTCGAGAATTCTAATAATCGGTGTGATTTTACTATGCGCGGAACTGGAGCTCGACTAAGTGTGCAATCAATGGCGGACCTTTATGAGGGCAGGGGAGGGTCCCGCCCCCCCAAAATTTACGGCACTTAGTGTAAATGTTATAGGTTTTAGGGGTAATTTAGTTGAGGTTACAAACAAATCTTTGATTCGGCCCCCCCAAAATAATTTCGGCCCCCCAAAATAAATGGTCAAGTTCCGCCACTGTTCGTTGTAAATACAAGCCTTATTTGTTGCTGTTATGTCTATGCTTTTCTCGATTTACATACGTTGATTGCGTGTAAGTTACGTTTTCTGATTATGATTGACCACTATAGGCTGCTCCAAAGTTTGCGGAGAGGGCATAACTGGTCACGGAAAACTACTAGGTTGTTGGATTGGAGTGCTTACTTTGTTTCAAACACTTTAGTATCGGTTTTCTGTTGTCATTATAATATCGGATTTTTGCATCTTATTTTGATATGTGGCAGCCTTGGATGCACTCAACCAAGACGTTTGGCGGCAATTAGCGTCACTAAAAGAGTCAATGAAGCGAATGAAGTCGATACTTGGTGACTCAGATATTTGGCAGGTAGTTAAAACTGAGCGATGCAAAAAGAGATATAAAGAATCACACAAATATGGAGTTGAGTTGGAAAACACATGATAAGGCAAAACACATGAGCTACCCTAAATTTTTCAGAAGGTGTGAAGGTATGTGTAGTTCTATCTCATTTTTCAGTTCCCAGCCTGCTATTATAATACCTTCTACTGATATGCATGCTACTGTAATTGTAGTAGAGAGCGCCCAGTCTCATACTGCTTACTACAATCCCAATACGCATGGTGACACACAAAGACGGACTTGCCAAGGTTTGTGCAATTCCTATTTTGCATGCGTCTTTTGTATTTTGTATGCGCTATTGCCATTGGAATAAAAGTTGCAATGGTTATTATTTACAATAGGTTATTTCCTTTCGTTACTTATTAGTTTGGTCAAAAGGAACAGAAACGGAAAATACAACACAAACATAAGCCAAAAAAGAATACAGGTAAAACTACAAAGCAGAGAAAAGACATTTCCTAATATGTTAACATATTACCAAGCACAGGAAGCTAATTGAGCTCGCAATATACATCGTACACTAAACACACTGTAAAAAACCGTTGCCCATTTACGTTCATGACCAACGTCCCGCCACAACACGGCGGCCCGAAGCCATCCTCGTTAGCATAAATAGACATCATACTTGCCACTTTTTATCATTGTATATTACGTATTTTTTTTCTCAACTTGACACCAACCTTTTAAAATCGTGCTATTGTATGTACTTTGTGACCATTTTACCCTTAATTTTTTCAAATTTTGAAGGGTAAAATGGTCATTTTCATGGCTGAAATAGTCGCAAAGTACACACAATAGCGAGAATTCAAAAGGTTAGTGTCAAAATGAGAAAAAAATACGTAACATACAATAACAAAAAATGATAAACATGATGTTTTTTTATGCTAATAACCCTCTATTTAATTGAGCTTATGAACTTATAATGCGTGCAAAATCAACGGGATAAGTAATAAAGTTCATATGTTCTAAAAAAGAGAGTAAAAGTTCATAAGCCTAAGAAAGCTAATTATTACTGGTACACCTAAAAATTCGGGTTTTAAAAACTAGTAAACTATCGTCTTTTCCGATATATTTTTCGGCGAGCTTCATATTTTTGGTGAGCTTAAACAGGAAATTAATTACTTTGAAATATCAGATCTAAATGATATGAGATTTACATATACAACTTTAATTGGTAGTTTCAAAACACCCACTCGTCAAACCTCGAGATTTTAATTATTTTTTTTTTAAAAAAGAAAAAAAGAAAAAAAGACTCATCTCACACACTTATACCTATCTCGTCATACACTTCAATCTACCCAACACTATTCCCAATACTATTCCCTTAGAGAATGATCAATCCCCCGAGTATTGCCTATACTACACTGCAACGATTAGATACACTATCTAGGAGGATTGTAAAACCTGTTGTTGGGTGTTTGCAATATCTGCATCAGTTGGTCACGTTATATCCTTCGGGACCAATCCGTTGGATTTTTTTATTATTATTTTTTTTTGTTGTAGTTTTCTTAAGAAGACAACACGTGTTGATTTGGTTGGTCTCGACCACAAACACCACACAATTTGGGTGTGTAAGTCTCACAATAAATATATACAATAACACACATAGTTAAAATTAAGTAATGCAAATTAGGTCTTCCCAAATTTTATAATTAATTAATTTACTAGTTAATTAACATGTCATACAATTTTTAATTACTAATAAACTCTAATTAATTCACAATTAGCATGTTAACTTACCACGTAACAATTACTACATCATAACTATATGATCCATCACCAAACATGCACATTCATCATGGATCCACATTAACTTATTAACAATTAATCACGTTTTCCCAAGATACGCATATTGTTCCATGTCACATGACAATTATATATGACTTAAACCACATAAAAAATATTGCATGCAACCTAGGGTTTCTGCAATTTTTACAAAACCTAAAAATAAATATCTTTTTGGGATGAACAATAATCGATAAACAGTAAAAAAAAAATTTAGGGTTTCAAAAAATTAAAAACTAGAAACCTTAAAGCATGCAATAATCAATAAAGATTCAATTATTTATGTTTTTCAGTAATTTATTACACAATATTAACGGCTCGTGATACCACTGTTGAAATTAATGTCATGACAATCATAAAATTAATATAAACACATCAAGAACACGCAACGGAAGCAGTAGGATCAAATACTTGTAAACAAATTAACTGGACATAAAAGTATGCGTACCTTATGCAACTCCAAACAAGCAATCAATGGATCAATTATAAGAACCCTAATTAGCGTTTATATAGATTAAAGAATCCTTACCATTTTTCAATTCAATCCAAGATGTAAAAAATAGTGTGTTTACACCACGTTCTTGTACACACGTACCAATAACAAATTAACGTTAATGCTAGTTAATGAAAACACAAAACGATTTCTGATAACAAAAAAATCCGAAACCCTAATATAAGGGGTGTTCGGCCGAGTTTCACAAAGAGGGAAGAAAAACCAATTAGGGTTTAGTGTGTGTACAAAAGTTAACCAAACAATGAACCATTGGTTTGGTATTTTTAGGATGATAAAACTTTGGGAATAAGTTAGGGGTTTGGGTTGGGATATCCTCCCCTAGATGATCGGTTCTACACCCTTAATGAGTTCTAGAATTTTCTTGTCCTCAATTTTTCATCCATAGTCCTTATCTTTGTCCGTTAGTCAATTTCCGTTAATTACTAACGGTCATTAGTCGTTTTGTGTAATTAATAATTAAATATAACTTTTTATATTAAATTATTAAACATTAATCCTTCATACGTAAAGTGTGTAATCCCGTAGTCTCGAGTTCGATTCTAGACATACACATATTAAATATCGTCCATAAAACTAACACTTTAAGGTATTTATAGATTAAACTTCAAAGACATCGTTAAAAGTTAACCACTCTTTTATAACAAACGGAAACAAAATGGCTAAAGTTGCAACATTTGTGGTGAAAAAGAAAATTCTAACCATTTGTGGACATCCATGTATTAGTTATAATTTGGAAGTATATACTAATTACTTAATCTTCTTAGCTTTGATTAACTATTGTCCTTCTTTTCACTTATGTTTACAAAATGATAAATCTATTGTGGGTGCTCCAAGCCATTCAGATTGCTCTCTAAGTTTTCGTCTTCTTGGATTATACTAACCCTTTACACTTTTCAAGATTCGGGTTACTAGAGAAGACGCCTTGAGGCTGCACTGTTGGATGAATGTAAACACCCTTGGACAGGTAACTGCTAATTTTTTATTTGGATACTGATTTCAAATAATAAGTTCATGATTTGGAAATAATTATATTGGACCATTAGAATGTAAATGGTTGAAACTAGCTACTGATTTCCTCAACTGGTTTACTTCGAACACACATAATGCATGGATCATTCTTAGCGAAAAGACCACAAGAGTAGCCGCATACCTTCAATGTTGACTATGAATAGTAAGCATTATGTTATTTCTAATCCACTATTATCTTGAGAAATGCTTTCTGCTATTTATAATCCACTATTTTCTTGAGAAATGCTTTGAAATGATTTAGTTAAAGACCATTGTTGAGTTATTATAAGAGCTCTTATCATAGGACATACAAATAAATCTCTTCAAATGTATAAATCTAATCAAATAGCCTGTCTGCTTAGTTAACACAAAAGAGGCTATTGTGGTTTTAAGTATGTGTGTATTTTTGTTGTTCGTGAGCCGGTATTGAGGAGTATTTTCATGGTAGAACAATCCGCTGATATCGTTTTAAAGAAGTTTGGGGAAGGATGCACTATTGGGATACTTTGTTGAGCTTTACAAGCTTTCAGCTTGTAGAAACACAATTCATTAAAATAATTTAACCTTTTTGTTTCATTTTGGTTGTTACCTACTATAGTATATATGTTCAGCTAAACTAATACAGTAGCAAATTTGGGTGAATAATTTATGTTTAGCATAGATTAGAAAGATGTAACTTTGTTCATTTAGAGTTGGATATTACATTTATGGTAATGTTAACGTTAATATTTTTTAAATAAAAAATTTTATCTGTTTTACGGGATGCTCGACATGATTGAATTGTTCTTATAGTTTGAGTTCCATGTAACACTTATTTGTGTCGTTATTTGATACTAATTTATTTCCACATCTAGAATTTCCATTCCAATTCAACATGATGCCGAACCCATCATGAATTGGCAGCTAGACTTTAATTTCGTATTTTGTAACATGGTCCATTTCATGTGAAAGTGAATATACACTATGATTACTTTTGTGTGTTTTTGTGTAATACATTACCATTCTTATAACACAAGAAATTTAGACTGCTCGTGTATTACACGGGTTCTTAGCTTGTTTAATTTAATAAAACATACTTTTTAACCTCTCTCTTCATCAACTTTTTACTAAAATAACTTTGAACCTACTTGTGATATGTGGACTTAAATGCATTCTTGGAAGCGTTTATGACAGAATTTTATTTTTGGAATTGTTCTAATTGTGACACAAAGGTGTGAATTTGACTTGTACCATCAGCTTTTGACTATCGGGTTTGACTAACCAATCACGTAAAGTCTTTTAACTAATAAAGGTCGTAGTCAAACTTATTCAATAATTTATATCATTAAATACTTAAAAAACGGGTTTCGGGTCGTTACAAAAGAGAAAAGCTAAAAATAATAATAATAAAAATAAAATAAATTAATAAAAAAAAACATGAAAAGTTGTCTTAAAATGGGCGGGTGAGGAGGTACTCGTAGCCTAGTAGGCAAGGGAGGAGCCACATATTGATCGAGAAGGGTGCTGGGCCCCTTAGGCGTAAGCTCATTAATGTATTATGTTTTGGATTTCATTTGTAATAAATAAAAAATAAGAAACATAAAAAAAATTCACTTTGGCCCTCCCACAATTTAAAGCCCAACTTACTCAAATTCAACATTTAATAAATACTTACATTATTAGTTAAGTGTATTGATGTTTTCTGGAAAAAATTTGTTTCGACCCTTCCACAAAAAGGTTTCTAACTCCGCCACTGCTAGTAGGGGAATAGGGTACGAATAACATTACCCTTTATAAAAGGGTTGTACTATTAGTACCCCTTATCCCTCCTACCCCTTGATACCCTCTTTATTGATAGGCAAGACAGTTTTTTATCATTTTTTTTCGTATCTTTTTTCTAGTACTACTTTTAACTTGTCAAACTTATATTTTATGCTCCTTATTTTTTTCCGGCAGATTTAGCTATTTTATTAACAGGACAAAACAATTGTTTATGATTTTGTGCTCCGCATTTTTTTATTTTTTACTACTTTAACTTGTCAAGCTTTATATTTATATTCTGTATTTTCTATTTCGTAATTTTATAATTTAACAAAATTATAAAGTAAAGAAAAATTACAGTATAAAAAATAAAAATAAGACAGTATTACTTGTAAATTTGATGGTACCAATAAACAAATCCTTTTTAAAACCAACACCGGATATCAAAACGTAGATTCTTCTTAGTTTTCTTTATGTGCCAGAATGGATTCGAGACGCAGGCTGGACCATGTTGAAGCCCACGTCTTAGGTGGTAGCTTCTCTCGAAACTGTTTCAGAAGTTTTTCAATTGCGGGAGTTCTAGTTTGATCCGAGGCAATGCCCTCCTGAAGTCGAAACTACACCACAAAAAACCAATCGATTGATTAAGATTATTTTTAAACAAAGATTGCTTATAAAATATGTTAAGCAATCTTAATTCTGCTTATAATATTGTCGTCCATGTCTATTACCTGTCGCAAATTGCCCACTATTTCAAGCATGTCAGGCATAGAAGTATCTGGTGGAAAGTTCTCACTGATATTTACCACAGCAGAAACAGCATGTGCCTGCACATCAGAAAGTAACATATATCACATTGCAGCAAACTTGAAGTTTGTGGTAATTAAAAGATAGATAAATATCAAAGTCATGTTGCCGAAGTGAACATATAGAAGCTATATTGAACATAATCGTGCTTCTAAAAACTTGTACATCTTTTAGGCCCGTGCTTCCATGTTACGAGGTATCAAAGTATTTTCACTTTAGCTCTTAAACTATAGTGGGTCTAATCTAGGATTGAAGGGAACAAGAGACTCAAGTTCTACTTTAATGACTTGTGTAAGATATCAAGATTGGTCTGAACTATGCATGCAATTAAATCAATATGAGCTTAAAAGGACTATAATCGTTCCCTCACCTCCAACGTAATCACAAACTTTTTCGCCAAACACTTTGTCCCCTCCTCTAAATTCTCCGCCTCGGCAATCTGCCACATACTCCCAACCACCTCCTCCAACTGCCTATTGAAAAAACTCGGCTCCATCTCAGCCAACTCAATCAACAAAACCAACGCCTTCTGCGTCATCGCCTCGTCCCCACCCTCGTCTAAACACTGCATCATACCTGGCAACAAATCCTGAAACTAGAGGTGGCAAAATGTGCCCAAAAGCAAAAGGATGGGCTAAATGGGCACATTTTTAAAAGATTTGGTCACATTTAGCCCCCTTCTTTTTTTGAAATGGGCACATATAGCCCACTGAAAACTTAAATGGGCACTAACGGGCACATATTTTTTTCTCAATTGTAAAATATTACGATGGTTTTAAAGAAATTTTTTTATATAATATATTTCAGTTTTTGTAATATAAATAAGATATTACGTTTAAGGAGTTTATTTCGTCGTTTTAGGTCTTTTATTAAGCGATTTGTATAACATGTGCCCGTTTGGCCCGTGCACATTTAGCCCGTGCCCGTTTAAGCCCATGCCCATTCTAGCCCGTGCCCGTTTTAGCCCGCGCCCGTGCCCGCCCGGCCCGCCCATTTTGCCACCTCTACCTGAAACCAATCCCCATCACTCGAACTCATCAAGCACTGAATAAAACTAGTCACCTCAATCAACGCCGCTATCCTAACATTCGCACTACCTACATTCCCTAGACGATTCTTAAAAACATGGCGTAAACGTATTGTGAATGGCACGTTACAGGCCATTACATATTGCACCACGTGCGGGAAAACAAGTAACGCAGACTCCTGTAAACTTGCAACACGATCTACAATAAAATAAGCAACGTCCTCATCAGGCGCAAGCATTGAAATAGAGTAACCTAATATTTCAATTATCGGCTTATTCTCTTCCTTCACTACGCATTTCAGTAAACAATTTTTTACCACGCGTGATTGAGTCGATTCGGACTTTTCGAATATGTTTCCTAACAGAATTGCTGACATGGCACGCACGTCTATATCAGTCGAGTGTTCTAGTAAGTTTACGAGTTTGTCCACTAGGTCAGTTTGTTTGCATGAGTTGAATACTGATTCGGCTTGTGAGCGTTGTTCGTTTGATGTACTAGGATTGCTAAGATCTGAGATTAGGGTTTCGAAAGGGCCTAGGATTGTATCGATCTGAGGATCCATTAATGATGACATCACTGTGTGAAAAAAAGCGTGTTATTGGTGTGTGAAAAGAGTCTTATATAGCTATTAATTAGGGTAGTATTGTTTGGACTATGTTGTTGGGCTGCTAATCTTAAAAATGGACGAATTTTGTTGGGTTATTTTTGCGCAACAAATCGACAATTTCTTTTTCTCTTTTGCTAGGAATTTTGTTGGGTATGGTTTGTTTGTGCTAAACACAGGTTAGACATTCGTTTCGTTTTGTTTTGTTAAGTTTTAATGAAGATGGGCGTGTATGTTTTTATTTCTTATCAGTGCTCGAGTAGACCATTTAATTGATTCTGATATGTTAAGTATTTTTCTCAGCTGATTTTACGGACTCAAAATGGTTTCGTCAGGTCTCTCCTTAGCCTGCCACCTTCACCTCTGCTGCCTCAAAAGTAGATGGAGATAAATGGAAGAGAAAAGTAGTAGAGAGATAGATGGAGAAAGGAGCTGATGCTTAGGGTTTGCACAAATAAGAGTGATAAACTGGGCTAAATTGTTGTATTGGGCCGCACTTAAATTTGTGTCACGTGAAAACATTCTAACATTTTGCTAAATAAATAAAAAAAAAATGTTCGCGTAAAAGGTCACATACGAGATTAGCAGACACCTAGCAATCGCCTCGCAGTACAAATGTCGCGTGAAAGGTCGCGTATGAGATTAGAGACATGTGTACGATTCAAAATTTATCCTGGAATGAATCTAATGGCTAATATGTAAAAGTTCATTTTGGAAAGAAAATATATGTGACGTCGAAGTTTGTAAAGTAGTACTAGCAATGGGTCGTTTGAAAAATTCTCTTTTATAAATAAATCTAACAGAACTTTTAAATCTCTAAGTACAAAAAATTTAATTTGCAGCTTCAAACCTAAGTAACATTATCTCGTACAACCTACAAAAGAAACAAACTGAACAAAAAAAATACACACATTAATACACAACCCACCATTTAAAAAAAATACAACACATACTAATAATAAGAAACCTAAACATTTTACTAGTCATTTTTTATAAAAATTATAAATAACATTTTTTATAAATTTTTTTTAAAAAAAAATAACAATTAAAACTTATACAACAATATATGAAAACATACCACATTACCACCCCAATATTAGTACAACCCAGCCCAAAAAAAAAAAAAAAAAAAAAAAAAAAAAAAAAAAAAAAAAAAAAGGTTGTCTTCTTCATCTTTTCTGCACACACACATTAACACACACACATACGCATCACACACACACACATTAATACACAACCCACCATTTCTTCTTCTTCACTTCCATAACTCACACACACAAACACACGCTGCACACACACACTTGAAAATCAAAAAAGGAAAAAAGAAGAAAAAATGAAACCGTGTCCCACTTTTGTCAGAAAATTCACTCGTCGTCAGGATAGCGAGGAGCTCCACGGCGACGGACGGCGAAGGACCCCGGTGTGGCGGCGGCCGACGACGAGGTGCCAGCTAGGCTCACGGCGAGCCACGATATTCCCACACCGTCCGCTCTTATAGTGCTAATGTCAAAAAGTGGGTTTAGCAGTCGTAGACATAAGAGACTACTTATCATTTATATTTATTTTTATTATTATTATTATTACTTTTATAACTCAATCATTTTATTTTGAAAAAATTACACATTTTGTTCCTGTGGTTTGCTCATATTTCATGTTTAGTCCTTAAGTCATTTTAATTACATCAGAGATGCCTATTTTTGAAACCACTCATATAGTCCCTACTTTGAATGGACCGTTAGTTTCTCCGTTAAGTGTTCGCGCCGTTAGTCCCTCCATTAATAAGTTTTGCACCGTTAGTCCTATTTTTTCAAATAATAGTTTTCGCCAGT
The DNA here is from genome assembly GCA_019973895.1 of Chrysanthemum seticuspe. Classification (NCBI taxonomy): domain Eukaryota; kingdom Viridiplantae; phylum Streptophyta; class Magnoliopsida; order Asterales; family Asteraceae; genus Chrysanthemum; species Chrysanthemum seticuspe. The sequence continues at coordinate 315,141,510 of BPTQ01000001.1, read as the reverse complement.
TAGTCCCTCCGTTAATAATACTTTTCACCCGTTTTTTACGTTTTTGTCCTTTTTAATCCGTTTTCGTTCGTTTTTAATCCGTTTTCTCCCTTTTTTTTACATATTCGCCCCTTTTTTATTCGTTTTCGTCAGTTTTTATATGTTTTGTCCCTTTTTTTACGTTTTTGTCCGTTTGTTTTCGCTTTTTATCCGTTTTCGACCGTTTTTTACGTTTTGTCAATTGTTATCCGTTTTCGTTCGTTTTTTAATCCGTTTTCGCCTATTTTTTTTACGTTTTTGTTCATTGTTATCCGTTTTCATTCATTTTTTATACGTTTTCGCACGTTTTTTACGTTTTTATATTTTTTCGTCCAATTTTTTAATTTTTTGACCTCACTTTTGTCCCTTTTTTTACGTTTGATCCGTTTTCATTAATTTTTTTTTATCCGTTTTCGCACGTTTTTTACGTTTTTATGTGTTTTTTACGTTTTTATCCGGGTTTATCTGTTTTTTACGTTTTCGTCTGTTTTTTTACGTTTTTGTCAATTTTTATCCGTTTTCATTCATTTTTTATCCGTTTTTACCCTTCCTTTACGTTTTTATCAGTTTTGTACGTTTTTATTCGTTTTCGTCTGTTTTTATATGATTTCGTCCGTTTTATTACGTTTCCGTCTGTTTTATCTGTTTTTATATGTTTTCGTCTGTTTTTTTACGTTTTCATCTGTTTTTTAAACATTTTCGTATGTTCTTATCGGGGGTTTTTTCACTTTTTGCCAGCTTTTATCTGGACAAAAACGTAAAAAATGGGGCGAAAACTACCTAAAAACGGACGAAAACTACCTAGAAACGGACGAAAGCAAAAAAAATAGACAAAAACGTAAAAAAATGGACGAAAACATTAAAAAAAAAAATGGGCGAAAACTACCTAAAAATGGACGAAAACTATCGGGGGTTTTTTCACTTTTTGCCAGCTTTTATCTACAATATCTCTTGTGTTTTTGTTAAATCTAAAACCTAGTCTCTCATATTATCACAGCATTCATCATTGTATCAAAAAAATCCCTCAATAAATAAATAAATCTTCATAAGTATATTCAAAAACTCAAATAAAATTCATTAAAATAAGTAGAAATTAGCATAAAGACATAAATCTTCATAAATAGCAATAATATTCATAAATAAGCACAAAATCATAAATAAGCACAAAATAACAATTAAATAACTTAATAACCAGTTTGAAGCACCGTACCATCATTCCGAGACTCATTAGGTTCATTTTGAACCGATTTGTTTCCTGGATCTGCTTGTGCACTCGTTGATTGTTTCATTTTTGTCTTTTTTAGTTGATTTTAACGGTTGATTTTGATGTTTTGTGAAGGTTTTTGATCTTTTTTAGAGAGAGAGTTTGTTGTGTGTGCATGTGGGGGGTGAGGGGTTAGAGAGAGAAATTGATTTTGTAATAGTGAAATTTTGATCGGGGTGGGTAAGGGATAGTTTCAGAATGTTACAAAAATGGTCCCTCCGTGTATTTTATCATTAAAATTTGTCTTTTGATCCAACGGCCATGATCTGTCCAATGGTATGTACGAGTTTTTGAGTACGGAAAATAAAGCGACTCTATTAAATGGTTGTACTATTAGTACCCCTTATCCCTCCCACCCCTAATACCCGCTTTATTGATAAGACAAGACAATTTTTTTTTTTTTTTTGACTTGTCAAACTTTATATTTTATATTTTGTATTTTTTATTGGCAATTTTAACTATATTATTAATAGGACAAAACAGCTTTTTATTGTTTTGTGCTCCGTATTTTTTGTGTTTTATTACTTTAACTTGTCAAACTTTATATATCTTGTCCTGTATTTTTTATTTCGTATTTTTATAATATAAACAAAATTATAAAGTAAAAAAAAATTACAGTAAAAAAAATAAAAATAAGACAGTATTACTTGTAAATTTGATGGTACCAATAAACAAATCCCTTTTAAAACCAACAACACTCGATATCAAAACCTACCACCTAACACTAAACCAAACAAACACACTTCAATATCCGACACGTAGGTCCAGCGTTTGGTTTTCCTCGACAGAAGGTCCATTACGTAGATTCTTCTTAGTTTTCTTTATGTGCCAGAATGGATTCGAGACGCAGGCTGGACCATGTTGAAGCCCATGTCGTAGGTGGTAGCTTCTCTCGAAACTGTTTCAGAAGTTTTTCAATTGCGGGAGTTCTAGTTTGATCCGAGGCAATGCCCTCCTGAAGTCGAAACTACACCACAAAAAACCAATCGATTGATTAAGATTATTTTTAAACAAAGATTGCTTATAAAATATGTTAAGCAATCTTAATTCTGCTTATAATATTGTCGTCCATGTCTATTACCTGTCGCAGATTGCCCACTATTTCAAGCATGTCAGGCATAGAAGTATCTGGAGCATGTGCCTGCACATCAGAAAGTAACATATATCACATTGCAGCAAACTTGAAGTTAAACTAATTTGGAAAATGAATTGCTAGAGGGGTACGGAAAAGGGGATGGTGTGGTAATTAAAAGATAGATAAATATCAAAGTCATGTTGCCGAAGTGAACATATAGAAGCTATACTGAACATAATCGTGCTTCTAAAAACTTGTACTATCTTTTAGGCCCGTGCTTCCATGTTACGAGGTATCAAAGTATTTTCACTTTAGCTCTTAAACTATACAAACTCATCAAACCTATAGTGGGTCTAATCTAGGATTGAAGGGAACAAGCTAGAGACTCAAGTTCTACTTTAATGACTTGTGTAAGATATCAAGATTGGTCTGAACTATGCATGCAATTAACTCAATATGAGCTTAAAAGGACTATAATCGTTCCCTCACCTCCAACGTAATGACTTGTGTTACGAGGTATCAAAGTATTTTCACTTTAGCTCTTAAACTATACAAACTCATCAAACCTATAGTGGGTCTAATCTAGGATTGAAGGGAACAAGCTAGAGACTCAAGTTCTACTTTAATGACTTGTGTAAGATATCAAGATTGGTCTGAACTATGCATGCAATTAACTCAATATGAGCTTAAAAGGACTATAATCGTTCCCTCACCTCCAACGTAATCACAAACTTTTTCGCCAAACGCCTTGTCCTCTCCTCTAAACTCTCCGCCTCGGCAATCTGCGACATACTCCCAACCACCTCCACCAACCGCTTTGTGAAAAAACTCGGCTTCGTCTCAGCCAACTCAATCAACAAAACCAACGCCTTCTGCGTCATCGCCTCGTCCCAACCGTTAAACGACTCGTTTAAACACTGCATCAACAAATCCTGAAACCAATCCCCATCACTCGAACTCATCACGCACTGAATAAAACTAGTCGCCGCAATCAACGCTGCTATCCTAACATTCGCACTACCTACATTCCCTAGACGATTCTTAAAAACATGGCGTAAACGTATTGTGAATGGCACGTTACAGGCCATTACATATTGCACCACGTGCGGGAAAACAAGTAACGCAGACTCCTGTAAACTTGCAACACGATCTACAATAAAATAAGCAACGTCCTCATCAGGCGCAAGCATTGAAATAGAGTAACCTAATATTTCAATTATCGGCTTATTCTCTTCCTTCACTACGCATTTCAGTAAACAATTTTTTACCACGCGTGATTCGGACTTTTCGAATATGTTTCCAAACAGAATTGCTGACATGGCACGCACGTCTATATCAAGCGAGTGTTCTAGTAAGTTTACGAGTTTGTCCACTAGGTCAGTTTGTTTGCATGAGTTGAATACTGATTCGGCTTGTGAGCGTTGTTCGTCTGATGTACTAGGATTGCTAAGATCTGAGATTAGGGTTTCGAAAGGTTTAAGATCTGGGCCTAGGATTGTATCCATTAATGATGACATCACTGTGTGAAAAAAGAGTCTTATATAGCTATTAATTAGGGTAGTATTGTTTGGACTATGTTGTTGGGCTGCTAATCTTAAAAATGGACGAATTTTGTTTGCGCAACAAATCGACAATTTCTTTTTCTCTTTTGCTAGGAAGTTTAAAGTGGTGTAATGGTTAGGGCTACATGATAGGGTATGTTTTGTTTGTGCTAAACACAGGTTAGACATTCGTTTCGTTTTGTTTTGTTAAGTTTTAATGAAGATGACCATTTAATTGATTCTGATATGTTAAGTATTTTTCTCAGCTGATTTTACGGACTCAAAATGGTTTCTTCAGGTCTCTCCTTAGCCTGCCACCTTCACCTCTGCTGCCTCAAAAGTAGATGGAGAGAGATGGAAAAGAAAAGTAGTAGAGACATAGATGGAGAAGGGAGCGGATGCTTAGGGTTTGCACAAATAAAAGTGATAAACTGGGCTAAATTATTGTATTGGGTCGCACTTAAATTTGTGTCACGTGAAAACATTCTAACATTTTGCTAAATAAATCAAAAAAAAAAATGTTCGCGTAAAAGGTCACATACGAGATTAGCAGACACCTAGCAATGGCCTCGCAGTACAAATGTCGCGTGAAAGGTCGCGTATGAGATTAGAGACATGTGTACGATTCAAAATTTATCCCGGAATGAATCTAATGGCTAATATGTAAAAGTTCATTTTGGAAAGAAAATATATGTGACGTCGAAGTTTGTAAAGTAGTACTAGCAATGGGTCGTTTGAAAAATTCTCTTTTATAAATAAATCTAACAGAACTTTGAAATCTCTAAGTACAAAAATTTTAATTTGCAGCTTCAAACCTAAGTAACATTATCTCGTACAACCTACAAAAGAAACAAACTGAACAAAGTCATTTCAACAATTCCAAAACGTATGCGTATGAACTAAGATCCTAAATTTAGCAACATATGTAAACAAATTCGCGAGATAATTGTAGTAGTCACATCTCAAATCAATTCATGTAGACACCAAGTTGTTCATGAGTGTTAGGGCTCAAGAGTTTAAAAAAAAAAATTCTACAATAAATATTTACTTATTGTTTACATAAATAAGTATATATAGGTACATTAAGTCTCAAAAAGCTCGATACAAGCTTGAGCTCGAGCTATTGAAAGGTCTAGCGTCATAAAAGTTTGTCCTATGGCACCCGTACCGTGTGCTCTTAATAAAAATGTATATGTACAATCAATCGCTTGTCATAATATGAAGACGACTCCCCTCATATTATAGCGGTTTTCGACCGTTATTTTGTAAAATAATGGTGCACAAATTTAATAAACTGTTATTACTCATAACTCCCTAGAGGGTTTATACATATTTTCACTCAAGAAAAAAAGCTACACACCAAAATTACAGTAGGGAATGATAATGTACAGTTCTTTGAAATCAGTTTTCTTTTACAACTCTTGCAATCGCATTTTTAACATCAAGTACGCAATAAGAAAATAAACACACAAGCAAAGCAACGGTCGTTCGTCTGCCTTTGCAGGAACCTGAAGGACTTTTCCATGGCTCATCCTGACCATTAGTATCACTATGCATCTTCTAGGGATTGCACATTGTATCGACGTTTCATTTCTGCAACACAAAAGTAGTTCAAAATCCCTATATTTGCGAGATTATAAATATCAAATGAAAGCATGCTTTATCTCTTATCTCTACTACCTATAAAGCAAATTTAAATAATCTTGAAAACTTAAAATTTCTTAAAAATGAGTAATGTGGATTCTTCAAAATACCCCTTAACGTAAAATAATTAACTTATGGAAACTTTGATGCCAGTACACGGTTTAACCTTTGACTTTAAAATCATTTAAATGTAAAATTACAAATGGAAACTTTGGAGACTATAACGGAGACCTGTTTCAATACTTTCCAAATAATTAGGCCTAAACACAACTATATAAACACTATAAATTTCTTCTTACTCTTGTGGTAATTTATAGTTAAATTGAAAGTTGATGAAAATGAATAATCAAAAAAATGTTGTTTGCGCAGGTATTCGTCTTGGGTCACATGGTTGCCCGGTTCCATCAATTTTTAAAAATCAAGGGAAAAAAAAGAAAAAAAAAACGACTGCATCAAGAGTTATGCCAGAATCACAAGTTAGCAAGCATAATTATTTGCCGCTATACACCGTCAGTTTGCGCGAGTATCCGTCTAGTATATGATAAGTGATTTTCAAAAAGTGAAAAAACAATGTTGGAGCAATTAAATTTAGACCAATGAGGGTGGTCAATTTTGTCACATAGGAGGTAGGATAAATGAAGTCATTATGTGTGATAAACCGGAACTTTCCTAACTGATATTAATAATAAATTATATTTATTATTACCTTTATTTCATTTTCGAACTTTTCCGAACTCATTTGAATTGAATACGAGAGGTTATCTCGCAAAACGTGAAAAACAACACACAACGCGTACCGGCACAACCACAAACTCAATAAACAATCTAATTTAATTATTACATCATTTACGAGAAACCAGTTGTGTGAATACTCGTCCTTATTGGAAAAATTATTCTGAGCGAGATGACGTAAATCTTGTGTCTTAAATCAAGCGTTAGCAAGCCTAAATGAGTCCCGAACCGCAAAATCACCAAAGTTAGCAAAAACTGCATAATTGGCCCCTGTGATATATTTTCACCCGCGCCCCTATACTATACAAGCCTTATCATTTCAGTTTCAATACTTTTTTTTTACTATATAAAGCTAATTTAGGGTTACTCTTCATTTAAATAACCCTAACCCTAATCGTATTTCTCTCAGTTTCATATCCTTCGGAGCCACAACTTTTCCGGCGACCCCATCCGACCACCCCATCAACACCACATCCACCATCCCACCACACCACCCTCCTACCTCTCTTAGTCGTCAAGATGTTGAGAAACAATTACATCAATGATTATTTAATGCATATTTTTCAACACATGGCTCAAGAAGCCAATTACGAGTTGCCACCCTACAATCCACACAATGTTCCACCATATCCTTTCCCCTACACTTCTTATCCTGGACCTTATCCGTACCTATATCCTGGTTATGCACCGTTTCCTGACCCAGTGCCCGCATAAGGTAGATTACCCGAAGTTGGTGGATCAAGCTATGATGTTGTAGGATCTTCATCAAGAGTTGGAGGAAGGAAGAAGAAGAGGAGAGTTCGTTCTGAGCTAGTGGACGAGAACTATGTAACCGAAAGTGATGATGACGAGGGTGATGATGATGATGAAGAAGGTGATGAGATGAGTGAGGACGACAAATGATCGTGGATCATTCTTGATTTATGGTTTCAAAAAAAATGGTTATCATGTGTTAAACAATATCATCTCTATCTCTTAAACTATTTTCTCTAGGAGGATTATCATACTTTGTTTATTTTTCGTATTTTTAGTAGCATTTGTTTTGTTTTGTTTTGTTTTGTGTATTGTGTATTGCAGTTTTGTTTGCACGATGGATTGTCGGAAGCTTATTGATGGTCAAATATTTGGAATTGGATAACTCACATGCTTGCTTATGACCCAATATGCGTATTGCATATTCTATCCTTGGTATCTTTTGACTATTTCTTTTTCCCATTTTCTTTACTTTGAAGTTTATTTTTATTGCATTGAGGACAATGCAAAACTTAAGTATGGGGGAGGGAAGAAAACAGGAAAAATGATACCATTTTTAAATTTTTAGTTTTTTAGTCTTATTTTTAGATAAACTTTTGGATGCAAGTAACTAGCAGGAAATCGCCCTTGATTGTCTAATTGTTTTCACACATTTTTGGGATATATTAAAAACAACTTGGGTATTTCAATGGTAAAATGAGGTTTTTGAAAACATTTCGATTTGAACCAAATTACGGAAGTAATTCATTTTGGACTCGATAGCATTTTCTAACGCGCATTATAGCCTTTTTCCACTTAATTGTGAGGTTTCTTTTTGTATAAAACACATCTATGTCGATTCTAGAACTTGTACTAGTTATGCATTACGGTTAAAATCACTCTTGAGTGATAAAAATATGTTCAAGTGATAAGAGGCATCGTAGGAATTAACCCAAATGGCCTTCCATTTTACATCTAATGATATATTAGCTAACCACATTAGTTAGTTAACCACCCTTATATGGACCCATTTGTTAGTGCTCATCTTTAGCACTAGATACCCTTAGTTACACCTTTCGAGCCAATCTTTTCATTTGTTAAATCCAGAAAATACAAAAAGATTTTACACCTTTAAACCTTAGCCAACCCATGTCATGTCTATCGGTTTGTTGCTAGTGTTTGGAGTGTTGGATTGTTTTTGATGATTATGAAGAAGCTACACTTTGTCAATAGTGTGTACCATTCTCTAACAAAGATGAAGGAGACATCTTTCTCATTTGTATTTTTTGTGGTGTATGCTTACACTAAGTGTGGGGGAACTTAAAAAAAATAAAAAATGGTAATAGCCAATGAGCTCTAGGATCATTTAGCTCCATTTGACACTCTCAAAATCTTTAGTGTCATCTTTGGTAACTCATTGGTACTTTTAAAAGTTCCAAACTTCTTCCATAAAAGGCAATTATTAGCTACATCACTCATTACCCTTAAGTATTTAAGTACCTCTTCATATAAGGCACTTAGATGGAATCAAACACTCAAGAAAAAATAGGCATTGGACCTTACAATTCGAACTTTTACGAATTTTAGAGCTTTTCATTAAAATAATTTTATTTTTTTTCATCAACAAAAAGGGGGAGATTGTTAATACAAATAAGCTGTAAAAAGGTTTATTTATATTTTACGATATTATAATGTTTTGTCGATACAAACGTAAAATCATTTTAACGAAACAAATAAAATACGTAAATGGTTTGAGCCAATAGTTTTCTAATACACTTATATTTTCACATAAAACACTAAAACAAGTATAAGTGATTTTATGATTTAGTAATACATATGTACAACAACTAGTGTTTACATATTGGGCAAATATATACATAAATAATATGTATTATAAATGGGTAAAAACAACAACCCATGGTATTGACCCATACCCATATGAGTAGGTGAATTGCACCCATTAAGTACATTGTATCTAATAGAATACCCATGGATCAACCCGTAACCCATGACCTATGAACAATAACCAAAATACCTATGGGCAAAGAGGAGCGTCCCACGAATCCCTAGCTTTACACTAGACGGATCCCTTGAGGGAAGGATCCGTGGAACAATAGACATTTTATCTCTATAAATAGTGAGCCATTTCTTCATTGTTTCTCACCCCTTTTCTTACATACTTTCTCCTTGAATTAAAAACTCTCTAACCCCAGATCCAAGTGATCTATGTATAATTTGGAATATAAAAGGTGTAATTGTATTTTATAAAGTTGTATATATAACGAGTTGCCCAAAAGTACATATGTGTGAGATCAAGTTGCCCAAATTATAACGAGAGTGGGACACTTGGTTTTTAGCCCTTCGGCTTCCTTCCCGTCTTAAGGAAGTTTTAGAAGGAGTTTTTCCCGCAGCTTGGTGGAGGATTTAGAGTCTCCGGAATATGTTGATTTTCAACCCGTCGCCTCCTAGTCGTTCGGGTTTGTTTGATGATATCGTTTCTTGGTCTTTTCTATGGTGTTCTAGTAGATGTAATAGGGCGTTTTCTTGGGAGTTTTGGTTAAAAAAACCCCTCTTTAATTTCTTTGTAATGTTTTTCTAGCTCCTTGCTAGTTTTTATAAAGTTGCCCTTCAAAAAAAAAAAAAAAAAAAGTTGCCCAAATTATATGTATTTTTTAATTAAAAAAAAACTTTACTTTTTTCACTAAAAGACAAAAATTGTCAGTTGCCCAATAAGGTGGGTCAAAGTTGGCCAATATATCACCTCTTACATTTGTACTATGTAAGTACAAGGTGGGCCAAAAAAAATGAGAGAATTGCCCATGAGAGAGTTGCCCATAAAGTATTTAGAGAAGTAAAAAAATTTTGGAGCATTTAAGGTAAATTCATTGGGCAAGAGAATTTGCCCAAAAAATTAACTCATCAGGTTCAATACAATTGTTATCCCTCTTTAGAACTAGTTATAATATGCAAATGAATAATTGAGATTTACGTATAAGAACTACTCACGTAGTTACTCTTTTAACTTAAGTATGAATCTTCGAATAAATTAACATATTTTTTTAAGTTTATACTGAACTAATATATCTAATACTTGGTTAAATGAAAACCTTAAGGCTGAACACAATGGTGACCCAGGTCGACTTTGCCACATCAGCTTTCTCTCTCTGATGACCTGACGACGACCTAGTTGCCACACTGATGACCTGAGATTTTTTTTTTTTTTTAAACAAAACGGTTTGATTTTTTGTCCATATGTATGCTTTAAACTAGGTCGAGTATACAACCTAGTTCGTCCTTTTTTTACCACAACCGAACAAAACCGAAGCCCCCACAATGGAGCAACCGGTGATAACCTGGGGTCAACCGGTTGGGGCAACCTTGCCATTGTGTTCAGCCTAATGGGTAGATGCATATTATAAAATTATGATGATTATCGATACACGCATTAGAATATTAAATTATTTGCTTTTACTTTTTCTACAACTTTATTATAATTCATTCATTTTAGAGTAAATTGCAAAAATCGTCCCTAAACTTTGACCAAATTGCACGTTTCGTCCCAAACCTTTGGAAAGTGCAAATATCGTCCATGTGGGGAAACTTTGGGGCAGAAATCGTCCCTGGCCTCGATCAAATGACTAAAATACCTTTCTCTCTTTATTACTTTTCAATTTATTGCGCAAATGGTCCCTGTGTTTCGCCAGATTTTGCAAACTTAGTCCTTTTTTTTCTTTTTTCTTTTCTAATTAACTATTAATATTAGTATTATTTTTTTTACGTTTTCGTCTGTTTTTTTACGTTTTCGTCCGATTTTTTACGTTTTTGTCCGTTTTTTTACGTTTTCGTCCGATTTTTTACGTTTTCGTCTCTTATTTTAAGTTTCGTCCGATTTTTTTCGTTTTCGTCCGATTTTTTACGTTTTCATCCGTTTTTTACGTTTTCGTCCGTTTTTTACGTTTCGTCTGATTTTTTACGTTTTCGTCTATTTTTTACGTTTTCGTTCGTTTTTTTACGTTTTCGTCCGATTTTTTACGTTTTCGTCTGTTTTTTACGTTTTCTTCCGTTTTTTTACGTTTTCGTCCGATTTTTTTACGAAAAAACCGGACAAAAACATAAAAAAATCGGACGAAAACGTAAAAAATGGGACGAAAACGTAAACAAACGGACGAAAACGTAAAAAAATAATACTAATATTAATAGTTAATTAGAAAAAAAAAAAAAAAAAAAAAAAAGGACTAAGTTTGCAAAATCTGGCGAAACACAGGGACCATTTGCGCAAGAAACTGAAAAGTAATAAAGAGAGAAGGGTATTTTAGTCATTTGATCTAGGCCAGGGACGATTTCTGCCCCAAAGTTTCCCCACAGGGACGATATTTGCACTTTCCAAAGGTTTGGGACGAAACGTGCAATTTGGCCAAAGTTTATGGACGATTTTTGCAATTTACTCTTCATTTTATTTTGTTAACTCCAAGATTCGAACTTTGTACTACTTCCTTTATAATACTCCAATAAACTTTTCTTTTATCTCCAATAAACTTTTGTGTTAATTTAAATCCCAAAATCAATAGAAAAACACAAAAACATGGTTACTTAAAAACACTTTTGTAGTTTTAAACTTTTAATTGTGAGAACTTAACCTCTCTTATTTAGTTTCAAAACATCTTTTTAATCACTTTTAATAATAAAGTTTCAAACTTTATTAGTTTTTAACATTAAATTAGTGTTAGTTTAGTTTGAAAAATCAAAACTTAAGCTTTTTAATAAGTAAGTTGCAAACTTTTTTCGCTACTTTATCTCGAAGTCATATCAAGTTTCAATCTTGAGAAGTTTAATTGGTGTTTAGGATCTTTTAAGGAGATTAACGAGTATTGATGATTATTTGGGTTATTTATAAAGCTTGGATGAGGTATTTAGTTTAAGGAACTTATCGTTGTCAAGCTTATTACTAATCTAAAATATCAATTTAAAAGGTATTTTGATAAAAATAAATTTTGCTTTAACTAAAAGCCAGAAATGTAACCTAAATGTTTTTAGAAATTTATTCTCCATTTCGTCAAAAGCTTTTTATTTTTAAAGTAACTTAAACGAAGTTTATAACACTAAACTTTTCAAAACTTTTTTCTGGATCATTTCATATTCTTTTATCGAGTTTATTGGGTATATGGAATCGATGACCAATGAATTTTAGACTATATATTCAGTTCGGGGGAATGGTATAAATTAGGGCTGTAAACAAACTGAACGTTCAGTGAACATTTCATGAACGGTTCGGTAAAAAGTTCGTTTATTTATTAAATGAACGAACATGAACAAAATTTTACGATCGTTTAGTTAAATGAAGGAACATGAACAAAAGTCACGTCCGTTTATGTATGCGTGAACGTCCGATTATGCGTTCGTTAACGTTCGTTTATGTTCATTTATTTATTTATGTTCGTATATCAAATCTTAATTGTATAATTTTAAATTAGTTTGTTTAAACAAAACGACACTTATAAAACAATATTAGATGCATACTTTAATAAAGTTTATGATTGTTTGTCTATGTTCATTTATGTTCCATCGTTTATGTTCGTTTAACGTTCGTATAGTGTCTTAATGAACGAACATAAACAACTCATTTTCTTAATAAACGAACATGAACAAGAAATTTTGTCCGTTTAAGCGTTCATGTTCGTTTATTTGTCCGGTTAAAATTAAATGAACGAACATGAACAAGGTTCCGTTCGTGTTCGTCCGGTTCGTTTACAGCCCTAGTATAAATGATATTGATTGTCGCTGTTTATATATTTATTTGTTCTATATGATTACATGTTTTTTTCTTTCGAAAAATATTTGTGAGGGTTGTAAGTAAAGAAATAAATAATACCACAAAATACAATATTATAAAATAGTGATATTATAAATATATAATAGTTAAACGAAAACCTCTATGCGTAGATTATTATTATTAATTAATTATTAATTCTATTGCCGACGGTGCACTTATACACAAATTTGTTACGTTCGTTGGATCAAATAACTTTTAATCCTGACCATTATAATTAATCAATTATCCTTATTAACAAATCAGATGGAACTAGAAATACACATTCAAATAAAATATAATAAGATAACCTTAAAATACTACTTTGATCTTATCATTGACGGGAAAATAGCCTACAACAAACTACCAATCTTTTCTTAATAGTTTTGCAAATTGAATTTTAAATAAAATGAATATTGGCGTGTATATTGACCATGCATACGTTTATAAATACAAAACATTTTTCAAATTTCAATTCATAACAAATTACATTGAACTCATTTAAGCAACCAAAAGGGAGGTGTAGATCATATGCTTTCTATTTTAAAGTATTAATTTTAATATTTGATTCTTTTTTACATAGATGAACAAGTCAAACAATGTGTTTACTATCAAGGCAACCAAAAACATGTTATCCACATCGCCAAAATGACTGTCGATGAAGAATTTAAGGTAAAGTTCATGTCTACACTTTTTCGGATCTAAACTTCAACATTTTATGTAATTTCTTATACTTTTTATGAAGATTTGATATTCTTTTCCCTTTTGAATAGCAAGTCGGAAACAACGTCGATGTTGAAACTCATGAGGTAACATTCAATTATACATTTATTTCGGTTTCGCTTTTCAACAAAATAACCTCATATTCGTATATTTGTATAAAGGCCTAATATTGTTTACCTTCTTTAAACATGACCATGCCGCAGCGATACCCATTCGTTGCTTGATGAGGTGAATCGTGCATCCAATACAAAGAAAAGGGAGACAAATTTGGTGACAATGAATTGAAACTTTGTTATTAAGTTGAAACTCGAATGATGAGAGTATTGTTTATTGGTATGATGGTACTCTTAATGATGTTATGGATGGAGATACACGATTGGCAAATAATGTATTTGTTATTACTCGGAAATCGAGTAGAACTTCATATGTATCTAATTAAAATTTCTTATTTATATGTAGGAAACGGAGATGGATGTTATTTTGTCAGTGGCCGATGAGGAAAAGAAACCAAGTTTAATTTTCTACTATGTTGATATATGTTTTTTTAAGTATTTGTTTATATAACAAGTTTCTCGATACTCTTTGTAAATTATTTAATCGTTAAACTCGGGCAACGCACAGGTATTGTACTAGTTGTGATGATTATCGATACAAAGCATTGGAATATTAAAGTATTAACGACATGATGGTTGGATGGAGGGACGGAGCCAGGGGGTCTCGTGAGTGTCCGGAACATTTATTAGCTTTTTCGATATAGTGTTAATTTTAAGAAAAAACATTGATTTTTCTTAAATGCATATAAATGACCTTGGTCCATTGAAATGTGTTTTTAGTCTTAGTTAGTTAGCATCTTAAACTCTATTATATTACGATTAAAAAAATTTATGCACACGGTTATATTTGTTAGTTTAGTTTAATATTAGTTTCAAGCGTGGTATCGTTCTAAAAAAAATTAGTGTTAGTTTAGTTCTACAAATCAAAATTTTAGGGTGTGTTTAGTTGGAGAACAAATTCTCTTATTTTCTATCTCTAGTTTTGTAAAAATTTGGAAGGAGAATTAATCTCCACAAAATACTTGAAAATATAGAAAACGCGTTTAGTTGATGTTTCTATTTTCTGTTTTGAAGAAAGGGATGGAGGGTTGAGGGTTACAAAGGAAAAGAAGGAAAACAACTAAAATTTGTTTTGTAATTTTCCTTGTTAAGTTCGGAAATAAGGAATTTGTGTTTTGCAAAACATTTTGTTGGAAAACGTTGATTTGAACGCGATCTCTGTTTTCTTTGTTTTCCACAAAACATTTTGTGGAAAACAAAGGTGTTTTCCCTCAACTAAACGCAACCTTAGCTTTTTAATAAAGGCTCCCTTAGGAAAGAGATTTGTCAGCCAACTATGAATGATCGTGTTGGTCCGATCGCCCTATGACCATTCAGGCTACGGATTTTAGACTAAAAAATCACATGATTCAACAAGTCCAACAGGTCAGTACCATAGTTTACCACGTGACGACGCTAACAAGCATATTGACAAGTTCTTAACCGTGACTTGGAACACGAAGCAAAATGAAATCCTGCATGACTTCCTGCGCTTATGTCTCTTTTCTTATTCTTTAACTCATCATGACACTGCGTGGTTTGATGGTCTATCAAATATAAACTGCGAAACAAGCTTATATACTCCATACTCCATATATGTTTAGTGCTAATTTGATTTCTAAACCAGTTTAGTCCCAAACCAGATACAAACATGGAATTGTCTATAATGAAAGTACAAATGTGACGAAAAATTCTCCAAAGTTTTGAAAATAACTGTTCTTCGAACAAAAGGTCTGGTTTGGTTCTGTTGGACCATGAAACCAATTTTTAGCTTTTTAAAGACCAAGACCGAATATATTTGGTTCTGGTCCCGTTTTTTAGTCCAGCACTCGAGCGTTAAAACTGTTGATCCATGCCTAATTTTTCCCACCCCGAGTGCACTTTGCATTGCATACCCAATAAAAAAAAGAATCAATCTACGACGATAGAACCGTTAACTAACACATATCCATCATATAACCCATCCTGTTTGCTCATTTCAATTACACCTGCACCAACCCAAACCCCCCAAGGTGTTTTTTCTTGCATTCTACATTAACAAAGGAAAAAACACACGGGGTATCAACATCTAAAACAGTATATATAAAAGAAAAACCCACGTTCCGTGTTTACCCATATCGTATCCTTTACTTTAGATTACACACTTAACCAGTAAAAAAGCTATTCTCCTACTCCCAACATTCGACACATTATTCCATCCCATCCACAATCACGTACCTGTTTGTTCCTTTGATTAGGTCCTTATGACATGCTTGTTTCGATAGCAACACTGATAGGCTTCCCCCGGCCCATGGAAAATCCTCTGGTGCCATCTGGCATGCGGGGCCCTGGAGGTTGTTTTCCAATAACTGGGTGTTCGTTGTTGACGGAATTAGATGAAGGTGGTGTGACCACATGAGCCCCTCGGTTGTTGTGATTGTTATGATTGTTGTAATGGTTGTTGTGATGGTTGTTGTACTGAGGTCGTCCACGTCCCTTGTTGCCTCTACCACGATTGCGCCCTTTCTTTTGTCCACCCTCCTTTTCGTTTGAGTGATCTTCCCCCTGCTATGAACATTAATTATTACAATAGACTCACTACATACAAATAAGCGAATAACGGAAGACACGGGGAAGTAGAAGGTACTTACTACATGCTCTTGTGACTGGACTTCAGATTGTTGGTGAGTGTCATCTAAGTGCTTCTCATTCGGTGAATGTTGCTCTGACGTAGATGTGTCATCTTCTTTATGGACAGCTTCGTCTTCCAGCCCGGCTTTCTTTCCACGTGCTTGAGCAGGTTTTGCCTGGGACTTAAAAGAAATAAAAAGTTAAACTTTGCTGTATAAACAATGCAAAAAATTAATTAAGAACCAATTACGGTAGAGTATGGAAATTGAGGTACGAGCTGATTTAAAACATATACTCATAAAACAATAAATTGCATGATCAATCATGCCTACTTAGAGGTTTTCTTTTGTTCACCACGAGGGGCAGCAGACCCATTACCTACAGATGGATCGATTTGGGTTCTATTTAATCACAAACGGATCAAATAGAAAACATTAGCTGATGGTGTAAAACCCTAAAATCTAAAACGCGTGAAAAGACTTTTGCCCCTCTAAATTAAAACTTATAAAATACATAAAATACGTCATACTCATTAAATGTAATATTAACCTAACTTGTAAATGTTTGCCAAACTTATTATACGAGATCGAATTACACCTTGCGTCTAAAACATTGTACACGTTACGTTTAATCATAAATCACATGAATTCTTATACATGGGCCGAATGTAATAATTATACAAATGCATGTCACATAATTTATAAAGCCCAAAATACTTAAAATTCTAAAGGCCCATGATACTTTAATTTGGAAAATGAATATCTGTTAGGACTTCCCTATTCTCGCCCATATATTCCTCCCATTCCTTCTTTTACCTGCGTTTTACAAACAATCACCTCACACACATACAAACCCTAAACCTAAAATGTGACGGCATGACTATTTTCTTTTCTCCTTTCATTCGGCAAAACACTTGTGTTCCTGCTTCCATTCGATCAACAAAGATAGGGTGTGCACGAGGGAGGCTGTGATAAGGTGTTCGAAAGCTGCTGTGATCGTGGGACTGATGTGGTCGTGGTTTGTTCGAAAGGTTGGCTTCGGGTGGGTATTCTTGTGTGCTTGCATTCTTACCCCTTCGGTCTAAGGTATTCGCCACCTCTTCTCTATGTTTTGTATCGACATGTAACTTACATACGCACGAAATACAATAAAATACTAGCCTAATATACTTAGTAAACTATTGGTTCGAATGGAGACGATATTGACGCATTAAGTCATGAAGACATAGATCATATGCGTTCTAAATCTGGGTATAAAACATGCAGAAATAACATGAGGCGTACAAGCTTATTAAAGTGAATAAAAGGCTGGAACATGTAATATTATGTCAAATATTGGCTCGTTATTTTCGTGTGAATGTGTGTGGCATGCATGGTGATAGAATGGCTACAAATGCATATATATGAATCACATCTAAAATCTGGTTAAAGGAAATTGCATAAGCATATTTTATATTTAGATTATGCACTGAAGGATCTTGCAAATAGATTTCAAATGGGACATGGTCAATAAATGGAAATGGGTACGAAAGTATTAATGTGTAGCGTGTAAAATTTTATAAAATATAATCAAATAAATATTGTACATGCATGGTCTTACGAGGGGGCAAGTTTGAGGGCGATCGCGGGAAAAATGGTTGGGTTGTTCGGTGTTTTGAAAGCATGTCGGGATAGTTGAGTTGGGGGTTAGTCCTTTGGCATGTTTACTTCGTTGTAAATGTTAATATTAGGACCCGCGAGCAAGCTTGAACATAGGTCAATCATGCCATGAAATAAAATGGGTCTTGTGGGGGTAACTTCGAGGGTGATCGCGGGATTTATGGTTGAGTCCTTTGGAGTTTTGAAAGTGTATCGGGAGAGTCGAGTCGGGGGTTATTCATAAGGCATTTTTACTTGGTCGTAGATGTTAGCCGTTTGAACCGCGATCGAGGTTGAAGTTGGCATGTCGGGTTATATAAAAAAAAAAGGAAAGAATGAAAGGAACCATACTACTGTACGAATGGTTGAAAGAAAATGATGTTGCATGTAATTATTATAAGATTTTTAACTTTTAACCCTTATCTTTAAATGTCGTCGCATGCAAACCTTGAACTTTGTCAAGTTGTCACTTTTGACCCTAATCTTTGGAATCTATCACAATTGACCTCTAACTTTGCTATATTGTCATATTTAACCTTTAAAATTTACCATTTATCTATTGTAACCCCTAAGTTTGGATAATTAATAATTATTACACTAAAGTATCTATTTCGGTCCATTACTAAAAATGAGAATACGCTTATAACTCTAAAAATATTAATACGATTGATTAATCCGTTATGACGATAATGAGCTGATAAGTATTAAAAAAATCGTAATCTGTGTAGATTCGTTGATGGAGACGTGACGTTGTGTCTTCGTGTTCATTCATTCGTTTGCTTTCCCTTCATTGGCGTTAAGGTACAGATATTCTATCCCTTTTCAGTAGGGATTTCTCATGACTTTCGATCCTTGACTTTACTTCACGTATGAAAATTCCCTTATGCTATCCTTAGTATGATTCCGTTCGCTATGATATTCGTTTGTTATGATTATGAGCCTTATGATTATGAACCTCTGATTATGAACTTATGTTATGGAAATCTGATATGAACCTTTGCCTTCTGAACCTTTGATATGAACCTTATGATATGATTATGCTTTGACCATTCAGATTGATACCCGAGCCAAATATTGTTCACTAGGCATGGGGGTTCCATGTCCGTGTCATTGATGCACCAATGGCATGACTCTAGTGTGTACGAGTGATGTTACACACCGTCCCTTTCTGTTATCTGATTATGAGCTCGATATATATTGTATGGCCACTATCTGTCTGCAGGGGCGTATGGATGCATCCTAGATTTGTTCTGTTATCTGATATGTTATGATCTGTCTGGTGAATGATGTCGTGTGCAATACGCGTCTTCACAGTCTGGGAGCTAGCTACTCCATTGGTTACTGAGGTCTCCCCTCCTATTGGTTTGGTATTCTGAGGTCACCCCTCCGAATACAATGGCTACTATTGGATACTAATGGCGACTATTGCCACTATTGATATTGATTTGTTTTGTTGGCTCGGGATGGATTTCTGACAGACCTTACATTTTTGATAAACCAATATTGTACCTTCTGTATTCCCCAATGCACCATAATCTGTATTACTTGTTCATTACTCAAGACCCTTATATGATTCACTTTTACCAAGATATAGACACTCCATTACATTGATCTGTCACACCTTCATTCCGTTACTTCAGACTATGGTTCCATTCACGTACCGGGTTATTATATGTTATTGGATTTGATTTTGATATTCATGTTTATATGACTACTGATTACTCTGTAGGATATGTATGTATGCGATATAAGATTTACCTGTTGTCATCTGATGATATGCTATCTTACTGTTATGTGATCCTTTGATTTTCTGGCAACCATGCTTGTGTGCAATCGATTGTTGATCTGTTTATCTTTTGTACCTCGTTCGATTTAATCTCGTGGACTATGACTATTCGTGGTATCCTTATCTGCTTGTTGTTTACCTGCCATGTTTGCATTTCTGTTTATGTTACGGTTTGATTGGGTAAATGGTTCAACTTATGACGTCTAGCTTGTTAACTTGTTTAATTGCCCTGCTATGTTTTTAATTCATTTAATTATAGTGTTCATACTGTATTCCTACTTGCTACGTGTGACTGCCATGTTTTGACTGCTGCTATGATACTTGTTATGTTTTCAACTAAGGGATTTGACCTGTATGATTGCTATGCTCACTTTATAATTAATTGCTTCCGCTTTCTTGTAGATTTTCTGAATTGTTTGTATGCCATATATGTTGTGTGGATGCTACGCCTGCTATGTTTGCTTATGTTTCAGTTCTTGTATGTCTGGTTTGTATGTGCTTGTTTATATGTCATCGATGCTTTGCTTGGTTTCGTTCTCCTTGTTATCTGTTCGTTTTGGATATCTGTATAATTGTGTTCTGCAGGATCCTCATTGACTCATTACTCTCAATTCGCTGCGACTTTGTTATCCGTTCCTTTGTTTCATTTTGCATTTCAGATTTTATTTAGCTTTCGCTTTGTTATATCTGTTCACTGGGCTTTTTAAGCTCAGCCGCATTTCTTTTCCTGCGGCAGGTTTTAGGATTGAAGATGGGCTTTGATGGGCTGAGAGTTGGATTATCTGAGTGGACCAACCCTAGTTACCTTATTATTTGGACTTATCTTGAAGAGCTTTTGCTTTGATACTTCATTTTTGAGGTTTTCGCTTGTAAAGATTTTAATTGTACGTTCTGATATGACACCAGAATGTGACACTTCTACCCTCGTCGGGTTGGGGTGTTACAATTATGGTATCAGAGCCAGGTTTCGTCTTGTTGACCTTAGGATTGACCTGTGAGGACTTGGGTAGACATTAGGCTTCCGTCTGTTATGATATATTCCGATTCTTTTTTTTGGATTGTCGTTCAGATTTGACTTCGATAATCTTTTGTCTTCACTGTTTTGGGTCTTCTTCTCTTCATATTGATTTTATTATTGTGTCTTCGCACATCCGTTTGTCGATCGTTAGATGGAGACTACCCGCGGAGCCGAAGATGATGGTGCCGAACCTGCGTTGCTGCAACAGTCCCTGTGCTGGAGAGGTTCGTGAAGCAGAAGCCACACCCGACGGCCGTGCTGCTGGAGGCATCAGGATGCTGCTGGAGGAAGCTGGAAGGACCAACCAAAGACGCAAAAGACGGAGACAAGATTCAACCGGTGGCTAAGAGGGTTCATCTACTTCATATGATTTGGGCGCGACTTGTGTTACTCCTATTCGTTTGTCATGCGTTTTGAGGCGGTTTCATATTCTGCTAAGTGATTCTAATCGGTATTGTTTTTCTTGATTTGTTCGGAACTCGGTTTGAATCGTGAAGTTTTATCGTTTGGCGTTTTGTTAGTATCTCAGCTTTTCTTTTGGATCGTCAGTAATGAGTCATGAAGAACCGTTTCGAGCAAGTTGGTGGCCTTCTTCCTTGGTGATATGGTAAGTTGTTTGATGTAGTATATGTTGTATGTATGTGATCTGGCCTGTTTTGGTATGTTACTTGTTATCTGTATGTTATCTGTTTTGATGTGATATTGGTTATGTGAATTGTCATGACCCGGGACAGAATATGATGACAATAAGGACTTGTTATGTGATGCAAGTATTATGACGCCTGATCAACGTGATAATACCGAGATCATATAATTTGAACTTATTGGAATCATACGACGTTTTGGGAAATGCCTGGGGTTGGTACGTGAATGGACTAGGGCTTATATCCGTTATTTGTCGATCCTCATGTTCACTTGGAATTCTGTACCTCATTGCGAGATTCTCACCGACATCTGCTATGTATAAGTTTTGTACGCTTTGTAACCGAAATCGTTATGATCTATGTGAAACTATGGATTGCTACGTCTTCCCTAAACATGTACGTATCCCGGTACTTCTGCGACTTCAATTTTCGAGGACGAAAATTTTATTTTAAGAGGGGAAGAGTTGTAAAACCCTAAAATCTAAAACGCGTGAAAAGACTTTTGCCCCTCTAAATTAAAACTTATAAAATACATAAAATACGTCATACTCATTAAATGTAATATTAACCTAACTTGTAAATGTTTGCCAAACTTATTATACGAGATCGAATTACACCTTGCGTCTAAAACATTGTACACGTTACGTTTAATCATAAATCACATGAATTCTTATACATGGGCCGAATGTAATAATTATACAAATGCATGTCACATAATTTATAAAGCCCAAAATACTTAAAATTCTAAAGGCCCATGATACTTTAATTTGGAAAATGAATATCTGTTAGGACTTCCCTATTCTCGCCCATATATTCCTCCCATTCCTTCTTTTACCTGCGTTTTACAAACAATCACCTCACACACATACAAACCCTAAACCTAAAATGTGACGGCATGACTATTTTCTTTTCTCCTTTCATTCGGCAAAACACTTGTGTTCCTGCTTCCATTCGATCAACAAAGATAGGGTGTGCACGAGGGAGGCTGTGATAAGGTGTTCGAAAGCTGCTGTGATCGTGGGACTGATGTGGTCGTGGTTTGTTCGAAAGGTTGGCTTCGGGTGGGTATTCTTGTGTGCTTGCATTCTTACCCCTTCGGTCTAAGGTATTCGCCACCTCTTCTCTATGTTTTGTATCGACATGTAACTTACATACGCACGAAATACAATAAAATACTAGCCTAATATACTTAGTAAACTATTGGTTCGAATGGAGACGATATTGACGCATTAAGTCATGAAGACATAGATCATATGCGTTCTAAATCTGGGTATAAAACATGCAGAAATAACATGAGGCGTACAAGCTTATTAAAGTGAATAAAAGGCTGGAACATGTAATATTATGTCAAATATTGGCTCGTTATTTTCGTGTGAATGTGTGTGGCATGCATGGTGATAGAATGGCTACAAATGCATATATATGAATCACATCTAAAATCTGGTTAAAGGAAATTGCATAAGCATATTTTATATTTAGATTATGCACTGAAGGATCTTGCAAATAGATTTCAAATGGGACATGGTCAATAAATGGAAATGGGTACGAAAGTATTAATGTGTAGCGTGTAAAATTTTATAAAATATAATCAAATAAATATTGTACATGCATGGTCTTACGAGGGGGCAAGTTTGAGGGCGATCGCGGGAAAAATGGTTGGGTTGTTCGGTGTTTTGAAAGCATGTCGGGATAGTTGAGTTGGGGGTTAGTCCTTTGGCATGTTTACTTCGTTGTAAATGTTAATATTAGGACCCGCGAGCAAGCTTGAACATAGGTCAATCATGCCATGAAATAAAATGGGTCTTGTGGGGGTAACTTCGAGGGTGATCGCGGGATTTATGGTTGAGTCCTTTGGAGTTTTGAAAGTGTATCGGGAGAGTCGAGTCGGGGGTTATTCATAAGGCATTTTTACTTGGTCGTAGATGTTAGCCGTTTGAACCGCGATCGAGGTTGAAGTTGGCATGTCGGGTTATATAAAAAAAAAAGGAAAGAATGAAAGGAACCATACTACTGTACGAATGGTTGAAAGAAAATGATGTTGCATGTAATTATTATAAGATTTTTAACTTTTAACCCTTATCTTTAAATGTCGTCGCATGCAAACCTTGAACTTTGTCAAGTTGTCACTTTTGACCCTAATCTTTGGAATCTATCACAATTGACCTCTAACTTTGCTATATTGTCATATTTAACCTTTAAAATTTACCATTTATCTATTGTAACCCCTAAGTTTGGATAATTAATAATTATTACACTAAAGTATCTATTTCGGTCCATTACTAAAAATGAGAATACGCTTATAACTCTAAAAATATTAATACGATTGATTAATCCGTTATGACGATAATGAGCTGATAAGTATTAAAAAAATCGTAATCTGTGTAGATTCGTTGATGGAGACGTGACGTTGTGTCTTCGTGTTCATTCATTCGTTTGCTTTCCCTTCATTGGCGTTAAGGTACAGATATTCTATCCCTTTTCAGTAGGGATTTCTCATGACTTTCGATCCTTGACTTTACTTCACGTATGAAAATTCCCTTATGCTATCCTTAGTATGATTCCGTTCGCTATGATATTCGTTTGTTATGATTATGAGCCTTATGATTATGAACCTCTGATTATGAACTTATGTTATGGAAATCTGATATGAACCTTTGCCTTCTGAACCTTTGATATGAACCTTATGATATGATTATGCTTTGACCATTCAGATTGATACCCGAGCCAAATATTGTTCACTAGGCATGGGGGTTCCATGTCCGTGTCATTGATGCACCAATGGCATGACTCTAGTGTGTACGAGTGATGTTACACACCGTCCCTTTCTGTTATCTGATTATGAGCTCGATATATATTGTATGGCCACTATCTGTCTGCAGGGGCGTATGGATGCATCCTAGATTTGTTCTGTTATCTGATATGTTATGATCTGTCTGGTGAATGATGTCGTGTGCAATACGCGTCTTCACAGTCTGGGAGCTAGCTACTCCATTGGTTACTGAGGTCTCCCCTCCTATTGGTTTGGTATTCTGAGGTCACCCCTCCGAATACAATGGCTACTATTGGATACTAATGGCGACTATTGCCACTATTGATATTGATTTGTTTTGTTGGCTCGGGATGGATTTCTGACAGACCTTACATTTTTGATAAACCAATATTGTACCTTCTGTATTCCCCAATGCACCATAATCTGTATTACTTGTTCATTACTCAAGACCCTTATATGATTCACTTTTACCAAGATATAGACACTCCATTACATTGATCTGTCACACCTTCATTCCGTTACTTCAGACTATGGTTCCATTCACGTACCGGGTTATTATATGTTATTGGATTTGATTTTGATATTCATGTTTATATGACTACTGATTACTCTGTAGGATATGTATGTATGCGATATAAGATTTACCTGTTGTCATCTGATGATATGCTATCTTACTGTTATGTGATCCTTTGATTTTCTGGCAACCATGCTTGTGTGCAATCGATTGTTGATCTGTTTATCTTTTGTACCTCGTTCGATTTAATCTCGTGGACTATGACTATTCGTGGTATCCTTATCTGCTTGTTGTTTACCTGCCATGTTTGCATTTCTGTTTATGTTACGGTTTGATTGGGTAAATGGTTCAACTTATGACGTCTAGCTTGTTAACTTGTTTAATTGCCCTGCTATGTTTTTAATTCATTTAATTATAGTGTTCATACTGTATTCCTACTTGCTACGTGTGACTGCCATGTTTTGACTGCTGCTATGATACTTGTTATGTTTTCAACTAAGGGATTTGACCTGTATGATTGCTATGCTCACTTTATAATTAATTGCTTCCGCTTTCTTGTAGATTTTCTGAATTGTTTGTATGCCATATATGTTGTGTGGATGCTACGCCTGCTATGTTTGCTTATGTTTCAGTTCTTGTATGTCTGGTTTGTATGTGCTTGTTTATATGTCATCGATGCTTTGCTTGGTTTCGTTCTCCTTGTTATCTGTTCGTTTTGGATATCTGTATAATTGTGTTCTGCAGGATCCTCATTGACTCATTACTCTCAATTCGCTGCGACTTTGTTATCCGTTCCTTTGTTTCATTTTGCATTTCAGATTTTATTTAGCTTTCGCTTTGTTATAT
Organism: Chrysanthemum seticuspe; assembly: GCA_019973895.1. NCBI lineage: Eukaryota > Viridiplantae > Streptophyta > Magnoliopsida > Asterales > Asteraceae > Chrysanthemum > Chrysanthemum seticuspe. The sequence continues at coordinate 315,116,058 of BPTQ01000001.1, read as the reverse complement.
CTGTTCACTGGGCTTTTTAAGCTCAGCCGCATTTCTTTTCCTGCGGCAGGTTTTAGGATTGAAGATGGGCTTTGATGGGCTGAGAGTTGGATTATCTGAGTGGACCAACCCTAGTTACCTTATTATTTGGACTTATCTTGAAGAGCTTTTGCTTTGATACTTCATTTTTGAGGTTTTCGCTTGTAAAGATTTTAATTGTACGTTCTGATATGACACCAGAATGTGACACTTCTACCCTCGTCGGGTTGGGGTGTTACAGATGGAGTCAAATGGGCCAGAATTCAGAAACGAGACAACCAGTATGAAAGTCGCCAACAATCTATCTTAATGCAAACAATTTTTTATATCGTTTTTACACGAAGATTTAGATCATTTTTGTAATAATGTTGCTTATATAATCATATTCATCTTTGTAGGTAAATCCCACCCAGCCCACCAAATATTGATACGTACCAAAAAAAAAAGACCAATCTCACCCTGAACCTCCAAACCATCTATCTTTGCCATCTTTGGTTTCTATGCATCCAAAAGTGGTTAGTTACCTATTTATTCAACTATATATCCTAAGATGAAATAAATTCAAGCTTTCGCAATTCTTTACCACGTGACTTTTTAGATATATCAAATCGTCATCTTATCTTGATTATCATACATTCTTTGCTCCAAATAATGAATGGGCTTAACAGAAAAAGTGCACTAATTATATGTTCTTGAGGCACATACCGGTCGTCTCAGTAAACGGACTTTCAAGCTATTTCTCCAGTTGCCCTCTTTGTTCAGTTCCAGAGCCTATTTGAGATAATAATTTGATTCAATTAATAAAGATATGACTGATGAAGGAAATTTTAATCTAAAAGACTGGTGGCACTTACTGCTTTCTCAGCTAGCTCAATGGTCTCATATTCCACAAAAGCATGCAGCTTAATATACATATAAAGGAGACAGTAAGTAAGATGTCAAGAGATAAATAGATAACGGTAAAGTTTTGCGAAAATTAAAAAATGCTCTGATCTATCAATGTTTCTGATTCACGTGGTTATTGACCAATAGCATAACAATAGCACAATCATCTACGTATGTAAGTATGTTGACTTAGAGAACATCATCCATGCGTAACATCGAATGATCAAATCAATTTACATATAACCTATTGTCCCATCAATGTAAGAAAATTCCACTAGCTCTACCGTATAAAGATATCACATGCAAACATGTAAAAAAGAAGCATTGAAAATAATCCATAACAGCTTTTGAAACTAAATTGAATTGACATAAAAAGATACCTGGCATCTACATATCAGCTTATTGTATATGCTTACCTTATTACTGAAGTGCATCGCATCAGCTTTTGACGCGCCTCTTGATGCTGAAGTTGCCCCGCCATTGGAAGCTTGTGGCTGGCAGGTACGGATTGTCTTTACACTGATCAAGTACGACTCATAAGAATCAGATGAGTTACATAATTCCTAACCCGAAAATGTTCTAGACATAGTCAAAAGGTCTAAGGAAATTTGAGTTAGGGTAAATCTGGTACCTCCCGACAGCCGAGAAAATTTTCATTAGGTTCTGATGACAGTGGTCCTCAGGCAAATTTTCAGCAACAATAATGCGCGACTACAAACAAAAGACAAGCGAAAAACATTATAAGCAACTTGAATGTCACAGAAATGATATGATCAACATTGAAGCACATCACATGCGCACCTGCAGCTCCTCCATGTCTGCCTCGGTCAGCGGACGCTGACGTTTGACTTTCTTCCCATCTTCACTAACCACCTAAACAAAATTGAAACCTTTAAAGTTATGATCATAAAGACACATAAAAGTGAACTTGTTTGAATGTGACATTAAAAGAAAATTTTAAAAAGAACCCACCAGTTTTCCAGAATTTCTTAGTATGGTAGCAAGCTGGGCATGACCGCTAACAAGGGCTTTGATCTTCTTGAAAGAAACAAACAACCGATATAGGCACTGACAAAATATTGAGGAAGATATAGGTCAAAGACTTCCTGTAACGCCCCGACCCGACAAGAGTAAAGGAATCATAAGTAATGGTGTCATATCAAAGCAAACATAAATATCCAAAAGAAGTCTTAGCATAAATACTGAAATAATTCAAGTCAAAATGACTTCAATACATAGGTCCCAGCGGAAAAATAAACTCCAAATAAAATATCTGAAATATAAAGTCTTAAATGGCATCATAAGATCAAAGCTAAAAATCTCTAAGGTAAGTCCACTCAGCACTCATCCCAAAGCAAAAACCCAGCTCCAATGCTTAGATACCTGCCGCGGAAGAAAAGAAATGCGGCTGAGCTTCAAAAGCCCAGTGAACAGATATACAAGCAAAACGAAAACGAATACGAAATAAAGTGAAAGAAAGATAGTAAAATCATAATCATTTCAAAGTATAAATCAAAATAATAGAATAAGTTTTATAGTTAACTACCTCGAGCCCAGACACACATATATCAGATCATAATCATATTCATATTCACACAAGGCAACATTTGTAGGGGAGACCTACCAGAGTTATGAAAGACGTGCATGCACGCAGCATCAATCATCAAATAACATACAGCATATAACATATAATATATAACATATACCAGATCTATGATGCACCCATACGCCCCACAACATATATTGGTAATATAATATAACTTGAGCTCATAACAGATAACAGATAAGGGAAGTGGCAGAACTTCACTCTACTGCCCTAGAGTCATGTCAGAAGTGCATCACTGACACGGACATGGAACCCCCATGACTAGTTATTATTTTGGCTCGGGTGTCAAACTATCTTAGGTCAAATCAGAATGTCATAACTGACACAGATCATACTTTATCAAAGATTTAATCATGTTTCAATATCAAAGTTTTTATATCATATAGTTCAAAATCAAATGTTTTATGATTCAAAAATCAAAGTTCAGATAAGCAACAGCTCAAACAAACAAAATGGGGTTCATAGCAAAGGCTTAGGAAATCCTAATATAAAAGCTAACGAAAAGAAAACGTTATAAGGAACCTCTACTGAAAAGGTCAGAATATCTGTACCTTATTCCAAAGCAAATGATCGAAAAGCAGAAATACGGAAAGCAAAGGATTACTCCTTCTTCACAGAACCTATACACATTAACGGTCGTACATGTTATTTATGATTCCATAATCGTCGAAATGATCTTTTAATATTTGGTGTTTATACTCAATGTATTCAGTGATCTTAATACTTTAGGGTTTTATAATTAAATGAGACTTAAGTGTTTTATAAACAATATCGTAGATTAAGGTTCATTATGTCATTTATTAAAGTTTAGGGTTAAATGTGAAAATAGTTTAAACGTCATAACTCACACATGAAATAACGAATTAATATACTTAGCTTCAAACCCTAATCGACTCTCATTATGTTCTAGGGTTTTCTCATTCTTTTAATATCATATCCACATGCATTTACTTTATATGTTACGTCATTTAATGACTCATTACTCTTGTTATTTACTCAACACGTTCATGTCTTAATCATATGTTACTCATATATATGTTATACGTCAACTTTTATATCCATGCACGTTTACACCTTAAACTAGGGTTTAGGTTTCACATGATCTTACTTATTGATGAGTGTCTAAATACTCATCATTTTTGTACCATCTAGACTGCAAAAATATCTGAAAACACTCTGAAATGCATCAAAATGATGAAAATATCACAAACAAGTGTTTAATGTGTTTTAAATGCAAAATTACCAAAATCAGATGAAAAACGTATCAAGTTTGCATAATTGGCAGTTTTAGTCCCTCAAGTTTCAAAAATTGTCAAAACTAGTCCCTGGTAATTCAAAAACTTGTAAAATGTCATTTAAGGTCCATGGGATTCAAAAGTTGTCAAAATAAACCCTTTAAAGTTTAAAGTTTACAAAATGACAACTTTAGTCCTTCAAGTTTGGAAAATGTCAAATATAGTCCTTGGTTAATTTAAAAAGTGAAAATTATCAAATTTAACCTTGTACTATTCATAAATGACAAAATTGGTCCTTATAGTGAACTTTTGGAAAATTACATATTTGGTCCCTTAAGTTTCAAAAATGACATAAAAGGCCCTTGGACATTTTAAATAGAAAATAATTACATGTATGGTCCTTGGATTATCATAAATTGCAGGTTTAGCCCTTGTGTAAACCTTGGAAACTTGTCAATTTCAGTCCCTCACTTTTCACCAAATTACAATATTGGTCCTTGTGCTTAAATAAAACCAAACGGATCCCTATATTATCCAAACCCAATCCAAATCCACTAAACCCAGCTGGCCCAAATACAACCCAAACCTAACCCCGTATTATTAAAACCAGGTCAAATAGTCAAACGCGCGCCCAAAACCACCAGTACTGTTCATCCTCCTCTCCCATAACTGTTATCCCAAAACCAGAAACCAAGGTGGTTTCTCCACCTCTCCACCACCTTTCCAACCACTCCCCAGCTGTATACCTTCACCCTTTCCACCTCCACATACACCAAACCTCAATTAATGCAGTTAATCCACTCAAAGACTTTTTCCCGCCAAAAGTGCCAAGTGCACGAATGTGATGAATTTCAATGATCCAATGGCTGCAATCAAGTGGGAATAACTCAGAGGTCGACAAGGAACCTATAGGATCAATATAAATGGGAAAAGAAGCAGATGAGAAGACGAAGTAGAATAATTTAGTTTAGTTTAGGTCGTTTTAGTTAATTTTCCATTTCAAGTGTAATTCTAAGCTTTCAAGTACTTTTTAAAGTCATCTCAGTGTATTTATAATCTTTATCAATAAGTAATTTCAAGTTCCAAGTCTTATTTCAGTTGTTCAAATTTTCAAGTGCTCAAATTCTCAAAGATGTTTGAATGTTGTTAAGTAGTTGTTGTTTTGGACTGTTAGGCTCACTTAAGCTCCTTATAAAGTTGTTAAAAGCTTTTAGAAACATTAATTCAGTGTTTATCATTGAAACTTAAAAATACTAAAAAAATACAAAAAATTCAGTCATAAATCCAAAATCACAAAAGATGAAGAAGAAAGTTGGAGCAGGGTAGATACAGGATTGCCCTGGTTTAGAGCTTCTTGGGAAGCCATAGGTTGAGGCCTTGTACCTCAGTTCTCTGTTTTGTACATGGAAATCATTTGTAAGCATTTTCTTAAAAAATTGCATTTCATAGTTTATCTGTTTTGAATAAGTTAATATTGGTTTAATTCTGTCTAATAATAATTAGTATAAGTTAATTACTTGTTTCCTTGGTCTGAAAACATGTCTTAGTGTTTAAACTTTCAAATCAGTCTAAAAAAGGGTTGTTTGGATTTGCCATGTTAACTGTGGTATAGCATTGTTTGTGTTGTTGTTTGTGCTTGTCTCATGTTACATTAGTATCCAATAACTCAAACAAAGCATAAAAACCAATACTTATTTAGTAAAAAGTCAAAATTACTCTATATCTGTCTTAAGTTCATAACTGTTAGGATTTTTAAATGCAAATCTCATCTAAGTAGTTGATAACTTGATAATATAGCTTATAATCATCTTATTATAGCTTATCATAACATGTTCAGTTTATAAAATCAATCACAAAGTCATATAAGTCAAACTGCTTCATACCTTAAAAAGTCAAAATTTTCCTTTGGTCACTTTTTGAATAAACTTTAGAATTTCATTGTGTGTTTATTATAAGGATTTAACCATTCAGCTTTTGGGATAATAAAATTTAGTTGCTTAATAAAATTATAAAAATAATAGTTCATCTTTGCTTAGCTTATAAAGTGCTTATTCTTAGCTTTCTTTTGACCCCTTTTCAAAATGCATGCCCTGTGCACACACTCAGCATACACTGAGTGTGCACAGGCATATTGCAGCTTGTTCACAAGCTTCATTCAAGCTTGTGAGGAGCTGATTTTTGGTCCAAGTATAGTAGGCTAGGTTATCTTTAGGTCCCTATATCTGTTTTTACTTTTAGCTTATTTGTTTAGCTTATGCACTAGCTTAAAGTAGCCATCAGATCACTGTTTTGCTTAAATAATCCAATAAGCTCAAATCCAATTTAAGTTTCTTTAGTGATCTATAGTACTGTTAAATAGTCAAGAAAGACTTAATTTAGCATTACCTAGCTTCTTTGTTCATTTTGTGTCCATTTGTGGACTTTGGCTTATTTTGAATTGCTTATTAATAAGCAGTTACACTGCAGTTGCATTTTCCTTCACATAAGCATATGTTTTTATATTTTTCATAGATTAAGAATAATATTTTAGTATTTTCCTGAATTTTTCATATTTTTCTGCCACTGTTTGCTATTTTTCTTTATTTTAAATAGTTTTTAAGTCTTTTTAAATAGCCTTTAATACTAATAAATCAGAAAAAGCTTAAAAAAATATGTTTTCAATTTTCATAGATTAAGATAAATATAAAAAGCCGAAAAAATAATTTTCCATAATTTTCTTGGTTTAAATAGTATTTTCTAGCATTTTAATTAGTTTTAAATAGTATTAAATTAATAATAAATTCATAAAAAGTGTAAAAAATATATTTTTAGTTTTAAAATAAGTTTTATCATATTTTAGATTTTTCTAAGTTATAATTTCATTTTTCTAGGTTAATTTTGTATTTTCTTATATTTTAGTGCATTTTAAATACTTAATAAATAGTTTTTAATTAATAATAATTAAATAAATAGTTTTAAAAATAATTTTCTTTTTCTAATAATTTTCTTTTATTATTAGGATTGTAAAAATATCATTTTTGTATTTGTAGGCCTTTTATTTCTTTAAACTCACGTTTTATTTTGTACGTTTACGTAATTTTATTTAAACGTACGTTTTAGGTTTTAAACGTTCATCGACTTTAAAAATAGTGATAGCGTTTATTTAATATATTTTATCTTTTTAATTTTCTTAATTTGCATTTAAGTCGCTGTAATTTGTAGATCTTTTCTTTAGGTATATTTATCCATCAAAACCTTTACTGATCACTATCCTTAGTGATCATTCTATCATCTGTCTGTGTGAAACACCAATTCATCCTCCGTGGGACTTAACGACCCGGGGATACACTATATTCCTCTGATCTAAATTGCATTTGGTGTTTGAGCTGTTTTGAGTTTCTTACGGTTAGCCATTCACAAGTGGCTAGCTTGTGTGAGATAACTTGACGGTTTTGCACCAATCAAAATTTTGGCGCCGCTGCCGGAGAGGCTGTAAGCGTGTTTTAAGCATTTCCAGATCCATTCTTGCACATATACCACCGTTTGTAAACAGTTTTTTGTAAAGTTAATCAAAATCAAAAAGTTCATTAACATTTTTCCTAAAAGTGTTAACAACACCAAAAATATTTTCATTCTTTGTTTTTACAAAATGTTTATCAAAAAAATCCAAAAATATTCATCTTTACCCTCTCACCCTTTTTGATTCTTTATTCCTTTACCCTCTATCCATTTGATTCTAACTTCTTCTATTCTCATGGAATCTCTCGACTACAACGAATTCTGGAACGAAGTTGAAAATTTTCACACTTTATCACAAATGTCAAGAATTCGTGTTGTTCGTAACGATCCATTAATTCTGCGTAGGGAAATGGAACGAGAAACCGGGGTGACAAAGGACCAGGTACTTTCCTCTGATAATGGAGGTGCTAAATACGTCCAACCTACGATTATCCAAAGATCTAACCCCTCAATTGCTCCTAAGCCATCTAAAATTGATCCTAAACTTTCACAATTTACGGTTAAAAGCAAACATGCAGAATTTAGACCGGTGACTAGCAAGAATGACTTGCCTAATCTTCACGTTTCTCAAGAACCAGAACCGGAGACCATAACGGAAGTGGTGGAAATTGCTAGCTCTCAGAGCACACCACTTGTCCCACCTCCGGATTTTTCAAAATGTTCTTCGAGTCTAAATAGTCATTCGGATCACCATGTTGGTTTTGTTGATTCTTTGAATGAACTGATTCCTTCTCATAACTCTCAAATAGAATCGTTTATTCCTTGTGTCGGTTGTGGTAAGCCTCTTTTTGGTTCACCATGTCGCTGTTGTACGTGTGTACAGTGTGGTAATGATATTCATAACGGGAGTTGTTTGTTTTGTGGTTCGAGGAATTCATTTGATTATGATCCTAATCCGAACTCATTTAACGATCCCTCAAATTTTTCCAATTACCCACCACAGCCGGACTTATCTTCATATAATCAACATAACTGCTGTGAATTTTGTGGAGGTCCTCACCAAGGATTTGAATGTCAATCCGGAAACACGTTTGTCTATGAACAGTTTTCCGGTGATGCTCAGAACTTTTGTTATGACCAATATCCATATGATTCACCAATCCAGGCTCAACAGTTTTACTGTTGTGAGAACTGTGGAGGTTCCCATTTCAGCTCTGATTGTCAAACAGGGAATCCAATTCCTTGTAACAATTACGACTATCCATATCACGACCAACCTCCGCAGTACCAAATGACTCAAACTCCTCAGCAAACCCAACAAGACACTTATCTAGAGCTTCTGGAGTCAGTGAAAAGAACTGAGGAGTTGAGTAAAACAGCATTTCATAATGTTCCCAGTTTTTCTTGTGTATATTGTGGGGGTCCTCATGATGATTATCAATGTCAACCTTCCGGTTTTGACAAATCTCCACTCCCACAATGTCCCGTCATTCAAAATTCACATGAGAAATCCATGGAAGAATTGCTAGCTGAAGAGCAGGCTGCTAAAATAAATTCCCAAATTGCTTTTGAAAAATCTATTAGGGAATCAATTGCAAAAGAAAAAGCAGCCAGATCTAGCTCTCAATTTCATTTTATTCCTAATGACAGTGATGATGAGGATGCACTTGGTATCCTACAATTTTATAAAGATTCATCAAGTTTATCAGTTGATATTCCAGCAGTTGAGATTCATTCTCAAGCAACTGCCATCACACCCAAAGCTCCCACTCACTCTCTGAACATGGGGGACGAGCATCTTGACACTGTTCCTGAAAAGGAATCGGACGAATTCATAAAGTCTAGTGTTGAGGACCTTGTCCCAATCCCGAGAGAGTCACAGGGAACTTTTGACCATATGTGTGATACCCCTTCCCCTCTTGAGTGTTCAAAAGAACATTTTGAGACTTTCTCCGATTTTAGCGATGATTGTAAATCTTATGGAGACATTGAGAATGTTGAGGCATCACTTTCACATTTTGATGTTGATCCTCTTCTTGAGAAGTTTACTAATGAACTCATTCACATCATTCCACTTTCATCGGAAAGTGATGATGATCTCTTTGATTTCAAAGCCAACCTAGGGGAAATTGAAAGTCTCCTTTATAATGATCGTTCACTCACTTTTCACCCTAACAGTCCAATAGAGAATGTTAATCACCTTGTTCCCGAAGCATTCAAAACTACTTTCACCAATCCTCTATTTGAATTTGAATCTGAATTCACTTGGATTTCTAACAATCCAATCTTTGACAAGGATAGTGATGAGTCTACAGTGGAACAAGAGTTCACAGATTTACATCACGTGAATGATTCTCTTTACGAAGAGTTCTCCTTTGAACTCACTCATATCATATCTCTACCAGAGTATGATAACTTCCACTTTGATCTAGACATAAATGATCTTTGTGTTCCAGAGGGAAATGTTCTCATCCATGAGAACTTGCTTGATATCAAAATCCCATCCCTCCCACCCAGAATATGTCTTGATCATATACGCTTAAATGATGAGATTCATGATCCAGAAATCATGAATTCTCCTTCTGATGATGATGAGTTAGTCATGATGTTTATCATGATTTTCTTTCTCTTCTTCACCTATCCCGTGGCTTCTCCTGTTCTTCACAACTTCGGGAATGAAGACATTATCTTTGACCCCGGCATTTTCATTTATCATTTATAAGCCGGTTCTATGTATATCTCATCGGTGTGGAACTTTCACATACTTCAATGTTTATACAAACATCTTGAATGAAAGTTCGATGGAGATTGTCTCTTCCACTTACTTCCCCATGAACAAAATTAATTCGGGGTCGAGTCAAGCTAGCGACTCGATAATCAAAAACAGTAGTTGAACATGGGTTTTCACCCATGTGTACCACCCTAGTGTGGGGGAGATGCCCCACATGTTGTATAGAGATCTAAAAAATGAATGAAAATTGTAAATATTAAAAAGAGAATAATTGTTGTGTTTCTACACTTAGCTAGTAATTTTATCTTTTTACGTTCTAAGTTTCGGTATAACAGCCGGTACTTTGAATATTGAGGACAATATTCATTTCTAAGTGTGGGGGGGAAATTCTGGCAAATTTGATCATAAATGTACCATTTTAGTCCCTTTTTCCCCCAAAATGGCCAAATATAAAAAAAAAATTATTTAGTGGAAGTACTATGTACTAAACACAACAAATGGTAATCAGTCTACCATGTCTAACCCACATAAGGATTGGCTAATCCAGGAGCAAACGGCTCTTGGTAAAGATTTATCAAATCCGTTTATGGCTTGCAATTTGCCCAAAATTGTATGGTGTTCAGCTCACCATATCTTTAATTAGTGAAGAGTTGGCTAGCCCGCAAGTTTATGGCTTGTGGTAAAGGCAGTGGAAAAACCATAATTGGTAATCGACTCACCAAAGATAATATTGATAATTTATCTAAGAGTTGGCAAGTCCAGAAGCAAACGGCTTCTGGTAAAGACAAATCAAATCCGTTGAAAGCTTATGATTTGCTCAAAATCATTTGGTTATCATTGTACCAAGGTTCTTACTTGAACTAAAACAATTGGCTACTCCAGAAGTAATGGCTTTTGGTAAAGAGATAAAATCCATTAACTTTTCATAAATCATTGCTAGGAACTAGCAATATCTTAGTGTGGGGGATTGATGAGTGTCTAAATACTCATCATTTTTGTACCATCTAGACTGCAAAAACATCTGAAAACACTCTGAAATGCATCAAAATGATGAAAATATCACAAACAAGTGTTTTATGTGTTTTAAATGCAAAAATACCAAAATCAGATGAAAAACGTATCAAGTTTGCATAATTGGCAGTTTTAGTCCTTCAAGTTTCAAAAATTGTCAAAACTAGTCCCTGGTAATTCAAAAACTTGTAAAATGTCATTTAAGGTCCATGGGATTCAAAAGTTGTCAAAATAAACCCTTTAAAGTTTAAAGTTTACAAAATGACAACTTTAGTCCCTCAAGTTTGGAAAATGTCAAATATAGTCCTTGGTTAATTTAAAAAGTGAAAATTATCAAATTTTAACCTTGTACTATTCATAAATGACAAAATTGGTCCTTATAGTGAACTTTTGGAAAATTACATATTTGGTCCTTTAAGTTTCAAAAATGACATAAAAGGCCCTTGGACATTTTAAATAGAAAATAATTACATGTATGGTCCTTGGATTATCATAAATTGCAGGTTTAGCCCTTGTGTAAACACACTTTCAAAACTCTTATATGGTTCGGTTCAAACCTAGGGTTTCAACTACAACACTTTACACAAGCCCTAGCTCACCTAAGTACTTTACATATTGAAGTTATCATGTTTTTATACCTTGGCCGAAACATATACATGGTTCGGTTCTATATAGCTCGACTTAACCATGATCCGATTCAATAATACTTATTACGTAATAAGCTCTTTAATAATTATAAGGTTTAAATCATTATGGTTGTCTTTGTTTGGTTCACACGGCTCGGCCACAAAAAGAAAACACAAGACTCGACTAAACGAAACAAGTTACAATATATATATACGTAAGGTGTAACGAAAGAAGACTAATAAACATGTTATACCTTAGCTTGTTGAAAACAAAAGTCTCGACACCACAAGTGTAGGGTTCGGCCGAATGGAAGAAAAAGAAAGAGAGAGGCAACAAAACTAGGGTTTCAATTTCTTGTAAATGTATTATATTTATAGGTGGTATCATTTTTAGTTTAGGGCTTTTGAGGAGGGTTTGGGTTTCGGCTTGGCCCAACCGAACACACAAAAAAACGCCCCTTATGGCTTCTTGGACTCTCGGCTTGGCAAAAGAAAACGAGCCCATCGGATCAAAATCAAACAAATGGCGAGGTCCAAACTTTTACGCGAGACGTTTAAATCTTTCGTCGTACCAAAATCGATCACGTACACACATTAGTTAAGTTTTAATTACTCGCAAGTTTAGTTTAATTTCGTTAAATGATTATAAACGTATTTTACGTATTTTATAAATTTCGATTCCAAGGGTATTTTAGTCTTTAATCATGTTTTAGATTTTCAGGTTTTACACTTCCATAGCAAGAAATTTTGAAAAGTAAAAGAGAGTGTTGAACAACTTAAAAAGTCCCTCTTCCGCATCGGCGGAAGCTGCAAGGTGGAGACCAAGGCTATTGGTTTCAACACATTGCACAAGTTGTTTATCATATTTTCGATTACAATGATACTACTCATTTTCCGATTTTATATCACATACAGAGCATTGAACTAATCATGCCATATGTAATAGCCTTGTCCTACTTCCTGCCACATAGCCATATTCTATGATGTGATGTGCCAGAAAGAAATCAAGAAAAATACACAATGCCAAGTTGGGTCTCCAATTCAACATAACCAGGAATTAGATAACACAAAGAATACAAGAGAAGTAGTGGTATCTTACAACAAAGAAAAAGCAAGACACCAGTATCAATGGGTAAGGAAATGATAGTTTCTCATGTGAATCCTACAAGAATAAAAGAGCTCAGTTATTGGAGCATTTAGGAATGAGAAATTTCACTACAACTACTAGAGCAATCACGTAATGACGCGGTGGGTCAAAAAAATAATCAAAATTTTTTGCGAACAATCTTTTCCAGTTGCACTTTTTATGGCGATTATATTTTTGGCGAGCAATGTTTCCTAGTTGTAATTGTATTCTCCTCCATAAAAAGGTTAAATGGAGTGTAACTTAAATGATTTTTATCTTGTGAATTTGTTTTCCATATTTACTTTGAAATTTACTAATTTCCATACATCAAATGTTCTAGATCTTGGCTATTACCTTTAAGGGCGATTTAGTAACTTCACTGTACTAAAAAATTCAATTAAGAGTGTATGTCCTTAATGCTTTATAAGTAGTTAAGATAAGATTAAGATGAAAGCAGCAGATCCTTCAGGGTCTTTGCTGATGAACCTCATTAAATGATCAGTGGTTGCCAAATTTATGTCACTGAAATAATACTCCACCTACAAAATGTATGCATATAAACGTCAATTATAAAAATCAGAAGTACCGAAACCATGTATGATATGTTATACTAAGGCTTATGCTGTAAGCACAGCTGAAGGATATCCTTAACCTAAGGCAACAATGTAAGTACTTTCTAGTCATGTATGAAAATAATTTTACACATCTCAGACATAATATCAGATTATGCAAATGGTTCAATACACAATGCCAAAGCGATGGGTTCCCATACTAATCTAGCAGTTAAGAAGCTAGGCAATATCTATAATGAGATCGCCTGCCCAGGCTAGAGTTTGGTTTCGCTAGCTATAAATCCTGCAGTATGTCCTAGTGATGAGCCAGAGCTAAGATGCAAGAATAAAGGTGTGGACTTGCTAACAACTAAGAACAAAATTGCTTAATACTAAGATAATAAACTAATCAATTAACCACACTGTCAAGAAAGAATGCAAAACATTAACCACACTGTCAACACACAATCGTAACTTACATCACATACTTAGCTAGTGATTCTTTCCCAAAAAAAAATCTCTAATCAAAATGTGAATCTCTGGCACAGGCAGAGTATTTGGCGCTAAAACATGACACCCCTGTTTTCTATCCCAAGGCATAATTCTAATCTCAGTTTGTTATTAACTAACAATGACTACAGCAGAACCTGGAATACTCAGCACAACTAAACAAGAATGCAACCTTGTAGCTGAGAAAAACAAGAATACAAAGAAAGTGACCAGCATCCTACTTATCTATTTGACACACAGCATCATACAATGTCATATACTATACTGAAAAACCAACTTGCTATTCAAAAGGGGGTTGCGGCACAACTTGTTGCCCGTTTGCCTGCCATCTTATTGTAATCCGTTATTAGAAGTAATAATAGATATCTCTTTTCATTAAAAAAAAACAAAACACAACTTGCTAATTAACGGCTACTTATCTTTTAAATAAGATGCCTCGTAAGGAAAAAGAAGAGACCCCTTATGAATTATGGATGGGAAGAAAGCCATCATATCAGTACTTACGAGTGTGGGGGTGTCTAGCAAAGGTAGCTATACCGACTCCCAAGGCCCAAAAGATTGGACTTAAATCTGTGGATTGTATATTCATCGGGTATGCTAAGAATAGCAGTGCTTATCGCTTCATTGTACATGATTCGAAAAATCCGGATATACAAAAGGGTACATTAATGGAATCAATGAATGCTTCATTCTTTGAAACTATATTTCCTTGTTTAATGAAGGAAACTGGAAGTTCATCTAGAATAGATGAAGAAGTTGTCCAAGATAAGAGACAACGAGATGATAATGATCTCCAAGATGAGAGACAAGATCAAACTGATGAAGAAGAGGTTGAACCTAGAAGGAGCAAAAGGGCAAGAACCGAGAAATCGTTTGGACCCGATTTTGTTTCTTTTATGGTTGAAAACGAACCTACTTCATACCGAGAAGCAGTTACTTCCTCAGAAGGGCCTCAATGGAAAGAAGCCATTAAAAGTGAAATAGATTCTATTTTACAAAATCATACTTGGGAGCTCGTGGATTTACCTCCTGGTTGTAAACCACTAGGCTATAAATGGATCTTCAAGAAGAAGATGAAAGCCGATGGCACCATTGACAAGTATAAAGCAAGATTAGTAATCAAAGGATTTAGACAATGAGAAGGTCTTGATTACTTTGATACATATTCGCCTGTTACGTGAATAACCTCGATTAGGATGATACTTGCTATTGCCGCTTTAAGAAATTTGGAAGTTCACCAAATGGATGTGAAACGGCATTTCTAAACGGAGATTTAGAAGAAGAAATCTACATGAACCAACCTGAGGGTTTCATGGCTCCTGGACAAGAGAACAAAGTTTGAAGGCTTGTTAAGTCATTATATGGCTTAAAGCAAGCTCCCAAACAATGGCATCAAAAATTTGACCACGCCATGCTAGAGAGTGGATTCAAAATTAATGAATGCGACAAATGTGTTTATGTCAAAGACACAAATAGTGGATATGTAATCTTGTGTTTATATGCTGATGATATGCTTATCGTTGGCAGTAACAACAAGATGATCAAATTTACTAAAGACATGTAGAAATCAAAGTTTGACATGAAGGATATGGGTTTGGCTGATGTGATCCTTGGAATAAAGATTATACGAACTCAGAATGGACTTGTGTTAAGTCAAGCACATTATGTGGACAAAATTCTTAATACTCATAATGCGGGGGATTCCGGCCTAGCTAGAACTCCAATTGACACTAGTAAGCATCTATCTAAAAATAGAGGCTTAGATGTTGCCCAATTAGAATATTCAAGAATTATTGGCATGTTAATGTACTTAATGACCGGTACCCGACCTGACTTAGCATATGCTGTTAGCAGGCTAAGTAGGTATACTAGTAACCCGAGCTATGCACATTGGGCAGCATGACTAGGGTACGTCACTATTTGAGATACAATCGCGATTATGGACTGCATTATGATCGATATCCAGCTGTTATCGAGGGATACAGTGATGCAAATTGGATATCTGACATAAAGGATTCTAGATCAACTAGTGGATATGTGTTTACACTAGGAGGAGCAGCTATATCTTGGAAGTCTTCCAAGCAAACTGTTATAGCTAAGTCCACGATGGAATCAGAATTTATCGCATTAGATAAATGTGGACAAGAGGCGGAATGGCTACGTCAATTCGTAGAGGACATACCAAGGTGGCCTAAACCGGTAACGGCCATTAGTATACATTGTGATAGTCAATCGGCAATTGGCAGAGCTCATAGCATAATGTATAATGGAAGTCCAAACATATCCGTCATCGACATAATTCGATACGACAATTACTCTCAACAAGAGTTATCTCAATTAACTATGTGAAGTCAAAGGATAACATCGCGGATCCGCTTACGAAAGGCTTAAGCAGAGAGTTAGTTAGTAAGTCGTCTAAAGGAATGGGACTAAAGCCCTTGAAGGAATGAGTTTCTATGAAGGAAAACCTAACCCAGTTGACTGGAGATCCCAAGATCTGGGTTCAATAGGACAACCTAATCATAGAAATGTGGGGGAAGTCACGTCAATGTGTGGGAGTTACTAAATATTGTAACTTTCCTAGTCCATTTCTATAACAAATGTGACTTGTTGAGAGGTTAAACATATGGCTTTAATGATTCAGGATGAAATCATAAAGCATAATGATTCAAGATGAAATCACAAAACATATGGTTTTAATGATTCAAGATGAAATCACCTATGTGAGAGAGAAGTGGGATCGCTTCGAAGGGAGGGGCGCAATTCCTAAGAGCTCTTGCAGAACCAGGCTAGTGTTCATGACCATAACGAACACGACTATGAGGACTTGACATTGTCACGGAGAGTCTTGTGTGAAGTGTAATGTCGTCTACGTAAATGGATAATGAGTTCAAAGACGTCGCGTCTACTCAGATCTAGGAGACTAAGTGCATCTCACAAGGGAAGGTTCAAAGGGTTACACCTACCTATCTTATGCAAGACTTAACCGCAGAAATTTCACCGAAACTTTCGTGTGTTTTCGACCGATTTCCATTCATGTGGGGGATATTTGGAAAATGAGTTTTGCAAAATGAGTTTTTGCAAATTTTGGACGCTATTTAATATATGTATATGTTATATATATATTTATATTTCTTGGTAGCTTTGCGTTCTCCTCGACGAGAGCTTCGCAACTAGCTAAAGTATGTTCAAAATGGAGTTGAAATGAATGAGATATCGTGTCTCTAAGTGAGGCACTTGAAACATACAAAATTGGAAAAGAGGATGTATCCCACATCGCCCAAAACAAGAAGTGAATGCTTGTTTATAAGGAAATGATAGTATTGGCTATCAAATTCCTTTAGGTTGGTTATGCTCCCACTCATACGTGCGCGCGCGCAGGGGGTGCAGAAAATCTTTTTTATAACTAGTTGTAATATGAAAATAAATACATGAGCTTTTATAAGTTGATACCGAACTAATATAATTATTGGTTATACGAAAAATATATGAAATTTGTGAGGATTATAAGTAAAGAAATAAATAATACCACAAATACAATATAAATATTCTAAATACTTATATTATAAACATATAATAGTTAAATGAAAACTTTTATGCGTAGAGGCATAGTGTATAATTGTGATGATTATCGATACAAGCATTAGAATATTGAAGTATTAGCGACATGATGGTTGGAGGGAGCTTAGAGTGGAAGGTGTCATAACAAGGTTTAAGTTCGTCGTCGCGCCACCTCAGCGTCACATCAGCATCCCATTTTCTCACAACTAACCACAACAAACCCCCTCCTCACTCATAACAAATTTCAACTTCTTCATTTGGGACCCACCACTACCACTTTATTTTTTTTATTCAATTTTCATATAAACTAAATTTATTTCATTAATAATTAAAATACATTAACAACACAATAATAATAAGAAAAAAAAAATATGATACGTAAAAAAAATGATATGAAAAAAAAAATACAACACATACTAATAATAAGAAACCTAAACATTTTACTAGTCATTTTTTATAAAAATTATAAATAACATTTTTTAAATTTTTTTTTTAAAAAAAAATAACAATTAAAACTTATACAACAATATATGAAAACATACCACATTACCACCCCAATATTAGTCCAACCCAGCCCAAAAGAAAGAGGAAAAAAAAAAAAAAAAAAGGTTTTCTTCTTCATCTTTTCTGCACACACACATTAACACACACACATACGCATCACACACACACACATTAATACACAACACACCATTTCTTCTTCTTCTTCACTTCCATAACTCACACACACAAACACACGCTGCACACACACTTACACACACTTGAAAATCAAAAAAGGAAAAAAGAAGAAAAAATGAAACCGTGTCCCACTTTTGTCAGAAAATTCACTCATCGTCAGGATGGCGAGGAGCTCCACGGCGACGAACGGCGAAGGACCCCGGTGTGGCGGCGGCCGACGACGAGGTGCCAACTATGCTCACGGCGAGCCACGATATTCCCACACCGTCCGCTCTTATGGTGCTAATGTCAAAAAGTGGGTTTAGCAGTCGTAGACATAAGAGACTACTTATCATTTATATTTATATTTATTATTATTATTATTATTATTACTTTTATAACTCAGTCATTTTATTTTGAAAAAATTACACATTTTGTTCCTGTGGTTTGCTCATATTTCATGTTTAGTCCTTAAGTCATTTTAATTACATCAGAGATGCCTATTTTTGAAACCACTCATATAGTCCCTACTTTGAATGGACCGTTAGTTTCTCCGTTAAGTGTTCGCGCCGTTAGTCCCTCCATTAATAAGTTTTGCACCGTTAGTCCCTCCATTAATAAGTTTTGCACCGTTAGTCCAATTTTTTCAAATAATAGTTTTCGCCAGTTAGTCCCTCCGTTAATAATACTTTTCACCCGCTTTTTACGTTTTTGTCCTTTTTAATCCGTTTTCGTTCGTTTTTAATCCGTTTTCTCCCTTTTTTTTTACATATTCGCCCTTTTTTATTCGTTTTCTTCAGTTTTTATATGTTTTGTCCCTTTTTTTACGTTTTTGTCCGTTTGTTTTCGCTTTTTATCCGTTTTCGACCCTTTTTACGTTTTTGTCCATTCTTATCCGTTTTCGTTCGTTTTTTAATCCGTTTTCGCCTATTTTTTTTTACGTTTTTGTTCATTGTTATCCGTTTTCATTCGTTTTTTATACGTTTTCGCACGTTTTTTACGTTATATTTTTTCGTCCAATTTTTTAATTTTTTGACCTTACTTTTGTCCCTTTTTTTTACGTTTGATCCGTTTTCATTAATTTTTTTTATCCGTTTTCGCACGTTTTTTACGTTTTTAAGTGTTTTTTAAGTTTTTATCCGGGTTTATCTGTTTTTTACTTTTTCGTCTGTTTTTTTACGTTTTTGTCCATTTTTATCCATTTTCATTCCTTTTTTATCCGTTTTTACCCTTCCTTTACGTTTTTATCAGTTTTTATTCGTTTTCGTCTGTTTTTATATGATTTCGTCCGTTTTATTACGTTTTCGTCTGTTTTTATCTGTTTTTATATGTTTTCGTCTGTTTTTTTACGTTTTTATATGTTTTTAAACATTTTCGTATGTTCTTATCGGGGGTTTTTTCACTTTTTGCCAGCTTTTATCTGGACAAAAACGTAAAAAATGGGACGAAAACTCCCTAAAAACGAACGAAAACTACCTAGAAACGGACGAAAGCAAAAAAAATAGACAAAAATATAAAAAAATGGACGAAAACATTAAAAAAAAAGGGCGAAAACTACCTAAAAATGGACGAAAGCGTATAAAAACAGAAACGTAAAAAAAGGAAGAAAACGTATAAAAACAGAGAAAAAAATAAAAAAAAAAAAAGGAAGAAAACATATAAAAACAAACGAACACACATAAAAAACGAAGAAAAATGTAAAAAAAGGGACAAAAATGTATAAAAGCAGAAGAAAACGGATAAAAACGTAAACAAATGAACGAAAAACGTAAAAAAATGGCAAAAACGGATAAAAAAAACAATTGAAAAGGGATCAGACGGATGAACTGGATGAAAACGTACAAAAAGCGAAAACGTAAAAAAAATGGCGAAAACGGATAAAAAATGTATAAAAAGGGACAAAAAACGTTAAAAAAAAAAAAAAAAAAAAAAAAAAAAAGGCTGAAACGGATAAAAAAGAACGAAAATGAATAATAACAGACAAAAACGTAAAAAGAAAGAAAAAATAAAAAGAAAGAAAAAAAGGGCGAAAACGGATAAATAAAACCAACGAAAGAGCAGAAAACGGATAAAAACGTAAAAAACGGAAAAAAAAACGGGCGAAAACGGACAAAACGAACAAAACGTAAAAGAATGTCGAAAACGGATAAAAAAAATGAACGAAAATGGATAAAACAGACAAAAACGTAAAAATGATGTCGAAAACGGATAAAAAAACAGACAAAAATGGATAGAAACGGACGTAAACATAAAAAGCAGGCAAAAACATATAAACACAAGAAGCGTATAACATAATAATTAACGGTTTGTGAGATATTTAAGTTTTAAAAAAATGATGAAAGTGAGTTTTTTTATTTGATAAAAAATAAATGACTATGATTTGTTCATTAGATCTTTAAAATTTTTGTGATCTATATCGAACTTTTCTTACGGTCCAAATAAGCCAAGAAGCGTATAACCAACTCACACTACTTCAAATGAGAAACAATATCAACGCCAGTTTAGTTTGTCTTAGTATTTATGTATTTGACGTCTCATAGGCTCTTCAATGTAATTCACACTTTCATGTTAACGTATTTGAATTTTAGCTAATCATGTCTTAATTTGAAAAGAAAAAAAAAAGGCTAAATAAATAAATGTCTAAATAGGATATGTGATATCACAAATGATATTCTAACAATAAACAATCATTTGTACTTTTATATCACAAGTGATATGATTCAAAATTTAGTCTCTTATGATTCATTTCTACTTTTATATCACAGGTGATATACTAGTGTCCACATTCAAAACTTTAGTATCGCATGTTAAAACAATCATTTCTACTTTTATATCACAGGTGATATACTAGTGTTCACATTCAAAATTTAGTATCTCATGTTAAAACAATCATTTCTACTTTTATATCACGAGTGATATAATAGTGTCCACATTCAAATTTAGTTTCTCATGTTAAAACAATTATTTATACTTTTATATCACAGGTGATATACTAGTGTCCAGATTTAAAATTTTAATCTATCATGTTAAAACAGTCATTTCTATAATATCTCTTGTGTTTTTGTTAAATCTAAAACCTAGTCTCTCATATTATCACAACATTCATCATTGTATCAAAAAAATCCCTCAATAAATAAATAAATCTTCATAAGTATATTCAAAAACTCAAATAAAATTCATTAAAATAAGTAGAAATTAGCATAAACACATAAATCTTCATAAATAGCAATAATATTCATAAATAAGCACAAAATAACAATTAAATAACTTAATAACCAGTTTGAAGCACCGTACCATCATTCCGAGACTCATTAGGTTCATTTTGAACCGATTTGTTTCTGCTTGTGCACTCGTTGATTGTTTCATTTTTGTCTTTTTTAGTTGATTTTAACGGTTGATTTTGATGTTTTGTGAAGGTTTTTGATCTTTTTTAGAGAGAGAGTTTGTTGTGTGTGCGTGTGGGGGGTGAGGGGTTAGAGAGAGAAATTGATTTTGTAATAGTGAAATTTTGATCGGGGTGGGTAAGGGATAGTTTCAGAATGTTACAAAAATGGTCCCTCCGTGTTTTTTATCATTAAAATTTGTCTTTTGATCCAACGGCCATGATCTGTCCAATGGTATGTACGAGTTTTTGAGTACGGAAAATAAAGCGACTCTATTAAATGGTTGTACTATTAGTACCCCTTATCCCTCCCACCCCTAATACCCGCTTTATTGATAAGACAAGACAATTTTTTTTTTTTTTTTTTTTTTTTGACTTGTCAAACTTTATATTTTATATTTTGTATTTTTTTGGCAGTTTGAACTATATTATTAACAGGACAAAACAACTTTTTATTGTTTTGTGCTCCGTATTTTTTGTGTTTTATTACTTTAACTTGTCAAACTTTATATATCTTGTCCTGTATTTTTTATTTCGTATTTTTATAATATAAACAAAATTATAAAGTAAAGAAAAATTACAGTATAAAAAATAAAAATAAGACACTATTACTTGTAAATTTGATGGTACCAATAAACAAATCCTTTTTAAAACCAACACTGGATATCAAAACCTACCACCTAACACTAAACCAAACAAACACACTTCAATATAAGACACGTAGGTCCAGCGTTTGGTTTTCCTCGACAGAAGGTCCATTACGTAGATTCTTCTTAGTTTTCTTTACGTGCCAGAATGGATTTGAGACGCAGGCTGGACCATCTTGAAGCCCATGTCGTAGGTGGTAGCTTCTCTCGAAACTGTTTCAGAAGTTTTTCAATTGCGAGAGTTCTAGTTTGATCCGAGGCAATGCCCTCCTGACGTCGAAACTACACCACAAAAAACCAATCGATTGATTAAGATTATTTTTAAACAAAGATTGCTTATCGTTCTGCATACTAATACAATCATGAACACCAGATGTCATTGCACAAATATAAAATATGTTAAGCAATCTTAATTCTACTTATAATATTGTCGTCCATGTCTATTACCTGTCGCAGATTGCCCACTATTTCAAGCATGTCAGGCATAGAAGTATCTGGTGGAAAGTTGTCACTGATATTTACCACAGCAGAAACAGCATGTGCCTGCACATCAGAAAGTAACATATATCACATTGCAGCAAACTTGAAGTTAAACTAATTTGGAAAATGAATTGCTAAAGGGGTAGGAAAAGGGGATGGTGTGGTAATTAAAAGATAGATAAATATCAAAGTCATGTTGCCGAAGTGAACATATAGAAGCTATACTGAACATAATCGTGCTTCTAAAAACTTGTACATCTTTTAGGCCCGTGCTTCCATGTTACGAGGTATCAAAGTATTTTCACTTTAGCTCTTAAACTATACAAACTCATCAAACCTATAGTGGGTCTAATCTAGGATTGAAGGGAACAAGAGACTCAAGTTCTACTTTAATGACTTGTGTAAGATATCAAGATTGGTCTGAACTATGCATGCAATTAACTCAATATGAGCTTAAAAGGACTATAATCGTTCCCTCACCTCGTTCAACGTAATCAGAAACTTTTTCGCCAAAAGCCTTGTCTCCTCGTCTAAAATGACCGCATTGGCAATCTGCGACATACTCCCAACCACCACCTCCAACTGCCTATTGAAAAAACTCGCGTCCGTCTCAGCCAACTCAATCAACAAAAACAACGCCTTCTGCGTCATCGCCTCGTCCCCGCCCCCGCCGTTCAACACCTCGTTTAAACACTGCATCAACAAACCCTGAAACCAATCCCCATCACTCGAACTCTTCACGCACTGAATAAAACTAGTCGCCGCAATCAGCGCCGCTATCCTTTCATTCGCACTACCTAGTTCCCCTAGACGCGTCTTAAAAACATGGCGTAAACGTGATTCGAATGGCACATTACTGGCCATTTGCACATTACTGGTCTTTTTACTGGCTATTAAATATTGCACCACGTGCGGGAAAATAAGTAACGCAGACTCCTGTAAATTTGCAACATCATCTAACAAAGGATTAGCAAAGTCCTTATCAGGCGCAAGCATTGAAATAGAGTAACCCAATATTTCAATTATCGGCTTATTCTCTTCATTCAGTACACAAGCCCGTAAATACACGTTTACGCGTAATTGAGTCGATTCGGACATTGGATGACATTGTTTGAATAAGTTTCCTAACAGAAATGCTGACATGGCACGCACGTGTATATGAGCAGGCCCCCGATTGCTCACCTCCAACATAATCACAAACTCAATCGCCAAATCCCTTGTCCTATCATCTAAACTCTCCGCCTCGGCAATCTGCAACATACTCCAAACCACCTCCACTAACCGCTCTGTGAAAAAACTCGGCTTCGTCTCAGCCAACTTAATCAACAAAACCAACGCCTTCTGCTTCATCGCCTCGTCCCCACCGTTCAACACCTCGACTAAACACTGCATCATACCTGGCAACAAATCCTGAAACAATTCCTCATATTTCACCAAGCACTGAATAAAACTAGTCGCCGCAATCAACGCCGCTATCCTAACATTCGCACTACCTAAACCCTCTCGATGATTCTTAAAACCAATGTGTAAACGTAATGTGAATGGCACGTTACTGGCCATTACATTCTCTAGACAACTCTTAAAAACACCGTGTAAAGGAATTATGTATGGCACTACATTACAGTTGATTACAGATTCCACCAACGTAATCACAAACTTAATCGCCAAATTCCTTGTCCCCTCCTCTAAACTCTCCGTGTCGGCAATCTGCAACATACTCCCAACCACATCCACCAACTGCCCCCTGAAAAAACTCGGCTTCGTCTCAGCCAACTTAATCAACAAAAGCAACGCCTTCTGCTTCATCGCCTCGTCCCCACCGTTCAACACCTCGACTAAACAATGCATCATACCTGGCAACAAATCCTGAAACAAATTCTGAAACGAAACCCCATCAATCTTCAACCACTGCATAAAACTAGTCGCCGCAATCAACGCCGCTATCCTAACATTCGCACTACCTACATTCCCTAGACAATTCATAAAAGCATCGCGTAAAGGAATCATGTATTCCACTCTATAGGCATATACAAATTGTATCAATTGCGGGAAAATAAGTAACGCAGACTCCTGTACGCTAGTATTATCATTTGCAAAACGTTCAAACAAAGTATCAGCAACGTCCTTACGAGACTGATGAGCCTTAAGCTTTGAAATAGTGTGACCCAATATTTCAATTATCGGCCTATTCTCTTCCTTCACTACGCATTCCAGTAAAAGATCTTTTACGTTTACTTCAATATCTTCGAACTTTTCGAATACGTTTCCAAACAGAATTGCTGACATTTTACGCGCTTCTATATCAGGCGAGTGTGCTAGTAAGTTTCCGAATTTTTCCACTACGGTGTTTAGACCAACTTGTTTGCATAAGTTGAATAGTGATTCTTGTTCGTCTGATGTAATAGGATTGCTAAGACCTGAGATTAGGGTTTCGAAAGGTTTAAGATCTGGGCCTAGGATTGTATCGATCTGAGGATCCATTAATGATGTGAAAAAAAGCGTGTTATTGGTGTGTGAAGGAGGAATAAGGCGTTGTTTTGAGTCAAGGCATGAAAATTAGCAAGAGGAGATTTAGGATGAGAGAATTATAAAGGGGCGGGCGGCTGTGTTTTGCAAAAGGAGATTTAGGGTTGTGGAGTGATAAAGAGTCTTATATAGGGTAGTATTGTTTGGACTATGTTGTTGGGCTGCTAATTTTAAGAATGGACCAATTTTGTTGGGTTATTTTTGCGCCTAGAGAATGATCAATTCTTAGAATCTTGCCTATGCTACACTGCAACGATTAGGTACACTACCTAGGAGGATTGTAAAACCTGTTGTTGGGTGTTTGCAATATCTACATCAGTTGGTTACGTTATAACCTTCGGGACCAATCCGTTGGATTTTTATTATTATTATTATTATTTTGTTGTAGTTTTCTTAAGAAGACAACACATTTTAATTTTATACTTTTATTAATTTATACTTTTTACTATTATAATTGTATATTTATATGAATTTATAATTATTACTTTTATAATTGTAGAAACGTATTCGTGAGAGTGGGTGTAGCGATGTTAACGTGATGACAAATGCTATGGCCGATTACAAGACCAAAACTGGCAAGACATTTACTCATATTGATGCATGGGACGTTGTTAAGCAAGAAGACAAATGGTTGGAACAACCAGATATAGCTCAAGGATCTACCTCTCATTCTGACAAAAGAAAAAAGTCGTCGAAATCCGCCCACTACGAGTCCGGAAGCAATGAAAACAACATTGTGCTTCCTGATCTGAATGTCGACAACACTCCTATGCGGAAAAGAAAAGGCAAAAAGGCCGAAACCGAGTCGTCGACAATAAATAGTGTAGCTGTTTCCTTCGACACATACACAACAAATAAGACACAACTATTGCAGGAGGCGGTGGCTACAAAAGTTGCAAAGAATAAAATGGCCGAAAAGTTATTGGCGACAAAAATGGCTTTAATGGAAGAAAAACATATGTGGAAGGCGCTGAAGTTCTATAATGAACCGCATGATCACATAACCGACCCAAGTATATTAACGTTCACTCTTGAAAAAAAACGTGAGCTCGCGGCAAAATATGGATGGAATTGCAATTTTTAGATTAAGTATTAAGTTTATGTAATTTCCTTTCAAGTATTAAGTTTATGTAGTTTTCTTTTAAGTATTAATAAAATGTTATGTTTTTATTAAATTGTTTAATATAATTTTTAAAAAAAAATGGGTAATGAGTTAGGCATGGTTGCCACTAAAAATCTATTGTTAGGTATGAGATTGGTATGGAGTGAATTGGCGGGATATTATTGGTAGATGACTAGGCATGAAAAAAAGTGGTAGGCATGACTGCCACCACCCTTATAGTTTGAGTTTATGTAACACTTATTTGTGTCGTTATTTGATACTAATTTATTTCCACATCTAGAATTTCCATTCCAATTCAACATGATGCCGAACCCATCATGAATTGGCAGCTAGACTTTAATTTCGTATTTTGTAACATGGTCCATTTCATGTGAAAGTGAATACACACTATGATTACTTTTGTGTGTTAGTTTTTGTGTAATACATTACCATTCTTATAACAGAAGAAATTTAGACAGCCCGTGTATTACACGGGTTCTTAGCTAGTTTAATCTAATAAAACACACTTTTTAACCTTTCTTTTCATCAATTTTTTACTAAAATAACTTTGAACCTACTTGTGACATGTGGACTTAAATGCATTTTTGGAAGCATTTATGACATAATTTTATTTTCGGAATTGTTCTAATTGTGACATAAAGGTGTGAATTTGACTTGTACCATCAGCTTTTGACTATCGAATTTGACTAACCAATCACGTAAAATCTTTTAACTAATAAAAGTCGTAGTCAAACTTATTCAACAAGCTAAATCATTAAATACTTAAAAAACGGGTTTCGAGGTGTTACAAAAGAGAAAAGCTAAAAATAATAATAATAAAAATAAAATAAATTAATAAAAAAACATGAAAAGTTGTCTTAAAATGGGCGGGTGAGCAGGCACTAGTCGCCTAGTAGGCAAAGGAGGAGCCACACATTGACCGAGAAGGGTGTTGGCCCCCTAAGCATAAGCCCATTAATGTATTATACTTTAGATTTCATTTGTAATTTGTAATAAACGAGATGGGCAGCGGTCCGCCGCGTTACGGCGGGGCGTCATTTTAAGCAAACATACAGGACCAAATTTGAAGTCTTGAAAACCAAACCATGAACAATTTCCTTTAGATAAAAGACATTATAGATTCATGGAAACTTGTTACTACAAAGAGTGGGAAGTTTGAGAAATATGAGAACAACAATGATATGAAAACTGCACATTCACCATTTTTAGACCTCGTTCACATGTTTGGCGGATACACGAAATTAAATTGCATACAAATTACATAAAAGTTACTTGTAGTAAGTCAATTCCAGCCCAACAACCTCCTGGAGCAAATCCCCTGAAGCAAAATTCGTTAACCAAAAAGTTACATTAGTTAACGATGTGAGTATAGTTTAATCAAATTAGCTAAAATATGAGAAGATTTAAGCGGCTTTTTAAACTTTTTAATAGGGAGTTAACTTACACGTATGCGGTTTAGCAATTAGGCGAAGAAGAGCACACATTCGGTGCATCAGGATAGTGTTTATATCAGGTGGGGTCATGCCTCTAATGTGCATCCATTTTCTTTGCTTCGCAACTGCAATAACAATACATAGACAAAGCTGATACATAAACGAAACTAAATATAAAATGGATAATGCGACGATGGCCACGAAACTGTATAAACACTATCATTCTTACTTACCTAGGCTGATAGATCGATCAGTAGTAGTCTTGTACTCCTGTATGTGCCACATAACCATTCACATGTTTTTTTGATAAGCGAAAGTTGTGCATCTTAAAATGGATAATGCGACCATGGCCACGAAACTGTATAAACACTATCATTCTTACTTGCCTGGGCTGATAGATCGATCAGTAGTAGTCTTGTACTCCTGTATGTGCCACATAACTTTTTAGTGGTTGAACCTTAACAGAAATTGTTAGGATGTAAGGAATAGTTCAAAGGCGGTCACCTGTCTAGTTAGAAATGCCTGAAAAGCCGAAAACGTTGGATCAAACTTTATCATATATTCATTTTTCTTGCCGAAAAAACCTTAGAAGAGTTCATCTCTTCCACGTACCTGCTTTACTTGGTTATTCCTACAAAAAAACATACATTTTTCAATATTTCTTACACGGAAGTCACGCCTACAAATTTTTTTCAAAGACAGTATAATTGGTCGGTAATATAAACATGTAAAACATTTAACAAATGTTCAATTTTTTTTACAAATAAATGAAACATTCCAAATGAATCAAGTTACCAACAATTAAGTGCACTGTGAATGTAAACGTAAAAAGACGAATGTAAAAGCATTGTAAATTACCTCGGCCCAGAAAGCGTGCCAGCCTCCTAGCGCATGTGCAACTGATAGTTGGCCGCCTAGATAGCCATCATATATCACCCCTCTTAGTTATTCTAGGCTGTTTTTCTCGGATGTGCGGCTTGGTTTATGGTCTATTGATAGCTCGATTGCTCTTTCACGCTTGCCAAGTACAGCCCTCGAGTCACCAACATTTGCAATTATCATGTTCCTGCCATTCAAGGTTCAACCACTAAAAAGTGAATGTCAAGTCTGTCTAAGGGAGTGTTTGGATGTGTGATTTGAAAGTGACTGTCATTTTGACCAAGGGAGTGCTCAATTTCGCTTCATAGATCTAACACAATAAACAACCAGTATAAAAACTTATAAGAAAGCATAAAAACTTATAAAAATCATAAAAAGGTACCTTTTTGCAAGTTAAAGGTGAAGCATCAAAGCTCTAACACAATAAACAAAACCAACAAAAACCCATATCACCAAAAAGCTTCACCTTTAAGTCAATGTTTTTGTTCAGACGACTGCGCTTTATGGAAAACGGGTCGTTGCTCTTTGTTTAGCGGGAAAACATGTCTGCAAAAAGACTTTTTATTACCACATAAAGAGTATTCTCAAATATGATATTCACCTCTTCCACTACTTTCATCGGGACAGAAAGATCAACTCCAGTCTTTTTATTACCACATTCCAACCTACGAAACTTTGGCACATGTTTCTTAGGATCATTAGAAGTAGCACCCGCATAAGAGACCGATTTCACACCAGTTCCACTAGTAGGATAAGTCTTAAAAGTGTTGTGACCCGAATTAGCATCAACATTATCACTAGTAGGATTGGTCGTATTCCCAAGTGTACCAAATTGCTGTGATAGCATAGCAACTTCAAAACTCGACAAAGGAGAAACTTTTTTAGGGACATTAGAGGTGTCCAAACTTGTAGCTAACAACACATTACCATCAGCACTTGGTTCAACATAAGTCGAAGAAGCTTGCCACACTTTAAGATGCTTATTACCATCAGCACCATGTGAACCATACTGATCATTAGCAAACGAATCAAGTGAAATCGGCTTCACTTGTTCAGGAACCAACTCATCAGATTCATTCCCAACAACATGCGAATTATCTTCAACACTAGGGCTTGTCAAAACTCTTTTTTTTTTAACGGCTGATTTTTATTAAAAACACTAGCAAGAAGCTAGAAAAGGAATAAAAGAGTTACAAAGAGATATTACAAGCGGTTTTAGGATTGACAATCCAATCCAACCAACCTGGTCTAACTTTTGAATTCCTATTCGAGATCCAAGTGTGTGAATGGACAATGATGTCATTCTCGATTGCATCTTTACTCGGATGTTTAGTGCCAAAACAAGTCGTATTCCGGAATTTCCAAAGTAGCCACAACGTCGTTTGGATAACCGCGTCAAAGCAACACTTGGTACTGCTGTTAAGGTTTGTCGAGTCGGCCCATGAGATGAGACAAGTGAGAGATTTTGGGTAGTCATCGAAGCACCACCATTTCGAAACCCATTTACAAGCCGAATTAGCAATTTTACAATCCACAAAAACATGTTGCGACGACTCAAGGCCATCATCACATAGGGGGCATCGAGTAGAATCAAGATCAATCGGCTTCACTTGACGACTCAACGGCTTGTCAAAACTCTAACAGAATTACGCAATGGGGGCACACCTGAATTACCATCAAGGGACGTACCATTGTCTTCTTCCTTCAAACGAATCATGTGAGCAGCCAATTCATCAACATGAATATTACCCACGGAACTAGTAACAGCAGATGTGTCCTTAGTCACACCTTTCGAAGCAAAAAACCCTTATGCATCTCTCACAACCAATAACACACTAATCAAACACTTAATAACAGCCTCTAATTACCCCAGCAAGCATGCAAGACCAACTTAAGAAGAGAAAACCCTAATCACAAAGATTAGGGTTTATACCGATAAGCACCAAAAACTAACCACGTTGTACTCATTTGTTCCAACGACTTTACATTATATAGCAATATATAGCAAAAGAAAACAAGTACCCACTAGGCCAATATTTTAATTTAAGATGCAAAAGTAGTACATAAAAGTAAAAGTGTAGATATAGCATCACTTGTGTTCCACTTTTGAGTTTCTAAACATGACAATGAAAATTCATTGTAACCAATCCAACCGTAAATTTTAATGAATTCTCCGTCACTTTTTACCAATTTAAGATGAGTTTAACAAATTTTTTTAGCATAATCACATGCGTCGTTAACATTTTGACTCTGGGAGTAAATGTTGAGGCTCTAAAATATATAAAAGGATATATATTTTGAGGCTTTTAAAATTTTGAGGGCCTATACGGTAGCACATTTCGCACACATTCGAATACGTCTCTGGCTATAATAGTAATGAATTCTAACGTTAATGGAACTGTAAGACTTATATGTTTTTGTTCAACTGAGGGATTGTTAAATATGACTTGTAATATTGATTTTGCAACATATGACATGGCTGGATATAGTTTTTATCTATGCGCGTATTTGTTCTCTTTTATCTAAGTTTTTTAGACATGTTTATTGTGTATATGTAAATAAAGATTATGCGACTTTGTATTAATTGGCATCATTATTAGAGCCATTGCATCACATTATGATTCGACACCTACCACCCACTAAACCAAACTACACATATACTAAGTTGCACGGGGACGGAAATGGGGATGGGAACGGATACGGGTACCGGGAAACTGCAATATCCTAAAATTCAAGAAACGGGTACGACGAGTAAACGTCTATCTGTTTAATACGGAGTAATATTTTTAGTATATCGCAAATTGTCTCACAAAAAAATATTACACATAATTCAAAAATCCAAACAAATATTACTTATAATCATCAATTAAAAACTTTTAACCATCAAATTGTCTTCCCAAAAAATTATTTAAATAAAAAAAATCAATTAATTGCGGTACACTCAGCCTGTCACTTGCGTTCCCTCAGCCACATGCGCTTGATTGTCCGACTAGAGCTACTGTTTGCGGTGGTGATTGTCATCTTGATTTCCTGACTCGGGTAAATTGTGCACTACAATATTAATCAATTTTAATTTCGTACTTACTGTTTGAATTTTTACTACTACAGAATTGGGTTCCATGCAATAGAAAAAAATCACTGCCCTTTATGTTTTATTAATAATGTATTTGTGCAGAATATAAGGAGACTTAGAGAAGGAAAATGGCTGAATGCGGTAGTGAAATCAGCCATGGGAACGGAACATGTCCGCTGGATCGAGCAAAGGATGTACTAACCGGAAAAAAAATAGTGTAGGTTTGTGTATTTTGACTATCTTTGCAGTTACAACTAAATGGAGCAATATCTTTATTTTGTTGTTCCATCATAAATGTGTGTATGTAGACCGCAAAAAAATTCTTTTGCGTCAAAAAATATAAGCACAAACAACAAATGATCTTCTTCGCTAGAGCTTAAGACTAGAAACCACGACCTATTGCCAACAATGTTCATTACCAACACCACCACCATTGGATTGGTTTTTTTTAAGAGATGTAAATGACAAAGGTTAACTATATGGAGCAGGCAGGTATATCTTATTAATGCAAAGTTAATATTGAAGTCTAAGTTGGTGAAATTAAAGTTGATAGCATGGAATCAATTACACAGGATAGGATTAAAGTTGTAGACTTGTACAACTATTTTCTGGTGTTGTGGAGTGTCTATAAGAGATTTAACATCAATGCATGTAACATTAATGCACAATAAATCTACATCATATATATCCACAAGACCACTATGGTAAACCTTTTTAAACGGTTTATATCGTAAATTTGTCTAGTTTTTAGGTTTATAAACCTATCTTAGTATTCATGAAGTTTTTAAAATTTTATAATCATCTCACATAACACAAATGAATTTAATTGTGAAAATATACAAGATTTAGAATTTTTATATTGCACATACGCATGAAACAAAAATGTGTTTTAAAGCGTTACTTAAACCTCCCATTATAGATGCTTTTAGTTTAGTAAAATTTTGTTATAGTGGGAGCATTCATGTATACACTGTGAGAGTGAAAGTTGATAGCATGTAGAATTATACATCTCTTTTGATGTGGTAATAAAGGTGTTGTGGAGTGTGTGAGTGTCTACAAGACTAACTGCAAGGAGAGGTGATTCCTTATTACACACACCAGGGAAGACATGTTTTGAGTGAAGAAAAGGGAAACGTCGGTTTTGGAGACGAATGACTTCTTATCTCGGTGGTGTGTACGTATGTGATATTGATTTTTGTGTGTAAGTGAGATATGTTTTGGTAGTAATGTTGGTTATCTTATTAACAGTACAAGACAATTTTATTTCGTTTTTTTATTTTTTATCGGTTTATGTTCCGTATTTCTTGTTAAACTTTATAATATTCCTAATATTATGTTTCGTTGTTTTATTAGAAAAAAATTATAAAAATTGAAAAGAAGTAAAAAAGAAATAAATAAATAAATAAAGAATTAAGGAGGGTATTTGAATCACTTTAGGAGGTATGGATATCCTAACTTTTTTGTTTAGCAAATTTCGCATTCTTATCGCTAATTCATCCGCTCTTTCTAACATCTACTTGAAGAATGAGCTTTTAGATTCTAAGATTTTCTTTGTTTTGGTGTTTTTTTAGTTTTTGTTTTGGTTCTCTTGTTTGGTGCGGTTTCTTTTTCTTGGAGCCCTTTTGTTGCCCTTGTTTCTTTCTACCGTGTAGCTTATAATATCATTGATTTTCAAAAAAAAAAAAGAGTGAAGTGTACATACGTCAACGAAAATGAGATAGTTAAATAACACATATGCTTCTTTTATAGAGAATGAACTATTCTATACACACATTCATTTTTACCATTTACGTCAATGATAGTGTAAGATTACTAGACAAGATCGACACCACCGTCACCACACGCCAACGATGGTCATCACCACCACCACCAAAGGAACTTGGAATACTTGTGGAAAGAACACCGGTGTTTGGTCTTCAAGAAACTAAATGGATTATACGGATGAATACAAAATTCGAGTCACTATAGGAAGTGCCGGTGGGGTCTTTAAGTAGTTCTTTCATGAGCGGATCATCAAGGGGGTTTATTTCCGGGGGTTCTCGGGAAATACATGATATTTTTAGGTTAATATGAACTTTTGCCAAACATCCCCATATATTGTCGGAAAAAACGTTTGTGAATCTGGTCTCTTATAGTTCTTGGTCTGTCATTGGTTTCTTTCTCTTATTTTTTGCTAAAATATATAAACAATAGTAGTTCCTTTTAAAACTTTAATGTTACATCTTGTTTCATTTATTTTTAAACTTTTGTAGCTATTTTTCCATACTAATGTTCTTTAGACCTCCTTCCATGAATTTCATAAGCATCTTAATAGATCTCCAAGCCTAGTAGAAAGTAGTTTTCTATATTTGTTAAACACTATATTGTTTCGATTATAACTAAATAACTAGACAAGGACCAAAGGGCTTGTATCTCAATAGCACCTCTTATTGTGTGATAAGCTCACCAACCAAATGGTTGTGGGTTCAAGTTCTGCTTAGGACATAGTGACTTTTTTCATGAGAGGTACAAAACCTTTTCTGGATCTATAGTGGCAAACAATGGAGTTACACAAGAGACAATGATGCCTAGCTACCAAAATGATGTGGAAAGTAGGAAGCATCTTAAACTAAAACCAATATAGAAAAGACTCAATAGGTATGTAGACTGCATAAGTTATAAATGTGTATGTAGGCTGCAAAAAAAAAAAAAAAAAAAAAAAAAAAAAAAAAACTTTTGGATCGCCCTTTAACTTGTGTCGAATGAAAACATCCGATCATTTTGCTAAATAAATCCACACACAAAAAATTGAAAACTAAAAAAAATATTTTGGGTCGCGTGATTTTGTCGCCCTTAAACTTGTGTGCCCCAAACACCGAAAACAATACAAATGTCACGTGAAAGGTTTAATACGAGATTCGCAGATGCCTGGCACTACAAATGTCGCGTGAAATGTCGCGTACGAGATTAGAGACACGTGTACGGTTCAAAATTTATCCCGAAATGAATCTAATTAATGGCTAATATGTAAAAGTTCATTATGGAAAAAAATATGTGCCACATCGAAGTTTGTAAAGTAATACTAGCAATGGGTCGCTTAAAAAAATTTCTCTTTTATAAATAAATCTAACAGAGCTTTTAAACATCTACGTTCCAATTTGCAGCTTCAAAAGAAGTAACATTATCTCGCAGAACCTACAAAAGAAACAAAGTCATTCAACAATTCCAAAACATTACGCGTATGAACTAAGATCCTAAATTTAGCAACATATATGTAAACAAATTCACGAGATAATTATAGTACCACATCTCAAATCAATTCATGCAGACACCAAGTTGTTCATGAGTGTGAGAGCATTAGAGTTTAAAAAGTCCTTCTACAATCAATATTCAGTTGCAAGAAGACGTGTTCTAGGTTGTTTGATTGTAAGGTGCATTGTTGTGGTGAGGTGTGTCATGAGGGTAAGTGTCCGCTAAAGGGGTTTATACGTGTCAATGTGGGAAGGTTAAGGAGGAGAGAGATTGTTGTGAGCGGGTTTTTAGGTGTGATATTGAATGTGGGAAGCATTCGTGTAGTAAAGGGTGTCATAAGGGTGAGTGTGGTAAGTGTCCGTTGCAAGGGAGAAGGAGGACGTGTAGTCCGTGTGGGAAAAGGGTTTATGAAGGAATGGTGTGTGATGGGACTTGTGATAAGAAGTTGGAGTGCGGGATTCATAGGTGTCCGGAAAGGTTTCATCGTGGTACATGTGTTGAGATGTGTAGAATTGTTGTTTGGAAGTCTTGTAAATGCGCGCGTGAGCTTGAAGAAACTGAATTTAGAATAGGTTCCTTGTTATCAAGATGTAGTATGTGAAAGGAAATGTTAACGTGTGCGTGATTGTGGACGCCATGCTTGCAAGCAGAAGTGTTGTGATGCTGATTGCCCTCCTTGTTCAGAGGTACCCCATACGATAGCATTCACGTTTTGTAACTATTGTAGTGGCATACTTAAAAGTCTATTGTTTATGTAATTTGGAAATATCAGATATGTGACAAGAAGCTACGATGCAATAATCACGAAACCCATCGCCCTGCCACATGTAACTTATGCTCTCTTAATAGTCTAGAAATATCAGATATGTGACACAGATTTAGGTTGCAGCTTAAGTAATAATTAGTTTTGAGTGTTTGGGTATAGATTCAGAAAGTGATTCTGATATTGAATAGTCAGAATTATCAGCTAGTTGACATGGGTTGCTGTTTGAATGTGTTTCTGTTGTTTGAAGGTTTAACAATCAGATAATAGTGTGTTGAGCGATCAGAAAGGTTAGTTTTATAACCTCAAAATTTCTTATAATAATAGTAACCATATACGGGGAAGCATTTAAGAAGTTGCCGGAAGCCCGTAAGAATATTGATTGTTGGAATGAATGTGAAGTTACCTACCGATCTCTACCTCTCAGTATCTGATACTTATTTTTCAGTTCTAGATCTTATACTCGAGCACCCTTAAGTCAGCCGGTGTATCTTAAACTTCTCTTCTTCTTGAATGTTCAGTTGAAATCCGGATCTTATACTATTATTGACTTAGTTTCATTCTTGTAGAGGTCCTTGTGCTCCATGTCCTGTAATGGTGACTATTTCATGTTTCGATCTGTGATGAGACGCGCTTTGAGGTGAGGTTTGAACTTTATAAATTGTAATTATTCATATCCTATAACCATAACTGTGTTCATCTGTACAACCATTTTCGCTAGTGATCCGGCTAGGATAGTGTTGGAATACCACAGACACTAGACTTACCTACTATCATAATTGAAAAGTGACGATGTCTCTTTATTGAAATAAAGATATGACATTGTAGCCCTTGGTTTCGTAATGGTGGCCAACTGGCCACTTGCCGCACGGAAAAATGCATGATGAAAATGGGTCGGTCTGGACCAGTTACACAAGGCGAATGGATGGTAGAGCAGATTGTAGGGGTCAATGAGGCTTCGGGTTTTATATATTTCCCTGGAACTCCAGAATCCAGATGGCCCACTGGAGTGTCATCTGTATCGCGCTAAACTATTTCCAACGAATGCATTAGAAACCGAGCATGTTGTGGTGCTTGGTCATCAGATGCAGAAATTTGTAGATGCTCCTTGAATGATGGAAGCTTAAATATGTCTCTTTATGAGCAACAAGCTTCTACAATTCCAAGAGTTAAGAATCTGCAACTCCAGCCTCCAAAAATCTACCATATACAAGCAAAAGATGGTACCATTCTATACGGGCTTTATATAAACCCGATGCAGAAAAGTTTGGACCTCCACCATATAAAACTATACTTTCCGTGTATGGTGGTCCTTGCGTACAGCTTGTCAGTGATTCAGTATCTTAGAAGTAATGGCATCCTAGTATGGAAGGTTAGTCCCCAACCTTAGCTACTATCCTAGATTCTGCAAATATGAATGAATGGTGCACTATGAATCCTGATAGCACTTGATCTAAGTGTGGTCGGTTTGACCTGTTTTCTTTTTAGTTACATAATTTTTTACTCTTTCGTC
Source organism: Chrysanthemum seticuspe (assembly GCA_019973895.1). NCBI lineage: Eukaryota > Viridiplantae > Streptophyta > Magnoliopsida > Asterales > Asteraceae > Chrysanthemum > Chrysanthemum seticuspe. The sequence goes on along the minus strand of BPTQ01000001.1, from coordinate 315,079,053 downwards.
TGTTGATTTGTTAGGTAAGTTTCTTAAATTTTTTGTATCTTGGTGTACATTTCCAGATGGATGACAAGGGTAGTTCCCAGCGAGGACTAGCATTTGAAGCTGCAATGAAACACAACTTTGGGCGTTTTGACGCTGAGGATCAGGTTGATGGAGCCGAGTGGCTGATCAAACAAGGGCTAGCAAAAGCAAGTAACATTGGATTGTACGGGTGGAGCTATGGCGGATACCTCTCCGGCTCTCTCAAGGTTTCCGGATGTTTTCAAGTGTGCCATTTCGGGTGCACCTGTGACCTCGTGGGACTGTTATGATTCCTTTTACACAGAAAAGTGCATGAGTATGCCTAATGAGAACAAATCAAGTTATTCGTTTGGTTCGGTAATGAACCATGTGGGTAAGCTGAATGGGAAGCTGTTGCTGGTTCATGATTTGATTGATGAGAACGTGCACTTCAGTCATACAGCTATTGTTTGGAGCTAGAAAGGTGTACAAATTGCTTATATCCCCGGATGCCCATATGCCTCGTCCTTTGTACACCATTAAAAATTTGCTCAGAGTTTATACAAGTTATCTTAACCTTTTTTTGCATTGGACGAAAATAATTTGTCCTTCTTGTGTAGCTTATTCTGTTTGGGAAACTTGATGTTGATTAAGGTTAACCTTTTTTCTAGCATGCTTCCTTTGACCTTAATTAGTCAATGGGTCGGTCAAACATCTCCATTTAGGTAATGTGAACTGCTATGCTATGACTGTCTTTACCCAAAAATCGCTCCATGTTATTATGGAAGCGTGCCAACTGCACATAGGCTCAAGTAAGAGTAAGCCCCAAATCTAGAGTTTAAGCACCAACATCTTTATGTCAATATTTAACAAGTAGGGTTGGATCAGTTGGAAAACCCCTTGCCTCTCAACCGAGAGGTCAGGGGTTCGATCCTCACTCCCTACAAGAGGCCGGAGGTCCTTTCTACCTTTGGTAGAACTGGAAGCAGCCTCTGGGGTAAGGCTGTCTACATCTTAACCTCCCCCAAACATCGAAAACGGTATTGGGTACCCATAACCCGTGGAAGACGGCATTGGAAGTTACTTTACTTTACTTTACTTTTATCTTTATGTCAATATTTAATCTTGTATTCTTATAGATTTTACAAGTAAAACTGTCTAGTGTTGTTTTCGCAATCGGCTTTGTTTGGCTTTTGATACTACAGTGATAGGCGGAGCTATGTGGATACGTAGAGGGGTGCTCTGTAAGTTTGGGTGACATGGTGTTAGGATACGCACGTGAGATGGAGAGTTATGATCCAAGAGATCGAGAGCTATATGAACTTAAAGGTGTGTAGTACCAAAATTATAAGGTGTGTAGTAGTGTAGTACCAAAGGTAGCACTTACGGTTTGGCAAGCCTAAGATAGTTTAAAGTGTTGGTATGCCCTTATGAGTTTCGAGTTCACAAGAACAACACATAGTGACCATTGACGACTATCACATGCCATAAAGCGTGTAAAGTATGGGTGTCAAGGAATCCGGTTGTTGGTGAAAGAATAGGTGTGCCTGGGATCTTTAGAGGACCTATTCAATCTCTCCTAATACAACATGTTGTTTGGGTGACATGGGTGCCCAGGATCTTATACATTTGAAGATTTCAAAGAATTGCACAAAAAGTAAATGGAATTGGGACATATGAATCAAAACATCATAAGTGTCTAACGACCACCATAGCAAAAAGTACTTGCAACAAAACATAATAATATGGAAATAACCTCTATATATACTCAAACATTGTTGCATTTCCCAGCTTGTTCTTGACATGGAGCATGATTAGGCTACTCCGCCTTTATGACAAAAACCTTTTCACCTTACCACTCTAGGTACTTTGACCTTAGAAAAGATGTAATCCTTGAATGTGAAGCTCATGACCTCTTCTTACTCTAGGGCCTCATCGGTCTCAACAATCTTTTTTACATACACGCCCATCCGCAGTTATATATGTGATCTTGTGATCTAGTACATGGTATCGTAGACAAACGGACACTGCAATAAAGAAACTACTTGATTAACAAAAGAAAACCAGAATAAACTACTTGATAAACCTACAAAAACAAGATACTCATAGAAACATGATTACATACCTGAAAAACTTCGTTAGCTTTAAAATGCTTCTTAAACTCTTGTGTGAACAACAATGTCATATGAAGCCTTTTTGCCGATACTCCTAGCAAGTGTTTTAACCTGTATACAAAAGAGCACCACGCACAAGTCAGTTTACAAGCAGCCTCATAATTTCTTTTGAATGTAACTTCAAAAGTTTTACACTTTGATCTTTGGAAGCATGTGCCCTCATTTCTACTCTAAAGTTAAACATCTTCTCATTTTCTTCAACCCTTGAACTACCCCATTCAATGTCCTTAATATTCAATTAGGAGTAATGGCCATTACTCATTTTCCGCTCTTATAGGTACATGTTTAGGTTTTCATAACTATCTATTTGGATATTTTTAGAAACATAATTTAGTCAATTTCGAGTTTTAGAATTTATTTGTATTCTCAATAAAACAACTTATGTAAAGTCAATGTCGAGTTTTAGGATTATATTATGCTTAACCAAGCGCCATTATTCATTTTCTTTGCCATTACTTATACCTCATAACCCCCACCAAGCCTCCCGTAAGTATGAAATTAAAGACTAATGATAGTGCAGTGCATAATTTACCCGAGACACGAAATCAAGATGACAATCCCGGCGACAATCAGTAGTTAAAGTTGGACAATTAGATGCATGTCGTGGAGGCAGCAAAGGTGAAGTTGGCATGCTGAGGGGAGGCCTGACGAAACCAGTTTCAGTAGTGTAAAATCACCTGAGAAAAATACTTAAACATATCAGAATCAATTAAATGCTCTACTCGAGCAGTAATAAGAAATAAAAACATACACGCCCATCTTCAATGATATCAATTATCCGGTACGTGGTATGGTCGACCAATGGACACTACAATAAAGAAACTAGTTGATTCACAAAAGGGAACCGAAATAAACTACTTGATTAACCTACAAAAACACGATAGTTGATAGAAACATGATTACATACCTCACAATCTGCACGTTTCACTTCATGTTTACAAGCTTCCCCATTATGAAAGTAGTCTATTCCACTTGATAGAAATTCAAATAGCATAACATACAACATGATAGATATCAAATATATCGATCTTGGTAGTTCCAAGAGACTTCTATATTCAAAGAGCAATCTTCCGAACCAGTAATAGTACCACGGTTCCAACCGTAGAGTTGTAGCTTCAAATTGGAAGTGCCATCTATAATCACTTTATTAGAATTAACATCTTGCAAGTATGCTTTAATTATTAGTGAGCCCTTGGTTGGTATGGCTAGGAAAGATTTAATCAGCGGAATATAGTCGGCCGTTAGCTCATAAGAAGGCGCGGCTTGGAAGAGTAAAGCCATTTATATAGAAATTCATCACCATAATAAGCCTGTAAATATCCACGAACTAGACGAGCAGGAGTATCCGGTATCTAATGCATCCTTTAGTAGAAAGTAATACATTCTTGTTAATCCATACTCAGCAAAAATAGGAAGTTCACCGCACACACCATCTGAATTTGTGTCCCATAAACTTGACAGGTCTATTTCTTTCTTGTGATTACAAAGCTGGTAACACTCATTCTTGTTAGTAACATAGAGTTACAGCAACCACAATGAAAAAACCAGCTTAAAAACATGAGCGCGGCCCATCCATTTTCATTCTTCTCTTCTCCTTCCTCTCCACCTCAAACTTATACGCTTTCAGAATGTAGTCGCGCTTCTTTTCCCAGGTTTTCTTGTTCAGAAATGCAACTGCTGCCCAGGTGGATTGAGAGAGATATGGTTCAGCAAAAGCAATGTGTGTCATAGTCAACATGTTACGGTTTTCCAATTCAGCAATCTCCTCTTGTACTAACTGCCCAATGTCTGGTAGTAAACGGGAACAGTGTGCTCGTGAAACTGTTTTGCCTGATGATGTATTCTTCCTGGTTGGGTCGCTGGAACACTCTCTTCATCTTCATGTTGCATCTACACATTACCATAACGATATTCAACACAGACATACATAAAAATATACAGAGACATTAAGCTCATAAGCAACATATAAGCTTAAACAAACACCCCCTTAAACCTAATCAAAGAAACAAGCAATCAAAGTAACACTTATCATTACCTTTGATAAGCAAGCTAATGAACAAATATGCAGAAATCTAACAAAAGCAAGCAACGTTGGCTAAATTCATTAACTTTATTCACATAGTGATAAACACATATCAATATATCCATCAAAAACAACACAAAGCAGCAAACTTTATAAAAAGAGCGGCACAATCAGCCGATTCCTGTTTAGCACTGGATTGTTTATGAATCGGTTTGGATTATTGCAAGTTAGTTGTGTCTAAACTTAATTTTGAACATAGCTGCTAAACGAAATCATGCGGGTCATATTCAAGGCTCGAAATCGGTTTAGTACCCTACCTGCTAAACAATCTGATAGTAAGGAACGAAAACAGTTGATTGTGGCTTATTTTACGTGGCTTATGAGCTTATGTGATTTCGGCTTATATAACATAATCCTCAATTTTGTGGCTTATTTTGAGATTTATGGGCTTATATAAGATTGTTACGGAGTATATCACAACAATGTTATATAAGCCCATAAGTGTCAAAATAAGCCACAAAATTGAGGCTTATGTTATATAAGCCGAAACACAAATAAGCTCATAAGCCACATATATGCTTAAACAAACACCCCCTTAAACCTAATCAAAGTAAAACTTATCATTACCTTTGATAAGCAAGCTAATGAACAAATATGCTAATGAACAAATATGCAGAAATCTAACAAAACAAATATGCAGAAATCTAACAAAAGCAAGCAACGTTGGCTAAATTCATTAACTTTATTCACATGGTGATAAACACAGATCAATATATCCATCAAAAACAACACAAAGCAGCAAACTTTATAACAATATCAAGCAGAACAGAGCCTAGTTTTCATAGATGACACAATAACTCCACATTTTGTCAAAATCCTACACCAAAAGCTAGTGTCTTTCTAACATATAAGCAAAAATCTAACTAAACCAATGCAAATTCCTTATCATAAACCCCAATCAAAATATCCATCAAAAACAACAAAAAGAAGAAAACTTTAATGCAATACACACATGGGCGTAGCCAGGAATTTGTTTATGTGGGGGGGGGGGGGGGCAAATTTTTTCTAAAGGACATCAACAAGTGCTAAAAAACATCACAATATATGTAACTTTGGTACTACTAGTGCATAATCTTAAAATGCAGTCTGCAAGTGCAATTCTGTCACAACTTCAAGTCTGCTGAAAATATTAAAACATGACAGAAGTCATAAGAGTGCATAATATGTGTGCAGAATCTGTCAAAAGTGGTTTTGGTACTAGTAGAATGTGTGCATAAATTCGTTACATTAATTCTACCAGCAACCAAACTACCCTCGGTCCAAACTCACTCCTCAGCTAAACTACAACCCAAAATATATCCAAATTAACATAAGTTTAAATATCAAGCGTATAAAAGTAAAAAAATATCACTAATAATAATCATCTCAAATAAGCAACTCCCTACCTACTTACCAATTAAGATTTAAGATCGACACAAATAAACCTAATCAAGAAAACAATCAATCAAAGTAACAAAGATCGACACAAATAAACCTAATCAAGAAAACAATAACATGAAAAACAAGACAGATTATACATGTTGATCAAGTGAGTAAATTTGTTACTGTATATAAATAATTTTTATTTTATTTATATGCTAGATTAAAATTACAGAGTACAAAATGACCCAACCTTTATTTTAACCAAAATGTGAACATTTGCCTAGGTACACAATTTTTAACCAAAAAGAAACCCTTCATTTTTTTAACACAGTTCACCTTTAGATTTTCCATACCGTAACCAAAATCAGACCTATCATTTGTGTACACATTTCTTTACTTCTCAAGATAGTTATGTTGTGTGCAAAAATTGAAATAACAAGTTACATGTGTTTATCACAAACAAAACGATCGAATGACTAACCTGTGTTTATCATTATGAAAGTAGTCTATCCCACATGACAAGAAGAGCTCGGTCGACTGAAAGAAATCAAAAGCCATAAGCGGCTGCAGATGGAAGAACAAACCCTAGATATGTTTATGTTGATGGGATGATAGAATGATAAGGTGTGGCTGTGTTTTGCAAAAGAGAATGATAAAGGCTATTGCTTAGCTATTAATTAGGGTAGTATTGTTTGGACTATGTTGTTGGGCTGCTAATCATAAAAGGGACGAATTTTGTTGGGAAGTTTAGAGTGGTGTAATGGTTTTATTATCAAAGGAATGAAATTTAGTTGAGTGTTGTAGGGGTGAGCAAACGACCCGAACGGACCGGACCATCAATGAACCGACCGAGACCGGACTGGACTTGACCGGATCGACCACATTCGGTCCGGTCTTCGGTCTAGGCTTTTGGGCTAATTCGGTCCTCGGTCCGGTCCGGTCCACAAAACGACTATTTTAGCCTTGTTTGACCGGAGTCACCGGACCAACCGACGTACCGACCGAGACCAGACCAGACCGAAACGACCACATTCGGTCCAGTCCTCGGTTTTAGCTTTTTGGCTAATTCGGTCCTCGGTCTGGTCAGTCCGGTCCGGGACCGATGCCACCCCTAGAGTGCACTTAATTATTTTGGATTGAATTTTTTTGTTTGTTAATACAACTATCGTGCTAGGTGTATTGTGTTCTTTTATTAGTGAAATTAAATTTTAGCTAAATATATTATTTTATTTAGAAATGAAAGAAAGAAAAACGACGACACCAAGAAATTGGTGTTATGCCAAGAAGGAGGATTTTCATGTCATAGCCAAAACTAGTGTCGTAAGCCAAAAGTGTTGAGGCAACACTACTCTTTCCCTCAGCACCACCTTTAGCCCTTAAACTTGTGACGCGTGAAAAAATCCTATCATTTTGCTAATTAAATACACACCCACACACAAAAGTCACGTTATTGTGTTGCCCTTAAACTTGTGTGCCCAAAAACCGAAAACAATACAAATGTTGCGTGAAAGGCAATCGCGTGGCAGTACAAATGTCGCGTGAAATGTCGTGTACGAGATTAGAGACACGTGTACCGTTCAAAATTTATCTTGGAGTGAATCTAAGGGCTAATATGTAAGAAAAAAATACATGCGACGTCGAGGTTTGTAAAGTAGTACTAGCAATCGGTCGTTTAAAAAAATTTCTCTTTTATAAATAAATCTAACAAAACTTTTAAATCTCTACGTACAAAAATTCCGATTTGCAGCTACAAACCTAAGTAACATTATCTCGTACAACCTACAAAAGAAACAAACTGAACAAAGTCATTTCAACAATTCCAAAACGTATGCGTATGAACTAAGATCCTAAATTTAGCAACATATGTAAACAAATTCGCGAGATAATTGTAGTAGTCACATCTCAAATCAATTCATGTAGACACCAAGTTGTTCATGAGTGTTAGGGCTCAAGAGTTTAAAAAAAAATTCTACAATAAATATTTACTTATTGTTTACATAAATAAGTATATATAGGTACATTAAGTCTCAAAAAGCTAGATACAAGCTTGAGCTCGAGCTATTTAAAGGTCTAGCGTCATAAAAGTTTGTCCTATGGCACCCGTACCGTGTGCTCTTAATAAAAATGTATATGTACAACGTATCAATCGCTTGTCATAATATGAAGACGACTCCCCTCATATTATAGCGGTTTTCGACCGTTATTTTGTAAAATAATGGTGCACAAATTTAATAAACTGTTATTACTCATAACTCCCTAGAGGGTTTATACATATTTTCACTCAAGAAAAAAAGCTACACACCAAAATTACGGTAGGGAATGATAATGTACAGTTCTTTGAAATCAGTTTTCTTTTACAACTCTTGCAATCGCATTTTTAACATCAAGTACGCAATAAGAAAATAAACACACAAGCAAAGCAACGGTCGTTCGTCTGCCTTTGCAGGAACCTGAAGGACTTTTCCATGGCTCATCCTGACCATTAGTATCACTATTCATCTTCTAGGGATTGCACATTGTATCGACGTTTCATTTCTGCAACACAAAAGTAGTTCAAAATCCCTATATTTGCGAGATTATAAATATCAAATGAAAGCATGCTTTATCTCTTATCGACTACCTATAAAGCAAATTTAAATCATCTTGAAAACTTAAAATTTCTTAAAAATGAGTAATGTGGATTCTTCAAAATACCCCTTAACGTAAAATAATTAACTTATGGAAACTTTGGAGCCAGTACACGGTTTAACCTTTGACTTTAAAATCTCTTAAATGTAAAATTACAAATGGAAACTTTGGAGACTATAACGGAGACCTGTTTCAATACTTTCCAAATAATTAGGCCTAAACACAACTATATAAACACTATAAATTTCTTCTTACTCTTGTGGTAATTTATAGTTAAATTGAAAGTTGATGAAAATGAATAATCAAAAAAATGTTGTTTGCGCAGGTATTCGTCTTGGGTCACATGGTTGCCCGGTTCCATCAATTTTTAAAAATCAAGGGGAAAAAAAAGAAAAGAAAAACGACTGCATCAAGAGTTATGCCAGAATCACAAGTTAGCAAGCATAATTATTTGCCGCTATACACCGTCAGTTTGCGCGAGTATCCGTCTAGTATATGATAAGTGATTTTCAAAAAGTGAAAAAACAATGTTGGAGCAATTTAATTTAGACCAATGAGGGTGGTCAATTTTGTCACATAGGAGGTAGGATAAATGAAGTCATCATGTGTGATAAACCAGAACTTTCCTGACTGATATTAATAATAAATTATATTTATTATTACCTTTATTTCATTTTCGAACTTTTCCGAACTCATTTGAATTGAATACGAGAGGTTATCTCGCAAAACGTGAAAAACCACACACAACGCGTACCGGCACAACCACAAACTCAATAAACAATCTAATTTAATTATTACATCATTTACGAGAAACCAGTTGTGTGAATACTCGTCCTTATTGGAAAAATTATTCTGAGCGAGATGACGTAAATCTCATGTCTTAAATCAATCGTTAGCAAGCCTAAATGAGTCCCGAACCGCAAAATCACCAAAGTTAGCAAAAACTGCATAATTGGCCCCTGTGATATATTTTCACCCGCGCCCCTATACTATACAAGCCTTATCATTTCAGTTTCAATACTTTTTTTTTACTATATAAAGCTAATTTAGGGCTACTCTTCATTTAAATAACCCTAACCCTAATCGTATTTCTCTCAGTTTCATATCCTTCGGCGCCACAACTTTTCCGGCGACCCCATCCGACCACCCCATCAACACCACAGCCACCATCCCACCACACCACCCTCCTACCTCTCTTAGTCGTCAAGATGTTGAGAAACAATTACATCAATGATTATTTAATGCCTATTTTTCAACACATGGCTCAAGAAGCCAATTACGAGTTGCCACCCTACAATCCACCCAATGTTCCACCATATCCTTTCCCCTACACTTCTTATCCTGGACCTTATCCGTACCTATATCCTGGTTATGCACCATTTCCTGACCCAGTGCCCGCATATGGTAGATTACCCGAAGTTGGTGGATCAAGCTATGATGTTGGAGGATCTTCATCAGGAGTTGGAGGAAGGAAGAATAAGAGGAGAGTTCGTTCTGAGCTAGTGGACGAGAACTATGTAACCGAAAGTGATGATGACGAGGGTGATGATGATGATGAAGAAGGTGATGAGATGAGTGAGGACGACAAATGATCGTGGATCATTCTTGATTTATGGTTTCAAAAACAATGGTTATCATGTGTTAAACAATATCATCTCTATCTCTTAAACTATTTTCTCTAGGAGGATTATCATACTTTGTTTATTTTTCGTATTTTTAGTAGCATTTGTTTTGTTTTGTTTTGTTTTGTGTATTGCAGTTTTGTTTGCACGATGGATTGTCGGAAGCTTATTGATGGTCAAATATTTGGAGTTGGATAACTCACATGCTTGCTTATGACCCAATATGCGTATTGCATATTCTATCCTTGGTATCTTTTGACTATTTCTTTTTCCCATTTTCTTTACTTTGAAGTTTATTTTTATTACATTGAGGACAATGCAAAACTTAAGTATGGGGCAGGGAAGAAAGCAGGAAAAATGATACCATTTTTAAATTTTTAGTTTTTTAGTCTTATTTTTAGATAAACTTTTGGATGCAAGTAACTAGCAGGAAATCGCCCTTGATTGCCTAATTGTTTTCACACATTTTTGGGATATATTAAAAACAACTTGGGTATTTCAATGGTAAAATGAGGTTTTTGAAAAAATTTCGATTTGAACCAAATTACGGAAGTAATTCATTTTGGATTCGATAGCATTTTCTAACGCGCATTATAGCCTTTTTCCACTTAATTGTGAGGTTTCTTTTTGTATAAAACACATCTATGTCGATTCTAGAACTTGTACTAGTTATGCATTATGGTTAAAATTACTCTTGAGTGATAAAAATATGTTCAAGTTATAAGAGGCATCGTAGGATTTAACCCAAATGGCCTTCCATTTTACATCTAATGATATATTAGCTAACCACATTAGTTAGTTAACTACCCTTATATGGACCCATTTGTTAGTGCTCATCTTTAGCACTATATACCCTTAGTTACACCTTTCGAGCCAATCTTTTCATTTGTTAAATCCATAAAATACAAAAAGATTTTACACCTTTAAACCTTAGCCAACCCATGTCATGTCTATCGGTTTGTTGCTAGTTGTTTGAAGTGTTGGATTGTTTTTGATGATTATGAAGAAGCTACACTTTGTCTATAGTGTGTACCATTCTCCAACAAAGATGAAGGAGACGTCTTTCTCATTTGTATTTTTTGTGGTGTATGCTTACACTAAGTGTGGGGGAATTTAAAAAAAATAAAAAAATGGTAATAGCCAATGAGCTCTAGGATCATTTAGCTCCATTTGACACTCTCAAAATCTTTAGTGTCATCTTTGGTAACTCATTGGTACTCTTAAAAGTTCCAAACTTCTTCCATAAAAGGAAATTATTAGCTACATCACTCATTACCCTTAAGTATTTAAGTACCTCTTCATATAAGGCACTTAGATGGACTGAAACACTCAAGAAGAAATAGGCATTGGACCTTACAAACATCATTGCTATCCTTTCCTAGTTGCTGAGAGACGGATCCCTAGGATTAGCCTAGGCGGATCCCTCATTGGAGGGAACCGTGGGATCCGTATGACAGATTTATGTCAACTCTAGCTAGAACAATTATTTCAAGCTCATCTTGCTAACTTAACACTCCATATCATCTTAAATAAGTTCCTAGATCAGTACAACTCTGAAGTTGAATCTTGTGCATGTTAATCATCACATTCTAATGAATCTGAGTGACTTAAGTCTTGAATGCACTTGCCAAATCCCTTGCTTTATAAAACACATTGTTAGGACTTCTAAAGTCATCATCTTCATCCTCATTTTCAGCACTTAGAAATCTTTACAAACCTCTTGAAATCATCTCATCATGAGAAAAGCTCCAAGTGGTAACTCATCCACCAAAGAACCACCCAAGAAAATTGCTCGTGTTGTACACGAAATCTCTTCAACCGAATCATCTCCGGTCAAGTCCACAAATGCAAGGATTTCTCCTCCACCAATCAAACCAATCCCTAAAAGGATAGTACCCACAAAACTACCTATGCCAAACACCACCATACCTCCTAAGCCAAACAATCCCATCTCCACTCAACCATCACCATTGGTACCTAGAGCTATGTCATTCACAACTCCACTATCATCACCACACCTCTACAATTTAGAGGATTTGCCTCCTAGGCCGTCTCATCCTCCTCCACCGGCAACACTCTCCTCGTTAGGAGGAATAATGGTACAAAATCAAGGTGTTGAGTCAAACTAGCTCCGGCCTCCTTCTCGCCGTCACCATCAAATAATCCCATTTGGATTATGAGAAATTTTCAAAGTCAACCACCCGACCATATGGAAGTTGACACTTCTCTACCACCACCATCATTCTTGGTCGAGCCATCTTCAAATGTACCTCCACCAATTCCTCCGTCGTTTGAGGCTCCCCAACCCGCTTCACTTGATCCTTCGCATCAAGAAATTCCCTTTCTTCCACCACCACTACCTAGCCATGACAAAGATTGTTATCATTGTCAACATGTTGAAAGTTTGATACATGAAGAACGGGAAGATCAACGTTTCATGTTCTATCACCTCCTCGAACGTTTCGATGAGATTAAACCTAAACAAACTTGAGCTAGAGAATTTTAGTGGTATCCTAGTATCAAGCATTACTTAGATAAGCTTAGTAATTCTAAGTCATGAATTGTTCATTTTCTTAGTTTTTAGAGTCATGTATATCATATCTCTAGTTTTATTAAATGAAATTACATGATACTTGCTATATTTCTGAGAATATGATTGTGATGTATAATACATATCTCACTTTGATGATAACATTATTTGTTATATCACCATTGCTGAATTTAGTCATCAGCCAGACAGATCCCTGATATTTGTCTAGACGGATCCCTCCATGGAGGGAACCGTGGGATCCGTGCAACAGAAAACTATTTTTTCTACTAACTTGGGTCATATTTGCAGGAAATTATACATTATACTTGCTTTCTAACATTTGTTTTGTAGTTATTCAATTTACACATGAAGACTTTGACACCCTAAAAGATAGGGGGAGCTTTGTGTGAAAGCAATACATTGCAAAATAACTTTCAATTTTAGAATTACATTTCATGACGTCCCTTTGCAAAGTTGTAATTATCAAGGGGGAGCATATTTGTCGCATAGAAAAAATCTTTTGCAAACTTAGTTGCAAATCAACTAACTTAGTATTATGTTTACTTGACGCCCTCACATAGGGATGGACTCGTCAAGGGGGAGTTAAGACGAGACCTTTTTCCATTACTTGCTCTCTATATTTGTTTCTTCATTTTGTTTCTTCACATGTTTTTCTTAAAACGATGTGTTAGTTTCCTTTCGAAGCCCTTTTTGATTCGACAAAAAAGGGGAGAAAAGAGTAAAAACTCCAATTCGAACTTTTACGAATTTTAGAGTTTTTCCTTAAAATAATTTTATGTTTTTTCATCAACAAAAAGGGGGAGATTGTTAATACAAATAAGCTGTAAAAAGGTTTATTTATATTTTACGATATTCTAATGTTTTGTCGATACAAACGTAAAATCATTTTAATGAAACAAATAAAATACGTAAATGGTTTGAGCCAATAGTTTTCTAATACACTTACATTTTCACATAAAACACTAAAACAAGTATAAGTGATTTTATGATTTAGTAATACATATGTACAACAACTAGTGTTTACATATTGGGCAAATATATACATAAATAATATGTATTATAAATGGGTAAAAACAACAAACCAATTCCTAAAAGGAGAGTACCCACAAAACTACCTATGCCAAACACCACCATACCTCATAGGTATCATCTCCACTAAACCATCACCATTGGTTCCTAGAGCTATTTCATTTACACCCCCACTATCATCACCACACCTCTACAATTTAGAGGACTTGCCTCCTAGGCCATCTCATCCGCTTCCGCCGACAACATTCTCCTTATTAGGAGGAATAATGGTTCAAAATCAAGGTGTTGAGTCAACACTTGCTCCGGCTTCCTTTTCGCCGTTTCCATCATATAATCCCATTTGGATTATGAGAAATCATCAAAGTCAACCACCCGACCATATGGAAGTTGACACTTCTCTACCACCACCATCATTTTTGGTTGAGTCATTCTCAAATGCACCTCCACCAATCCCTCCATCGTTTGAAGCTCCACAAGCCGCCTCACTTGATCCTTCGCATCAAGCCATTTCATTTCCTCCACCACCACTACCTAGCCATGACAAAGATTGCTATCATTGTCAACATGTTGAAAGTTTGATACATGAAGTACGAGAAGACCAACGTTTCATGTTCTATCATCTCCTCGAACGTTTCGACGAGATTAAACCTAAAACATGACGCGAGCTAGAAGATTTTAGTGGTGTCCTAGCATCAAGCGATAGTTGATTTACATGTTCCTAGTCATGTATTCTCTTATTTTCTTAGTTTTTAGAGTCATGTATATCATAACTCTAGTTTTATTAAATGGAAATTACATGCTACTTGTCATTTTATTGAGCATATGATTTTTGTGATAACATTACTTGTTATGTCACCTTGGCTGTAATTGAACAGCTAAAACGGATCCCTCAAAATTGCCTAGACGGATCCCTACTAGGAGGGAACCGCGGGATCCGTGAGACAGAAAGCTTTCTTTCTACTAACTTGGACAACATTTGCAGGAAATTGTGAATTATACTTGCTTTCTAACCTCTGTTTTGTAGTTATTCAATTTACATATGAAGACTTTGACATCCTAAAGCTAGGGGGACCTTTATGTCAAAGCAATACATTGTAAATTACTTGCAATACTAGGTTTACATTTCGTGACATCCCTTTGCAAATGTTGCAATCATCAAAGGGGAGCACACTTGTCTTGTAGACGATATCTTTTGCAAACTTATTTGCAAACAAACTAGATTAGTATCATTTACTTGACGCCCTTACATAGGGATGGTGATAACGCTACACGCGTCGTTCGGGGTCAAGGAAACTTCCTTTTCTTCGAGCAAGTTTTATAACACCCTAGGCAGTGAACCTAATCGTTGTAGTGTAGTAATTAGGGTAAGCCACGGGTATTGATATCGTTCTCTAGGGGAATAGGAATGCTAGTGAGAAGTTACTACGCTAAGGTTGAAGTTGAGGAAGATTATTTTTTATCTTTTTATATTTTTTTTAGAAATTGAAAAGGTACGAATCTCGGGTATTGGATTTGGGGGGGTTGGTATTGCTACCGATTACTCTACTATTATCTAATTATCTAAGCTAAGGTTGTGATAGTCTATGTCTAATTGATGTGTACTCGTATGATAGTTTAAAGATGTGTTTACTTAGGTTTTACTACTCCTTAATTATCTCCTATTGATGGTTGATTTGTCACGTCCTTATTCCTAGTTGCGTTGTGATTCTAAGGCTATAGGGCGTGCTTGTTTCCCTAACTCTTTGAAATTACCAAAGGGTCTTGTTTACAAATCCTCTAGTGATTTATAGACGCCTACTCTACGGTTGTCCTTGAATACTTTATCCTACAATTACCTAGATAATTATATTCTAAAGTTCACAAAGAAAAGTCAAGCATTAAGTACACAACGAATAATCTAGCGCACTCTAGATCATTAGTCAACTAAGATAAGTATCAACCAATCAATATTCAATAATTAAGTTTCATATTCCCTAAGCAAACACACAAATAAATTAGCCGGACATGGAGAACATGCAAGCATACACACAAATAATCAAAGACATAATTAAATTAATGAAGTAAATACTTATCTTGATGTATAATAGGGTTTAGAACCCTAAAATACTGCACAAGAAAGCCTTGGTTCGGTTTTAGGTTTTTACTCCAAAAGACTACACACAAAAACTGAAAAATTCGGATTCTATATATAAGATTACATCTGCGACGGCGTCACCTTATGTTTCGTGACGCCGTCGTGTCGCCGTCATTAGGGTTTCGTCTTGGCCACGTAAACCTTGCGACGGCGTCACCTTATGACTGTGACGCCGTCCCCTTCAGCTCTGACGCCGTCTTGGCTGCATCTAGGCCGTCTGAGTTACGACGGCCTATTCCTTTAGAACCTGACGTCGTCCCTTGAAAACATGCAATTTCGCTTCTGACCCGTCGCAAAATTCCTTCCCGACGGCGTCGCAGATATGCAGTGACGCCGTCGCCTTATGTTTCAGCAGCTTTGAGTGTCTCGATTCTGACTTTGGCCATTTTCTTCGTATATTCGCGCCTTTTCGTCCAAATAAGCATCATTCCAGCATTTTGCCTTCAAGAGACCTAAAAAGTGAAAAGGAACGATATTAAGCAATAACAGATACAGAAGTGATCGAATAAGGGCTTAAATGACCCCTTAAAAAGGTACCTTTTAAAACCTTATCAAATATCCCTACACTTGGTATTTGCTTGTCCTCAAGCAAATGTGCTTTTAGCCAATTAATTTATAAGTTAGGGGTCATGAAGCATTCATTCAAAACGGTCCACAACACATATAAGCCCCGCAAAAGTCATAACAAGCACGGAAATTACATACTAGCACCTCACATGGGGTGTTTGGATACTCACATCTCTCTCGGGTGTATATATGAAATATAACAAATCGGAAATGGAAGATAAACACTCATTAACCGGTCCTAGTACATAGATTACCATAGGCTTGAGAATAGATCAAACCTCCGTCGCTTTGGCGTAAGCACCTAGGAAAGACTATCAAAGAGGTCTTTTAAAGGGTTGTAATGTTAGGCTTACGGTAGGGAAATGAAGGGTTTGGTGGGATAGGCTATTTAGTGGTGGATAGTCAAAAATCTCTATGTTGCAAGTATACGAAGAATGGCGTTGCTAAGCCAAGACTCGACACTCTAAAACTCTAGGCAACGAAAATAAACAAACATAATTTAAAAGATAGATGTAGGATGGTAGCCCGTATGGTTTTTTTTTTTTTTTTTTTTTTTTTTTTTTTTTTTTTGCATACACTTTTACTCTACCATCCTCTATGGTATATCAAAATGATAGGGATTTATAGACACATCCCTACACTTGAGTTTTTATTATTCTAACACTAATTTGACCCGAATTGAAAAGATCAAAACACTTGGAGTACATTATTATGCAAACAAAGGGAATTTGAGTTTAACGTTCTCTTCCCTATATTTCATAAACTTTAACTTTTCCCATGAATCCCAATCATCCCAAAACTGTATACAAAGGATATGACTCGACTTAGCAACTCATGCAAGCAACCAGATAATTGAACTAAGGGTTTTGGTTGATAACATAAATTTGCACTAAAAGTGAGTGCAATAAAGGTAGGCTAAGGCGATTTGGGTGTATATTTGGGGGTGGGGTGTAAACAATGCTCTTCATTGATATCCCGGAAAAACCGAAACATCACGAGAACCGCGAAAAGGATAGGCTCTGAGGGGTTAACTAGGGGTATCGTGTACTAAAGATGAGTACAGCGCAAAGGGTGTGGGAGAATTACTCAACCGATATGGAAGAAGTAATTATATTACAGGTATCAAACAAGGGTTTATCCTAATGCCTCTTATCATTTAGTTATTCCTAACTACACAAGTGTAGTCTCACTAGCGATCTCGGAATGCATCATAAAACAAGTTCTAGAATCTAATATACTACCGGTTCACACTCTAAGCATTAAAGATGAATGCTTTAATTCCTACTAATCTAAGGGCGATCCTCACATTTTGGTGGAATTTAGGTGGTAAAGGGTTTTTGTGCTAGTCATGCAACTTCCTATCCATGAGACGCTTTTGTTAAGACTAATGGCCCACTCTTATACGTCATGAAAAAATTTTAAATTTGGCTAAAATTACCCTAACCTACATTTTCTCATGGTTTATTACACAAATACACTTGGACAAAGCAAACAGTCAAGGATAAGCATAGTTTCAAAGTTCCCGTTTATTTTCCCTCCCTACACTTAAACTGAACATTGTCCCCAATGTTCCCCGAAAGTATCAAAGTTATGATAATAGAAGGTAATTAAAAACGAAAGAAACTAATACTCCCCTGATTAGCTCGGTAGGATCCGTAAAAAGTGGTGGTTAAATCTTTTCCAAGAAGAGTTTTTGCGTGAAAGGCTCCTTCCAAACTTGTGTAACTTTTTCTTGACAAACTAAACCTGCACACTAGAAGAAAACAAACGAAACCTTCGCGTAAAATCGGCGGTAATAATATACATAAGACTCGATTTAAACTAGGATATAATGCTTGTGGAATGGATGTTTACAGAATTTGTTTTGAAAGTTAAGATCTGGAAAATTCCAAAATTTTACAAGTAGCTCAGAAAACGAGAAAAAGTAAGCTGATGTTTTTATTCCTTCCTGACGCCGTCAGGTTTCAATCCTGACGCCGTCAGGTTATCCTGACAAAAACTGGTCTGCGATTTTCTGGAAAAAATTCTGGAAAATTTGCATCTTTAGAATCTGGAAAAACTTCTGCAAAAACATCCATTATAACTCGATACAAGCATTTGACTCGAACAAACAAACATATATATCTTTTAGTTAATTGTTATTCTCATGTTTACGTTTCTTATGAAAACGTGTGTAATCCTCCCTACACTTATCCTTTATGTAAAATACCTTTATATGTAATTAAGACGAGGTTAAAAACAAAATAAAGCATTTTTACAAATTCAAACATGAGGACAAACAATTAATAAAAGATATATGACACTAACAATCAAACAATTAAGCATGGGTTGCCTCCCACGAAGCGCTTTTCTTTATTTAAGAGTCTTGTAGCTAGACTCGTAGTCCTACTCCTACGTACCGATATAAGTAAGTCTATCCTCAACAATGTCGTAGGGATCAAACTTATCATTCAAGTTCCTAGTAGTACGTTCGGTTAAATATGCCTTTTCAAACATTTCACCATCAGGATCATAGATTTGTATCCTAATGTGCCACCTTCCATTACCATCGCTAGGCGTTCTATTCCAATTCCACATGTGTTCGGATTTCTCAACTATCCATTTATTCATGACAAGATTAACGGGCAAGCATCCTAGGAACTCGGTCATCTTCCTAAATACTAAGGCGTCCTCGAACGGGTTCACTTCTATATCCCTAGCCAATTCTTGTTCTTGGAAAGTTGCTACACTAGCAAAGGCCTTATCTAGGTAAAAAGGTCTTTGGGGGCCTATGATGTTCTTCTCAATCCAAGGTCCATATCGAGAAGGCTCTCTATCCAACCTAATCTCTTGTGGGATTTCCTCATCCTTGTAGTACGAATGCCTTTTGACATCGTAAACCGATCTAGCACTCCCCTCTCCTACCACTATTTTGGACATCTTACAATCGATGATGGCACTAGCGGTAGCTAAAAATCCTCTTCCAACTAGTAGTGGGCATGTCGGGTCCTTATTCATGTCTAGCACATGAAAGTCGGCCAAAAGAGTCAACTCTCCTACATGTACTACCATGTCCTTTATTATTCCAACCGGACGTGCTATACTACCGTCCGCTAATCCTAAGATAGTTTCCGTTGGTTCAATTTTACCTAAGTTGAGGCTTCTATGAAGGGACAACGGAACAAGATTGATGCATGATCCTAAATCGGCTAAAGCATCGAGTGGCTTGGAAGTTCCAAGTCTACACGGAAGAGTGAATAGCCCGGGATCATCTAATTTCTTAGGTAAGTTGTTTCGCACAAAGGCGGACCCATGTTTCCCAAGCCTAAGTTCTAACTCATATTTTTCTTTTAAAGCATTATAATAAGGTGCATGAGCTAAGACTTCAAGAATTGGTTTCTCTTGATAGAGTTCCTTGTACTCCTCCTCTAAACTAGGTTTGGATTCTTGGCTAACGGGTTTCTCAGGAGTAGGCTTTACCAAAGGTGCCGGGCCTTGGTATTTCTTGGATGACTTGGAACCCTTTTTGATAGCATTTACCGAGTGAACCGTTGGGTGAGAGGGGCATGAATGTGTGTTCTCCCATGATGAACTAGAACATGAAGTCGATGCAATCGAATTCACTTTTGGGTTCTTTATGGTATCACTTGGGAGTGCTCCAATTTCCCGCTCATTGAAGGCTTTTAAGAGGGCATCAAGCTTGGTTGTCATCTCGCTCTGTTTTTGCTTAAACTCGGCTTCAAGCTTATTCAATCGAGTTTCTTGGGATGACAAAAATCTAGATGCAATTGCTTCAATATTGGGGTTCCCGGTATTAGAAGAATTGAATCTGTTAGGCGAACTAGATGAGCTTTGGGGTGTGCTTGAGTTTTGGTTCCACTTAAGATTAGGGTGATTTCTCCATGAGGGGTTGTATGAGTTTCCTAAGTTGTTTTGTTCGGGTTTGAAAGTGTACCACTTATCTCCCGCTCCGTCGGTACGTATGGAGGCGTAGTCCGCAAAAGCTTGTTCGGAGAGCCTTGAGCAATCACGAGTGTCATGGGGACCACTGCATAACTCACAAGGTAGAGTGATTTGATTCACTTGTCGTGAAGACTTAGGATTTTTGTAGGAACTCATGAGGAATTTAACTTGATCTTCAAGTTCAATCATCCTACGGTCGGGAGGAGGCAAGGAGATTGCCTTGACGGTTTTGGGAAGTTCACGGGGGTCATCCCAACTTTCGTTGTCATAGAGGGCAAGGTCCTCTATTATTTCCCATGATTCTTCCGCGGTGAGATCACTAAGTTTTCCACCGGCCGCTTGGTCAATGGATCGCTTAGTGGGAAAGTTGACATGATCATAAAAGATTTGGACTTGGAGCCAAAGATCAATGCCGTGATGAGGGACTTTATGAAGTAAGTCCTTGAATCGGGTCCATGCTTCGTAGAGAGATTCACCTTGACGTTGTTGGAACATCAAGATGTCATTCCTAAGCTTAGTGGTTCTCCCCGGTGGGAAAAATTGAGCAAGGAAGCGAGAAGTAAGATCATCCCAACTTGAGATGGAGCCGGCGGGAAGTCGCTCAAGCCAATTACTAGCTTGGTCCCGTAGAGAGAATTGGAAGAGACGCAAGCGCGTGGTCTCCCGAGTAGTAGCATCAAGGTCGATGGAATCGACAATTTTGAGGAAATCCCTCAGATGCTGATTTGGATCTTCGGAACGAAGTCCATGGAATGCACATCCGTTTTGCACCAACCGGATGGTGTCGGATCGCAGGGCCGTAGTTTGGGCTTGGTCGGGAAGCTCAATGGTGTTCCTATAACCTAGGTGGTTTGGTCTCGAGTACTCACCAAGAGTACGGGCTCTTGGCGGGTCGTTTGGTGGTGGGTTGATGAGTGGTGGTGGGTTGATGAGTGGTGGTTGGTTGTCACCTTCCATGGTGAAAAGTGATGGGTGTTACGAACAAAGGTCACGAAGAAGGGGGATAGACTAAGAGAAAGCTAAAAAATGAGAAGAAAAAAAAAAAAAAAAAAAAAAAAAAAAAAAAAAAAAAAATTTACTTGATAGGAATCAAGCAAAGAAACCTAAACGAGGTGGACTACTAACTAGCTATTCTATTCCCCGGCAACGGCGCCAAAAACTTGATAACGCTACACGCGTCGTTCGGGGTCAAGGAAACTTCCTTTTCTTCGAGCAAGTTTTATAACACCCTAGGCAGTGAACCTAATCGTTGTAGTGTAGTAATTAGGGTAAGCCACGGGTATTGATATCGTTCTCTAGGGGAATAGGAATGCTAGTGAGAAGTTACTACGCTAAGGTTGAAGTTGAGGAAGATTATTTTTTATCTTTTTATATTTTTTTTTTAGAAATTGAAAAGGTACGAATCTCGGGTATTGGATTTGGGGGGGTTGGTATTGCTACCGATTACTCTACTATTATCTAATTATCTAAGCTAAGGTTGTGATAGTCTATGTCTAATTGATGTGTACTCGTATGATAGTTTAAAGATGTGTTTACTTAGGTTTTACTACTCCTTAATTATCTCCTATTGATGGTTGATTTGTCACGTCCTTATTCCTAGTTGCGTTGTGATTCTAAGGCTATAGGGCGTGCTTGTTTCCCTAACTCTTTGAAATTACCAAAGGGTCTTGTTTACAAATCCTCTAGTGATTTATAGACGCCTACTCTACGGTTGTCCTTGAATACTTTATCCTACAGTTACCTAGATAATTATATTCTAAAGTTCACAAAGAAAAGTCAAGCATTAAGTACACAACGAATAATCTAGCGCACTCTAGATCATTAGTCAACTAAGATAAGTATCAACCAATCAATATTCAATAATTAAGTTTCATATTCCCTAAGCAAACACACAAATAAATTAGCCGGACATGGAGAACATGCAAGCATACACACAAATAATCAAAGACATAATTAAATTAATGAAGTAAATACTTATCTTGATGTATAATAGGGTTTAGAACCCTAAAATACTGCACAAGAAAGCCTTGGTTCGGTTTTAGGTTTTTACTCCAAAAGACTACACACAAAAACTGAAAAATTCGGATTCTATATATAAGATTACATCTGCGACGGCGTCACCTTATGTTTCGTGACGCCGTCGTGTCGCCGTCATTAGGGTTTCGTCTTGGCCACGTAAACCTTGCGACGGCGTCACCTTATGACTGTGACGCCGTCCCCTTCAGCTCTGACGCCGTCTTGGCTGCATCTAGGCCGTCTGAGTTACGACGGCCTATTCCTTTAGAACCTGACGTCGTCCCTTGAAAACATGCAATTTCGCTTCTGACCCGTCGCAAAATTCCTTCCCGACGGCGTCGCAGATATGCAGTGACGCCGTCGCCTTATGTTTCAGCAGCTTTGAGTGTCTCGATTCTGACTTTGGCCATTTTCTTCGTATATTCGCGCCTTTTCGTCCAAATAAGCATCATTCCAGCATTTTGCCTTCAAGAGACCTAAAAAGTGAAAAGGAACGATATTAAGCAATAACAGATACAGAAGTGATCGAATAAGGGCTTAAATGACCCCTTAAAAAGGTACCTTTTAAAACCTTATCAGATGGACTCGTCAAGGGGGAGTAAAAACACGGTATTTGCTCTCTATTTCCTTTTACTTTTAATTCTTTCACATGTTTTTTTTAAAACAATGTGTTGCCTTCCTTCAAACACTTTTTGTTTCGACAAAAAGGGAGAGAAGAAAGTAAAAACTACAAATTCAAACTTTTACGAATTTTAGCTTTTCCTTAAAATAATTTTATGTTTTGTCATCAACAAAAAGGGGGAGATTGTTAATACAAATAAGCTGTAAAAACGTTTATTTATATTTTACGATCTTCTAATGTTTTGTCGATAACAAACGTAAAATCATTTTAACGAAACAAATAAAATACGTAAATGGTTTGAACTAATAGTTTCTAACATATTCACATTTTCACATAAAACACTAAAACAAGTATAAGTGATTTTATGATTTAGTAATATATATGTACAACAATTAGTGTTTACATATTTGGTTAAAATATACACATAACTAGTATGTAGTATATTGGGTAACATAAATGGGTAAAAACATGTATACACTAAAATCGGTAAAAACAAGTATATACTAAAATGGGTAAAAACAAGTGTATAGGTAAAAACTAGCTAATGGTTTTGACCCATAACCCATGGTTTTATTTATACCACTTAACCAAGTTCATTGTATCCTTAAGATACATTGTATCTAGAAAGAAAACCATGGATCAACCCATAACCCATGACCCATGACCCATAACCAAAAATACCCATAGGCAAAGAGGAGCGTACCACGGATCCCTAGCTTTGTGCTAGCCGGATCCCTTGTGGTAGGGATCCGTGGGATCCGGGGAACAATAGGATTTTTCCTCTATAAATAGTGAGTCATTTCTTCATTATTTCTCACCCCTTTTCAATCTCTTTCTAACACACTTTCCCCCCTGAGTTAAATCTCACTAACCTTAGATCCAAGAGATCTATGTTTGTAGTTTTGTTTTTGTGTGATCTTTTAAGTTCCTCTTAAAGGCAAGATCACCACCTTTGAAGTCGAGCAAGCTCAAGTCCATGAGTTGCCATGCTTCCTCATCATCAAGGCTACTGAAGTCTTCTTGTTGATGATTCCTTTCTTTCTCCAAAGAAGTGTAGTGTTGAAGACATTAGTGAAAGATGTCTCAAGAGTCAAGACGAAGATATTAGTGAAGGGTATCTATCGTCTATAGGATAAAGCATTAGTGAAAGGTGCTTAGAAGTCAAGACAAAGAAGCATTAGTGAAAGGTGCTTAGAAGTCAAGACAAAGAAGCATTAGTGAAAGGTGCTTAGAAGTATAGACACAAGACATTAGTGAAAGGTGTCTTGTAGATCTAGTCAAAGGCACTAGTGAAAGGTGCCTTAGATGTACATTCAATATGGTGTGTTTCGATGTACAAGATAGACTAGTATTAGATCCAAGGATATTGATATCCTTGATGATGTTGTAAAGGAGTAGATCTCCTTTGGGATTAGTCGTTGGTGTAGTGTGGTAGTAGTTCCTCCATTGCAATGGAACTAGGTGCTTAGCCTAGTACCTAATAAAGGGTAGGCGACGTTGTGATAGGTGTAGTTCACCTTGGAGTGAAAGAACTAGGTACTTAGCCTAATACCTTATAAAGGGTAGGCGACGTTGTGTAGGTGTGGTTCACCTTGGAGTGAAAGAACCCGGTGGTTAGCCTAGTACCGGAAAAAGAGTAGGCGACGTTGTGAAGGCTTCTCCGCCATAAGGAGATTGGTGTAGTGATTACGAACTCTCGAGTAGGTGACTCGGGGAGTGGAGTAGGGCAAGGAAGGTGACCTTGTAGCCGAACCACTATAAATACTTGCGTTGTGGTTTTGTGCTTCTTACTCTTATCTTTTCATTACTTACCTTTATATGTTTGTTTATCAACATCCAACACACACATCCAAATAGATTGACATAAGTCGATCTAAATAGATTAAAATAAAGTTTTAATTGGTAAAACTATTCAACCCCCCTTCTAGTTTCCACACCGTCCAATATATATATATATATATATATTTTATTATCTCAGATACAAAAAAGGTAGTTGAATTTTGAAATTTTGACTTTTTTATGTTTTTTATTTTGTATACTTTAGTCATGTTTTGGTCATTAATTGATGATTTGTATACATGTATATATAATCCATCAATAATAATTAAAAAAATAAATTAAGATAATGGTTTTGAATGAGAATTTGATTGGTACCTGTTTTAATGTTGTGGTTGTTTAAAGGATGAATCATTATTTGTATATTTGTGTTTTTTGTAATCAGATGTTACTTTTTATAACAAATATTGAAATATGGTTTGTGCATGTGTGTTTTCGTTATTATTTTTACATGTCTATACAACGAAGACTAGTGCACATGTGTTCAAATTACTGTTTTCATATCAAATATTGAAATATGGTTTGTGCATATATGTATCATGTGTGATAAATGTTTATCGGATAACTAAATGTGTTTCGTGACAAACCTATAGGCCTGTTATCCGACTAACCAATGGTATAAACATTTATGTTAAAAACATACATGTTCAAAACATATATGTTTTAATTAGTGTGATCTAACTAATCAAAACCATATATGTTTGAGAACATGATGTTTTAAACATGTATGTTAAAATCAGATATGTTTTAATAAATGCTTGCTTATAAACGGAATGCTTAAA
Source organism: Chrysanthemum seticuspe (assembly GCA_019973895.1). Lineage (NCBI taxonomy): Eukaryota > Viridiplantae > Streptophyta > Magnoliopsida > Asterales > Asteraceae > Chrysanthemum > Chrysanthemum seticuspe. Next base: position 315,053,708 of record BPTQ01000001.1, on the reverse strand, counting down.
ACATGTATGTTTTAAAAACAATTATGTTTTTTATATAGTAAGTGTAATTATTATTTTTTTCAAAGACTTCGTATTTGCCAAACAAGTATGTTTTCTAAAACATACATGTACTATTTCAACTAGTGTGCATACATGTTTTAGTAGTTGCGTATATGTATTTAAACACAATTCTGTTTTAATAATATTATTGTTGCTAATCTTTGTATTTTTTTTTGTATCAGGTGTAATTACAAGAATGTTCACGGCTACAAGTATGCATATATGTTCGACTTTTGAAAAATTGTCGACGGCTACGCGTGTACATGTATGTCCAACTTCTAAAAATGATGATAACAATGAGTGTACACATATATCCATTTGTGTTGAATATTATTAGTGCTCACGTGTGTAGATCGATTAGAGCTATGTACTTTTTAGAAATTTTAATTTTAATTGTATTTCAATCGATATCGAAGTTTGTATATAACATTTATGTTCTTGGTTTGTTATAAATTTTATTATATTAAAAAAACCCATATGCACCTAACTATTTTTGGAAACAAATATTGTAGAACTAAATCTAGAAATATGCTCTTAAAAAAAACATATAGGCACTAAACATGTTAGCTTAAAAACATATATGCACTCAATCTGAAAAATACTATCTTAAAAAAAATCAAAAATATTTAAAAGTATAAAAAATTATATTTTACTATTATACCCTTTTGGATTAAATAAAAAAGTTTAATATTTAAAAGTAATATAGATATTTTCAAAAATGTCATTTTGCATTGATATGTTGCACACCATGCATTATTAAGAGTATATAAGTGGTTCTCGCAGTTCTCACAGATAAGGTGGGTTCTGAAAATAAAGGAACTCATTTCATATATATCCTTCTAAAGACTTAAATATGACATATATATCCAAACTATTATTTAATGCATATTTAAAACCTTAAAAACACATGATAATCATATTTTAAATATAAAATGTCCATTATACCCTTTTTATATTTCTCATAGCATTTTACATACTTATATATTTACAATTAATGAAAAAACATAAATATGCTATTTAACATGAAGTGAAAAAAGACTTAACAGTGGTAGGCTATGAGCAGACAAATATAACCGAGGCTCTGTATTCAATATCTTTCTTAGTTACAATATTTTTATTAATAACAAAAACCAGTCCCCCAGTTTGTCACGAAACATGTGAAGTTGCTAAGGAAATTAACTCCTATCGAACACAAATTACCGAAAGCAATAAAGAACACAAATATATATATCATTGTGACGAGCATTTAATTATCTTTTTATAAAGAGTAATTTCAAATACTTTTGACAAACTTTTTTTCATTTTTTTCACGTTTTTTAAACTTTTTTCGTATTTTATTTTTTTCCTTCATTGTTGAAACTTACATGAGAAATTACATACGATATTACACTAATTTGGATAAAATACATAAAATCACATGCGATTTTTATTGTAAATGACAAAACATGTATAGACATATGTTGTAAATAAGTATTTGTATTCTGACACCGAGTTACTGATTTATATTGTAAATAACTATGTATCAACTATTATTCTATAATGTAAATAACAATGTTGTAAATTATTATACATATTCTTTGGCCAGATGGAACAAAAAAATCCTTTCTTGTGTCGTTGTGAACGAGGACTTATAATTGAAAGAACATCCCAAAAGCCCAAAAGTTATGGTCAGAAGTATTATGCATGTTCTTTATCAAAGGTAAATAATTATACGTTTGCTTATTTACGTAAATATATCAATAACTTATTTGTTAAGAATACATTTCTTATAATTGTTTCACCATGTAACAGCCAGAAACAGAAGATTATGGGTGTCGATACTTTATGTGGAAGGATGTATTTCAACAAAAAGTACTTTAGGCTCTTCTTCAACGCAGTGCTCAAACTGCGAAACTAAAGATAACACGATCAACATGCTTGAAACAAGAAACCATATGTTATTGTCTTAAAACAATATGTTGAAGGCAAGAATAAAGACGCTGGAGGCATCACTGAAATTGGCAAGAAATCACGTTGATCACGCATGTCAGTCAAGTGGAATACTCTATGACCTTATAGATGACATTAATAATCTTCATGTGGAGTAGATTTCGTTGTAGTAGTAGTAGCATTTGTTGTTGTACTTGTTTAATGTTTTAATGTTTAACGTGTTTATTGTTGTTATTTAATTAAATGAAAACAAATTAGACGAATAAAAAATAACACAAAAATATAACAAATACACAATAAAAAAATATAACGTAAAAAACTATATAAATATATTTTACACAAATACATATACACACATATAAAAACACTACATAAATATATACTTTACATATACAAAAAAAATAATAATAAAAAATAAAAACAATGTGCCCTATAAGGCTATGGGGTGCAAACTAAGTAAATTATGAGATGTGGGAGTAGATTACTCTCTTTCCAAGTCAAGGCATAAAAAGAAAAAGAAATAAACATTGTTATATCTTTGTACATATATGCTCTAAATGAGAAAATATGAAAAGAAAAAGAAAACATCTCTTTCTCCAAATTTTGTCAACTTGAGTTGAAAATGTGAAGAAAAAGTGTAGCATATATTCCATTTAAGAATGGCCCCGCTATTTTATTTACCTCACTATTTTATTTATTTTTATTTTATTGATTCAACGTGATGTAACTTGAGATAGAGATATTAGAAGATTTAGGATGTGTTTGATTATCACTTAATGAGACAATTCAGTACTGATTAGTAAAAACTTAATCGGTTAGCTTGTTTGGTTGGAAAATAAACAGTCACTGAATGACAAATGATGCTCTGACCGATCATGTTGACAAGGTATGCAAAATCATTCAATGGGCTACACAATACTTCAAGGGATAGTCTAAATACACCAAAATCATTATAGCAATCATAGACTTGTTTTTTATTTACTTGGTTTTTGTATTAATATTACACAAACTTTCATGTAGCATTTTTTTTTTAGAAAGACAACATATATTGAACCAAAGAAACAAAATACACAAGAAAATGCTTCCCACCTCCTCAACAAGACCATTGAAGAGAAAGGACCCAAAAAAAAATAACACACTACAAACAGTGTGGACATCCGACACAAAAATAAGAACCAACAGACCTAGTACAATAACCCCTAAACTATTGGTAAAGTACCACAACATACTGACAAAACTAAACTCACAAGCACTTTGACCCAAGACCCACCATTTGATTATAAAATCAAACTAAGTGAAGGACATAAAAGGCCAAAAGCAACCACTAGCTCACCTACTGAAAAACCAAACATTAGCTAAACTCAACTATGCAAGTGCAGAACAAAAAAATGCAGACCCAGTGAACATATTGAACAAAATTAATTGTACCATACTAACTGACCTCACCGATAAAATTGCAGTAGACACGAAGCAATCATTTAGCCCTTACTGTAACCGAATCTGGAGAGGTTCCCGTAGCCATTGTTGCCAATCTAACACTTTATATTTTTTTGATCTTCTCACTATCCATTCAAATCTTTTAAGTTGGATATCTTGAACAATCTTATTAGTACTTGTAACCTTTTTAGAGAACACACGTGCATTTCTTTCTTTCCAAATGAAGTACCCGGAAGTCCAAATTACCACTTGCCAAACACGAGATAGAGCGTTGGGAACATTAACACCTCCATTAGATGAAAAGAACTTATCGATAGAGAAAGCATTAACGATTCCAACCTTCCACCATTTGAAAACTTTTTCCCACACACTCATCGCTAGGTCGCAAGAGCTCAAGCAATGCGCACAAGTTTCCACGATGTTGTTACAACAAGGACAAAGAATCGAGTCTAAGTCGATGCCTCTTCTATCTAACTCCACACGAACCGGAAGTCTTCCTTTTCGCGCCCTCCACACGAAGATGTTTACTTTCTTTGGCGCCAAATTATTCCATATCGTCTCTTGTTTCCACTCTCCACTTGTAAATTCTTCTCTTCCACCAATCTTGCTAGCTCTTTAACTGTGAATTCACCGTCTTCATCAAGCTCCCACCTCCATTTGTCCCTACAATTAACATTAACAACAGTATTTTGCACAACTTCTAAAAGTTCTACAAACTCCCTATTTACTCTACCACTAATACTTCTAACCCATTCCTATTCCCAACTCCACATGTTATTAACCCACGACCCTTTATCCCGAACACACCCTTCCTTTCTCCTATCTAAATGATATAGCCTAGGAAATCTATCACATAACCTCCGATTATCAACCCACCTATCTACCCAAAACCTAATATCCCTCCCGACCCCAACATCCCTCGTAAGATGAAGAAAACTCAATCCCCATTGCATCAATTTCCCCACCAATCCGCACAATATCATTCCAAACCCCACCCCCCGAGCCCCCCTACCCAAAGTCCTAACCTCACCCAACCCCCCGCTATTACCATGGATGCTTTTAATCACCTTAACCCATAAGCTCCCGCCCTCCCTCCTAAACCTCCACCACCACTTTCCCAATAAAGCCAAAATTTTCGCCCTTAAAGACCCAATATTAAGCCCCCCCTCCCCATATGATGTAAGAACCGAATCCCATTTAACCCATGAAAGTTTTTTTCCCAACCCCAACCATAAAAGAAATTTTTTCTAATTCTCTCTAGATTTTTTATCACACTCAAAGGCACGCGAAACATCAAAAAATAATACAATGGCAAGCTACCGAGGACCGATTTTACCAATGTTAGACGACCCCCGAAAGACATCGATTTAGCTTTCTAATCTGCTAGCCTATTTTTGAACTTCTCCACCACGGGCCCCCAAGCATTCACTCGCCTCATGTTCTCCCCAATTGGTAACCCTAAATAGGTAAACGGGAATTCCCCGATGCCACATCCCATCCATCTCGCCATATCCATCATATCCTCCTCGTTGACTCCAATACCATAAATTTTGCTCTTGTTATAATTTACCTTTAAACCGGACGCCTCTTCGAAGCATTTGAGAATGCACATAAGAGATTTAGCATTCTCCTTATATAACAACCCGTAAATATCCAGATTATTATAATAATATTTATTACGTTAGAAAATTCAAATCGACTATTTTCTGACAGTTGTCCATATTTAGATCTAAAAACGAGAGGTCGTCTCGTTAATTTAGAAGTCACGGCACCACACGCAGACCGACACCAAATTAATAACGGCAAACATTTATAATCAAATTTTTACGTAATAATAATTATATATTATTACACTTACAAAAACGCTTCTACAAATATAATTTCTATATCTTTCGGGTACCGGGAAGGTACGTTTACTCGAAGATTCGACAAAACACGGGGTACCGATTATACTGCTCCGTCTAGTAAAACAAAAAAGAGATAAAACTCTATCTCCCTTATCTCTCCCACGTTTTAATACACCTGTCCCCTCTCTCTCTCCTTTGTCGACACAAACCAGAGAAAACAAACATGAAAATGGTTACTTCTTCTCCTTTTAAAAGTCAAAGCCTGAAATAATCTCTTCCATCCTCCCCAAATGGAAACCTACAATCTTAGACCTCACTTGGATGTAGTGGCGTGGTTGTAGAAGAAAGACGAGAGCTAGAAAAGGGTATCACCCTAGGCATGAGGCCAAAAAGATTAGGAGGCTCCCTTTCCTCTCCTTCATCTATACAAGGGTCAAGTTTTTCAAGAGCACTCATACTTTTTCTATCACATCCAGAAAAATTAGGGTTCCTCCAATCAGGGGGCTTCTCAAAATTAAGTTGGGGGTCTGGTAATTCAAGGTAGGAGGATGGTAGCTCAAGTCTCAATTTGTTCCGGTTCATCTTCAATCGTTCCAATCAAAGCTTATTTGTGTCTGGTTTCCCATCCAATCAACCCATGTACGATTCTGTCATTAAGGTTATCTTGATTTCCTTTTATTTGTAATTTACTGTATTAAGGATTTTTGTATTTCTTTGGTTTTTACAAAATGTGATCTTGCTCGAATTGTACAAATCAATCCATATGCCTGGTTATTAGGCTGATTGGAAATTGTTGTTGACTTTGTGTGGCAACTAATATATTACAAAAAGAAATCTAAAGATTAAGTGTTGGCTCGATTGATTTTAGAATTTCGTATTGGATTCATTTATTTCGATAATCTCGTTTAGCTTAGTTTGGTTACGTTTGGTCTCGGCAACAAACGGGGCAGCGAGAGTTCGTTTGGGTCAAGTTGTCTTCGTTCAAGCGAAACACAACCACAAGGGTGTGTTGTGTCGTTGCCATTAAGTCAACAAGAGGCACCCGACTAGAGTGTGTTTTGTTTTTGTTTGTCGTCCTTGGTTTCAAAGTAACCTACATACAGGTCGAGTCACGGTTGTGATTCGGATTTGCTTGTCACTTTACTTAGGGGGTGTTTGTTTCATTAAGATGTTTTGGGTCTGAATCTGACTATCACATCTTATTGGTAAGAGGTGGTTCTAAAGTCTGAATCTGAATAAAATAATATTGTTTGTTTTTGTATAATTGTCTGAATGATTTTTAATCGTCGATTTTTTTTAATTATATATTATATCATAGCAATATGATGATTAAGTAATTTGTGTAAACATTAAACGAAACATTTTTATTTTAATACTATTTGTACTTATTATGATAACCACAAGCCAACGTGTAATTTCTTATAACATGTTTTTTTCTTCTTATTTTTCAACAAACGTTTTTTTTTTCAGCATAACAAACTTGAAATTTCGCCTAAATATAATGTCACTCCAGCCACAAGTGAAAATATCCTTTGCACAAAACAAAAACACAACCCAAACAATTCTTTATGTAATGGTCCTTTTATTCAATTTACCCTAAAGCCTACTAACCCTAGATATATAACACTACTTTACTCTCTTAACCCTAATAACATATCTCTGCAGTCACCAAACATTTATTTTGCTCTATTTCAAGAATCTACCAAAACATGTCTTGGTTCCCTTGACACTCGCAACACACATAAACCATATGCGATCACTAAACCACGAACCACAAAAACCTCTAGTAAAATGTTCCGAAACAGGTTGGTGGTTTTCTTCCTTCTGTTCTTTCTCATTTAAACAACAAGTTCTTGCTATGTATTTGTTATGGATCGATGATGGGTTCTTTGCAAAAATCTTTACTGATTTTTTGAAACATACTTGAAAAAGAACCTGAGATCTTTGTTTTGTTGTTTATGTTATATATTTTTTTCTTTGTTACATCTTTTTACGAAACACATAAACATGCGGCGGCTGTTACTTTTTTTTTTTTTTTTTTTTTTTTTTTTTTTTTTTTTTTTTTTTTAATTTTATTTAATTGTGTAGTGTTTAGGTATATGTATAGTGTATTTATTTGTGTATTGTTTTTATATGTATAGTGTATTTAATTGTGTAGTGTTTTTATATGGTATTTATTTTACGTTACTTTTTATAAACTTTTTTTATGAATTTTTTATAAACTTTTTTTTAAACTTCTTATAAACTTTTTATAAACATTTTTTATAAACTTTTTTTATAAAAAGTTTATAAAAAAGGTTTATAAAAAATTTATAAAAAAAGTTTATAAAAAAAGTTTATAAAAAAAGTTTATAAGAAATTTATAAAAAAAGTTTATAAAAAGTAACGTAAAATAAATACCATATAAAAACACTTCACAAATAAATACACTATACATATAAAAACATTACACAAATAAATATACCACACAAAATAAACACAACACAATTAAATATTAAAAAAAAAAAAAAAAAAAAAAAAAAAAAAAAAAACCTGCCTTGTACGGATGGGGGCCATGCCTATAGGGTGTCTGCCAAACAATTTATGGGGTGAGGGAGTATCCTAGCCCTATAAAGAAATATGTTTTTTGGTGGTTTGAATATGTGGGTCCCACTTTATTAATTATCTTGTTGGAGAATATGAGTAAGAATATATTATCAAAGTTTCCAAATACCCTCGTCTCTCTTCCACGTGATCTCTTCCCCGTCTACTCATTTTCATAAAACAATTAATATTTTATGTTACAATACTTTAAACTCCTAATATATATTTTAATAATTGATTGGGCAAAGTAGTTGGTAGACATTCATTACTTTTGAAACCACGTACCTATCCTATTCAACATGAAACATTGAAGGGATGTATTATTAGGGGGTGGGAGTGGTTGCCTAATACCCTAATACTCTGGGGGTGCCACATCACCTCTATCCAATAAAAACCTTCCACCTCAAAACTACCCTAATACTACCCTAACACTACCCTAACTAGACGGAGTGGTACCCGATCATACCCTAACACTACCTTTCATAAAAAGACAAAAAAAATAGAGAACAAAGGTTATAATCGAGCGGGTTCCGAGCTCGATTTGGGACAAAATTTCAAGTACCCTAACTAGTGGGGGCGGTGTACCCTAATACCCTAACACTACTCGATCATCTACCCGATGACCACTCCGTCCACCCTTAACACCCTCTCTACTAGAGAGGGTTCGTATTTTTTATTCTCTTTGTCTTTTATTTGTTTCAGTACAACACAGTTTTTTGTCAGTTTATGTTCCGTATTTGTGACAGTTTTAAGCGTTTGATTTATTAAACTTTATATTACATGTTCCGCATTTTTAGGTTTATAATTTTTTTGATATAAACAAAATTATAAAAATAAAAAAAAAAATAAAAAAAGAATGCAAAAAAGTAGAGGGTGAGAATATAAGAACTAGGGGTGGGAATATCTTGTCCCAACATTTGAAATGGGTAAACTTGTATTGTTAAATTTGTTAGTAAATTTATTTTTTGTATACTTAAGTTATAAAAAATACGAGTAACATTATTTTCACGCAACATATAGTATTAAATCAAATCGGAGGTTAAAACGGTAATTTTTTCTTATTCAGAAGAGGCACTCAAAATTTTATCAAACAGTTATTTGCATTCACAAACATGTTCACTCAGCACTTTTGAATTATTCAGAAGCATAAAAATTCATTCAGCACTAAATTATTCATTTTTATCAAACAGCCCCTTAAATCCTTTACGAACTGAATCCCGTGCTTGAAGTAATAGTTCAATGTTTTAAGATATTATTGGCCACCGTAAAGCCATTCAATCTTAAATTTTCCAGCCACGTTCCCATCTTGTATCTCACGAAAACATAACTAATTTGTTCTGCAAGTTTATTCAACGAGTTATAATATGCAAATGAATAATTGAGATTTACGTATAAGAACTACTCACGTAGTTACTCTTTTAACTTAAGTACGAATCTTCGAATAAATTATTAAGAGATAATATATTCTCCATATCTTACTTAGTCAAATGCTAGCTGTAATCTTTCCTAGTCCAGCTCATGCTTGTTGTATAACTTGGCTATATATGCCACTCATTGTACGGCCGGTTCTAATGCAAGATTGGTAATATACAATCAATAGCTTATTGGCCATATCTTAATATAAATTAACATATTTTTATAAGTTTATACTGAAATAATATAATTTAATCTAATACTAGGTTATGCGAAAAGTTTATGAAATTTGTGAGGATCAAGTAAAGAAACAAATAATACCATGAGTACAATATTATAAGATACTTATATTATAAACGAGTAAAAAACCTGCCGCCGCGCTGCGGCGGAGTTTTTTCAAAATTTTGTCCACGCGTTATGGCGACCCCTTTTTTTTCTTTTTTTTAAAAAATGTGTTTTGGAATTTTACTCACGCTATTATGAACGGAAGTCTATTTTCTATGTGTCTGCGTTATGTGGTTATGTCTAAATCTAAATTGTATCGTATTTAGATTTATTTTAAACTATGTAAGCCGAATCGGAAAAATTTATTTTAAAGACTCTATTATTTAAAAGTGGGCAGTTAAAGGTTTCTCGGGTTTTTTTAGATGCTATTTTTGGAAGCTATTCAAGCGTTTTTTTTTTTTTTTTTTTTTTTTTTTTTTTTTTTTTTTTAAATGCGGAATGCGACTGCATACGTTTAAGAAATCACAAAATCAATCAAAAAATAGTCGTGAACAAATCCTAAACTGGATACATTCAAAAAAAGTCGTGAACAAATATAAAAAAGTAAAAGAAGTCCAATAAGACAGAAATACGCGAGTACGTGCATGTTCAAGAAGGTTATCGCCATCGATTTGGCGAGCGAATATTTCGCTGCTCGCGAAGTGTGTACCTGTACAAGTTGTAGCCTATGAAGGATCCTTTTGTTTCATACTTGGATATCGTTGTGTCATCGAGTTGAATCTTTCGGCTCGAAAGTATACTTCAATCGTCAGCCGATGATGCTGACACGCGATGCTCAGGATAGTGAGACCCGTCTAATCGCCCCCTCAAATTCCTTTTGGTGTGTCAGGAGTCTTTGTGCAAAGGTCTGCGCCAGACGTATTGCTAGACCATTGTCACAACGAAAGGAATTCGAGGGGAAGATGAGAACAGGCCAATATCTTAAACATCCCGTATCAATATCAGCAAATGAAGATTGCATTCTTTTACCGAGTGGAAATATTCGAATCGATGACACGACTATTTGTTGCGTAAACAATTATTGAAACCCCAAACCGCATAGACTGTACTGACTAATTTTTTTTTCGCTTTCGTTCCTGAATATTATTGCGTCATCGAGTGGACTCTTTCCACTCGGGAGTACATTTCAAACGTCATTCGGTAATGTTGAGACGCAATGTTCAGGATAGCGAGACCTGTCTAATTGCCCCCTCGAATCCCTTTTGCTATTTCAACAATCTTTGTGCAACCATCTGCACCAGACGTGTTGCTAGACCGCTGGAAGAACGAAAGGAATTCGAGCGGAAGATCATAACGGAGCGGTATCTTAAACATCTCGTTTCAATATAAGCAAATGAAGTCTGCAATATTCTACCGGGTGGAAAGATCTCAATCGATGACACGACTATTTGATTGCGTAAACAATTCTGGAAACCTCAACCCGCACACATTGTACTGCCTAAAAGTTTATTTGCTTTCGTGCCTGAATATTATTTAAATCCGAAAATCAAAAAAAAAAACAAAAAAAAAACAAATGGTTACTCAAAAACATTTTTGTAGTTTTAATTGTTTGAGTTTCAAAACATCTTTTTGATATCATTTGTAGCAACAAAGTTTCAAACTTTATTAGTTTTTAGCATAAAATTAGTGTTAGTTTAGTTTTAAAAAAATCAAAATTTGAGCTTTTTAATAAGGTTCCCTTATGACAAAGATCTTTCAGCCAATTATGAATGGTCGGGGTGGTCCGATAGCCCCTGTGACCATTCAGGCTACGGATTTTGGACTAAAGAATCACATGTTTCAACAAGTCCAACAAAGTTGTCAATACCATAATTTACCAGGTGATGATGCTAATAAGCATATTGACAAGTTCTTAACCGTGACTCGGAACAGGAAGCAAAATGGAGTCCTTTATGATGTCCTGCGCTTATGTCTCTTTCCTTATTCTTTAACTCATCATGACACTGCGTGGTTTGATTGTCTACCAAAAATAAACTCCGGAACAGAGCTTATATACTCCATATATGTTCAGTGCTAATTTGATTTCTAAACCGGTTTAGTCCCAAACCAAATACAAACAGGGAATTGTCTATAACGAAAATACAAAATGAGACAAAAAATTCTCCAAAGTTTGAAAATAATTTTTCTTCTAACAGAAGGTCAGGTTTGGTTCGGTTGGACCATGAAACCAATTTTTAGCTTTTTAAAGACCAACACCGAATATATATATTTGGTTCTGGTCCCGTTTTTTGGTCCAACACTCCAGCGTTAAAACTGTTGATCCATGCCTAATTTTTCCCACCCTGAGTGCACTTTGCATCGCATACCCAATAAAAAAATCAATCTACGACGATAGAACCCTCAACTAACACATATCCATCAATATAAACCATCATGTTTGCTCATTTCAATTACATCTGCACCAACCCAAATCTCCCAACGTGTTTTTTCTTGCATTCTACATTAACAAAGAAAAAAACACACGGGTATCAACATCTCTAAAACAGTATATATAAAAAAAAAACCCACGTTCCGTGTTTTACCCATATCGTATCCTTTACTTTAGATTACACACTTGACCAGTAAAAAAGCTATTCTTCTACTCCCAGCATTCGACACATATTATTCCAGCCCATCCACAATCACGTACCTATTTGTTCCTTATGATATGCTTGTTTCGATAGCAACACTGATAGGCTTCCCGAGGCCCATGGAAAATCCTCTGGTGCCATCTGGCATGCGGGGCCCTTGAGGTTGTTTTCCAATAACTGGGTGTTCGTTGTTGACGGAATTAGATGAAGGTGGTGTGACCACATGAGCCCCTCGGTTGTTGTGATTGTTGTAATGGTTGTTGTACTGAGGTCGTCCACGTCCCTTGTTGCCTCTGCCACGATTGCGCCCTTTCTTTCGTCCGCGTTCCTTTTCATAATTAATAGAAAAAAATTAAGATTCAGAAAATCAGAAATACCTTTAAACATTCGCCCGCCATTCTAACTGTTGATGATGATAAATATTCGCCCGTGGAATCAGTATTTGGTGGGAATCTGTGGGTATGTGTGTGTTTTTTGAGAGAGAAGACCAGTGTTTGTGGTTTGAGGTGAATGTGTGCTTGAAGAAGCCTCTAGAGAATTTGGGGAAAAGACACATGTGCGAGCACTATAGATTTTGCATTGTTCCTAAGAAATCTCAACAAATGTATAAGATACTAAATTTGACGCAAAAGAAGTCGAAGATTATTGAATTCTATTTTGATGATGCAATATAAGCAAGTTGAATACTTGGCCTAAAGAAGACAATTTTCGGATTAGCGATGTCCAGCAAAATCTCACTAATCTAGTATCATATCTCATAGTCAAACATCATGAAATACTTAACACTGCAGTACAATCTATTATTTATTAAAAGAGTAGGATAAAGTGATTTATAATTTTACATAATAGTTCAAGGTTATTACGAAAGTAGTTATAAAGTAGTGAACAATATAATCTTGTTCTTTTTTGAAATATAACTATCATTAACAAAAACTAAAAATCATACATATCACTCTTCGAAAGCGAGGTGAGTTCAGAAAGAAAAGAAACATCCCACATAATACATTGATTCGAAGAAAAAACAAAAACAAATTGAGCCGTCCAGCGAGCAACTTGATTGTCAGTTCGATTGACCCATGAGAATGTAAGATGTAGGTTCTTCGACCATGTGCGAATATCTTCAATAAGAGAACCTAGGAACCAAGGCGGGAAAGTTTCTGTAGACAACAAAGATATGGCAATCTGAGAATCGGATTCAACAAGAGACTCAAGTTCTACTTTAATGACTTGTGTAAGATATCAAGATTGGTCTGAACTATGCCTGCAACGTATTCACAAACTTCATCGCCAAATTCCTTGTCTCCTCCTCTAACGTGTCGGCAATCTGCAACATACTCTCAACCACCTCCGCCGAATGCTCTGTGAAAAAACTCGGCTTCGTCTCAGCCAACTTAATCAACAAAACCAACGCCTTCTGCTTCATCGCCTCGTCCCCACCGTTCATGTAACACCCCGACCCGACAAGGGTAAAGATATCACAATACGGTCTCATATCAGAAATTTAAATTCTATACGAAAGCGGAAGCCTTTTCAAAACTTACAAAAGATAATATAAATAACTTAATATCAGAATAAATCTAAGATCCCTACTTTTAAATCTTGCTCTTATCTCTACTCTCAACCCAGATCAGCTATCCCATAAGCTCATCTTGAATGCTAAATACCTGCCGCAGGAAAAGAAAGTGTGGCTGAGCTTACAAAGCCCAATGAACAGATATAACAGAACAAAAACTAAACAAAAACAGAAATACAAAATTTTAACAAAGAAACGAATAACAAAGTCGTAACGGAATGAGATTCAATGAATCATGGAGGATTCTGCGGAAACACAATTACACAGAAATCCGGAAGAACAAATAACAAATAAGAATAAACACATAACATATTGATGACACAAACGCAAACACGTCAAAATAACCAGGCATTTAATAAATCAGAAAATTCGAGTGCATATAAGCCAAACGGAAAGTCTAAAGACTAACGGAAACAATTTCTAGAAAGTAAACATAGCATTCATACCAATCAGTTAATCAACATTTAACACACTTAATCCAATACAGTAGCAGCAGAAATAGCAGACAAGTCATGGCAGACATACATACGAATAGAGAACACCATAGACAAGGTTTACAAAATTAACTGAACCATCATACGTATTAACCTTCAAAACACTCTATTGTACACTAACACATTCATCTCGCAGATCAACGCATTCACGTAACGATAACAAATCATAATATCGGATATACGAATCATGTTTTAACGTATTAATCCTATCCTAGCATGGCAACTAATAATCACTTGAACAAATACGTCATAAGCACATTCACTAACATATCATATCAGAAATATCTTTCTTCTTCAAAAGGTAACCTCAGAAAATAATTGGAGTAGCTAGCTCCCAGAATTTTGTGAAGACGCGTATTGCACACGACATCATTCACCAGAAAACAAATCAGATAACAGATCTAGGATGCATCCATACGCCCCTTCCTACATATACAAAATATGCTTCACCATCCAGAGACGTGGCAGAACATCACTCTACTGCCCTAGAGTCATATCAGAGGTGCATCACTGATACGGACATGGAACCCCCATGACTAGTGAAATATTTGGCTCAGGTAACAACTAACTTAAGTCAAACGGATTTTCAGATATGGCACAGATCATAGTCAAACACAAGGTCACAGATGACACATCAGATAGTTCATATCATAAGGTTCATATTCAGATATTCAGAAGTCAGAAGTTCATATCACAATCACAAATCATACATTCATAATCCGAAGTTCAATATTTAACCATAATAATATTCAACAAATGTGCATATCAGAGTCTTCGTAACACAAATTCAAATCAGATATTGCATAGCTCAATAAAACATAAGTTCATATAAGCAACAAATCAAACATTTAGAAAAGGGTTCATAGCAATGGCATTGGGAAATCCTAATAAGTAAAAGAGGAAAGCTAACGAAAAGAGAACGTCATGAGGAACCTTTACTAAAAAGGTCAGAATATCTGTACCTTAAAGCAAATGATAGGAAAGCAAACGAATAAGTGAATCACGAAGATGTAACGTCGCGTCTCCTCCAACGAATCTACACGGATTATGATTTATTTAATACTTATTAGTATCATTAATGTCATAACGGATTAATCTCATTAATATTTTTAGAGTTGTCAAAATATTCTCATTTTTAGTGACGAACGGAATTCCAACATTTTAGAGTATTAGTCACTAATTAGCCAAACTTATGGGTTGCAAATGACAAACGGTAAACTTAAGGGTTTAATATGGCATACATCTTATTTGAGAGCTTAAATGATCATTATTCATAGTATAGGGTTTACAAATGTCAATAACGGTTTAAGACTCTCTTTCAAAATAGTTTACATAATCTTTTATAACTTACATGATTAACCAAGACTCACACGTAACATTGTTCGAATGCAAACCTTAATGAGACCATGCATGCAACACTTTAATTCATGATATGTGACTTCTTACATAAAATCATAACTCACGCATGTTTACGACACACTTAATACTAGCTCATTTACTCTAAATCAATGGTTATTAATGACTCCAAGACTTACCATTCTCACATGAAATAACGAATTTACACACTTAGCTTTTAACCCTAATCAACTTCCTATTTAGGTTCTAGGGTTTCCCATACTTTTTAATATTACTTAATACGCATTTAATTCACATGTTACCTCTTTTAATGACTTCCACTTTGACCTAGAACGTATATGAAAAACAAACCGAAGTTACCTCAAAACTCATGCATGCCTCTACACATTCAACTCACACTTGTCGACCCATAATTACTCAGAATTACATATTATACCTTTAACATCTTTAATTATACGATCTAACCTTATATTATCAGATTTTACAATTTTAGCCCAAAGGTTTTAGAATTTACAAAACATACCCTTTTAATTTAATAACAATTCGAATGGCCCTCTAAATATCCAAAATTACATGTTTAACCCTCATACTTATTTTTATACGTTTAGTACCTTTATTTTACTGTTTACAGAAATAACCTTTAAGTTTCATAATTTACAAAACCAACCCAAAACTTTTATTTAAAACCGATTAGTGCATAATTCAAGAACAAACCCTAAACCTAGGTTTAACCCTTCATTAATTCATCATTACTACTGCATTAATTACCCTTAATTATAACAAGCAAACCCTAATTCTTATAAACCCTAATCGTCCCTTCTATTTCTTTTTCTTATTCATACGCGATCGAACAATTAAACCAAAACAAATCACACAAACTTCGAATTCATGAACATGTATTTTATTCAGGTCGTATAACATATAAGAGTCTCCAGAAAATTCAGATCATGGTCCCAAAAATTATTATATGCTCGTTCTCTATTTATACGCTTTTAGGGTTTTAATTCAAAACAATTCCATACGACTTGTTAAATATGCATGAATAATTTTTACAGGTTCTATATGCTTTTTAGGACTGAAAATAATATTGGAAACATACCCTTGATGAGATTAGGACGTTAGAACAAAAGAACACACAAACTCCACTCGGTAAAACCCTAATCGACCCAGAAAATAACCACGATCAAACCAGCACCTTAGAACGTCGAACCAGATTTTTAACACCTTCTTTACCTTCAAACTCGTCCAAGAAAAATAGCTCTAAGCCTTGAAAAACGAATGTCGAATTGTTTAGGGTTTTCTTAGGTCGGCAAAAGTATAATCGGTTTTTAGGGATTAGAATAAACCGTATAATGTGTTTATATATGGTTTTTATAATTTTTATATGGGCTATATAATGTATTGGACTCATAAAAATTACCATGCATTTTTTCTTAAATTACTTTGGGCTTTGTTCTTAATTTATACACTTTATTAATTAATTTAAATACTTTTAGGGCCTAAATAATTATATGGCCGATTTTTATACTTTTCAAAATACAAAAATTAAACTTATAAAGTTCTTAAAATTTATTATGATCATATCTGATAATTTTCTGAATTTACATAGCTTATTTGGTACTCTTTAAATTAATTATTCATACTTTTTGATCATAGGGGTATTTTAGTCTTTTTGTGAATTTTAGAAATTCAGGTTTTACAATTTCTTCCCCTCTAAAATAAAATTTCGTCCTCGAAATTGAACAAGACGGAATAGAACAGAAAACGAATCGGATTTCAGAATTTCTAGGAATATAACGAACGTTAATCTTATCTCGGAACAAATGGATTTCTTATCAGAATATTTAAACTCATACTCTTTCAGAAATCAAATCAATAGTCAAATACTTATAACAGATAATTATATACTTATCAAGTAATGGTAGAGAACAGATGAGACGCAAAAAACCAAACGACAAATTCTAACTTATTCAGATATCTAATGATGAGAACAACATATGCATAAACGGAATAAATCCTATCGGCCTCACTAGTCGCAGAAGTACGTGGAGACGTATAAGGTTAAGGTGGTCATAGCAATCTATAGGTTCGTACAGATCATAACAACTTCGGATTCCAAGCGTACAAAACTTATACGTAACAGATATCGACGAAAATCTCACAATTAGGTACGGAATTTCAAACGAACATGAGAAGTGCCAATTAACACATACCAGTCAAAGTCCATTCACGTATCAACCACAGGCATTTCCCATACGTCGTATACCTTCAATAAGTTCAGATTATATGATCTCGGTATTATTACGTTGATCAGGCGTCATAATACTTGCATCACATAACAAGTTCTTATTGTCACTATATTCGGTCTCGGGTCATGACAAAACACATAACTAATATCATAACAAAACATAGCACATACAGATAACATACAGATAGCAAGTAACATACTATAACAAACCAGATCCACATGAGTATACTATCATGATGGTCATACTTCATTTCAAGCGGTAATTAAACAACATCACTAAGAAAATAAATAGCAGACGAAACTTATGAGGACTAACGGAAACTTAACGAATCTAGCAGAAAGCAACAACAGACATGAACTATACTTTCAAAATTTTGTTTTATTTCCATTTATCAAACAGAATTTGCAAAATCGTCTTAAGATGAACTTCCAAAACAAAACTTAATAATCCAAGATTCAATCATCTAAATGAAACGAAAGGACTTAAACTCAAAATCCAATGTCAGACATTTCTCATAAAGAGGACAACTAATCAGGAGCGCAATTTCCTATTCTTGTATCGGATTAAACCTACTAGTAGCCGTAGACTCCAAATCCGAGTCCACCTCGTATTCTTCCTCGTGTTCCTCTTCTTCCTCTTCTTCCTCACTTATCCATCCGTTCTTGTTTCCTTCGCGCTGCGGTAGTAAGCGACTAGCAAAGTCACTTTTCCGATTCCTCTCTTCTTCCTCCGGCACACGATCCACAAAAGCATATAAATCGCGACTCTCAGCCCAACCTACTCCTCCATCTTCAAAGAACTTGGGACATCTATCATGATATCTAGTGGTGAAACCTTGGTTGTCAACGACTTTAGTTTCGTACTCCTTCACTACCTTTCCGTCTACGTTCTTCAAGGTCAGCTTCTCCTCGATTGTGCATGGCCACATATAGGCCGGAACTCGTATCCTCCTGTTGGTCCGCTTCACTCTACCAAACCTCCTGCAGCCTTTAGCAATGACAACGGCCCACCTCATCCTCTCCTTAGGTTGCCTAGCTGGTCCTTGTTTACTCCTATCAGATGAACTAGAGCGACGAGGGATAACCATCTAAAAGAATAACCAACTATTAGCAAAGCTTAAGTACGATAGTGTACGCAAAGAAGTACGCAGAAGGGAAAATCCTAAATCTACCCACTTCTCACAGGTCATAGCCTAAGCTCTAAGGGTCCTAAAACCTGGCTTTGATACCATAAATTGTAACACCCCGACCCGACAAGGGTAAAGATATCACAATACGGTCTCATATCAGAACTTTAAATACTATACGAAAGCGGAAGCCTTTTCAAAACTTGCAAAAGATAATATAAATAACTTAATATCAGAATAAATCTAAGATCCCTACTTTCAAATCTTGCTCTTGTCTCTACTCTCAACCCAGATCAGCTATCCCATAAGCTCATCTTGAATGCTAAATACCTGCCGCAGGAAAAGAAAGTGCGGCTGAGCTTACAAAGCCCAGTGAACAGATATAACAGAACAAAAACTAAACAAAAACATAAATACAAAATTGTAACAAAGAAACGAATAACAAAGTCGTAACGGAATGAGATTCAATGAATCATGGAGGATTATGCGGAAACACAATTACACAGAAATCCGGAAGAACAAATAACAAATAAGAACAAACACATAACATATTGATGACACAAACGCAAACACGTCAAAATAACCAGGCATTTAATAAATCAGAAAATTCGAGTGCATATAAGCCAAACGGAAAGTCTAAAGACTAACGGAAACAATTTCTAGAAAGTAAACATAGCATTTATACCAATCAGTTAATCAACATTTAACACACTTAATCCAATACAGTAGCAGCGGAAATAGCAGACAAGTCATGGCAGACATACATACCTATAGAGAACACCATAGACAAGGTTTACAAAATTAACTGAACCATCATACGTATTAACCTTCAAAACACTCTATTGTACACTAACACATTCATCTCGCAGATCAACGCATTCACGTAACGATAACAAATCATAATATCAGATATACGAATCATGTTTTAACGTATTAATCCTATCCTAGCATGGCAACTAATAATCACTTGAACAAATACGTCATAAGCACATTCACTAACATATCATATCAGAAATATCTTTCTTCTTCAAAAGGTAACCTCAGAAAATAATTGGAGTAGCTAGCTCCCAGAATTTTGTGAAGACGCGTATTGCACACGACATCATTCACCAGAAAACAAATCAGATAACAGATCTAGGATGCATCCATACGCCCCTTCCTACATATACAAAATATGCTTCACCATCCAG
Source organism: Chrysanthemum seticuspe (assembly GCA_019973895.1). Lineage (NCBI taxonomy): Eukaryota > Viridiplantae > Streptophyta > Magnoliopsida > Asterales > Asteraceae > Chrysanthemum > Chrysanthemum seticuspe. The sequence goes on along the minus strand of BPTQ01000001.1, from coordinate 315,033,617 downwards.
AGACGTGGCAGAACATCACTCTACTGCCCTAGAGTCATATCAGAGGTGCATCACTGATACGGACATGGAACCCCCATGACTAGTGAAATATTTGGCTCAGGTAACAACTAACTTAAGTCAAACGGATTTTCAGATATGGCACAGATCATAGTCAAACACAAGGTCACAGATGACACATCAGATAGTTCATATCATAAGGTTCATATTCAGATATTCAGAAGTCAGAAGTTCATATCACAATCACAAATCATACATTCATAATCCGAAGTTTAATATTTAACCATAATAAGATTCAACAAATGTGCATATCAGAGTCTTCGTAACACAAATTCAAATCAGATATTGCATAGCTCAATAAAACATAAGTTCATATAAGCAACAGATCAAACATTCAGAAAAGGGTTCATAGCAATGGCATTGGGAAATCCTAATAAGTAAAAGAGGAAAGCTAACGAAAAGAGAACGTCATGACGAACCTTTACTAAAAAGGTCAGAATATCTGTACCTTAAAGCAAATGAGAGGAAAGCAAACGAATAAGTGAATCACGAAGATGTAACGGCGCGTCTCCTCCAACGAATCTACACGGATTATGATTTATTTAATACTTATTAGTATCATTAATGTCATAACGGATTAATCTCATTAATATTTTTAGAGTTGTCAAAATATTCTCATTTTTAGTGACGAACGGAATTCCAACATTTTAGAGTATTAGTCACTAATTAGCCAAACTTATGGGTTGCAAATGACAAACGGTAAACTTCAGGGTTTAATATGGCATACATCTTATTTGAGAGCTTAAATGATCATTATTCATAGTATAGGGTTTACAAATGTCAATAACGGTTTAAGACTCTCTTTCAAAATAGTTTACATAATCTTTTATAACTTACATGATTAACCAAGACTCACACGTAACATTGTTCGAATGCAAACCTTAATGAGACCATGCATGCAACACTTTAATTCATGATATGTGACTTCTTACATAAAATCATAACTCACGCATGTTTACGACACACTTAATACTAGCTCATTTACTCTAAATCAATGGTTATTAATGACTCCAAGACTTACCATTCTCACATGAAATAACGAATTTACACACTTAGCTTTTAACCCTAATCAACTTCCTATTTAGGTTCTAGGGTTTCCCATACTTTTTAATATTACTTAATACGCATTTAATTCACATGTTACCTCTTTTAATGACTTCCACTTTGACCTAGAACGTATATGAAAAACAAACCGAAGTTACCTCAAAACTCATGCATGCCTCTACACATTCAACTCACACTTGTCGACCCATAATTACTCAGAATTACATATTATACCTTTAACATCTTTAATTATACGATCTAACCTTATATTATCAGATTTTACAATTTTAGCCCAAAGGTTTTAGAATTTACAAAACATACCCTTTTAATTTAATAACAATTCGAATGGCCCTCTAAATATCCAAAATTACACGTTTAACCCTCATACTTATTTTTATACGTTTAGTACCTTTATTTTACTGTTTACAGAAATAACCTTTAAGTTTCATAATTTACAAAACCAACCCAAAACTTTTATTTAAAACCGATTAGTGCATAATTCAAGAACAAACCCTAAACCTAGGTTTAACCCTTCATTAATTCATCATTACTACTGCATTAATTACCCTTAATTATAACAAGCAAACCCTAATTCTTATAAACCCTAATCGTCCCTTCTATTTTCTTTTTCTTATTCATACGCGATCGAACAATTAAACCAAAACAAATCACACAAACTTCGAATTCATGAACATGTATTTTATTCAGGTCGTATAACATATAAGAGTCTCCAGAAAATTCAGATCATGGTCCCAAAAATTATTATATGCTCGTTCTCTATTTATACGCTTTTAGGGTTTTAATTCAAAACAATTCCATACGACTTGTTAAATATGCATGAATAATTTTTACAGGTTCTATATGCTTTTTAGGACTGAAAATAATATTGGAAACATACCCTTGATGAGATTAGGACGTTAGAACAAAAGAACACACAAACTCCACTCGGTAAAACCCTAATCGACCCAGAAAATAACCACGATCAAACCAGCAACTTAGAACCTTGAACCAGATTTTTAACACCTTCTTTACCTTCAAACTCGTCCAAGAAAAATAGCTCTAAGCCTTGAAAAACGAATGTCGAATTGTTTAGGGTTTTCTTAGGTCGGCAAAAGTATAATCGGTTTTTAGGGATTAGAATAAACCGTATAATGTGTTTATATATGGTTTTTATAATTTTTATATGGGCTATATAATGTATTGGACTCATAAAAATTACCATGCATTTTTTCTTAAATTACTTTGGGCTTTGTTCTTAATTTATACACTTTATTAATTAATTTAAATACTTTTAGGGCCTAAATAATTATATGGCCGATTTTTATACTTTTCAAAATACAAAAATTAAACTTATAAAGTTCTTAAAATTTATTATGATCATATCTGATAATTTTCTGAATTTACATAGCTTATTTGGTACTCTTTAAATTAATTATTCATACTTTTTGATCATAGGGGTATTTTAGTCTTTTTGTGAATTTTAGAAATTCAGGTTTTACAGTTCAATACCTCGACTAAACACTGCATCATACCTGGCAACAAATTCCGAAACCTATCCGAACTCATCAAGCGCTGAATAAAACTAGTCGTTATCCTAACATTCGCACTACCTAGACAACTCTTAAAAACATCATGTAAATGCTTCATGTATGGCACCTTACAGTCGTATACATATTGCATCAATTGCGGGAAAATAAGTAACGGAGAATCCTGTACGCTAGTATCATTACTTGCAAGACGTTTAAACAAAATATCAGCAACGTCCTTATGAGGCGCAAGCTTTGAAATAGTGTCACCCAATACTTCAATTATCGGCCTATTCTCTTCATTCACTATGCAATCCAGTAAACACTCTTATCTCCCCTAACAGTGACATAGAAATTAATAAGTACAACGCCACATGGACATCTAAAAAAGTCAAATGGTTTGAGTAACATAATCCTCAATGTAGGAAAAGCACGTGTTTGCTGCCATCATTTCGGCAAGTAAGCATTCCTCTCATATTAACACTACAAACTGAAGCGGATGCTATAGCCGCATCAAAACTCCAGTGTTATCCCCTGAACAAAAAGCCCCGAAGCAAAACCCCTGAACCAAAAAGTTACGTTATACATCAGTTGACGGTATCGGTGTATTTTAATCAAATTACCTGTCATATAAGAGAAGATTTAGGCGGACTTTAAAACTTTTTGCTAGTACTAACAGAGAATTAACTTACATATATGTGTCTCCGCAATTAGGCGAAGAAGAGCACGCATTTTGTGCATCACAGTAGTTTACATTAGCCAAGGCCATGCCGGTAATGCGCCATCATGGCTGCAAACAGTCTTTAAAGCTCGAGAATTATAAAAATTCTGAAGCTTTTTGTAGTACCTACGATTGCAAAATTTTGTGGCCGACTCTTGGAGTCAAAGTTACCATGATAACAACGACATGAGTCGCAGAAGAAAATAGTCTTTTGTTGATCGTTGAAACATAAACAGTTAGGCTCAGATTAGTAAATGCAGACCGGGTCATAGAAGCATCTAAACTTCACCATGGCTGCAAATAGACTCGGTTGCATAGTAACCATGTATACCATGTCGTTCGGTCATTGCCCCGCCAGGTTACGGTCAAGTTTTCAACGACCCATTTCATTTCCCTTAAATCATAACAATCATCAAAGCCCGTTAACTATCATCATTGCCTTTTGTATATACTGTTATTAATAAGCCACATATTCAGCAAAATATCAGGCCAACAAAACACAAAGGAATAACGATGTTGGATTAATTCACATATTAGTAAGGCCTAAATAGGACCTTCAACAAACAAACGAACTAAGTAAGAGGCTCAGATAGAGAACAAATCGAGGCTGGATACATCCGGCATGGCTGTAAACCTAATAGGCTGCCCCGCCAAGATCCGGACGATCCTAGCTTCAACCGACCTCATGGTGACTCATCACTGCCTCCTTAGTATGTTTTCTATACTATTTCTTTGACACACAACACGGATACCAAAATCTTCCCAAACATTTACACATATACATACAGTCAAATCAGATCATCAAAGCGTGAGCTAAGCGAGGCTCAGGCAGGTAAGGGGCTGAAAAAAGGATACGTCTGCCATGGATGCAAGTGTAGTGATTTGCCATGCCAAGGTGTGGAGAATCTCAGCTTCAACCCCAACCCCCGTGCAAACTCATCACAACCTCTTGTAATCAATGTCAGCATAGTTTTCATGGCGTAAAGCCAATTAAGATTCCAATAGGCATATTGCAAAGCTAATATAACAGGTCATGGTAAGCTTGCTTCATCAACATATGTAAGGCTGAAGTATACCAATAATTTACAATTGAGCATCCAAAAACCCTGATCAATATAAAGTAACTCAATAATTTAATTAAGATTCATAAACTTACATACAAACGTATGATTATTAAACATTCAAATTACACCTGAAACGCCTATAGATTCAACATCAGTAAACCTGATCATATTAAAAAAATCAACTTGATATTTAAGGAAAATGGTACCTCATTATAACTTCCAATAAAACTTCATCTTATGATCCAACAACCAAATTACAACAACCAACGAATATCACATCACCAAATCACCTCAATTTCATAAGAACCCCCCAAAAAAATAATAAATAAAAAAATAATAAAAAACCAATTTCTTTGTTTTCATACCTGATCCTTGAATCAGCACACATACTTTGCAGATATAGGGTGGCCCGTCGTAACGCCTTTGGAATCCTTTGCAGATATAGATCACTAATTATTATTATAACATGTCCTAATAATTAGACCAAATAAACAATAAATAGACAAATCATATCAAATAATGAAATTAACCACACAAACCATATCAATAAATCAACAAAAACCCTAAAATCAATCATACTTTTAATCTGAAAAACAGATTCTAATTACTTGCCAAAAACCCTAATTTTTCATAATTAATAGAAAAAAATTAAGATTTAGAAAATCAGAAATACCTTTAAACATTCGCCCACCATTCTAACTGTTGATGATGATAAATATTCGCCCGTGGAATCAGTATTTGGTGTGTGTTTTTTTAGAGAGAAGACCAGTGTTTGTGGTTTGAGGTGAATGTGTGCTAAAGAAGCCTCTAGAGAATTTGGGGAAAAGACACATGTGCGAGCACTATAGATTTTGCACTGTTCCTAAGAAATCCCAACAAATGTATAAGATACTAAATTTGACGCAAAAGAAGTCGAAGATTATTGAATTCTATTTTGATGATGCAATATAAGCAAGTTGAATACTTGGCCTAAAGAAGACAATTTTCGGATTAGCGATGTCCAGAAAAATCTCACTAATCTAGTATCATATATCATAGTCAAACATCATGAAATACTTAACACTGCAGTACAATCTATTATTTATTAAAAGAGTTATTTATTAAAAGAGTAGGATAAAGTGATTTATAATTTTACATAATAGTTCAAGGTTAGTACGAAAGTAGTTATAAAGTAGTGAACAATATAATCTTGTTCTTTTTTGAAATATAACTATCATTAACAAAAACTAAAAATCGTACATATCACTCTTCGAAAGCGAGGTGAGTTCACAAGGAAAAGAAATATCCCACATAATACATTGATTGGAAGAAAAAACAAAAACAAATTGAGCCGTCCAGCGAGCAACTTGATTGTCAGTTCGATTGACCCATGAGAATGTAAGATGTAGGTTCTTCGACCATGTGCAATATCTTCAATAAGAGAACCTAGGAACCAAGGCGGGAAAGTTTCTGTAGACGACAAAGATATGGCGATCTGAGAATCGGATTCAACAAGAGACTCAAGTTCTACTTTAATGACTTGTGTAAGATATCAAGATTGGTCTGAACTATGCCTGCAACGTATTCACAAACTTAATCGCCAAATTCCTTGTCCCCTCCTCTAACGTGTCGGCAAATCTGCAACATACTCTCAACCACCTCCCCCAAATGCTCTGTGAAAAAACTCGGCTTCGTCTCAGCCAATTTAATCAACAAAACCAACGCCTTCTGCTTCATTGCCTCGTCCCCACCGTTAAACGACTCGTCTAAACACCGCATCATACCTGGCAACAAATCCTGAAACAAATCCCCATCACTCATCAAGCACTGAATAAAACTAGTCGCCGCAATCAACGCCGTTATCCTAACATTCGCACTACCTACATTCCCTAGACGATTCCTAAAAACAATGCGTAAACGCCTTGTGAATGGCACCCCACTGGCAGTTAGATATTGCATCACGTGCGGGAAAATAAGTAATGCAGACTCCTGTAAAGTTGTAACATCATCTAACAAAAGATTAGCAAAGTTCTTATGAGGCGCAAGCTTTGAAATAGTGTGACCCAATATTTCAATTATCGGCTTATTCTCTTCATTCATTACGCAAGCCAGCAAATACCCTTTTATGCGTGAATCAGTCGATTCGGACATTGGATGACGTTGTTTGAATAAGTTTCCTAACAGAACTGCTGACATGGCACGTACATGTATATCAGGCCCCCGATTGCTCGCCTCCACCAACATAATCACAAACTTAATCGCCAAATACCTTGTCCCCTCCTCTAAAAACTCCGTGTCGGCAATCTGCAACATACTATGCACCACCTCCACCACATGCTCTGTGAAAAAACTCGACTTCGTCTCAGCCAACTTAATCAACAAAGCCAACACCTTCTGCTTCATCGCCTCATCCCCATTGTTCAACACCTTGATTTCTAAACACTGCATCATACCTGGCAACAAATCCTGAAACGAATCCACATCACTCATCAACCACTGAATAAAACTAGTCGCCGCAATAAACGCCGCTATCCTAACATTCGCACTACCTACACCTACATTCTCTAGACAACTCTTAAAAACATCGTGTAAAGGCATTATGTATGACACTAATATACAGTCATATACATATTTCAACAACGTAATCACAAACTTAATCGCCAAATTCCTTGTCCCCTCCTCTAACGTGTCGGCAATCTGCAACATACTCCACACCACCTCCACCACCTCCACCAACTGCCCCCTGAAAAAACTCCGCTTCGTCTCAGCCAACTTAATCAACAAAACCAACGCCTTCTGATTCATTGCCTCGTCCCCACCGTTCAACACCTCGACTAAACACTGCATCATACGTGGCAACAAATCCTGAAACCTATCCACATCACTCATCAACCACTGAATAAAACTAGTCGCCGCAATCAACGCCGCTATCCTAACATTCGCACTACCTACACCTACATTCTCTAGACAACTCGTCCCCAAAACATCGTGTAAAGGCATTATGTATGACACTAATTTACAGTCATATACATATTGCATCAATTGCGGGAAAATAAGTAACGTAGACTCCTGTACGCTAGTATCAATACTTAAAAGACGCTGAAACAAAGTATCACAAACTTTCTCATCAGGCGCAAGCTTTGAAATAGAGTCACCCAATATTTCAATTATCGGCTTATTCTCTTCTTTCACTACGCAGTCCAGTAAATACCTTTTTACGCGTGAATCAGTCGATTCGGACATTGGATGACATTGTTTGAATAAGTTTCCTAACAGAACTGCTGAGTTGGCACGCACGTGTATATCAAGCCCCCGATTGCTCACCTCCACCAACGTAATCACAAACTCAATCGCCAAATTCCTTGTCCCCTCCTCTAAACTCTCTGTGTCGGCAATCTGCAACATACTCCCAACCACCACATCCACATGCTCTGTGAAAAAACTCGGCTTCGTCTCAGCCAACTTAATCAACAAAGCCAACGCCTTCTGCTTCATCGCCTCGTCCCCACCGTTCAACACCTCGACTAAAAAGAAGTTTTAGCTGATGTCATGAAACTGACGTGTCATTCGAATAGATAGTCAATAGCCATGCCAATTTCAATTGATGATGTATAATAACTGATTTAATATTAATTTTTCTATTTATTTAAAAAGTTACGAGTAACTTTTTTACGTCTTGAAATCTATATCAAGAGTCACAGATCTTCAATTACTTTTCTCAAGCCCATTTTCTTGGAACTATCATAGCTCTTAATCAAGAATTCAAATTTTGAAGTCTTTTTTACATCTTCTGTGATTAACATATCAAAATCAGAAATTATCTTGGTCGACGATCTTTATCTTCGTCCTCGTATGACTGGATGTCCACGCCATTATGACATTATGTGATAGTTTCTTGAAGGTTCGAACTGTTGTATTCCTGATATTACTCGTGTTTATGCACTATTTATTGTTTGTTGTTGATGATTATGGTGTTAGTTGTGATAACTATTGTAGCCCAGGTTTTCGTTGCAAAAAGCAATTGAAGAAGAGACTATTTATGCCCTACAAAAAGGTAAAACAATGTTTTCTTTTTAATACTTGAAATGTTTCTTTTCTTTAGTTGTTATTACTGAGTAGTATGTTAATCATAATCACTATGTTGGAATTTTATCTTTCAGTTACTTTGTCTATTATAAAATATAGATCCTGTGCATTGCTTAAAAACTTTGTAAGTTGTTATTTTGCTAGTGTGTTTGTTTGTGTGATTGATTATTTAACCTTTTATTGCCATTGGTTTTCCTTTTATTAATGCAATACCATCTAATCCTTTGAATGAAAAATTGGTTTCCAATTTTACTTATAATATAGCACGTTGGTATGATCAACTTTATTTTCTCATGTGAAGGTCATCAACCGGTGATTGTTACAACATGAAAAATGTCTGATGCTTAGACCGTTATATCAGCATTCTCTTTCCGGCAATACAGACGATTTTTTTCCCCCCAGTAAAGACGACCATCATTTGTTTTACAAATAAACCCATATTTTTTTATTTTTTCAAAACAAACCTTATCTTTTCAAAACAAACATTTTTTACAACGAACTTTAATTTCATTAAGGGATTGTCTAACCAATGCCCTAAGGGCATTGGTTAAGAAGACATGAACCCTTACAAAATAACTCAGGGACCCACACACAAAGTACAATTTTCAAATTAAAAAACGTTTTTTTAGTCCTTTTTTGTGGGTCCATACCCTTCTTAACCAATGCCCTTAGGGCATTGATTAGACAATCTCTTTCATTAATAATTAAAACATTACATAATAATAAAATAAAATTAAAACATTACATAAAAATATATATTTTCCCTTAAAAATTCACACTTATTAGTATTAAAAATAAAAAATATAAATCAAGGGCATAAAGTGTAAATTGATTAATTAAAAAAATAATAATAATTGATAAAGAAGGCATTTCTTCTTCTTCTTCCTTATTACCTGCAAAAAAAGATTAAAAAAAATAAAAAATATATATAACACAACACAATCAAACGGTTTGGAAGGGGCGACTTTTGTTTTTATTTGTTTCTTTCTTTCGATCGTCCGCACGACTACAATTGAAAAAAAAAGCTTTCGATCGGTCAGCGACCAAAACACCACAACAAGGCCGACCGATGACCGATTCGACGACCAACCTGTTGCACCTAACCTTACAGGGCATCTATGAAGAACATCATTAGTAATTTATCTTGGAATTAATATATTATGACAATCATAAAATTAGTATAAACACATCAAGAACACGCAACGGAAGCAATAGGATCAAATACTTGTAAACAAATTAACTGAACATAAAAGTATGTGTACCTTATGCAACTCCAAACTAGCAATCAATGGATCAATTATAACAACCCTAATTAGGGTTTATATGGATTAAAAAATTGACCCTTACCGTTTTTCAATTCAGGCCAAGATATAAACAATGGTGTGTTTACACCATGTTTTTCTACACACGTACTAATACCAAATTAACGTTAATGCTAGTTAATGAAAACACAAAACGATTTTTGATAAACAAAAAAATTCGAAACCCTAGGGGTGTTCGGCCGAGCTTCACAAAGAGGGAAGAAAACCAATTAGGGTTTAGTGTGTGTACAAAAGTTAACCAAACAATGAACCATTGGCTTTGTATTTATAGGAAGACAAAACTTTGGGAACAAGTTAGGGTTTTGGGTTGGGATATCCTCCCCTAGCTGATCGGTTTCACATCATTAATGGGTTCTAGAATTTCTTGTCCTCTATTTTTCATACATAGTCCTTATCTTTGCCCGTTAGTCAATTTCCGTTAATAACTAACTGTCGTTAGTCGTTTTGTATAATTAATAATAAAATATAACTTTTTATATTAAATTATTAAACATTAATCCTTTATACGTAAAGTGTGCAATTCCGTGGTCTCGAGTTCTATTCTAGACATACACATATTAAATATCGTCCATAAAACCAACAGCTCCCACTTGGACATATCTTAATAGTGTCATGACATTGGTTAGTGTCTAGCAACACGTCAATGCCCCCCAATACAACTCGAGTAAGGTCTCCTGGAAAAACCTTTTAATGATTCATTACTATTATTATCCTTTTGTTACTAATACAATGTTGAATAAAAATATGGATCTTAATCATTCATTTATTTAACTATTTTGTTTCTCATAGTTTATGATTGATCAAGATTACCAAATCTTCTAAAAGTATTCCAGATAGATCTTGGGCATGGCATGCAAACATCTTGTCAACCCTACAAGGGGCCCACTAGTATTATACTTCAAAAAGAATTCGAAGAAATAAATTCTTTCTTGACTACAAGCAAAACCCATGCATTTTGTAACACTTCCGAAAACAATCCTTATAACTACCAGTTACATATAACGTTAAATTGTTCCACAGAAATGCACACATGCATAAGAGTTTTCTAGTGTCTCAAGTCTGAGGATAATTATTTATGATTTACTTAATGACTAGATCTATAAAGTACAATCATGTAGTTTGGGATAAATCATATATTCAATTCATTGAATATCATGTGAAATTGGCGTATCAACGCATCAATATACTTTCAAGTATATTATACCAAAACTCAAATTTGTCTTAATTCAATTCTCATATCATTAATTAACAACGGACTATTTAGAATAACTAAATTATTCATGGATTAAACATGCAAATATATGATACAGTATATTATAAAATCAAACATACCAAGTATTTTAATTCATTAAAATAATTGTTTAACATCCCTTATCCAGATACTAAATAAATCAATGCATGAAAATTCTAATTGATGAATTATGCCTCAAGTAATGACAATCATACTTGTTGACAAGGCATAAATCAAGCAATTTGATCTATCATAATTTTGATAATACTTATTTCAATAATTTAATTAGTGAAGTTCTTGTATGTGTGAACTCAATTATCTTGATATTGCCGCATAATATTATCATAAAGTTTATGACATCCTCTACCACCAATTTATCATAATTAAACTTTCAAATATTTTAAAGTTTAAAGTATTCTTATTCTTTAATGTTTAATGCAACTGTGCTCTTAGTTAAACACAACTAGTTCACATAGCCATTAACAAAGATGAAATCCTACCATGATTATTGAGTATCATCTCAATTAAACCAGCATCATTGTATACAAACAACAATATGCTCTTTAAAAAATCCATAAACTTTAATATCTGTTATGTAATGTTTGACGCCTTCCATACTTTCAAGTTTGCTGGCTATGACAATTTGCAAAACAATTGACATATTGTTCATCAATAGAATCTGGGAGCAACTCTAGGCTGAGAAATACAATTCTAAATCCAAGCATATTCTATTTTATTACACTAGTTATCTAATAACTTTCAATTAGATATCAATATTGTTAAATCATTTTGCACTCAAGCATGAAACAACAATAACATGATGTTCATGAAAAATCCTTGTATCAAACTTAGATTTCATTCATGTTCTACATATCCATTAAGACTTTCTAAATGATATGTCATGTTGTATTAGATTTATTTACCATATATGTTTATAATAATAAACATATATTTCAAGGTTGTATGTTTCATTTCTTAAATCTTTCAAGTGATGTTTCATTCCAAGTCTAAAATTTAACATTTAACTTAGATGGAATGTTACTTTGTATATGTTATACAATATATACGATTTAAAAAATTAAACGCAATACACTTGCTTTTAGGAATACTTAGCAGTTATCTTATTTAAATTATAAATCAAAACTTGGATTTAAAAATTAAACATAAGTTTTATCTCCTAGATGCATGTATTAATCCATTCATGAATTATTGCACTTTGTACACTTTCAAAGATTATAAGAATTCATAAAACTCTTGATTATTTACGTCCTCGCTAAGGTAATTCATTCAAGAAATAGTTTTATAATCCATTGCCAAATTTCATATTTATGAAAATTAATATGACAATTATCATCTTTATTTATTTAATGTGTCTAGAAAAGAATATTCAATCACAGATAATTACTTAAATGTGATTAATAATCTTGTCATAAGACATGCATTAAACATGTGTATAATATTGTCCATATGATCTCTTTATAAAGATTTAAACCACTAGGGTTACCTTATCTTTGAAGCAACTCTTCTTCATTCTCTAGTCTAACTATTAAGATAAACCAAGTTTCCAAAAATATAGTAGGTTATACAAAATGACAAAAATGACAACTTATATACATTTTCATGTAATTATCCCTAAAAATAAAGTTATATATTATGTCACACAAGTATGTAATAATACATAAGGTTAAGTGTACATTTCGTGATTTTTATTTTGTTTAAAAAAAACCTTAAAAGTTACGTATTAGTACATGTATACATTGTATTTTGTTACTACTAGATCTGGTTGTGAAACTAGAATTTTAGAAATATGTTTTATGGTGGTTTGAATATGTGGGTCTCACTTTATTAATTATCTTGTTGGAGAATATGAGCAAGAATATTATCAAAGTTTCCAAATACCCTCATCTCTCTTCCACGTGATCTCTTCCCCGTCTAATCATTTTCATAAAACAATTAATACTTTATGTTACAATACTTTAAACTCCTAGTATATATTTTAGTAATTGATTGGGCAAAGTATGGTTGAAATTATGAATTGGATTGAATTGGTACGTTGAATTGGATGATAATTGATTTCAATGAATTCAATTGATGATAGGGATGTTTGATGAATGAATTGTGAATTGTATTCAATGATTCGTGGGATGTTTGATGTTTATTGGTTGATAATTCAAATGATTGGTTGTAACTGATAGGTATCTGCTATTCAGAAGCGAAAGCTTCAACAGATAGGTGAGATATCAATCTCAGAGATTATCGAAATCTCAAATTGAACGATGTCAATTTCAAACTTAAAATTCACACACTTTTATTTATGAGGCAAGGCCTATATTTATAATACAAGGAGAGAGTAGGTGTACTAATTACAACCTACGTCATTGCTTACCTAATTTACATAATAATAGAGGGGCGGCCGACAGGCCTTACATTATTAGGCTCACATTATTACTAAAATACAAACTTTACATCACACCTCACAGAAAAGAAAAAGTAAAAGTTGAAAAACGTGGCTTCTGAATTATTGATACTTTTTTCTTCACGCGTCTTCAATAATTCTTTATTTTTTGTCTTCTCTGTTTTGTTTTTTTGCGTCGACAATGATTCTTGAATCTTCGTCTTCATTCTTGCATCTGTGAGTCGGTACAGTGTTCACAGAGATGTTTTCTCCAACTTGATAACTTCTGACATAATGTTATCTTGAATTCTTCCGGCAATGCTGCGAGTGGTCCGGAAAGGTCTTCAAATGGTTTCTCAAATTCTTCCAAAATTTTTTGATCTTCTTCACAGAGTGTTCCTCCTGAGAAGTGCGAGAAAATCAAAATATTATCTTGAAAATAATTGATTTTGACTTCTGATCTTTGCCTTCTTCCTGTTCCTAGCTTCGTTGATGCAGTAAAAACTCCGACTAGAGCTTCTACAAAATTGTTGCTGGATGGAGTTGTTGGTGATATTTCGTCCTTTGAAGGATATTTACCATTGCTAACTGCTAGTTCTGCTATTACAATGGATGGTACTAACAACTGGTGATCGTTGTTGAAGATTGGATAACTTGAATGGATACTGAGAAACAATGATCGTTTCTTTGCGAAATTATCATCGTATGTTCTAATGACTCTTTGAATTCTTGTCGGGAAATCTTGAAGTTCTTTAAGACCTCTTTCTTTTGTGTACATGGTATCTAATAATCCATGAACGAAATATTCATGAACAATTGTTGGTTCTGCTTCTGTGATGAATACTGCTTTCGGTCCTTCTTTTCGGTGCTTTGGGTAAAACAACTTGGTAGCTTGTACTTCGTTGTAGTGGACTATGCTGTCCCATAATTGCTGGAATTTTTCAACTGTGGGTTTTTTTGCGGCTTCTTTTTCTCTAGTTGTTGGAATGCTTCTGAGTAAATCAATTGATCTAGTGCTGGATGTTTGTTCTTGATTCAAAAACGTGAATCTTTTTGATCTTTTGACTTTTTCTGTTGCTACGGTTTTGTATCTTTTTTCTAGTGCTTCTTCAGCTTCTTCTCTTGATGTGTAACTCTTGTGACCGACATTTTTTCCGATTATGTGTGGACTGGCGAGTGCCCAATCTGAATATATTCCTTTGTTTCGTCCGTCAAAGATGACGTACCATTTCTTTTTTCCAATGCTTGATTCCTGAACAATTTCTTGAATTTTTTCTTCCATTCTTGTGAACTCGTCTCTTGAAGATGAGGATGAACATGATATCTGAATTTTTTGAGTAGTATCTGGGGTTTTTTGAGTATTTTTTAGTGGACTGTCTTTTTTGGCTGGAGTGGATGTCGAGGGTTTTGTTGGTGTTTTTACTGGTGTTGGTGTTTCGGTTGATTCAGAAATTGATTCTGAAACTGTGTTTCTGGTTAAGTATCTTACTGTACTTGTTAATTCCTCTTCCTCCTTCTTGACAGTGGCTAATTGTTTTTCAATGGAAATGCGTTCTTCAATTTTTTGCTGAAGTTGCTGTCTTGCTTGCTTTATTATTCCTTCCATTCTCTGGTCAGAGTATCTGCAAAAGTGTTGTTATCGGTTTTGATGTATTTGATGTATGGATGGAATTGGTGTAACTGCAATTGCCAACGGATTAGTCGACCTCTACAGTAATCTTCTTGTAGTCTGTATCTCCAAAAACCTGTTACATATTTTGAATCCGTTCGTAATTCGAATCTTGTTTGTAATAAATCGATCTTCCATTTTTTGAGTGTCTTTAAACACGCCAATGTTTCTTTTTCATGAGTGCTGTATCTTTGCTCAGTCTCTGAGAATGTTCCAGAGATATATTTACATAATTTAGATTCATACTTTTCTGTTTTTAAAACAGATGTTTGCTCATTAGATTGAGGAATTTGACTTCCATCAATACTTATTTCTGATAGATTAGATTGAGGGATTGGAATTCCGTCAATGTCTAATCCTAGTAATTTTTTACCATTTAAAATGGCCTTCATACATCCTGCCCAAGTGCTGTCTGATGCATCTGTTTCAATAATCAAAAAATCTTTTGTTTTCGGGTTATATAATTCCGGTAAACATTGTACAGTTGTTTTAATACGTTGTACAAGTTGAGTATCAGATGGTGTCCATTCCCAACGAATTTTTTCAGAAATTTTCTTTTGTAAAATTTTTCTTTCTTTTGCAAGATTTTTCAAAAATCCTTGTTCCGCTATATAATTCAAACATCCTAAAAATCTTTGAATTTGTTTTCGATCTTCTAGTTTATCTGGAAAAAGTTTCAATTTTTCTTGTGTATTGTTTGTCAAAGAAATAACTCCATTTTTTGCTATTTTTAATCCCAAATATTCCACTTCATCTTGAAGAAGTTTAGACTTCTTTTGAGATAAAATTAAACCTTTTTCTTTAATTCTTTTTAAAACTGTTGATACTGCTTTTATGTGTTCTTGTTCATCTCCTTTTGTAAAGACAATAATATCATCAATATATGCTAAAAAAATATTTTCTAAACCTTGTAAATTATTATCCATAAATCGTTGATAAATTGATGGTGCTTGTTTTAATCCAAAAGGTAGTACATTCCATTCATAATGTTTTTGTGGAGGACATGAAAATGCCGTTAATGGTTTTGTTGATTCATCAAGTCTTAATTGCCAATATCCAGATTTAGCGTCAAATGTGCTAAAATATGTATTCCCTTTTAATTTTTCCAAAATATAATCTTTCCTTGGTAATTTATATGAATCTCCTATGGTTGCTTCATTCATCTTTTTATAATTAATGACCATTCGTCTTTTTCCTCTTTTAATTTCATTTTTATTTTCAACATAAAATGCTGGCGCTGAATGAGGACTTGAACTTTCTCTTATTATTCCTTTATCAAGTAATTGTTGACATTCTTCTTTAAATTCTTTAACATCTTTGATACTATAAGGTATTCTGTTTGGTATGTTTATTTCTGCTAGTGAATCCTTTAGTTTATTGATACTAATTGATTGTTAGTATTTATATTATCTAATGGATTTTCACTACATACTTCTTGTAATGCTCTTTCTATATGTTCTCTTTTCATCGTTAATAATATTTCTACTTTAAATTTTATATTCCGAGTTAACATTCGTATATATTCCGTTTGTGTAACAATTGGTGTTGACACTAATTCTCCTGTTTCTTTATGTTTTATGATGACAGATTTGTCTGTTTGAGTAAATGGTTGGTATAATTTTAAGAAATTGTTTCCAATTATCAAATCTATACCTGAATCATGCATGTAGATTGTGGGTGTAATGAATTTTTTTTGTTAATGTATATAGGAATCATTCTTCCTACGTACCATATTTTATGAACCGATTTATCTGCTACTACTATTTTTAATGGTTTTACTAATTTTTCCCAAAATTTTAGTACTTTCCTTTTTCCAAAACATATTGTAGCTCCGGTATCTACATATGCAAACATTTTCTTATTTTCAACTGTTACTTCAATGAATGTTGCATTTGGATTATCTTTCGCCTTTTTATTCATAAAAATATTTTTAATGACATGTTAGTTTGTTTCATAATATGGTTCTCCAAAATAATCAAAATCATTATCATCTTCATAATCATCTAATTCTTCTGATTCATCTTCATAATATTTTTTCATTCTTTCATTATAATCCAAAAATTGTTTTTTCAATTCTTCTTCATTTGTTGAATTTAAATGATATTCATCTAAATATTCAGCAATTCTCATTCTTGATATCATAAATGCTACTGGATTTTTAATCTCTTTTGAAAATGGTGGTATAAAAACAACTTCTTGTGAATTAACTTCTTCATATTCCCATATATTTTCCCATGTGAGTTTGTTTGTAGCTAGTTTTGTTCTTTTCTCAAAATATTCCAATAGTATCTTAAAAACTAAATATGAATCATCGGTATTGAATTCTAATTCTGGTTCAAAACCATTTTTCAAATATATTTGTTGCTTTATTTTATTCTGAAAATCTGTTCTAGCTTTAATTTTGGATTCTTTTTCATCGCTATTTTCTATTTTGTTTGTTATAGCTTCATGTAATTCTTCCAATTCTTCTTTATTATAATGATCTAGATTGAGATATTTTAATTGGAACACGAATTTGTCAGTATTAATAATACGTAATTCCTCGCGTAATTCTTCGCTCATATTTATATTTTTTAGCAAATGACTAATTTAGATCTGACTTCTTGTATTACCTTCATATTTTCTTTGAGACTATTTTTCAATGTTTTAAAATACCAATTTATATCAATATTTTGAAATCCAAATACTTTTTTATTCTGTTTTATTTCTCTTTTTACATCTTTTATTTCTCGTAACATACTTCTTCTTTGTACGTATAAATAATTTAGAAAATTCTTATGATATTGATTATAGTTATTTTTCAATTGTATCTTTGTGTCACTCATATTCTCATACTTAGTGATCTCAACATTTGTTTTATTTCTTTCATATCTTCTTGATTACTAGTAGATTCTTCATTTGATTTCTCAATTCGTGGTATCCATATTGATGATATATTATTTGTTGACTTTCTACTTCTTTCAATATACTTATTTTTTGAAAACATGTTTGGTGTTTCAAGACTAAGTAATGGTTCAAAAAGTTTATCTATATGAATTCTATCATTTGTTTTAAAAGTGATACTATGATGCGAGTTAGTAAGTGCATAATTTATTTGATATGTTACTGTAAAAGGGTGATTTCCTTTATACATAAATGCTCTTCTTAATAATTCATATCTAATAGTGATACTTTTATTTATATCTTTATCTTTTAAACTTAATCCCATTTGTATATTTACATCGAATTTTATTTTTCCTTCGGATAAATTTCCTTTTCCTTTAGCAATAATACTTTCTTCTTTATCAATGATTCGATCATCTCTTAATTCTAATTCAATAGGTGTATTACAATCCATAAATGTACTTTTTAATATTATTTGTATAGTTGATATATGAATATATGCTATTTTACTTCTATCTTTTTCTTTCATTTGTTTTTGTGACAACTCGTACTTTCAGGTCATTTCTCAAAACAATTCATGCTTCACCATTTCAACATTTATCGTAAACTAGGTTTGCGTGTTCCAAATTCGCGTAACCTTAATGGTTTAGCGGCGAATTCATGATCATATCATCACGAACATTTCATATAGACTAAGTTTAGTCTACATTTCATTAGCATCATTTGCATCATGTTAATTCATTCATGATTTTGCATTTCACATTAAACGCGTAAATTTTATATTAAATAAACGTTATCGCGTAAGTTATTATTTTGAACATTCAATCCGTTACTTCCAAAAATGATCCCGATATATTTTTATACTTACATTTAGTTTATAAAAACAATATTTTGAGTTTACCTAGTGTTTTAAATTTATTTTGTATATAAATCGTTAAATTTATGTTATTACGACGTTTTTCTTAAAAACGACACGATAATTATTATATCACTCAAATTTTACAAGAAATGTATTTTTACAATTTTTATGATCTCATTATACTTTATTTTGATCTATTAAAAATTACTTTTACCTAAAAGCTATCATTTACCTTAACTTAAATTCATTTCACTTACACTTTTTAACAATTTTATACAATCATATATATACAAAAAGAAAAAAAAATATATTTTTACAAATCCTTCCCCCCTTGGCCGACCAAGGGGGGGTTGCATTTAATGAAGTTGGTAAGTTTTTCTTGGTTATATAGATCTATACTCAATAATAATTCTATACTTCATTCTCATTATTCAACAAGTTAAGTAAAAAGTTTTCTCTCCTCCTTTTTCCTTCTCTCTAAAACCGGCCAACACAAGGGTGTTAAGAAGAATCATCAAAAATTTTCCAAGATCAAGTATAAACACTCTAGTTACACTCTTATTAAAGGTTTTGAAATAAAAACCTAGGGTGTTTAGGTTAATCCTTGTTCTAATCACCTCATCTAGTAGCTTGTAAGCATATCATTTTTATTTACATCTTTTCTTATCATTTCATATGTATTTCATCATTTTCTTAGCAAGCATGCAAGACTTATTGTTATTTATACCATTTTTACATTGTTTTTAAGAGTTTGATATATATAAGTCATCCTATAATTTATCCCTTGTTATATATTGGTATTGATGATGTTTAGGAACCCATGACACCCTAAGAAGGTGTATGGTAGGATTAGAATAGCTTTGGAGTTGTTTTGAAGGGATTGGAATAGGTTTAGTACGAGAAAAACTCTTTTCGACAAGTATAAAAAGTGGTCTGATCTTATTTTGTATTTCTGGAAAATCCGACAGTAGACATGAATTTTTGGCCTAGATATTTAGAGAATATACTTTAAAACGAATCTGTGGCCGCTTGAACGGATTAAAACGGAGTTATAACGAAGAAGTTATGAATTTTTCAAGTTTGACGACGAAATATATATTTTCTGAAAATTTCAGCAAACAGTTTTCGTGTTGTACGAGTCAAAAACGAGTCCTAAGCTTTACAAATTATTTCGACTTATCAAAAATATATTAGTATACTTTGATACGAAGCTAAGGACGTATTATACGTAGAAAACGGATTTGTAACGACTAAAATATACACGTTTTCACAAAACTACCGTAACTTTATTAGTTAAGAAAAACTATAATATTTATATTTGACAAGTGTTACGGTAAACAAAAGGACCATATTGAAGGCTATTTTTAACGATGACGTAGAACTTTTTGTAACGAGATGTCTTCTAATAAAATTGATATCACCAAGTATATTTTCCAAAACGACCAACCGTTTGTATAGCGGAGTTGTAATTAATTATTTACGGTTGCTTAAACTTTGCCGAAACTCACTTTTAAACAACATTTTGGACAAAACCACCATATTTAACCTCTATTATCTTTATGTTCGAGACCTCTATGACGAAAACTCATGTACTAAAACTTCTAGATTTTGATACAAGTTTTCCAAAACCGTTGAGTTCGTTTCCTAACGTTCGACGTACACCATTTTACGACTAGTTTTTCGAAGCCATTTTTGTCACTTTCATGAAATTTCCGACGACATTATTTTACGACGAAAAGTTAAAATTTCACAATAAATCATTAATAAACTATTGTAGGATGACATTTTGACATAAATACTTGTAAAGTAATTTAAGAATGGTCAAAACGTCAAAAGAGTATTTTTTTCGACGATAAGTATTATTTTCAAAACTCACAAATGGTATAAATAACATACGAAATGCATGCATAACATTACATCATGACTCATTACGTATCATATCATTCATAATAGGTCGAGGTTAAAGGATCACGCTACATTTCTGTGTACCCACTCTTGTCATTGTACCAATTTATCAAGTGAGTTTTCATAGCCCCGTCGTACATGTTTAATTATTTTCAAACCTGCGGGGGAGAATACATTGCACAACATTTTTATTACGATACCAAGTATGTTAAATTCATTTACATTGCTTAAGTTACCACATGCCAATTGAAAGTCCCCATTACATTACATGAACCGTTAATCTTAGAAGCGAGGGTGAGTGGATAGATCTATCGAGGGTGACTCCTCCATCCGGGTTGGTGAATCCCAACTAGTCATACGGATGCATTTCATTTAATAACATTATTGAGTTGTCTGGCAAACACTCTGTTGGGGCGTACATCATGAACATTCTAGTTTCGGTGTCATGGACTTATAGCAATTGTAACATTTTTCTGTGACATGATCGTCATACCTGGTCTATACTTGCGTAGTCGTATAAAACATTTACATAAACCTATGATTTCTCACCAACATTATTGTTGACCGTTTTAGCAATGTATTTTCAGGTAACTAAGACATACTCATCATGGCATGGTTAAGGAACCTTTTGAGTCGCGGCGTCGACTTATATCATTGTACATTATGGCACTCTCTTTCAAAACATCGTTTGGACTTGTAATATATTTGTATTTCCGCAAACTTTATAAACTTTTGGGACCTATGTTGTAACTCTGAACGCTTTTATTAAATATCCAACGATGTGTTTTTAAAATGACACTTTAGGTCGTTCAATATAACTGTGATTGTGGTGCTATGACAGTCTATCCCCCAGGAATTCCATTCCGCTGCAAAACAGGTAAATTGGGGGTGTGACAGATTGGCATCAGAGCTTCGGTTATAGAGAACTAGGTTGCATCATTGACCCTAGACTATAACTACATCATCATAGCATCTCATCATTTCATCATAAGTGCATGTTCACTTTACATGAGGGTTAGACGTACATTTTTCGAGTTATTTACTTTCATTTCACATCAATTGTCACATGGATGCCCTTAAATACTCATCCCATTATCATTTCCTCATACTCTAATGTGGAGAATTCCTTGTCATTCCCTATCACAATTTTTATATCAACTGATTCATCACCGATAACGTCGAATGCCGAGATAAACCTTTAAGTAGGGCGAAGTCACTCTCACTCCTTTGTTTCACCACTAACATGTCGAGTTACACGTTATTCACACATTAAGTCACTAAACCATCATACATTTGAAGCACTTACGACATCTCATAACCCATCTGTTGGGAACCCGTCGATCATTTTGAAACATAATCCCAAACTTATCACCTTCTATCACATCTCTTTAGAGCGCTTATTCCTAACATAGGATTTGACTATGCCTCATTTTTCCTTTTATTTTGAAGAGTTATGGCGCCGAAGAAAGCTGCACTAGAAATGACACCAGCTGCTATCCAAAGGTATGTAGATGATAGTATAGCCGAGGCACTAAGGAAAGAACGAGCAACAGTAGCTGCTGTTACCGAGGCCACAACTGCTGCTGAAACTGCTAGACTTGCTTACATCAAAAGATTTCAAGAGTTGGCTGTTCTTTGCCCAGCTATGGTTTCGGACAATGAGAAACTATTGGAGAATTTCATTGGAGGATTTCCACAAAGTTTCCAAGGAGATGTAACTTCCTTTGATCTACAAACAATTGAAGAATCTACCCGTATGACTCAAATACTCATGGCTCAAGTTGTGAAAAGGGAAAACATTATCAACAATAACTACCACAACAATAACAACAATCACACCATCAACAACAATAATAACCGCACCAACTACAACAATAACCGAAACAACAACAACAACGATGACCAAATTAACAACAACAAAAGAAAATGGGAAAATGACCAAGGAGGTTATAACAACAACAACCAAAACCGTAACACTAACCATCACCAACAACAGAATAGAACGCAAGAAGCTACTATGGTTTATGTTGCTGCGCCAATAGAAGGCAGAGGTTATGCTGGAACACACCCACTATGCACTAGATGTAAGTTTCATCACTCAGGTCTTTGCCCTGCCAAGTGCCGCAAGTGCCAAAAATTAGGACACCTCGCCAGGGATTGTAGAGGTAAAAATATAATTACATGTTTCGAATGTGGGGAGCAAGGACACTATCGGAGCCAATGTCCCCGGAACCAAGGTCAACAAGTGGAAGGTGCTCATGGGAATGCATACATGTTAAGAGGAGGAGAAGCTCATCCAGGTATCAACAACGCGGAAGACTGAAGAAGTTCGGAAACTAACAGTCTTAATTTTCCCTATGTATTATGTCGTACTAAGTTTATGTCTTCCATCGTATCCGAAACTTTATAACTTAAAGATGTACTACTTTTGATAAACCACTCGTTGTAAAATATTCTCATCTATCGTACTTTATTTTCTTTCCGATTTGTTATTACTTACGAGAATTTTAATTCCTTTTATTTTAACTACCATTTTAATGACACAGTTTAAATCCTTGTAAACATTGAGAGTTATAACAACTAAACCGAACGTCACATCATCGTTCCTTAATTATACATAGCCTAGCTAACTATGTCTAATTCTGGAGGGATCATGTTATGTTGGGAGCGGTTATTTATAAATCTTAGTGCAAGCAAAATTTTCACATATTCCAAAGTCAAAGTATTACTCATCGGAGATACTCATCCAATATTTTTCTCTACTACGATGTTTTGTACGCTCTCAATCATCGACGACCGTAACGACACTTCTCCATGTCTTCTCTCATCGACATTCATCACAAACTCAAAAATTCGATAGACTAACACGAACTGAATTCAGGGACTGAATTCCTTTTTGGATGGGCGAATGTGACAACTCGTACTTTCAGGTCATTTCTCAAAACAATTCATGCTTCACCATTTCAACATTTATCGTAAACTAGGTTTGCGTGTTCCAAATTCGCGTAACCTTAATAGTTTAGCGGCGAATTCATGATCATATCATCACGAACATTTCATATAGACTAAGTTTAGTCTACATTTCATTAGCATCATTTGCATCATGTTAATTCATTCATGATTTTGCATTTCACATTAAACGCGTAAATTTTATATTAAATAAACGTTATCGCGTAAGTTATTATTTTGAACATTCAATCCGTTACTTCCAAAAATGATCCCGATATATTTTTATACTTACATTTAGTTTATAAAAACAATATTTTGAGTTTACCTAGTGTTTTAAATTTATTTTGTATATAAATCGTTAAATTTATGTTATTACGACGTTTTTCTTAAAAACGACACGATAATTATTATATCACTCAAATTTTACAAGAAATGTATTTTTACAATTTTTATGATCTCATTATACTTTATTTTGATCTATTAAAAATTACTTTTACCTAAAAGCTATCATTTACCTTAACTTAAATTCATTTCACTTACACTTTTTAACAATTTTATACAATCATATATATACAAAAAAAAAATATATATATTTTTACAAATCCTTCCCCCCTTGGCCGACCAAGGGGGGGTTGCATTTAATGAAGTTGGTAAGTTTTTCTTGGTTATATAGATCTATACTCAATAATAATTCTATACTTCATCCATATTTTACTTCACTCATTTCATTCATTCTCATTATTCAACAAGTTAAGTAAAAAGTTTTCTCTCCTCCTTTTTCCTTCTCTCTAAAACCGGCCAACACAAGGGTGTTAAGAAGAATCATCAAAAATTTTCCAAGATCAAGTATAAACACTCTAGTTACACTCTTATTAAAGGTTTTGAAATAAAAACCTAGGGTGTTTAGGTTAATCCTTGTTCTAATCACCTCATCTAGTAGCTTGTAAGCATATCATTTTTATTTACATCTTTTCTTATCATTTCATATGTATTTCATCATTTTCTTAGCAAGCATGCAAGACTTATTGTTATTTATACCATTTTTACATTGTTTTTAAGAGTTTGATATATATAAGTCATCCTATAATTTATCCCTTGTTATATATTGGTATTGATGATGTTTAGGAACCCATGACACCCTAAGAAGGTGTATGGTAGGATTAGAATAGCTTTGGAGTTGTTTTGAAGGGATTGGAATAGGTTTAGTACGAGAAAAACTCTTTTCGACAAGTATAAAAAGTGGTCTGATCTTATTTTGTATTTCTGGAAAATCCGACAGTAGACATGAATTTTTGGCCTAGATATTTAGAAAATATACTTTAAAACGAATCCGTGGCCGCTTGAACGGATTAAAACGGAGTTATAACGAAGAAGTTATGAATTTTTCAAGTTTGACGACGAAATATATATTTTCTGAAAATTTCAGCAAACAGTTTTCGTGTTGTACGAGTCAAAAACGAGTCCTAAGCTTTACAAATTATTTCGACTTATCAAAAATATATTAGTATACTTTGATACGAAGCTAAGGACGTATTATACGTAGAAAACGGATTTGTAACGACTAAAATATACACGTTTTTACAAAACTACCGTAACTTTATTAGTTAAGAAAAACTATAATATTTATATTTGACAAGTGTTACGGTAAACAAAAGGACCATATTGAAGGCTATTTTTAACGATGACGTAGAACTTTTTGCAACGAGATGTCTTCTAATAAAATCGAGATCACCAAGTATATTTTCCAAAATGACCAACCGTTTGTATAGCGGAGTTGTAATTAATTATTTACGGTTGCTTAAACTTTGCTGAAACTCACTTTTAAACAACATTTTGGACAAAACCACCATATTTAACCTCTATTATCTTTATGTTCGAGACCTCTATGACGAAAACTCATGTACTAAAACTTCTAGATTTTGATACAAGTTTTCCAAAACCGTTGAGTTCGTTTCCTAACGTTCGACGTACACCATTTTACGACTAGTTTTTCGAAGCCATTTTTGTCACTTTCATGAAATTTCCGACGACATTATTTTACGACGAAAAGTTAAAATTTCACAATAAATCATTAATAAACTATTGTAGGATGACATTTTGACATAAATACTTGTAAAGTAATTTAAGAATGGTCAAGACGTCAAAAGAGTATTTTTTTCGACGATAAGTATTATTTTCAAAACTCACAAATGGTATAAATAACATACGAAATGCATGCATAACATTACATCATGACTCATTACGTATCATATCATTCATAATAGGTCGAGGTTAAAGGATCACGCTACATTTCTGTGTACCCACTCTTGTCATTGTACCAATTTATCAAGTGAGTTTTCATAGCCCCGTCGTACATGTTTAATTATTTTCAAACCTGCGGGGGAGAATACATTGCACAACATTTTTATTACGATACCATGTATGTTAAATTCATTTACATTGCTTAAGTTACCACATGCCAATTGAAAGTCCCCATTACATTACATGAACCGTTAATCTTAGAAGCGAGGGTGAGTGGATAGATCTATCGAGGGTGACTCCTCCATCCGGGTTGGTGAATCCCAACTAGTCATACGGATGCATTTCATTTAATAACATTATTGAGTTGTCTGGCAAACACTCTGTTGGGGCGTACATCATGAACAGTCTAGTTTCGGTGTCATGGACTTATAGCAATTGTAACATTTTTCTGTGACATGATCGTCATACCTGGTCTATACTTGCGTAGTCGTATAAAACATTTACATAAACCTATGATTTCTCACCAACATTATTGTTGACCGTTTTAGCAATGTATTTTCAGGTAACTAAGACATACTCATCATGGCATGGTTAAGGAACCTTTTGAGTCGCGGCGTCGACTTATATCATTGTACATTATGGCACTTTCTTTCAAAACATCGTTTGGACTTGTAATATATTTGTATTTCCGCAAACTTTATAAACTTTTGGGACCTATGTTGTAACTCTGAACGCTTTTATTAAATATCCAACGATGTGTTTTTAAAACGACACTTTAGGTCGTTCAATATAACTGTGATTGTGGTGCTATGACAGTCTATCCCTCAGGAATTCCATTCCGCTGCAAAACAGGTAAATTGGGGGTGTGATAGTTTTATTCGATCATTTATCTGTTGTTTATTAATTATAGGTATAACAATATTTCCTTGTGTTTGTTCAATAGGAACTGGTTCTTCTCCAATTATTTTTCCAAAATATATTATATTTTTTCTTGAAAATATTTCTCTCAATGATCTTTGAATATCAAAATTATGTTTTTCAGATAGTGTAAAATTAGATCTTCTAATAGCTGTTTTATCAATAATTGCATCTAGCATAAATCCTGATTAATTTTCTTTTTCATGAATAATAGTAATTTCTTCTTTATTTATTGTTGGTGAATTCGATATGTTTAATGACAAATTTAATAGTAATATTGGATGATTCGTTTTGGTGTATTATTTCTAAACAGTTTGATTGTTAATGTATAAACTGTATTCATTGATCGTTTAATATAATAAAATATTAAATCTAAGTATTGCAATATAAAAACTATGGTTTTAAGAAAGAATATTTCACTTTTGATTAATACTTTTTCTATTGTAATTGATAAAATTATGATATTAATAAAAAATATTTCTCTTTTAATTAATAATCTTTCAATAATTGATGAATTAGTCATCGTAAAATGATACCTTGTTTTTAGCAATTTATTTCTTCTCGATGATTGCTAATGGTTCTGTTTTTCTCCTTAATCGTTGGCATCGATCTTTCTTCTGAATAATGATTCTTTATTGCTGCTTTTGACATCTTTCTTGATTCTTCAACTTGATTTTTAAGCTCTTATCTAGCTCCTTAGATCGTTGCATCGCTCTGATACCAGAAAGTAGGCGCGGATGATACGGAAGAATGGCCAACAACAACGGGCAGCGAGTCAGCAGAAACGGGCACGTAGTTGGTAGACATTCATTACTTTTGAAACCACGTACTTATGCTATTCAACATGAAACATTGAAGGGATGTAGTATTAATACTCTCTCTACTAGAGAGGGTTCGTACTTTTTATTCTCTTTGTCCCTCGTTTGTTTCAGTACAACACAGTTTTTTGTCAGTTTTTGTTCCGTATTTCTGACAATTTTAAGCGTTTGATTTATTAAACTTTATATTACATGTTCCGCATTTTCAAGTTTATAATTTTTTTGATAACAAAATTATAAAAAAAAATGCAAAAAAATAGAGGGTGTGAATATAAGAACTAGTGGGGTGGGAATATCTTGTCCCAGCATTTGAAATGGGTAAACTTGTATTGTTAAATTTGTTAGTAAATTCATTCTTTGTATACTTAAGTTATAAAAAATACGAGTAACATTATTTTAACGCAACATATAGTATTAAATAAAATCGGAGGTTAAAACGGTAATTTTTTCTTATTCAGAAAAGGCACTCAAAATTTTATCAAACAGTTATTTGCATTCACAAACATGTTCACTCAGCACCTTTGAATTATTCAGAAGCATAAAAATTCATTCAGCACTAAATTATTCATTTTTATCAAACAACCCCTTAAATCCTTTACGAACTGAATCCCGTGCTTGAAGTAATAGTTCAATGTTTTAAGATATTATTGGCCACCGTAAAGCCATTCAATCTTAAATTTTCCAGCCACGTTCCCATCTTGTATCTCACGAAAACATAACTTATTTGTTTATGGAATCACCACCTGCAAGTTTATTCAATGAGTGGTAAAAAGGAGAAGACAAACAACTATATAAATATTAAACGTTTGATATCAAAATAAATAATCAAACAATAAAATACATAAAGTGAGACCAATTGCTTCAATGAATCAGTTATTTCCTTAACAATAAACATTAAAGGATATAAAAACGAATGAAAACATATAAAAATGGACGAAAACATACAAAAACGGACTAAAACGTAAAAAACGAACGAAAACGTATAAAACGGACGAAAATGTATAAAAACAAACAAAACTTACAAAAACGGAAAACGGATAAAAACATACAAAAACAGACTAATTCGTATAAAAAGGATGAAAACGTATAAAAACGGACGAAATCATATAAAAACGGATGAAAACGTATAGAAACGAACGAAAACGTATAATAACGAACGAAAAAGTGTAAAAACAAACGAAAACTTGTAAAAACGGGCGAAAACAAAAATGGACGAAAACGTAAAAAAAGGGACAAAACATATGAAAATGTGTAAAAACGAACGAAAACGTAAGATAACGAAATTTTAAGTTATTTACTTACGGTCGTTAGTATAAAGGACTAACGATGTCAAACTGGTTTAAAAGGTTTGTGTCAGGTTGAAAAAAAAAATGAAAAAAGAAAAAAACTACACATAATTACAAAAAGTAACAAGTATGATGACTTTTTGTGCTAATAAACCGTTTTTATAACTAGTTGTAATATGAAAATAAATACATGAGCTTTTATAAGTTGATACCGAACTAATATAATTATTGGTTATACGAAAAATATATGAAATTTGTGAGGATTATAAGTAAAGAAATAAATAATACCACAAATACAATATAAATATTATAAAATACTTATATTATAAACATATAATAGTTAAATGAAAACCTTTATGCGTAGAGGCATAGTGTATAATTGTGATGATTATCGATACAAGCATTAGGCTATGCGCAGTGGGTAAGGTTGGAGTCGGTTGGTTGCCTCGGTCGTGGTCGGTCCTCCCTTTGTGGAGGTGTCGGTCTTCGTCGGTTGGGGAGAGAGGAAACACAAACTCGGTTGGCTTGACAACCGAGTATAAACAAAGCTAAACCTTTTTTTTTTTTCAAAACTTTACCACTTTTACAACATTATAAATACCAACCTCAAACACATTTTTAAACACACAATTCAAACAATTTCTCTTCAAATCTTCAATAATTATCATGTCACAAAGAAAAACTCCCAACTCAAAAACCCGACGATCCCGACTTCCCCAAAATTCCCCAAACTTGAATTTCTCATCGGATCCACCGTTTCAATTAACCGGTTTAACACCACCACAAAATCGGGATGTTCGTTTTCAAGCACCCGGTTTTAATTATCAAACACGACTACCACAACCCAACCCTAATCAAAACCCATTTTACGTCAATCGTCCATATTTCCCACCGGGTCGTCCGAGTATCAATCAAAACCAAGCACCAAACGGTTCGTCATATCATCCTAACATGGATTTCTCACAATCTTCCCAACCTAATCAATCGTTTTCACCGCTTCATGCTGTTAATCTTGATATGGATTATGAGCATTTTATGGAGTTCCCTCCTGCTCAATGCTACACGTCTCAACAATACCCGACTCAACAATACCCGTCTCAACAATACCCGACTCAAGATGCTTCGATGGGACAAGGTTCGGGGCACGGTTCATACCACGGTTCTATTCGTATTGAAGACGATGTCGAAGAGACGTCACCAGTCAAATCAAAGAAGGTTACAAAACGGGCTACAAAAGGGAAGGGCAAGAATGTTGCAACCGCACCCGTCAAACCATGGACAACAGCGGAAGAGGTCGCGCTTTGTAAAGCTTGGGTACATGTATCAGAAAATTCGGAAAGAGGGAACTCTATCAACCGGAGTGGGTTTTGGGATGAGGT
Source organism: Chrysanthemum seticuspe (assembly GCA_019973895.1). Lineage (NCBI taxonomy): Eukaryota > Viridiplantae > Streptophyta > Magnoliopsida > Asterales > Asteraceae > Chrysanthemum > Chrysanthemum seticuspe. Next base: position 315,003,285 of record BPTQ01000001.1, on the reverse strand, counting down.
GATAGCGTACTTTGAAAATGAAACTGGTTCAACAAGAACCTACGACTCCATAACGACCAAATGGAAGGGTAGGATTCGTTCTAGGGTTGGTTTCTTTTGTGCAATTATGGATAATATCAAGGATAATCACGGAAGCGGTGAGAATGACGAAGACGACTACGAAAAGGCTTGTAACGAGTACCGTGTGCTTCACAAGCATGAGTTTACATTGAAGGAGTGTTGGAAAGTTTTGAGAGGGCATACTGCTTGGAAAACTGTTGAGATGCCTACTTTCACCAAGACTAGACGGAAGAAATCCAGGACTTCGGAAACCACCTCGGAGTCAACAAAAGGTCCTTTTCATCCCCAAGAGGTGGATGATTCTGAAGAAGAAGAGACTCGAGAATCACGACCAAAAGGTCGTGACGCAGCCAAGAAGAAAGCACACGAGGCACCCGCTTCATTTGTTACTAATATGGCCAAGAACTTTTTCAAGATCAAAAGTTCAAATAAGGAAAAAACCAAGAATATGGAAGAGGAATACATAAAGTTGAAGCACAAAGAGATGGAGCTTGCAGAGGCAAGGGCAAGGCGAGCCGAGGAGTTGAAAAGGGAGAAACTTGAGCTCCAACGTCAGCAGCTTGCATTGGCATCTCAACAAAACCGAACACAAGATTTAATTTTCTACAACACACCTCTCGACCCAAATATGCCTGCACGACAACTACAAGAACTTGAACAACTTAAGGCCGCAATCAAAGAACGTTACAAATTAGATTATTAAGTTGCAGTTTTTAATAAGTATTGTAACGTCTACGTTTTATTAGTTTAAGTTTTTAATTATTGTTGTAATGTTAAGTATTTTTATTAATGAATTTTAATTTTGTTTTTAAAAATATTTGAATTAAAAAAAAAAAAAAAAAAAATCTCAGGTCACCACTGTGGCAACTAGGTCGTCGTCAGGTCGTCGGAGAGAGAAAGCTGATGTGGCGGCGACGAACTAGGTCGCCTCTGTGCATAGCCTTAGAATATTGAAGTATTAGCGACATGATGGTTGGAGGGAGGTTATGGTGCTAATGTCAAAAAGTGGGTTTAGCAGTGGTAGACAGCGAGCACACATAAAAGATACCTATTTTTGAAACATGACTTATCATTTATTTTTATTATTATTATTATTATTATTATTATTATTATTATTATAACTCAGTCATTTTATTTTGAAAAATTACACATTTTGTCCCTGTGGTTTGCTCATATTTCATATTTAGTCCTTAAGTCGTTTTAATTACATCGGAGATACCTATTTTTAAACCACTCATATAGTCTCTATTTTGAATGGACCGTTAGTTTCTCCGTTAAGTGTTTGCGCCGTTAGTCCCTCCATTAATAAGTTTTGCACCGTTAGTCCTATTTTTTCAAATAATAGTTTTCGCCAGTTAGTCGCTCCGTTAATAATACTTTTCACCCGTTTTTTACGTTTTTGTCCTTTTTAATCCGTTTTCGTTCGTTTTTTTATCCATTTTCTCCCATTTTTAACATTTTCGCCCGTTTTTATCCGTTTTCGTCAGTTTTTATATGTTTTGTCCCTTTTTACGTTTTTGTCCGTTTGTTTTCGCTTTTTATCCGTTTTCGACCGTTTTTTTACGTTTTTGTCCATTCTTATCCGTTTTCGTTCGTTTTTTAATCCGCTTTCGCCTATTTTTTTTACGTTTTTGTTCATTGTTATCCGTTTTCATTCGTTTTTTATATGTTTTTGCACGTTTTTTACGTTTTTATATTTTTTCGTCCAATTTTTAAATTTTTGACCTTACTTTTGTCCGTTTTCGTCCATTTTTTTTTACGTTTTATCCGTTTTCATTAATTTTTTTATCCGTTTTCGCACGTTTTTTACGTTTTTATGTGTTTTTTACGTTTTTATCCGGGTTTATCTGTTTTTTACGTTTTCGTTTGTTTTTTATGTTTTTGTCCATTTTTATCCGTTTTCATTCCTTTTTTATCCGTTTTTACCCTTCCTCTACGTTTTTATCAGTTTTTTACGTTTTCATTCGTTTTCGTCTGTTTTTATATAATTTCGTCCGTTTTATTACGTTTCCGTCCGTTTTTATCTGTTTTATATGTTTTCGTCTGTTTTTTTACGTTTTTGTCTGTTTTTAAACGTTTTCGTATGTTCTTATCGGGGTATTTTTCAATTTTTGCCAGCTTTTATCTGGACAAAAACGTAAAAAATGGGGCGAAAACTATCTAAAAACGGACGAAAACTACCTAGAAACGGACGAAAGCAAAAAAAAAAAACAAAAACTTAAAAAATTTGACGAAAACATAAAAAAAAATGGGCGAACACTACCTAAAAACGGACGAAAGCGTATAAAAACATAAACGTAAAAGAATGACGAAAACGTATAAAAACATAGAAAAAAATTAAAAAAAAAGGAAGAAAACATATAAAAACGAACGAACACAGATTAAAAACGAACAAAAACGTAAAAAACGGACAAAAATGTATAAAAACATAAGAAAGCGGATAAAAACGTAAACAAACGAACGAAAAACGTAAAAAAAATGGCAAAAACGGATAAAATAACAATTGAAAAGGGATCAGACGGATGAATTGGATGAAAACGTAAAAAAGGGCGAAAACGTAAAAAAAAAAGGGCGAAAACGGATAAAAAAACGTATGAAAACGGATAAAAATGGACAAAAAACGTTAAAAAAAAAAGCGGAAACGGATAAAAAAAAGAACGAAAACGAATAAAAACAGACAAAACGTAAAAAAAAAAGAAAGAAAAAAAGAAAGAAAACGGATAAAAAAACCAACGAAAAAGCAGAAAACAGATAAAAACATAGAAAACGGATGAAAAACGTAAAAAAAACCGGGAGAAAACGGATAAAAACGAATGAAAACCGATAAAACGAACAAAAACATAAAAGAATGTCGAAAACGGATAAAAAAAATGAACGAAAATGGATAAAACAGACAAAAACGTAAAAATGATGTTGAAAACGGATAAAAAAACAGACAAAATGGATAGAAACGGACATAAGCATAAAAAGTAGGCAAAAACATATAAACATAAGAAGCGTATAACATAATAATTAACGGTTTGTGAAATATTTAAGTTTTAAAAGAATGTTGAAAGTGAGTTTTTTAATTTGATAAAAAATAAATGACTATGATTTGTTCATTAGATCTTAAAATTTTTGTGATCTATATCGAACTTTTCTTACGGTCCAAATAAGCCAAGAAGCGTATAACCAACTCACACTACTTCAAATGAGAAACAATATCAACGCCAGTTTAGTTTGTCTTAGTATTTATGTATTTGACGTCTCATAGGCTCTTCAATGTAATTCACACTTTCATGTTGACGTATTTGAATTTTAGCTAATCATGTCTTAATTTGAAAAGGAAAAAAAAAAAAAGGCTAAATAAATAAATGGCTAAATAAGATATATGATATCACAAATGATATACTAACAATAAACAATCATTTGTACTTTTATATCACAAGTGATATAATAGTGTCCACATTCAAAATTTAGTCTCTTACGATTCATTTCTAATTTTATATCACAGGTGATATACTAGTGTCCACATTCAAAACTTTAGTATCGCATGTTAAAACAATCATTTCTACTTTTATATCACAGGTGATATACTAGTGTCCACATTCAAAATTTAGTATCGCATGTTAAAACAATCATTTCTACTTTTATATCACGAGTGATATAATAGTGTCCACATTTAAATTTAGTTTCTCATGTTAAAACAATTATTTATACTTTTATATCACTGGTGATATACTAGTGTCCAGATTTAAAATTTTAATCTATCATGTTAAAACAGTCATTTCTACAATATCTCTTGTGTTTTTGTTAAATCTAAAACCTAGTCTCTCATATTATCACAGCATTCATCATTGTATCAAAAAAATCCCCCAATAAATAAATAAATCTTCATAAGTATATTCAAAAACTCAAATAAAATTAATTAAAATAAGTAGAAATTAGCATAAACACATAAATCTTCATAAATAAGCACAAAATAACAATTAAATAAATAACCAGTTTGAAGCACCGTACCATCATTCCGAGACTCATTAGGTTCATTTTGAACCGATTTGTTTCCTGGATCTGCTTGTGCACTCGTTGATTGTTTCATTTTTGTCTTTTTTAGTTGATTTTAACGGTTGATTTTAATGTTTTGTGAAGGTTTTTGATCTTTTTTAGAGATAGAGAGAGTTTGTTGTGTGTGCGTGTGGGAGGTGAGGGGTTAGAGAGAGAAATTGATTTTGTAATAGTGAAATTTTGATCGGGGTGGGTAAGGGATAGTTTCAGAATGTTACAAAAATGGTCCCTCCGTGTTTTTTATCATTAAAATTTGTCTTTTGATCCAACGGCCATGATCTGTCCAATGGTATGTACGAGTTTTTGAGTACGGAAAATAAAGCGGCTCTATTAAAGGGTTGTACTATTAGTACCCCTTATCCCTCCCACCCCTAATACCCGCTTTATTTTTATTGATAAGACAAGACAGTTATTTTTTTTTTTTTTTTTTTTTTTTTCGCTTTTGACTTGTCAAACTTTATATTTTATATTTTGTATTTTTTATTGGCAGTTTTAACTATATTATTAATAGGACAAAACAGCTTTTTATTGTTTTGTGCTCCGTATTTTTTGTGTTTTATTACTTTAACTTGTCAAACTTTATATATCTTGTCCTGTATTTTTTATTTTGTATTTTTATAATATAAACAAAATTATAAAGTAAAAAAAAAAAATTACAGTAAAAAAAATAAAAATAAGACAGGATTACTTGTAAATTTGATGGTACCAATAAACAAATCCTTTTTAAAACCAACAACACTCGATATCAAAACCTACCACCTAACACTAAACCAAACAAACACACTTCAATATCCGACACGTAGGTCCAGCGTTTGGTTTTCCTCGACAGAAGGTCCATTACGTAGATTCTTCTTAGTTTTCTTTATGTGCCAGAATGGATTCGAGACGCAGGCTGGACCATGTTGAAGCCCACGTCTTAGGTGGTAGCTTCTCTCGAAACTGTTTCAGAAGTTTTTCAATTGCGGGAGTTCTAGTTTGATCCGAGGCAATGCCCTCCTGAAGTCCAAACTACACCACAAAAAACCAATCGATTGATTAAGATTATTTTTAAACAAAGATTGCTTATAAAATATGTTAAGCAATCTTAATTCTGCTTATAATATTGTCGTCCATGTCTATTACCTGTCGCAGATTGCCCACTATTTCAAGCATGTCAGGCATAGAAGTATTTGGAGCATGTGCCTGCACATCAGAAAGTAACATATATCACATTGCAGCAAACTTGAAGTTAAACTAATTTGGAAAATGAATTGCTAGAGGGGTACGGAAAAGGGGATGGTGTGGTAATTAAAAGATAGATAAATATCAAAGTCATGTTGCCGAAGTGAACATATAGAAGCTATACTGAACATAATCGTGCTTCTAAAAACTTTTAGGCCCGTGCTTCCATGTTACGAGGTATCAAAGTATTTTCACTTTAGCTCTTAAACTATACAAACTCATCAAACCTTTAGCTCTTAATGACTTGTGTAAGATATCAAGATTGGTCTGAACTATGCATGCAATTAAATCAATATGAGCTTAAAAGGACTATAATCGTTCCCTCACCTCCAACGTAATCACAAACTTTTTCGCCAAAAGCCTTGTCCCCTCCTCTAAATTCTCCGCCTCGGCAATCTGCGACATACTCCCAACCACCTCCACCAACCGCTTTGTGAAAAAACTCGGCTTCGTCTCAGCCAACTCAATCAACAAAACCAACGCCTTCTGCGCCATCGCCTCGTCCCCACCGTTAAACGACTCGTCTAAACACTGCATCAACAAATCCTGAAACCAATCCCCATCACTCGAACTCATCACGCACTGAATAAAACTAGTCGCCGCAATCAACGCCGCTATCCGAACATTCGCACTACCTACATCCCTTAGACGATTCTTAAAAACAATGCGTAAACGTAATGTGAATGGCACGTTACTGGCCATTACATATTGCACCACGTGCGGGAAAATAAGTAACGCAGACTCCTGTAAACTTGCAACATCATCTAACAAAAGATTAGCAACGTTCTCATCAGGCGCAAGCATTGAAATAGAGTAACCCAATATTTCAATTATCGGCTTATTCTCTTCATTATCTATGCAAGCCCGTAAAAACCCTTTTACGCGTGAATCAGTCGATTCGGACATTGGATGACATTGTTTGAATAAGTTTCCTAACAGAGATGCTGCCATGGCACGCACGCGTATATCAAGCCCCCTATTGCTCACCTCCACCAACGAAATCACAAACTCAATCGCCAAATTCCTTGTCCCCTCCTCTAAACTCTCCGTCTCGGCAATCTGCAACATACTCCCAAACACCTCCACCAACTGCCCCCTGAAAAAACTCAGCTTCGTCTCAGCCAACTTAACCAACAAAACCAACGCCTTCTGCTTCATCGCCTCGTCCCCACCGTTCAACACCTCGACTAAACACTGCATCATACCTGGCAACAAATCCTGAAACAATTCCTCATATTTCACCAAGCACTGAATAAAACTAGTCGCCGCAATCAACGCCGCTATCCTAACATTCGCACTACCTACACCCCTTCGATGATTCTTAAAAACAATGCGTAAACGTAATGTGAATGGCACGTTACTGGCCATTACATTCTCTAGACAACTCTTAAAAACAACGTATAAAGGAATTATGTATGACACTAATTCACTTTTGATTACATATTCCACCAACGTAATCACAAACTTAATCGCCAAATTCCTTGTCCCCTCCTCTAAACTCTCCGTGTCGGCAATCTGCAACATCCTCTCAACCACCTCCACCAACCGCTCTGTGAAAAAACTCGGATTCTTATCAGCCAACTTAATCAACAAAACCAACACCTTCTGCTTCATCGCCTCGTCCCCACCGTTCAACACCTCGTCTAAACACAGCATCATATCTGGCAACAAATCCTGAAACGAATCCTCATATATCACCAAGCGCTGAATAAAACTAGTCGCCGCAATCAACGCCGCTATCCTAACATTCGCACTACCTACATTCTCTAGACAACTCTTAAAAACATCGTGTAAATGCTTCAGGTATGACACTTTAGAGTCGAATACATATTGCACCAATTGCGGGAAAATGAGTAACGTACACTCCTGTAAGCTAGTATTATCCCTTGCAAGACCTTCTAACAAAGTATTAGCAACTTTCTCATCAGGCGCAAGCTTTGAAATAGTGTCGCCAAATACATCAATTATCGGCCTATTCTCTTTTTTCACTACGCAATCCAGTAAACGACTAATTTTTACGGATGATGGAGTCGATTTGGACTTTTTGAATATGTTTCCTAACAGAATTGCTGACATTTCACGCACGTCTACAAGCGAGTGTTCTAGTAAGTTTACGAGTTTGTCCACTACGCGTGATCGAGTCGATTCGGACTTTTCGAATATGTCTCCTAACAGAGTTGCTGACATTTTATGCACGTCTATATCAGGCGGGTGTTCTAGTAAAATTAAGAGTTTGTCCACTACGGTGTTTAGACCATTTTCTTTGCATAAGTTGAATTCTGATTTGGCTTGTGAGCGTTGTTCGTCTGATGTACTAGGATTGCTAAGATCTGAGATTATTTCATTGAGACGTTGGTCTAGGGTTGCATAGAACTTATGATATGACATCACTTCGCCGTCGGCAGCCGTGAGCATACTCGCCGTGAGCATACTCGCCGTGAGCATGAAAATTACTCAGATATAGATTTGGGATGAGAGAATGATAAAGGGGCGGCTGTGTTTTTTTGCAAAAGATGTGGAGGCGTATTGTTTTAGCAAGAGGAGATTACGGTTGTTGCCAAAAGTAAAAGGAACATCTTTGCTAGCAAGTCTGTCTGTTTGTTTCTAATGTATCAACCATTTATGACATTGTACGGGGGCGTTTGGTTCACTTTTTTTAAAAACGTGGATTTAAAAACCTGGAGTATTTTTAACATTGAGGTGTTTCAAATGGTGGGGTTAAAAATTCGAAAGCATGTTTGGTTGACACAAAATCAAATTTGAAAAAAAAAATCACAAAATCTATAAAAAAAAAGGTTTATAAAAAAATTTATAAAAAGTTTATAAAAAGTTTTATAAAAAAGTTTATAAAAAAAATATATAAAAAAAGTTTATAAAAAAAAATATAAAAAAAGTTTATAAAAAAAAATTATAAAAAAAGTTTATAAAAAATTTATAAAAAATTTTTAAAAAAAGTTTATAAAAAAATTTATAAAAAGTTTTATAAAAAAGTTTATAAAAAAAGTTTATAAAAAAAATATATAAAAAAAGTTTATAAAACCAAATTATAAAAAAAGTTTATAAAAAATTTATAAAAAAATTATAAAAAAACTTTATAAAAAAAGTTTGTAAAAAAAAGTTTATAAAAAAAAATATAAAAAAAGTTTATAAAAAAAATTATAAAAAAAGTTTATAAAAAATTTATAAAAAATTTATAAAAAAAGTTTATAAAAAAATTATAAAAAAACTTTATAAAAAAGTTTGTAAAAAAAAGTTTATAAAAAAAAATATAAAAAAAGTTTATAAAAAAAATTTATAAAAAAATTTTATATAAAAAATTTATAAAGAAGTTTATAAAAAAAGTTTTCAAAAAAAAAAAAAAAAACCCAAACCATGAAAACCACTGAAAACCACCCTCATTTTTTTTTGGTCAACGCATTTAAAACCCGGTTGACCGTCCAACCAAACACCGTCTTTAAAAACCAACGAAATACAAACCAACGAAAACCACCAAAAAACGGCGAACCAAACGCCCCCTAATTGTTGTTGCCAAAAGCAAAAGCGCAAAAGTAAAAGTAAAACATCTTTGCTAGCAAGTCTGTCTGTTTCTAATGTATCAACCATTTTATGACATTGTATTCTTTCTCCCTTTCCTTTTCTTGTCATGAAAGTAATAATAATCATCCATCCTTTTCTATCATGCCTGTTTCTAATGTTTTATCTTTTTACCAAATAAGATATATTGTTATCATGCCTAATACTATGTTCAATATCATGCCAACTACTGTAATAAAGTTGAGAGTACCTATAAACGGATCCCAGTAACCTCAACTATTATTGTCCCCATGTTCATATGAGATAATGTCACATTTTCATTTGGTTCATTTCACTTAAGACCCATGACATCCCTTCACCTTTGTCCTTGAAGGTTAAAATTTTGTGTTGGTTAGGTGGTGCAGACCATCTAACTGAAACACGCCCCCTCCCCTTTTTTTTAATGTGTATAGGGTATATAAGGTTTGTCAATGATAATCAATAAGCTATTCGTACACATTGAAAATCGGGTTTATCATGGATGCTTAAAACTTGACGGGTTGACCCGATTTAATTTGACCCGTTTTCAATTCAACCCATCGAGTTGACCCGGTTTAAATTGACCTTTTTTTTTACCGGAACTGTTTAACCGGTTGAACCATCCGGGTCGAACTGAATTTCAAAACATTATTTTTAGTCCTCAAACTTTTATTATTTTTCGCTATAACCCAAATTTTTTTTGTTATCAGTAAATATTTACGCCGCTATAAAATTTCGTTGCCATGCACGATTAGTCATCTTGTATATATTCAATTTTCAAAAAAATTTGCTTAAGTTACTGAACTTTTATTTTATTCTCTTAAGTTACTGAACATTTAGAAAGTATTTTTATTGTTTATAAGAATGAATTAATCATATGTTTTTGGATATGTTAACCAACATAAAAGTCGTACTTTTACAAGTTGTTTATTGTTTATGAATATTTATTATAAGTTCAATGACCTCAAATGTCATGTTTTATAAGTCCAGTAACTTAAGTGAATAAAATAAAAGTTCAGTAATTTAGGCGAACTTTTTCGAAAAAATTAATAACATATCTGTATATTAACTCAAATAAAATTTTATAAAAATAAAAAAAAAAAACAAAAAACAGAAGCACATAATAAATCGTAAAAATAAGAACAGTCCATTCTTGAGCATTTTGTCACGGACTTGTCTCTACAAGGTCTCCCGTGCGGCACTTAGTCTCGACTAAGCTCAGCATTGCTCGAATACTCAACGATGTAGGCAACGAAAGATAGTTTCTAAGAAAGGAACAAGTGGAATGAAAGGAAATGCTTTGTATTGCTTAGAGAACTCTTTACAAGATAACTTTACAAATGAGCTTCTATGGATGCCTTGAACAAATGAGGCCTCCCCTATTTATATTACTTCTATGTACAAGTTCTACACACTTCCATGAGAGATCTAGAATTTCCATGCCATTCTAGATCTTCCTACATTTTCTAAGACTTTCCAACATATTCTAAACTCTTCCAAGATTATCCAAGAACTTCCAAGAGAAGTGTGAAATAATCTAGAATCCCGAACATACTTGAAAATGATCACCACGAGTAGGCGGGTCGTGACAATTTGGACGCCTGCGTCTAACAAATGAGGCGTGAATCCTAAATAGAACAGTATTGTTCTTTTTAATGAAACATTAAAAACCATTTACGTAAGAAAAAGTTAGTCATTATCATTATTTACTGCAAATTGTTGAGTAATTATACTTTTGGGATTTTTTGTCATGATATGCATCCACTCAAGCTAAACTTGGCATCGTTAGTCTTTCATACTAGCGGCCGTAGTACATAACTTAAAATTACGTTTTCTTACGTTTTCACACAATTTCATTCATTTTTATACGTTTTCATCCGTTTTTATATATTTTCATCCATTTTCATTATTTTCTTATACGTGTTCGTCCATTTTTATATGTGTTCGTCCGCTTTTATACGTTTTCGTCCATTTTTTATGGACATGATGGTTGATAAGCTTATGTCAAGAGTCTAGTGGGCATTTTTTTTTCCTGTTTCGATGTGGTTCTTAGATTAATAATGTTGTATGGAGTAAGGGTGGTTTCAATCTATACTATATTATAAAGTATTTGGGACATTCTTAAAAAGGAAGGCTTAAAAAATTAAGATTCAACACTTGCTAATAATGGCAAATTTTAATAAGTACATCTACAATAGCATTTATTGCAACACTTTAAAGCATTTTTTTTAAACATGTTTTTTTTAAAAAATAATAAAAAATACAAAGTAATTTAATATAAGAAAAAAAAACGACCATAACAATAAATATTTAATAAATGTTACTTTTAAAATACCCCTTTTGTAATACCTGGCTACATACCCCTTGTGTAATAAACCATGAGAAATATCAGTTACGGTAATTTTGGCACCAAATTTAAAAATTTTCATGACATGTAGGAGTGGGACATTAGTCTTAATAAAGCGTCTCATGGATAGGAAGTTATATGACTAGCACAAAACCCTTTACCACTCAAAACTCCACCCAAAAATGTGAGGATCGCCCTTAGATTTGTAGGAATTAAAGCATTCAACTTTAATGCTTAGAGAGTGTACCGGTAATATAATATATTCTAGAACTTGTTTTGTGATGCATTCCGAGATCGCTAGTGAGACTACACTTGTGTAGTTAGGAATAACTAAATGATAAGAGGAATTAGGATAACCTTTGTTTGATATTTGTATTATAATTCCTTCTTCCACATCGGTTGAGTAATTCCCCCACACCCTTGCGTTGTACTCATCTTTAGTACACGATACCCCTAGTTAACCCCTCAGAGCCTATCCTTTTCGCGGTTCTCGTGATGTTTCGATTTTCTGGAATATTAATGAAGAGCATTGTTTACAATCCACCCCCAAATGTACACCCAAATCGCCTTAGCCTACCTTGTATGCACTCACTTTTGGTGCATTATTGTTATCATACTAAACCTTTAGTTCAATTATCTAGTTGCTTGCATAAGTTGCTAAGTCGAGTCATATCCTTTGTACACAGTTTTGGGACGATTGAGACTCATGGGAAAAGTTAAATTTTATGAAATGACGCGAAGGAACGTTAAATTCAAATTCCCTTTATTTACGTAATAATGTACTCCAAGTGTTTTGATCTTTTCAATTCGGGTCAAATTAGTGTTAGAATAATAAAAACTCAAGTGTAGGGATGTACCTATAAATCCCTATTATTTTGATGTTATCGTAGAGGATGGTAGAGTAAAAGTGTATGAAAAAAAATCAAAAAAAAAGAGTGCTGAAAATACGGGCTACCATCCTACACCTATCTTTAAAATTTATATTTATTTGTTTCAAAGTTATCTAGAGTTTAGAGTGTCGAGTCTTGGCTTAGCAACGTCATTCTTCTCATGCTTGTAACATAAAGATTTTCCCTACCGTAAGCCTAACGTTACAACCCTTTAAAAGACCTCTTGGATAGTTTTTCCTAGGTGCTTACGCCAAAGTGGTGGAGGTTTGATCTTGGCTCAAGCCTATGGTAATCTATGTACTAAGACTGGTTAATGAGTGTTTATCTTCCATTTCCAATTTAATATATTTCATATACACCCGAGAGATGAGAGTATCCAAACACCACTTGTGAGGTGCTAGTATGTAATTTCCGTGCTTGTTATGACTTTTGGGGGGCTTATACTTGTTATAAATTGTTTTAAACTAATGCTTCATGACCCTTAACTTATAAATTAATTGGCCAAGAGCATATTTGCTTGATGACAAGCAAATACCAAGTGTAGGGTTATTTGATAAGGATTTAAAAGGTACACTTTTGAGGGGTCATTTAAGCCCTTAATCGACCACTTTTATATCCGTTACTGCTTAATTTCGTTCCTTTTCACTTTTTTAGGTCTCTTGAAGGAAAATTGCTAGAATGACACTTATTCGGACGAAAAGACGTGAATATATGAAGAAAATGGCCAAGTCAAGATCAAGCTACTGGAATTGAAGGTGACGGCGTCACAGTCAAAGGGCGAAGCCGTCGCAACATGCTCCAAAATTGTGACGGCTCAGTAGCGAATTCGCTATTTTTAACCTGACGGCGTCAGGCTTTGAAGAGTAAGGCGTCACGAAGATTTTCCACCCCATACGGCCAAGATCCAGATTCAGACAGCGTCAGAAGATGAAGCCGACGGCGTCACAACCACAAGGTGACGCCGTCACAAAGTTGACGTGGTCAAGACGAAAACCTAATGGCGGCGATCCGACGGCGTCACAAATAAAGAGTGACGCCGTCGCAAGTTGTAACTGTATATATAGAATTCGAATGTTCAGACTTTTAGAGAGGTAGTTTTGTGGAGTAAAACCTAAAACCGAATTTTGGCTGTCTTGGGCAGTATCTTAGGGTTCTTATACCCTATTTTACAACAAGATAAGTAATTTACTTCATTGATTCAATTATGTCTTCAATTGTTTGTGTGTATGCTTGCATGTTTATCATGTCCGGCTAATTTACTTGTGTGTCCGCTTAGATCTATGAAACCTAGGTATTGAATATTGATTGGTTGTCTCTTTTCTTAATTGTAATTAGCCTAGGATTGCAATAGGTGATCGTTGTATTTTTAGTGCTTGAGTAATCTTTGTGAACATTAGTTTATAATCGCCTAGAGTTGTTGTAGGCTAAAAATCCAAAGATAACCTTAGAGTTAGTTTTTGAATCCTAGAGATTTTGTAGGCAATAACCTTAAGGTAGTCTCAAAGAGTTAGGGAATAAATCATACCCTACGACCTTAGAAGACACAACGCGTTAAGAATAAGGACGTGACAATTCAACCATCAATAGGAGATAACTAGATAAGTAGAGTAATCAGTAAAAATAATGTTAATACAAATAAGCTGTAAAAACGATATTTATATTTTACGGTATTCTAATATTTTGTCGATAACAAACGTAAAATCTATTTAACGAAACAAATAAAATACGCAAATGGTTTGAGAAAATAGTTTTCTAACACACTTACATTTTCACATAAAACACTAAAACAAGTATAAGTGATTTTATGATTTAGTAATACATATGTACAACAACTAGTGTTTACATATTGGGAAAATATATACATAAATAATATGTATTATAAATGGGTAAAAACTACAACCCATGGTATTGACCCATACCCATATGACTAGGTGCATTGCGCCTATTAGGTACATTGTATCTAATAGAATACCCATGGATCAACCTATAACCCATAACCAAAATATCCATGGGCAAAGAGGAGTGTCCCACGAATCCCTAGCTTTACACTAGACGGATCCGTTGAGGGAGGGATCCGTGGGATCCGTGGAACAGTAGACATTTTCTCTCTAAAAATAGTGAGTCATTTCTTCATTGTTTCTCACCCCTTTTCTTACATACTTTCTCCTTGAGTTAAAAACTCTCTAACCCCATATCCAAATGATCTATGTATGTACTTTTGTTTTTGTGTGATCATCTAGGTTCCTTTTAAAGGCGAGATCACCACCTTTGAAGTCAAGCAAGCTCAAGTCCATGAGTTGCCATACTTCCTCATCATCAAGACTACTGAAGTTATCTTGTTGATGGTTCTTTTCTTTCTCCTAAGAAGTGTAGTGTTGAAGACATAAGTAAAAGATTTCTCAAGTTTCAAGACGAAGATATTAGTGAAGGGTGTCTATCGTCCGTATTATAAGCACTTATGAAGAGTGCATAGAAGTCAAGATTAGAGGCATTAATGAAGGGTGCCTAGAAGTCAAGACACAAGACATTAGTAAAGGGTGTCTTAAAGATTGTGTCATAGGCATTAGTGAAAGGTGCCTAAAGTGTACATTCGATATGGTGTGATTCAATGTACAAGATAGATTAGTATTTGGTCAAAGGATTTTGTTATCCTTGTTGATGTTGTTGTAAGGAGTAGATCTCCTTTGGGGTTAGGTGATTGGTGTAGTGTTGGGTAGTAGTTCCTCCATTGTAATGGAACTCGGTATCTAGCCTAGTACCGGATAAAGGGTAGGCGACGTTGTGATAGGATTGTGATGTGCTTTCCGTGTGCAAGTTTTAAAAATTTATAAACACGAATTATCCGGCTATTACTATAAACACATACAAGCAAGTATACTCGTTCGCGATAGCAAAGGTGGGTAAGTCGAGATCTTCCCAAGAGATTTTGTGTTTGAAATTGTTTTAAAATATTGGTAACAAGAAAGCTTTGTCAAGGCTTTCTCCAAAAATGATGGTTTTAATAAAAATCAATATAAAGAAACAAATACTTGTGTGTAGTTTATAGGCAATCATAGTAAGTATTCATGAAGGCTTGGTGTAAACTCTTGATGTGATGCACAAATCATAAGCAAATGATTTCCAACCCATGGTTTATGTTTGTAAAATCATTTTAAGAACAATAACATATAGGTAATCCTTTCGGTCCTTATCCTAATGATTATCCTTTAGAAAATTCATTTGTTTGTAAAATGTTCTTATTAAACTCGTTCCTACGAATTTTTCGACCTTTCGTGATGAAAATGTTTCTAGTCTTGTTTTAATAAGTAAACATGGTGGATGTCAATCACCATATCCCCATACTAGTTTGTCACATAACCTTTTGGAATAAAACACAAGAGAAATCCTTTCGGTCCTTTTTCTTAAAACATGTTTTACCAACAAATCAAACAAGACTAGTAGTTTTTCAACAAACTCATTTAAACAAGATCATTTATACATGCATCACATATGAGAACACTAGTATGATTTCCTACATCCTTCACACAAGTATATTCAAGAACTACTCCATGATAATTATAACAAAACACAAGTAATAACAAAGTAATTCAAATAACTCAAGAGAATAAGAATTCATAATAAGTTCCATAGAATACCTAAACTTTTGGATTACAAGAACTAGAATTTGTGGATTATAGCAACCACATGCCTCCAATCGCCTAGCTTAACCGTACAACTCCGAATGATCAAACAATGGATGAGAATTAGTCTCTCCACCTTCCTGGACGTTTTACAGCAGTGACCAAACTTTTGGGATGAATAAAATGGTAGGTAATAACTTTGGTGTAAGCTATTACACTTTGGGTTGTGTCACACTTAGACTACTAAGTCTAGGTTCATTATATAGCTAAAGAACCATAACTATCTGTCAAAAAATGTTCTCTACAAGTAAATAACAGGAAATGATCGGCCTCCAATTATTATGGGGAGTTAAGGCAACATTAAATAACAAAAGTGTAACTCCATTGCATGCAACCGAATTGGTTGCAACGCAACCGGATCGGTTGCGTTTTGACCATTGCCCAACCGGATCGGTTGCGGGCTCCAACCGAACGGTTGGGCGCCTCTTGTACCCCCATTTTTTACTTTTGTTGACTTTTCTTGATTCGCGCCTTTTTATTTGTTTTCGCTGATGATTTCCAAGACGAAACTTGATCTTTACTTGCTGTAGATACTTAGAAATCATTGCGCTTCCTCATCATTGAGTCCAAGAGCTTCCTTACTTGATTTTCTTCCTCGGGAATTCTCCAAATGTGCATGAAAACTTCATTTCTTCATCTTTTGTAATACCTGGCTACATACACATACACAATACGCATCTTTTGCACTTTTGCAACAGTTATGAGTAAATATAGCCGATTATCATACATAAAACCAACAATAACGCTACTAAAAACATGTTTATTTTGAGCGTTATCAGATTGGTTCTCCTTGGTGAAAAGGACCCGGTATCTAGCCTTGTACCGGATAAAGGGTAGGCGAAATTGTGAAGGTTTCTCCACCATAAGGAGTCGGTGTGTGTAGTGATTACGAACTGTCAAGTGGGTGACTCGGGGAGTGGAGTAGGGCAAGGAAGGTGTCCTTGTAGCCGAAACACTATAAATACTTGCGTTGTGGTTTTGTGCTTCTTACCCTTTATCTTTTCATTACATAGTTATACTTATATATGTTTGTTTTATCAACATCCAACACACATCCAAATAGATTGACATAAGTCGATCTAAATAGATTAAAACAAGTTTTAATTGGTAAAACTATTCAACCCTCTTCTAGTTTTCCACAATTAGTATTAGAGCTTCGTTACCAAGTTTCTTAAAGTATATTATACCTTAAAAACTTGATACGATCCATTGTTAATTGAAAACTACAAAGAAGTTTTTTTTTATAAAAACAAACACCATTTTTTTATTAAAAAAAACTCTTTGGTTGGATGTTGATTATATGAAAACTTTTTTTTTGTTATTACTTACTATTTATTTAATTGCACTAATCTTCTTTGTCATGTTGCTTAGTCAAAGCTCATACCTACCAAGCCTTAAGGAATCGCTTGGTAACAAGAATACTTTCCCTAAGAAGGTATCTTAAGCACAAAGGAGCCGGAATTGTCTATTGACATTTGTTGTGTCATTTGTAAAGACATTCCTAAGTGCATTAGAGGTATGACCATCCACTCATCTCTAAATAACATTAGTTTGATAAACAAATATGCTTACATAGGTATTTATATGATTATCTTTTGTGCATATTCATGTATTACATGTAGCTTCATTAAGAAGCTTTTCTCACATACGTGTTACTTTTTCGTCTAAAGTTGAGGTTTATAAAATTTGTGTTTCATCACATTTAATCCAAAAATCATATCCTTCTAATAATAAAACAAAACACAAATCTCAAAAATTCCTCCTTCCCCATAAAAATTCTTCCGTTGTCCACTATATCAAATCCCCACTTTTTTCAAATCTTCCACTTTCAAATATTACCTCTCATTCAAAACTTCATCTTCCACTTCATCTCATCTCATCTCAAACCAAAACCAAGAAGGTTCGTCATCAACATGGTTTACATCACCCCCGTGCTCATCGCCTTAACGCTCATCGCTCTTGTGTTCCCTATGATGAAGTTCTCATACGGAGACATATACTTTGTGTTGTTAATCTACATTGGGGTCATATACCCAATCCTTTGTATCATTCTTAGCATTGAAATGAAATATTACTAATAGTCTAGTTTATCTAGGTTATTATTATCAAAATGTGTTTGTCATTTCTTTTGATCTTTCATATTCTTTCATAATACATTAGAAACCATGTATGCATGCTAAAAGAAAATGTAGGCTAAAACACATATCTTGGTATAAAACTATGAGATCTAAAAAAACTTATGTTTTTTATCAAAAATCTGCTTCTGTTACTACAGATCTGCGGATCCCGGTAGGTATACTAGCCGGATCCCTTATAAAAGGGAACCGCAGGAACCGTCCTCCTGGATAACAGTTTTTCATGCAAATTATAAACCGCTTTATTCCCAAAAGAAATATTCCACTAGAATGTCAAACATTAAGTGAGTTAAGTATCATTGTTAATAAAAATCTAGTAAAAACGTTAGGTAATCATTGTTTTGCCCGCAACACGTCACATCCTTTTAACTCATCTCTTCTATAGGTTTTGCTATGTCGCATGAATATGAGTTTGATTTTTCACTCACTAGCGTCTACACTCCTAAAATCTCCCTTGAGCCCAACACACCTAGCAACCATGTCCGTGGGTTCAATAATCTCAAAACCCGTCACTTCCAAGAAGGACGTATTGTTGACACCCCTATACAATTCGAAGAAGGTATCAATACTTCTTTCCAAGTCATAGGACTAGAATGTCTTCTCAAAATTAACGAGAAAATATGTGCAAGGTTTATATTGGAATTCTTCTGTCAAGTTGAACTCGTTCGTAACGAGGATCGCTCTTTATCTCTTTGGTTTTGGATCAAAAACCAAAAGTTTTTTTTAACCCTTGGGGAATTTGCTCACATCCTCCGACTTCCAAATCATGGACAATGTTCCTTCACTGAAGATTGGTCTCTTGATTCTCTCTTCAACTTTCGCGAAGAAAATAGTCTATATTGTTCACACATACCCTCCCCGGAAGATTTAACTCGCATGATATGCGAACCTCGAGCATATTACTCCGATCCAAAAATTATCTCTACACGGGATATCCGAGAAGAGTACAAGCCTCTTGCACTCATCCTACGCGAAAATGTTTGGAGCCTTAGGGGAAATCGAGAAATCCTTCCCGCTTGTTGTGCTCACGTAATGTATTGTTTGCTAACACAACAACCATACAATCTCGCCTACTTCTTCGCAAGGCGAATTGTAAATCTTCAAGGCCCCAAGAATAAACTAATCCGCTATGGAATGTTCTTAACACGCCTTTATCATAACATCATGTACTTCCATCCTCAATTTCAAAGTCTGTTGTACGTACTTGTGAACAAGATGATGGAACCTTTAAACTCATCTCTCATAAAGACCTTCTTCATTCCCGAATCGGCAAACACTAATCAACAATTTGATGATCCATCTAGCGAAAACGCTCAAGGAATTTAGCTTTCTTTCAAAATAGGATCAATCCTTAGTATCCATGTTTTATCAATGTAACCCAATTCCTTTCATGAAATAAAATATCTTACATTTGATATCTCTACTACATTAGTGTTAGAACCCCTTAGAAAAACACTAACTTTGAAATATGTTGCATTGTCAAAAACCCTTGCATACCTTTTGTAAAGGTATTGCTTAGCAGAGAGACGGATCCCGGAATTTGTGCTAGACGGATCCCTACTCCTAGGGAACCGTGGGATCCGGCGAACAGAAAATGCAATTGCAATCATTGTATTTCAAACATGTCTTTAGATCACTTCACACTAAGCTAGACATAGTGCCTTAAGGAAAATTAAGTCCCTTTCAAAGTTGAGTAAATTCGTACTCACACATAACTTTCTGATATCACACTCGAAACATTTGTAGATCTATCGTCTCACCAAAACTCATTACTCATCCGCCCTTATACTCACACATGATCTCTCACATGTTAAAACATCTAGCTTTGGATATCTTTCGAAATTGATTATAATCATCCTTACCTCAAAACTTGGTCGAGATTGATCAAATTCTAGTTTTTCTATCTTAAGCTTTTAGGATATCTTCCAAGACATTATCCTAAGTTACTATCTGATCTCTATGATCATTTAGCTCCATTTGACACTCTCAAAATCTTTAGTTTCATCTTTGGTAACTCATTGGTACTCTTAAAAGTTCTAAACTTCTTCCATAAAAGTCAATTATTAGCTACATCACTCATTACCCTTAAGTATTTAAGTACCTCTTCATATAAGGAACTTAGATGGACTGAAACACTCAAGAAGAAATAGGCATTGGACCTTACAAACATCATTGCTATCCTTTCCTAGCTGCTGAGAGAATGATAAAGGGGCGGCTGTGTTTTTTTGCAAAAGATGTGGAGGCGTATTGTTTTAGCAAGAGGAGATTACTGTTGTTGCCAAAAGTAAAAGTAACATCTTTGCTAGCAAGTCTGTCTGTTTCTAATGTATCAACCATTTATGACATTGTACTAATTGTTGTTGCCAAAAGCAAAAGCAAAGTAAAAGTAAAAGGAACATCTTTGCTAGCAAGTCTGTCTGTTTGTTTCTAATGTATCAACCATTTATGACATTGTACTAATTGTTGTTGCCAAAAGCAAAAGCGCAAAAGTAAAAGTAAAAAGAACATCTTTGCTAGCAAGTCTGTCTGTTTCTAACGTATCAACCATTTTATGACATTGTACTCTTTCTCCCTTTCCTTTTCTTGTCATGAAAGTAATAATAATCATCCATCCTGTTCTTATCACGCCTGTTTCTAATGTTTTATCCTTTTACCAAATAAGATATATTGTTATCATGCCTAATACTATGTTCAATATCATGCCAACTAATAAAGTTGAGAGTACCTATAAACAGATGCCAGTAACCTCAACTATTATTGTCCCCATGTTCATATGAGATAATGTCACATTTTCATTTGATTATAGTGTTACTTCATTTTTTTCAATATATTGTCGGCAGAACGAATCAATGAAGCCTGCTAGATGGTTCATTTCACTTAAGACCCATGACATCCCTTCACCTTTGTCCGTGAAAGTTAAAATTTTGTGTTGGTTAGGTGGTGCAGACCATCTAACTGAAACACGCCTCCTCCCCTTTTTTTTTAATGTGTATCGGGTATATCGTGATGCATTTTTGTATAAAATGAGTTATTTTTATGCGTTTGATTAGACGTTGATCACTACACCTCTAAAGATACTGGTAAAATAAAAGAAAATATCCTAATGAAGTAAACACAACAAGCAAACACCAATGACAAACCTTAGTTACAATTATTAATCCTGCAATCTTTATACAAACCAAATGATAATAAAACCAAATCTTAAGTATTAGATTCGTACCTTTGTTTGATTAAAGTATTTGTAATATTTTATGCTTGAAAAAAATAATGATGTTCTATACTTTTATCGTCAATATAATGATTTTTTTACGAAGAATATATTTTACTAGCTTAGAGACCCGTTAAATAGATAAATGAGATGATAATAAAAGTAATAACGTAAATTTGTTAAATTTAAAATATGTTTGAGTGACAATCGATTTACAACCATCGTGTTGCTAAAATAAGAATAGATTGAGTCGAACATAAAATGATGTGTGATTTCAATGAAAATTTATGTTGCTAACAAACCTTGTAACATTAAAAATAATGAACCATAGTATAATATAACGTGATTACACCAATGATACATATATGATATAACATGAACCTTGTTCAAAGACCTTCAAGTACTTCTTTAAACACGACATTTGTTGTGGTTTTGGAGAGATTACCATCCTGATCACAAACAACAACCTTCAAACCCCGCTTGCTCTTTACTCTTGATACGGCAATGTACAGTTGTCCATGTGTGAACACAGGACGGGGCAAGTACAAACCAACTTTAGAAAGCGATTGCCCTTGGCTTTTGTTGATTGTCATGGCAAAAGATACTGATATCGGATATTGTTTCCTGACAATCTTAAGAGGCAAACGCTTATCTGAAGGAGTAATCCTCAACCTTGGAATAATCACCTTTTTTCCGAAGTTGGTTCCGTTAATGATCTGCGCCTGAATATAGGTTCTTGTTAATTTAAGTACTTGAAGTCTTGTACCATTACATAAACCGTTTGATTGGTCTATGTTTCTTAACAACATAATCGGCACTTCGACTTTTAAAGCAAGCATGTGGTTTGGAACACCTGAGAACTTCAATCCATTAATGAATTCAGGCGAGAAAATAGACTGATCTATGACAACACCGCGTTCACTTTTATCCACTTTGTCACAACTTAAGTAGACCATTTCTTCTCCTGGAAATTTGGCAAGCAAATGTTCATTTATAGTGTCGACTAACTCATTTGTGGGTGCCAAAATCGCCTTTTCTTGGAAGTAGGCCGGATCATGTATGTTATCCAAATGAGAGTGATTTAAAAACTTATAAAATGTCATACATGTTTTTCAGTTAACCAAATGTCATATTTGTTACAAAAGAATTTAATCACCAAATGAGAGTGATGAAATCTCTATGGAAAATAAAATGTGTAATTCTCTTAACTATTAAAGTTTGCTATGAGTTATATTAAAATTTAGAGAATTCTAATTTTCCTATCATACCTTTCTCATTCATGAAAAATAATATGATTAAGTCTCACTCTTCTCTCATGGAAAGAAGAATTAGGTTTATTATTTCAGTAAAGTTGACTCTAGCCAAAAACCCTTATAGGTGTAGATCAATTTACCAATACAAGAATAACACACGTTTAAGGTTTAATATCACATTAATACATTTAAAGAATTTACAAAATTCTATTTTAGTATTTTATACTTATTTGTGTTCATGTAACACTTATTTGTGTCGTTATTTGATACTAATTTATTTCCACATCTAGAATTTCCATTCCAATTCAACATGATGCCGAACCCATCATAAATTGGCAGCTAGACTTTAATTTCGTATTTTGTAACATGGTCCATTTCATGTGAAAGTGAATATACACTATGATTACTTTTGAGTGTTAGTTTTTGTGTAATACATTACCATTCTTATAATAAAAGAAATTTAGACAGCCGTGTATCACACGGGTTCTTAGCTAGTTTAATCTAATAAAACACACTTTTTAACCTCTCTCTTCATCAATTTTTTACTAAAATTACTTTGAACCACCTTGTGACACGTAGCCTTAAATGCATTCTTGAAAGCGTTTATGACATAATTTTATTTTCGAAATTGTTCTAATTGTGACATAAAGGTGTGAATTTGACTTGTACCATCAGCTTTTGACTATCGGGTTTGACTAACCAATCACGTAAAGTCTTTTAACTAATAAAGGTCGTAGTCAAACTTATTCAATAAGCTATATCATTAAATACTTAAAAAACGGGTTTCGGGGTGTTACAAAAGAGAAAAGCTAAAAATAATAATAATAAAAATAAAATAAATTAATAAATAAACATGAAAAGTTGTCTTAAAATGGACGGGTGATGAGGTACTAGTAGCCTAGTAGGCAAAGGAGGAGCCACATATTGATCGAGAAGGGTGATGGGCCCTCTAGACGTAAGCTCATTAATGTATTATGCTTTGGAATTCATTTGTAATAAATAAAAAATAAGGAACATAAAAAAAATTCACTTTGGCCCTCCCACAATTTAAAGCCCAACTTACTCAAATCCAACATTTAATAAATACTTACATTATCAGTTAAGTATATTGATGTTTTCCGGAAAAATTTTGTTTCGGCCCTTACACAAAAAGGTTTCTAACTCCGCCACTGCTAGTAGGGGAATAGGGTACGAATAACAGTACCCTTTATAAAAGGGTTGTACTATAAGTACCCCCCCTACCCCTTGATACCCGCTTTATTGATAGGCAAGACAGTTTTTTATCATTTTTTTTTTCGTATCTTTTTTCTTGTACTGCTTTTAACTTGTCAAACTTTATATTTTATGTTCCTTATTTTTTTCGGCAGTTTTAGCCATTTTATTAACAGGACAAAATAATTGTTTATGATTTTGTGCTCCACATTTTTTTATTTTTTACTACTTTAACTTGTCAAGCTTTATATTTCTACTCTGTATTTTTTATTTCGTAGTTTTATAATTTAGACAATATTATAAGAATAAAAAAGAAAATTAGAAAAAAATGAAACAATTTAAAAAAGTATTACTTGTAAAATTAAGGGTACTAATAAACAAAGCCTTTAGAGCATGGGGTATGGTGAAGTTATTGCTCGCCGTTTCCTACGTGGCTAGCTCGCCACTTCATGTTGCTCCTCACCACGACAACATGCTCCATCGCCACTTCCCTTCTTGTCGTTACAACGACATGGTAAACGACAAAGACCAAATATTACCGTTTCATATTATCTTTGGATATTACCGTTTGAAATCAAACGATCAAGTTTTTTATTTTATTTTTTCTTTTTCAAACCCAAATATTACCCCCTCACTCTATAAATAATACCCATTTTTTTACAAAAATATTCACACTTCTCATTCAAAAATATATTATCTTCATCATATTAATCCACAACAAAAAAATGTCCCAAGATCCCAACGAGATGTCGCTTATGAATCTCCTCAACTCGTCTTCGTCAAACCCGTCCACCTCATCGTCTCAAAGCTCAAACACTTCTTCGCAAGTCGGATTTCAACCTTTTCAATATCCAAGACAATCACCACCGCAATTCTATCCATCACAACCATCACAACCGCAATTTTATCCATCACAACCATCACAACCGCAATTCTATCTGTCACAACCACCACCAACGCAATTCTATCCGTCACAACCACCACCAACGCAATTCTACGCTTCACAACAACATTACTTTGAATCACAATTCAAAGTACCTCAACCACCACCAACCGAAACACGTGAAGAACGTCGTCAAGGAAAAAAAACCGGCCAAAGCGACAAAGAAAAAAAAGAAGGTCGTGGTGAACTTGGACGCGGACGAGGAGGATGAGGAGGAGGAAGAAGAGGGTCGAACCACAATTCGTTGGACAAGCCAGGAAGAAAAAATTTTAGCTGAGTGTTGGGTCGAGGTATCCCAAAACGCCGCTATCGGTAATGACCGACTTAACGATGCGTTTTGGACTCAAATTTGGGAGGACTTCAAGGCTCGTAGTCCAGAGCCTTATCGTACAAAAAATATGTGCACGGGAAAATGGACTCGGATAAACGGTGATTGCCAAAAGTTTAATGGTTTTTACAAGCATTTGCAGCGTAGATCCGGGGAAAATGATGTTAATCACATTGAGAATGCAAGACTTGCTTTCAAGTCTCTTACCGGGAAACAGTTTAATATGGTTCCGGCATGGAAGGTTTTGAGAGAATATCCCAAATGGGACGCGCCGGAGGAGATCAATGAAGATAATATCGCCGAATTATTCGGCCCTGATCCAAGAGCTCGTTCCGCAGGCAAGCCTCGTCCGGCAAAAAAATCGAAATCAGTGGAGTCGTCAACGAGCACCGGGGGGAGTCAATCGGATGCTATTGCGGAAGCTTTAGCTCAAGAGTATAAACGTAAAGTTGACGGAGCACGAGAAGTGTACGAGGCGAGGATTGCGAAAGAAAAGTTGGAGCAAGAGTGCCGAGAATTGGAGTTTCTCATGCATGATATTGAAAATTTGCCGGAGTCAAAAAGAACGATCCTCAAGAAGAAACAAGACGAATTGATAGCAAAATACTACAAATGAAGTAGTATTATTTAAGTTTCGTATAGTTTTTATTTTCCGCATGTTTTTTTTTTTTTTTTTGGTATGTTTTTTGTAATTTTTCGTATTTTTTTTTTTTGGGTCGTATTGTAGCTGTATTTTTATTTTAAATGAATGAAATGAATTTAATTGTGTTTGGAAAATATAGAAATGAAATAAAATGAGGGTGGGTGGGGCCCAAATGAAAAGAAGTGGGTTAGTTGTGATTGATGGGTATTTTTAAGTGAGTGTGTTGGAGTGATGTGGAGGTGAAATGGCACACGTGGGGCCCAAATGAAGAGCTTTGAGCTCTTCATGATACCCCATGCTCTAAGAGCTTGGGGTGTCGATAGTTCGTTCCTCGCCGTTTCCGACGTGTCACCCTCGCCGGTTTGCTTCGTGCCTCGCCACCACACCATTGGAGCTCGCCACTTGAGGCTTCGTCGTTGCAACGACGAGAATAAAGACAAAAGCAATTGTTTGAAACATATTACCGTTTAATAAATAACAACGGCTGGTAAAATGTTTTTGAAGATCGGTCAACGGCTAGTAGAAAGGAAGAAACACAAAACTAAACGATATACACATAATATTGCAGGCAAGCTGTTTGATGAAATGCCGCAACGAAGAACCCATTATTTTGAGTTTGGTTTTTTAGTTTGGATTGGACATGGTGTGAATGAAGATGAACATGATGAAGATGGATACAGAAGGAGTTATAAAGATGAACATGATGAGATTCTTGAATGGGCAAGGTATTTACTTCTGGTCTTGCTCTTGAGGCTTCTTTATTGACTTCTAAAAGTGATAAAGATTCTTTGTTCATTCTCCCTCTAAATTACAAAATATATGCATGCGAATAGTCATGGTTCGTTACAGATAATTATATAATTATTGTATTTAGTATTTTTATTTAAATGAAATAAATTTTATTGTGTTTGAAAAATATGGAAAAGAAATAAAATGAGGGTGGGTGGGCCCCAAATGAATAGAAGTGAGTTAGTTGTGATTGGGGAGTATTTTTAAGTGAGTGTGTTGGAGTGCTGTGGAGGTGATGTGACACACGTGAAGCCCAAATGAAG
Organism: Chrysanthemum seticuspe; assembly: GCA_019973895.1. NCBI lineage: Eukaryota > Viridiplantae > Streptophyta > Magnoliopsida > Asterales > Asteraceae > Chrysanthemum > Chrysanthemum seticuspe. Next base: position 314,976,717 of record BPTQ01000001.1, on the reverse strand, counting down.
AGAATTGGGCAACCCACGACACCCCATGCTCTAAGGAAAGTTATTCCATTCGTGAATCAAGTGGTGATTCTAATCTTAAACTTAAAAGTACATTGGCAGCAGAAAGGTTTCAAGTTTCAATTACAAGTTTTTTTTATATATTTTACATGTTTTTTTCATTCACAAGTTTTTTCTTTTTTAAATTATTTGTTTAACAATCACATTGTAATTTTGTTAAACCAATCTAAATTTCATTAAAAAAAAACTAGATGTATAATGTGTCGATTGTATTAAAGAAAACTAAAAGAAAAAGAGAAGCTAACTAATAAAACTTTAATAGTTAAATTTTAAATAACAAATATACCCACTTTAATAAACTAAAATAGCATATTTCCCCATTTTGCATATATATATCATTACAAAACAATGTATTACATGACCATTATACCTTTCTCATGCACATAAGTAAAAAAAAAAAATACAAAAAAACTCCATGAATTGAATCCCTCTACGAACTGAATCCCGTGCTTGAAGTAATAGTTCAATGTTTTAAGATATTATTGGCCACCGTAAAGCCATTCAATCTTAAATTTTCCAGCCACGTTCCCATCTTGTATCTCACGAAAACATAACTAATTTGTTTATGGAATCACCACCTGCAAGTTTATTCAATGGTGGTAAAAAGGAGAAGACAAACAACTATATAAATATTAAACGTTTGATATCAAAATAAATAATCAAACAATAAAATACATAAAGTGAGACCAATTGCTTCAATGAATCAGTTATTTCCTTAACAATAAACATTGAAGGGTATAAAAACGAATGAAAACATATAAAAACGGACGAAAACGTACAAAAACGGACTAAAACGTAAAAAACGAACGAAAACGTATAAAACGGACGAAAACGTATAAAAACAAACAAAACTTACAAAAACGGACGAAAACATATAAAAACGGATAAAAACATACAAAAACATACTAATTCGTATAAAAAGGATGAAAACGTATAAAAACGGACGAAATCATATAAAAACAGATGAAAACGTATAGAAACGAACGAAAACCTATAATAACGAACGAAAAAGTGTAAAAACAAACGAAAACTTGTAAAAACGGGCGAAAACAAAAATGGACGAAAACGTAAAAAAACGGACAAAACATATGAAAACGTGTAAAAACGAACGAAAACGTAAGATAACGAAATTTTAAGTTATTTACTTACGGTCGTTAGTATAAAGGACTAACGATGTCAAACTGGATACACACAATAACACGACTTTAAAAGGTTGGTGTCAGGTTGAAAAAAAAAATGAAAAAAGAAAAAAGCTACACATAATAACAAAAAGTAACAAGTATGATGACCTTTTGTGCTAATAAACCTTTTTTATAACTAGTTGTAATATGAAAATAAATACATGAGCTTTTATAAGTTGATACCGAACTAATATAATTATTGGTTATACGAAAAATATATGAAATTTGTGAGGATTATAAGTAAAGAAATAAATAATACCACAAATACAATATAAATATTATAAAATACTTATATTATAAACATATAATAGTTAAATGAAAACCTTTATGCGTAGAGGCATAGTGTATAATTGTGATGATTATCGATACAAGCATTAGAATATTGAAGTATTAGCGACAATGATGGTTGGAGGGAGGTTATGGTGCTAATGTCAAAAAGTGGGTTTAGCAGTCGTAGACAGCGAGCACACATAAGAGATACCTATTTTTGAAACATGACTTATCATTTATTTTTATTATTATTATTATTATTATTTTTTTATTATTATAAAACATCACTTTATTAGAAATTTATAGGATATTACAAAAAATTAGTGGGAAGCCGAGAAACCAACTGGGCCCCCACACCTCTAGCAATAGCAAAACATGACTTTATTATTATTATTATTATAACTCAGTCATTTTATTTTGAAAAATTACACATTTTGTCCTTATGGTTTGCTCATATTTCATGTTTAGTCCTTAAGTCGTTTTAATTACATCAGAGATACTTATTTTTGAAACCACTCATATAGTCCCTATTTTGAATGGACCGTTAGTTTCTCCGTTAAGTGTTTGCGCCGTTAGTCCCTCCATTAATAAGTTTTGCACCGTTAGTCCTATTTTTTCAAATAATAGTTTTCGCCAGTTATTCCCTCCGTTAATAATACTTTTCACCCGTTTTTTACGTTTTTGTCCTTTTTAATCCGTTTTCGTTCGTTTTTTTTATCCGTTTTCTCCCATTTTTTTAAACATTTTCGCCCGTGTTTATCCGTTTTCGTCAGTTTTTATATGTTTTGTCTTTTTTTTTTTACGTTTTTGTCCGTTTGTTTTCGCTTTTTATCCGTTTTCGATCGTTTTTTTACGTTTTTGTCCATTCTTATCCGTTTTGGTTCGTTTTTTAATCCGTTTTCGCCTATTTTTTTACGTTTTTGTTCATTGTTATCCGTTTTCATTCGTTTTTTATACGTTTTCGCAAATTTTTTACGTTTTTATATTTTTTCGTCCAATTTTTTTAATTTTTTGACCTTACATTTGTCCGTTTTTACCCGTTTTCGTCCTTTTTTTTTACGTTTTATCCGTTTTCATTAATTTTTTTTATCCGTTTTCGCACGTTTTTTTACGTTTTTATGTGTTTTTTACGTTTTTATCCGGGTTTATCTGTTTTTTACGTTTTCGTCTGTTTTTTACGTTTTTGTCAATTTTTATCCGTTTTCATTCCTTTTTTATCCGTTTTTACCCTTCCTTTACGTTTTTATCAGTTTTTTACGTTTTTATTCTTTTTCGTCTGTTTTTATATGATTTCGTCCGTTTTATTACGTTTCCGTCCGTTTTTATCTGTTTTTATATGTTTTCGTCTGCTTTTTTACGTTTTTGTCTGTTTTTAAAAGTTTTCGTATGTTCTTATCGGGGTTTTTTTTAAGTTTTTGCCAGCTTTTATCTGGACAAAAACGTAAAAAATGGGGCGAAAACTACCTAAAAACGGACGAAAACTACCTAGAAACGGACGAAAGCAAAAAAAATAGACAAAAACGTAAAAAAAAATGACGAAAACATAAATAAAAAATGGGCGAAAACAACCTAAAAACGGACGAAAGCGTATAAAAACAGAAACGTAAAAGAAGGACGAAAACGTATAAAAACAGAGAAAAAAAAAAGAAGAAAACATATAAAAACGAACGAACACAGATAAAAAATGAACAAAAATGTAAAAACCGGACAAAAATGTATAAAAACAGAAGAAAACGGATAAAACGTAAACAAACGAACGAAAAATGTAAAAAAAAATGGCAAAAACGGATTAAAAAAAAATTGAAAAGGGATCAGACTGATGAACTGGATGAAAACGTAAAAAAATGGCGAAAACGGATAAAAAAACGTATGAAAACGGATAAAAACGAATAAAAACGGACAAAAAACGTAAAAAAAAAAGGCGGAAACGTATAAAAACAGACAAAAACGTAAAAAAAAAAAATAATAATAAAATAAAGGCGAAAACGGATTAAAAAAACCAACGAAAAGCAGAAAACGGATAAAAACGTAGAAAACTGATGAAAAACGTAAAAAACGGGCGAAAACGGATAAAAACGAATGAAAACGGATAAAACGAACAAAAACGTAAAAGAATGTCGAAAACGGATAAAAAAAATGAACGAAAATGGATAAAACAGACAAAAACGTAAAAATGAGGTCGAAAACGATTAAAAAACAGACAAAAATGGATAGAAACGGACATAAACATAAAAAGCAGGCAAAAACATATAAACACAAGAAGCGTATAACATAATAATTAACGGTTGGTAAGATATTTAAGTTTTAAAAGAATGATGAAAGTGAGTTTTTTAATTTGATAAAAAATAAATGACTATGATTTGTTCATTAGATCTTTAAAATTTTTGTGATCTATATCGAACTTTTCTTACGGTCCAAATAAGCCAAAAAGCGTATAACCAACTCACACTACTTCAAATGAGAAACAATATCAACGACAGTTTAGTTTTGTCTTGGTATTTATGTATTTGACGTCTCATAGGCTCTTCAATGTAATTCACACTTTCATGTTAACGTATTTGAATTTTCGCTAATCATGTCTTAATTTGAAAAGAAAAAAAAAAGGCTAAATAAATAAATGGCTAAATAAGATATGTGATATATCACAAATGATATACTAACAATAAACAATCATTTGTATTTTTATATCACAAGTGATATAATAGTGTCCACATTCAAAATTTAGTCTTTTATGATTCATTTCTAATTTTATATCACAGGTGATATACTAGTGTCCACATTCAAAACTTTAGTATCGCATGTTAAAACAATCATTTCTACTTTTATATCACAAGTGATATACTCGTGTCCACATTCAAAATTTAGTATCGCATGTTAAAACAATCATTTCTACTTTTATATCACGAGTGATATAATAGTGTCCACATTTAAATTTAGTTTCTCATGTTAAAACAATTATTTATACTTTTATATCACAGGTGATATACTAGTATCCAGATTTAAAATTTTAATCTCTCATGTTAAAACAGTCATTTCTACAATATCTCTTATGTTTTTGTTAAATCTAAAACCTAGTCTCTCATATTATCACAGCATTTATCATTGTATCAAAAAAATCCCTCAATAAATAAATAAATCTTCATAAGTATATTCAAAAACTCAAATAAAATTAATTAAAATAAGTAGAAATTAGCATAAACACATAAATCTTCATAAATAAGCACAAAATAACAATTAAATAACGGATAACCAGTTTGAAGCACCGTACCATCATTCCGAGACTCATTAGGTTCATTTTGAACCGATTTGTTTCCTGGATCTGCTTGTGCACTCGTTGATTGTTTCATTTTTGTCTTTTTTAGTTGATTTTAACGGTTGATTTTAATGTTTTGTGAAGGTTTTTGATCTTTTTTAGAGAGAGAGAGAGTTTGTTGTGTGTGCGTGTGGGGGGTGAGGGGTTAGAGAGAGAAATTGATTTTGTAATAGTGAAATTTTGATCGGGGTGGGTAAGGGATAGTTTGAGAATGTTACAAAAATGGTCCCTCCGTGTTTTTTATCATTAAAATTTGTCCAACGGCCATGATCTGTCCAATGGTATGTACGAGTTTTTGAGTACGTAAAATAAAGCGACTTTATTAAAGGGTTGTACTATTAGTACCCCTTATCCCTCCCACCCTTAATACCCGCTTTATTTTTATTGATAAGACAAGACTTTTTTTTTTTTTTTTTTTTTTTTTTTTTTCGCGCTTTTGACTTGTCAAACTTTATATTTTATATTTTATGTTTGTATTTTTTATTGGCAGTTTTAACTATATTATTAATAGGACAAAACAGCTTTTTATTGTTTTGTGCTCCGTATTTTTTGTGTTTTATTACTTTAACTTGTAAAACTTAATATATCCTGTCCTGTATTTTTTATTTCGTATTTTTATAATATAAACAAAATTATAAAGTAAAAAAAAAATTACAATTAAAAAAAATAAAAATAAGACAGGATTACTTGTAAATTTGATGGTACCAATAAACAAATCTTTTTTAAAACCAACAACACTCGATATCAAAACCTACCACCTAACACTAAACCAAACAAACACACTTCAATATCCGACATGTAGGTCCAGCGTTTGGTTTTCCTCGACAGAAGGTCCATTACGTAGATTCTTCTTAGTTTTCTTTACGTGCCAGAATGGATTTGAGACGCAGGCTGGACCATCTTGAAGCCCATGTATTAGGTGGTAGCTTCTCTTCAAACTGTCTCAGAAGTTTTTCAATTGCGGGAGTTCTAGTTTGATCCGAGGCAATGCCCTCCTGAAGTCGAAACTACACAAAAAAAAAAAAAACAATCTATTGATTAAGATTATTTTTAAACAAAGATTGCTTATCGTTCTGCATACTGATACAATCATGAACACCAGATGTCATTGCACAAATATAAAATATGTTAAGCAATCTTAATTCTGCTTATAATATTGTCGTCCATGTCTATTACCTGTCGCAGATTGCCCACTATTTCAAGCATGTCAGGCATAGAAGTATCTGGAGCATGTGCCTGCACATCAGAAAGTAACATATATCACATTGCAGCAAACTTGAAGTTAAACTAATTTGGAAAATGAATTGCTAGAGGGGTACCGAAATGGGGATGGTGTGGTAATTAAAAGATAGATAAATATCAAAGTCATGTTGCCGAAGTGAACATATAGAAGCTATACTGAACATAATCGTGCTTCTAAAAACTTTTAGGCCCGTGCTTCCATGTTACGAGGTATCAAAGTATTTTCACTTTAGCTCTTAAACTATACAAACTCATCAAACCTATAGTGGGTCTAATCTAGGATTGAAAGGAACAAGAGACTCAAGTTCTACTTTAATGACTTGTGTAAGATATCAAGATTGGTCTGAACTATGCATGCAATTAACTCAATATGAGCTTAAAAGGACTATAATCGTTCCCTCACCTCCAACGTAATCGCAAACTTTTTCGCCAAACGCCTTGTCCCCTCCTCTAAATTCTCAGCCTCGGCAATCTGCGACATACTCCCAACCTTCTCCACCAAATGCTCTGTGAAAAAACTCGGCTTCGTCTCAGCCAACTCAATCAACAAAACAAACGCCTTCTGCGTCATCGCCTCGTCCCCACCGTTAAACGACTCGTTTAAACACTGCATCAACAAACCCTGAAACCAATCCCCATAACTCGAACTCTTCACGCACTGAATAAAACTAGTCGCCGCAATCAATGCCGCTATCCTTTCATTCGCACTACCTAGTTTCCCTAGACACTTCTTAAAAACAGTGCGTAAACATGATTCGAATTGCACATCACTGGCCATTTGCACATTACTGACCTTTTTACTGGCTATTAAATATTGCATCACGTGCGGGAAAATAAGTAACGCAGACTCCTGTAAATTAGTTGCAACATTAACTAACAAAAGATTAGCAAAGTTGTTATCAGGCGCAAGCTTTGAAATAGTGTGACCCAATATTTCAATTATCGGCTTATTCTCTTCATTCAGTACGCAAGCCAGTAAATACCCTTTTACGCGTGAATCAGTCGATTTAGACATTGGATGACATTGTTTGAATAAGTTTCCTAACAGAACTGCTGACATGGCAAGCACGTGTATATCAGGCCCCCGATTGTTTGACATTGTTTGAATAAGTTTCACCAACGAAATCACAAACTCAATCGCCAAATTCCTTGTCCCCTCCTCTAAACTCTCCGTCTCGGCAATCTGCAACATACTCCCAAACACCTCCACCAACTGCCCCCTGAAAAAACTCAGCTTCGTCTCAGCCAACTTAACCAACAAAACCAACGCCTTCTGCTTCATCGCCTCGTCCCCACCGTTCAACACCTCGACTAAACACTGCATCATACCTGGCAACAAATTCTGAAACCAATCCACATCACTCATCGACCACTGAATAAAACTAGTCGCCGCAATCAACGCCGCTATCCTAACATTCGCACTACCTACATTCCCTAGACAAGTCATTAAAACAATGCGTAAACGCCTTGTGAATAGCACGTTACAGTCGTATACATATTGCATCAATTGCGGGAAAATAAGTAACGTAGGCTCCTGTACGCTAGTATCATCACTTTCAAGACGTTCTAACAAAGTATTAGCAACCTTCCGATCAGTCTCAAGCTTTGAAATAGCGTGACCCAATATTTCAATTATCGGCCTATTCTTTTCCTTCACTACGCAATCCAGTAACCGCCATTTTACGCGTGTCTGAGTCGATTTGGACTTTTCGAATATGTCTCCTAACAGAGTTGCTGACATTTTAAGCACGTCTATATTAGGCGGGTGTTCTAGTAAAATTAAGAGTTTGTCCACTACGGTGTTTAGACCATTTTCTTTGCATAAGTTGAATTCTGATTTGGCTTGTGAGCGTTGTTCGTCTGATGTACTAGGATTGCTAAGATCTGAGATTATTTCATAGAGACGTTGGTCTAGGGTTGCATAGAACTTATGATATGAAATCACTTGGCCGTTGCCCGCCGTGAGCATTTTTCTTTTACTCGCCATCCTGAAGACGAAGCAAAACTCCTGACAAACCCACTACGTCTGATGGTTTTTTTTTTATTATTATTGGTGTGTGAAGGAGGCGGTGATTGGAATAAGGCGTTGTTCTTAAGTTTTGAGTCAAGGCATGAAAATTACTCAGATCTAGATTTGGGATGAGAGAATGATAAAGGGGCGGCTGTGTTTTGCAAAAGAGTGTGGAGGCGTATTGTTTTAGCAAGAGGAGATTTAGGGTTGTGGAGTGATAAAGAGTCTTATATAGCTATTAATTAGGGCAGTATTGTTTGGACTATGTTGTTGGGCTGCTAATCTTAAAAATGGACCAATTTTGAAATCGACAATTTCTTTTTCTCTTTTGCTAGGAAGTTTAAAGTGGTGTAATAATGGTTAGGGCTACATGACACGGTGATATCACAAATGATATACTAACAATAAACAATCATTTGTACTTTTATATCACAAGTGATATAATAGTGTCCACATTCAAAATTTAGTCTCTTATGATTCATTTCTACTTTTATATCATACGTGATATACTAGTGTCCACATTCAAAACTTTAGTATCGCATGTTAAAACAATCATTTCTACTTTTATATCACAGGTGATATACTAGTGTCCACATTCAAAATTTAGTATCTCATGTTAAAACAATCATTTCTACTTTTATTTCACGAGTGATATAATAGTGTCCACATTCAAATTTAGTTTCTCATGTTAAAACAATCATTTCTACTTTTATATCACAGGTGATATACTAGTGTCAGATTTAAAATTTTAATCTCTCATGTTAAAACAGTCATTTCTATAATATCTCTCGTGTTTAAACCTAGTCTCTCATATTATCACAGCATTCATCATTGTATCAAAAAAATCCCTCAATAAATAAATAAATCTTTATAAGTATATTCAAAAACTCAAATAAAATTCATTAAAATAAGTAGAAATTAGTATAAACACATAAATCTTCATAAATAACAATAATATTCATAAATGAGCACAAATTCATAAATAAGCACAAAATAACAATTAAATAACGGATAACCAGTTTGAAGCACCGTACCATCATTCCGAGACTCATTAAGTTCATTTTGAACCGATTTGTTTCCTGGATCTGCTTGTGCACTCGTTGATTGTTTCATTTTTGTCTTTTTTAGTTGATTTTAACGGTTGATTTTGATGTTTTGTGAAGGTTTTTGATATTTTTTAGAGATAGAGAGAGAGAGTTTGTTGTGTGTGCGTGTGGGGGTTAGAGAGAGAAATTGATTTTGTAATAGTGAAATTTTGATCAGGGTTTGTCCAATGGTATGTACGAGTTTTTGAGTACGGAAAATAAAGCGACTTGTGCTATTAGTACCCCTTATCCCTCCCACCCCTAACACCCGCACAAGACAGTTGTTTTTTTTTTTTTTTTTTTTTTTTTTTTAATTAACTTGTCAAACTTTATATTTTGTATTTTTCTTTTTGGCAGTTTTAACTATATTATTAACAGGACAAAACAGCTTTTTATTGTTTTGTGCTCCGTATTTTTTGTGTTTTTGTTGGAATCACTCCTAAACCTTAATTCAAGTGTTAGTTACTCATATGTAATAGGTAGCTTATTATGGCCTTTATGTTTGTTTAAGGTATAGCTTATGTAGAAGGCCCATAAGCTTAGGCCCATGTCCAATAAGGAAAAGGGAAGGAGTGGGAGTGCTGCCCTAGCTCCTTGCCTATAAATACTCTTGTATAACCTTCACTTGAGGGTTGGTTGTTCAATTTATTTCTTTCACATACTCCTACGCATAACCGTCTCATATTAACGTGTGTGTGTGTGTTTGGATATTGTTCAATCGCCTCTATCTCTTTCTATGTTGCTTGTGTTGTAAAACTAGTGACCTATCAGTGGTATCAATCGCCTACTAGTTGGGTGAATCGTGTTTGTTTTTGAAGTGGGTTTCGGTCCTACGCTTAAAACACACGTTTGATACTTTGGTTCGCTTAAAAACTTGTTTTTTACACTTTTCAATCCAATATTCTTGTACTTTCAACGTTTTAAGGTGTTAAAATACTTGTTTTTGGCAAAAAGTTTCAAACTTTACGCGTGGATCTAAGTTTTTAAGCTTGTTTTTGTTCGTGGGTATCGTTCTACGCATAACTGTTTTGAGTGCTTTGGATCATCAAGTTTCACACTTTTGTGTCATTTTGGTGTTATTGAAGCTATTTTATCACACAAAAACTGGTTTAGAAACATTTTTGGGCAAAATCAATTTTACGAGTAATCCTACGCGTAGCAAAACCCTAAAACTACGCGTAAGATATTCCTTGGTTTGATCTTCGTTTCCGTGGTTTACTCCGTGTTTTCTTGCTTGGATAAGCCTGAAAATACGTCGACTTTGGATATCTTTTGCACTGTGATAGTGTAAAAGATCATTTAGGCAAAACCCTAAACTTACGCATAAGCATAAAGCTTACGCGTAGAAATCCTACGCATAAGATTCATCTTACGCCTAAGCCTAGTCTTACGCATAAGATAATCCTACGCCTAACTTTGTGTCTACGCATAACTTTAGCGTCCTTTCCCTACTTACGCGTAAGCTAAATCTACTCGTAACTCTTGATTGTTACGCGTAACTTTGGTGTTTTTACGCATAAGTGCTACTTGGCTATTGTGATTTCTATGCCTAAGGATACTTCATCAACAAAGGTTCATTCAACTACAAAGATCCATTTTTACCAACACAAGTTCTCAACATGTCTCAACCACCATACTCTAACTATTTCCCTTACACTTATCCTCAACGTCAACAACAACAACAATTAAGTCCCCAACATCAACAATGGAATCAACAACAAGAAATTTATCAACAACAATTTAATCAACAACATACTTCACAACTTGCTGCAATTCCACAACCTCAAATGGTTTAACCACCACCAAGTCTTCAAGTTCAACCCTACACAAATGATTTCAATCAACATCCATCAAGGTACACTATGAAGGAACCCACTTGGTTTGCTAAGATGTGTGAAGCTTTAAGCAGCCAACAATCAGTTCATGAGGCTGGATCACTTGATAGACCTCCAATGCTCACTCCAGGAAACTACGATCAATGGGTGATAAGGTTCTTTAGGTTTTGTGATCTGAAGAAGCCACATGGAAAGTTCTTAAAGAAGGTTATCTTGGAAGGTCCATTTGAGATGCCTACTGTCATTGTACCCGGAGATCCAGATGCTAATCCACCAAGAGATGAACAAAAAAACATTGCTACTGTTGCAGACTTGAACCCTCAAGAACTTCTCCACTATGAAGCAGATGAGCTTGCAATGTAATATATCCTCTTAGGACTACCAAACCCAATTCTTCGTAGTGTTGATGCTCAAAAGACTGCACAGAAGATGTGGGATCATATTCGTCTTCTTATGGAAGGATCTGTACTCAATCAGGAGGATTTGGAATCCAAAATTTACTTGGCTTATGAACACTTCATGATTGAACCTGGACAGACACTAGAGTCTTATCATTATCGATTTTCAGACATCATCAATGATTTGGATAAACACAACATCATTATGCCAAGAATTGCTGTGAATACTAAGTTCCTGAGTAGTCTTGGTCCTGAATAGGATAAGTATGTCATTTTTCTCCGTCAAGCGAAGAACATGCATCAGTCTACATACGGATTGTTGTACGATTACTTGAAGCCTCATGAAAAGGAAGTTGATCGCGAAAGGATTCTCTGTGCTCAAACTGCTCCACCGACACATCCGGAAAATCAACAACTTGCCTTATATGCTCAACAAAATTATCCTCCTCAAACAGCAACTCAACCAACTGCTTCAAACACACCACATGATCCTTCACAACAACAATCTCAACAAAATCAATTGGTTCCATACACCAACAACAACAATGCTCAAGCTCTTGTCAGTGAAGCTAATGAGGACATCGATCCGTTCGAAGCATATCAACAAGGATTTGTTATGATTGCTAATGCTTTTGGCCGTTATACCAACAAATCCAACAATCGCATTCGTTCCTCATCAAACACAAGGAATCAAGCTGTTGTGAACAATGGACGAGTTGAGGTTCAGAATCGTGGTTATGGTCTTCAGATGGGCGGTGGTGAAGGGTTTAATGATGTGGGACGGACTAACAACAAAGCTCAAATGGTGGAACAGGGAAATGCTCAGAATGGGTTGAATGGTCTTCGATGCTACAACTGCAATGAGAAGGGACACCTGGCTAATGCATGCCCAAAGCCGAGGACTAGGGGCAGTGCTTATCACAAATAGGCTCTTCTTTTGGCTCTTAAGGATGAAGCTGGTGGAACTCTCACAGACAAAGAACAGAGCTTTATGGCAGATGCAGACTCAGATGATGATATGGAGGACTTGCAGACCAACTCAGCGGTTATGTTGATGGCTAATATGCAAGAGCTACACATGAGTGAAACAGGCCTAGTGTATGACACTGATGGCTTGTCTCAGGTACCCGAACAAACCATGTTTATCTCTGATCTAATATCTCCGCCAACATCTGTATCCGGCAAGGCTCAGAATGTTCAAAATGAGTCTTCCACATCTCATTCCGACGATTTTCAAATAGACCCCGTAGTTACATTTGACGATCAAGATGACCTTATGGTTTCCTTTGATAATCAAATTGACTCAGTGGTTATATTTGAGGATCTAAATAATGATCATGTTGAAACTCACGTTGAACAAGCCGAACTTTTGCCTCATCCAGATTTTGCTCGTTTAATACAAGACCAACAAACCATTGTGGAAGAATGTCGTGCGATAAATCAGGACTTAAAAAGTAAAAATGCACTGTTAACCAAGGATTTTGAAGGTCTACAAATGCAACTCAATTTTTTCAAAGCTCAAGAAAAACATGAAAAAGGTTTTGAAGCCGCTTTTGCTAAATCTCATCAAAACGAAAAATATTTAGAGAGACAGATGCGTGAACTAGCCGCTTCGAAGAATGCTTTGTTGTCTGAAATAGAACAACTGAAACATGAACATAAAAAGCAAATTAACGCTCTCACCTTGGAAAATCAAAAAGCTAAGGCTGAGTTGTTAACTTGTCAAAAACAGTTCTCTGCATACAAAAAGCATTCAACGAATCGAAAAGATGACTATCTGGAAGAAATTGTTGATTTGCAAAATAAGCTTAAAGAGTTTAAAACTGTGGTTTATAAACATGGTGAGTCAGTAACTGCTATTGAAAAGTTTACTTTAAAACCCAATCCAAAAGGATATGGACCGAATCTTGCTGATTACAAACCTAAGCTTTCTCTCAAAACCTTCAAACCAAATCCGGAAGTTTCCAGTGCAGAATATAAAATTGATGATTCTGTTATGACTGTTGTTGAATATAATCGTCAAGAGGAATTAGATGCTGAAGACGAGAGTCGATCAAAATTAGCAAAAGTTGTTTATAACAAACCTTTTACTTATTCACAAGCTGTCACTTTCGTCCAACCAAATGATTCTTCTAACACACCAAGAGTTATCATTAAAATACCTGAGTCTTCTAATGTTAATCCCAAACCAGATTATGCACAAATTTATGGTCCTTTACCTTCCATTAGTGAAGTAAATTCAAAACCTGAAAATCGCAAAATTCTTAGATATTTTGATCTTTTCATGGCTGACCTCAAAACTTTGCAACATGAGATAGAATATCATTCTGAAATCAAAGTTCAACATTTTCAATCGCCTCTGGCGCGAGAACAAAGAGACATTTTTCAGAAAAATCTTTTACCTAATGTTAAAAATTTGAAAAGTTGTGCATTATCTTGGGAAAAGGAATTTCATAAGGAACTTGGAGTGATGAAGGTCGTTTTCGAGAAAACAGAAACATCTATTTCTAATACTAAACGTAAAAAGAAAATGTTGCGAAAAGATGTTGATCGACTCTTGGAAGATGTTATCTGTGCTGATATCTATAATGTTGTGTTATTTCATTCTTTGCCACATGCATCTGATTATCTCTCTGCTGATATGGTTAATAATGTTGTTACTGTTGATAATTCTGATAATGTGCATCAGTTCAAGTCTTTAAAAGCCGAAAATGAACGATTGAATAACGAACTTTCAAATGCAAAACGTCGTCTTCAATGGTGTCAAAAAGATTGTCAAAATCGTGAACTTGCTTTGCAAAAGAAAATCACCCAGTTGCAATCTAAATCGTTTAATCCAAAATTTGAATAACTGGATGATCAAAACGTCTCTTTGAAAGGTCAAATCTCTAAATATGAACAAGAACTTGTAAAAGTTAAACAGGAATATGGTGTCATATTTGATTTACTTAAAAAGACTTGCGATGAAGCATCAAACGAGCTTGATCATTTTGTCAAACACACTAAGGAAGTCATGAATTTTTCGGGAAATCTTCGTTCTGAAAATCAAGAATTGGTGCACACTATCTTTAAACTAAGAGAAATGTTAGGAAAGTATGAACACCTTCCCCCAACCGTCATTAAGAAGATAACACCAGTCACACTTAGTAATCGTGAACCTGGAATTCCTACTGCCAAATCACAAGTTGCTAACGTGCCTCCTTCTACTGAAACATGAATAGTGGGTCTAATCTAGGATTGAAGGGAACAAGAGACTCAAGTTCTACTATAATGACTTGTGTAAGATATCAAGATTGGTCTGAACTATGCATGCAATTAAATCAATATGAGCTTAAAAGGACTATAATCGTTCCCTCACCTCCAACGTAATCAGAAACTTAATCGCCAAATTCCTTGTCCCCTCCTCTAAAATCTCCGCCTCGGCAATCTGCGACATACTCCCAACCACCTCCACCAAATGCTCTGTGAAAAAACTTGGCTTCGTCTCAGCCAACTCAATCAACAAAACCAACGCCTTCTACGTCATCGCCTCGTCCCCACCGTTAAACGACTCGTCCAAACACTGCATCAACAAATCCTGAAACCAATCCCCATCACTCGAACTCATCACGCACTGAATAAAACTAGTCGCCGCAATCAACGCCGCTATCCTAACATTCGCACTACCTACATCCCTTAGACGATTCTTAAAAACAATGCGTAAACGTAATGTGAATGGCACGTTACTGGCCATTACATATTGCACAACGTGCGGGAAAATAAGTAACGCAGACTCCTGTAAAGTTGCAACATGATCTAACAAAATATTAGCAACGTTCTTATCAGGCGCAAGCATTGAAATAGAGTAACCCAATATTTCAATTATCGGCTTATTCTCTTCATTCAGTACGCAAGCCAGTAAATACCCTTTTACGCGTGAATCAATCGATTCGGACATTGGATGACATTGTTTGAATAAGTTTCCTAACAGAAATGCTATCATGGCACGCACGTGTATATCAGGCCCCCGATTGCTCTCCTCCTCCAACGTAATACTAATCACAAACTCAATCGCCAAATTCCTTGTCCCCTCCTCTAAACTCTCCGCCTCGGCAATCTGCAACATACTCCACAACACCTCCACCAACCGCTCTGTGAAAAAACTCGGATTCGTCTCAGCCAACGTAATCAACAAAACCAACACCTTCTGCTTCACCCACTCGTCCCCACCGTTCAACACCTCGTCTAAACACTGCATCATACCTGGCAACAAATCCTGAAACATATCCCCATGCCTCATCAACCACTGAACAAAACTAG
The DNA here is from genome assembly GCA_019973895.1 of Chrysanthemum seticuspe. Taxonomy (NCBI): domain Eukaryota; kingdom Viridiplantae; phylum Streptophyta; class Magnoliopsida; order Asterales; family Asteraceae; genus Chrysanthemum; species Chrysanthemum seticuspe. The sequence continues at coordinate 314,961,026 of BPTQ01000001.1, read as the reverse complement.
TCGCCGCAATCACCGCCGTTGTCCTAACATTCGCACTACCTACACCTACATTCTCTAGACAACTCTTAAAAACATCGTGTAAAGGCATTATGTATGACACTAATTCAAAGCTGATTACATATTCCACCAACTCAATCGCCAAATTCATTGTCCTCTCCTCTAAACTCTTCGTGTCGGCAATCTGCAACATACTCTTAACCAACTCCACCAACCGCTCTGTGAAAAAACTCGGGTTCGTCTCAGCCAACTTAATCAACAAAACCAACGCCTTCTGCTTCATCGCCTCGTCCCCACCATTCAACACCTCGACTAAACACTGCATCATACCTGGCAACAAATCCTTAAACGAATCCCCATATGTCACCAAGCGCTGAATAAAACTAGTCGCCGCAATCAACGCCGCTATCCTAACATTCGCACTACCTACACCTACATTCTCTAGACAACTCTTAAAAACATCCTGTAAATGCTTAATGTATGGCACTCTACAGTCGAATACATATTGCACCAATTGCGGGAAAATAAGTAACGCAGACTCCTGTACGCTAGTATCATCACTTGCAAGACAATCTAACAAAGTATTAGCAACATTCTTATCAGGCGCAAGCTTTGAAATAATCTCACCCAATATTTCAATTATCGGCCTATTCTCTTCCTTCACTACACACTCTATATCAATTTTTACGCGTGTTTGAGTCGATTTGGACTTTTTGAATATGTTTCCTAACTGAATTGCTGACATTTTACGCACGTCTATATCAAGCGAGTGTTCTAGTAAGTTTACGAGTTTGTCCACTACGGTGTTTAGGTCAGTTTGTTTGCATGAGTTGAATACTGATTCGGCTTGTGAGCGTTGTTCGTTTGATGTACTAGGATTGCTAATATATGAGATTAGGGTTTCGAAAGGTTTAAGATCTGGGCCTAGGATTGTATCGATCTGAGGATCTTGGTCTAGGATTTCATATAGGATTGTATTGATCTCAGGATCCATTAATGATGACGGAGGCGGTGATTGGAATAAGGCGTTGTTCTTAAGTTTTGAGTGAAAGGCATGAAAATTACTCAGATCTAGATTTGGGATGAGAGAATGATAAAGGGGCGGTTGTGTTTTGTAAAAGGAGATTTAGGGTTGTTGAGTGATAAAGAGTCTTATATAGGGTAGTATTGTTTGGACTTTGTTGTTGGGCTGCTAATCTTAAAAATGGACCAATTTTGTTGGGTTATTTTTGCACAACAAATCGACAATTTCTTTCTCTCTTTTGCTAGGAAGTTTAAAGTGGTGTAATGGTTAGGGCTACATGATAGGGTATGTTTTGTTAATGCTAAACACAGGTTAGACATTCGTTTCGTTTTGTTTTGTTAAGTTTTAATGAAGATGGGCGTGTATGTTTTTATTTCTTATCACTGCTCATTGATTCTGATATGTTAAGTATTTTTCTCAGCTGATTTTACGGACTCAAAATGGTTTCGTCAGGTCTCTCCTTAGCCTGCCACCTTCACCTCTGCTGCCTCAAAAGTAGATGGAGATAAATGGAAGAGAAAAGTAGTAGAGAGATAGATGGAGAAAGGAGCTGATGCCTAGGGTTTGCACAAATAAGAGTGATAAACTGGGCTAAATTGTTGTATTGGGCCGCACTTAAATTTGTGTCACGTGAAAACATTCTAACATTTTGCTAAATAAATCAAAAAAAAATGTTCGCGTAAAAGGTCACATACGAGATTAGCAGACACCTAGCAATCGCCTCGCAGTACAAATGTCGCGTGAAAGGCCGCGTATGAGATTAGAGACATGTGTACGATTCAAAATTTATCCTGGAATGAATCTAATGGCTAATATGTAAAAGTTCATTTTGGAAAGAAAATATATGTGACGTCGAAGTTTGTAAAGTAGTACTAGCAATGGGTCGTTTGAAAAATTATCTTTTATAAATAAATCTAACAGAACTTTTAAATCTCTAAGTACAAAAATTTTAATTTGCAGCTTCAAACCTAAGTAACATTATCTCGTACAACCTACAAAAGAAACAAACTGAACAAAGTCATTTCAACAATTCCAAAACGTATGCGTATGAACTAAGATCCTAAATTTAGCAACATATGCAAACAAATTCGCGAGATAATTGTAGTAGTCACATCTCAAATCAATTCATGTAGACACCAAGTTGTTCATGAGTGTTAGGGCTCAAGAGTTTAAAAAAAAATTCTAGAATAAATATTTACTTATTGTTTACATAAATAAGTATATATAGGTACATTAAGTCTCAAAAAGCTCGATACAAGCTTGAGCTCGAGCTATTGAAAGGTCTAGCGTCATAAAAGTTTGTTCTATGGCACCCGTACCGTGTGCTCTTAATAAAAATGTATATGTACAACGTATCAATCGCTTGTCATAATATGAAGACGACTCCCCTCATATTATAGCGGTTTTCGACCGTTATTTTGTAAAATAATGGTGCACAAATTTAATAAACTGTTATTACTCATAACTCCCTAGAGGGTTTATACATATTTTCACTCAAGAAAAAAAGCTACACACCAAAATTACAGTAGGGAATGATAATGTACAGTTCTTTGAAATCAGTTTTCTTTTACAACTCTTGCAATCGCATTTTTAACATCAAGTACGCAATAAGAAAATAAACACACAAGCAAAGCAACGGTCGTTCGTCTGCCTTTGCAGGAACCTGAAGGACTTTTCCATGGCTCATCCTGACCATTAGTATCACTATTCATCTTCTAGGGATTGCAATTTGTATCGACGTTTCATTTCTGCAACACAAAAGTAGTTCAAAATCCCTATATTTGCGAGATTATAAATATCAAATGAAAGCATGCTTTATCTCTTATCTCTACTACCTATAAAGCAAATTTAAATAATCTTGAAAACTTAAAATTTCTTGAAAATGAGTAATGTAGATTCTTCAAAATACCCCTTAACGTAAAATAATTTACTTATGGAAACTTTGTAGCCAGTACACGGTTTAACCTTTGACTTTAAAATCTCTTAAATGTAAAATTACAAATGGAAACTTTGGAGACTATAACGGAGACCTGTTTCAATACTTTCCAAATAATTAGGCCTAAACACAACTATATAAACACTATAAATTTCTTCTTACTCTTGTGGTAATTTATTGTTAAATTGAAAGTTGATGAAAATGAATAATCAAAAAAATGTTGTTTGCGCAGGTATTCGTCTTGGGTCACATGGTTGCCCGGTTCCATCAATTTTTAAAAATCAAGGGAAAAAAAAGAAAAGAAAAGCGACTGCATCAAGAGTTATGCCAGAATCACAAGTTAGCAAGCATAATTATTTGCCGCTATACACCGTCAGTTTGCGCGAGTATCCGTCTAGTATATGATAAGTGATTTTCAAAAAGTGAAAAAACAATGTTGGAGCAATTTAATTTAGACCAATGAGGGTGGTCAATTTTGTCACATAGGAGGTAGGATAAATGAAGTCATCATGTGTGATAAACCGGAACTTTCCTGACTGATATTAATAATAAATTATATTTATTATTACATTTATTTCATTTTCGAACTTTTCCGAACTCATTTGAATTGAATACGAGAGGTTATCTCGCAAAACGTGAAAAACCACACACAACGCGTACCGGCACAACCACAAACTCAATAAACAATCTAATTTAATTATTACATCATTTACGAGAAACCAGTTGTGTGAATACTCGTCCTTATTGGAAAAATTATTCTGAGCGAGATGACGTAAATCTCGTGTCTTAAATCAATCGTTAGCAAGCCTAAATGAGTCCCGAACCGCAAAATCACCAAAGTTAGCAAAAACTGCAAAATGGGCCCCTGTGATATATTTTCACCCGCTCCCCTATACTATACAAGCCTTATCATTTCAGTTTCAATACTTTTTTTTTACTATATAAAGCTAATTTAGGGTTACTCTTCATTTAAATAACCCTAACCCTAATCGTATTTCTCTCAGTTTCATATCCTTCGGCGCCACAACTTTTCCGGCGACCCCATCCGACCACCCCATCAACACCACAACCACCATCCCACCACACCACCCTCCTACCTCTCTTAGTCGTCAAGATGTTGAGAAACAATTACATTAATAATTATTTAATGCCTATTTTTCAACACATGGCTCAAGAAGCCAATTACGAGTTGCCACCCTACAATCCACCCAATGTTCCACCATATCCTTTCCCCTACACTTCTTATCCTGGACCTTATCCGTACCTATATCCTGGTTATGCACCATTTCCTGACCCAGTGCCCGCATATGGTAGATTACCCGAAGTTGGTGGATCAAGCTATGATGTTGGAGGATCTTCATCAGGAGTTGGAGGAAGGAAGAAGAAGAGGAGAGTTCGTTATGAGCTAGTGGACGAGAACTATGTAACCGAAAGTGATGATGACGAGGGTGATGATGATGATGAAGAAGGTGATGAGATGAGTGAGGACGACAAATGATCGTGGATCATTCTTGATTTATGGTTTCAAAAACAATGGTTATCATGTGTTAAACAATATCATCTCTATCTCTTAAACTATTTTCTCTAGGAGGATTATCATACTTTGTTTATTTTTCATATTTTTAGTAGCATTTGTTTTGTTTTGTTTTGTTTTGTGTATTGTGTATTGCAGTTTTGTTTGCACGATGGATTGTCGGAAGCTTATTGATGGTCAAATATTTGGAGTTGGATAAATCACATGCTTGCTTATGACCCAATATGCGTATTGCATATTCTATCCTTGGTATCTTTTGACTATTTCTTTTTCCCATTTTCTTTACTTTGAAGTTTATTTTTATTACATTGAGGACAATGCAAAACTTAAGTATGGGGGAGGGAAGAAAACAAGAAAAATGATACCATTTTTAAATTTTTAGTTTTTTAGTCTTATTTTTAGATAAACTTTTGGATGCAAGTAACTAGCAGGAAATCGCCCTTGATTGTCTAATTGTTTTCACACATTTTTGGGATATATTAAAAATAACTTGGGTATTTCAATGGTAAAATGAGGTTTTTGAAAAAATTTCGATTTGAACCAAATTACGGAAGTAATTCATTTTGGATTCGATAGCATTTTCTAACGCGAATTATAGCCTTTTTCCACTTAATTGTGAGGTTTCTTTTTGTATAAAACACATCTATGTCGATTCTAGAACTTGTACTAGTTATGCATTACGGTTAAAATCACTCTTGAGTGATAAAAATATGTTCAAGTGATAAGAGGCATCGTAGGATTTAACCCAAATGGCCTTCCATTTTACATCTAATGATATATTAGCTAACCACATTAGTTAGTTAACCACCCTTATATGGACTCATTTGTTAGTGCTCATCTTTAGCACTAGATACCCTTAGTTACACCTTTTGAGCCAATCTTTTCATTTGTTAAATCCAGAAAATACAAAAAGATTTTACACCTTTAAACCTTAGCCAACCCATGTCATGTCTATCGGTTTGTTGCTAGTTGTTTGGAGTGTTGGATTGTTTTTGATGATTATGAAGAAGCTACACTTTGTCTATAGTGTGTACCATTCTCCAACAAAGATGAAGGAGACGTCTTTCTCATTTGTATTTTTTGTGGTGTATGCTTACACTAAGTGTGGGGGAACTAAAAAAAAATAAAAAATGGTAATAGCCAATGAGCTCTAGGATCATTTAGCTCCATTTGACACTCTCAAAATCTTTAGTGTCATCTTTGGTAACTCATTGGTACTCTTAAAAGTTCCAAACTTCTTCCATAAAAGGCAATTATTAGCTACATCACTCATTACCCTTAAGTATTTAAGTACCTCTTCATATAAGGCACTTAGATGGACTGAAACACTCAAGAAGAAATAGGCATTGGACCTTACAAACATCATTGCTATCCTTTCCTAGCTGCTGAGAGACGGATCCCTAGGATTAGCCTAGGCGAATCCCTCATTGGAGGGAACCGTGGGATCTGTATGACAGATTTATGTCAACTCTAGCTAGAACAATCATTTCAAGCTCATCTTGCTAACTTAACACTCCATATCATCTTAAATAAGTTCCTAGATCAGTACAACTCTGAAGTTGAATCTTGTGCATGTTAATCATCACATTCTAATGAATCTGAGTGACTTAAGTCTTGAATGCACTTGGCAAATCCTTTGCTTTATAAAACACATTGTTAGGACTTCTAAAGTCATCATCTTCATCCTCATTTTCAGCACTTAGAAATCTTTACAAACCTCTTGAAATCATCTCATCATGAGGAAAGCTCCAAGTGGTAACTCATCCACCAAAGAACCACCCAAGAAAATTGCTCGTGTTGTACACGAAATCTCTTCAACCGAATCATCTCCGGTCAAGTCTACAAATGCAAGGATTTCTCCTCCACCAATCAAACCAATCCCTAAAAGGATAGTACCCACAAAACTACCTATGCCAAACACCACCATACCTCCTAAGCCAAACAATCCCATCTCCACTAAACCATCACCATTGGTACCTAGAGCTATCTCATTCACAACTCCACTATCATCACCACACCTCTACAATTTAGAGGATTTGCCTCCTAGGCCGTCTCATCCTCCTCCACCGACAACACTCTCCTCATTAGGAGGAATAATGGTACAAAATCAAGGTGTTGAGTCAAACTAGCTCCGGCCTCCTTCTCGCCGTCACCATCAAATAATCCCATTTGGATTATGAGAAATTTTCAAAGTCAACCACCCGACCATATGGAAGTTGACACTTCTCTACCACCACCATCATTCTTGGTCGAGCCATCTTCAAATGTACCTCCACCAATTCCTCCGTCGTTTGAGGCTCCCCAACCCGCTTCACTTGATCCTTCGCATCAAGAAATTACCTTTCTTCCACCACCACTACCTAGCCATGACAAAGATTGTTATCATTGTCAACATGTTGAAAGTTTGATACATGAAGTACGGGAAGATCAACGTTTCATGTTCTATCACCTCCTCGAACGTTTCGATGAGATTAAACCTAAACAAACTTGAGCTAGAGAATTTTAGTGGTATCCTAGTATCAAGCATTACTTAGATAAGCTTAGTAATTCCAAGTCATGTATTGTTCATTTTCTTAGTTTTTAGAGTCATGTATATCATATCTCTAGTTTTATTAAATGAAATTACATGATACTTGCTATATTTCTGAGAATATGATTGTGATGTATAATACATATCTCACTTTGATGATAACATTATTTGTTATATCACCATTGCTGAATTTAGTCATCAGCCAGACAGATCCCTGATATTTGTCTAGACGGATCCCTCCATGGAGGGAACCGTGGGATCCGTGCAACAGAAAACTATTTTTTCTACTAACTTGGGTCATATTTGCAGGAAATTATACATTATACTTGCTTTCTAACATTTGTTTTGTAGTTATTCAATTTACACATGAAGACTTTGACACCCTAAAAGATAGGGGGAGCTTTGTGTCAAAGCAATACATTGCAAAATAACTTTCAATTTTAGAATTACATTTCACGACGTCCCTTTGCAAAGTTGTAATTATCAAGGGGGAGCATATTCGTCGCATAGACAAAATCTTTTGCAAACTTAGTTGCAAATCAACTAACTTAGTATTATGTTTACTTGACGCCCTCACATAGGGATGAACTCGTCAAGGGGGAGTTAAGACGAAACCTTTTTCCATTACTTGCTCTCTATATTTTTTTTCCTTCTTTTTGTCTCTTCACATGTTTTTCTTAAAACGATGTGTTAGTTTCCTTTCGAAGCCCTTTTTTATTCGACAAAAAAGGGGAGAAAAGAGTAAAAACTCCAGTTCGAACTTTTACGAATTTTAGAGTTTTTCCTTAAAATAATTTTATGTTTTTTCATCAACAAAATGGGGGAGATTGTTAATACAAATAAGCTGTAAAAACGTTTATTTATATTTTACGATATTCTAATGTTTTGTCGATACAAACGTAAAATCATTTTAACGAAACAAATAAAATACGTAAATGGTTTGAGCCAATAGTTTTCTAATACACTTACATTTTCACATAAAACACTAAAACAAATATAAGTGATTTTATGATTTAGTAATACATATGTACAACAACTAGTGTTTACATATTGGGCAAATATATACATAAATAATATGTATTATAAATGGGTAAAAACAACAACCCATGGTATTGACCCATACCCATATGAGTAGGTGCATTGCACCCATTAGGTACATTGTATCTAATACAATACCCATGGATCAACCCATAACCCATGACCTATGAACCATAACCAAAATACCCATGGCAAAGAGGAGCGTCCCACGAATCCCTAACTTTACACTAGACGGATCCCTTGAGGGAGGTATCCGTGGGATCCATGGAACAATAGACATTTTCTCTCTATAAATAGTGAGTCATTTCTTCATTGTTTCTTACCCCTTTTCTTACATACTTTATCCTTTAGTTAAAAACTCTCTAACCCCAGATCCAAGTGATCTATGTATGTAGTTTTGTTTTTGTGTGATCATCTAGGTTCCTCTTAAAGGCGAGATCACAACCTTTGAAGTCAAGCAAGCTCAAGTCCATGAGTTGCCATACTTCCTTATCATCAAGACTACTGAAGTTATCTTGTTGATGGTTATTTTATTTCTCCTAAGAAGTTTAGTGTTGAAGACATAAGTAAAAGATGTCTCAAGTGTCAAGACGAAAATATTAGTGAAGGGTGTCTATCGTCCGTATTATAAGAACTTATGAAGAGTGCTTAGAAGTCAAGATTAGAGGCATTAGTGAAGGGTGCCTAGAAGTCAAGACACAAGACATTAGTGAAGGGTGTCTTGAAGATCGTGTCAAAGGCATTAGTGAAAGGTGCATAAAATGTACATTCGATATGGTGTGATTCGATGTACAAGATAGATTAGTATTTGGTCAAAGGATTTTGTTATCCTTGTTGACGTTGTTATAAGGAGTAGATCTCCTTTGGGGTTAGGTGATTGGTGTAGTGTTGGGTAGTAGTTCCTCCATTGTAATAGAACTCGGTATCTAGCCTAGTACCGGATAAAGGGTAGGCGACGTTGTGATAGGATTGGTTCTCCTTGGTGAAAAGGACCCGGTATCTAGCCTTGTACCGGATAAAGGGTAGGCGATGTTGTGAAGGTTTCTCCACCATAAGGAGTCGGTGTTGTGTAGTGATTAGGAACTCTCGAGTAGGTGACTCGGGGAGTGGAGTAGGGCAAGGAAGGTGTCCTTGTAGCCGAACCACTATAAATACTTGCGTTGTGGTTTTGTGCTTCTTACCCTTTATCTTTTCATTACATAGTTATACTTATATATGTTTGTTTTATCAACATCCAACACACATCCAAATAGATTGACATAAGTCGATCTAAATAGATTAAAACAAGTTTTAATTGGTAAAACTATTCAACCCCCTTCTAGTTTTCCACAAATACCACCCCCAAATCCAATACTCCGAGATTCGTACATTTCAATTTTCTAAAAAATTTAAAAAGAGATAAAAAATAATAATTTTCGTTAACCCCAACCTTAGCGTAGTAATTTCTCACTAGCATTCCTATTCCCCTAGAGAACGATATCAATTCCCGAGGCTTACCTTAATACTACACTACAACGATTAGGTTCACTGCCTAGGGTGCTGAAAAACTTGCTCGACGAAAAGGAAGTTCCTTTGACCCAGAACGCGCGTTGTACGCGTATCACCGAGTCAAGATGCTTCAATGGGGCAAGGTTCGGGTCACGGTTCCATGCATGTTGAAGACGATGACGATGTCGAAGAGACGTCACCCGTCAAACCAAAGAAGCCTTCGAGACGTGCTACAAAGGCGAAGGACAAAGGCAAAAAGGTCGAACCAACCAAAAAGAACCAACTATGGACAAAGACGGAAGAGATCTCGCTTTGTAGAGCTTGGGTTTATGTGTCGGATTATTCGAGAGAGGAAACGCTATCAACAGGAATAGGTTTTGGGAGAAGGTGATAGAGTACTTTCAAAAGGAAACTGGTTAAGAAAGAATGTACGACTCGGTCCTGACCAAATGGAAGAATAGGATTCGTAGTAGGGTTGAGATTTTTTGTGGTATTATGGTTAATATCAAGGCTAATCATGGAAGCGGTGAGAATGATGTAGACGATAAAGAAAAAGCTCTTAGAGAATACCTTGTAATTTGCGGTCATGATTTTACATTAGAGGATTGTTTAAAAATTTTGAGGAATCATGATGTTTGGAAGAATATTGAGATATCTGCTTTCAGTACGAATAGTCGGAAGAAATCAAAGGGTTCTACAACTACCTCGGGGTCAACACAAGGTTATTTGAATTTCCAAGACGTGGATGATTCTGATTATGAGGAAAAAACTAGAGAAATAGAGAATCATGACCAGAAGGTCGTGACGCAACCAGGAAGAAATCATCTTCCTCCTCTCGTGATCCACCATAATCATTTGTTAGTTCGTTAGCCAAAACCTTTTTCAAGTTCAAACCGTCAAAACCGGAAAAAATAAGGGTATAGAAGATGCATAAATAAAGTTGAGGGAAAAAGAGCTGGAGATGAAAAGAGCGAAAATTGAGTTCCAAACAACAACAAATGACATTAATGGCCCAATCAACCCGACAACAAGACATAATTTTCTACAATACATCAATCGACCAAAATTTGCCCGCACGACAACTACAAGAACTGATGGATATTAAGGCAACAATCAATGCACGCTACAACTTAGATTATTAGTTTAAGTTTTTAATTAGTATTGTAATGTTTGAGTTTTATTAGTTTAAGTTTTAATTAGTATTGTAATGTTTTTAAATTTAATGAATTTTAAATTTGTTATATAAATTATTTGAATTAGAAAAAAAAATTAAAAAATAACTCGGTCGTCGACTGTGGTAATTTAATCATGTCTGATAATCGGAAAGAGAAAGTTGATATAGCGGGTGACCACGGTCACTGCTAGCATTATAGACATGATGGTTGATAAACTTATGTCAAGAGTCTAGTGTTTTTTTATTTTTTTTATTTTTTTATTTTTTTATTTTTTTATTGTTATTTTATTATTATTATTTTTTTGGGGTTTTTTTTTATTTTTTTTATTTTTCTTCCTGTTTCGATGTTGAATTTCAAAAGTCCCAACTCCCAATATTAAAAAAACAGATACATGAAACCTTTTGTATCTAAAATAAAAAAATAAAGTAACATCATTTATTTTTATTTTTTTACTTTTTTACCTTTTATATCTCGAGAGATAATGTATCACCGGCCTATTATTTGCTTTACTCTTTCTTTTAACTTTACTCTATTTTATTTTGTGTTTTTGTTTTTGGTTTACTCAGATTCGTATTTTGTACGTACTACTTTTTTATAATAATAAATTCAATCTTATCCTTTATTTCCTATATTTATTTAAATCCCAAAATCAATAGAAGAACAAAAATATGGTTAGTAAAAAACACTTTTAGAGTTTATATATATATATTTTTAAATTCAGATCTAACACTGAAATTTGTGAGACCGAACTCGCTTATGTTTTTTTTAATGCAACTTGAGGTGCATACAACCGTAGCGAGATTTTTAGGAATATTATTTGCTTTTGTGTGGTAATGTATCCTTGAGATCTTACCATAATTTAACGAATATTTCATCGTTAAGTATTCCCTTTTAAGATCCTCACGAAGAAGACGAGGTTTTTTTTTTTTTTTTTTACAGATAAAATAGATCTTAACATCAAAAGTCCACACAAATATTAGATGTTTGATAACTTCAAATCGGGCATGCGAACAAAATCAATATTTCTATCATTTCATTTAACTTATTGAAAAAACATTTGTGGAAAGCAATCAGTGAAATAATAGTGTTGCACAAACAATTAAAAAACATCTATTACAATGTGAATATTGAATGATGTCGTTTATAATCACATTAATCGATACAAGCATAGAGAATGCAAGACTCAAGAATGATATGACAAAATAGATATTTGCCTTCACATATAAGTTGTCTAATTTATACAACCAAATTACAAGTCAAATTCATGTTAATCATTTGCAACAAATGAATTACAACATTCAATATTTATCGTTTACCATACAAAAACTCCACTTTAACACATCTAAAAAATATATCATGCGTAGCTATATAAGAGTTCATATTTTCATTTTTTTTAAATATAAACGAATTCAGAATATATCATTTAACCAATGTCTCGCCACATAACCACATAATTTGCAACAAAATCATAGAAGTTATATTATTTAAATTTTAGGAATCATCACACAAAATGTTATAAGGCATCCCTAACAAAGATATACCATGCATTTCGGCATCACAATTATTATTCGTTAAGTATCATGCGTGAATCCGACCGACTATGATGTTGAATATATATATGATGTCATCCAACATAAAACATTTACACTATCAAGAAAATAGATAAAGTATTGACATGAAGTTAAAGATTGTGTTAGTTTTATAAATAGAAAAAACATAAAATAAAATAAGAAAATAAACACAAGAATGAGATCGATGTACATCTCTTGTTTTGATAAAATATCTATGCACTCTAGATGATAACATAGGGTGAGATAAACATTACCTCATGGCTAAGATGACTCAGATCTTTCAACATGGAAGTTTTGTTCGTCCCTTTTACCTATAATTATTTAGGAACACTTCGTAAAAATAAAAGGCATTTACATGCATCCCCAACCAAACTTCAATAATTACATATTTCTTCAAAGCATGCTTTAATAGCATTGTACATCATGCATTAAAAACTTGTGTTTTGGAAAAATATGTAATTTTTGAAGTTTCATTGGGTATATATAAAATTCCCCCTAAAAATAATTTTGTTGATGAGACAATTCGTGCTGATAACGTGTTGTAAATTTAATGAACAAGAACACAAGAATGAGAGAGAAAGAAAATTCTTATTATTGAGATGTCTTCATAATGTTATGATAGGAGATATTTATAGGAAAACCTAACTTGTTAATCAAGATTATGATGAATATACATAAGCCCATAAGCCCATAATATTTTACAATAGTAACATCATTTATTTTTATTTTTTTACTTTTTTTACCTTTTGTATCTCGAGAGATAATGTATCACCGGCCTATTATTTGCTTTACTGTTTCTTTTAACTTTACTCTATTTAATTTTGTGTTTTTGTTTTTGGTTTACTCAGATTCGTATTTTGTACGTACTACTTTTTTATAATAATAAATTCAATCTTATCCTTTATTTCCTATATTTATTTAAATCCCAAAATCAATAGAAGAACAAAAATATGGTTAGTAAAAAACACTTTTAGAGTTTTAGTTGTGAGAGCTTAACTTTTCTTATTTAGTTTCAAACATTTTTTTTAAATCGCTTTTAGATTCATGGCCTCTAAATTGTAACGGTACACGATTTAACATGGTTAATCGGTGACTTTTAGGAGGCGGATAATGAATAAAAGAAGAGAAAAGTGGCCATGAAAATTTAACCTATTTTTATTTCATTTTTTTTCTTACTAATGTTTTACAGCTCATGTGGGACATTTTGTGGTCCTTGTCTTCTCTGCAAAGCACCCTCATTTCCCGCTCATTTAGATAAAAAGAAATTCTCCCGCTCATTTAGATTAAATTCTCATAAAAATAAATAGTCATTTACAGTTTTTACTGAATAAAGCCTCAAAATTTTGCAAAAAAAAAAAAGTAGCAAAATGCCTCAAGATAAATCAACTCCTAGAGAAATATACGGTTAGTTTATTAAGTTAGCTTTTGGTATATTTGACAAAACAAAATAATCGTACTAGAAGTTTATTAAGTCATATGAAAACTGTTTGTTTGTGACTTAATATTGAAAGATGACTTAAAATATTAAGTAATAAAACTGAGGGTGTCTGCATTAAGTCATCTGTTAATTAAACATGACTTAATAGAATGAATGAGTTTGTGTATAGATCTATATAATCAAGGAAGAAAATTTTACCATCTCATTAATGCTACCCCCCCCCCCCCCCCTTGGTCGGCCAAGGGGGGAGGTATTTATAAAATATCTATTTTTTTTTCTTTTATATATAATGTGTATAATTGTTAAAAGTATAAGAAAAATGTATAGTTAAGTAAAATTGTTGTAACTTGTACATAGTTGTGAAATTAGAGTAGTATGGACTAAAATAAGTTTTAAGGGATCAAAGTAAAGTATATTGTAGTTATAAAAATTGTAAAAATACATTCCTTGTAAAATTTGAGTGATATAATAATTATCGTGTAGTTTTTAGGAAAAACGTCGTAATAATATAAATTTAATGATTTATATACAAAATAAATTTAAAACACTAGGTAAACTCAAAATATTGTTTTTATAAACTAAATGTAAGTATAAAAATATATCGGGATCATTTTTGGAAGTATCGGATTAAATGTTCAAAATAATAACTTACGCGATAACGTTTATTTAATATAAAATTTACGCGTTTAATGTGAAATGCAATGTCATGAATGAACTAACATGATGCAAATGATGCTAATGAAATGTAGACTAAACTTAGTCCATATGAAATGTTCGTGATGATATGATCATGAATTCGCCGCTAAACCATTAAGGTTACGCGAATTTGGAACACGCAAACCTAGTTTACGATAAATGTTGAAATTGTGAAACGTGAATTGTTTTGAGAAATGACCTGAAAGTACGAGGTGTCACACACACCATGCATTATTAAGAGTACATAAGTGGTTCTCGCGGTTCTCGCAGTTCTCGCAGATAAGGTGGGTTCTGAAAATAAAGGGACTCATTTCATATATATCCTTCCAAAGATTTAAATATGACATATATATCCAAACTATTATTTAATGCATATTTAAAACCTTAAAAACACATGATAATCATATTTTAAATATAAAATGTCCATTATACCCTTTTTATATTTCTCAGCCTTTTACATACTTATCTTCTTACAATTAATGACAAAACATAAATATGCTATTTAACCTGAAGTGAAAAAAGACTTAACAGTGGTACGAGAGCCTGAGGCTATGAGCAGACAAATATAACCGAGGCTCTGTATTCAATATATTTCTTAGTTACAATATTCTTATAGTATCTTTAAATTTGATGTATGAATTGTTTATGTTTAAAGCAATACACAGTTATAATCTCGTGGATTGTTAATGTTAGCATTTTAAAAACTCTGTTATATGTGTGTTTGGTACAAGAAATATATGTTGCTTTATTGCTTTCGGTAATTTGTGTTCGATAGGGGTTAATTTCCTTAGCAACTTCACATGTTTCGTGACAAACTGGGGGACTGGTTTTAGTTAGGGCAAATGGCACAAAAAGGCATTAAAGTTAGGGTCCATTTTCAATTAAGGTATTCTACTTTTTTTCTTGCATAAAAAGGTACTCAACAAAAAAATTTGGCGGATTTGGGTTTTTTACTAACGTTCGTTAACTCACTTCGTTAGTAAATTACATGTTTGGTCCTTGAGTTTGTATAGACATTTCATGCACCATCCACCACCACCCCCAACCGCCAACCGCCCCCCCCACCACCACCACCATCGTCCACCACCACCACCAGAAGCTACCACCACTAGCAGCTACCATGATTCTTGTCTCATTTTTTACTTTCCTTTTCCTCTTCAACCATTTCCATTTGCAGCATCCACAAATTCAACATCCACAAATTCATTAACGCCCACAAATTCATTAACACCAACAAGATTTTCTTCACTTCCATTTGCAACCTCCACAAATTCATTAACACCCATAACTACACAATCTGAGTTCCCATTCCTACTGAAAACTACATTCATACCCACGACCTTCTCTTCACAAAGTTCATCAAGAACCTTCAATTCCACAACAAATAAAACAAACCATTTCTTTTTTCATTCCTTAAACCGTCACAAAGTAACTAAGACAAGTCTAGCAAAGCATAAAGTATACCACGAGTAAAACAATCTCATCAATCGCCAACATACACAAATAGCCCAAGAAAACGATTACTTTTAGTTTGTGAGTTCCATAATTGCAGACACAATGTCCCCTTCTGCAGCCTTTAGAGCCCTAACAGCCTTTGACCTTGAAACCCCTGCTTGTGTCATCACCAACTCAATGTCCTTAGGATCCACTCCAGTCTCGTCAATATCTTCATCATCCTGGGCAGTTGCAGCTGCTGCCTCAGGTTTGTATCCAACATTGCCAAAGTTTGGTGCTTTGAATTGCTCTGCTGCCTGACTCTGCATCTGTGAGTTTAGATCTTCAATCTTTGCTTCACCAAATATCACATACGTATCTGAAGCAGGAGACTTGAACACATCGGGCTTTGAGATCACAAACAAGATCTGCAACACGATAACACTAGTCAGCAGTCACCCACTGGTAACAATTGCTTTCTTAGACTAAACTATGTGTCTATGTAGACTGTTGTTATAAAGATGGGAAGAGTAAACGTTTTTAGGTTAGAAACTTACATTCTTGCTCTTTTTGACAGTAACACGACTGACTCCACGAATAGGCTTCATCCCGAGCTTTAGCATAGCCTTTCGGCTCTTTTTCTCACTTTTGGTTTGCCTAGACCTACCAGTTACATCCAAGTGGCCTGCTTACAACACATAACAAGCATATAAGTTACGATTACGACTCTACACTTGCTTAGTTGGTTTCTACCAAGAATCATGATAACGAATGAAAAGAAGATTCTACATGAAAAAATTAGATAAGGACAAATATTTGGAAAGCTAATAAAGTCAATTTGCAAAGCATTATACTTGGTATTCCAGTCAGGCATAATGAAACAAATATGATTGATCAATAGGCAACAGTTTAAAGCAACTAGTACATATAACATACTCTTACCTTCACCGTCATCTTCTTCAATGTCATCATCGTCATCTTCATCATCGTCGTCATCTTCAACCAATGGTTCATCATGCTGCATAAAAATCCTTTAAACATCAGAGCCGTTACCCGTATGGACATCATCATTACTACTTGTTGGTTGCGTTTACAATCCAAAATAATCAAGCAAAACATGAATTTACACAATACCCAAGACTCGTCCTAGTTCATAAAAGTACTAAGAGCTTCACATTTCCAGCAAACAAATAAGGATTCAGCAATAAAGTATTTTCATGTTAACCAAACTAACGTTCGGATAATTAGTTTTACGAAACCAACTAACTGCGTTTGCAAAAATCTGTTCCAAAAAAGCAGGTCTCAACCTACTAAAAAAACCCAGATAATCAACTTTTTGCTGATGGTTTGCCAAAGACCATTTTCTGCTTACGGGGTCTTTGTTTTAGCTTATTTGTCCGGGATATGGGCTTATCATCTTTTGAAAGCTAATAAAGTTGATTTCTACGGCCTATGAGCTTATCAAGCCTATAACTTAGGTAAGCACATAATCCCACAAAACCGAGCTCATTAGCTCTTCAAAAGTCCAATAAGCCAGAAACATAAGCTAAAACAAACACCCCTGATTTACATTTCGCAAACGCAATAACCAAATAATCACTCTAAAAACACAACCACCTACACCCTCTTAGGAACCCAACAACAATACAATCACTTCAAAACACACCCATAAACCTTTATAAACTTTGAAAGAATCACCAACTCTTCAACATATATGTACAAAGTTCATATGGTCACAAAATAACCACCTCCAAAACACAACACCAAACACACCCATAAACATTTAAATTCTTGGGAAAGCCTTCATATGCATCCAATTGCAAAAACCCCAAGCTAATTTGGAAAAGCCCTTTCGATTGATAAGAACCCTAATTTACAAAAGCTCTAATTGGGGTGGTGTTTTGTGTGAAACATGAATTAACCCTGTAGAAAACTTTCTTATTTGTAGATGATAAAAAGGATAAAGCATCATCGCTTACTTGACCTAGCTCATAGGTTGATCTCGTTCTTGGCTCTAGTCGCTTTCTCCCTCCTCCACGTACTCTCGTGAATCTGCCTTGGTTACATGGAAATGATATATCATGCTTGAGGATTAAAGAGGAAAGGGAAGCAGGAAATTTTTACTACTGGCTTTTGGAGACAAGCGTAGCAAGAGAAAGAAAATAAAAGAGGAAGATTTGGATATTGCAGGAAACAAGTTGTAGGGTGGGAGTAGAATAAGTAGGGTGGGTTTGGATATTGCATGAAAATGATTATACAACTTCGAGGACTAAACATGTAATATACTAACGAAGTGAGTTAACGAACGTTAGTAAAAAACCCAAATCCGCCAAATTTTTTTGTTGAGTACCTTTTTATGCAAGAAAAAAAGTAGAATACCTTAATTGGAAATGGACCCTAACTTTAATGCCTTTTTGTGCCATTTGCCCTAACTAAAACCAGTCCCCCAGTTTGTCACGAAACATGTGAAGTTGCTAAGGAAATTAACCCCTATCGAACACAAATTACCGAAAGCAATAAAGCAACATATATTTCTTGTACCAAACACACATATAACAGAGTTTTTAAAATGCTAACATTAACAATCCACGAGATTATAACTGTGTATTGCTTTAAACATAAACAATTCATACATCAAATTTAAAGATACTGGTAAGAATATAATTGAACATTGGTTTCAACTTGCATATGTATTAGATTAGCAAAAATTAAAATTAAACAATGGTAATCAATCGGCCAACCAAAGCAACAAAATAATTTGGGCAATTTAATACAAATACAAACGAAAATGCAGTAATAACAAGGGTAAAATGGACATTTTATGGTTAAAATATAATTAATATCTATTTTAGAGTTTAAAATAAGCATAAAAAAATAGTTTGGATATATATGTCATATTTAAGTCTTTAAAAGGATATATATGCAATTATATATTTTTCTCGGATATATATGCATTTATGAGTCTTTGCAAAAATATATATGCAATTCACATTTTTTTTTACATTAATATATCTTAAATCATTAATCGTTAAGCAAAAATGAATATATATATATATATATATATATATATATATATATATATATATATATATCATTGTGACGAACATTTAATTATCTTTTTATAAATAGTAATTTCAAATACTTTTGACAAACTTTTTTTTTTCATTTTTTTCACGTTTTTTTTTTAACTTTTTTCGTATTTTATTTTTTCCTTCATTGTTGAAACTTACATGAGAAATTGCATATGATATTACACTAATTTGGATAAAATACATAAAATCACATGCGATTTTTATTGTAAATGACAAAACATGTATAGACATATGTTGTAAATAAGTATTTGTATTCTGACACCGAGTTACTGATTTATATTGTAAATAACCATGTATCAACTATTATTCTATATTGTAAATAACAATGTTGTAAATTATTACACATATTCTTTGGCCAGATGGAACAAAAAAAATCCTTTCTTGTGTCGTTGTGAACGAAGACTTATAATTGAAAGAACATCCCAAAAGTTATGGTCAGAAGTATTATGCATGTTCTTTATCAAAGGTAAATAATTATACGTTTGCTTATTTATGTAAATATATCAATAGCTTATTTGTTAAGAATACATTTCTTATAATTGTTTCACCATGTAATAGCCAGAAACAGAAGATTATGGGTGTCGATACTTTATGTGGAAGGATGTATTTCAACAAAAGTACTTTAGGCTCTTCTTCAACGCAGTGCTCAAACTGCGAAACTAAAGATAACACGATCAACATGCTTGAAACAAGAAACCAAATGTTATTGTCTCAAAACAATATGTTGAAGGCAAGAATAAAGACGCTGGAGGCATCACTGAAATTGGCAAGAAATCCCGTTGATCACGCATGTCAGTCGAGTGGAATACTCTATGACCTTATAGATGACATTAATAATCTTCATGTGGAGTAGATTTTGTAGTAGTACTGTAGTAGTAGCATTTGTTGTTGTACTTGTTTAATGTTTTAATGTTTAACGTGTTTATTGTTGTTGTACTTGTTTAATGTTTTAATGTTTAACGTGTTTATTGTTGTTGTTTAATTAAATGGAAACAAATTAGACGAATAAAAAATAACACAAAAATATAACAAATACATAATAAAAAAATATAACGTAAAAAACTACATAAATATATTTTACACAAATACATATACACACATATAAAAACACTATATAAATATATACTTTACATATACTAAAAAAAAAGAAAAAAAAAAAAAAAAAAAAAAAAAAGTACTTTATAAGGCTATGGGGGTAAACTAAGTAAATTATGAGATGTAGGAGTAGATTACTCTATTTCCAAGTCAAGGAATAAAAAGAAAAAGAAATAAACATAGTTATATCTTTGTACATATATACTCTAAACATATATGCTCCAAGAGCATGCCTAATGTTAACGCCCCAACGGCGTTAAACCCCCAAACCATTTCAAACAACGCGCGTTATTGCGTTAAACCCTTTGAAAGTGCACCATATTCACGTCGTTAGTCCTTGGGTGTTAAGGGGCTAACGCGCGTTAGTGATTAAAAAAAATTCATTTCACCCCCTAAACCATTTCAAATAAATTTTCACTTACACCCCCTCAACCTATTCAAATTCAAATTTAAATTATACTGATCAATTCTGGGCGGGATAAATTCAAATTCAAATTTGAATTTTAAAAATCAAATATGGGCGGGATTTATTCAATTTCAAAATTAACTCTGCCTATATATACAACTCTACCAGAGTTGTTTAGAACACAAACACACACAAGTTACACACAAAACTCACACACAAAAAATGTCTCGCAAAGATTTTTCTCAGCAATTCCCCAGCCCAGAAAAGTTGCCGGAAACCAGCTTTCCAACTCTACCAGAACCTGATGTTTACTCTACACCACCAGAAAATGTCTTTCCGGTGGGTTTTGAAAACATCACGTACCTCCCAGTTGTTCCAACTTCACCTGTGAACAGTCCACAGGTGGATTTTCAAAACCACCCCAGCGGGTTAAGTGAGGCTTCCCTCCGGCAACTGGAACAAGATGAAGAAAATGTTAGGGAGATTATGGAAGAGCAAGCACGTGAAGAGGCTGCTCGCCGTGAGCAAGAAGCACGGGAAGCTCAGTACCTCCAAGACAACTACTTCGACATAATGGAACGTCGATACATGAATGGGGAGTTTAATTCTCCAGAAACTAGTTCTGATGGTAGGGACTCGGATGATTCGTTTTTTAAGTTTTAGTAGTTGTATTTTCATCAGTATGCGTTGTATCTTTAATTTTTAATGTAATTCGTGTTTAACGTTTAATGTACTTGGTGTTTTAATGTTAAATGTGATATGTGTTTTAATAAATGAAGTGTTTGTTTTAGTTTAGGGGTTGAAATTGAAAATATGAAATGTTATTGATGTTATTGGGATGTTATGGTTGTGGGTGTTTTTTTGGGATGTTAATGTTAAATGTTAAAGCTGATGTGGCGCTGACGTGGACGGTGTTATTGGTGTTATAATGTTATGGTTGTGCATGCTCTAAATGAGAAAGATATGAAAAGAAAAAGAAAACATCTCTTTCTCCAAATTTTGTCAACTTGAGTTGAAAATGTGAAGAAAAAGTGTAGCATATATTCAATTTAAGAATGGCTCCGCTATTTTATTAACTGTAGGACCTTAAATATCTCAACCTTATCACTTTACCAAAGCTTACCACACAAGTATACACGTGAAACAAACACAAACGTTATGCGTAAATAAAGAAGAAAGATTAAGAGAAAGATGGTGACTTGATGATGTTACTCGTGTGTGTGTAGAGAAAGATGAAAACAAGAACTTGTTATATTGCTTAAAGAAAACACACACACACACACTCAAGCACACCCCTCAAATGAGACTTTGAGGGGTATTTATACTTCAAGTACTAGACGCCCTAATGGGCTTTCCATGGGCTTCGTGGATATGGGTTGGACATGGATTGGATTACAAATGATAAAAGGCTAGCTTAACTTAACTAATAGCCATTTAGCTTAGCCCAATCCACGAGCCCGTTGACTATTCTATCACGATATCTAACACACGTTACAAAGTTCCTAAATGTGAATGACCATCACTTCTATTAAAAACTATTAAGGCTAACAATATCCCCCTAAGGGGTGGTCATTCAAAAGATGCTCCACTTGGTAAGATCTTTACTTTTCTCGAGCTTGAACTTTGTGTGTAGATATAGAATAGTCTTGATTTTCGTTCCTTCATGCTTTGTGGTCAATTAATGTGGTTGTCTGTCGTTTTCAACTTCGTTGGTTAGGTGTCACCTCGTCTTTCTCCACCATGCTCACACTTCTATTTGACTTTGAGTTTCCAATGATGAAGTTCTCGAGTCTTTACACTTTGTAGATTCTTTGACATAGACGAAGAATCATCTTTAACTTTGAGTAGCCTTTGATTTTGATAAGAACATTCATTTGTTGTTGGTATGAGCATGTGCAGAATCTGCACGATCTCTTCCTCCCGCGAGCATCCATAAGAAGAAAACATAAAAACATGTGTTAGAAATAATCTAGCGCTTACAAGTTTGAATTTCGAGTGTGTTAACAGCATAGTGTGAAAACACGTCTCTAATTCTCACAAAGGCCGTTCCTGAACTGGAGTCCCACAAGTGAGATAACGCGATGTACCGAAGTACACCTACAGTTCAGATGAGTCGCTGAGGTACACCGAAGCATCACCCCACGACTGTAGACCGTTTGAGATACACTAAGCGTAATCCACGGGGAGTTACCGAAGTGACCTACTGCCAGGGCTGTTTGATGTTGACCCTGGCAGGAGTTTCCATTCAATCATTGAAGATCACATATGTGAAACTTCTCATGAATGTTCTGGCAGATTGCTAAGATCGGCGTAGGACTCTAGAATATATCACTTGTGTCCTTATTGATGAACAACAAGCGATGTCATGTCAAGTGTTCCTATGAGATTATTTAATGAATCCCGTGGCTCTAGACTCAATTAGTGCATTTTGGTTTTCCTGAGCGGAGACTAGGGAGAGGGTCTCCTTCTTCAATACCAACGATCTCTAAGAGAAAGTCGATAGTTTACATAGGGTTCCCAGTGAGAATGAAACAAATCCTTTTAAGAGGAATTGAGTGGCTAGAAGGTTTAGTGCAGTGTGTCACTGGGTCCATGATGTCTTTGTCTTCAATACCAGTGTCATCTTAGTGACATCTAGTAGCAGATGAATTGAACCCGGTTTCTGCCCTAAGGTTGAATATGGAGGGCTATTTCTTTTCACCCTTTTTCATTACATTTTTTTTAATTCTTCAACCCCTTCTTTCTCCTTTCTCACATTACTCCTTTTTTTCAATCATACCTAAGGACTTCTAATACTAACTATGGGTATTGTCCTTGGGTAGATCCCTCCGGCTCTGGCGGATCATAGGACGGATTTCCTATCCTTAGTCACCTTATAACTCCATGACTGTCCCATGTTGCCATAAAACCAATTTTCTTGAAAATCTCTCAGACTGTTTATGATAGAAAACATGTTTGAAACACTCCGTGAGTTTTATATTTTCAGAAACACTCCCCCTTCACATGTACTTATAAGTTTTGACAGAAATCTGCACATAGAGGGTAGAGTTCGCACTTTTTGAATTGATCGGCTCATGATAGACAATTCCCCACGAGACACGGTTACGTTACCTAGTTAAAGAGTTCCATTGTCAGTTTTTAGGTGACAACTAGCTCTAATAACTAACTTGAAGTTGTAAACACTCCTTGAAAATGAGGTTAGACCCATGAAAGTGCATATCTATCACAAGTTTCTCGAGATGGTACATTTACTGACTTTGATTCCCGTCAATTCATTTGTTCCGACTGAGTCGAGCTCATTTTGAGATTCAAACAACGATCATTAAACTTTTTTATCACATTTTAATCACGTCTTCTCCCCCTCAAAAATAGCATATTCGTGATATTTTTATATCAACGGATTAAACAACATTTTTCAAATCTTGTAGGGAGACAAACGGATTTGATTTAAGCATGAATTTGGAACATTTTGGTTTTATACTCCCCCTTTAATAAAGCATAATCAATTAAAGGGTTTTAGAGGGAGTTATCTTGAGCACAAAACATTTTAAAAGATTTTGAAAATCTTGTTGAACAATCTTGAAAAGGTGCTCAAGATGATGATGATTTCTCACCAGTTTTAAATGTAGTGCACTGAAGCGTACACTTGATTTTTTCTTTGAAAACACGAGTTTTGATTTGAAAATAATCAAAAATCATCATTTTTTTGGGTTTCGTACTGAAGTATACGAAAGCCATTTTTAAGAAATTTTGAGAAACGACATGTTTTAGAAAACATTTAAAGAACTCTCGTTCAAGCATCTGTACATTTCTGTATCATTGCTGAATGACATTTCTAGAAACGAATATCGATTATACGAGAGACATGTCGTGAGAAGAATATTTTTGGATTTTTGATTTTCTATTGTTTTTGTATTTTTTGAAAGTTTTATATTTTTATATTTTGCTTTTGTTGGTTTTTCAAATTTTGTATTTTGTTTTTCAAAAATATTTACAGCGAAGCTTTTTGGAAAAACATTTTCAAAAAGATTCGAGAAGACATTCTAACTCCTCAGGGGTTAGGCTTCGCATTCCAATTCGTCGAACTAAATCATCAAACCTTTCTTTTGGAAGGGATTTAGTAAATAGATCGGCGAGTTGGTAATCAGTCTTCACGAAAAATAATTCAACAGTACCTTCTTCCACATGTTCTTTTATGAAGTGATAGCGGACACTGATATGCTTAGTCTTTGAGTGATGAACAGGAATGCATGATATGGCTATGGCACTTTTCGAGTCACAATACATAGGTATTTTATCGAAAGTAAAGCCATAATATGTGAGTTGTGTTCTCATCCATAGAACTTGAGCACAACACGCAGATAGAGACACATACTCAGCTTCAGCGGTTGAAAGTGCAGTACAATCTTGTTTCTTTGAAGACCAGCTTACTAACTTTTCACCCAAAAATTGTGCTCCTCCTGATGTACTTTTTGCTGTAACTTGATCACCTGCGTGGTCCGCATCTGAAAAGGCAATTAGATCAAATCCGGATTCCTTCGGATACCAAAGACCCTTGTGAACGGATGTCTTCAGGTACCGAAAGATCCTTTTAACCTCTTTGAGGTGCAGTTCAGTAGGCTTTGCCTGAAACCGTGCTAATAAGCAAACATCAAAATGAATATCGGGTCGACTAGCAGTAAGGTACATGAGAGAACCAATCATGCTCCGATATTTCTTTGGATCAATAGGTTTCCCAAATAAATCGGCTCCAATTTTTGGTGAAGTTACCATTGGTGTTCCGACCGAATCACAATTATCCATACCATAATTTTCAAAATCTTAGTTGTATATTTAGCTTGATTTATAAAAATTCCACGAGGGGACTGATGTATTTGTAAACCAAGAAAGAATTTTAGTTCCCGCATCATGGACATTTCAAATTTGCTTTTCATGAGATTTTCAAAATGTTTTGAAAAATTCGGATTAGTGGACCCAAAAATGTCGTTTTTGCATTTTTGTGTAAACAAGGTAGGATCAACAGTTCCTTTGGTGAAATTGTTTAGGATAAGGAAAGAGGACAGTTCGTCATACCACGCTCTCGGAGCTTGTTTCAAACCATAGATTGCCTTTTTGAGTTTGTAGACGTAGTCTGGATGTTCCATGTCTATGAAGCCTTCTGGCTGACTCACTTACACTTCTTCTTTTAGAGTTTCATTCAAGAACGCGGTCTTAATGTCCATCTGATAAACCGTGATATTTTTGTGAGCTGAATAGGCTAAGAATATCCTGACTGCTTTAAGTCTGGCTACCGGCGTGAATGACTCTTCGAAATCTATCCCTTCCTCTTGTCTGTATCCTTTGGCCACAAGACGATCTTTGTTGCGAATTATAGTCATCTCTTCATCCTTTTTTTCTTCCATAACCATTTGAGATCAATGACACGAATGTCAATTGGTCTTGGAACCATATCCCAAGAGTCATGTAGACGGTATTGGAGAAGTTCATCCTGCATTGCTTCTATCCATGCGGGTTCTGCCATTGCCTCGCGAATGTTCTTTGGCTCTATATTGCTAATTGAGCAAAGGTAAATGCATAAGTCGCAATCGGTGGCAAGTTGGCGTCTCGTCTGAATTGGCCGTGAAGGTTCACCAATAAGTTGTTCAATTGGATGGTCTTTTGTCCACTTCAGAGTAGAAGGATACCGTTGGTTAAATATATGCGAGTTAGATGGTTCTCGTAAGCTTGAAGAAGATTCAGCGGATTCCGTAGCAAATGGGTTTTCAAATAAGTCTTCATCTAACGTTGCATCGTTTTGGTGTTGTGAGGGTTCTCCTTGAAATGATATGTTATGGTTTTGCTCATCAACTGTTGGTAGAATGGGTGAAATAACTGGAGTAGATGTAGATGATGTTGATGGAGTTGGTGCATTTATTTTGACCGTTGTAGATGCATCTTCTGTTGGTGGTAGTAGATGATGTTGAGCGGGTGCATCAGAATGATGGTTTGATGCATTTGTTGAAGTTCCACCATAGTATGCATCGAACATTAACTCGAAGAAATTCTCCCATTCTTGTTCTTTAGGTTTTTCAAACGAAGTTGATTGAGCTCTTTGATGTACGAGTCCTGAACTGATGTGTCCAGAAGTGTGCGGGTTTAGTGCGGGTTCTAGAGCGAGTCTCTCAGAAGCCATGTGTGAAAGTTCATCAAAATTTACATTCATCGTCTCCATGATCCTCCTAGTTCTCCTGCTATACACCCTGAATGCCCTCGAGTTATCTGAATATCCAATGAAGATTCCAATATCACCTTTTGCTTTCAGTTTTCCAAGATCTTCTCTGTCATTCGTAGGATAGCACAAAGCGCCAAACACGTGAAAGTAAGAGATGTAAGGTTTTCTGTTGTTCACTAGCTCATATGGAGTTTTATTGAATCTAGGAAGGATTAGGGATTGGTTCTGAGTGAAACAAGCAGTGGCAACAGCATCAGCCCATAGAAATTATGGTGCACCAGAATAGATTAGCATAGTGCAAGCAACTTCTACAAGAGTACGATTTCTTCTTTCAACTACCCCATTTTGCTGTGGAGTTCTAACAACTGATGTCTGATGAGTTATTCCAACATCTTCAAAATAAGCTCTTAACTCCTGATTTGTGAATTCTGTGCCGTTGTCTGTTCTTACAACCCTTACTGGAGTTTTAAGAAGTACTTGAATACGTTTCAGAAAGGTGATGATGATGCCTGGTGCTTCGTCTTTTGATCTCAGAAACCTAACCCATGTATATCTCGAATAATCATCGAAGATAACAAGAATATACTTTTTCCCATTTATGCTTTCAACTCTCATTGGGCCACATAAGTCCATGTGCAACATATGCAACTTTGCTTCCGAACTAGGTACGGATTTGGGTTTATATGATGCTCTTTTGATTTTTCCTTGTTCACATGATGGACATAAGTGATCCTTGGTGTATTTGAACTTTTGAAGTCCGTTGACGATGTTGTCTTTGGCCAGTTTGTTGATGGTGTCGAAATTGAGATGGGATAATCGTCTGTGCCACAACCAGGATTTTATTCCAGATGCTCGTGTCATAAGACATATTGGTGATGAAGAGGCCATTTGGTTTATATCGATAGCATACAAGTTTGTATCACGATTCCCAGTTAAGAGATCAGTGCCATCCAAGTTTCCAACGAAGCAAGCGTTTCTCCTAAAAGCAACCTCTAAATCTGCATCAAAGAACTGCCCGACTGAAAACAAATTGTGTCCCAACCCTTCGACATAGTAAACCAGAGTGATCAAATAATTTCCAAAAGGTAGATCTCCATAACCCATGATAGCTTCTACATGATCATTTCCGAAACGTACGGTTCCCATGAATTTCCAGACGAAATTGATCAGCAGCTTTAGATTTCCGGTCATGTGCTTGGAGCAACCCGAGTCGACGATCCAAAGACATATTTCGATAACCTGCCAATAACAGAAAAAGAAGATTTTGGAAACCGTTTTGATTTTGGTTCCTTTGGGTTAGAGGTAAAATCCTGGTCACACTCAAAGAAGTTTTCTACTGGGTATTCTGGTTGGTCACTCATTGTACCATTCTGGAGTGTGAAAATTCTACCCGTGGGTTTCCAAATGTCATCCCTAAAGTAAACACTAGGCTTCTTATCAGTAGTGTAAAGCCTAAGTCTTGTAACTAGTCTTTCTATTCGTTTAGCATAAGTTCTTTTTGGAACGTGCTTCTTACCAGGTTTATCATCCACATTCTTAGAAACACAATCATCTTGAACATTAATTAAAGATTTCTTGCAAGTTAAACAAAGAGATTCAACACATTCATTAGACTTAGCAAGTTTCATAGGTTCATTACATTCAGATGAAATGTCTTTCTTATTATAAAGCGGTAAATTCCTAGGGTGGTCTTCTACTTTCTTCTCTTTATTCAAGCTACTACTCTTAGAGGCACGCGAGACTCTATTGTTCTTTGTATTGCTCTTAGGATTTAGTCTGCTGCTCCTAGAGGTGCTTTCTAGTCCTGTAGAAGGTAAGGCACACGTATTAGGATTCACATTTTTAGCTAGAGAAGTGGTTTCAGCTATCCTAGTCTCTTTAGAGTGCTTTTCTAAACTTATTTCGTTTGTTCCATATGTGTTAGATGTGGAGGCAGACGCATTAGTGGTACTCATCTTAAAAAGGCCAGGTGCTAAAACTTTTGGTGTCTCGATAACCGCTTTTCCTTTTTCAACATTATGTTTAGGCAAGGCATGTGGAGTGACTGGTTTTGATAAGTCATTTTTCTCATTGACTTTTGGAGAGGCATAGAAATAGACATTTTTGGTTTGAAAACCGGTTTGGGAACATTTGCTTTCTCCTCAGTCAATGGTTTTGTAGTCTTAGTATCCACTGCCTTTCCTTTTTGACATTCCAGCTGAGCCCTCAAAAGATCATTTTCGCTTTCATGTCATTGTAGGCACGCTCATACAACAGTTTTTCATACTTGCATTCCTCAGTTTTTCGATCAAGTTGTTTAAAATATGATACATTTTCTTTTTCAAGTTTTTCAAGAGCTTTTTTATATTTTGAAACAATTTCGGAGGTCTCAGGCTGGAGTCTTTCGTGATCTTCAACAGAATATGTTTGTAAAATAAAGGACATAATATCAGTAGTCAGAACATCTCCGAAGAGAGAATCATTTAAATTTTCCAAAACTTTGATATGTTCAACACTTTCATTAGCTTGCTTCACCAAGGATTTATGGTCCTTGACAAAATCAACTGTTTCTTTCAAAAAGACTTGTTCAAAATGAATTACCCTTGAATTGATGTTATTCAGCTGAGGGGCAATTTGAGATTCAAAAAACTTTTTCATGTCATCATCAAAACTAGAAAACCAAATATTAGTAGTAATATTGGTTTTAGATTTAACAGTCTCTTGAAGATCCCCAATTCTAGTTTTAACGTGATCTAAAATGCTTCTAGCATCACTTGTGTTAAAAGGATTGTTTGAAGACATTTGTTTGATTTGCGAAAGAGATTTTGAGACAACTACAGGAGTTGAAACATGTTTTGAAACTGGTTTTGAGACTGGTGTTGACACACTGTTTGAAACACTGGGTGTTATGGAAAACTTTGATTTTTCTTTTTGAGACACAAAAGTAATTCCATTAATTTTATTCCATTTGTTATTGTTAATACAATAAGCCGTAAAACGTTTATTTATATTTTATGATCTTCTAATGTTTTGTCGATAACAAACGTAAAATCATGTTAACGAAATAAATAAAATACGTAAATGGTTTGAACTAATAGTTTCTAACATATTCACATTTTCACATAAAACACTAAAATAAGTATAAGTGATTTTATGATTTAAGTAATACATATGTACAACAACTAGTGTTTACATATTTGGGTAAAATATACACATAACTAGTATGTAGTATAGTGGGTAATATAAATGGGTAGAAACTTAACTATCACAACCCAATGGGCAAATACATTGAATGTAGTTGGGTACAATCCAAAGCCCATAACCCATGGATCTTGACCCATAACCCATTGCATGACATCATGCTTATATCACATATGGATAATACCCATAACCCATGGATCAACCCATACCCAAGTGACTAAGTGCATTGCACTCAATGATACATTGTATCTAGCCAAAGATCCATGGTTCAACCCATGACCCATGACCCATAACCAAAATACCCATGGGCAAAGAGGAGCGTTCCACGAATCCCTAGCTTTGTGCTAGCCGGATCCCTTGTGGTAGGATTTTTCCTCTATAAATAGTGAGCCATTTCTTCATTATTTCTCACCCTTTTCTAACACACTTTCTCCCTGAGTTGAAAACTCACTAACCTCAGATCCAAGAGATCTATGTTTGTAGTTTTGTTTTTGTGTGATCTTTTAGGTTCCTCTTAAAGGCAAGATCACCACCTTTGAAGTCGAGCAAGCTCAAGTCCATGAGTTTCCATGCTTCCTCATCATCAAGGCTACTGAAGTCCTCTTGTTGATGATTCCTTTCTTTCTTCAAGAAGTGTAGTGTTGAAGACATTAGTGAAAGATGTCTCAAGTGTCAAGACGAAGATGTTAATGAAGGGTATCTATCGTCTATAGGATAAGCACTTGTGGTAGGTGCTTAGAAGTCAAGACAAAAAAGCATTAGTGAAAGGTGCTTAGAAGTCAAGACAAATAAGCATTAGTGAAAGGTGCTTAGAGGTGAAGACACAAGACATCAGTGAAAGGTGTCTTGTAGATCTAGTCAAAGGCATTAGTGAAAGGTGCCTTAGATGTACATTTGATATGGTGTGTTTCGATGTACAAGATAGACTAGTATTAGATCCAAGGATATTGATATCCTTGATGATGTTGTAAAGGAGTAAATCTCCTTTGGGATTAGTCGTTGGTGTAGTGTGGTAGTAGTTCCTCCATTGCAATGGAACTAGGTGCTTAGCCTAGTACCTAATAAAGGGTAGGCGACGTTGTGAAGGTGTAGTTCACCTTGGAGTGAAAGAACTAGGTACTTTTATAAAAGGTAGGCGACGTTGTGTAGGTGTGGTTCACCTTGGAGTGAAAGAACCCGATGGTTAGCCTAGCACCGGAAAAAGGGTAGGCGACGTTGTGAAGGCTTCTCCGCCATAAGGATATTGGTGTAGTGATTACGAACTCTCGAGTAGGTGACTCGGGGAGTGGAGTAGGGCAAGAAATGTGTCCTTGTAGCCGAACCACTATAAATACTCGTGTTGTAGTTTTGTGCTTCTTACTCGTATCTTTTCATTACTTACCTTTATATGCTTGTTTATCAACATCCAACACACACATCCAAATAGATTGACATAAGTCGATCTAAATAGATTAAAAGGAAGTTTTAATTGCTAAAACTATTCAACCCCCCTTCTAGTTTTCCACAATTGGCATCAGAGCTTCGTTACCAAGTTTCTTGAAGTATATTGTACTTTAAAAACTTGATACGATCCATGGTTAATTGAAAACTACAAAGAAGGTTTTTCATAAAAACAAACACCATGTCTTTTAAAACTATATGTTTGGATGTTGATTTGATAACAACATTTTTTTTATTTAATTGCACTAATCTTCTTTGTCATGTTGATTAGTCAAAGCTCATACCCACCAAGCTTTAGAAGTCGCTTGGTAACAAGAACACCTTCCTTAAGAAGGTATCTTGAATGAAAAGGAGCGGGAATCGTCTAAGTAACATTTGCTGTATCATTTGTAAAGACATTCCTAAGTGCGCTAGAGGTGTGATTTTCTTTTTACTTTACTTGATAATTAAGTATACCTATTTGGGTATTTATATGATTATCTTTTGTGCTTATACATGTCTTACATGAAGCTTCATTAAGAAGCCTTTTTCTCACATACGTTTTGTATTTCTCGTCTAAAGTCATGGTATACAAAACTTTGTTTTATATCTTTTAATCCTATAATAAAACAAAACACGAATTTCAAAAATTCCTCATTCCCTATAAACAACCCCACCGTCGACCACTCTACCAAACCCTCACTTTTTCAAATCCTTCAATTTCAAAAATTTCCTCTTATTCAAAAACTTCATCTTTCTCCTCATTTCATCTCAACCAAAACCAAGAAGATCCATCATCAACATGGTTTACATCGCACTCGTGCTCATCGCCCTAACACTTATCGCACTTGTGTTCCCTATGATGAAGTTCACATACGGAGACATTTACTTTGTGTTGTTAATCTATATTGGGGTTATATACCCAATCCTTTGTATCATCCTTAGTATTGAAATGCAATATTATTAATAATCTAGTTTATCTAGGTTATTTTTATCATAATGTGTTTGTCACTTATTTTGATTTATATGTTTTATATTCTTTCGTGATACATTAGAAGTCATGTATGCATGCTAAAATAAAATGTAGGATAAAACATATTTCGTGGTATAAAAACTATAAAACCTATGTTATTATCAAAACTGTTTCTATTACTACAGATCCACGGATCCTGAAAGATATACTAGCCGGATCCCTTTTGTAAAAGAACCGTGGGATCCGTCCTACTAGAAAACAGTCTTCATGATTAAAATCCACTATCTTTCTAAATGTAATAATCCACTAGAATGTCAAAACCTTGAGTAAGTTAAAGTGTTAAATACCATTGTTAATAAAAATCTAGTAAAAACATTAGATTATCATAGGTTGACCACAAACATCTCCTTTTATTAACTTATCATCTCTATAGGTTCAACTATGACGCATGAATATGAGTTTGATTTTTCACTCACTAGCGTATACACTCCGAATATCTCTCTCGAACCCAACACACCTGGCAATCATGTACGTGGGTTCAATAATCTCGAAAACCGTCACTTCCACGAAGGACGTATTGTAGACACCTCTCTACAATTCGAAGAAAGTATCAATACCTCCTTCCGAGCCATAGGACTAGAATGTCTTCTTGAAATCAACGAGAAGATATGTCCAAGGTTCATAATGGAATTCTTCCGTCAAGTCGAACTTGTTCGTAACGAGGTTCGCTCTCTATCTCTTTGGTTTTATATCAAAAACCAAAAGTTCACTCTAACCCTTGGGCATTTTGCTCACATCCTCCGGAATCCAAATCATGGACAATGTGCCTTCACCAAAGATTGGTCTCTTGATTCTCTCTTCAACTTTCGTGAAGAAAATAGTCCATATTGTTCACACATACCCTCTCCGGAAGATTTAAATCGCATAATATGCAAACCTCGACCATATTACTCCGATCCAAACATTATCTTTACAAGGGATATCCGAGAAGAGTACAAGCCTCTTGCACTCATCCTACGTGAAAATGTTTGGAGCCTTAGGAGAAATCGAGAAATTCTTCCCGCTTGTTGTGCTCACATGTTGTACTGTTTGCTAACAAAACAACCATACAATCTCGCCTACTTCTTCGTAAGGCGAACTACAAATCTTCAAGGCTCCAAGAATAAACTCATCCCTTATGGAATGTTCTTGACATGCCTCTATCATAATGTTATGCACTTCCATCCTCAATTTCAAAGTCCGTTGTACGTACTTGTGAACAAGATGATGGAACCGCTAAACGTATCTCTCATGAAGACTTTCTTCATTCTTGATTCCACCAACACTCATCAATCACATAATGATCCTCCTGGCGAAAATACTCAAGGAACCTAGTAATATTCTAAAAATAGGATCAATTCTCTTGTACTCGTGCTTTATCAATGTAATCCAATTTCTTTCATGAAATAAAACATCTTACATTTGATATCTTAGTGTTAGAACTCTTTTTAGACTATACTTGAGATATAATGCATTGTCAAGATCATTGAATACCTTTAGTAAAGGTCCTGCTGAGCAGATAGGCGGATCCCAAAGATTGTGCTAGACGGATCCCTACACTTAGGGAACCGTGGGATCCGGAAAACAGAAAATGCAATTGCAAGCATTACATTTCAAACATATCCTTAGAACACCTCACACTAAGATAAACATAGTATCTTAAGGCAAATTAAGTCCTTATCACGATAGGTTGATCTTTCCTACTCATACATAACTCACCTAGATCACACTCTAAGACGCTTGTAGATCTACCGTTTCATTTTTAATCCATTACTCTTCCGCTCTTAAACTCACACTTCATTTTTTACTTAATCCCTCACGTTTAGTCTTGGAAATCTTTCGATTATGGCAAATTTGAATCATAAATCATCCTTACCTCAAAATTGATCGAAGTTGATCAAACTATAGTTTTTCCCATCTCAAAGCTTCTAGGATATTTTCCAAAACACTATCCTAAGTCACAACCTGATCTCTAGGATCATTTAGCTTCAATTGACACTCTCATCTTTAGTGTCATCCTTGCTCATCCATTGGTACTCTTGAAAGTTCCAAATCCTTCCATAAAAAATAGTCATTAGCTACATCATTCATTACCTTCAAGCACTTAAGCACCCCTTCATTTAAAACACTTAGGAGGACTGAAACACTCAAGATGTTATAGGTCTTAGATCTTAGAAACATCATTTCGACTCTTTCATAGCTGCTGAAAGCCGGATCCCTAGGATTAGCCTAGACGGATCCCTCTGAGGAGGGAACCGTGGGATCCGGGTGACAGTTTATGTCAAATCTTGCTAAAACAATCATTTCAACTCATCTTCCTAAGTCAAACACTCCATATTATCTTAAATGAGTTCCTAGATCATTGAAACCTCTGAAGTTGACTCTTGTACATGTTAATCATCACATTCCAATGAATCCTAGTGGCTTAAGGCTTAAATGCACTTGCCAAATCTTTTGGTTTATAAACCACTTTGTTAGGACATCCATAGTCATCACTCTCATCCTAACTTTCAGCACTTTAGAAATCTTTGCAAACCTCTTGAAATCATCTTATCATGAGAAAAACCCCAAGTAGTAACTTATCCACCAAAGAACCACCCATGAAAAAGGCTCGTGTTATACACGAAATCTCTTCAACCGAATCATCTCCGGTCAAGCCAACAAATGATAAGATCCTTCATCATCCAATCAAACCAATTCCTAAAAGGATAGTACCCACAAAACTACCTATGCCAAACACTATCATACCTCCTAGGCCAAACAATATCATCTCCACTAAACCATCACCATTGGTTCCTAGAGCTATTTCATTTACATCCCCACTATCATCACCACACCTCTACAATTTAGAGGACTTGCCTCCTAGGCCGTCTCATCCGCTTCCGCCGACAACATTCTCCTCATTAGGAGGAATAATGGTACAAAATCAAGGTGTTGAGTCAACACTTGCTCCGGCTTCCTTTTCGCCGTTTCCATCATATAATCCCATTTGGATTATGAGAAATTATCAAAGTCAACCACCCGACCATATGGAAGTTGACACTTCTCTACCACCACCATCATTCTTGGTCGAGCCATTCTCAAATGCGCCTCCACCAATCCCTCCATCGTTTGAAGCTCCACAAGCCGCTTCACTTGATCCTTCGCATCAAACCATTTCATTTCTTCCACCACCACTACCTAGCCATAACAAAGATTGCTATCATTGTCAACATGTTGAAGGTTTGATACATGAAGTACGAGAAGACCAACGTTTCATGTTGTATCATCTCCTCGAACGTTTCGACGAGATCAAACCTAAACATAACTTGAGCTAGAAGATTTTAGTGGTGTCCTAGCATCAAGCGATAGTTGGTTTAGAAATTCCTAGTCATGTATTTTCTTATTTTCTTAGTTTTTAGAGTCATGTATATCATAACTCTAGTTTTATTAAATGGAATTACATGATACTTGTTATTTTTCTGAGCATATGATTACCTTGTATTCATATCTCATTTTTGTGATAACATTACTTGTTATATCACCTTTGCTGAAATTAAACAGCTAATACGGATCCCTTAGAATTGCCTAGACGGATCCCTACTAGGAGGGAACCGCGGGATCCGTGAAACAGAGAGCTTTCTTTCTACTAACTTGAACCACATTTGCAGGAAATTATGAATTATACTTGCTTTCTAACATTTGTTTTGTAGTTATTCAATTTACGCATGAAGACTTTGACATCCTAAAGCTAGGGGAGCTTTATGTCAAAGCAATACATTGCAAATTACTTGCAATACTAGGTTTACATTTCATGACATCCCCTTGCAAAATTGCAATCATCAAGGGGGAGCACATTCGTCTCTTAGATGAAATCTTTTGCAAACTTATTTGCAAACAAACTAGATTAGTATCACTTACTTGACGCCCTTATATAGGGATGGACTCGTCAAGGGGGAGTAAAGACGAGATCCTTTCCCGTTACTTGCTCTCTATTTCTTTTTACTTTTACTTCTTTCACATGTTTTTCTTAAAAACGATGTGTTGCTTTCCTTCAAACACTTTTTGTTTCGACAAAAAGGGGGAGAAGAAAGTAAAAACTACAAATTCAAACTTTTACGAATTTTAGCTTTTCCTTAAAATAATTTTATGTTTTGTCATCAACAAAAAGGGGGAGATTGTTAATACAAATAAGCCGTAAAAACGTTTATTTATATTTTACGATATTCTAATATTTTTTCGATAACAAACGTAAAATCATGTTAACGAAACAAATAAAATACGTAAATGGTTTGAACTAATAATTTCTAACATATTCACATTTTCACATAAAACACTAAAACAAGTATAAGTGATTTTATGATTTAAGTAATACATATGTACAACAACTAGTGTTTACATATTTGGGTAATATATACATAACTAGTATGTAGTATATTGGGTAATATAAATGGGTAGAAACTTAAGTATCACAACCCATTGGGCAAATACATTGAATGTAGTTGGGTACAACCCAAAGCCCATAACCCATGGATCTTGACCCATAACCCATTGCATGACATCATGCTTATATCACATATGGATAATACCCATAACCCATGGATCAACCCATACCCAAGTGACTAAGTGCATTGCACTCAAAGATAGATTGTATCTAGCCAAAGATCCATGGTTCAACCCATGACCCATGACCCATAACCAAAATACCCATGGTCGAAGAGGAGCGTTCCATGGATCCCTAGCTTTGTGCTAGCCGGATCCCTTGTGGTAGGGATCCGGGGAACAGTAGGATTTTTCCTCTATAAATAGTGAGCCATTTCTTCATTATTTCTCACCCTTTTCTAACACACTTTCTCCCTGAGTTGAAAACTCACTAACCTCAGATCCAAGAGATCTATGTTTGTAGTTTTGTTTTTGTGTGATCTTTTAGGTTCCTCTTAAAGGCAAGATCACCACCTTTGAAGTCGAGCAAGCTCAAGTCCATGAGTTGCCATGCTTCCTCATCATCAAGGCTACTGAAGTCCTCTTGTTGATGATTCATTTCTTTCTTCAAGAAGTGTAGTGTTGAAGACATTAGTGAAAGATGTCTCAAGTGTCAAGACGAAGATATTAATGAAGGGTATGTATCGTCTATAGGATAAGCACTTGTGGTAGGTGCTTAGAAGTCAAGACAAAGAAGCATTAGTGAAAGGTGCTTAGAAGTCAAGACAAAGAAGCATTAGTGAAAGGTTCTTAGAGGTGAAGACACAAGAAATTAGTGAAAGGTGTCTTGTAGATCTAGTCAAAGGCATTAGTGAAAGGTGCCTTAGATGTACATTCGATATGGTGTGTTTCGATGTACAAGATAGACTAGTATTAGATCCAAGGATATTGATATCCTTGATGATGTTGTAAAGGAGTAGATCTCCTTTGGGATTATTCGTTGATGTAGTGTGGTAGTAGTTCCTCCATTGCAATGGAACTAGGTGCTTAGCCTAGTACCTAATAAAGGGTAGGCGACGTTGTGAAGGTGTAGTTCACCTTGGAGTGAAAGAACTAGGTAAGTCACTAAGTTTATAACACAAGCATCAAGAGAAGAGATAGAGAATAGAAGAGATCGGTTGAACAACTCACACAAACATTACGCGTAAGAAATAAGGAA
This sequence comes from Chrysanthemum seticuspe, assembly GCA_019973895.1. Lineage (NCBI taxonomy): Eukaryota > Viridiplantae > Streptophyta > Magnoliopsida > Asterales > Asteraceae > Chrysanthemum > Chrysanthemum seticuspe. Next base: position 314,923,130 of record BPTQ01000001.1, on the reverse strand, counting down.
GAGTTATGCATGAGTAATGTGAAAGAGAATGAATTGAACAACCAACCCTCAAGTGAGGGTTATTACAAGGTATTTATAAGAGAGGGAGCTAGGGCAACACTCTTAGTCCCTTCCTTTCCTTATTGGACTTAGGCCTAGGCTTATGGGCCTTCTACATGAGCCTAAGCTTAATAACAAACATAAAGGCCATAATAAGCTAACTATTACATATGAATCACTAACACTTGAATTAAGGTTTAGGAGTGATTCCAACAATCTCCCCCTAAGTGTTGGTGATGAATGAATATAAACGGTGAAGGTGCCGATGTAATAGTAGCTTTGACGTCTTCTGACATTCTTCTTTCTTGTGAGAAGAATAGCCTTGATTTGAACAATCTCCCCAGTGTAGAGAAATTGTTTCCTTTGAAAAGTTCTGCTTTGACGTCATCATATTCTTTGTTCTTTGATCTTTGTTCTTTGTGATGGTAGTGATAGTATGTTGTTGTTTTCTGCATCAGGTCTGCTTCATTGCTCCAGTGTCTCCACGTCATTCTTCAACATGCTCACACGCTCTTTGACGTTGGATTACAGTACTGATGAAGTTCTCTTAGTCTTTAACTTTGTAGATTATTTGATTTGACGAAGAATCATTCTGACTTTTGTGTTGCCTTTAGAGAGACCTTCCATTAGCGATGATGTTGGTATGAGCATGTGAAGAATCTGCACGATCATTCCGCTCCAGAGCTTCCATAAGAATAAAACATAAGAAAGGTTAGTAATAAGCGGATTTTGGCACTTACAAGTTTGAACTTCGAGAGTGTTAACAGCATAGTGTGAAAACACAACTCTAATTCTCACAAAGGCCGTTCCTGAACTAGAGTCCCACAAGTGAGATAACGCGATGTACCGAAGTACACCCACAGTTCAGATGAGTCGCTGAGGTACACTCAAGCATCACCTCACGACTTTAGACCGTTTGAGACACACTAAGCGTAATCCACGAGGAGTTACCGAAGTGACATGCTGTCAGGGCTGTTTGATGTTGACCCTGGCAGAAGATTCCATTCAATCACTGAGGATCACAATTGTGAACCTCTAATAAATGTTCTCGACAGATTGTTAAGATCTGTGTAGGACTCGATAACGTACCACTGTCGTTCTTATTGTTGAACAACAAGTGATGAAATGTCAAGTGTACCTAAGAGATATTTTGATGAATCTCGTGGCTCTAGACTCAATAGTGCGTTTTGGTTTTCCTGAGCGGAGACTAGGGAGAGGGTCTCCTTCTTCAATACCAGCAATCTCTAAGAGAAAGCCGATAGTTTACGTAGGGTTCCCTGTGAGAATGAAACAAGCTTCTGTTGAGAGAAACTTGAGTGGCTAAGAAGTTTTAGTGCATGCGTCACTGGGTCCATGACGAATTTTAATCTTCAATATCGGCGTCATCAAGTGACAACCAGTAGCATATGAATTGAACCCCGTGTCTGCCCTAAGCTAAATAATCTGGAGGGCTATTTCTTTTCACCCTTTTCTTTGCATTTCTTTTTAATTCTTCAACTCATTCTTTCTCTGATTCTTATTTTTCCCCTTTTTTATAATCATACCTAAGGACTTCTAATTCTAATTATTGGTAGTGTCCTTGGGTAGATCCCTCCGGCTCTGGCGGATCATAGGACGGTTATTCCTAACCTTAATCACCTTATAACTCCATTGTCATAAAAACATTTTCATGAAAATCTCTCAAAGTCTTTGTGAATGAAAAACATGTTTGAACACTTCAAGAGTTTTAGATTTTCAAAAATACTCCCCCTCCACATGTGCTTAAAAGTTTTGACAGAAATCTGCACAGTGAGGACAGAGCTCGCACTTTTGAATTGATCGACTCAAGATAGACAGTTCCTTGTGAGACACGATTACGTTGCATAGTTAAATAGATACATTGTCAGCTTTTAGGTGACAACTAGCTCTAATAACTACCTTAAAGATGTGGACAACCCCGAAAGGTTGTCAAACCCATCAGGGTTCATATCTATCAGGAGCTTCTCGAAATGGGTACAATTTACTTGGATAAGTCTTGGACGACAAATCCTTTCAATGTATGATTGTTCAGATCCCGTCAATTCATGGGTTGAAGTCTTTTCACATGAGGATTCAATAGCAAAACATAACATATTTCTTATCACATAATTTTCTCCCCCTAAAAAATGGCATATATATATGTTATTTTTGAAGAAATGTTGAGAATAAATATGACCATTTTGAGTTTTGTGGGAAGATTGCAACAAAGAACAATTTGTGATCAAAGTTTTTAAGCAAATACTCCCCCCCCAACAAGTGATATAAACGGTTGAGGTTTTGAAAATCATAAGGGGAAGTACTTGTTTTTTTTGAGCAAAACCTTTAAATAATGAAAGGTTTGATAAGGTTTACTCAAAAGTAAGAAGCTTTCGCTCCTTTTATAAGGATTGTGGCACTGAAGTGTACCACAGGGTCCTTTCTTGACAAGAACGGGTTGTACACTGTTATGTGTGCACAAGCCATTGTCATAATATAATCACACATCCAAATAAATATGAAATTGAAACAGTTTAAGGGGTACCAGGAAGTCCATCAATCTTTCCAGGAATGCAATCAGGGCGTTGATAGCCGGTGAGAGTAATCCTGGGACGACCACCTACAAAGCTCTCCAGTGTTCTGAACTGGTCCCTTTTATACAACCTTTCATCAATCATGGTGATGATCCTCTTCACATCCCGTCTTTCCTGAGAATTCCATCGCTTTGGAGACCCAATGCCTTCATATATCCCTTTTAACCTATAAGCCAAGCCATCCCTAACCTTCTTCAATGTGTGATCCCCAAACTTGTGAAGATCTCTACACGCCATTAAGCAGTTTCGTTGTAGTTCACTACGGTAAATTATGCCAAATGGTTTGCTGACGAGGGTGTATTGTGGAAGCTCGTTGATGTCAGGAAGTTCTAGCTGAGGTCTGGTGAAGTTGACATGGGTATGATAAGATTCAATAGCAAGTTGTAAATCTTCTACACGTTCCTGGATCACTATGCTTCTGATGAAGATAAGCAAGGACTTGATGTATTCACGTTGAATTTCAGTCAAGAATTGTCTCATTCGTCCCTGTACTTTGGCAAGATACAGATCTTCAATGTCGTTGAGAGACAAGTTCTGAAAGTCCGCTTCACAGAATTCATAGTCCCTTTCGTCTTGTCTTTTGACCACGATAGTCTTGAGAAAGGTGTAATCCCATTTAGACGAAAGAGTGACATGCTTAACAGTAACGATCCCTTTAGTACTATACACTTCATGTATAGACTTTTGAACCTGGCAGCTTCTGTAGTAGATTCGTCGGCGTTCCGGCCAATGGTGAATCCCATACATTGCATCACGGTCATACAGTTCCACATTGTTGGAAAACATGTGGGTAGCATGTTCTTCGATGGCTATGCAGTTGGAGTAAATGGCTGCTGAGAACGAAAGTGTAAGTGATGTAGCGTATTTCTTTGAAGCATCGCTACCGTGTAGAAGGAATTCCAAGTCATTGTTGAAGAAGTAGCGAAATGGAATCTTAGGTTGATCTGGTTGGCCAATTGTTGGTAGTGGTTTAGACTTTAGACCAGTCAGTGTAGTATGGAGCTTTGTCTCTTCTGGAGAAGTCAATGTTTGCTTCAGGGTTGAGCCAATCAATGTTGTTAGACATGGCTCGTGCTATGTTTTCAAGGTGATACTCAACCTCAATAGCACTTTCCGAGCTGTCTTTGAGTAGTTGAAAGGCTTCATTCTTGATTCGTTTCAACTCTGATTTCGTCGTCTTCTTTACCCGAAACTTTTCTTGAAGCAGTTTAGCATGCTCCAATGTACGACCTTCTACCATATCTTGACCTTCAGGTGGGTAGGGAGTAGAATTAACAAGTGTAGAAAACCAGTCGTATTCATCGGTGTCATCTTCATCTAGCCATGATACGACATTAGCCTTAGGCGACTTCTTCTTCTTCTTCTGTGACTTAGATGAGGATGCTGGTTTCTTAGCTTTGTTGGGAGAGGTGGGTTGTTGTTGGGGCTCAAGGACTTCCTCATCGTCACGACCCGTGTATTCAAAATGATCACCGGTTTTCTCTGTCTGGGGTGGTAACTCAGAGTCCTGAGGTTTTTCAGTAGAAGAGCGATGAGGAGATCGTGGTTGAGTTGGAGTCCTTTGGGGTGGAGGTTGCATGGATGATGATTCACCAGTTTTCTTCGGGCGTTTAGGCTCGTCATTCTTATCCTTATCCTTATCTTCATCATCTCTGGGACGTTCAGGCCTTCGAGCTTCTTCTCTGCAAGCTGATTTGAGTTGGTATTCCAGCAGTGCTTCAAACAATTTACCTTCGGAAGAAGTAAATGTTGCAGATTGTTTAGACATTTGAGCTACGAGCCTGTTAACTAATTCAGCATCTGAGAATATTATGGGATCAACTGGGTTGATGTTAACGTGCATTGGTGTTGATCTCATAGTTTGCTTGCCCAAATGCAATAGATTCAGATAGAGTTGTTTGGTAAACATCTCCTTTGTAACTCCAGGAACGATGTCAAGAAGGAACTTGTGAGTGTAACATTTGATCATCTCATTCATTTCCCCTTGAAGATCACGTTTCATGTACTTATGGACGTATTCAATTTCAACTTGCATCTTGTCATTCTCGTCATGAAGATATTGTATCTGGTCAGCGAGAAAATTCAGCTTTTTGTAAAGCACGTCTTTCTTCCTGACCTGCTTGACAGCTTTAACGATTCATGTCTTAGCTTGAGAGATCCAAAAGTCCTTTGGTTTCTTCACTGATTTGGATGTGGATCTGGTTGATCTTTTGGATGGTGGTGGTGAAAAATGAGAGGAAGAATCTGATGATGAAGAGACGTGAGGAGGCTCGGGGTCCTTTGGTGGCGCAAAAGTTTCCTCCTTAGACCGGGCGGGACTGTCTAGAAGAAAATTGTCATGATCGGTTTCATCATCATTTCCAGACTTAGCCTTTTCTTCAGCCTGAATCCGGGCCTCTTCATCTGCTTTGGCTTGAGCTGCAGCCTCACTATCAGCTTTTTCTTTCTCAGACTTTTCATTTTCAGGTTCCTCAAAGTCATGCTCAATAGAATCCTCCAGAAGCTTTTGTTGTTGCACAAGAGTGGTGGCACCAGTTCCCTTATCGGGTTGATTAACCGCATCAAGAACTGGTGTGGCTTGAGTACCACCACTTGAACCTCCAGGGCCGCATATTTGATCCTGTTCAAACACTTTTGCCTTGTGTTGGAGTCAAATGATTTTGAACTTCTTCCTGTAGTCAGTATCCAGTGGCTCATCTTCGGAGCTTTCTTCTTCATGCTCAAGTACTGGAGTCTTCCCTTTGCCTTGGTCAGCTATTGGACTGGGAGGTTTAGCTACTGTTGGAGTGATATCGGTTGTCGTTTCAGAGTAGGTGACCTCTTCATCTGAGTCGGTTTCCTCAGAGCTTTCATCCACTAGCTTTCTTTGCGGTTCAGACTTGGGAATGGGAATTGGAACAGCTTCCTTAGAGGTAATTTTCCGTTTGTGTCCAGGTTTCCTCTTAGGGAACTTTCTTTGACTCACGGTGCTTGCAGCACTTCCTGCACTACCTCTTCTGGTTTTCCTAGTAGGTGTGCCAGAAGACTTTTCATCGAGAAAACCTACTTTGCCTTCTTCAACTGCTACCAGATATCGTTTCTACGAATACAGTTGTTTAATTTCATCAATTAACAGATAATCTGGCAGCTCTGCACCTTGTTTCTTTGTTGTAGAGTCCTTAAATCTGACGGAGAGTGTGGGCTCATACAACATGGAGTGATTGTTTGGGTCATTGAGTCTCTTGGGGATATCAGGGTTATATCCAAGAGCTCTTTGGATCAACAGTTTTGTATATATGATGTATGGGATCTTGGAGCCAAGATTTTTGAGGAATGACATCATGTCTTCCCATATCAGAGCTTCAATTTCGATGTGTTTCATGTTGATCAAAGCCCAAAAGATTTGTAGTTCAATGAGCTTGGGATGCTCATAACCACTATCACGTCCAGAAATGGAATTGGTGATGATGATGAAGAGGGTTCTCCATGGCTGAGGAATATTCTTAAGATCCACGTGTGAATGCTTTGAGATTACTCCAGTAGCTTCGTCATAACCAATATCGATCATGAATTGTAGAACGGTCTCTTCAGTTGGTGTGGCATTGAATTCGGTTGGCTCGATGTCAGGAATGAGAAGAACAGCCCTTAAGTCTGCATGTGTGATGGTGACTTGTTTGTGATTGCGCGTCACTGTCACCGCACTTTGACCTTTGATTCTCTGCATTGTATTCCAGAACTGGTGAATATAGATCTCCGGCACTGTAGCAGAATTGATGAGCATGTTCTGATAAGGATGATTCCTTAGAATATCCACAGCAATCAAACAGGAAGATTCTGAGCAGGTGAGAATGTCAAAGTCAACGCGAAGGTTGTTCTTTCCTATCTTCATCGGATAGCCATTAGGGAAGATATCAACAACGGTGAGAACATTTGGTGCATCCACATTCTGTGTCTGAGCATCCATGTCGTGATCTGAAAGATATTTAGCCAAAAGAACCAACATATCGAAAGACATTATGTTAGTCAATAGATGGTTTTATTGTCTATTATTGAATGTGATATGTCGATGATTGTTATGAGTCCAAAGTCACTTGTTTGTCCAATAGTCCAATGACGTCGTGATAAGTTTCGTGAGTTAATTAACTTTAAGTTTTAAAGTCCATGTTATCACTTATTTTTCACAACATATTAAACGTTTTAAGCTTATTAGTGACATTATTAATTTCGTGGCATTATGATTTATTTATTTACAAGTTTGCACGCGTAACAATTCATAATTAAGGTTAAACAAGGCTTAGGCGTAGAAATGGCAAGCTTATGCGTAAACATGAGTGATATACGCGTAAAACGCAAGCTTATGCGTAGGTTCTTGACTTACGCGTAAGAAATATTACGCGTAGGAAAAGGGGACCTTATGCGTAGAGCTTACGCGTAGGCGTATATAGAACCTTACGCGTAAGGCTTACTCGTAAGAGTCGACCTTATGCGTAGAGGTAACTGTTTACGCATATCCTTCACAGGATACGCGTAGTCCCTTATGTAGAACCTTACGCGTAAACGCTACGTGTAAGATTTCTCTTACGCATAACATGCTACGCGTAAGGTGATCCTTATGCGTAGATGATAAACAACCTTGATTCTGAATTTTCACGCGTAATAGACCTGAAATAAGTTAATCATAGCACCAATATTAACACATACATTCAATCTTTATCAGCTCAAACATTGAATACTCAATTAAACAGTTATGAGAAGAAAACCTTATGCGTAAATCTAAACCCCAAGTTTCAAGAATTACGCCTAAGTTATCTAGCCATAGGAATTGCACAAATCTTGTTCTGGTAGTTCTAAGAAGTTAAGTGAGTTGATATATCCAAGTTTTAACATCAAATTCGCAACGAATCAAAAATACCCAAATGCGTATGAACTTAAACCCTAATTTCTAATTAAAGATCAATTAGTGTTTCTGGGTTGGTTCTGAGCCTAGATATCATCAATTCACCATAAGAACAACATCACTTAACTACCTTTTTAACCAAAAACGTTCTCATTTGAAAAACCTCAAACTAACGCATGAACCCTAATTTGCAAAACCATTCAATTCGTGTTTCTGGGTGCGTTTTGATGATGAAAATAGTTTCAGTGATGTTATATAAACGTTTTGACACTATCTTTTTCACCACAAACACTCACACTTGATTAGGTGTTCATACGCTTATGCGTAGAACACAAAATCACGCATAAAAGAAAATCTAACCGTTGGTTTTTGAAATGATTTAAAACCCTTGTTTAGAATCTTGTTACAAACACAGAAACACTTACAGTTTGAAGATCGAAAACACGGATTAGTGGAACGATTTTTACGCGTAGGATTTGGTTAGGTTGAGTAATAAATGTGAGGAGTAAATGTGTTAGGTGGATAGTTTTATTAAAAGTAACTTTAAGATTTTGACAGTTTTAGTCCCTCCACCTTTTTCATTTTCATCTAATGTCTTTAACTTCCATTTTGGTTACCAAACGAGTGATATTTGGAAAGAACTTTGACGACACTCCCCCTCGACTTAAGAAATAATGAAAGTTTATAAATTTTAGTTCGAGGAATGTCAGAAAAACCAGAAATGTGACAACCATTGAAAGAAACAACCGGGATAAGATAACATGCAAGTACAAGGTTTTATGAAACAGTTAAGTGTTTGTTTTCTTCCCCTCAACACTTGATCGAAGAAATACTAAATTTTAAAAGATTAGAGTGTTGACGGAAAAAATGTACTTGCCATGTATAAATGAATATAGATAGAAGAATACACAAAATTGTATATATACGAATAAACGTGTTATTCCCCTATTAAGTACGGATGTCTAGAAAAAAAAAACTCTTCACGTTCAATACAATTGTTATCCCTCTTTAGAACTAGTTATAATATGCAAATGAATAATTGAGATTTACGTATAAGAACTACTCACGTAGTTACTCTTTTAACTTAAGTACGAATCTTCGAATAAATTATTAAGAGATAATATGTTCTCCATATCTTACTCCTTCGTTTGTTTTTTTCAAAGAAGCTCTTCTTTCCTCTTTTGTCTGCAAGCGCGCAGACATTAGGCTTGAAGACCGTTTGTTTTTTTTTCAGACATAAGAGGTTAGAATCACTTATTTCCTCTTCACAGATGCAGACATAATTTAGGTCTTTTTTCCACTTCTTTCCTCTACACCAATGCAGACATAAGAGGAAAAATGAAATAAGTACTTCAATAGCACAAAAAACAAACGGTCTTCTTCTTGCAGATGAAGAGCTTAAATGTACCTCTTCTTCTGCAGACATTGTAACCAGCTCATGCTTGTTGTATAACTTGGCTATATATGCCACTCATTGTACGGATTCTAATTCAAGATTGGTAATATACAATCAATAGCTTATTGGCCATATCTTAATATAAATTAACATATTTTTATAAGTTTATACTGAAATAATATAATTTAATCTAATACTAGGTTATGCGAAAAGTTTATGAAATTTGTGAGGATCAAGTAAAGAAACAAATAATACCATGAGTACAATATTATAAGATACTTATATTATATACGAGTAAAAAACCCGCCGCCGCGCTGCGGCGGAGTTTTTTCAAAATTTTGTCCACGTGTTATGGCGGAAGATTAGAACGGAGCGGTATCTTAAACATCTCGTTTCAATATAAGCAAATGAAGTCTGCAATATTCTACCGGGTGGAAAGATCCCAATCGATGACACGACTATTTGATTGCGTAAACAATTCTGGAAACCTCAACCCGCACGCATTGTACCGCCTAAAAGTTTGTTTGCTCTCGTGCCTGAATATTATTTAAATCCGAAAATCAAAAAAAAAAATAATAATAATAATAATAAATAAATAAATAAATAACAAATGGTTACTCAAAAACATTTTCGTAGTTTTAATTGTTTGAGTTTCAAAACATCTTTTTGATATCATTTGTAGCAACAAAGTTTCAAACTTTATTAGTTTTAGCATAAAATTAGTGTTAGTTTAGTTTTAAAAAAAATCAAAATTTGAGCTTTTTAATAAGGTTCCCTTATGACAAAGATCTTTCAGCCAATTATGAATGGTCGGGGTGGTCCGATAGCCCCTGTGACCATTCAGGCTATGGATTTTGGACTAAAGAATCACATGTTTCAACAAGTCCAACAAAGTTGTCAATACCATAATTTAGCAGGTGATGACGCTAATAAGCATATTGACAAGTTCTTAACCGTGACTCGGAACATGAAGCAAAATGGAGTCCTTTATGATGTCTTGCGCTTATGTCTCTTTCCTTATTCTTTAACTCATCATGACACTGCGTGGTTTGATTGTCTACCAAAAATAAACTCCGGAACAGAGCTTATATACTCCATATATGTTCAGTAAAATAAACTCCGGAACAGAGCTTATATACTCCATATATGTTCAGTGCTAATTTGATTTCTTCTAACAGAAGGTCTGGTTTGGTTCGGTTGGACCATGAAACCAATTTTTAGCTTTTTAAAGACCAAGACCGAATATATTTGGTTCTGGTCCCGTTTTTTGGTCCAGCACTCGAGCGTTAAAATTGTTGATCCATGCCTATTTTTTACCACCCCGAGTGCACTTTGCATCACATACCCAATAAAAAAATCAATCTACGACGATAGAACCCTCAACTAACACATATCCATCAATATAAACCATCCTGTTTGCTCATTTCAATTACATCGGCACCAACCCAAACTCCCCAACGTGTTTTTTCTTGCATTCTACATTAACAAAGAAAAAAACACACGGGGTATCAACATCTAAAACAGTATATATAAAAAAAAAACCCACGTTCCGTGTTTACCCATATCGTATCTTTTACTTTAGATTACACACTTGACCAGTAAAAAAGCTATTCTTCTACTTCCAGCATTCGACACATATTATTCCATCCCATCCACAATCACGCACCTGTTTGTTGTTCCTTTGATTAGGTCCTTATGATAAGCTTGTTTCGATAGCAACGCTGATAGGCTTCCCCCGGCCCATGGAAAATCCTCTGGTGCCATCTGGCATGCGGGGGCCTGGAGGTTGTTTTCCAATAGCTGGGTGTTCGTTGTTGACGGAATTAGATGAAGGTGGTGTGACCACATGAGCCCCTCGGTTGTTGTGATTGTTGTTATGATTGTTGTAATGATTGTTGTGATGGTTGTTGTACTGAGGTCGTCCACGTCCCTTGTTGCCTCTGCCACGATTGCGCCCTTTCTTTTGTCCACCCTCCTTTTCGTTTGAGTGATCTTCCCCCTGCTACGAACATTAATTATTAATAGACTCGCTACATACAAAATAATGGAAGATGAGGCTTCACGGGGAAGTCGAATGTACTTACTGCATGCTCATGTGACTGGACTTCAGATTGCTGGTGAGTGTCATCTAAGTGCTTCTCATTCGGTGAATGTTGCTCTGACGTAGATGTGTCATCTTCTTTATGGACAGCTTCGTCTTCCAGCCCGGCTTTCTTTCCACGTGCTTGAGCAGGTTTTGCCTGGGACTTGAAAGAAATAAAAAGTTAAACTTTGCTGTATAAACAATACAAAAAATTACTTAAGAACCAATTATGCTAGGGTTTGGAAGTTGAGGTATGAACTGATTTAAAACATATACTCATAAAGTCATAAAACAATAAATTACAGAGCCTGCGACTTAAGAGGTTTTCTTTTGTTCACCACGAGGGGTAGTCCTTTGTACGCGAACCACAATGTAAAAACACCATTTCTATTAGATATAGCAGACCCATTACCTACAGATGGGTCGATTTGGGTTCTATTTGATCACAAACGGATCAAATAGAAAACATTAGATGTTGGGGCAAATGGGCCAGAATACAGGAACGAGACAAACAGTGTGGATGTCACCAACAATCTATCTTAATGCAAACAACTTCTTATATCATCTTTATACAAAGATTTAGATCATTTTTGTAAGAGTAAATTACACCGTTCGTCCTTGTGGTATACGTTGACCGACAAGTTTCGTCCTTTGACCAAAAAAGGTTTACCGTCCGTCCTTAAATGCCAAACGTTATCTACCGTTGGTCCTTTGACCAAACTGACGTTAAATTTGACCGTTAAACACCCTCATGTGCGAGTCACATGAGGGTAAATTAGTCTTTTTCATTCTTTGGTGAGTCCCATTCATCATCATCTTCTTATTTTCTAAATCTCATCATCATTCACCACCATAACCATTATCATTCACCCATCTCAATAAAATTTCATATCTATAATTTTTAATTTTTTATAATTATTCATCATACTCACCAACATCTTCATCTCACCATTTTTCTTCTATCTCATCAACAAATATTTACCAGAATTGTGCTCAACATACATTATCATATACACAAACACAAGTTATGAACCCAACATCTATATTATTTAAAATATTTAACAAACACCAACACAACACCATCAGTCCATGGCCGAACCTCCATCGCCATGCCACCGAAATCATCTCACGTCACCTCCACTCACAGCCGCCTATTACAATTTCCTTTCACCTCTACCCTCCGGTCATCTCCGCAACCCAACAACAATATCACCACTTGAAACGAACAGATGGTTGCGGTGGATCTGTGGATGGCGAGTGAAACAAACAGATCTAACGGATCTACAATATCATCACGAAAGATGTTGGCGGGGTGATGGATTTGTGGTTGGTAATTAAAGGGAATTGGGATTTTTTTTATAGGTTTGAGTTTATGTATTTAGTGGTGGGCTTCTTGAAATTTTTGGCAAAATTTTCTAATGAATATGATAATGGTTGGTGGTGATTATGGTTATGGTTTAACAAAGAAGATGATAGGTGGTGGTTATGGTTTAACAAAGAAGAAAGAAGAAAATGGTAGGTGGTGCCGTGGTGGTAGACGACGGATCTGGATGGCTGCGGACCCGAGAGGTGTGGGGGATTTGTAGGTTTTGTAACTGTTTTGTTGTTGATTGTTTGACTTAGGTGATTTATGGTAACTAAGCCACATGAGTTGTAGTAGTTTGTGATGAGTTATCTTGGTCATAGTTTTTGATAAGTTAGTTACTGTATTATTTTAGCGAGTTGTTTGCATTTTATGAGAATAAGATCATACCACAGTAATGGCCTAAACATTTATGATGAATCAGTTGTTGTAGTTTTTTATGGGGTTTTTTGACATTGTGGTGAAAAAAACAATTTAATGAATACGATAAAACTGGGCTTTGTGAGTTTGATGAAGGTGGTGAGAGTGGTGGTGGTGGGTGAAGATAAAGATGTGAGTTTTGATGGTTTGAAGAAGAAGATGGTGATATATTAAAGAAGAAGAAGAAAGTGGAAAAAGACCGAAATACCCTCACGTGAGTATCACATGTGGCAAGATAACGAAGGTTAGTGTCGCCCGTTAAAGTGAAGGACTAACGATGCATAACGTTTCGCATTTAAGGATGAACGGTAAACCTTTTTTGGTCAAAGGACGAAACTTTTCGGTCAACGTAAACCACAAGGACGAACGGTGTAATTTACTCTTTTTGTAATAATGTTGCTTATATAATCATTAGAGTAAATTACACCGTTCGTCCTTGTGGTTTGCGTTGACCGCAGGGTTTCGTCCTTTGACCAAAAAAGTTGCACCGTCCGTCCTTAAGTGGGAAACGTTATGCACCGTTCGTCCCTCCATCCAACTGGGCCCACCAATTCCCACTAACGTCAGTTAACTCAGTTAACCCATAAGGGCATATCCGTCATTTCCCAAGTACATTGCATTTATTAAAAATTCATTTTTCACATTTAAACAAAACACACACAAATAAAATCTCCCCTGCCTTCTCATCCACCTCGCCGGCGACACCCTTTTTCCGGCGACACCCTTTTTCTGGGCTAAATGGTTTCAGGTTGTGTTGTTATTTCAAGGGTTTTGTTATTTGTTCTTGGTTCGAGCATCACCATAGCAACGCCACCGCCACCGCCACCGCAGCTGTCACCACCATCGCTGCTCCTCATCTCTTAATCTCTCTAGTTCGTGGTAAGTCGGGACATGTATCCATCGTGTTACTTTCTTGATAACTGAATATAGTCATTTGGTTTTTAATGTTTCGTGTGGTAAGAGATTGTGAACGGAATGTGTATTTGGTCTTGGTTGATTCTGTTGTGAGAATGGTCGAGTGTTAGACCCATAAGGGTCTCCGACTGGTTTGTGTCATTACTACTCGAGACCAAGACCTTATGGTCTCGGCAAACTTACTATGGGAGCATGGTTTTGGAGGTTTTCTACTTGGGTTTTCTGTTAATAAAGAAGAAGAAGAATTGGTTTGTGTTTGTGTAATTTGGGAGCATGGTTTCAGCATCATCTCTTTTAAGCTGTTTAAAGACATTCTTGATTTGATGCATACACCAAGCTTTGATTTGAATGTCTGATATAATAAAAAGAATGGATTTTTGAATTTAAAGCGTACGCTGGAAGAATCTTGGAGAATTGTTGTTTGTGTTTTGAGTTTGAGCCCCCCCCCCCCTTTTTTTTTTGATAAAATTGACTTTCCAACACCATGGGTGTTTGTATCTTTTATTTCCTTTTTAATTAACAAAACAAAAACGTATATGTAAAAAAACGCTGGAAGAATCTTGCACCGTTCGTCCTTATGGTGTTGAAATGACGATTATACCCTCAGGTTAACAAGACTTAAAGACCGTTAGTGGGCCCAGTTGGATGGAGGGACGAACGGTGCATAACGTTTCCCACTTAAGGACGGACGGTGCAACTTTTTTGGTCAAAGGACGAAACCCTGCGGTCAACGCAAACCACAAGGACGAACGGTGTAATTTACTCTAATCATTATTAATACATAAATATTGTTTTTTTTAAAGGACAATGAAGTCTTTGTAGGTAAATCCCACCCAGCCACCCAATTTTGAAATGTACCAAAAAAAATGACCAATCTCACCCTGAACATGTATTGACCCTTACCCAAATCATCCATCTTTGCCATCTTTGGTTTCTATGCATCTAAAAGTGGTTAGTTACCTATTTATTCAACTATATATCCTAAGACGAAATAAATTCAAGCTTTCGCAATTCTTTACCACGAGCATTTAGATATATCAAATCGTCATCTTATCTTGATTATCATACATTCTTTGCTCCAAATAATGAATGGGCTTAACAGAAAAAGTGCACTAATTATATGTTCTTGAGGCACATACCGGTCGTCTCAGTAAACGGACTTTCAAACTATTTCTCCAGTTGCCTTCTTTGTTCAGCTCCAGAGCCTATTTGAGATAATTCGATTCAATTAATAAAGAAATAACTGATGAAGGAAATTTTAATCTGTAAGACTCGTGGCACTTACTGCTTTCTCAGCTAGTTCAATGGTCTCATATTCCACAAAAGCATGCAGCTGAAAATACATATAAAGGAGACAGTAAGTAAGATGTTAAGAGATAATTGTAAAGTTTTGCGAAAATTCAAGAATGCTCTGATCTATCAATGTTTCTGATTCACTTGGCTATTGACCAATAGCATAACAATAGCACAATCCTCTACGTATGTTGACTTAGAGATCATCCAAGCATACACATCGAATGATCAAATCAATTTACATATAACCTACTGTCCCATCAATGTAAGAAAATTCCACTAGCTCTACCGTATAAAGATATCACATGTAAACATGTAAAAAAGAAGCATTGAAAATAATCCATAACAGATTTTGAAACTAAATTGAATTGACATAAAAAGATACCTGGCATTTACATATCAGCATACTGTATATGCTTACCTTATTACTGAAGTGCATCGCATCAGCTTTTGACGCGCCTCTTGATGCTGAAGTTGCCCCGCCGTTGGAAGCTTGTGGCTGGCAGGTACGGATTGTCTTTACACTGATCAAGTACGACTCGTAAAAATCAGATGAGTTACATAATTCCTAACGTGAAAATGTTCTAGACATAGTCAAAAGGTATAAGGAAATCTGAGTTAGGGTAAATCTGGTACCTCCCGACAGCCGAAAAAATTTTCATTAGGTTCTGATGACAGTGGTCCTCAGGCAAATTTTCAGCAACAATAATGCGCGACTACAAACAAAAGACATGCAAAAAACATTATAAGAAACTCGAATGTCACGGAGATGATATGATCAACATTGAAGCACATCATATACGCACCTGCAGCTCCTCCATGTCTGCCTCGGTCAGTGGATGCTGACGTTTTACTTTCTTCCCATCTTCACTAACCACCTAAACAAAATTGAAACCTTTAAAGTTATGATCATAAAGACACATAAGAGTGAACTTGTTTGAATATGACATTAAAAGAAACCCACCAGCTTTCCAGAATTTCTTAGTATGGTAGCAAGCTGGGCATGACCGCTAACAAGGGCTTTGATCTTCTTGAAAGATACAACAACGGATATCGGCACTGCAAAAATATTAAGGAAGACATAGGTCAGAGACTTCCATAGCAAGAAATTTTGAAAAGTGAACGAGAGTGTTAAACAACTTAAAAAGTCCCTCTTCTGCATCAGCGGAAGCTGCAAGGTGGAGATCAGGCTATTGGTTTCAACACATTGCACGGGCATATCATTTTTTCCATTACAATGATACTACTCATTTTCCGATTTTATATCACATACAGAGCATTGAACTAATCATTCCATATGTAATAATCTTTTCCAGTTGCACTTTTTATGGCGATTATATTCTTGGCGAGCAATGTTTTCGAGTTGTAATTGTATTTTTTTCTCCTCCATGAAAAGTTAAATGGAGTGTAACTTAAATAATTTTTATCTTGTTAATTTGTTTTCCATATTTACTTTGGAGTTACTAACTTCCATACATCAAATGTTCTACATGTTGGCTATTAACTTTAACGGCGATTTAGTAATTTAACTGTACTTAAAATTTAATTAAAAGTGCAAGTCCTTAATGCTTTATAACTTATAAGTAGTTAAGATAAGATATTATAAATTTATAATGAAAGCAGCAGATCTTACCATATCCTTCAGGGTCTTTGCTGATGAACCTCATTAAATGATCAGTGGTTGCCAAATTTATGTCACTGAAATAATACTCCACCTACAAAATGTGTGCATATAAATGTCAATTGTGAAAATCAGAAGTACCGAAACCATGTATCACGTATGATATGTTTTACTAAGTCTTATGTGCTGTAAGCACAGCTGAAGGGTATCCTTAACCTAAGGCAACAATGTAAGTATCAGCACATACTTTCTTGTCATGCACGCAAATAATTTTACACATCTCAGACATAATATCAGATTATGCAAATGGTTCAATACACAATGCCAAAGCGACGGGTTCCCAAACTAATCTAGAAGTTAAGAAGCTAGCCAATATCTATCATGAGATCGCCTGCCCAGGCCAGAGTTTGGTTGCACTAGCTATAAATCCTGCAGTATGTCCTGGTCATGAGCCAGAGCTAAGATGCTAGAATACAGGTGTGGACTTGCTAACAATTAAGAACAAGATTGCTTGATACTAAGATAATAAACTAATCAATTAACCAAACTGTCAAGAAAGAAAGCAAAACATTAAATTGTTTTAACTTTAAAAGGCACATAGTCCTTCCTCTTAAAAGTTTTTGAAGGATAAAAAAATAACTGAAGCTAAAGACTAACAATACATAACTAAATGAGCCTCAGCTATTCTCTTTTACGCACTCTCTTTCAATGTTAGTTTCTATTTTGTTTCTCAACCGACAGATAACATCGACCCGTTGTCATTTTGGAAAAATTGCAGAAACCAGTCATCCATAGTACCGTGTATGCCTTATTTGAAATCAACACACAATCATAACTTACATCACATAATTAGCTAGTGATTCTTTCCAAAATAATAATAATAATAATAATAATAATAATAATAATAATAATAATAAAATAAAATCTTCAACTAAAATGTGAATCTCTGGCACAGGCAGAGTCTTTGGCGCTAAAACAGGACACCCCTGTTTCCTATCCCAAGAGCCTAAATCTAAACCAAGTTCATTCAAACTAACAATGACTACAAGAGAACCTGAAATATTTAACACAACTGAACAAGGATGCAACCTTGCAGCTGAAAAAAACAACGATACAAAGAAAATTACCAGCATCCTACTAACCTATTTGACTCACAGCATCATACAATGTCTATTCTATACTGAAAAACCAACTTCCTACTTATCAGTAATCAGTCAACTATGCTAATAACACCTGAACTCTGATCCCTCCATTAACACATCAAAACAGGTGAGGTGAAGTGTCACAGAAAAAAATTTACAATACTTTCACGAGTACACTTTATGATGGACGCAATTAATTTCCAAACCACTTTTGAACTACGGATATTGCTAAAAGCTAAACCACCCCTTGAGACTGGTAAACATCTACGGATAATTTTAACTCTAAACATCCTCTAACAAATATACATAGATGCATCGCAACCGATTAATAAAATAAGAAAATAAAATGCAAGTACAATACTATATTTTATGCCTAAATCAAGTTTGATTACTTTCACGAGTATACTTGAAGTTGGACACAGTAGAGCTACAGCTTCTAAGACTACAGTCGGACTGAAGAAAGTATTAGTAAAAGCTAAAGCACCCTAATAGATAGGTAAACTTCTACTAACAAAGCTAACTAACATCCCCTAACTAGCCAACTTCCTACTTATCAGTAACCAGTCAACTATGCTAATCCATAGATGCACTGACCCGTGATCTGAACTCTGATCCTCGATTATCCTCAAAACAGGTAAAATAACTTGTGCCTAACTCAACTTTGATTACTTTCACAAGTACACAGTAGAGCTATAGCTTCTAAAATTATCAATTTCTGACTGAGGATAGTTTTAGTAAAAGGTAAAGCACCATAATAGATAGTTAAACTTGTACTAATAAAGTTAACTATAAACATCCCCTAACTAACAAAAAGGCTTGACTAGCAAACAAGCAGATACACTAATATCCGTATTCGTACGCTAGTAAGGGAAGCGACATATTTAGTATCTGGCTAACCGCTGCATTGGCCACCAGTAATACCATGTAATTAGGTTAACTTTGATCCCTTGTGGCAGCGTCTGAACAAACATATACAATACTATAATTTGTGCCGGATTCACTTTAACCGCTAGACTTGATCATGGACACAGTATAGCTATAGGTTAGAAGATTAAATTGATTTCCACAATCCACTTTCAGCTTGAAATCGGATTTATTTACTAGTGAAAGCTTAAGCAGCCTATAAGAAATTTAAATATCTACGGACTATCAAACACGTGGAGACACTAAAATCCGTATTTGTACGATAGTAAGGAAAGCAACATTATATATGCATAACCGTGCAAAAAACATTAACACACATCACAACATAGCTTCTCTTGCCATGGGTCAAATGCTTTCATTTCTTCCTATGCCATGTATCCTTGCATTAGCATGCATTCACATATTTTTTTTGAGCAATATCACACTCTTTTATACACTTTGCCGGAGGTCTACCTAGAGGTAGTCTCCTTACCCTAGGGTAGGGCTGGGCACAAAACCGAGCCGAACTGACCATATTCGGTTTGGTTTAGGTTCTATATATTAACAGTTTTCGGTTTCGGTTCGGTTTGACCCAAAACCGACAAAAAACACACCTAAACCATATAAACCGAACCGACCGAACCAACACAAAACCGAACCGACCATATTCGGTTCGGTTTCGGTTCTATATATTAGTGGTTTTCGGTTTCGGTCTGGTTGGTTTTTGTTGGTTCGGTTTGTTTTCAGAGCGTTGCTTATACCTACCCAAGGGTAGGGGCATGATCTGTCTACATTCTACCTCCTCATACCTCGCTTAGCGGGATTAGGTATTGTTGTTGTTGTTGTGACACATCACAACATATAATACATGAATTAAATTAAAATAATAATTAAAATAAACTAAAGCACCCTAAGAGATAGGTAAATTTCTACGGATAAAGTTAACTCTAAGCATCGACACTAGATTCCGTATTCATATGATAGCAAAACTAGATTATATATACATAAACGCTCATTGAACATTAGCATAACATGAATTAAAATAATACACCGCCATATACCTAATTAACAATCTAGTAACTATACACACGTATACGCGCAATAAACATCGAGAAATTAAAATAATAATACGAGCGTAACCGTTACGCGCGTTCCTTTTCACTTTTTAGGTCTCTTGAAGGCAAATTGCTGTGATGGCACTTATTTGGACGAAAAGGCGCGGATATACGAAGAAAATGGCCAAAGTCAAGAATCGAGATGTGGTATACCTGATTAATAATCTTCTGAGTAGACTCATCCTTCACCACCTCCCCCCCTTCTTTCACCGCAACACTCGCCTCGACAAACCCCGTCCCTCCACCTCCATTAAACACTCCTCTTTTATGAACAACATTCTGCTGATTATGATGATTATGATGATGATGAAACTGCATCGCTACATGTGGATGTGGATGTGGATGATGGATCGGATTGAACATGTGTATGATCTTCTGCGGCGGCGGCGGCGGCGGAGATACGACGGCGGAGGTTCTAGGGACGAATTCAGGTGCCTTGGCGTTGAGTTTGCTTAAGGATCGTGTGAGTGATGGTTCTAGGGTTTGTGATTGGGATGATGATGACGTGGCAGATGAGGGTGGTTCATGTGCCATGGTGATGGTAAGGGGATAGTTGGGGATCTGTATTGTTTATATAGTGATGACGTGGCAGATCGGATCCCCTCTTTACTTCAGTGATGAAGGAGAAGAAGAAAAGGTTTATTTTTTCCCTGGGTTTTTTTATGTGCCGTGATCCTAGCCTATTTATTCTACCTTTAGATTGATTTTTATTATTATTAATTTTTTTAAATAAATAAATATATTGTTTTATTTACATTTTTTTATTAGAGCACAATGTATGAGGTGCCATTGCCAACCTTACCAGCCAACATGCCAAACTTGTGTCAAATGCATCATTTTGTGTTTTGAGCCACTCCACTAGCTCAAGCCAAATGCACCTTTTGTGTATGTGTTTTTTTATTTTATTGTGAGTGAGTGGTATATTTGGTGGGGTATTTGCGAGACCTACATGTGATGTTAGTAGTGTGTTATGAGGGAGTGTTGTTTGAGTTATTGGTGTGTTATTATGAGGTGTATGATGTGGCGCTAAGGTGGCATACCAATAACGTGTTATTGAGTCCTTGCATACCTTGTGCTCTTAGAGTAAATTGCAAAAACCGTCCTTGTCCTTGAGGTTTGGTCAAGTTGCACGGTTCGTCTGTGTGGTTCCGAAAGTGAAAAAAACTTCGTTAACTGTTACGTCCGTTAACTGTTACGTCCGTTTTAGTCCTCCGGTATTGCACGTTTCGTCTGTGTGGTTCTGAAAGTGCCAAACCACAAGGATGATTTTTGCAATGATGGAAGACTAGGGCTGAGCAATTCCGACCGACACAAACCGACCTTAACTCGGGTTGGGACTCGGGATGGGTTTTCAGCCTTGTCAGGACTCGGGTCGGGTCGGGGGTCAGGATTGTTTTGGGATAACACAAAGAAAACCATACAAACCGGTTTGTTTCGGGACTCGGGTCGGGATTCGGGATAACCCGAACTAGAACCGGGTCGGGATTCGGGATAACCCGAACTAGAACCGGGTCGGGATTCGGGATAACCCGAACTAGAACCGGGTCGGGATTCGGTTAGAATTTTCAGCCTTGTTGGTTTCGGGATGGGTCAGGATCGGGTCGGGACGGGTCGGTTTCGGGCCGATACTCAACCCTAATGTGGACTACATTCAATCTAGTATAAATAGAGTTGCTAACTTTTATAAGGTTAAACACACACTCTTTTCCTCATTGTTATTCTTTCGATAGTTTTTCTTATTAAAATTTATATCAAGCATATACTTATTCTCACATCAGATTTTAGTGAGGAGAGCTAACGATGCTCAGCTACGGAGCACATAGTCTACCTCCAAACATCCGTAGCTTTATATGTTAATGTAAGGCTCCCAGCTACAGAGCAAGGAGTTCAAACTTGATATCCGAAAGGTTCGGAGCTCTAGACTTCATGGCCATAATTTGCTCAAAAATAGTGCAATTGGGTCGAGTAAAGTTCAACCAAGCCAAAGTTGAATTCGACTGGACAATATCATGCTCAGCTTGAAAAAGATCCATTATTGAGTTCTTGCTCGAGTTGCTCAGAAAAAGCTTGAATCAATTGCACCTCTAATGTTAAAATAGTTTATATTTATCACTTTAAGAAAATGTTTAATGGTGTTTGTTTAAGTTTATTTGACTGGTTTATGAGTTTATAATTTTGTAAAGATGTTAAGATTCTTTTGACTTATGTATGATTTTATTTACTTGAATTTATAGCTAATTTAAATTTATAAAAAATGAAAATATGATTAATTGATTTGATGAAATGTAGTTTTTTGAAAGATTAAAAAGAAGCAATAAGTGGGAAAATAAGGAAAAATGAACATAGTTATATCTTTGTACATATGCTTTAAATACGAAAAGTAAAAGAAAAGGGAAAATATCTCTTTCTTCAAATTTTGTCAACTTGAGAAGAAAATGTGAAGAAAAAGTGTAGCATTTTTTTTTTTTTTTTTTTTTTTTTTTTTTTTATTATTATTTTTTTTTATCATATTCAAACCATAAAAAGCTTGTAAAGACAACTTTTTCTAACTTTTTTTTCACTTTTTGTTCTCACATAGAGATTGAATACAGGTGAATCGTTTAACTCTAAATTGGGATGCCTCATTTATTGTAATTAAGAGCAGACTCACACCATTTTTCAAAAAGATTAGGATCATCTAATGTTCAACTCTCTTATGTTTTTCTCATTTTAACATATTGTGAGAGAAATTAAATTGATGTGTCACATATTTTATTTAACAATGACCATGCTATTTTATTTTCTTTTATTTTATGATTCAAGATGATGTAACTTGAGATACAAATATTAGAAGATTTTAAGAGCATGTACAATAATAACGCCGGTATTTGGTGTTATTGTTAGAAGGATGGTGTTAAGGGGCGGCGTTATTGCTTCAACGCCCGTTATTTTTTTATTTTTTTATTATTATTATTTTTTTTTTCATTTATGCCCCTAAATGAGGGGTTGTTTTGTAAATTGTTGGGAATGTTATTGATGTTATTGGATGTTATGGTTGTGGGTGTTTTTTTGGGATGTTAATGTTAAATGTTAAAGCTGATGTGGCGCTGACGTGGACGGTGTTATTGGTGTTATTGTTGTATATGCTCCAATCCTTTTCACAAACACATTCACATGCCCATGTGGCATATGGCATAGGTTTTATTAATTTTTCTTTGTTTTTTTTTTGTTTTTATTTCACTTTTCAATAATCAAATGTAGGGTTGAGCATCGGTCTAAGATCGGAACAGACCGAACAAAATAAAATCGGACCAAGACTGAGGACCGACTCGGTCCGGTCCTTCGGTCGGTCTGGCCCAAGAACGCATTATTGGTCGGTTTGTACGTAAAACTGGACCGAACCGGACCGAGACCGAAATAAGAAAAAAGTTAGGACCGAAACCGAACCGCTGGTTCTTTGGTTCAGTCGGTCTGGTCGATTTTCTTAATCCGGTCGTTTTTAGGTCTGCGATGCTCGGCTCTAATCAAGTGATACATATGCGTGTAACCTTAGTAATAAAAGAGTGTGCTACCAAAGCATTTCTATTTGTGTGCAGAGAACCTTACTTATGTAAAAATCAAGTATACTAACATGTTATTTGGCTAATCTATACAACTTGTTAGATACATGTCGTAAACGGTAAGTATGGAGTGATCCACAAGTTTTCGCCATTCGGGATTAGTGGCTTGCTTCTGTAACCAAATTTGTGATGGCATATGTTTTCATTAGGAAATCTTGATTAGATGGTACACGTAAACGTGACGTTTTTAATACTATATATGAACATTGAAATAAAAGTAAAAAAATTTAACCAAAAAGAACGAGTTCATCCTTTAAAACGTCACTCAGAAGTATATACATTAGCTATGAAATCTCGCCTATTCTGCATACATTTTCAGGCTTGTAGCGGAACAAGACTAAAGCTTACTGAATAGAAAACGAACAGAAATCACATTTCAAGTTTTAGAAGGCGTACAGAAAATGAAACAAATCGTTTAAGATCCCTAAGGATCCGATATCGTGGGGTTATCAGAAGAACATCTTGGAAGAAGCCATGTGAAGAAGCCAACTTTGGTTTTTTTCTTTGATCTCTGTGACGAGTATTCCACTATCATATTCCAAAGGTCAACGACACTCCATCCGTTGGAGGTAATCCACTTTGTTACCTGCCGATAATCGAGAAAACCTTTGTTAGTGCTACAGAAGAAAAGAGTGTACGAGGGTGTAGAAATCGGGAGTAACCTTTTTAGACCTTGGGTTCTTGCGCCTAACGGCCTAAGGTTAAAGATAGCAAAATGGGCGGGTTGGGTAACGGGTTGCAACAGATTTTGGGTAACGGGAGTAAACCCTACACGACCCCTTTCGCTACCCAACCATGGCCCATTCTGCCACCGATTATGCAGACCATGTAGTAGAAACAGAATTCTTATCATGCAGTTACGTTTCAGACGCTTTATAATGTTACGTATAGGAATTACCTGGTCCAATGACTGTAAGGCCTCCAACCCAAATGTGTAATACACCACAAAAGGTCTTAACGCCTGGATAGAATGTATGGTACTATTAGAAAGTGAAAAATGAATACGAAAGTAGCAAAAATGGTTTCATTTACCTGAGAAGCGGCAAGCCATTGTAACATAGCCTTAAGTTCAGGGTCTCCCCCGAATGCACCGCAACCCCAATTTCCAGTAACGATCCCTACTTCATCTTCAAAGCTTGCAGGCTGACAAAATCGCAGTTCAATTAAAAAATAGTTTATCTTTCATGTGCACAAATAAGGTTCATCATGGTTCGATTACTGCTTAAAAAAGCGAACAACTGTTGGTGTATCCTATTGTGGACTTGAAGGCCCGTGTGTCTCGGTTTATAGTATCTGAGGTGACTCCTATTATCTAGGCAATTAAAGACGGTTGAGGTACAAAAATCACATACCAAAACATTAACTGAATTGCTTTCGAGGCTTTTAACCTTTTGATCATGCCCGGCTTCTGAAAGGTGATCACCGTTGAGTAGTATCTCATACTGATGAGACTTGCACGGGTCAGAAAAGCCACAAAATGCCTTATTAACTTCCCTATATAATCTCGGGAATGAGGAACCATCAATTGGTCTAAACAAATTTAACGAAACATCTATGACGGCAACAAAACTAAAAACAAGTATACCTCAGGAGTAAATCATGCCCATATTGTCTCTTACCCACACGAGATAAAGCGTCCATTGCAATTATTCTGGTTTTACGTCTTCCCATTAAATCAGAATCTTTCGTATCCAGAAAGTCACCACAAAACCGAAAAGTAGAAGCATAACTATAAGAACAAATATAGCAGCGGTATTATTCATATTCTGAAATACAATCACAAAGCCAAGAAACCGTTTAATAGATTAAAAGACCAACGAGATCATAATTACCCTGTATATATCGAAAATCTTTCAGCACCAACAACTTTTATAGACTCGTTTTCTGCCATACAAGGCAAGAAAAGAATTCCGACTATTAATTCTGGGTTGATCATGAAACGGATCTCTTCCTAAAACGTATGACAAAGAAAGAAATATAAGGCTAAATATTTAATAAGCAAACGTTCGGAAAACCATATCAGGGACAATAAATAAGCAAACCTGAACACAGCCTTTATTTAGAGCACCGCCACCATAATACTTATTAGCAAAATCTACTTCGAGAGCTTCCTTCAACTGATCTTCTATTAAGCCCGAACTATAGACCTATTTGAACAACGACGAGATAATAGTGAAAATTTTAAAACACATCAATTTAACGATAATATCAAAATATTTTGGACCATACCTCAAACGGGCATAAGGGGACCACTGATTTACTCCAAGATTCAGCCTTGGGGTAGGGAATGTAGTTACTAGTTTGATCAACCGCAAGCACTTTTCTCTCGAATGAGACATTTCCTATCGGCATACTTGAACAGATTCTCTCAAAATAATGAATAATACATTTTATCTTGTTCTCCTGTTTTTCGTTGTAGTTTTCATGTAGGCTCCTGATGACATTTAAATCGTGTGTAAACATCAGCAGACGATGGGGAAGCACATAATGTATCAAGATTAAAATGGTTTAGGAGAAAATGATAAAAACACATACGCAAATAAACGGTCGAAGTTGATCATTCTAAGATGGTTGGCACCTCGATTACTGAACGGAAACAGACAAAAGAAAGAGCAAGCAAGAACACAGCCAATAAGTTCCTGATTCATTAATGATTGATATAGGGATCAGACTGCATGTTTGACATGCTAAAGTTTCATGTAAGCTTATGCACCGAGTGTATGATTTGTGTACCTGGCTAAGTAAAACTATGCCAGCTTCTTGAGACTTCAACAGGCGAAGGCCGGTTTGGAGTCCATCCCTAGCACCCACACAAGTAACCGAGTCTGCATTCTTATAGTGAGCTTCTAACATTGATGGAAGCCGCAACAGCATATCAGCCATAGCTGGAAGTACCTCTCCAAACCATTTATTAGCTTCAGCACACGACATCAACTGTTCACAAACCGTGCACGCTTGTAAATGTCAAGTGACTGATCTATTTACATATTTCAAGATGCATATTATTTGAATTTTTTGGGGTGTCTAGGGTTGCTTTTAACAAAACTGCTTATATTTTATGAATGAATACACAATAAGTATAAAGATAAGTTCTTACATTATCAAAGAAAAGCGAGAACCCATCACCGGTCGAAAAAGCTAAGACGTCATCAGTGAGATTAAGGCTCTGCCTGATATCAGAAATCGCAAGAAACAAACTCTCGCCAGAGTCAACTTTGCTGTGATCAGGACCTTTTGAAAGTGCTTTTAAAGCTTCCACTACTTGTGATGGCCAGAATAATGACGATGACCGGAGTACTACTGGTAGGAAGCCTATTATCGAATTCAAATCTTCACGATTTTCCATTGTGCAAGAATTTAGAAGAAAGAAAGAATCTCAAATATGTTTTTTGAACCAGAACTAGGAATGTGTTGTGTTTTAAAACATGCTTTTTTAAGTCAACTGCTTAACTTGATATCCAAGTTGGTTGACTTTTTAAAATTATTATACTTCCAGATCATCATTGACAGACATGTTTTTTTAGTCAAAAGACATCATGTTAATAACAATAAATAAATAAATAATAAGACACGCGATACAGTAGCTCATATGTATATCACAGTTCAACTTTCGGAAGGCTTACAGAAAATGGAACAAATAGTATATAACAATCACCTGCGCCTATGAATTCATTACCGAATAGAGGTTCACATATTTACTTCCATGGAAACATCACTTTAGAACTAACATTTTGACTACAGTTTAATTTAACTACTCGTTGACAAATTTTACTCAAGATCCTTAAGGATCCACTATCATGGGGTCATCAGAAGTTAATAATGGAAGAAGCCAGTTGAAGAAGCCAACTGCGGTTTCTTTCTTTCTTCTCTGTGATGAGTATTCCACTATCATATTCCAAAGGTCACCGACACTCCATCCATTGGAAGTAATCCACTTTGTTACCTGCCGAAAATCCACAAAACCTTGTCATTGCTACAGAATAAAGAGTGTAGTAGTTTAAACTTTCAAATCGGGCCTAGCTTTTGAGATATTAAGCTCTTTCGCCTGAGGTTAGAGATAGCAAATGAAAAGGTTGTGTAAAGGGTTGCAAGTGGTTTGGGTCAGAACCCGTAAATAATAAATCAAAATATTATTGGAATGAAGCTTTTGTAATCAAATTTTAACAGAGTTATTTATATCAAGTCTTTAGACAAAATGGTTCAGATCAAACCAACCCAACCCCTTTCGTCGCGTTACCTTTTATGCAGTCATGTAACAAAAACGAAAAATCAGTCATTATTTTATCAGGCAATCATATGTAGGACACTTATTAGAAGAATTTACCTGGTCGAGTGTCTGTAATGCCTCCAAGCCAAATGTGTAATATATCACGAAAGGCCTTAATGCCTGCAATAAATGTACAGTGCTATTTGAGAGCGCCAACATGAAAAAGTAAGTACTAATAAGTACATACTCAGATGTCCATGAAATGATAAGAATCCCAGAGATTTGAAAATTTCCGTTTACCTGAGAGGCGGCAAGCCATTGTAACATAGCCTTAAGTTCAGGGTCTCCCCCGAATGCACCACAACCCCAATTTCCAGTAACAATCCCTACTTCATCTTCAAAGCTTGCAGACTGACAAAATACCAGACCAATAGAAAATTGATCATCTTTCACGTGCACAAATAATATTCGTCATGGTCTAATTACTGTTTAAAAGAGTGAACAGCTGAATGCATTTACAATAGAAGCACTGAACTGTAATATTAATATATCAAGGAAGGTGATTCACGGGATGGTCAGACAGCCATCATACCAACAGGTATACTTGATGGAGGCTTCATAACTTGACATCGGAGGATGTATAAGCTAATGCACACAGGGGTGCGTTATTTTCTAGCTTAGGACCAATAACCGTAAGTCGCTTAAAATTCCACTAAAGCTATGACAGCATGTAACAGACTAACAGAGAATGATTAGGGTGAAAGCTTTGTGCTTTATCACATATATATGAAATTCAAACTAGAGGTGCGGAAGTAGATCTGTATGATGAGTTGGGTAGCAGTTTAAGAAGGGTTGGTGTCAACACAGGCTATTTTTAAGTGCATGTCGGGTCGGGTCACAGACATGTCTTCTTCCAAATAGATAATCAAATAATGTGCTTCATATAGTTATCACAAAACATTCCGATCTTTTCTAATAAAGTGGTTTAGAAGGTAAAGACAAGCATAAAATTTGGCTAGGGATAGAAAAATCTCACACCAAAGCATTATCGGAATTGCTTTCGAGACTTTTAAGCTTTTGATCAAGCTCAGCTTCTGAGAGGTGATGATCTTTGAGTAGTATCCGATATCGATGAGGCTTGGAAGGGTCAGAAAAGCCACAAAATGCCTTGTTAACTTCCCTAGTTAAAAAAAAAACATATACTTTATTCTTTTAGCGGAAATCAGCAGTCTATATAATCTCGATGAGGAATCAACAGTTGATCGTAATTTGTAATGAGCAACAAAATCTAAGTATACCTCAGGAGAAATTCATGTCTAAATTGTCTCGTTCCCGGATGGACTAAAGCATCGATTGCGATTATTCTGGTTTTACGTCTTCCCATAATATCAGAATCTTTCTTATCCAAAAAGTCACCACAAAACCGAAAAGAAGAAGCATATCTATAGGGATAAAGATAGCAGAGGTATAAATAGTAATCCAAGATATACTCATAAAACCAAGACGCCATTTAGTAGAATGGAAAACCAACCAGATCATATTTACCCCGTATAATTAGAAAATCTTTCAGCACCAACAACTTCTATAGCCTCGTTGTCTGCCATACAAGGCAAGAAAAGCATTCCGGCTATTAATTCTGGATTGATCATGAAACGAATCTCTTCCTAAAAGATATATTAACAAGTTTATAAGATTATATAAGGCAAGAAACTGCGCACAAACCTACTGAGAATTATATTCGGGATAGAAATAAGTCAAACCTGAACACAGCCTTTAGATAGAGCACCGCCACCAAAATACTTATTTGCAAAATCTACTTCAAGAGCTTCCTTTGACTGATCTTCTATTAATCCCGAACTGCAAACCTAATATAATAAAGTATTGCTATCAACTACTACCCCAAAACAACAGAACTCGAAAGCCCAACGCAGACTGTCCATTCAAAACGATAAATTTAAGGTCTTTTGGTACCTCAAACAAGGATAGTGAAACCATGGATTTACTCCAAGATTCGGCCTCGGGGTAGAGAATGTAGTTACTAGTTTGATCAACCGCAAGCACTTTTCTCTCGAATGAGACATTTCCTACCGGCATGGTTGAACAAATTCTCTCAAAGTAATGAATAATACATTTAATCTTGTTCTCCTGTTTTTCGTTGTAGTTGTCATATAGGCTCCTGAGGACATTCAAATCATGTGAAACAAGTATTAGCTACATTGTGTTTATGGGAATATGAAAGTATAAGAGTGAAATGGTTTAAGAGAAAACGATAAAAACACATACGCGAATAAATGATCAAAGTTGATCAATTGCAGATGGCTGTCATCTCTACTAGTGATTGGAAACAGACAAAAGAAAGAGCATGCAAGAAGAGCACCGATCAATTCCTGGCTGAGCAAAACTATGCCAGCCTCTTGAGATTTCAAAAGGCGAAGACCAGTTTTGAGTCCATTCCTACCACCGACACAAGTAACCGAGTCTGCACAGTTATAGTGAGCTTCTAACATTGATGGAAGCCGCAACAGCAAATCTGCCATAGCTGGAAGTACATCTCCAAACCATTTATTTGCTTCTGCACGTGACATCAGCTGCTCATGAAACATGTATATTCTTAGATGTCAAGTGATTGATCAATTAAATTGTTTTAAGATGCGTGTTGTTTTGGATTAAAGGGTTGTTCAGGGTTGTTTTTTAAAATCAATTCTGAAAAAAAAAAAGAAAAAAAAAAAAAAAGCAACTCGGGAGATAGTATTTGGGGTTGCTTATGCTGTCCACAAACACAATAATGGTATGAGCAGTTCCAAACACTCAAAAGTATATCTCCCGTGTATAAACAACAAAATTACCCAGTCCCACTGGTGTGTAGGGTCCATGGAAGGTATTATGTAGACAGTCCTACCCCTACCTAAAGGTAGAGAGATTGCTTCGAGCAAGACCTCCGGCATTTAAATTGTGATGTAGAGGTTGTATTACAACACAATAATCAGATAAGTATTTTTCATAAACAAGTCCCAAACACCCCCGAAATAAAACATCTCTGAAAAAACTTCCATCTAACACTATTCACTATTAGAACGCATTTGGAATAGCGTTTTGGGAGTAGTTATCTCATCATTACATTTGTAAAACACAAGCAATCATAAGTGATTCCCCGTGTTTCCTTTCTAGGACAACGAAGCGCAGTTCTAAAATAGCTGGTTGAGACCAACTTTTTTGAAAAAACGCATAATTGATTTTGGTCAACAAAACTACCAGCGTACTAAGCCAAAAACAAATCTATTTAAATTGGTACCAAAGTTCAATTCCTGCTAGGCGCAAACAACCCTAAAGTGGCTACGCAACTTACTGAAAAGAGGAGGACTTTAACCGGTTTAAGTCTGTGTGGCAGTGGGTTCAAACCCCGTGGATTAGTAGTCCAGAAGGTCGGAACCATGATTCTCTTTCTTACCTTTTGCAGATTTACACTTACCTAATTAACTAACGTTTTTCTTTAAATTTTGTTATAATAACTTCAACTAAGAGTAATTTCGATCAAAGTTTTCTATCAATGTTTAGCACACGACAATGAATCTTGGACGAAACTAAAGGGTGTTTGTTTAAGCTTATATAGCGGCCCTATTGCTTATGTGGTTTTCGGCTTATGTTTTGTAAGCTCACTTTGTGTGGCTTATTTTGAAACTATTCAGCTTATATAGGCTTATCATGTTATGATAAGCTTATAAAAAGTTTCAAAATAAGCCACACAAAGTGAGCTTACGAAACATAAGCCGAAAACCAAATAAGCAATAAGCGAGCTATATAAGCTTAAACAAACACCCCCGAAACTAACCCCTCAGTGGTAGCCTAGTAGCAAAAGGACTTATAACTAACACTCTAATATGTCTGAGGTCTTAAGTTCAATTCCTACTACATGCAAACAACCCTCAAGTGGCCACGCTAACCTCCTGAAACTAAAGGGGCGTTTGTTTAAGCTTATATAGCGGGCTTATGCCTAATGTGGTTTTCGTCTTATGTTTCACAAGCTCACTTTGTGTGGCTTATTTTGAAACTTTTCGGCTTATTTAAGCTTATCATGTCATGATAAGCTTATAAAAAGTTTCAAAAAAAATCACAAAAAGCGAGCTTACGAAACATAAGCCGAAAACCAAATAAGTCATAAGCCAGCTATATAAGCTTAAACAAGCACCCCCCTAAACTCTTATTAGACAAAAAAACACACGGTTTAAGAAAGGCATAATTATTAATGATTCTATTTCTTACTTTTTGCAAAATGACACTTATAAGAAGGAGGGGACACCTAGATTAAGGGGGTGTTTGTTTAATCTTATATAGCCAGCTTATGGCTTATTTGGTTTTCGGCTTATGTTTCATAATCTCACTTGTGTGGCTTATTTTGACACTTTTCATGCAACAACAGGCCCACTCCCGCCGGGGCAGGGTATGGCGGAGGTAGAATGTAGACAGATCCTACCAAGAAAAACACAAGCTAAGGCAAAGAAAAGGGGGCAAAAGGCAAACAAGATCGCACCTAAACACCTAAAGCCTAATGGAAACAAGCTAAGGGGCTCTATATCTATAATGCAAGGGACAAGGCAACAAAGAGACTCCTAAAAGGCCTAAACGCAACAACCTCACACCCTCAAATTATAATCTTATCTCTCCACGCATTCCTATCATAACTGTTCTCACATAAGACGTGTGAGGTCTCAAGTTCAATTCCTGCTACGTGCAAACAACCCCCGAAACTAAAAACGAAAAGGAGAACACAAACATTTCTTACATCATCAAAGAAGCGGGAAAATCCATCACCGGCCGAAAAAGGCACAAAAACTTTTCGGCTAAGCTTATCATACCATGATAAGCTTATAAAAAGTTTCAAAATAAGCCACAAAAAGTGAGCTTACGAAACATAAGCCGAAAACCAAATAAGTCATAAGCCAGCTATATAAGCTTAAACAAGACCCCCCCCCCCCCCCCCCCCCCAAGTGACCAACCAATCCAATACTTGGCCAATGTAGGATCCTAACAGACAATTTTACTTTTAACTAATTAATTAATATCGTAATCTCATCATACTTTTCTAAACATTTAGTAGTGGACAATTAATTCGAGACAGAGCGAGTATATTTCTTACATCATCAAAGAAAAGCGAGAACCCATCACCAGTCGAAAAAGCCAAGACATCACCAGCAAGATTCAGACTCTGCCTGATATCAGAAACAGCAAGAAACAAAACCTCACCAGAGTCAACTTTGCTGTGATGGGGTCCTTTTGAAAGTGCTTTTAAAGCTTCAACCACTTGGGATGGCCAGAATAATGATGATGACCTGAGGACTAGTGGTAGGAAGGGTAGTATTGTGTTCAAATCTTCACGCTGATGATCCATTTTTTTTAAGGTTGGGTTTAAGGTTTTTGGAACATGTTTTTAAACAAACACCCCCGAAACTAAATTATTCTCGTACAAAAACACACAGTTTAAGAAAAGCATAATTATTAATGATTCTCTTTCTTACTTTTTGCAAAATGACCCTTATAACGAGGTGGGGGCACCTAGACGTATAAGCGGCCAACCAATCAAATACTTGGCCGATGTGAGATCGTAACATAGAGTTCTACTTTTAACTAATTATAATAATGTCAAGTAAAGGCAATATGGTAATCTCATCATACTTTTCTAAACATTTAGTAGTGGACAATTAATTCGAGACAGAGCGATTATATATTTCTTACATCATCAAAGAAAAGCGAAAACCCATCACCAGTCGAAAAAGCCAAGACATCACCAACAAGATTAAGACTCTGCCTGATATCAGAAACCGCAAGAAACAAAACCTCACCAGAGTCAACTTTGCTGTGATGGGGTCCTTTTGAAAGTGCTTTTAAAGCTTCAACCACTTGGGATGGCCAGAATAATGATTATGACCTGAGGACTAGTGGTAGGAAGGGTAATATTGTGTTCAAATCTTCACGGTGATGATCCATTTTTTTTAAGGTTGGGTTTAAGGTTTTTGGAACATGTTTTTTTTTTAAGTCAATGGTTTTTGGAACATGTTTTGGTAGGTTAAGGTTAAAGTGGACGTGACGCTAACGTGCCAGTATGTTAAACCTTAACACAAGGTTATGGTACCCTTTGCTCTTATAAGGAGGAGGGGGCACCTAGACTTATAAGTGGCCAACTAATCCAATACTTGGCCGATGTGGGATCCTAACAGAGTTTTACTTTTAACTAATTAATTAATATGGTAAACTCATCATACTTTTCTAAACATTTAGTAGTGGACAATTAATTCGAGACAGAACGAGTATATATTTCTTACATCATCAAAGAAAAGCGAGACCCCATCACCAGTTGAAAAAGCCAACACATCACCAGCAAGATTCAGACTCTGCCTGATATCCGAAACAGCAAGAAACAAAACCTCACCAGAGTCAACTTTGCTGTGATGGGGTCCTTGTGAAAGTGCTTTTAAAGCTTCAACCACTTGTGATGGCCAGAATAATGATGATGACCGGAGGACTAGTGGTAGGAAGGGTAATATTGTGTTCAAATCTTCACGGTGATGATCCATTTTTTTAAAGGTTGGGTTTAAGGTTTTTGGAACATGTTTTGGAACAGGTACTTAACTAGGATTTGTGTTGGTTTTGGAACATGTGTTTTATAAGTCGATGTTTTGAAACCGGGTCGACCCGGTTTTATAAAAAAAAAGAGTTAATTGCATTTTTGTTCTTTGTGGTATGGCCAAATTGCATATTTAGTCCCTAAAACTTTGAAAGTGCACTGAACATCCTTATTTTGAAGTTTCTGTTGCATTTTTGTCCCCTGAGCCCAAACGACGTTAAAGTTTCAGGGACTAAATCTGCAATTTGGCCATACCACAAGGACCAAATCTGCAATTTGGCGATACCATGAGGACAAAAAATGCAACAGAAACTTTAAAATAAGGACGTTCAGTGCACTTTCAAAGTTTTAAGGACTAGTGGTAGGAAGGGTAGTATTGTGTTCAAATCTTCACGGTGGTCCATTTTTAAGGTTTAAGGTTTTTGGAACATGTTTTGGTTTTGGAACATGTTTTTTAAAGTGAGTCAGTCAATAACCGGTTCATTGGGTGGTTCAACCGGGTCGACCCGGTTTTGGAGTAAGTACTTACTTTCTTTTTAAGACCAAATGCATGATCAAATGCCTACAATAAAGTGACTACTAAAAATATACTTCATAAAAATAATTTAATAAATAAAACCTACACACAACACTCATAAAACATTCGGTCACTTAACCGATCGAATCTTCATTTTTGAGCGAGGAACGCGTTCATGCAGTGACGGACCCAGAAAAATAGGATGTGGGGGGCAAAAAAAATTTTTTTATGATAGCAACAAAATGCGAAAGAAAAAACTAGAAACATAATGGTAAATCGAGTATTTTTACCTAGACATGAATGATTTATAAGGCTTTAAAGAGTTAAATGTTGGATTTTAGTATGCGAGTGGGGGGCAATTTGATATTTTGGTGGGGGTCACTTTCGAAAAATGGTCAAAATTAAATAAAAATTACACTAAAATATCAACTTTTTCGGCTAGCCATGGGGGGCGGCTGCCCTCCACATTTACTATGTGGATCCGTCCCTGCGTTCATGGCACATTCGTAATGGGGGACGCTTCTACATGGCTGATCGACCGAAGGTCGACCATGCCATTACAACCGGTCTAAATGTATTCTAATTGTTTTTTTAATATTAAAAGAAAAAAAAATTAAGGAAACTCAGTCGGAATGTTGACTTAGGTTGCTAAAAATTGGGCGGTTCAAACCGGGTTTTAAATACTCAAGAAAGCGGTTAGTTTTGACCTGTTTTTGGGTCGAAACCGGATCAAATGGTTGACCTGGCCCAATTGAACCGGATTTCAAAACATTGTTTTAAGAGATTATGATTATTTTTTGATAAAGTAACTTAAAATATAAGCTATATTTGATATAGATAACGTATTAAATCTCTTTGAAAAATAGAGTTCTATAGAGGTACCTTTTAAATTTGGGTGTAATAAGGAGTATATAGGCTCGTTGTCTCCCCTCACCCATGCGTCTTTCCTGAAACAACCCCAACCCCTCCTACTGGCGCGTTGTCTCTGTTGTTTGTGAGAAGTCGGATTGTTGACCAAAGTATATTTGGATGGCCTTGCATATCCTTTGTCTGACCATATACATTATCATGTATATGGCTATGGTGTATGTTTTGTTTTGAGTTTCATACCCACATCGGTAAAGAAAAGAAACATTGCTCACTTTATATATTGTGTTGTACTTGGTTCACTTAAATTGATATTAGCATTATATTGCATCATATCTAATTTAATACTTTGGATAAGACAAAATATTCGAGTATAGGATAGATATAACCAATTTAAGTTCTCAATTTTTACTTCTTTGTTATGTGACATTTGTTGTTTTGTAATGTTAGAGCAAAGTAATTGAATGATATTGCATATGCTTGTATTGACAAAATTAGTCATAAGCCGATAATCATATATATGTGAAGTGGGTCTTAAATTTGTGGTACCAAATGCATTTTGACTCCATCGTAGTTCTCAATCATTCCATGGAATTGGGCATGCTTCAACCATCTACCATGGGGGAGCTAAGCTTAGATACGAGAATATGTTGTATTTTTTTTAACAAAGTTGGACCAACGAGAAAAAGTTTTTGGCCAAAGACAAAAAGATGGCGAGTAGTGAAAAGAGTTGCAACCTCTAGGATTTGGTTTTGGGGATTAAAACGGTGATCTTTAGATGTAAAAGGAACCTCTTAGAATTTATGAATTCACTTATTGTAGTTTCTATGTTTTACTACATCAAATTAGTTTCGAGGAAAGAAAAGAAAGTTGTGACGTATCAATCGTTTGTCATAAGAAGGAAAAACAATAAAAGTTGGTTTTGACCGTTATTTTCGAAAATACTAGTGCAAAAATTTGTTAAAAACTATGGATATGGTGGTGACCATTAATAGTTGTTTGTTGGTGTGTTGAATGATGATGTGACGCTGACGTGAAAGTGACGGGTTTGGTGACCATTACACCTAGTCTTACACCAAGCTGGTGGTGATGCCGGTGGTGGAGAAGGATTTAATGTGATGCTAAGCTGGCGGTGATAATGTTGAGCAATATTACACACGGTCTAATAATGAGTTCACACGGTCTAATAATGAGTTCACCCAACTTCATTATAAAAGTTGTGGTAATAAGAACAAAAATATATATATCTCTTGTGTTATGATCAAGGTTATAAATAGCGTGAGGTGTGGAGTGACGGCATGATCAAGCCTCACGTTTTAGTGGTCAAGGCAAAACTTTTACGTTTATAAGGCATGGTATAAGGCGTTACAAAATATGAAAATATTTATATCATATTTCATATGTATCGAGTTTACAAAAAGACGTAACATAAGGCGACATAAAGTGTAGCGTGACAGTATGATCAATCCTCACGTCTTTGTGAGGTCTTTGCAGGGTCTTTGCGCGTCTTTTAAAACCATGGTTATGATAGTATTGTTTATGCTATTAATCAATAGTTTAATTAAATAATTAACGAAACGAGTTAATCTAATTAACTTCACTGTTAAGTCATTTCAGCAACATTTACTCAGGTATTTATCTTTTTAAGAGTTTTATAAAGACAAGTTTGTTTTTTTGGAAACACATACTACAAGATACACACATACTACAAGATACTTTCTTAGTCTTTATCTTTTTTAAGAGTTTTATATTTACTTGATTTCGGGTTTTATATGGAAGAATCTTTGTATAATTATGTAACAATGGTCTTGCACATCCTTTCTGTCTATGTGAATATTATCATGTATGATGATGATGGTGTATTGGTGTATGCTTTTGGTTTTGAGTCCCACATCGATAAAGTAAAGAAGCATTGTTTACTTTATATATTGTGTTGTATATACTTCATTTAAGTTGAGAAAATCATTATATTGTATGAATTGAAGCTTTGGACCTTTCGTAGAATACAAGAATATTCAATTTCGATTTCATTTGATACAATATAGTAATCTCTCAATTTTTTTTTTGGTTATGTTTGATTAGAGGTGGCAATTTAAGACACAATGGTTAAATTTGGATCTAGTTGAGTAATTTTTTTTTAATGAGATGGATCTAAATGGGTTTAGTTTATTTTACTAGATGAGTCTAGATGGGTTTATTAATTTTAATTAATTAATATTGATGGGTCTAGTTGGGTCTAATAATATACCATATGGGTCTAATACAATATTTACATGGTTTAAGTTGGTTGTTAACTAAAATTATAAAAATTACTCACAGTCTATTTTTATATGTTTTCTTACGTTTCCATACATTTTTATCATTTTCGTCCGTTTTTATACGTTTTCATCCGCTTCATACAATATAATTTCTCATTTTTTTTATTATTTTTTTTTTTTGTTATGTTTGAATGTTTGATTATGCTATAGCAAAGTAATAGAATGAAATTTCACATGCTATGATTAGAACCATCAACTATTAGAAAGGATTTTCACCATGACCTTGTATTGCCTAAATTAAGCTAATAAGTTGACAATCATATTTGTTAAGTGAGTCTTGAATTTGCGGTACACGAGTAATGAAAAGAGAGTTGCAACCTCTAGGAATTGGTTTCGAGGATCAAAACCGTGATCTTTTGATGTAAAAGAACCTCTAAAACATGCCACACAAGATAGAATCCCTCGAAAAAATAGTACGAAGTATTTAGTTTAAAGCGCACGCTATAATTGCCTACCACATCAAAG
Organism: Chrysanthemum seticuspe; assembly: GCA_019973895.1. Lineage (NCBI taxonomy): Eukaryota > Viridiplantae > Streptophyta > Magnoliopsida > Asterales > Asteraceae > Chrysanthemum > Chrysanthemum seticuspe. Next base: position 314,884,784 of record BPTQ01000001.1, on the reverse strand, counting down.
TTGTTTTGAGGCAAGAAAAGAAAAGTTACAAATTCAGTACGGCCCGACATGCATCAGTACTCAGTTGCGTGCCTATGTGTGTTTTTCTACTGAGAACCTCCATCAGTATACTCTAGAGAGGGCTGAGTGAAGGGGATGACACACTATCGGTTTATATTTTCATTCTTCTAAATATATATATCGTTGGCATGGTTATAAACAGAATATGTGAACATCTTGCATATGTGATCCGAGACGATCTTGTATGACTCGGTCACAAAAATAAAATAGCGGTAACATAATATCAAAAATAAAGAGACGTTGATGGTGAGACCAAGTCATCATCAACAACAACAACAACAACAAACCCAATCCCGCCGAGGCAGGGTATGGGGGAGGTACAATGTAGACAGATCGTACCCCTATCCCAGGATAGACCCATGAGACCAAGTCATCATGGTATGCAATTCATTCGGTCAAATCTGTGTTGAAAAATAGGGATATCAAGTAGTGGTGTACTACTTCAAAGATATGCATGAGAATATGTATTCATGCATGACTCATGAACCCATAATACATTGTAATCAAATGTCTTTGTAATCTTTGAGAGAGTTTCTAATAGAAAGAAATTAGCTTCCCAAAATACATTGTCTCCATCTTTATTGTTGTGTCTTCTTCCCTATTACTAGTTCTTGTACATGAATTTGAAAGATATGCATGAGAACATGTATTCATGCATGACTCATAGACTGCGACTCGTCATCTCCCCTCACCCACGCGCCTTCCCTGAAACAACCCCAACCCCTCCCACGGACGCGTTGTCTCACTTGTTTGTGAGAAGTCGGATTGTGGACCGATCTACTTATGGAGAAGGTTGTGGGTGTGTATAAGTATATTGTGGGCCTGTGGGGTATATTTGGATGGCCTTGCATATCCTTTGTCTAAATGTGGATATTATCATGTATTTGACTAAGGTGTATGTTTTGTGTTGAGTTTTCAGACCCACATCGGTAAAAAAAGAAACATTGCTTACTTTATATATTGTGTTGTACGAATGTAATACTTGGGTAAGACAAAATATTCAAGTATTTTCTTCATGTGATACAATCGATTTATGGTCTTAAATTTGAGTTACCATATGGATTTCGACCCCCTCGTAGTTCTCAATCATTTTGTGGAACTGAACATTTGTGTTACCATATGGATTTCGACCCCCTCGTAGTTCTCAATCATTTTGTGGAACCGAACGTGCTTGAACCATCTACCATGGGGGAGCTAAGCTTGGATATGAGAATATGTTTCCTTTTTTTTTTGGCAAAGCTGGACCAACGAGAAGAAGTTTTGGGCCAAAGACAAATGTTTGATGAGTAATGAAAAGAGTTGCAACCTCTAGGATTTGGTTTAGGGGATTAAAACGACGATCTTTTGATGTAAAAGAAACCTCTTATAATTTCGAAATTCACTTACTATCGTTTCTTTGTTTCACCATAACTAAAATATGCTACACAAGATAGAATTCCTCGAAAAGACGTACGAAGTCTTCTTGTCTAAAGCGGACGCTAAAATTGCCTACTACATCAAAGTAGTTTTGAGGCAAGAAAAGAAAGTTGTGACGTATCAATTACTTGTCAAGCAAAAACAATAAAATTTGTTGTCGGCCGTTATTAGTGTACAGATTTGTTAAAAAAATATGGGTTTATTGGTGTGTTGAATGGTAATGTGGCGCTGACGTGAATGTGATGAGTTTGTTTAAAAATGGTAACAACATCTACCACTAAATGATATTTTAAAATTATAAATATTGTTTCATCATCAAACTTTTATCAACTTTCGTTTCCATAGCACTACAACATTCGTCGCTTTCGCAGGCGACGTTTCAGCGCTTTCGCCGGGGACATGTCCCCTACAAAACCTTTTCTCGGGGACATGTCCCCGGTAAAAAGACCCCGGCAATACCTTCTCGGGAATACTTTCCCCGGGGACTGTTTGTTACTTTTATCGGGGACATGTGGGACCTCCGATCGATTGTCGCCGGTCAAATTTGTCCGACGTGGCATCCATTTTCGAGGGGGGGGGGGGGGGGGGACGAGTCCCCGGGGAAACTATTTTTACACTTTACTTAAAGTATCCTAATTACATCATTAGTTCATTTTTCCCGGAGACCAGTCCCCGGGGAAACTATTTTTAAACTTTAATTACAGTATCCTAATTACGTCATTAGTTCGTGTTTTCCCCGGGGACATGTCCCCGGCAAAACTAACTGACCCTATATTCAGAAAAATGCAGCAAAATGGGTAATTTCCAGATTTTTTCCGGAAATTTTCCGGAAAAAATCTACAACCTGTTTGCTAACATAGTTATCCTTTTCCAAAATCATGCCAATCATAACACAAATTCGCTAAACATAATATCATATATACCCATCAATCGCTAACATAGTTATCCTTTTCCAAATTCGCCAAAACGGTTCCTAAACCGTTAACGCATGATCATCTACAAAAGTATCCAAAACTACCTATCAGCAAATGGTCCAAAACTATACGTATAATCCATTTACGGGAATCCTAGCACATAATGCACATAAACGACATAATAATCCATGTTATTCTGTACAAACGTATCCAAAATGTGTTAAAGTAACATAAATCGGCATCTCAAACCCCACTACCCCCATTACCGTCCCCGGTATCTCTAGACTCGCCAGATGGAGTAGCACCTGATCCCGACCCACCCTCTCCAGATCCCGACCCACCTGGTGGAGTAGCACTTGATCCCGGGGCGGACTGTATTCGCTCCTGCCAAGCCGGGAATGACCTCACAAAATCCATGACCTGCTCCATCTGAGTCCTCTGTGTAGCCAGCTCCTCGGTCTGTTTCTGCACTGTTTCCCGCAGTGAGGACACATCCGCTGCATCACGAGGTCGGGAGGTGCTAAAGGTCTTCTTCACTCCACCGCCGGATAAGACCTAACCTACACCAGGAATATGACCGCGCTGCTTACCACCAATCACGGTACGCAAAATCTGACGGTCAGTCATGCGAGTCCCATCGGAGGTGCTCTCTTCCCGCATCCGCAACATCTCGTTCTGTTTAGTTACAAAAAAACAAGAAAAGTAATATATAAGTCGTGATGCATTATATATCATCAAAATGGGTGACTTTGAAAATAAATTATACTTACATATCTAGCCTCAGATAACGAGGAATCAAAGACATCGCCCCTCGTATGGTTCAGACGGTAAAGCTCTATCAAGTCTTCTCCGACCGCCGCGTCATCCTCGTTGGTCAACTGTTTAGAAAAAAAATCAATAACGACACACCAAACACCATGTATATATAAAAATAAAATGATTAAATAGTTTCTTACGAAGTTATGGCGAATAGCAGCATACGACTGAGATCCGTGAAGGCTAGAGCTCGTGTTCGCCATTCGGTTTTGTCGATTCACCTCTGAGATCTTTTGCTTCTTGGGGTCTATCCAAAGCTTAACCTGCGTATTTTAAATTATAAAAACTATTATATAAATGAATTATTATTATTATAATAAAGTGTCGATCCAGAAATTTACCAACGCATCCCAATCCTCTGGCGTCTTGTTCTCTGGACGCTTTCTTTTGATCTCCTCAATTTTCTCCACCCCACCTGCTGCCGTAAAGTTATATTTTTTGTACCGATATTTGTTGTCGTCGTATCGTTTTTGGAGATAATACTCGATACTCTCAACAATCTTATCTCCATTCGGGCCAGCAAGGTGTGTGTCGAGATCAAAGTAGTGCTGCAATAAAATATAAATAAAAAAAATATACAAGTTTTAAATAAACAAACAAGTTTGAATAAATATACAAATTTAAATAAAGGTTAAAAAAAAACTTAAGTGTAGATACTCATGGATGTGGGTCTTGGCCGTTTCGGGAACCTTAGCCCATGAATCGCAATACATGGGAATCGAGTCCCGTAACACCTCCCCAACATAGTTGGAGAACCAAGAAGAGTGAGGGCCCACGTGTGTCCAAAACCCCTCCGGGTTGGGCCGAAATTCGATCGACACATGACGACCATCCAGTGCCCTCTTCGCCTTCAGTGTCGTGTTCTTCGTGGGACCACGCACCACCTTACCGCCTTTCCCAATTTTGGCGTTTGGGTCTGCAGCTTTTGATTTAGAGCCTACAAGTAATCAAATTCAAGTGATGATGACATATAACATTTTATCAATTTAAAATAACATGTAATCAAATAAAGTTTAGTGAAAAATAATTCAGAAATTCTTACGCTGGAAATTGCTGCCTATCCTCCTCGAGGGACCACGAGGTGGCGAATTACCTCCGTCGCCACCGTGAGACCTAGCTACAACATCTGCCATCTGTTAAACGAACATAGAAATTAGTGAAGAAACATATATATAATTAAATAAATAATTAAATAAATAAACAAACAAACAAACAATGCCGGGCTGGTCTTTTTTCTTTCTTTTTATTAAGCCATATCAATTTTCACCTGGAAGAGTTGCACAAGAGAGTTCTTAGAATAAAAGTGATAACAATACTAGTATACTAGTAAAAAAACGCATACAGCATAAACAGGTAGCCTACAATCCTACATATGCCCAATCAATATCTTAAAGTGACACATATAAATGGAGCACTGTTAACTACATACACCTTTTATTATCAACTATCAACACATATACCATCATAATTGCAATAACTTAAGTAGTTATAGAGGTAAAGAGAACAATTTGAAACAAACCAGAACCAAATAAGTTCGATTCCATCAACACAGCAATAACCATATAACCAAACCAGCTTTAGCGGCCAAACGGCCCCTTTATGACCTGAGAATCAGCGGGCAAACAGCCCCTTTATAACCTGGAAATTCAGCGGGCAAACGACCCCTTTAGAGACTGAATTCAGCAGCTACAAACGCACTCTTGGTGCAGGAAATAAACAAGCAAAACGCACCCCTTTAGGGGATGTATTGCAGCAGAAAAACACCCCTGTTGGGGCTGTGTTACAGCAGACAAACACCCCTTTGGGTGGCTGCGTTGCAGTGAAGCCTTATAATTTTTAGCTGGAACTCGATTACCCTTGTGCCAAATTTCACAAGCTCCATAAATGGAAACAGAGTGTTATGCTAAGCACACTTCAACTCGTTTATTTAATTTGAGTATGTTTATATATTACTAAGCTAGACAACGAATAGTTGGGGCTGTGTTACAGTTTGAGTATGTACCACACTTTACTCAGCAAGTTCTTTTAGAGGGGAAATTTGTCATTTAACAGCAATAACTATAAATTTTGCATACCCTACTCATATTAACAGGAAGCTAAAAAAATACATATATATTCAAAAATAGGGAGCTATAAACTTTCGCCGATGACATGTCCTCGCTAAAAAAAATAAACAAAAAAAATAATAAACATACCTTTTGGTCTCGGCTCACAGTTATTGTTGGTCACACCACAGCTACTGTACCAAAAAAAATAAACAAAAAAAATTATAAATTAACAAAAAAAAATTAACAATTAACAATTAACAACAATTATAAGAAAAATAAAAAAAATGAAAATAAAAAAACTAGCAAAATTAAAAAAAATGTGTACCTGGTCTCGGATGTTGTGAGAGTATAGGGGAAGAGAAAGAATTAAACAATGAGAGGGTTTGAGAAAAGAATTAAACAATTAGAGGGTTGAGAGTAGCAATGGAGGTGGTGCACAGTGGTGCGAGTGTGGGGAAGAGTAGCAGTGGTGGTGGTGGTGGTGGTGTGAGAGTAGCAGTGGTGGTGGTGGTGGTGTGAGAGTAGCAGGGTGCTGGTGGTGGTGAGTTGAGAGGAGGAAGAAGAAGGGTTTTTGGTTTTTTTTCCCCCGAGTGAGACCAGATCTGCTAATAATTGAGGTTAATATTTCTTTTCACCTTTTGCCGGGGACAACTCCCCGGAGAAAGTTTTATTTGTCTTCTTGCGAAACTTTTGCCGGGGACGTCCCCGGGGAAACTGCGATAAAGCAAAAGTGCGGAGGGAAAATGAAAATTTATTTCCAAAACTTTCCCAGGGGACATGTCCCCGGGGAAAAGTTTATTTATATAATTAAAACTATCATTTCTCCTCGCCCGTCCGTTCGATTGTTGTAGTGGTAAGCATTCTCTTCCTCAGAGCCTTCAAAATAAACCAAGTACTTCGACCCGATTTTCGCCCAAATCTTCCCGAACCACCACCCGTCGTTGTCGAATGCATCAAGCAACTAGCAAAGAAAATAATTAGGATAAGAGGTCAAAACTGTAATTTGTGGGATGTAGGGGACCTCATGATCGATATTGTGATTTGGTGGCGTCTATACTTCCTTAATATTGATAGTAACTAAAAGAAAAACAACCCTAATTAAGAACGTGTAAATCGGAATGAAATAAATGTAGCGTGAATGTTGCCTTACAAAATTATTTGTGTTGATATCTGATGAGTGTGTAAATACTCATCATTTTTGGTTAAATCTGAACTGCAAAACGTTTAAAAATGCTCAGAAATGCATCAAAATACTGAAAATATTCCAAAATTGCATTTTATATGTTTCAGATGCAAAATGTTCAAAATCAGATGAAAAATGAGCTAAGTTTGCATAATTGGCAGTTTCAGTTCCCCAAGTTTCAAAAATTGTCAGAAATAGTCCCTGAGCACTTAATTTCAAAAGAAAATCACCAAAGGTCCTTTTAAAATCATAACTTGTCTAAATTAGTCCTTTGGTGAAAAATATCAAAAGTTTTGAGAAATTACAAAATTGGTCCTTCAAGTTTCAAAATTGGCAAAAATGGTCCTTGGAATTTTGAAAATGTCAAGTTTGGTCCTTATACTATTGGAGCTTGTCACTTTTAGTCCCTTGGAGCAACTTTGTGTAAATGGCAGCAGTGGTCCTTGAAGTTTCAGAAATTACAAACAAGCCCTTGTATTAATAAACCCCATGGTCCTTGGCCCCTTGTCATAACCCATTTTGGACCCCTGCCAACCTTGTGACCCCTACACTTTGGACCCCCTTCGATATAATAGCCAGTCAACCCATCCAGTCAAACAAACCCCCTACGCGCCAAAACTTCTCCTTCACCAACTGCCTCTGCAACACACTACCACCCATCCCCCCAGCTCACCTTTCCACTACCTTATCCCTCCACCTCAACTACCTTCCAAAAGACATTTAATGCATCTCCTACAACTTACTCAACCCTCCCAGTTGATAAAAGCAAGTTTTGGCGCCAAAATTTGATCACACGGCTAAAAACTTCTTAAGCCATCCAAGGGTCCAGATTTATGGTGGGAACTGTTCAAAGATGAGAGAGAAGAAGTTTGGTGTATAAAAGAAAGCAAGAGGAGAGTAGTAGTTAGTTTTTTAAAATTTCTTTCATGTCGTTTTTAGTTTAAATGTGTTAATTCAAGTTCAAAGCTGTTATCTTTTGTTTCAATGTATTAAATTCAAGTTACATTATCAGTATAATCAAGTTTTAATCATTAATTCCAAAGTCTTATCTAGTTTCATATTTGTGTATTACTGTTGAAAATTTCAGTTTCAGTTTCTTACATTCAAGCTTCAAAAAGCTTATTTATAAGCTCAAACAAGCTCACATAAGCTCCTTATAGCTTTTGATAAGCTTGTATTTAAGTTTCAAGCTAAGTTGGAATTTGGTCAATGAAAGTCAACTGAGTCATCAATTTGAAATGGAAATGGAAAATGGTGTTGCAGTGCTGGAATTGGGTTGATTTAGATTCTAATGGGTTGATAGAAATAGGCTAGTGGTTCATTGGTTCACAGGTTTCAAGCCATTGTGGCTAAGGACCATTTGTAAGTTATTTCCAAGTTTCATTGCATAATCTGTACTTGTAGTTTAGACTAGTTTAAACCTGTTTGATTAGTTGTTATTAGGTTAGTTTAATTCAGTTTTAGTGTCTGCATTAGCTAGATCAGAAGTTAGTTCTTTTAATTTGCAAATCAGTTGTAAAAGGTGTGTTTGGATTTGTTGCCTAAACTGTGTTAGAGGTTTATTCTTTGGTAGAAACCTGTTGGTTTGGGCTTGTTAAGTTCTATTTGACTCATTGCAGTCATAAACTTGTGCTTGCATTTGCTCTAAGTCAAAATTCCCTTTAATCTGTCTCATATGCATATCTGTTGGAGTTTTACAAAATCAAAAGCTTATTTTGTGTTCAAAATTCTTAGACATTGCTTGCATTGAGCTTATTTCATCTATTAACATCAAGATCAGTCCTTAAATTGAGCTCAAATCTCACCAAAGTCAAATAATCAAAACTGCTTTCAGTCAAAACTGAAAATACCAGTTTTCATCCAAATGGGGTGATTGTTCTTGGATTCATTTCTGAGCCAAATTAAGTGAAACTTGTTGTTTTAAAATCTCCAACTGGTCTAATTTCTTATTAGCATTTTTGTATATTTTTGTGAAATTTTTATAAGGTCCAAAACTGCTTATCTAAATGGTCAAAAATGCCCTGTACACACTCAGTATTAACTGAGTGTGCACAGGCAATTTGCAGGTCTTGCAACAAGCTCAATTGAGCTTGTCCAAGGCTCATATCTGGTTTACAGGTTCTTGGCCAGGTCTAGTTTGAGTTCCCACTTTTTGTTTTCATTTTTAGCTTATTGTGTAGCCTGAGCTTAAGCTGCAAAGTAGGCCCCTAGACCTGTTTTTAGCTCATAATCTCAAAACCTCAAATCTGTGCAACTTGTGTTTTAGAGGTTTGAGACAGTTGTAACTTGTTGTATCTTAGTATTTTTAGCATTTTATAGCCTCTGTGATCAGTTGGTGGCTTTTGGTACTCATTTGCTTATTATAAGTGCTTATTTATAAGCACTTGTGATTGCAGTTGCTTAATCCCACACACAACCCTCTGCTTTTATATTTTTCTCAGCTTTAGAATATTATTTTAGACTTTTCTTGTATTTTTTAGATTTTTCCAAGCCTGTTTGCTATTTTTCTGCATTTAAATCAATGTTTAGCACTTTTTAAATAGCTTTTAATCCAATTAATTCAGAAAAGTTTCAAAAAAATAATTTTTCATTTTTCTTAGGTTAAGATAAAGATAAAAAGCCAAAAAAATATTTTTCCAAATTTTTCTTAGTTAAATTTGTATTTTTAAGTAATTAAATTAGTTTTTAATAGTTTTTAATTCATAGAAAATACAAAAATAATCAGAAAAATACAAAAATAGTTTTGAAAATTCTTTTTTGTTATTTTAGATTTTTCCAAGTCAAAATTTTATTTTTCTAGCTTTATTTCCTATTTTCTTGTATTTTAGGCCATTATTAAATAGTTAAAATTAGTTTTTAATTAATAATAATTAATTAAATAGTTATAAAAATAATTTTCTTTTTCTAAAAATTTTCTGTTATCATTAGGTTTGTAAAAATATCATTTTCATATTTTTAGGATTAATATTGTTTAAGTTTCACATTTTCATTAGTACGTCACGAATTCAAGTTTTATAAAAACATAAAATCAAAAACATCATTTTACAAATAGTGATAGTGTTTATTTAATATTTTTTTTTTATCTTTTTAATTTCCTTTAATTTGCATTTAAGCCTTTGTATTTATAGGCTTTTTCTATAGTTATAATAATCACAATCCCTCTTTCCCGTTCAAATCTCTCGATCACTATTCGTTTGATTATTCTTCGCATAGCTCGCTGGGACATAACGACCCGGGGAAACACTATACTCTCCAGATCTTCATTGCATTCGTTTCCGGACTGTTTTAAGTTTGTAACGGTCGACCATTCACAAGTGGCCGGCTTGAGTGATAAAACTTGACGGTTCGGGACGGATCAATATCTCATTAATAACCCGGGAAAAGGTTTAATTATATAATTAAAGCTAATCTAATTACTTTTAACGAGCGAGTATATGTGCTACTGGTATACGTATCATGTTAAACGACCAAGTATAGGTGCATTGGCATACGTATCATGTTAAACGAGCGAGTATATGTGTTATTGGTATACGTATCATGTTAAACGACCAAGTATAGGTGCATTGGTATACGTATCATGTTAAACGACCAAGCGCCGGTGCTATGGTATACGTATCATGTTAAACGACCGAGTATAGGTGCTATGGTATACGTATCATGTTAAACGAGCGAGTATATGTGCTACTGGTATATGTATCATGTTAAACGACCAAGTATAGGTGCATTGGCATACGTATCATGTTAAACGAGCGAGTATATGTGTTATTGGTATACGTATTGTGGAAACGTAGAGGGGGGTGAATACGTTACCGTTTAAAAACTTTAGATCTTTAGTATCAAATCGCTTATGAAGCTTGTTATAATATGAAAGTACCAATTATTATTTGTGACTAATATAAAGCATGGTAAACAAAGTTGTCACACAATCATGAACATCAAACCACATCACAAACAATAGTATAGTGCAAGTATAAAAGTAAAGAGATAAAGAAAGGAAAGTGCAAACCGAACACGAGGATTTATAGTGGTTCGGTCACGGATCTCCTTTCCGCCCTACTCCACTCCCCGAGTACCCAACTCGAGAGTTACTTCACTAAATCAACAAGCTCCCTTCTCGGCGGAGAAAACCTTACAATCGTCGCTTACACTTTTTCCGATACAAAGCTAAATACCGGGTTCTAGTTCGAGGTAGAACCAACCTAACGTCGCTTATACAATATTTCCGACACTAAGCTAGATGTCGAGTTCTTTTACAAGGGTAAAACCACTCCCAATATGTTTTATGGCCCAACATAATAAACCTTGTGTTTTATGGCACAAACACATAAACCTTCTAATCTAGTTTGGTGAAAGTGTTGTGATAATGCAATGATATTCTACACTAATGATCCATGACACAAATGTCTAATGGATATGAATAACTACTTCTAAATGAACTTCCATTGATAGGAAGCCTTCATGATGAAAATCACAAGCTCCCTAAACTTGTTGTGATAGATCTTCAACTTGTGGTGAGTGAGGATGGCTAGATCTCCAAGCTTTCCTTGGTTGATCAAAGAGTATGCTTACAACAAAGATGAATGTTAGAAGCATTATGATCATGATCATTAGGGTGTTTAATGTATGTTATTACATTGTTAATGATTGATCTAAATGTATGCAAGAAGGTGGAGAAGATGTGATTTGAAGTGGTGAAGAAATGGGAAAACAATGGGCTTCTATTTATAGCCAAAAGTGGACAGGAGCGTCCACGGACCAAGGATCCCTTTAAAGGGGTCCGTCCTTTATGCAATTTGGTACCGTGGGTGCCTGACATAAAATCTAAAAAATCTTTCTTCAAATCTTTCCAAGATATTACCAAATCTTACTAAGATCACATTTGATATATTGAGTGTCAATCTAACCAATATATTCAAGAGATCTTCCAAGGATTTCAAAGATGATGCATGCCATGATGTAACATGTATTTAGATTAAAATGTTTATCAAAGTAAAATGTATTATGTAACTAGTTAATAAAAAGTCTAGTTACCTTTTGAAATACTTGTGAATGCAAAATGTAAAATGAGGTTCTAAATAGAATGGTTAACCTATTAAAATACTTAGTGACTCTAAACGTATTTTAAACATTCTATATGATTTGTTAATGGGTTTGATCATAATGCCACATAACAAACATGTACGAACCTGTGTTGTAATATACGAGGACTTGAGACATCGAGAGGTGTTGAATGTATGTTGAGACAAATGTAATAACAAGTAACTTGTACATTTTACGTTATGTATTACAAGTTACACGTTTGTCATCAATCAAAACAAACGAGACTGTAATAGATTAAATATCGTAATATTTGCACTAACAATCTCCCCCTTTTTGATGATGACAAATATATGTAAACGTAATAAAAAGTAAAATGTAAAAGGTTACTTGCATCCTTACTACCTTTACATTACCTTCTCCGTTTACACTCTTCTCCCCCTTTTGTCGAAACAAAAAGGGCGTGTCCTTGGAGTTTAACTTTATTTCTCCCCAAAAAGGCGAGCTTGCATCATCTCTAGTGAAGTTAAATCGTCCAGTTCAATACGTCCCTTGTTTGGTAGCGGGTCCATGGATCAAATAAAGAGGCTTAACCTACATCAAGGTTAGTTTTATGCAACAAAAATTATGAGAAATATATGAAAAAGAAAAATGCATAGCAATGTTAGCCTATTTTCTCCACTTTTTATCGAAGCACAAATGCTTGTATGAAAAAGTGAGAATGATGCTAGATGCGTGTATGCTCCCCCTTGACGGTTGCTCCCCCTTGTTTGAGGCGTCAGGGTATGATTAAAAACCTATAAAACAAATATTAGTTCAAGACTATATTCGTCATTGGACGAGTAAGTGTTATACAACAAAGTGTGTATAAGATGCATTCAGTAAATTCTTGACGGAAGCTCCCCTTGCTCTAGGGCGTCAAGATGAACCTTCAAAATAAATATTAGTATAATAGAAGCTTTGTCTTTAGACAAATATGTCATATACAACCAAGTGTATAGACGATGCAATATGAGTGCTTAAAGGATATTCCTCCTTGTTCTAGGGTGTAAAAAAAATAATTGATGCAAACTTCATCCTTAGATGAGTAAGTTATATACAATCGAGTGTATATGATGATGAACCTACAATGAAAAACATTAGTGCAATATATTTCATCTTTTTCACAAAGAAAAATGAGATGTATATATGTGATAAATGATATAATCAAAGATCTCATGAAGTGTAGTCTCCTAATTACAATCATAAGAAAAGTGAGAATATAATATGATAAAAACCTACAAAATAATTCCTAGAAAGAAGATATGAAGTCTGCCACCGAGTGTGCCACTAGTGGTGCTAGTGTTGGTGTCGGTTTACTAGTAGGATTCATGTGGTGATAGTAGATGACTTGACATTTACAAAAGCAAGTTTTAGCTAATCCATGGTGGTGATGATTAGTGAAAGTGGTGATGGAAGGTGGTGGTGATTAGGTAGGAAGCTATTAAAGAGTTAGAAACTCGTATGTATAGCAAATATAAAAATATGGATTCATGCAATCCTTTCGTCATGTCAAGTGACCAAAGCTAAGAGGAAAAAAATGAATGGACATTGCATTTCAATGATGCATAGGGGTTATGATTTGAATGATTTATTGATGCTAACAACGTATTGTTTTGAGCAAGTTCTCATATGCTTCAACCCAAGGGTAATCAATAATGCGTTCTATCTAAGAATATATAAAAGTGATAACATGAAGATAAATTCGTTCATTGATTAACACGAATTATAAAAATGACCTATTCTAGGTGACAATGGGAAAGGTAGTATTAGTATGGTTTTGACCGACATGGATGATTATCACTTTGAAAAGAAGTGAAGACAATATGGAAAATACTAATAATAATAATGAGTACCTATATGAGGATGAGAATGACATCATATAAGTGAGAGTTGGATGGACCAACGTGTTGGAAATGGCTGTTTTGATTAATATATCGTTTGCACTGACAATGACATGCATGATATATGTCAAGCGAGAAAAGGATAAGATCCTATGATGGTGTTCTAGATAGTGAAGTTGTAAGGTGCTAGGTTAAGGAAAATCCTAGATTCGTTGATTGTGGAGATGAAGAAGTTTGTAAAACACATGATGTATTTTTCACTTGATGAGGTATTGGTGTAAACTTGTGATATAAAGTTAAAAAGGTTGAACTAGTTGTGGTTTCGTGAACTGGTTTTAGCTAAGTGGTGTTTATCTATGTGTTGGTATTTTAGAGTCTAAGAGACATAAATTTTGACAAAATACAATTATGTGAATGGATTTCTCTCCCCCTTAATTAGTGGACATCCAACATAATGTGCAATGTATCAAATAAGGAATGACAACAAAGTGTTTAGGAGGTTATTCGGGTTAACGAAAGAGGTGAGCTTAGTAATGTTTTTCTGGATGATGGTTAGCATACAATGAGCTTCATCCTTAAAGTCACGTACCTCTTCTCGATTAATACGAGATGATCGTATGATGAGGCATGTGGTTTCCTAATAGGAAGTGAAGAGGATCAGAGTATTGTTATAACTAAATAATGATGTAGATGATTTTTGGAAAGCGGAAGCTAAAATGAGATTTGGAAAGAGGTCGGTTGAAAGACAAAAATGCAAAGCCAACCAGCTAGAACTTAATTCTATATTCTTTTAAACTATATGCAAGTGTAGGGGTCCCATAAAGCATAGTACTAATCTACATAGCAATAAAGGGGATTATGCAAAAATAAGCATATAAAAGTTAGAACCAAGTGAGATAACAAATAATTTGTTATCAACCTACAAAACAAATTTGTTAGTGACAAAAGATGTTAACATGATAGAAATCAAATGATAACATATCATATAAGCAAAAACACATTGCACTTTAGTAGACAAGAAATCACCATACAAGATAGCATCAAGACAATCATATTATGCAAGAATACAACTTTATTCAAGACATTTCATTTTGAGATTGTTTTGTCGTTAGACTTAGACGCTTAAGCATACTTGGCTTGTAAATTAACTCAACAATCTATGTGATTAATTTGTAAGATAAAAAGGCTTCTAAAAGTTTGCCATACCAAAAGCATTTTGACATATTATATGTGCATATGTAGCAAACAAATAGTGTGACAAGAAGCAAAAGAAACAAGATGAAAGATTCATGCAAGCCATGTTTAAGACATAACAATTTGGAGCATGTATCATTTGGATCGTACTACACATAGATATAATGAATGCCAACTAATAGCTTTCAAACACAAACCTATCATATCAGAATTATCACGTATCAAAATGACATATTATGATTTCATAAGTAACATGTTAATCATGCTAAAATTAATTCAAAAGTAAGTATCATGCAAATAAAGTTTTAGGTTTAAACGTTTAGTAGCATGAAACAAGAATACAAGCATTATAAAGATAAAACCGTACTAAGGTTTACACATTCGACTAGTTATCAAACACTAAGATAATGTCAAATCAACTTATCGTATTAAACAAGAACATGTAATCAACACATGTAAGTGCAATGCAAGTGGTTTTACCAAGGTTTACACATTTGACTAGTTATCAAACACTAAGATAATGTCAAATCAACTTATCGTATCAAACAAGAACATGTAATCAACACATGTAAGTGCAATGCAAGTGGTTTTAAAAGAAAAGTCATATATACTACTTGTTTGATTAGTATTCCAAAGGCGAGGCAAACTATCAATGTTTTAACACTTACTTTAGGCAAGTATAGGAAAACAGATTTTTCAAGTTGGAGAATGAATATGAGAGTATTACTAGCGGTGCTCAATTAAGGCTAAACACGACCATTTTTACGGGTGATTCCACAAACCCAACTTCTCTCCAGGAAGCAATTCAACCGTTAGGTCAAATTGAGTTTCTAGTGCAATAGATTCTCCAGTAATCATTCTCATGTTAGAAAGATGGGAACTCCTACTTTTGCCTATTAAAGTGTATAAAAGATGATAGTTTACCAATACTTAGCTTAATGTGACACAACTAATATGCATTATAACTAAGGAGATGAAGATGTCATGTTATACACATGAATTTTAACAATGGTGTGTTTGATAAACAATGTGTTTTAATCTTGTGTTTAGAATTGAAAGTTGTTCAAATTACACAGCTAATTGTATGATCTAATGGATGACATCTTGTACTTTGAATTGATCATCTAAGACTATAGAATGAAATATGTTAAACTAAGAACGTTCTCAAGAAAGCTCTTTGGAACATTATTTAACAAGAATTTAAGTGAGGTTACCAACTTCAATAGATCTTGTGTATGCTCTAAAATTGTGTAGTTTTAACCTTGGATGTGCACTCGGTTTGAGCAAGGTTAGGTTATGATGTACGCTTGAAAGGAAATAGATACAAATAGTATCTTTCAACAAATGAGATTATCCCATGGGATAAAGTTATCATGCTTATGAAAACAAGTATGACAAGATGAATTGGATATGCTAGTTCACAGAACTTGTAGATGTTTGTTTCAAGATCATTTAGCCAATGAGGTGTAATGAAATCTCTTGTAACACAACTATTTATGTCGCAAGAGTGATGCTTAGGATATACAATATCCTTTTAACAAAATGAAAGCTTAACGCATGAATCTTAGTCATAATGTTCTTCAAAACATCATGTTTTCCTAAATGAAGATATGAAGCCAAAGTGTTTGAATCGGATAGTCCCATCTAAATAAATTTGGTCTCAAGATTATATTCACTAGATGATGACAAGAGGAATTCACTCGAGTTTCTTATGTATACTCCTCAAGAGTCATTGTTTCTTGGGGTGTATGATGTTGGCTTTGAGATTGCATTTTAACATATGTTGTTAAAATGTTGATTTGAAGTTTAACGAAATTTATGCAGAAGTTTAACGACAAAGTATTACTAATACTTTGATTATTTGTGAAGGTAGTACTACTTATACCTAGTGGAAATTGACAACAATTACCAAGAGCACCATGCTTATTTGATAGTTGAGGTTCTAGCCATAATGAATTATCTAAGTCTTTATATGTGGGAAAGGATGGTTGAGTTTGTTCAAACGTGCATTTGATTCAGTACAAGTGTTGGACACAAGGGCTTTTTGAGCAATACACTCAACGAATTCAAATGATGGCAAGGATGGTGGATTGGTTGATCTAGGTGGTAGGTCTTCTAGTGTGTCTAAATAAGGATGTGGTGATGTAGGGGTTTGTTGTGCTATGGGAGTACTTAGGTTGCTTATTTGTCCACAGATGTTGAACACAAAAAGTAAGGATACTAATTCTTATGGTTCATTGGTTACTACAACTAGCGGGTGAAGTGCTTGAAGTTTTGGTTATGTCTATGAAGCTTAGGGGCTGAGGTATAGGTTCACCTTGAAAGGGCACGTTTGATTTAAAGGATGCTCTTGGAAGTTCATGAGCAATACGCTTAATGGTGCCCAAAGATGGAAGAGGGATAGTAGGTTTCTAATCAGGATAAGTAGCACAGTGGGTTGTTTGTTTTGGATAAGTGTTTCAACATTTGTTAAAATACTTGGGTGTTGTTTTTTTTTTTTTTCGGATATGACTTTTAATGACTACAATCGTAAGTCGCATATACTTGAATATTTCGGATAAAATACTTAAGTTGTCAATCCTAATTTGTTGAGATTATAAAGCTTAGATTGAACTCAAGGATAACAAGACTTGATAGTATGTCTTTAACATATGTGTGAGTCATGAATCTATGTAAATACTTATCGTCTTGAAGGATGACACATTATTTTCATGTTAACCAAGTGAGGCAATACATGTAGATACAAAACAATATCTATAGTCATATGATAGACTTGTGTATGATATCTTTGCAAATAATGAGTCCAGATTTGTTAGTCTCGGTAAGTCATCTAAGTCATCCGCAAACGGGTGAGGAGATGTTGGTAGTGTTGCACAAAGTTTAATAGAGACAAGCTTTGGAGACTTTGGTTGTGAAGGTGTTTTGGATGGTTGTGAAGTAGTCATAATGGTGGGTGATTTTGGTGGTGGAGTTAGAGTACTTAAGTTTAGAAAGTTCACATCTTGAATGGGTGATGAGATGTTGAGAGGTAATGAGTCTGAGGATGAAGAGCTCAAGTTAATGAAGCAACAAGATCGAATGCTAATCCTAGTGGTTTTCTTAAGTGGCTTATTTGAGGTTAAGGATTTAGTCATTTTGATTTTGCTTTAAGAAATGCTAAGCTTGAGGAAAAGTAACAATGAAGGTGTGAAAATGATCATCTTGAATGTGTTGATTTATGGAACTAAGGATTCATGGATTTGATGTTAATCCATACAAAGATGGTAGTTTCTAATGTGATGGAAGTGTCTAAAATCATGTCAAACATCCTAAGTTAATCCATTGAGGATGTGTTGAGTGAGGTATGAAAGATATGCATTAACAACTATCCTAGAAACGAAGTTTGGTAAATTAGATTGCGGGATTTAGTAAAATTCAATAACTTACCTGTATGATTCACGGCACCATTTCTTTACACAGCCGGAACCCTTAAATTGGTGCCGTCTGGTCCGCCTGTACAGGTATGGCGGAACCAAAATACATAACAGACGGTACCAACATTTTGGTGCCGTCTGATCCGTGGACACCAGAAAAGTTCACAGACCCATTTTTTAGGTGTCGGGGAGTTTTCCGAAACCTGAAATTTTGCTTAAAACATGTGACATTAATTACTTCTAGTTAGGAAAAGTCGATAACACATATACAAATATAGTGGAGCATAGACTTTGACCAAGGGCTAA
This sequence comes from Chrysanthemum seticuspe, assembly GCA_019973895.1. Classification (NCBI taxonomy): domain Eukaryota; kingdom Viridiplantae; phylum Streptophyta; class Magnoliopsida; order Asterales; family Asteraceae; genus Chrysanthemum; species Chrysanthemum seticuspe. The sequence goes on along the minus strand of BPTQ01000001.1, from coordinate 314,866,514 downwards.
CGATTTTCACATAAAAGTGAAAATGGGTAAAATTTGATAACACACTTGTGCTATCCACCTGCATAAACCGGTTAGCATACAACATTGATTTAAGTCATATTATCATCCTACAAAACAAATAAATTACAACATTGTTTTTGTCCTTGTACCAAACACTCTCTTAACACCTTCATTTTTCAAAGTACTTGACTAATTTACTTAGTACTCATTGCTAAGTGAGTTATGACATTTCATAAGTTATGCAAGATGTTAGTAACCTATGCAAACGAAGTGATCTAATTCTACAAGCGATGGTAAAATAATTTTCCAACTTAGTGCACAAAATCTAGCAAATAACCTATTGTGCATAAACAAGAAATCGTCAAACAAGCGAATAAATAACATGGCAAGATTGACACTTATATTATGCAAACAAACAAGTGTAAACAACAATTTGAAAAATAAGCAAGCAACATATATGCAAACAACATAAACAAGTGGTCATTTAGCATAGCATAACAAGAAAGACACTTTTCGTTATTTTGCGATGTATACCAAGCTTGATTAGTTTCCTTTAAACATATTACCAAATTATTTAGTTTCAAAGGAAGTTGTATCAAAGTTCTAAGAATACCAACTTAAATTGCTTGATTCAAAAATTTGAGTTTTTATGTTAAAGCGAAACTCAATATTTTAGACATACTGTAGTATTTGGTCTATTTCACTTATTTAAAATTAGACTCGGGCCATGAGAGTATTTTTAAATGAAAGTAGACTCAATTCCTTTTAAAATGGTAGGTGGTTCGACTCGTACGGACTTACGGTTAATTAGTTATGATTTTTTGAAGTTGCCCAAAAAAACTGCATACTGTACAGACGGATTCCACGGAACCAAATAAAGGGATCCGCCCTTTATAAGATTTGGTGCCGTGGTCCTCTGAGACAGATTCACCAAAACTAGTATTTGACATAGAGAAAACGTGTGCGACTTACTAGATTTCATAGTAAACATATAATACACATATTTAACAACATATCTACTTATGTGACTTATCTTAAACATTTACGGAGGTGATTTTTCAACTAGATTTATAGTTATCCCAAACACTCCTTTAAAATCATATTTCTTCGTAAATTTTCTATGAGCACACAATACAATACTTACTAGTTCTTTCAACAAACTTTTTTTATTTTACTTTTCAAGAAAACCTTCAAGCTTGTATACAAAGTTACATTTAACAACAAAATTTCTAAGTATAACAAGCAAAGCATTTTTCATATTATCTTTCGCTTCAATGGTAATTTGATACATGGATCGTACTCTATTTTTAAAAACCATTTGTTTTGAAAATACGAGCTACGTGGCTCTGGTACCAATTGTGGAAACGTAGAGGGGGGTGAATACGTTACCGTTTAAAAACTTTAGATCTTTAGTATCAAATCGCTTATGAAGCTTGTTATAATATGAAAGTACCAATTATTGTTTGTGACTAATATAAAGCATGGTAAACAAAGTTGTCACACAATCATGAACATCAAACCACATCACAAACAATAGTATAGTGCAAGTATAAAAGTAAAGAGATAAAGAAAGGAAAGTGCAAACCGAACACGAGGATTTATAGTGGTTCGGTCACGGATCTCCTTTCCGCCCTACTCCACTCCCCGAGTACCCAACTCGAGAGTTACTTCACTAAATCAACAAGCTCCCTTCTCGGCGAAGAAAACCTTACAATCGTCGCTTACACTTTTTCCGGTACAAAGCTAAATACCGGGTTCTAGTTCGAGGTAGAACCAACCTAACGTCGCTTATACAATATTTCCGACACTAAGCTAGATGTCGAGTTCTTTTACAAGGGTACAACCACTCCCAATATGTTTTATGGCCCAACATAATAAACCTTGTGTTTTATGGCACAAACACATAAACCTTCTAATCTAGTTTGGTGAAAGTGTTGTGATAATGCAATGATATTCTACACTAATGATCCATGACACAAATATCTAATGGATATGAATAACTACTTCTAAATGAACTTCCATTGATAGGAAGCCTTCATGATGAAAATCACAAGCTCCCTAAACTTGTTGTGATAGATCTTCAACTTGTGGTGAGTGAGGATGGCTAGATCTCCAAGCTTTCCTTGGTTGATCAAAGAGTATGCTTACAACAAAGATGAATGTTAGAAGCATTATGATCATGATCATTAGGGTGTTTAATGTATGTTATTACATTGTTAATGATTGATCTAAATGTATGCAAGAAGGTGGAGAAGATGTGATTTGAAGTGGTGAAGAAATGGGAAAACAATGGGCTTTTATTTATAGCCAAAAGTGGACAGGAGCGTCCACGGACCAAGGATCCCTTTAAAGGGGTCCGTCCTTTATGCAATTTGGTACCGTGGGTGCCTGACATAAAATCTAAAAAATCTTTCTTCAAATCTTTCCAAGATATTACCAAATCTTACTAAGATCACATTTGATATATTGAGTGTCAATCTAACCAATATATTCAAGAGATCTTCCAAGGATTTCAAAGATGATGCATGCCATGATGTAACATGTATTTAGATTAAAATGTTTATCAAAGTAAAATGTATTATGTAACTAGTTAATAAAAAGTCTAGTTACCTTTTGAAATACTTGTGAATGCAAAATGTAAAATGAGGTTCTAAATAGAATGGTTAACCTATTAAAATACTTAGTGACTCTAAACGTATTTTAAACATTCTATATGATTTGTTAATGGGTTTGATCATAATGCCACATAACAAACATGTACGAACCTGTGTTGTAATATACGAGGACTTGAGACATCGAGAGGTGTTGAATGTATGTTGAGACAAATGTAATAACAAGTAACTTGTACATTTTACGTTATGTATTACAAGTTACATGTTTGTCATCAATCAAAACAAACGAGACTGTAATAGATTAAATATCGTAATATTTGCACTAACACGTATCATGTTAAACGACAAAGTATAGGTGCATTGGTATACGTATCATGTTAAACGACCAAGCGCCGGTGCTATGGTATACGTATCATGTTAAACGACCGAGTATAGGTGCTATGGCATACGTATCATGTTAAACGAGCGAGTATATGTGTTATTGGTATACGTATCATGTTAAACGACCAAGTATAGGTGCATTGGTATACGTATCATGTTAAACGACCAAGTATAGCCTAAACGCTCGTTTCCCAAGTAATCATGACTAATTCGGTGATAACTGGTGGTGATTGGTGGTGGCGGTGGTGGCAGTAGGTGGCGACGGTGATCGTAGAATTGTTCCATAATGTCATAAGGAAAATATCTTTGTAGAAGGAAAATACATTACTCTTGTAGTAATATCGTTTTTTAAGTTCAAAGTTAATACATTTATTATTTATAATATTATCTTAATTGAAAATTTATGGCGGGATAAAGTAAAAGTGCGGAGGGAAAATGAAAATTTATTTCCAAAACTTTCCCAGGGGACATGTCCCCGGGAAAAGGTTTATTTATATAATTAAAACTATCATTTCTCCTCGCCCGTCCGTTCGATTGTTGTAGTGGTAAGCATTCTCTTCCTCAGTATAGGTGCATTGGTATACGTATCATGTTAAACGACCAAGCGTCGGTGCTATGGTATACGTATCATGTTAAACGACCGAGTATAGGTGCTATGGTATACGTATCGAGTTAAACGACCAAGTATATGTGCTACTGGTATACGTATCATGTTAAACGACCAAGTATAGGTGCATTGGCATACGTATCATGTTAAACGAGCGAGTATATGTGCTATTGGTATACGTATCATGTTAAACGAGCGAGTATATGTGTTATTGGTATACGTATCATGTTAAACGACCAAGTATAGGTGCATTGGTATACGTATCATGTTAAACGACCAAGTGCCGGTGCTATGGTATACGTATCATGTTAAACGACCGAGTATAGGTGCTATGGTATACGTATCATGTTAAAAAAGCGAGTATATGTGCTACTGGTATACGTATCATGTTAAACGACCAAGTATAGGTGCATTGGCATACGTATCATGTTAAACGAGCGAGTATATGTGTTATTGGTATACGTATCATGTTAAACGACCAAGTATAGGTGCATTGGTATACGTATCATGTTAAAGGACCAAGCGCCGGTGCTATGGTATACGTATCATGTTAAACGGCCGAGTATAGGTGCTATGGTATACGTATCATGTTAAATGAGCGAGTATATGTGCTACTGGTATACGTATCATGTTAAACGACCAAGTATAGCTTCATTGGCATACGTATCATGTTAAACGAGCGAGTATATGTGCTATTGGTATACGTATCATGTTAAACGAGCGAGTATATGTGCTATTGGTATACGTATCATGTTAAACGAGCGAGTATATGTGTTATTGGTATACGTATCATGTTAAACGACCAAGTATAGGTGCATTGATATACGTATCATGTTAAACGACCAAGCGCCGGTGCTATGGTATACGTATCATGTTAAACGACCGAGTATAGGTGCTATGGTATACGTATCATGTTAAACGACCAAGTATAGGTGCATTGGCATACGTATCATGTTAAACGACCAAGTATAGCAACAACAAGAACAACAACAACAACAACAACAACTACAAGAACAACTACTACTTTGATTAGCAACAACAAGAACAACAACAAGAACAAGAACAACAACAACTACTACAGCAACAACAACAACAACAACTGCAACAACTACTACTACTACTACTATTACTACATACGAAGATTTTCCATGTCACCTAACAGCTCACGAAGTAATGCATCCGACTGACATGCGTGGTCGTCAGGAATCGTTGCCATTTCAAGTTTGGCCTCAAGCACCCTTATTCTTGTCTCTAGCACATGTTTTTGTGTTTCCAGCAAGCTTATCCTAAGATCTTTTTCATGGCAGCTCGAGCACTCTGTTGGTGCAGAGATTGTTCTTAAGTACTCGTCAAATGCATCCTTCCACATAAAATATCCGCATCCATTATCTTTTCTGGGCTGTTACATAATAAGAAAATTTTAAGATATTACAACCCAATTATTTGTATATTTACATAAATAGGAAATGTATGATTGTTCACCTTTGACAGAGGACATGAATAATATTGTCGTCCAGATGAATAATTTTTATGTGATGTTCTTAATTTTATATTTCCTCCTCCACAAGAACACATAAAAGGATTAAATTGCTCCATCTCAGGTTTTGAAATTTGTGTGAAGATCAGATATGGTAGAAATTTGTGAAGATAAGATATGGTGGTTTTGAGGATATGTAAAGATAAGAAATTTGAGGATAAGATATGGTATATAAAGTGTAATTACTCTGGATAAAGGTTTTGCCGGGGACATGTCCCCGGCAAAAGGTTTGGCGGGAATTTTCCCGCGAACAATTAACACGATTTTTACTTTGGCCAATTATTGGTGAAAGATGAAAATACTTTCTGCGGGGACATGTCCCCGGAGAACCCCTGCGTTGAATTTTGACTATCCGGTCAAAGTTTCATAAAAATCAAAGTCCCTTTCCCCGGGGACGTGTCCCCGCAGAAAGATTGTGTTGAAAATTTTATAACAAGTCAGCGAATTCATGTGCCACGTCAGATTTTATTTTGTCGTTTAGCGACTTTCTCCGGGGACTATGTGTCCCCGGCGAAAGCCTCCTCGCCCGTCCATCCGATTGTTGTAGTGTAGATTTATTTTTTCTCGCAGTTACTACAAATTAAACTCGTAAGTGTTGCATAAAGGATCACAATTAAGCTCCAAGTTTGTAAATATAGTTATTTGTCGCTATACATCGTCGTTATTTGTCGCTATACATCGTCGTTTTGCGCGATTATTCATCTTGTGTTTGATTATGCTTGAGCAAAGTAATAGAATAAGATTTCACATGCTATGATTATGAGGTTTCATGTGATACAACCCATTTAAGTTCTCAATTTGATGTCTGTGAAATCAGTAGTAAGTCCTGGTTGTGAGTATGATCACGGTTTGAAAATTGGACCGGATCGAAAACTGATTTGGCTTAAACACCGGGCCGAAATGTTTGGTCGAGGTCCGGGTTAGTCCTTTCCGATTCAACAAAGCATAATGGCCTGTTGTGTGTATAACCAAACCGACCGATGACCGAATATGAGGCAAATGGTGAACCAAGAACCGGACTAAAATATGTTCGGTCAATCCAGATTCTCGGTTTGGTTCGACCCATAATCTATCAAGCTCAGCTCTAGCTGTGCGCAATAGTTTTTTTTCTCTTTTTTTTAATGTAATAGCATTTAGTAAGGTAGTTGTGAATCATAATGTGTAAAATGAAGTAATACAAATATATACATATTCAAATAGAAACCTCTTTAAATGAACAATAAAGCATTCTTAAGGGTATGCTAGTAATTTTGTATCCTCGCACCTCTAGTTATCTTCTTTAATGTTTTTCCATGAAGAATTGAGAAAAGTGCATTCCGAAAGAAATATAAAGCTATTTGATGCGTATCAAACAAGGAATATATTTGACACAGAGCGTTTAAAAGCGTTTTAAAGCGATGACCGGTGTGATTTTGATTTTCGTTTGAACTGCCTCACGTATATATAAAGACAAGTAGTTAAAAGAAAAAAGGTCAAAACATATGCTCTACTACATAACTACAAGTCAGATATGATGATGGTGGGTGTTTTGTTTGGAGTTAGTCCTGCATCGGTAAAGAGAGAAACATTGCTTACTTCATATAGTGTGTTGTATTTCGCTCACTTGAATTGAGATTAACATTATATTGTACTACTTAAATGAACACATAATGACAAATATTTATGTGTTGTTTAATGTGATACAAACAATAGAGTTCTCAATTTTTTTTATTTGTTGTCGATTTGATGTTTGATTATGCTAGAGCAAAGTAATTAAATGAGATCACAAATGCCTGTATTGACAAAATTAGGCTAATAAGCCGATAATCATACATATGTGAAGTGGCTCTTAAATTTGTGGTACCAAATGCATTTCGACCCATCATAGTTCTCAATCATTTCGAGAAATTGGGCATGCTTGAACCATCTAGGCATCTACCATGAGGGAGCTAAGCTTAGATAAGAGAATATGTTTTATTTATTTATTTATTTATTTATTTATTTTTTATTTATTATTACTTTTTTTTTTGCGAAAGATGAACCAACAAGATAAAGTTTTTGGCCAAATTCAAAAAGATGACGGAGTAATGAAAAGAGTTGCAACCTCTAGGATTTGGTTTTAGGGATTAGAACAATGATCTTTTGATGTAAAAGGAACCTCTTATAATATATGAATTCACTTATTATCGTTTCTTTGTTTTACCATAACTAAAACTGCCACACAAGATGAATCCCTCGAAAAGACGTACAAAGTTTTTTTGTTTAAAGCGCACGCTATAATTGCCTACTACATCAAAGTAGTTTCGAGGCAAGAAAATAAAGTTGTGACATATCAATCGCTTGTCACAAGAAACAAAAACAATAAAAGTTGTTTCAATCGTTATTCCGTAAAATAATAGTGCACAAAATTGTTAAAAACTATGGATATGGTGGTGACCTTTATACCCGTTTGGTGGTGTATTGAATGGTAATGTGGCATTGACATGAATGTGTTGAGTTTGGTAACCACTACACCTTGTCGTACATCAAGGTGGTGGTGATGTTAGTGGTAGAGATGGATTTGATGTGACACTGAGTTAGCGATAATGATGTTGGTCACCACTACACCTAGTCTAATAATGAGTTCACCCAACTTAACTATTAAAAGTTGCGGGTAATATTAATTTAATTTTTACTGGTTTGTGCAATAACTTTAACAAAATACTAAATTTAGAATAAAAATACATATTTGTTGTGTTATGATAGTATTGTTTAGGCTATTAATTAATTAAACAGTTAACAAAACGATTTCACATAACTTAATTGTTAAAATATTTATAAAGACAAGTTTGTTTCTTCGAAACATATACTACAAGAGTACAAGATACTCTCTTCGTTCGTTGAGTATTGGGTTTCTTTGAATGTGAGTGTTATCATGTATTTGGCTTGTTTCTAATATATGATGATCATGGTGTATATTTTGTTTTGAGTTTTCAGTCCCACATGGATAAAGAAAAGAAATATTGCTTACTTTATATATTGTGTTGTATTTAACTCAAGTAAATTGAGATTAACATTACATTGTATCACCCCATACACCACTTAAATAAAACAAAATATTTAAGTGTTGGTGCATGTGATACAATCGATTCAAGCTCTTAATTTTTATTTATTGTTGTTATCTTTAATATAATGTTTGATTATGCTATAAATAGAATGAAATTTCACATGCTATGATTAGAGTCATCAACTATTAGAAAGAATCTTCATGATGACCTTGTATTGACAAAATTAAGCTAATAAGCCGATAATCATATTTGTTAAACGAGTCTTTGTAGCACACAAGTAATGAAAAAAGAGTTGCAACCTAAAACATGCCACACAAGATGAATCCCTAGAAAAGACGTATGAAGTCCTTTTGTTTAAAAAGGACACTATAATTGCCTAATACATTAAAGTATTTTTGAGACAAGAAAAGAAAGTCGCGACGTATCAATCTGCGTCATATCAATCCGTTGTCATAAGAAGCAAAAACAATAAAAGCTTGTCCACAATATTCCAAGTGCCAAGGAAGATGACTCTCCTTTACACTAGCATATTATACATGTTTCGACCGTTATTTTGTAAAATAATAGTGCACAAACTATTATTACTCGTTATGTTGTGCTTCGTTTTGGACACTCATTATATTGTTAAGAAACTCTCATTATATTTCCATCTTTTACTAGGATTGTGTCGTTTTTGGAACATGTTTTTTAAAGTCAATGTTTTGAAAACCGGGTCATTGGCCATTTCAACCGAGTTGACCCGGTTTTATAAGAAAACAAACAAAGAGCTTATATACATGTCTAAATGCTCATTTTTCAGCTGTAAAAATCATGTAAAGAACTGTAAAAAAAAAATATAAGGTGGAAAAAACATGTTTAGCTGGAATTTTGGGGGAGGTTAGCTAGATTGTTTTCATGGTGGGTTAGTAAACGTGGGTATAAAAGAAACCAAGGGAAAAGGTGGAAACATTAGGGTAAATTTACTTGGATTGCTTTTTCAATTTTTAAAAAAGATAAATAAACAAACTTGGCCGGAATTGTTGACCCGGGTTGGATTGCTAAAAAAGCCTTTCAAATACTCAATAAGTAAGTTAGTTTTGCCTTTTTTTGGGAACCGATTCAACCGGTTGACCCTGGCTGGTCGAACCAGATTTCAAAACATTGTTTTGTTTAAGAGATTATAATTATTTTTGAAAAAATAACTTGCATATAATCTATGTGTGACATACATGAGTTATTAAATGTCTTGAAAAATAGACTTCTATAAAGATATAGGTCCTTTAAAATTGGATGTAATCTATATATATATATGGGACTAAGCATGATACATGTATAATGCTTACTAAGCATTTTAATGATGACATGGCGCCTCTATGATGAGGTGGAAATGCCAACATGGCACTACATCCGGTTACCTATTTAAAAAAAATTGTCAGTTACCAGATTCGAACTCAGGTTTCAACATCTAAACACCAGCGCCTTAACCAGTGGGGCAATCCAGATTTTGTGGTACAATCTCTTCTTTCCAAAGTGCTATTCATTTTCAGAGATTACCCTAATAACAACCGATCAATATTTCCATTCAAAACGGCTTGACTTTTCACATTAACAGCTTCCCTAAAATTTTGCCATCTCCTCTCAATCATAACGCCAAATCAATCAGTAACCATAACTTTCTTATTTTTCGCTTCTAAAAAAAGGTTATTTTAAACTATGATGAATGTGATTATATTTTTTGTTTAATCTTTTCAACATGTTTTTGATAATATGATGTTGACAAAGATTGATTCTTGAATTACAGAGAGTTTGTTGCAATATCAGTTTACTTCAAAAAGATGGGCATGATGATCATCTTAAGGATTCCTTTGCATTCTTTGATAAAAACAAAAGTGGGTACATAGAGGTTGAATAACTAAATGAAGCCTAATCCGATGAAGATGAAGCCAACAATGAAGATGTAATTTCGGCAATCATTCATGATGTGGACGCTGACAAGGTTTGATTTTGCATCTTTCATTTCTCATTTGGCCGGGACTTCATTCTTACTTCTTTTTTATGTTCTTTGAACCCAAGGTTAGACCAACCAAAGACAAGATTTGATCAACTTATCATTTGCATCTTTTGTACGTCAATCAAATTATTTTATCAAAACCAATTTAATTTGATTTAATTTTTCGAAAAACAATTGATTATGTATGAAACTGTATAAGTAAGACTAAAGGTTTCAATTTTAACAAATGTATGTGATAGTTAATGGATCAACAATGTTAGTTAATATTTTACTAAATTCTCAAAGTATGATGCTTCAGAAATTGAATGGATCATTCTGCTTTGGCATTAACTCCTTATTTCGGTTAAGTAAATTAGATTTAACATCATGTAAGTGATAGCAATATCGTCTTATAGCAATATACTCATTTACAGGTTAACCAAAAAATTAGTGCTTATATGGGTTGTTGTAGTTGTGTATTACGTTAACTAATTTTAGGGGATGTTTAGGATTTCTTATTGACTGCATATAGGGGTTGTTTTGTATTGTTTATTATAATAACTATTTTTAGGAGTTGCTTGGAATTTTTTACGTAGTAAACAGGTTAAATTTTTAATGAAACAGATTATATGGGCCCGTTTTCTCCCACGATCACATTTCAAGAGTAAAGAGAAAGGAATGATTGATGGTTTTGTGCTGCACATTCATGCAGACATTTATGATTCCTGGGACCATTTTTATGTCATTGCTTGCTGGAGTCCTTTTTGGTGTTAGTAAAGGTAACTTCGTAGTTGTCTTTAATTCAGTTGCTCATGCATCATCCTGCTTTTTCCTATCAAAGCTAATTAGAAGATCCATAGTTTATTGGTTATGGCCAGGAAAGCTAAAGCTGTTTCATGCATTGTTACATCTAAATTCTGCTTTCAAAAACCACTGTATTATACCTATTCCATTTATGCATAGGTGACAATTTCTAACCAATTTCTTACTAATGGGTCTATCGGCTTTTCTTGCTATAATAAGTACAAAAATAGCTTTGAAGTAACCTGTCAAATGGGTCTAATGAGCCAAACAGGTGTAAGGGCAGACTTGTTGTCTTTTTACTGCCTACAAAATTTATTTTGCAACCGGGCCATGGTACTTAACAGGACCATATTGTCACCTCTACACCTATGGCATAAGATCACCTTTCATTTTGTGATTATAGGTAACTAAGCTTAGGCACAACCGCACAAGTAGCTGAATTACTTGCTTTTTTTTAAGGATAACTCTCAACTTTGCGAAATCTTTTAATTAATTTGGCATCGCCAATTTTGGATGTACCATATCATGTATTCTTTCTTCTAGAGTTAGCCTTTTCCCAGCCACATATATTAGTAATTTCATATCAAATTAATCTGCACTACTTTATATGTTTATGTTTCCTTAAGGCTTCACATTTAACTTCTTATGTGTGAGTGCCATGTTGCATTTGCATTTCATTTTTAATTTGCTGTATTTGGTATGAATATTCCCTTCAATGTTGATTGTGAATGTCAAATAATTACATCAGCCAACATATGATTAATTATATGTTTTGTTATAGGTGATTATCAGGATCTGTTAGCTTCTGTTTTTATGTTCAGAAGTACAGTTTCACAAATTCTCTTATAGCCCTTATATGCTGAGTGCAGCAACTATTCTATGTATAGAGCAACAATACCGGTACTTCTATTATGATATTTAGGTATTTGGCAACTGGGAACTTTTTATCTATGTATCTACCATTTAAATTTATACACATATCTTGCTTTTTATAATGTTTTTATGTTTTTCTTTTTACTAAATTGGACAAGCATAAGAAAATAACATTAGCATATGTTGTTGTGCATAACACAAGCAAAGGAATTAAGGAAACAATTTAAGAAACTCTATAGGGTACTAATGATACTGTTAAGGAGTTGTGACAATACCTATACATCCCTCGACCTATTAACCATCGACGACCACAGATTGACGCAGTTTCGTCCTTTAGAAAGCATCTGTCGATATCAATAGTAGAATGCCTACCACCCAATTGATGCGATTCACTTTTATTAAACTTACCAAACTAATGTTTCTGTTCTACGACCGCGACACCAAATTCATTTGACTATTTTGTGTTCATTTTGTGATTTATAATCAACTATTTGGTGTTTATAAGTCGCATATTGTATTTTTCAGGAGTTAAAAAAGTTTCCATATTTGAATTGCACAACTATTAAATCAACAATGAGAATCACGATTGGTCAATGTAACAAGCTTTTAATGATTCCTACTGCAAGCCTTACTTTGAAGAAATGGCATGGATGGATAGCAAGTTCAAGTTTTACACTAAGTTTTAATTACCTACCTTTTTATGAATTTACCTAATATAATTGAGTTGACGGTCTTAAAGTTTCTCATATTAAGTTTTTATTTAGTCTAATGTTCTATACGAAATTTTAGGTCACCATCAAGTTGTTTCCTGATAGGAAGAAGTCCATGGAGGTCATAGCAGGCAAAGTAGATACTTATGCTGATATGGAAAAACTTTTTGTATCATTTTCACATGTATTGATTCATATTCACAAATTCCTGGTAAACCACATGCCCCCAAATCTAAAACTAATACTGGCAAAATAGGCAAGTTGGGGGTCAAAATGGGTAAATTTGTAGTACAGGCTGCAACATGTTGGATTGAACCATAATCATATTTGGTGTGTTTATATAAAGACTTTTTTGTATAAATTTAATGCATTACTTCTTATAAGACGATTTAGGAGGCTGGATGCTTTAAAAATCGCGCTTTAGGAGACTTTCAACCACACTCATCCATGATTAATACTTAACTTTTGTACTTTACCCGTTTGACATTAAACATGAATACATGACCGTTCCATAGGCAATCGGGTGGAAACTGCTAGCACAATCTAAAAGTTAACTCATTTACAAATTGCATCATTTCATTTTCACTAATTTTGTCAATTTGATCTCATACAGCATTCGTGTGGCTTGGATTCTATGCATCGTGATGGTAGAATTCTCAATGTGAGCTTTGGGGTCACCATACTGATCTGTTACTTTCTATACCATTTGTATGCATTTTTGGTTACAATGTTATTTGTTTTTCATCTAGACGTCTTCATTTTATTAGAAACTTGTATGCATATTCGTATTTTGTTGCTAATATATTTATATTTATTTCGTGAGTGCTGTAATTACATAAACAAATCAACTAAACTTAGAAATGATATAATGCATTGAAAAGGTACCAACAAAAGTTAAGAGCAAGATACAAGATGAAGCGCAAAGCTAAATTGGATTTAATACGGCTCTGATAAGGCACTAAAAAGATAGAAACTAACAAAATTTAAGCTTTTCTTGGCAAAAAAAGGTTCTAATAATATTTTGTAACATATTGATTATCGATGAATATTTGAATTGGTTCACCAAGTGTTTGAAATTTTCAACAAAAAAATACTACTGCAGCATAGATGTTATTTGTACTCACAATTTACTTCATGTCTATAGAAAACTCCGTATATATTTGTCTCTCAAACATTATCACAAGGGTACAAAGACCGGACAACTTCATGTTGGTCTTTCAAGAGTTAAGACGAAAAAAGGTTTTAATATTCTTTGTTATGACAAAGACGATTAATACACGAACTCCGCAACAAATGTTGTGCACTAAGAAATTTTATTTTGTATATGAATAAAATGATCATCCATATTTTTTATTTCGCTATGACGATTAATAAAAATTAACGCCAAACATTGTCCCAGATTGGTTTGTTTCTACAAAATCCGGTATACTTATATTATTTAATTGTTTCATTATCTTTTATATGTATTACACTAAACTTAGTTACTTATAGTTTGTATGTTTTAACGTTCTTTCATTACCAAGAAGACGGCGAATACACAAAATATACAACAAACATTGTGTATAAAGAAGTTTTATTTCGTCTATGAATAAGTACCATGTAATTTACATGTTCTCATACTTTTTATTCTTCTACTTACATAGAGTACATGAACACTCTTTTTATATTCCAATTTTTGTGTCTAAAATATTTGCCGTTATTTAATATTTATTTACATCCAATTAAACTTCGTTGTAATATAAAGAAGCTAGCCCGCCCATCCGGGCGGGCTATGAAGCTAGTAAGGGGTATATAGAGTTGTTGTCTCATGTCACCCACGCGTCTTCCCTAAAACAACCTCAACCCCTCCCACCGACACTTTGCCTCCCCTTTTGTGAAAAGTCCATATGTGGACCGACCGACTGACCGAATATATTATGGGGTATATATGTGTTTAAGTTAGGTATATTTGAATAGTGAAGTGAATTTTCTTATTAGGTTTAATGTAAAGGTGGGTGATACACCATTGTTGGTGGCATACTGGCATGACCACACGTGATCCCTCACTAGAGAGGGCGCACGACCGCACATGGTCCTCCCACATTGGCTTTAGTTAGGTGGTCAGTGGTCTTCACCACAAAACGAGTTGCACTAAAAATTTGCCTTAACAACTTTTTTTGGAAAAAAAAAAAAAAAAAAAAAAAAAAAAAAAAAAAAAAAAAATAACTTTCTTTTTTATTAAAATTAAATCACTTATATTTACCTATAAATACCTCAAGTATCCCTTCATGCGTTTAGTATTGTGTTTCTTCCTTTTTCGTATCAAGTGGCAGTTAACACTTAGATTCGGGGTTGATTATAATTGCATATAGGATCTTCTTGTTATCTGACTACTTTTTATTGGCATCTTTATGAAGTTGTCAGGCATGTTAGTCTTTTATCTTTTTTAAGAGTTTGTATTTACTTGATTTAGGTTCAATGGCCTTGCACATCCTTTCTCTGAATGTGAATATTATCATGTATGCTTTGTTTTGCAATTTCAGTCCCACATAGGCAAAGAAACGAAACATTGTTCACTTCATATATTGTGTATTTATTTGACCTACTCAATTTGAGATTAGCATTATATTGTATCAGATTGATAACAACACTTGTATCAGATTAGCATTATCTTGTACGTCTTAAATTACGGGTGAGGTGCCTTCGTGCATTATAAGTAGTATAGATAGTTAACAAAACGAGTTCACTTAACTTCATTGTTAAGTCATTTCAGTAACACTTATTCAAATAATAATAAAGACAAGTTTGTTTTTTCATGTTAGAGAGCTAGATGAAGCACAACATTAATAACTGTTATTGGTGTGTCAAAGATTTTCGTTTGATGATTGGGAAATATGGTTTGATAACGTTTGTCTTCCTCAAAAAAACAAAAAGATGCTAGAAGGCGTTTTCTTTGTAACTTGGTGGTATTTATGGTTGTTCCGAAATAAGATCCACTTCAATTCCAAGAGTCCTATGAAGGAGCTTCTGTTCGATGAAGTTTCTAGTAACTCTTTTTATTGGTGTCGCTATAGGAGTAAATATTCGTTCGGTTGGAATGATTGGTTGAAAAATCCACATCTTATCTCATTGTCATGTTTTTTTGGGGTGCTTTTGGTGTAGTTGGGGTTTGTGGTGTCGGGGCTTGTTCGGGGATTCTTCAAAATCCACCCCAGAGTGAAAACCGGTGGCTCGGCCTCCGTGGTGGAGGGTTTTTCTTTTGGCAGAGTGAAAACTGAGTGATCGGCCTCTGTCCAAAAGTTTTTTCATCCCTTGAGTATCCCTCACAGCTAAAGTCTCGAATGTTTGTTTCTTTTTTCTTTCGTTTTTTGTCGTTGTAAGTACTTTTGTGGTTTCTAGCTTCTTGCTAGTTCTTTTTTTTTTTTTTTTTTTTTTTTTTTTTTTTTATACGTTCAGCCGTTCAAAAAAAATAACTGTTATTGGTGTGACAACTCAGCTTCATCTGACTATCTCTCCGATAACTAAAATGCAATCTTTAGCAATAACACCTAATAAATATTATTGGTGCATGTAAGCCCCATAACAAATCATAAAAAAATACTTCACTCACTCAAAAAATAAAAATAAAAATAAAAAATAAGTCCGTCGATGGAGCAAGATGGCGTGTAACGGTGGCGCCATTGGACAAAAATGCCCAATGACGTGTTGTATCATGTACCGTGCGGCCCAATTGTTTTTTCAGTAAGAATGAATTGACAAAATCACTCTGAAATGATGTAATTCCTTTATTATATAAAAGATAAGCATTATATTGTATCGATCGTAACCTCACTCGAATAAGACAAAATTTCTAGTCTGGTTTCATGTGACACAATCAATTCAAGTCGGGTTTCAGATGCACCTACAAAATAAGATGCAACTATCATTAAATTCTTGTTTTTCATTTCAAATGTGTTGCTACAAACATTTCTCATTCTTCTGAAGAATTTTCTTTTTTTCATAGTGGATCCATTCCCTTCATGTTTCATTTGATGTTTGATTATGCTAGAGCAAAGTAATAGTGACATTTCACATGCTATGATTAGGACTGTCAACTATTGGAAAGAATCTTCACCATGACCTTGTATTGATATAATAAGCTTTTTTTTTTGGAACGGCATTTTATTAAAACTAGCAAGGAGCTAGATCAAACGGAAATAAGGTAAGGGTTCTTAAGCCAATCGTCCCATTTAAGCGACACTTTACATCTATACTTACACCAATTAAAAGACAAAGAAACTAAATTATCGAAAATTAACGCCTTCTTAGGAATCTTGTTATCGAACAAGAGCTTGTTTCTGAAATTCCAAATTAACCACCATAAGCCATAGAAGACACCTTCCATCATACCTTTCAACTTGTTTGGGAACCGAATTGACACCAACCACGAACGCCATTCCTCATAAGAGCTCACATTCTCGAAGTCGACGTTCCACCAGGTAGTTACCTTGCGCATGAGTTGTTTCGCCATATCGCATTGGAAAAACAAATGCCTCGTTGTTTCCACACCTTCATTGCACACCGGACACATTATAGAATCCATGTCCATACCTCGACGTGAGAGATTAAATCTCGAAGGCAGCGCGTCAGTTTTTATCTTCCAAGCCGTGATGTTCACCTTATTTGGAACGGATTTAACCCACCTGGTATAACTACCTACCTCCTGCAAGCGCTTACCATCGATTAACTTACGGATAGAGGAAACCGTGAATTCCCCATCACTCTCAAGCGACCAGTGATATCTATCTTCCTTAGGCATCAAATGAGTTTCCTGCATAATATCCAGTAAAGAAATAAGTTGAGCTTCTTCAGCTCCGCCTCTAATATTCCTTCTGAAAGAATCATGAAGACTTGGACCCATGATTTTCATTCGGACAGTCGCATTTTTAATCGTCTCAAGAGCATATAACCGCGGGAACATATCTTTCATTCTTCCACCTGAATACCATTTATCTTCCCAAAACAACATAGTATCGCCATTCCCCAGCTTTACGTGGATTAAATCCTCCACATTTATACCCTTTTCTTTCAATCGTTTGGCCTCCTTAACAATCGTCGTCCAACAAGTTTGAACCCCCACTGTCGTATCCCCAACAAGCTTACCATCATTACCATGGATAGCTTTGATAACTCTCGTCCATAACGAGGCCTTTTGAGAATAAAAACGCCAAATCCATTTAAACATGAGGCCTCTATTTAGCGCATATAGACTTGAAACCCCTAAACCCCCTTTATCCTTAGACGTTAAAACATTCTCCCACTTCACCCATGAAGCTTTACGAGTATTATTATCTTGACCATTAAAAAATCGACTACGGATTGATTCAAGAGCTTTAAGAACATACGAAGGTGCTTTAAATATCGACATATGAAAAATTGGCATCGATCCAAGGACGGATTTTAAAAGAGTGAACCTACCTCCAATGGAAAGAGCTTTTAACTTCCATTTAGACAAACGCGCCATCACTTTATCTATCACCTCTTTCCAAGCTTCCTTCCTCGACATATTTTCACCAACCTTCGTACCAAGATAAGTGAATGGAGTCTTGAGGATAAGACAACCAAGTTTAGAAGCCGCATTTTGAATTTTCCCCTCCTCCACATTAATACCCATAATCTTACTCTTGCACATATTGATTCTTAAACCAGAAGCCCGATAAAAACAATCCAATACTTTCACAAGAGTATCAATATTGAGATCACTCCATCTACCAACAAAAATTGCATCATCCGCATAAAATAAATGAGATAAACATACCTTAGAATTAAGATTGATACCCGAATATAAGCCTCCACCCACCACGCGTTGAAAGGACACATGTAAGCTCTCCATGATGAGGATAAATAAAAAAGGAGATAACGGATCTCCTTGTTTAAGCCCTTTATAGAATTGAAATTCCTCCGTGGTACTCCCATTAACAAGGATGGACCCTCTAGAAGAACGTAAACAACTTTGAATCCACATTCTCCATTTATTGCCGAAACCAAATTTATTTAAGATGTCATCAAGGAAATCCCATCGAACCGAGTCGTAAGCTTTTTCAAAATCCACTTTAAAAATAAGAGATTGTTTTTTCTTTTTACGACACCATTGAATAACCTCGTTAAGAATAAATGGCCCATCTAATATTTGACGATCCGAAACAAACGCCGACTGAACCTCATGAACAAGATCTCCAATCACAAGAACAAGACGATTCGTCAGAATCTTAGCGATAACCTTATATAAGCTCCCAATTAAACTAATAGGTCGAAAGTCTTTAACCTTATTTGCATCAATAATTTTGGGAATCAAAGCAATAAAGTTAGAATTACACCCATTCGGCATATCTCCATACTTAAAGAAACAGTCGACTGCCTCATAAAGGTCTTTTTCAATCGATGCCCAGAAATGACGAAAAAATCTAAACGAGAATCCATCTGGACCAGGAGATTTATCACATCCGCAATCCCAAACGGCCTTTTTGACTTCTTCTTTAGTAACCATTCGATCCAAAGCTTCACACTGATCAGATGATAACACATTCGGAAAGCAAATATCAATCTTAGCTCGATTCGGTGAAGGCCTATTAAATCTGATACGAAAGTGATCAAGAAATTCTTGTTTTACCTTTACTGGATCCTCAATCCATATACCATTTTCCAAAATACCTCTAATACTCATTTGGTGACGCTTCTTGTTTAACATACCATGAAAGAATTTCGAGTTCTCATCTCCCTCGACAATCCATTTAACTTTAGCCTTTTGAGCAGTTTCCAACGCCTTAGAATTATTAACCTGTTGAATCTTATTAAGAGTCTCCAACCGATTATGGCTCATATGAACCGAACTATTACCCTTGTCGATAGCCTCATCCAACATTCTGAGGTTCTCTTTAAGATTAACAATCTCTTCTCTTGATTTCGCTCTATAATTAGAAATCCAACCTCGAATTTTCTCTTTTGTGAACTTCAATTTATACATGAAATTGCGAATTGCATTGTTCTTATTACCGGGAGCATTACACCAAGCGTCTCTAACCATCTCATCGA
Source organism: Chrysanthemum seticuspe (assembly GCA_019973895.1). NCBI lineage: Eukaryota > Viridiplantae > Streptophyta > Magnoliopsida > Asterales > Asteraceae > Chrysanthemum > Chrysanthemum seticuspe. The sequence goes on along the minus strand of BPTQ01000001.1, from coordinate 314,846,945 downwards.
ATCCATCAATATCTATCCAAAAATTGAAAAATCGAAAAGGAGTTGGACCGTAATCAAAAACAGCTTCTCGTAAAAAAATTGGACGATGGTCCGATATATAACGATCTAAAGCCATAGCATTCATGTTTGTACACGAATGCAATAAGTTCTCGGACACAAGAAATCTATCCAACTTGCTCATCTTTGTAGCAGATTTGTGACACCAAGTAAACGTACTACCGCCAAGATGGACCCCGGACAAGCCCGCATTACGAATAAAAGAATTGAAAATATCCGCATCATGAGGTTTGAACATCGAGCCAAATCTTTCTTCTTTATATCTCACTTCGTTAAAATCTCCCATCATAACTAGGGGTGGAAACGAGCCGAGCCGCTCGTGAAAAGCTCGGGATCGGATCGGTAAAAAGCTCGAACGAGCCGAGCCTAAACGAGCTCGAGCTCGAGCTCGAGCCTAAGTTTGGGCTCATTTAATAATCGAGCTCGAGCCCGAGCTCTATACAAAAGGCTCGTTTAGGCTCGCGAGCCTAAACGAGCCCTAGAAATATATACGTATATATATTTTCAATACGTATAACCGTGTTAACGAGCTCGAGCCTTGTGTTAACGAGTCGAGCTTTGTGTTAACGAGCCGAGCTCGAGCTCAAAATGTGAGGCTCGAAACGAGCTCGAGCTCGAGCTTTTTATATATAAACGAGCCGAGCTCGAGCCTAAACGAGCTCGAGCTCGGCTCGGCTCGTTTTCACCCCTAATCATAACTATTTCACCCTTCCATTGAACCGAATTCTGCGTTAAATACTCCCAAAGCATACGTTTTTCATTCGCCTCTTGAGGAGCATAAATCACCACAATCATTAAATCCATCCCTGATTTTAACCAAACCCCACGAATAAAAACAAAGTAATCCGATCTCATAACACTAGACTTGCAAAATGAATTCGGATCCCAAATGCAAAGGATACCACCCGAATTCCCAACGGAATCACTATGCTCATACTCGAAAGATAAATTACCCCAACACGATCGGACAACCTGAATATCAATAGATTCCATCTTAGTTTCTTGAAGACCCACAAAGTTAACTTTATTTTTAAAACACAACTCCTTAACCCAATCTTTTTTAGCCTTTTGGGCGAGGCCTTGAACATTTAAAGACAGAAAATTCATCTAAAAACCCCACACTCTCCTTGTGATTTGATCATCTGTGTGATATCATTCACACACCCTTCCATATTGTAACCCATAGTTTGACCTACCTTCACAACCTCCTCCATAAGGCTTAAAATGGAACCTCCCGACCGCGGATTACTTGTTTTCTTGAAATGGCATGAACCCATAGAATCGACCTTCATGTTAACCGAGTTTGAATTTTCTTTATCCCCATCCATGTGCATGAATGAGTTATCATCTCCCTCATCCTCTCCATTAACCACCTTTTCCCGACCCTCTTCTAGATTCTGCTCCTTTAATATCCCTTCTGGGGTGAATCCCGGAGGGTATTCCAAACTGGAATCCTTTTCCTCAGTCTTTTCTTCTTCATTAAACTTGTCTTTATTCAATAAAGGGTAAATACCAAATGGGTCTTCCGAATTGTTATCTTTCTGTCTTTCAGGTTCCTCGAAAACAGTGTCAGGTACCTCCTCCACATCATCTGCTTCTTCCTGGTCGCTATGAATCTCATCATGGTTATTATCATCCGACTCATTATCTTCTTCCTCGCCATCAGAAAACTCCGGATTCCACCCAGGTACTTCTATTGCTCGCAACCAATAAATTTTACCATGAAAAACAACTTTGAACTTTTCCAGTATATTCTGATGTGAAGTAGTAAGGAGACAGATTCTTTTCAAATGGTAGTACTTTTCATCTTCAATCTGTAAAATTCTTCCCCATTTCGAAGCAATACGATTGAAAGTTTTTTCTGACCATAGTTTAAACGGAATTCCTTCAACATCCACCCATGCAATTCTCCCTTCCGGAATAAACTCCTCGGTTGCAAGCTTAAGATCCGATAACCAAGAGTTCACTCCTCCGTTTTCCTTAAAACTATCTTTAACCTTAGGACTTTCGAATTCAATAAGGACCCATAATTCACCTAAATAACTGATCTTTAGGCCTTCGAATCCTTCATTGCTTAAAACCTTCTTCAGATTAACAAGAGCCGTAAACTCTTTAACTCTACCCATCAATGAACACGAGAGATCCTTCGTATTCAAACATTCATCATCAAGCACAATCGAGGGAGTAGAATCCGAATCCCCATAAGTGCCTCTACCCTTAACCACATTCACGAACGAATTACTGGAAACCTTATTCCCATCCGCTTTGTTAACATCATTAAAGTTACTTTTGAATGTCTTTGTCGCATTATCAACCTTACTATTCTGTTTCACATTCTCTCTATTAAACCGCGCGACATTAGCATTAAGTTTCATTTGTCCCACCCAGATGGTACATAAGTTGTTAACCAATCGCTCAATGCTAAAAACGTTTATAAAACGAACAAAACCAAAACGCTTACCATCCTTAGCCCGTTTTGTTGGAATGAAAGAATCAACCACATGGCCATATTGCTTACAAGCATGGAACAGGTCTTTGGCAGAAAAGGACTCCGGAAAATTAGTAACAAATATCGATGTCGAAATCTTAGCAACATCATCTTCCTTTGTACGAAAACTTCCCATTGGATTGAAGAGAGCTAAAAACGAAATAACCACAGGCCCACTGATATGAAATCCTAGATAATAAATCACGACAAAAGCCCTAATTCGAATGTACTACCTTTGTTGTACCACTTCTGTTGTACCGCCTCTGGTGTCCCACCTCTGACGTCCCAACCTTTGTTGTACCGCCTCTGGTGTCCCACCTATGACGTCCCGACTATAGTGTCCCAACTATGATATTCCATTCAATTGAATTAGGGTTATACATTTTTTTTTTTTTTAATGTGATCTGATAATTAAAAGAAAACCGAAATCATGGAGGATGATTGTGATGTAATTATTGATATAATAAGCTAATAGTCCAATAACCTTACTTGTTAAGTGAGTCTTTAATATGTATCACACGAAAAGATGTATAGTGTTTTTGTTTAAAGAGTACTCTATAATTGCCTACTATGTAAGAAAAGCAAGTTGCGACTTATCAATCGCTTGTCACAAGAAGCAAAAACAATAAAAGCTTGTCCACACTACCACACCCGGTGTATGTTTGAAAAAATTAGCTATAAGTTGTATGCTGTAAGCTGTAAATTGTAAGTTGTAAGCTACAAAGCTGTTAACATGAGCTACAAGCTGTATATATATTTTTCAATAAAAGTGTTTGGTAAATTAGCTGTTAACAGTTATTTTATGTTTTAACAGCTTCGAGATATTTAAAAAGTTTCATGAATCAACTTTTCGTTTTGTATCTACTTGTTTAAAATAAAAGCTTAAAGTTGATATATCCAAACAAAGTTATTTATTTTGAAGAAGATTATTTTTGTAACAAAAAGCTTACAGCTCCAAAAAAGTTGCGTACCAAACACGTCCCGAGTCTAATGATGAGTTCACCCACCTTAATTATTAAAAGTCATCGTTTACTAAATTATAACAAAAAATATATATTAGTTGTGGTATGATAGTATCATTTGTGAATTGTGATATTAATTAATAGTTAATTAAATATTTAACAAAACAAGTTTATATAATCTTTGTATAATTATGTAAGAATGGTCTTGCGCATCCAAGCTTCCTCTGAATGTGAATATTATCATGTATTTTATTTTTATTTTTTATTATTTTCTGAACGGCAATATTATCATGTATTGGCTTGTTTTTAATATACGATGATGGTGTATGCTTTGTTTTGAGTTTTCAGTTCCACATAGCTAAAGAAAAGAAACATTGATTACTTTATATTGTGTGTTGCATTGGCTCACTTAAATTGAGATTAACATTATATTGTACTCAATAATTTTATACAATCAATTTAAGTTCTCAGTTTTTTTTTGTTTTTTTTGTTACATCGTCGAATTTTATGTTTGATTATGCTAGAGCAAAGTAACTTTTTGTTATGTTGTCGAATTTGATATTTGATTATGCTAGATCAAAATAATTGAATGAGACTACAGATGCTTGTGTTGACAAAATTAAACTAATAAGCCGATAATCATATATATGTGAAGTGGGTTTTAAATTTGTGGTACCAATGCATTTCGACCCCATCGTAGTTCTCAGACATTTCGTGGAACCTGGCGCGCTTAAACCATCTACCATGGGGGAGCTAAGCTTAAATATGAGAGTATGTTTCGCTTTTTTTTTTTTTTTTTTTTTTTGGGCGAAAGCTGCAAAGTAACTTTGTTGTTATGTTGTCGAATTTGATATTTGATTATGCTAGATCAAAATAATTGAATGAGACTACAAATGCTTGTGTTGACAAAATTAAACTAATAAGCCGATAATCATACATATGTGAAGTGGGTCTTAAAATTGTGGTACCAATGCATTTCAACCCCATCGTAGTTCTCAGACATTTCGTGGAACCTGGTGTGCTTGAACCATCTACCATGGGGGAGCTAAGCTTAGATATGAGAATGTATGTTTTGGTTTTTTTTTGGCGAAAGTTGGACCAACGAGAAAAAGTTTTTGGACGCAAGACAGAAAGTTGACGAGTAATGAAAAGAGTTGCAACCTCTGGAATTTGGTTTTGGGGAGTAAAATGGTGATTTTTGATGTAAATGGAACCTCCTATAATTTATGAATTCACTTATTATCGTTTCTATGTTTTACCATAACTAAAACTGCCACACAAGATGAATCCTTCGAAAAGACGTACGAAGTCTTTTTGTTTAAAGCATACGCTTTGATTGCCTACTACATCAAAGTAGTTTCGAGGCAAGAAAAGAATGTTGCGACGTACCAGTCGTTCGTCATAAGAAGCAAAAAAAATAAAACCATATTACACTTGTTTTTTACCGTTATTTCGTAAAATAATAGTGCACGGATATAATAAACTATTATACTCAGAACAAGAGGGTTTTACATATTTTCAAAACATATACTACAAAATACTTTCTTCGTTAGTTGAGTATGATCTTATTATTTATGCTACAAATTAATAGTTAACAAAACGAGTTTACCAAACTTTATTTAAGTCATCTGAGCAACACTTACTTAAATCTATACTATATAAAATGGAAAAAGGGCCAAAGGTTAAAATGAAAACTTGAAAATTGAATGTTGAAAGTAAATATTATTGAAATACTTGAAAATTAAATGTTGAATGTGATGTCTATGCGTATGAACAAAAATAGGAAGGAAAAAACATTGAATGTGACATTAAATGTAAACCAATATTGAATGGGATGTCTATGCGTATAAAACGTTTCGACATATTACATTCCTCTTCAAATCAAGACTTCCTATACGAGTTTTTAAGGTGACTATGGTATTTAAAAAAAATATTTAACAAAGTATGCATTATCCTTGTTACTGCATGCATTATCCTCATGAAAAGATGAGTTGTTTTATCAACCATCATGTTCGTTACTACATGCATTATCCTCATCTCCTTCGTGCTTATTTTTTCCGATGCCTTCATCTGCAAACGTGCTTCTGTACGACAAGATTCGACGTCATTACTTGTGGGAATTTTATGTGTTCTTGTGATGATTACGACGTCACTACCATTCGCATCATCGCCTAGAGGAACCCGTAAACAAACAAGGTTGTTGCTATCATCACAATAGATAATGTATACAAAACCAATACCATAAAACAATATTAAGCCATAATTGCCTCAATTGCTCAAATGTATCGAAAACACTCTGAATGAAGCTAATCGAATCGATATCGAACGACATCATTCATAGAAATATAATGTTTTTTTGCTCCTAACAGGTTCCTCCAAGGGATGACGACGAAATCATGCCTGTATATCATCACTGTCACCGATGATGGAGTCGACAATGACGACTGGAGATGAGGATGCGATGAGGGGTCTGATTACTATTATTGTATATATTTGATAAAAAGTTTATGTCATAATGAGGATCATGGAGAGAATGGCTAATTAGTGTTAAAATTTCACGAGTTTCTATAATTTTGTGAAAAGAAGAAAACTAAATATTTAGTTAAAATATTTTTAAAAATACTTTTTGAAAACGGCAACCTAAAAAACTCCTACCAGCGCATATACTGACATTGAATGTGACATTGAAGGAAAAGATTCATGTTAAACACATTGCGGTAAAATTGTGATTATTCAAATTGAATTTAAACTTGAAACATCAAACATTATATATGGTAAAGGTTTTTCAAATGCCTATATAAAGAACACTAATGTATTGATTTATTTCATCTTGTTTACTTTTATACGCATAGACATGGCAATGAAAAATGAAAAAAATATTGACGATGATCTTGAGGTTGGTTTCACATTCGCGTATCTTTACATTCGAGGTTGGTTGCTTCGATCATCTTCTTATTTACTGATTTTTTATTTATTTATTTATTTTTTTTAATACAGCTTCATCCCCCCTCCTAATCGTGCTCCACATCCTCCATTTTACAACCCTAACTTGATAAACTAGAATTGGGATGACGTTATTGTCATCTCAAGTGATGACGATGATGATGAAGAAAAGGAAGAAATACCAACGCCAACTATTGCGACTCGAGTAATTAGTCGGAAAAAGGTTTATAGGTTGATTGATGAAAGTGACACCGATAAAGAATAGAGTTTATGTTTTTGATTTTTTATAAGTATCCATATTGTTTTTATCTTGTTAAAACATCTTGTTTAACGAGATGTCTTTGTTTCCTTAAGTATCCATGTAATTTGTTCTTTTAAGTATCCATGTCGTTTGTTTCTTGTTAAAACATCTTGTTTCCTTGGTTTATCTTTTTATAAATAAAAATGTCATTTGCAATGGTTTGCTTTTAATGTGGTTCTCATGTAAGCATGTTGAATACAGTGCTTAAATATTTGTAACCTTATATAGTAATTTAAATCTTGCGCACATGTAGTAGTTTAAATTTTTAGTTGTGACAGTGCTAATAAGTTTACACAAGTGTTTGACAACACAAGATGTATATATGTCAAACGATATTTAAGGAAAAGATATTATAAAAAAAAAGGCAATGTGTCAACGATATTATAAGAAAAGTCAAGGTGTCAAACGATATTACACAAGGTGTTTACTCAAGATGTTTTATAGCAAAAAAAAGTCAAACGAGATTTTCATATTAAATGAGGTAACATGAACTCTATAAATATAGCACAAACACATCATAATATGCTTTCATGTTCAACATTTTGTCACTAGACTGCAATGTCAAACCATGAAGCACATGTTCCTCACAATCAAGATGTCAACATGCATGCCAAAGTGAAACAAATGCCACGGTAATTATGTTGTTTTAATGCTATTTGGGTAATTTTTACTTAACGATTTCTTTACTTTACGTGTTGTTTAATCATGTTATTGTTTTATAGACAAATTTGGAAACAAACACAAACTCTCCGATTGATGTTCATGTTCATGTCGAACAACTTGTCGGAGCTACAACGACTCAAATGGATCGGATATGGGTAGACTTGGTTCGTAAATTACATTTTGATCCTTTCACATTCTATTTTGAACGTTATACGAAACACTTACCACAATATCACATATAGTTAATTGTCTGCCACTAGAAACTGATGCCGCTAGGCACGGATACTCGCCTAGTATTTATAAAGACAAGTTTGTTTTTTTGAAACATATACTATACAAGATACTTTCTTTATTCGTTGAGTATATTTTCTTTATCTTTTTTAAGAGTTTAATATTTACTTGATTTCGTTGTGTAATATATGATCACGTGTGTATGCTTTTTATTTTTGAGTTTTTAGTCCCACATTGGCAAAAAAAAAAAGAAACTTCGCTCACTTTACATATTGTGTTGTATTTGGTTCACTTAAATTGAGATTAACATTTTATTGTATCAGTTTGAACACCATTTGGCTAAGACAAAATATCCAGGTGTTGTTTGATGTGATACAATCAATTCAAGTTCTCAATTTTTAGTTCTTTTTGTTATGTTTCATCTGATGTTTGATCATGCTATCCCAAAGTAATAGAATGATATTTTACATGCTATGATTAGGACCATCAATTATTAGAAATAATCTTCATCATGACATTGTATTTACAAAATTAAGCTAATAAATTTGTTAAGTGAGTCTTGAATTTGCAGTACACGAGTAATGAAAAGAGAGTTGCAACCTCTAGGAATTGGTTTCGAGGATCAAAACCGTGATCTTTTGATGTAAAAGGAACCTCTAAAACATGCCACACAAGATAGAATCCCTCGAAAAAATAGTATGAAGTCTTTTTGTTTAAAGCGCACGCTATAATTGCCTAGTACATCAAAGTTGTTTCGAGGCAAGAAAAGAAAGTTTTGACATATCAATCACTTGTCACAAGAAGCAAAAACAATAGAAGCTTGTCCACAATACTCACAATGACTATCCTTTACACCACCGTATTATACCTGTTTTTTTATCGTTATTTTGTAAAATAAAAATGCACAGATATAAAAACTATTACTACTCGAAAGTCCCCAAGAGGGATTATACTTGCACTCGGAAATAAAGCTACACACCAAAATTATAGGGAAAAATGATAATGTACTAGATCTTTGAAAGCAGTTTTATTTTCAAACTCTTGCAATCGCATTTTTAACATTAAGTATGCAATAGGAAAATTAAAACACAAGCAAAGCAACGGCCACAATGTGTAAAATGATGTAATAGAAATATATACATGTTTAAATAGAAAGCTCTTTAAATAAATTAGCATGGTACTCGCGCGTTGCGGCGGCGGGTAACCTGAAACAAAATTTTCCGATGGATCATTTTTTTTTTTTTTTTTTTTTTTTTTTTACAATACGGATATCAACAATTTCATTTAGCCGGTGCCCGTTCGGGCTCGAGCCCGTTTGGCCCGTGCCTATTTGGGCTCAAGCCCATTTTGCCGGTTGCCAGTTCGGGCTTTAATATTTGTATAATGTGCTTTATTATTTGTATTAGTGACATTTAATGCAGGGTACCCGCGCGTTGCGGCGGCAGGTACCCTGAAATAAAATTTCAAGTGAATCATGTATTTTAGTTTATTATGTTCTTTTTGACAATAAATTTACGGATTTCAAGAATTTCGTTTAGCCCGTGCCCGTTCGGGCTCGAGCCCGTTTGGCCTGCGCCTGTTCGGGCTCAAGCCCATTTGGGATGTTGCCCGTTCGAGCTTGAATATTATTTGTATTAGTGACATAGTAGGGTACCCGCACGATGCGGCGATGGGTACCCTGTAATAAAATTTGTGGCACAATAGCCTACTATCAACCAATTTTGGATTTAAAATGAACAGCCCAGTATCAGCCCAATAAAATCAGATTCAGTCCAACTTAATTATGTTGGTAACATAGGCCCGATCCAAATTGTTAAACCGATCCAATAACTGAATGATATATTCAGCTTTGATATGAATACATCTCATTTGACCTAACCCTAAAAACACTCATACTTTTTACTCCGCCCCTATCTCCTCTCTATCTTTCTTCTCCACCCAAACTCTAAACATCAAATCGATCTAATCTCCAAACAATCAAATAGATTATAACTCAATTAAACCTCATCTTCATCATCTACTAATATTTACCATAAACAGCTCGACACAAACAAACCCCCGTATCATGACCTTGTTATCATTTGTAGTTCAATCCAAATCAAGAAGGCGTGTTAATGGCTTCAAGATCCTTTGGAGGGTCTCAGGTAGGTTCTAAAAAAGTGATTTTGTTTTTACGTTTAGTTATTGTCTTGTGTGTCTATGAATGAACCAAAGATGATTATAACAAATTTGTTATAGATCTATCTTTTATAGTTCGAATATAAATAGAAGTGAAAACTTCAAATTGATCAGTGATGATTTCAATTCATGTGTATTTGATCTTTGAGGTTTTAAAGTTCTTTTGTAACACGAAAAGGATGTATCTGAGATCTTATGGGTATTATCTTTTTGTACGTGTCTATTATGTACTTTTAGATGGAGGATGGGATTACGTTGAGTGTTGGTTTGTTATTGTTGTTGGTTGATATTCATATTGTTGGAAATGATTGTGGTTCCTTTTTTGGTTTCGGGATATATTTCTTTTTGTTCTTTCCTTTAAGTTTTCGAATAATAAAAGAGAAGTTATCTACTTATCTTCTAATGGATCTATGATGGTTGTATGTTCAAAAAAACATGTGAATCTTAAAGATTTGTAATAAGTTGAACAAAACTGAGATCTATTCTTCCTTCGTTTGTGTTGTGTAGTTGTGTGTTTGTTTTCCCAGATTTATTTTTTAGTGTTTGTTTGGCTTAGTAGCTTGATTAAATTGAACATTGTGATTAAATTGTTGTTTATTTTGGTGTAGGGGTGCATTAAATAGTGTATTAATTGACCACTTTAATAGCATTAATGTGGTGTTTTTTTTAATATGTGCATTAATATGTTGTATACTATGCTTATTTGGTTGTAAGTCTGAAAATTATGTGCTTTCAAGTGTTGTACATCATGCTCAATTTGTTGCAAGTCTGAAAATCTGAAAAGTTATTAGGAGAGAGATGCATCCGTGTATTATAAGTAGTAGAGATAATAAAGCATTATTAAAGATTTCGTTTGTGTTCATGTTGGCGATTTCAGATGTCAATTCAGCGGTTCGTCCCCCCTTCCTACGGGTTCCCCCACCCCCTGAATAAGTAAGGCCCCACTCTTTCTAATAAAATAAAAAAAAGAGGGGCGAAGCGCCCGTTTGAAATGGCGAAGGCCTATGCTACAGTAAGAAAAAAAGTCGGTTTCGGTTACGAAGTCACTTAGTCGAACTATAAAGAAAGGGAGGCTAAGGTTACGAGGTAAGGTCAACTGGTTAAGGAAAGCTCTGGTTATGAAAAAGTTTAGCCGTTAATTAATTAATTAAGTAGTAGTGAGACGTCGGTACGGAGTTGCGTCAGCTGTGGATATAGACTAGGCTAAGGGGCGGACTTCATCTCTTCTATTCTCTTCACTTACACCTTACACTTCTGCTGAGTCTAACGAGGCTCAGGTGCGGAGCCTTCCACTGTCACTGTGGACCGAGACTACGCAAAGGTAGAACATCATAGAAACTTCGCTGACTTTCTCATAAACCTTGATTTCGCTACGCTCAATAAGAAGCCGGAATAGCTTAAATTGGTTCGTGTTCCGTTTCCAAAGTCAGTCGTCTTTACCCAAGTGTGAACTTCAGACGACTCTCAAGCGGTTCCATTCCTTCTTACTGTACTTCTGGGTCAACCCAACCCGAATGGGAGGAAGGGGGTCAGCCAAACAGCGGTCCACTTTGTACCTTTGCTGAGCAGACCAATCAGTCATTTTTTTTATAAAAAGAAAAAGGAAGGGAACTTCTCACCGAAGGAGGCAGTAGGAATGAAGGAGGCGGGAAGCTACCGCTTCTAGAATGGTTGCTTATCCTTCACTTTTTTTAGAGCGTATCGCTATTCAAAAAAAAAGGTTTATGTAATCGGAAAAATGGTTACGGTTGCGGAAACCAGAGAAAGTCGGGAACCACCGATTACCTTTTGAATCAAAGTAGCGACGAGCCGAGTATTACGACTACAGGGGGATAAGCAAAGCTTCGTAGACAGCTTCGCTTCCTCGTCGCTTCTTTCTAGCGACCAGCTTCTCAAGTGGGTGGCTTGGTAAGCAAGCTACCTTCACTCATCACTCACAAAAAAAAAAAAAAAAAAAAAAAAAAAAAAAAAAAACAAACAAACCCCAAATGCCCAGAAACTTCATGACATAACTCCAGCTTCAGATTTCAGCATCTGCATTTACACTTAACCACCGACTGCATCCATATAAGGTACACGAAGCAGTGTATTTAATACAACTTTTGATTTCTGATTTGTCTTTATTGCATCTAATACTCTATTTACAACTTCTGAGATCACTAAATAAATGCATCATATGATATAGCAACTTTAGTTGGACAATAGGGTATTTAACTCTATTTTTGTTACTGATGGTAGATGATAAATTATATAATATATATATTTAAAGTTCTAAGGTTTATGTTTATTTGTTTAAAATGAAAAAAAAAACAAATAAAAAAAAATAATAATAAAAATAATAATTTAGTACTAAAACGTTTAATTCCACATTTTGTATGCCTCACATTCAAGGTAATTGTTGATGGTGCTAATATCATATACCATAACAGTAGCAATAAAATATGTGTAACATTGTGTGCCATCATTGTTCACGGTTATTTGTTTAGATATGGAAGTTACTAAAACGTCTATTTCCGCATTTTGTATGCCTTACAATGTAGGTGTTTGTTTGTTTAGCAAAGAAAATGAAGGAAAAAAGAAAGTTAATATGTAATGTTGATAGCAGTAATGTTCCATCCTCTAACAGTAGCAAAAAAATATGTGTGCCGTCATTTGTGCCAACAACTAAAAAGATTTATAAAAACGTAGAAAACGAAAACCAATCTAGACAACAAGGTATTCATTTAGCTACTAAAACAGATAACTGCAACCATGTTTCGTCTGATAATGTTATTAAGTCCTGCGGGTGCCAACATGAGAACCACAACATCACAAACCCGTATATTTGTTATGATGAACATGATCATTCTGCAACTGCCACAACATATGCATCAAACAATTCACAACTACCTGAAAAAATAACTAACCCTTATGAGACAAGAAAAAGGTAAGGTGTTTTCTTAAGACCGCTTATGCCAAATGAAAAGAAAAGATCCATTTACTTCACAACATTGGCAAATGCAAAACCACACCCTATAAATAGCAGTCAAGGGCTAACGACGGATTATCAAACGGAATACCATAGCAAGAGCAACACATCAACGGGCAAACAAATGCGTGAGTACCCATATGTATACATAATTTTTTTATCTTAAAACATAAATCTTGCAATTTAAGCATGACTAATTACCTTGGTTTTACTATCTTATTGTTTGCAGAAGATTTATGTCACCCGAATATTCACACAGATTTAGACAAACCACTGGATTCCTTACATTCTATAATGGCCAGTGATGAACCTGATAATGTTTGTCAAAGTAAGTGACAAATAACAGTTTTAAAAATTTTAACATATAGTCACATGTATACTTACAAAGTATCTTAAATTTTGTTACAGGTACCAATGTTCAAAATCATGGTTCTTACACACATGGAATGTATAAGAATAAGACAGCACAACAGGACCCAGAAAGTGAGTACCACACTTATACATTATATGTGTAAACATCACATAAATGTGCTACCAAACAAATGTGTAGGTAACCATATGTCAATAGCACTTCATGTTGAAAAATAATTACAATCCTTTTATTATTTTATCGATTTTTTGCAGAAAATTTAGATTGCTCAACTCTTCAGCAAGATTGCTGTATACTACTTTCATGTATTCTATAACATACATACTTACAAAACATATACCTTTTTATTACAGGTACCAACATTCAGAACAAAGACTGCCATATACATACTCCATATAAGAATAAAAGAATGCATCAGGAAACTGAATGTAAATACTATACCTATCATTAAGACCTATTAAATGTGTGTATATTAGTGCTTATCAATGATGCAAGCTTATTAACTTCGGGATTCCCATTCTACTATCTGTATTATGGCAAGTGTTTTAACATGTACCTAATGACATCTCAAATTTCTGTTACAGATAAAGAAAGAAACAACAACAATGGGCAACGACAACCTTCTCATAACCATAATCACATACAACAAGGTCCTAAACGTAAGCACTGCGTGAAATAGATATATAAAGTTACAATGTCATCACAACTTTGGCCCATTCTTAGTTTTCAATTTTTTTTTTGCAATGCAGCCACATCCACTAACATGGTAGAAAATACCATAATTCCAAATGAAAATCAAAACCAGATTCTGACACAGAAGGGAAAAAATGGTTAGTATCACATTTTAGACTTATTATTTATTTGCTGTAGCTCATTCATTTAGGATTGCTTACTTATTAGTATTTTAAAATTACACAGGACCACCTCTAGAATATGCACAATTTGGAAAATGCGACCAAAGTTGTGAACATTGTGGTGCCAGATTTTGGTATGAAGAAAGATTGACACACCCGTATAAAAGTAGTCGACCTCAGTACCATAAATGCTGTTTAGGTGGCCGTGTAGTCATAAACCAACATGAGGAGTACCCAGAATATATCAAAGAGTTATACAAAGACCGTCACTTCATGGAAAACATAAGAGCATACAACCAGATGTTCAGCATGACTTCTTTTGGAGCAGAGATTGATGACTCAGTTAACAAAGGAACAGGGCCTTACGTTTTTCGCATTTCAGGCCAAATATACCATAATATTGGGTCACTTTGTCCAGAGGAAGGCAAGCGTCCATGATTTTTACAACTTTATATATATGATACGGACAATGAAATTGATAACCGTATGTTTCACTTTGGCGGGGAGAAAAAAAGTGGGCTAAAAAGGGAAATTGTCGAAGGGTTGATTGAATTTTTGGATAAGCATAACGCGTTGGTACAATTGTTTCGTACAGCAAGGGATAAATTCTTAGACGCAACAATACCAGAATTCAAAGTAAAACTATATAGTGTAGCAGGTACCCGTCGGTATGAACTTCCTACAGCAGAAACAGTTGGTGCCATAGTGTATGAACAAAGTCAAGAAGCAAGGGCTGATTTCGATATCATTATTCAAGAGCATTCGCGGACAGCTCAAAGGGTGAACAAACTACATCCGTGCTACATGTCTCTTTAATTCCCGTTAATATTTGTTTATGGTGAAGAAGGATACCAAAAAGATATGTCGCTGATGCTTGAACCAGGCAACTCTCGCAAACAAAAAAAAATCTCTATGAAAATGTATTATGCGTACCAGATACACGAACGTGTTAACCGTTTCAGTTTACTACCAAGAGCAGGACGCCTATTCCAACAATATGTTGTTACAGCTTATTGTGCAATTGAACAGAGCCGACTTGATTTTATTCGCGAGAAGCAGAATGACTTTAGAAATGAATATTTTTCGGGTCTGTATGATGCAGTTATGAGAGGAGATCGTGACGGACACGATGTAGGCTCAAGAATCATACTACCAGCGTCTTTTACAGGTGGCCCGAGATACATGTATAGCCATTACCTAGATGCACTAGCAATCTGCCGCGCACATGGTAACCCATCGTTCTTTGTAACATTCACATGCAACGTAAAGTGGCCAGAAATTAAAGAATATATGGAAGACTTCCCAGAGCTAACTACTGCAGATAGAGCAGATGTCGTTGTCCGCGTGTTTGAAAAAAAATTCGCAAATTTCATATAGTTTCTGAGGGATACAAGGACGCTAGGCAGACTCACATCAAGTATTTTCTAAAATTACTTAATTGTATATACCAATTTGTTAGCTGAAATAAAAACAAAAACCATTTTTCCATACATATTAAACACAAACTCAATGACTAACATTATTCCAAATTTTTGTGCTGTAGTTTTATATACAATCGAGTTCCAAAAACGTGGCCTTCCACACTGCCATACATTAATTTGGATATCAGAGGCATCAAAAATACGGAATGACGAAGAAGTAGACAGATACATTTCAGCAGAATTACCGAACCAAACAGATGATCCAGAAGGCTATAGAGTAATTTCAGAGTTTATGATTCATGGTCCATGTGGAGAAGCCAACAAGAATGCTCCATGTATGCAGGGCACTGACAGCTGCAACAGGAAGTTTCCAAAGCAATATTGTCAAAAGACATATATCGATAGAGATGGACACGTACACTATAGAAGGCGGGATACTGGCATAACCACAAAGAAAAATAATGTTGAGCTAGATAATGCATACGTAGTCCCATACAACAGATTGCTATGTATGCGATACTATGCACACATAAATGTTGAATACTGCGGGTGGTCAATGTTGATAAAATATCTTTTTAAGTATATTTCAAAGGGTACTGACCATGTTGTTGCCAACATAACAAAAGCTGCTGAAGCATCATCTTCCAACACACAACAGCAACAAATTCGAATTGATGAAATCAAAAACTTTCAAGAATCAAGATTCATCGGACCTCATGAAGCATGCTGGAGAATCTTCGGTTTTGACATACACAGCAGAGACCCAGCTGTTCAGACACTTGCAGTACATCTAGAAAACAAGCAACGGGTTACTTTCAGAGCGAATGACAGCCTTCACTCGATAATTTCTAACCCTTGCAATAAGAAGACCACACTAACAGAATGGTTAAACTATAATGAAAGGTGGGAAGACGGTCGACACCTTACGTATCTAGACTTCCCAACAGAATTCGTATGGTATAATGGTGGTAACTATTGGCAAAGGCGACAGAATCTCAATAAACCAGCAATTGGAAGACTAGCATACATACATCCAACCTTAGGAGACTTATTTTACGAGAGAATGTTCTTATGCCATCAAAAAGGCTGCAAATCCTTTAAAGACATACGAAAGGTGAACAACATGGTATATCCAACATATAGGGCAGCATGTGAAGCAATGGGTTTACTTGGTGACGACAATGAATGGAAAACAGCATTGGAAGAAGCTGCTTTCTATGCAAGTGCTTCACAGCTAAGATCTTTGTTCGTCCAGATACTAATCTTTTGTGACGTATCTAATCCAAAAAACTTATGGCAAACTTTTTGGAAGCAAATGTCAGATGATGTTCCAAATATACTTTCAAAAACTCTTGCCATTCCGGTCATTGAAAGAAATGACACGGACTTAGAAGCCTGCGTTTTGTGTGAAGTAGAGGCAATCTTAAATAGTTACTCAAAATCGCTCAAGAATTTGGTCTTCCTTTGCCGCCAAAACATCTGCTAAAAGCGTTAAAAAACCGGCTTCTAATGGAAGAAAGGAACTATGACCGAGAAATGCTAATGAGAGAAAAAGAGTTACTGATACCAAAGCTGAATAGCGATCAAAAGATAATATTTGAACTGATTGTGGGTGCAGTATCAGAGAATAAGCAGCAACTTATCTTTGTATATGGCCATGGAGGCACAGGGAAGACATTCCTTTGGAAAACTATAATATGCACCATACGTTCTGAAGGCAAGATAGTATTAGCAGTTGCATCCTCAGGTATTGCATCTTTACTTTTACCAGCTGGACCACTGCACACTCAATATTTAAGATACCTTTGGATCTGACTGATGAATCAATTTGTAATGTAAAAAAGGGAAGTCAACTAGCAATTTTACTAAAAGAAACAGACCTGATAATATGGGATGAAGCCCCTATGAATGATTGCAGGTGCTTCGAGACATTGGACCGCAGCCTTAGGGATATCCTTGATGTGCCGAATTGTTTGTTTGGAGGAAAAACTGTAATGTTGGGTGGCGACTTTAGACAAACACTTCCAGTAAAGAAAAAAGCGTCAAAAAATGAAATTATTTCATCTTCAATCACTCAATCATATCTATGGAAGCATTTCAAAGTATTCTTACTTCACGAAAACATGAGATTACAAAAAGAAGGAATGCTTGAAGAAGAAAGAGAAAGTATAAGGAAGTTTTCAAGATGGCTACTTACTGTTGGAAACGGCGACATAGGCATACCAGATGATGACGACAGCGAGGATTGCGCGTGGGTAGATATTCCAGATGAGTTCTGTATACCTGAATCTGACAATTCTACATTACAATTAATAAACTTTATATATGATGACGACACATTGCAAAAACCAACAGCAAAAGGTTTACAAGATAAAGCAATTGTATGTCCTAAGAACGAAACAACTGATCTGATAAATGCACAGGTATTAGAAATGCTTAAAGGTGAGGTTAAAACTTATCTCAGCTCTGATGAAGCAATAGCTAAAAGCAATGATCGTGGGGAAACAGAGATGTTGTATCCCATAGAGTATTTAAACAGCCTTTCATTTGGAGGTTTTCCACAACATAAATTACAACTGAAAAGGGGGACACCGGTTATGCTCTTGCGAAATTTAAACTTATCCAGTGGATTATGCAATGGAACAAGACTCATAGTTACTCAACTGTTGAATAAAATCATTGAAGCAAAAATCATTACAGGCACACGCGTTTCAGAAAAAGTCTTTATTCCCAGGATTCTCTTAATAAACAAAGAAGAACAGATGCCGTTTATCTTCAAAAGAAAACAGTTTCCTTTAAGATTGTGCTACGCGATGACCATCAATAAAAGCCAAGGGCAATCGCTTAAGAAAATAGGAGTTTACCTTCCTGAACCCGTTTTTGGCCACGGCCAATTATATGTTGCTCTATCACGTGCAACATGTGCTAAAGGGTTAAAAATACTCATCAACCAACAACCTAACCGCCACAGAAATAGTACAAAAAATATTGTATATAAAGATTTTTTGTCTCAAATTCAACCAAGCCAAGTTTACCCATGCCTTTGATTGTATGTAATATAGTTAGTATGCATATATCTAGCATCTATTCAAAAAAATAGCCACAGTTTGTTTGCCACTATTAAATGGTAATTAATTTTGTATTCTTTCTTTTTGCTACATTAGCTATTACATATACATAGTAACTACTCAATATGATAAAGCTTTAGTTTTATATTTTTGGAACAGGTAACGGCATCCAGATTTTTGGCAACATGGAAGGATCAAGTCAATTGTCTCCACCTACAAAAGACAAAGGAAAAACAATAGTACAACCAGCAGAACCTATTAATGTAGCAGACTTAAGACCAACGCACTCGAACAAAATGATTGAAGTAAAAGTTTATCGAAAATGGGTTGCCAGGAACCCCAGAAAAACAGATCCTACAGGTGTATGTTGTATACTACTTGATCAACAGGTATGCAATAAACATTATTCATAACAAAATTTCACAGATTTATATAAAAAAATACATATGGTATTAGCTTATAAAAAATATCGACTATCCATTAGGGCAATGCTATTCAGGCAAACATGGCTCCCAAAGACATTCAGTATTTTGAAAAACATTTTCAAGAAAATGTGGCATACAGAATTACAGGATTTAGCTGTGAGCCAGCAAGAACATGGCAACGCGCTGTTAGCCACAAAACATCTCTTATATTTGGCCACGCAACTACTTTTGATGTTATTCCAGCCGACAATTTCCCAGAATATTATTTTGAATTTGCTGCACACAATGAGCTTCCAAAAAGAGCAGACGTTAGTACGGCCATACTAACAGGCATGTTAACTTATATATGGTTGTTTTTTCAGCACAACTCATATTTGCAACAAATAATAATGTATACATGTTTTGCCATCAAATTATATAGGAACGATTCAGCGAATAGACACTGTCAGACATGCTGAAGCACAACATCAAACATCACACGATGGAGGGTCATAGATGTTCAAAACTTAGAGTAAGTTTAACTTTACAAATTATTAAAATAAAATATTAACAAACATGTTTCTTATTTATAATGTTCCTTATTCATTTGCCATGTATACTATAGCGGCATGACAATAAAATTTAAAATGTGGAATGAAATGGCATTGGAGTTTGACGAAGAAGAATATAAAAGACTCCAAAAACCAGTGATCATTGCCATTAGCTCTTGCAGAGTGACAAACATATTTAATGGTAAACACTACTGTTATACTCTTTATATCCATAATCCAAAGGCAAAAACCATAAATGTATAAAAATATGTCTAAACCTAATTCATATAAACATTTGCAGAAATCCAAGTTACAGGAACATCTGCAACACGCTATTTCCTAAATCCAAATATCCCAGAAGCACAGGAAATCCGCAATGTGTAAGTAAAATTCATACTCCAGTATAAAAAACTTTATGTCAATACATAATAATGCATAACAACTAATGCCATCACAGATACAACACAATGCTTGATTTACCTCCTGCACTAACTATTGAGCAACAGAGGTTTGAAGACGTGGAACAAGAAAGAAACAGGAATCGTGTGTCATTGAAAACATTGGTCGACATAAATCCACTATCATACAGGGTAAACCACAAAAAAATATATATATATATATACACATATCCACATTATAATTGATAGTTATTCTAAACAATTTTACTAACAACTAAATTCCACAATAGTATGTCAGATTCACTAATGAAGCAACAATTTTATCCATCGACCGAACCAGACCATGGTACTACAAAAAATGCTCACAGTGTCCTCTTAAAACTATTGAAGAATTCCCAGTACCAAGATGCGTAGACCATGGTTTTCAGCCTACTCCAACTTGTGGATATTAAGTATTCCTATAACTCTTTTCTATAATATTACTTCTTCACTAACAATAGTAGAATACACTATTCACCCTTACTTATACGATATACAGGTATTGTTTTAGAGCGAGGATCGATGATGGAACAGCAACAGTTATGTTAGTTTGCTTCAGCCCTGAATCAGAAAGGATAGTACCTGAATGCAACAGCCTATTGGCTACACTTGAAGACAAAAACCCATATAACATACCACAGCCGCTGCTTTCACTTGAAGGTACACAACATATCTTCCAATTACATTTTACAAAAGAGAGTGTACAAGGGAATGTTCAATTCATACTAGACAAAGTCCTAGACCCACCAATATCGACAGTGTCTGCTGCCACAGTTGTACCTCTAACAGCAATTCCAACCATTGCTGGGCCAACCCAACAACCTACACTTCTTATTGGACCATCCGAAGCATCAGAGGGTGTAAACCAGCCACCTCTTGGCATACCAATCACACAACAGTCACATGACAATCCGACAGAAAGTGAAGAAGGTATGCAAGAGCAAAGTACTGATACTTCTACTCCTCCAACACAGGTAGATGTCACAACAGGTGACAACCAACCTGAAAAGACGAATGTCCAAAAGAAATCAACAAAAAGAGAGTTGAAATTCTCATCAGCTTCAGAGGATGCATCTCAGATGAGCAAGAAAAAAGGGAAACAAGACTAGGTAACAGCAAAATCTGAACTAACTTTTGTAACAACAATCAGGCCAACCGAACTTTAGTAGCATATGTATATAACTATATTAGCATCAGACGTGTTGTAAACACATATGTAAGAACCGTAGATAATGAATCGTAATTCCTACGTACTATGTATAACATTGCAGCTAACTATGACAACAGCTTTTGTAAAACATTTATAACCTTTTGGAGATAAATCCAATGTTATTTGCATCAGCTTATAATATCTAAAAGTAAATTAAAAACAAAGGAAAAAAAGATAATACTTTATTTAATAACCGTTTATAGCAAAAACAAATATACCCCCAAAATATTATCAAGAAGTTTGTAAAAATAATAAAAACAACTCCCTAACAATATCACCAACTCCCATATAGCATAAAAAATAAATGAAAAAACCCCGCCGCAACGCGCGGGTCAATAATCTCGTATGTTTTAAACGGTGAAAACATTTAAAATAAACGGGTGAAAACGATCACGAGATGCATGGTTAAGCCACGTACATCTAAGTTAAAATAGCACCCTTTTCAAATAACCTGTACAAAGAAAAGGTTACCGGCATAGATATGTTTTTACTTCTTTATCTTCGCTATTGAGTTAGTCAAATATTTCAATTTCATTATTAGACATTGATTTTCTTGCTAATTATGGTATCTTTTATGGTGTTGTTTACGAGACGGTTCGGTTCGGTTAGTTAAAAGATTTAATTATTCAGAGCGTGCGGGACGGGTAATATATTTTACTATCGTGGGTAACAGGGCATGCGAGTACCCGAAATGAGCATTTACCTGCGATTTGAGTTACAATTAACCATTTTAAATATTTAATCGATTGTACCCGTATAAACAATAACATTATCTAGACTGTAAAATGCCATTTTAGTAAACTTGATCAATATTGTTATATTGACTAGATTAAATTCATACTAAAGTTGTTTCATCACAATAATTGCATTCAAATAGTCATACATAACAAATTACCAAAATATATTTATTCGATACATTATGATCTCATAAGTCAATTTTCGCACATGCATGTTTAGTAAATGTTTACATTAAGAGCAAAAAATCATTCTACAATAAAAGTAGTGCAATAGTATAATAAATCCGTGTACAGTTATTTGAAAGTTTAGTTAGAACCTACATGTATATTTTACACGGTTCGGTTTGTTTAACTGTGGACATGTGAAAATAAAAACCAAAACCGAACTGTGATAAGCGGGTTGTTTCGGTTTCGGATTCTTCGGTTTCGAGTTTTTTCGATTTCAGATTGAGTGGGTCGGCTTGGTTTGTCTAGTTTTTTTTAATAGCCCTATCTCTTTATATTGTCTTACGTACGGGTTTAATGATTTTGTTATTATTTTTTTTATAGTATTTTACTATGATTGGTATCATTTTGATTTAGAAGATGTATTATGATTTCTTGAATGGTGTTTAGAACGGTGTCGGAGATCGTGCTTTGTAGCCGAAAAAGGTCGTTGGTATTTGGGTTTGAAGATGAGGAAGATGAAGACTAGAATGTGTAAAGTTTTTTTTTTTTTTTTTTTTTTTTTTTGAGTTAAAATCACTTGCAAAGTTAGCGATAATAGTACAAAAATCCGTGTTATGTTATTAACACTGGACCATCGAGAGTATGTTATGCAAACTCTGATATTTTGAAAGGTACATTACGTTTTCTTATAATTCTTTTTATGATTAGATTAAACTGAGGTTTTTTTGTTTAGCGTTTTTACTTTTTCCAATTTCCAATGCAATAAGCGGGAACTGGTGAAGGCACAATTGTAAAGATCTCGGTCTTGAATTTAGGATATTACGATTTTACGATACTATATAGCAAAAATGATCTGGATCTTACGTAGTATCTTAGCAAGCTTAAGATCTTATAAGATCCTGATCTTGATCATAAGATCTTAAAATATAATTTGATCTGATCTTACTTTTCTCGAACCGCAAACTAAAAAACTACAAAGCTATGAATTATGTTTTATAGAATTTAAAAAACATGTTAATATATGGGTTAATATACACAAAAGTTACTAAAGTTTACGGGAAATTTGCCCTAAGTCACTAAAGTTTTGTTGTTGCTATTCAGGTTACTCAACTTATTGTGACCGGTTATATTTGTTACTCTTGTTTTGGTAACTTAGAATTACTGGTAATAATACTACGTGGCAAATATTTTAGATTTCATTTATATTAAATATTAAAAAAATGAGTTAATTTACAAATAAGTTACCAAAGTTTGCCAAAATGTTCATTTAAGTTACTATACGTTTACATTTTTTTACATTTAAGTTAATATACAAATAAGTTGCTAAAATTGTGTATATTTTTATACGTTTTTTTACAACAACTTTTTGGACGTTATTATACGTTTATATTTTTTTTTTTACATTTTTGTCTGTTTTTGCACGTTTTTTTGACAATTTTGCACACATTTGTATGTTTTTTTTTACATAATTGGACGCTATTAGACTTTTTTGGAAGTAATTTTTTGTTTTGATACGTTATTATACATTTTTGGTTGTTATTATACGTTTTTGGACGTTGTTATATGTTTTCTTACATTTTTATACGTAAAAATGTATAAAACATACAAACGTATTAAAGAAGATAAAACGTATAGAACATAAAAACATATAAAACATACAAACGTATAAAAGCAGATAAAACATATAAAACATACATACGTATAAAACATATAAAACATAAAAACGTATAAAACATACAAAGGTGTAGAATAACGTAAAAATAGTATGAAAATGTACAAAAGCGTAGGATAATGTATGAAAATGAACGAAAATGTACAAAACCGTACAGTAATGTATGAAAACGTAAAAAGGTATAGAGAAAAACGTATACACACATATAAAAACGGATAAATACATACAAAAACGTACGAAAATGGACAAACATATATACGAAAATGTTCAAAAACGTAAAAAAAGGTACGACAATAGAGAAATGCATACACAAACGTATAAAAAAGGATAGAAACGTAAACAAACATATGGAAATATACAAAAACGTACGAAAATGGAGAAAAACGTAAAAAAAGAACGACAACAAAGAAAACATACACAACATATAAATACGTATAAAAACGTACGAAAATGGAGAAAAACGTTAAAAAAAATGAAAACAGATAAAACATACATAAATGTATAAAAACGGATAGTAACTTTTTTTTAAAGTTCAGTGACCTATTTAATAAACCACGTGAACTATAGTAACTTGCTTGTAACATCTCAAACTATAATGATGACGTGGACAAGGGAACCGGTAAATCATCCGGTTGCCCACCCTCGTAGTAACAAGAATGTCACTTTTTTAAACGTTAAGTAACCCATATAATAAACCCGTTAACTTGAGTAACCTGTATAACAACAAAAAAACTTTAGTGACTTAGGACAAATTTCTCGTAAACTTTAGTAACTTTTGTGTATATTAACCCTTAATATATTTAAACATTCCATGCTTATAATTTAAGACAATATTTTCTGAAAACATTCATATAACTTGTGTTTATAATATAAAATATTTTATAGATTTAAATAATATTACAAATATTATTAGAAAAATGAAATTATAATAAGATCGTAAGATCTCGATTCAATCATATGATCTCCATCTTGTAAAAATAAAAATAATTCTAATAAAATCCTGATTTTAAAAACCTTGAGTGAAGGTAACATGTACGACAAATATTTAACTAGTGAAGCTTTTTTCACCTTGTGCAAGACTCGTCTTTTGCAACTTGTGCAACTTGGATATCTAATTTTTTATTTTTAATTTTTTATATTTTATTTTTTAAATCTACAGTCTACCCCCAAAAGTCAAATCCATCCATAAAGTCAAGATCACTGGTCGTTTTTTATTTAAAATGTTAACACTCACATCACAACTTTTTATACTTTTATCATAATCTGTGCATTACAGTGTTGCACAATGTGCTATACAGCTTGTATAAAGTGATATAACTATCAAATAAAATGATGCGAGTATCAACACCTTCTAGGTGGTTGTCTTTTAAAATCACATCCATCCTCAAAACTTTATGCTTTTTTTTTTTTTTTTTTTTTTTTTTTTTTTTGTATTATATTTGCATATATTGAAAGTCTAATAAAGCAAATAACAAGTGTAAAGCTTGTGTTCTTTGATTAAAAGTGCTACTGTCAACAATAGTACGTTTGAAACATCAAAACTTACACATTCAACAACATTGTACAAAACAAACTAAACAATGAAAATGCATCACCATTAGTACGTCCATTTTATTGATTTCACACTTATTAAGCGATACTTTAACAATTTCATCCTTCTTTCTCCTTTGTTTCTTCATTCTTGTTACCCTGGAGCCGTATTACCAAATAAATCAAAGGAAAACACACCACCAACATAGTAAGCCAATAACGAGCCGAAAACTCATACAAATCAATGCTTCTACCAACAACCACCATAAACACCGAATTCACAACCCATAAATCAGTTTCGGGTTTAATGATCCTAGCAATAGCAACAACATCAACCCAAACACAAATAACAAAAAACAAACCAACAAGTGTTTGCTCAGGAGCATAATGTAGCATGATTGCAACTCTTATAGCTGTGACCCTAAGGGTCCATTTCATAGCAGAGCCCGGAAAGTAAAGGGCCATTTTGCTTTTGATATTGTGAGGGTCGGAGAAGAATAGGAGGACGTGAATTATGAGCGCGAAAATGTATAGGCCGAAACTAGTGAAAGTGTTGGTGTATTGTTGAGTTGTGTACAAGGACAAAAGAGCCGCGAGCATGGCAGCTGTGGAAAGCGATGGCCAGAATTTGGTTGATGTGAGGAGGTATTTTTCGGCATTTTCCAGGTGTTTGAGGATGGTGTTTGTCATTGTGTTTGCGAGTTTTGAGTGGTTTGAAGGTGATATGAAGGTGCCTTTTTTGAATTCTGTGAGTCAACTCTTAGCTGGCTTTGCCGTTAGTCAAGCCCTTAGGCTCCAAGATGTGAACTCTTTGACTTTTGGAAATTATGAAGAATTAATATGTAGACTACAACTACATTAATTATATTATAAGTTTATAACAGTTGGTGCTGCTACTAGGAAATTGCGTAAATTAGATTAGATTAAAAAAAAAAAAAAAAAAAAAATGTATTGAACTACAAAATATAACATCAAACTGTCAGCCATAATACATAAAACCAAGTTTTTGGTCATGTTTGTTAGATATGTAAAATTTGTTCTTTATTGGTCTCACAAAAATTACAATGATTCAAGTTTTGTGTGCCTAGAGTAGTTTGTGCCTAGATATCCTTAACTAGGTTACGGTCCAAAGAGTTGGCTTGATCTCAGTTATAACACGGGTGTTGCACATTACAAATGGACCGTCCCTAGTGGACCTGTACTTGATATTTAAAACATATTAAGAGGCGTAAAGTCGCACAAAAAAGAACCCGTCACAAGCAAGATGTTTTTCATTTCAATCCTAGGATAGCATAGTCAAACTGATAGTAAGAAATTTTTTATAAGTGTCGTTTACCACAAGTAGTACAGATTATACACACCATAGAATCAAAGTAAAAGCCGACGCAACCATCCCTGAAAATGCTCAAAGTCGCTTAATATCCATATGAAGTTCTCTTCATCATTATATTCTCATAAACTCTTCTGCACTGACTTCACCATCATCTGTCCAATGCAAAGAAATGCAACCATTAAGCCCAAACAAATCAGATACCAAACATAACATTGAAGATTTAATGCAACGCAACATCACACAAACACAAAAGCCCCACGCATTTTAGACGGTATCTTGGTAATTGGTGGAAAGAGAAAAACCCCAAGTTGAAAGTTAAATTTCAGTTAATCATACGATGTAGTCAGAAAGATTAGAGAAACTCACGGTCACGATCTGCTTCCTCGACCATCTCGTGAATCTCATCATCAGTAAAATGTTCACCCAACTCCTTAGCTATTTTCTTAATGTCAGCAACGGATATCTTTCCCTGTAGTTCAACAATGTAAATTTAGTTTCTGACGTAAAATAACAACAATGGTCACTAATTTTAAAACTGATAAAAGGTTTCATTTTTATCTTGGTCAATGATTTCGAATGCTTTTGTAAGCTCTTGTTTGCTGTCCCTCTCACCAATTTTGGCAGTCATCATGTATGCAAATTCATCAAAATCAATTGCACCGCTCCCATCTTTGTCTACGTCTGCTATCATTTGATTGATTTGCTGAAAAAAAAAACACAGGACATTCACACTTGTAATAGATGAAATCCGAAGGAATGACTTGCAGTTGAATAGCAACAAAAACGAGCTACACGTAGGAGCAACTTTTTTCAGCAAAACAAGATTCAGTAAGCTAAAAAAAGGAAAAAAAGGGGCAACCGCTTTTCTTTGATTCAGATATGTTCAATATTTTGGAGGAATCTGGTGGAAGCAGAATCATTAATTAATACTGTCTGCTAGAGAATTTTGTCGTTTAGAAAATCATTGGGGCACAAGTTCCTTGGGAAAAGAGAATAAAGAAGATAGCTGGTAGGAATGATTTTAATAAATGAAGACGGAATTTTCTAAAAAAAAAAAAACATTGGTCCGTCATTTCAAAACCCAAGGCCCTGAAATGAAATCAAATTAAGGTATCAATGTAAGCATAATTCAATACCTCATAATCCCACATAAGATTTTCATGGTACGGTAGGATTGAAGGTCATACCTCATCGCAACATTTAACTCCTTAGCATCAATGGTGCCTATAGTTAATGATTCAGATCAGACAAGTTGAAATCCCACAGATAACATAAAAGTGTTTGAATTTGCATTTCGAACTGATTCAGTTTTTTATGTTTGGATAAACAGATTCTGCTTCTGATCATTCTACGTTATCAGTTTCATACATGCTACAACAAAAATAATCATTTGGGCAAAACAAAATTACGTATTTACACCTTCTTAACCTAAGTCAAGAGACTTTAACAAACCATCTCCATTCATTTTACAACAAGTCTTGTTTGTCATTATCCTTAAAAAATGTCTTAAATAATCAGAGCTTGTCAATCACTCAAACAACGGATTATCTTACTATTACACCGTCAAACAACATAAGCATATTCAAACATTGTTTTTACAGCCCATTTTTATTACAACTTATTATCAATATCACACAACCACTTAAAAAACGTACATCCGGACACCCCCAAACCAAAGTCTTAATATTAACAACATACCAGAGCCATCCGTATCAAATAGCTCAAATGCTTCTTTGATCTCCTGCCTCTTCTGCTGAGTCAACCCATGATGACGCCCTCTGGGCTTGTCTCTCCTGGACGCTTCTCCGTAAACCCCCTGAGAAAGAAATCAAATGTAAGAACCACTTGCAGAAAATACAAAACGAAAACAGTAAATTGAAGATAAATCTAAAGCTACAAGACAAATATCCAGTTAAACAAGTTTTCCCTCTAACAGAGGTCAAAAGAGTAACCGCTAATTTACTACCCTATATACAAAAGATTAAGAAATGAGAGAAGTATAAAGTCCCAACTCAATTTGACTTCTCTGCATATAACATCCTTACACCTTTTAAAGATAACCAAACCCTTGGTAGTAATCCTGTATATTATGTCCCTTCCCGTATTTCAGCGCATGTACTGAAGATCAAAAGTAACTCGGGTCTCTCAATACAGTAGCTGATGATTTCTGCATCGACCTATTTAGTTAGATAAATAAGATTCACTTAACCGATCTACTTAAGACAGATCAGTAATTCACTTTGATTGGTTCGTTCGGATCAAAATTCATTTCAATATCCCAGAAACATTTTTCCACAACATTTACCTTATGAACACTATTGCATTCGTATCTGGCTGATACAACTCTCCAATGAACCAACTCCCACTTTGGTAATTATAAAATCCATATTTGATGGATCATGGAAGTGGCATTGATTATGTATATGAGCTACTGTTTTCCAAACAGAAACGATATTTGATAAAAGGCAGGGTAGTTAAAGACAAAAACACTTGAACCTTCTGCACCAAAACACACAAAAGAAAATAACCACATAGATCGGCCTAATCATAGGCAAGATTTATGATCAAAACTTACTTCTGACTACCCATCTTATGTCCTTCATCCGTAGAAAAAGACACATACACATGAAACCAAAGCACTCACTTTTCATGAAAGAATCCCGATTGCAAATCCGTTATCTAAATTTAAGGTAAATTACTTTTGGGGTTTTATTTTTACATAAAAACGATTGAATGAAAGATTGTGTTTTAGTAATTCGTTTTGAAAATTGTTTGTGGGTTTCTGTGGGTTTTTAAAAACGTGTTTGAAACATGATTTACCCGTTGCAGGTATGTGATTTTATAAGATTTAAAATTTCTTTTGCTTTCAAGGGAAAAAATTGACTTCGATTATAGCTTAAAAACAATTTTAGCGAGACATAATCGCTCAGATTTGTGAGTTTGGTTTCTTATGTGTTATAATTTTTGGAATTGCATGCCCCATATGCCAAACAACGCCAGAGACTATAGAACATTTATTGTTTGAATGTGAGTGGACAAAACCGATATGGTTCGGCTGCTGCTCTTTGGGCCTTCGTCTTGACGGAATTTCAGGTAATCTACCTGATCGTATTAATTCCTTATTGCTCCATATAAAAACAGGAACCACCCGTTACAACTTCCTTTCTACATTTGCCTCTGTGGCGTGGTCTATATGGAAAGCCCGTAATCGTTTTATTTTTGAGCAATCAGTGCCATATCCTGCTCAAGTTATCGTGGAAGCCCAAGTTAATGATAGTGATTTCGAGAGAGCGCATTGCTTTGATCTTGCCGCAGATGTGTCCAATTTCAGCGGTGTTTCGCAAGAAAGTTCACCTAAGTGGATCCCCCCCACTTCAAACATAGTGAAGCTAAATTGCGACGCCTCTTTTGATGCTCCGAATGCGGCTTCAGGTATTGTTGCCCGTAACTCAGTAGGGTCATTGCTTTTTTGTTTTGGCAAGAAATGGCGATGTGATTCTGCTCTCGCTGCTGAACTTCAAGCCATTCGTTTATCGTGTATTTTTGCTGCAAACAAAGGCTGGTCTAATGCGATAATTGAATCTGACTCACAATCTGCCATATCGCTTGCTACATCAGAAAATGTCCCTCCTTGGGCGATTTCGGTTCTTATTATGGACATTCGTTATTGGATATCTCATATGAAATTCCAGCTTTTATGGACTTCTCGTAAGTGTAATCGGGTGGCGCATCAGGTTGCAAAGGTCGCTCTTAATTCTCCCGTTAGTTTCATGTGGGATTCTAATTTTCCAGTTGAAATTACCTCTATTGCGAGGAGTGATGTTGTTTAGTGTTTATTAGCTTCGGCTATGTTCAAAAAAAAAAAAAAAAAAAAAAATATATATATATATTGTATCCTCACACCTATAATTGTCTTCTTTAATGCTCTAATTATTGAGCGTTGAAAATATGATAATCCGAAAAAAAATAGATAAAATTACTTGACGCTTGTCAAACGAGTTGGCGCAAAGCGTTTGGAAGCATTTTAGAACGGTGAATAATATAATTTTGATGCTCGTTTGAAATGCCTCGGACACATATATATAATTATATAAAGATAAGTAGTTAAGACAAAAAGGTCAAACTATATACTACAACATACTCTTCGTTTGTTGTGTATGTGTTGCCCCATTCATTCCGTTCGCAA
This sequence comes from Chrysanthemum seticuspe, assembly GCA_019973895.1. Lineage (NCBI taxonomy): Eukaryota > Viridiplantae > Streptophyta > Magnoliopsida > Asterales > Asteraceae > Chrysanthemum > Chrysanthemum seticuspe. Next base: position 314,816,213 of record BPTQ01000001.1, on the reverse strand, counting down.
CAAGTTCTTTGAGTGAAAAACATTAAGCACTTATTGATTTGAGATTGGTTATCATGTATTTGGCTTGTTCTTAAGATATGATGATGGTGTATGCTTTGTTTTGAGTTTTCAAACCCATATGGGTAAAGAAAAGGAACTTTGCTTACTTTATGTAATATGTTTTATCAGTTTCATTTAAATTCAGATCCAACACTTAGCTAATTTAAGTTCTCAATTTTTATTTCCTTTTGTTATCTCACTAAAGATAGCGAAGTATGTTCGGTTCAAAATTTGCTTTAATTATGCTAGAGCAAAGTAATAGAATGAGATTTGTCGTGCTATTCGAAAGAATCTTCACAATGACCTCGCATAAGCTAATAAGCCGATACTCATATTTGTTAAGTGAGTTTTAATGCGGTATAAGTAAATGCATCAAGTAGCAAGAAAAGATGTGAAACAAACAAAAATGTTTTAAAGTAAAATGAGTTATAATAGCCAATCTTGCACGACCGACAACTCTTTCTAAAATAAATAATATCATGTACATATGCATCATATTACATAATACGATTCGAAAACATAAGAGAAAAGTGATATCTCCCAACTTTTATATGGAGGAACAACATCGTGAAAGCTATCTTGTACGAACTTACGAACAAACGTTACTAGTTATAAGAAAAGTCAAATCGGAAAAAACATATCAAAGCCTTCGTGTCGTTTTGGTTAAACACCTAACCGTGAAGCTTAATTTAAGGGTTTTTTTTTTTCTTTCTTTTTTTATAAAAAAAAATTGTGTGATTTTTTAATTTTTAATGTAATGTTTTTAATTATTACTAGAAGTTAATTCAGATTTTATTCAAATTTGTTAAAAAAAATGGGTTTAGTGGTGACCAACTGACCATTACACTTGTTTGGCAGTGAGTCGAATGGTGATGTGGCGCTGACGTGAAGATGGTGAGTTTGTGACCATTACACCTAATCTTACACCAAGCTAGTGATGATGTTGATGGTGAAAACGAATCTGATGTGATGTTGACTTCACGGTAGTGATGTTGGTCGCCGTTACATCGAGTTTAATAATGAGTTCACCCAACTTAATTGTTAAAAGTTATGGTAATAGTGGTTTATAGAGTAACTTTAAGAAAATACTTTATAATTAGAACAAAAAGTATATATTTATTGTGATATGATGATATTATTTGTGCTATTAATTAAATAGTTAACATAACGAGTTCACTTAACTCCACTGTTAAGTCATTTAAGCAACACTTACTCAAAAGATTATAAAGACAAGTTTGTTTTTTGGAAACATATACTACAAGATACTTTCTTCGTTCGTTGAGTATTGGATTGTTTCTAATATATGGTAATGGTGTATGCTTTTATTTCGAGTTTTGAGTCCCACATGGGTAATGGAAAGAAACATTGATTACTTTATATATTGTGTTGTATATGATTCATTTAAATTGAGATTAGAATTAAAATGTATGAGTTTGTTGACATACTCGGCTAAGACAAAATATTCGAGTGTTGTTAAATCTGTTACAATTAATTTAAGTTCTTAATTTTTATTTCTTTTTGTTATGTTTCATTTGATGTTTAATTATGCTAGAACAAAGTAATTAAATGAGATTACACATGCTATGATTAGGAGCATCAACTATTAGAAAGAATATTCACCATGACCTTGTATAGAAAAAATTAAGCTAATAAGCGGATAATCATACTTGTTAAGTGACTGTTAAATTTGTAGTGCACGAGAAGACGTATGAAGTCTTTTTGTTTAGAGAGTACACTATAATTGCCTATTACATCAAAGTAGTTTCGAGGCAAAAAAAAAAAAGTTGTGACGTACCAATCGTTTGTCATAAGAAGCAAAAATAATAAAATCTTGTCCACAATACTTCCAATGCAAAGGAAGACGACTCTCCTTTACACCAGCATATTATACTGGTTTTCAACCGTTATTTCGTAAAATAATGGAAAAAACACATCAAAAGCCTTTGTGCCCCTTTGATTGCACAATTATCATGTAGATTTTTGAGCTTAATGTTTTTCGTGGTTTTTCTTTTTGTTTTTTTCTTATTTTTTTATGTGACGTTTTAAATTTTTAATGTTATGTATTTAATTATTAGTGAAAGTTAATTTAGTTTATTCAATTTGTTAAAGAAAATGGGTTTAGTGTGAGTTTGTTGATGACCATTACACCTGTTTGGTTGTGGGTTTGAATGGTGATGTACCGCTGACATGAAAGTGATGGGTTTGTTGACCGTCGAAGGTGATGCTGATAGTGGAGATAAATCTGATATGCGTTGAATTGCAATAGTGATGCTAGTCATCACTACACTCAGTCTAGTAATGAATTCACCCGAATTATTAAAAGTCATCGTTTACTAAATTAAACCAAAAACTATATATTAGTTGTGGTGTGACAGTATCATTTGTGAAATGTGATATTAACTAAATATTTAACAAAACAAGTTTACATAATCTTTGTATAAGTATGTAAGAATGGCCTTGCGCATCCTTCCTCTGAATGTGAATATTATCATGTATTTGGCTTGTTTTTAATATACGATGATGGTGTATGCATTGTTTTGAGTTTTTAGTCCCACATGGGTAAAGAAAAGAAACATTGATAACTTTAGGGGGTGAAATGATTTTATTTATTTTATTTTATTTTTTTAACTCTAGCCTTAACGCCCCGTTATTGGGGTAACTTGTACCCTTTAACGCCCAAATAACTTGGGGCTTGGTGTGGGTAACGTGGCTTAACGCCTCATAACGTGGCCCCTTCGTTATGATTGAAACTGCTCTAATAGTCACGTACAACATATAGGCTATTATTCATTTTATCTATTAAAGGAGAAAATGAGTAGAGAGGAGGGATAACCTCAACAGAAACAAATTCATTGTAATCAAATGTCTTTGAGAGAGTTTCTAATAGAAAGAAAACTTCCCAAAATACATTGTCTCCATCTTTATTGTTGTGTCTTCTTCCCTATTACTAGCTCTCATCCGTTTACATATTGTGTTCGAATTTGTATACGGACCAAGTGGAATCAAGAGCACCGTTCCTACCTGTGTATGGTGAAAACAAAGTCCGATTACAAAGCTTCCGCAGAACCACTCACCGAGTTGAAAATTATCTCAGGAATGTTTTGAATCTTGCAAAAGACAATTAATTTAATGTATTCATTTAGTAGACTATTTATTTGTCGAACGTGAGAATACAAACTTTTGCTTCATGTGTTATAGGAACATTATGATTGACTAGACGATTACCGTGCATGGCAATGTGATTTTATAGTGGCTTATAGTTATAATGAAATTTTAGTTTAGTGTTTTGCAACTTTGTATAACGTTTTGTGTAACTAAAATATCTCTACAACTATCTTCCGCTATAAAATTTTGTTGCTGTGAACGGGTACTCGTCTAGTCTTCTTTAATGCCTTTTATGAAGCGTTGAGTAAAGAGCATTCTTTAAAAAAAATATAAAAATACATGACGCTTAACAAACGAGGAATGTATTTGACGTAAAGCGTTAGAAGTGTTTCGAGCGATGACTGATGTGATTTTGATGCTCGTTTGAAATGCCTCAGACACACATATATAAAGACAAGTATTTAAAACAAAAGGTCAAAACATATACTACGAGACACTTTGTTCGTTCCTAAGATATGATGGTGTGTGCTTTGTTTGAGCATTCAATCCCACATGGGTAAAGAAAGGAAACATTGCTTACTTTATATATTGTGTTGTATTTGGTTATCCTGAATTGAGATTAGCATTATATTGTATCACTATCAGAAACACTTGGCTAAAACAAAATATTCAAGTGTTTTCTATTGTGATACAATCAATTTAAATTCTTAATTTTTATTTGGGTGAAGGCTGAATATACGTAACAAACTTTCACAAATTTACCGATATACGTAACATACTTATTTTATTGTAAACATACGTAATATACTTTTAAATACTTACCAACGTACGTAATATTGCCATACTACCACTTATAAAAGTTACAGTTTTGATCCTTGTCATTTGCGTTGACTTTCACCGTTAGTCCTTTGACATTTTTCACTTAAAAAAGTTACAGTAATGGTCCCTTGACTTTTGCGTTGACTTTTACCGTTAGTCCCTTGACATTTTTTCACTTAATATATGTATATTTGTCCGTTTTTATCTGTTTTTGTTAATTTTTATATGTTTTCATCCGTTTTTATACGCTTTCCTCAATTTTTCTTACGTTTTTATCCGTCCTTATACGTTTTTATCCATTTTTATATGTTTTAATTCTTTTTTATACATTTTCGTTCACTTTTAAACATTATCATACATTTTTATTCGTTTTATGCGTTTTTGTCTGTTTTATACGTTTTTATCCGTTTTAAAACGTTTTGTCCATTTTTATACGTTTTCGTCCATTTTTAGACGTTTTAAAAAACCATATGAAAACGTAAGAAAAACGGACGTAAACATATCAAAATGGACAAAAAAGTATAAAAGATGAAAACGTAAAAACGGATGAAAACAGATAAAGACAGATTAAAACATAAGAAAAATGTAGGAAAGCATAAAACGTAAGAAAAACGGACAAAAGCGTATTTAAACAGATGAAAACGGATAAAGAGATAAAAACATAGGAAACGTAAGAAAAATGGACGAAAGCGTATAAAACGGATGGAAACGCATAAAAACAGACGAAAATGTATAAAAATGGACAAAAACGTATAAAGACACATAAAAACGTGTGAAAACGTAAGAAAACCGGATGAAACGTATAAAACGGATAAAAATGTATGAAAAGGTAAGAAAAACGGACGAAAGCGTATTAAAACGAATGAAAACTGATTAATACGTATAAAAATAGATAAAAACATATGTAAACATATAAAAACGGACAACAACGAATGAAAACGTATAAAAATAGACGAACACATATAAAAACGGACCTTAATAACGTACTAATAGTTTTATAAATAAGAAAAAGAGTAAATGACACGTTCGTCCTTTTGGTTTGAGAAATGACGATTATACCCTCATTGAAACGTAAATAAAACGGACAAAAGCGTATGAAAGCGGATGAAAACGTAAAAAAAATCGTCAAAAACAGATAAAAACGGATAAAATATACATATATTAGGTGAAAAAATGTCAATGAACTAATGGTAAAAGTCAAGGGACCATTACTATAACTTTTATAAGTGAATACATTTCAACGGACTAACGGTGGAAGTCAACGCAAACGACAAGGATCAAAACTGTTACTTTTATAAGTGATAGTATGACAATATTACGTACATTGATAAGTATTTAAAAGTATATTACATATGTTAACAATAAAATAAATATGTTACGTGTATCGGTAAATTTGAGAAAGTTTGTTACGTATTCAACCTTTAAGTTCTTTTTGTTATGTTTCATGTGACGTTAGATTGACAAGATTAACTAATAATCCGATCAATTTAAGTTCTTAATTTTTTTTCTTCTTTTTGTTATGTTTCATGTGACGTTACATTGACAAAATTAACTACTAAGCCGATAATCATATTTGTTAAGTGAGTCTTAAATTTGCAGTACACCAGTAATGAAAAAAGAGTTGCAACCTTTAGGAATTGGTTTTCGGGATTAAACGGGGATCTTTTGATGTAAAAGGAACCTTTTATAATCTATGAATTCACTTATTATCGTTTTTTGTTTTACCATAACTAAAACATGCCACACAAAACGAATCCCTCGTAATGACGCTTGAAGTCTTTTTGTTTAAAGCGCACGCTATAATTGCCTACTACATCAAAATAGTTTCAAGGCAAGAAAAGAAAGTTGCGACGTATCAATCGCTTCTCATGAGAAGCAAAAACAATAAAAGCTTGTTCACAATACTCCCGAGGAAGATGACTCTCTTTTACACCAGCATATCATACATGTTTCTGACCGTTATTTGTAAATAATGGTGCACAAATATAATAAACTATTATTGCTCGAAAGTATCCAAGAGGAGGAAATGAAGCTACAAACCAAAATTACACGAGGAAATGATAATGCATAGTTCTTTGAAAATCAAATTTTCTTTTCAAACTCTTGCAATCGCATTTTTACATTAAGTACGCAACAGTAAAATAAACACACAAGCAAAGCAACGGTCATCTGCCTTTGTAGAACCTCAAGGACTTCTTTCCATGGCTCATCATGACCATTAGTGTAAAACCTGAAAATTTAAAATCCGAATAAAGACTAAAATACCCTTGGAATAAAAAAATTATAAAATACGTAAAATATATTTATAACACTTAAAGAGATTTAAAAGATTAACTTGCGAATATTTAAAAAAAAAAACCTAATTAAAATATATTACGTAATTGATTTTGGTACGACGAAGAGTTAAAGTTTCGTAAATGATTTGGGCCGTGATTTTTGTGTTCGTGAGCCAAGGGCCGAAGCCCAATGGTGGCGAGGTGATGGTGTTCGGTTGGACCCAAAACTCAAACCCAATTACTTTCCTAGTTTAACTCAAATACTACAACTATATATACCATACATAATCATAAGTTTGGAACCCTAGTTATTTTGCTCTCTCTTTTTCTTTTTCTCCCTATTCGGCCGAGCCTAAACAAACACCCTTGGTGTCGATTTTGCTTCAACGAGTTAAGGTATAATGTTTATTTGTCTTCCTTTAACGTACCTTACACGTATATGTCAAGTTATATTTGTTTCGTCGCGTTTTGTTTCTTTTCTTTTGTGACCGAGAGATGGTGAACCGAAACAAAGAGAAACCCTAACTCATTTAACCTAGTAAATAATAAGAGACATGTAGCTTAAGATGTGTTATTGAATCGAGTTATGTTTGTGACGTTTTAATAAGGGCCGAACCATATTAAATAGAACCGAACCATGTTTAGTTTTCGAATAATGAATATAACTTAATAACTTGAGTAAGTAAAGTATTTAGATGAGCTAATACTAGTGTAAACCCTAATAACCGAAACCCTAATTTGAATTGAGTTACATATGAGTTTTGAAGATGCATTAATTAAGTAAAGGTTATGTTAAACATAAACCCTAGTTTTGATATGCTAATTTAATAAGTTATGCTAAAACCCTAATAGAGTAAATGCGTAATTAATACGAGTAATGAGTAAAATATATGTCACATAAAATCATAAACATGTACGTTGAAACATAAAAAGGAAAGATTATTTTTGTGACGTGTTAGGATAAGTAATTAGTCATTAAAAGACGTAACAAGTAAGCTAATGAATATTAATGAGACATTAAAGTATGAAAACCCTAAACTTTAATAAAAGACGTATGAAACCCTAATTTACGATACTAATATTAAAACATTTAAGTCTCATTTAAAAATGGAAACCCTAAAATATTAAAAGATCATTGTGACGATTTCGGAATCATTAATAATATATACGACATTAATGTATATAGGTTCTGTGAAGAAGGAGTAATTCTTTGCTTCCCTGTTTCGACTTTTGATCTTTTGCTTTCGAATAAGGTACGGATATTCTGACCTTTTCAGTAAAGGTTTCGTATGAAGTTTTCTTTTCGTTTTCATATTAGGATTTCCTAAACCTTTGCTATGAACCCTAATGTGTTTATTTGAGCTGTTGCTTATCTGAACTTTGATTTCTGAATTATGAAACATCTGATTTTTGAACTATCTGATATGAAAACTATGATTTTGGAAATACGAATGATTTTCTGATAAATATGATCTATGTCAGTTATGACATTCTTATTTGATTTCTGATAGTTGACACCCGAGCCAAATATAACTAGTCATGGGGGTTCCATGTCCGTGTCAGCAAATGCACTTTCTGACATGACTCTAGGGCAGTAGAGTGATGTTCTGCCACGTCCCTTTCTGTTATCTGTATGAGCTCAATTTGAATTATGTTATGAATATCTGTCTGTGGGGCGTATAGATGCATCCTAGATCTGTTATATGCCATATATTATCTGTTATTTGTTATATGTTATCTGATGATTGATGCTGCGTGCATGCACGTCCTTCATAACTCTGGTAGGTCTCCCCTACAAATATGTTGCCTTATGTGATTATGATATGTTTCTGATATGGCATATGTTCTGGGCTTCGAGGTAGTTAAGCTATAAAACTTATTCTGATATTTCTGAAATTATCTTTTGAAATGAATATGACTTCACTGTTTTCTTTTACTTTGTTTCGTATTCGATTTTCGTTTCGTATTCGTTTTGCTTGTATATCTGTTCACTGGGCTTTTGAAGCTCAGCCGCACTTTTCTTTTCTTCCGCGGCAGGTATCTAAGCATTGGAGCTGGGTATTGCTTTGGGATGAGTGCTGAGTGGACTTACCTTAGAGATTTAGCTTTGATATTATGATGCCATTTAGACTTTATGCTTTAGACATTTCATTTGGAGTTTATTTTTCCGCTGGGACCTATGTATTGAAGTCTTTTGACTTGGATTATTTCCATATTTATGTTAAAGATTTTCTTTTGGTTTATATGTTTGCTTTGATATGACACCATTACTTGTGATTCCTTTACCCTTGTGGGGTCGGGGCGTTACAATTTATGGCATCAGAGCCCAGGTTTACGACTTGTAGTCAGGACCTGTGACATATGGAGCCTAGGTTTCGAGACTTTAGAGCTTAGGATTTGACCTGTGAGGATTTGGGTAGACTTTAGGACTCCTTCGTACTTCCATTTCGTATCTCACCTTTATTCATTTTGTTAATCGTTTAGATGGTTCGAACTCGTACTAATGGTGGCGCGGATGGAGACGATGATGCTGTTAACATGGATGCTGCGATTGCGAATGCTCTCAACTCTCTTTTCCCTGGTTTGACTACACCTGAGATGATGGAACAGGTGATCAACAACATTCGTAATCAGAATGGTGCTTCGGGTAGTGGTGGAGGAAATCAACCCGTTGGTATTCATACTTGGCTCGAGCGTTTCGGTAAGCTGAAGCCTCTTTCGTTTAGCACTGCTGCTACTCCTACTGAGGCCGAGGACTGGATCACTCATATTGAGAAGCTGTTTGAAGTACTGGGTTGTGGAGACGGGTTTAAGACTCGTTTGGCTTCATTCAAATTGGAAGGTGATGCTTTGAGTTGGTGGAAAGCATTGAAACAAGCAAGAGGAGGTGATGCTTTTGCTGTGACTTGTACTTGGACTGAGTTTCGGACTATCTTCTACAACCGTTACTTCCCTGATGCTGAGCAGCAAAGGTATGAGAGGGATTATCAGGCGATCTACCAGTTTGATAATGAGACCTCTAATGAGTACATGAGTAGGTTTATGAGGTTGGTGAGCTTTGTTGGAGTGATTGCTGGAGATGGTAGGCGTCAAGCTAAGCACTTCAAGTGGGGACTGAAGAAGTGGGTGTTGGACCGATTGCTTAATATTGAGTATGAGAATGTGTCGGCCTGTAATGATGCAGCTCGTAACATTGAGATATTTCATGAGGTTTCGGGTTCTAACAAGCGTAATCGCGATGGTGATCGGATTCAAGGTAGGACTCAAGGCAATGACTATAAGGGAAACTCTGGTAGGAGTTATGATTCGAGAGGTCATGTGGATAGGAGTTATGATCAGCGGGGTCAGTCGGGAAGGAATGTTGACACTGGACGTTCTGAGACGAGGGGTCAAGATAATAGAAATGCTGGTAGGAATGGAAGTGATCGTCAGAACCAAGGTAACAATAACCAGCGTTACAACAGGGATCAGCCAGCTAGAGGAACGAATCAGGGTCGTGCTTCAGGATCTTCTAGTCAGCAGAGGACAGCTGAGGTTTTGCCACCCCCACCTATTTGTACTACTTGTGGAAAGGCTCATCCAGGGCAGTGTTTCAAGGCCACTGGTGGATGTTTTGGTTGTGGTTCCACTACTCACAAGATTAAGGATTGCCCTAAGAAGAATCCGGCAGTTCCTGGAAACTACATCAAGCCGCCGACTACTACTGGACGTGTCTATGCTACTACTCGTAATCAGGCGGAGCGAACTTCAGGTACCATTACGGGCACTCTTTTCATTGATGATTTTGCTGTCTTCGTTTTATTTGATACTGGCGCCACACACTCCATTATATCTATCACATCTGCTAAGAAACTTAATATGAAGCCCAAACCGTTAACAAATCACTTATCGATTTCGACGCCTATGAAAAATCATGTGATCATTGATCATAAATACGTTAAGTGTCCTCTTCGTTTTGATGATCGTATTCGCTTTGCAAATCTGTATCCTCTCAATATGGTCGACTTTGATATCATTCTAGGCATGGATTGGTTGGCTTACCATAGAGCTTCAATCGACTGCCATGCTAGAACGGTGATCTTTGGAGACGTAAAACATCCTGAATTCGTTTATTATGGTTCTCAACCCCTTAAATCTGTTAAGCTCATTTCCGCTATGAAGGCACGGATCATGATTGCTCATGGGTGCCAAGGTTTTCTAGCATCTGTTAAGGACACATCTTTGGAGAGTCCTAACATTGATAGTCTTTCGGTTGTTTGCGAATTTGCTGACGTTTTTCCGGATGAACTCCCTGGACTTCCCCCAGCTCGAGAAGTTGAGTTTAGCATTGAGTTAATTCCTGGTGCTGAACCGATTTCGAAGGCTCCGTATCGTATGGCACCTGTAGAACTGAAGGAGTTGAAGGAACAACTGCAAGAGATGATAGAAAGTGGATTTATTCGCCCTAGTGTTTCTCCATGGGGTGCACCTGTCTTGTTTGTGAAGAAGAAGGATGGAAGCATGCGTCTATGTATCGACTATCGTGAACTCAATCGTATTACTATTCGTAACCGTTATCCTTTGCCGCGTATAGATGACTTGTTTGATCAACTGCAAGGAGCTAAGTTCTTTTCGAAGATTGACCTGAGGTCTGGCTACCATCAGTTACGTGTGAAGGAGCAAGATGTTCCTAAGACCGCATTTCGTACCAGATATGGTCATTACGAATTTCTCGTTATGCCTTTTGGTTTGACCAATGCGCCTGCTGTGTTTATGGACCTGATGAATCGTATTTTCCATGAGTTTCTCGACAAGTTCGTTATTGTTTTCATCGACGACATTTTGGTTTACTCTAAGTCTGAAGAAGAGCATGAAGAACATCTCCGTATAGTTTTGGAGATTTTGAGGAAGAAGAAGTTGTACGCCAAATTTTCGAAGTGCGAATTTTGGTTGAGACAAGTTGCTTTCCTTGGTCATATCGTATCAGCTGATGGTATTACCATGGATCCGTCTAAAGTTGAGGCTATCACTAAATGGCCAAGACCTACGACAGTAACTGAGGTCAGGAGTTTTCTTGGACTTGCTGGTTACTATAGACGTTTTGTAGAAGGTTTCTCTCGTTTAGCTTTGCCATTAACCCAACTGATGAGGAAAGGTGAAAAGTTTGTATGGACGGATGAACGAGAAAAGAGTTTTGAAGAATTGAAACGGAGATTGGTGTCGGCTCCTATTTTGACTCTTCCAACTGGTTCAGGAGGATTTCAAATTTACAGCGATGCATCTAAGAAAGGATTAGGCTGTGTTTTGATGCAACATGGAAAGGTAATAGCTTATGCTTCGAGGCAGCTAAAACCTTATGATGAGAATTACCCAACTCATGATCTTGAGTTAGCTGCGGTGGTTTTTGCGTTGAAGATTTGGAGACATTATTTGTATGGAGAGACGTGTGATATATTTACTGATCATAAGAGTCTCAAGTATATTTTCACCCAGAAGGAACTTAACATGAGACAAAGAAGATGGTTAGAACTTCTTAAGGATTATGACACCAACATTCAGTACCATCCAGGTAAGGCTAATGTAGTTGCTGACGCACTTAGCCGGAAATCAGGCATTCTTACGAGTATCAAGATTGAGCCTAGGATTTTACGTGACTTAGAGAGTTTGGATGTTGAGATGTGTGTACGAGGTTTTGATGGATACTGGGCTAGTATGAAGGTGGAGTCGAACCTTATACTGCAAATTAAAGAAGCTCAGAAAGATGACGGCGAGCTGTGGGCCGTAGCGCAACATGTTGAAGAAGGTAAGCAGACAGAGTTTAAGGTTGATAATGACGGTATTGTATGGTATGGAGATAGGCTTTGTGTTCCCAATGATCAGGTACTTCGTGAGAAAGTTATGACTGAAGCTCATAGTTCTCCTTTCACTATTCATCCTGGTTCTACCAAGATGTATAGGGATTTGAAACAGTACTTTTGGTGGAACGGCATGAAGCAAGATGTGGCGACGTTTGTGTCGAAGTGTATGATTTGTCAGCAGGTTAAGATTGAACATCAAAGGGCTAGTGGATTGTTACAGCCATTGGAGATTCCAACATGGAAGTGGGATAAGATATCTATGGATTTTGTGACTGGGTTACCTCTTACTAGGAAGAAGCATGATGCGATTTGGGTGGTTGTCGATCGACTAACCAAATCTGCTCATTTCTTGCCAATCAGGAAGGATTATGGTATTGGTAAATTGGCGGAGATTTTTCAGCAAGAGATCGTTAGACTTCATGGTACTCCGACATCTATTGTGTCTGATAGAGATCCGCGTTTTACTTCTCGTTTCTGGAAGGGTTTGCAGAAAGCTTGGGGTACTCGACTTAACTTTAGTACGGCATTTCATCCTCAAACAGATGGTCAGTCAGAGAGGACTATACAGACCTTAGAGGATATGCTAAGGGCTTGTGCTTTAGAATGGACTGGCAGTTGGGACGAATATTTATGTTTAGTTGAGTTTGCTTATAACAACAGTTGGCATGCTAGCATTAAGGCGGCACCGTTTGAACTTCTTTATGGAAGGAAATGTAGAGCACCTATTTGTTGGGATGAAGTAGGTGAGCGTTTGATTGAAGGACCGGAAATGATCGAGATTACTAATGAGAAAGTAGCTGTGGCTAGAGAGAAATTGAAGGAAGCTAGGTCTCGTCAGAAAAGTTATGCTGATAAGCATCGTCGTGATTTAGAATTTCGGGTTGGAGATCGTGTGTTTTTGAAAGTTTCGCCGTTTAGAGGTGTGAAACGTTTTGGAATCAAGGGCAAGCTTAGTCCTCGATTTATTGGACCATTTGAGATTTTAGAACGTATAGGAGAAGTTTCGTATCGTTTAGCACTTCCGCCTCAGTTATCGCATGTTCATGACGTTTTTCATGTATCACTCCTAAGGGGATACAACTATCATCCGTTACACGTTGCTTCTTATCCGTTTGATCAAATTCAATCCGATATGTCTTTATCTGAAGAACCAGAAGCGATTCTGGAAAGACAAGAAAGAGTTATGAGGAATAAAGTTATCCCATTCGTTAAGATTTTGTGGAAAAATCATCCTGAACGTGAGGCTACTTGGGAAACCGAGGAGTCGATGCGTGCTAGTTACCCTCATTTCTTTAAATAGTTTGGTATGTTTTCATTTCGTTTTCGTTTTCTTTTTCATTTCGTTTCATTCAATTTTCGAGGACGAAAATTTTTCTTTAGAGGGGAAGAATTGTAAAACCTGAAAATTTAAAATCCGAATAAAGACTAAAATACCCTTGGAATAAAAAAATTATAAAATACGTAAAATATATTTATAACACTTAAAGAGATTTAAAAGATTAACTTGCGAATATTTAAAAAAAACCTAATTAAAATATATTACGTAATTGATTTTGGTACGACGAAGAGTTAAAGTTTCGTAAATGATTTGGGCCGTGATTTTTGTGTTCGTGAGCCAAGGGCCGAAGCCCAATGGTGGCGAGGTGATGGTGTTCGGTTGGACCCAAAACCCAAACCCAATTACTTTCCTAGTTTAACTCAAATACTACAACTATATATACCATACATAATCATAAGTTTGGAACCCTAGTTATTTTGCTCTCTCTTTTTCTTTTTCTCCCTATTCGGCCGAGCCTAAACAAACACCCTTGGTGTCGATTTTGCTTCAACGAGTTAAGGTATAATGTTTATTTGTCTTCCTTTAACGTACCTTACACGTATATGTCAAGTTATATTTGTTTCGTCGCGTTTTGTTTCTTTTCTTTTGTGACCGAGAGATGGTGAACCGAAACAAAGAGAAACCCTAACTCATTTAACCTAGTAAATAATAAGAGACATGTAGCTTAAGATGTGTTATTGAATCGAGTTATGTTTGTGACGTTTTAATAAGGGCCGAACCATATTAAATAGAACCGAACCATGTTTAGTTTTCGAATAATGAATATAACTTAATAACTTGAGTAAGTAAAGTATTTAGATGAGCTAATACTAGTGTAAACCCTAATAACCGAAACCCTAATTTGAATTGAGTTACATATGAGTTTTGAAGATGCATTAATTAAGTAAAGGTTATGTTAAACATAAACCCTAGTTTTGATATGCTAATTTAATAAGTTATGCTAAAACCCTAATAGAGTAAATGCGTAATTAATACGAGTAATGAGTAAAATATATGTCACATAAAATCATAAACATGTACGTTGAAACATAAAAAGGAAATATTATTTTTGTGACGTGTTAGGATAAGTAATTAGTCATTAAAAGACGTAACAAGTAAGCTAATGAATATTAATGAGACATTAAAGTATGAAAACCCTAAACTTTAATAAAAGACGTATGAAACCCTAATTTACGATACTAATATTAAAACATTTAAGTCTCATTTAAAAATGGAAACCCTAAAATATTAAAAGATCATTGTGACGATTTCGGAATCATTAATAATATATACGACATTAATGTATATAGGTTCTGTGAAGAAGGAGTAATTTTTTGCTTCCCTGTTTCGACTTTTGATCTTTTGCTTTCGAATAAGGTACGGATATTCTGACCTTTTCAGTAAAGGTTTCATATGAAGTTTTCTTTTCGTTTTCATATTAGGATTTCCTAAACCTTTGCTATGAACCCTAATGTGTTTATTTGAGCTGTTGCTTATCTGAACTTTGATTTCTGAATTATGAAACATCTGATTTTTGAACTATCTGATATGAAAACTATGATTTTGGAAATACGAATGATTTTCTGATAAATATGATCTATGTCAGTTATGACATTCTTATTTGATTTCTGATAGTTGACACCTGAGCCAAATATAACTAGTCATGGGGGTTCCATGTCCGTGTCAGCAAATGCACTTTCTGACATGACTCTAGGGCAGTAGAGTGATGTTCTGCCACGTCCCTTTCTGTTATCTGTATGAGCTCAATTTGAATTATGTTATGAATATCTGTCTGTGGGGCGTATGGATGCATCCTAGATCTGTTATATGCCATATATTATCTGTTATTTGTTATATGTTATCTGATGATTGATGCTGCGTGCATGCACGTCCTTCATAACTCTGGTAGGTCTCCCCTACAAATATGTTGCCTTATGTGATTATGATATGTTTCTGATATGGCATATGTTCTGGGCTTCGAGGTAGTTAAGCTATAAAACTTATTCTGATATTTCTGAAATTATCTTTTGAAATGAATATGACTTCACTGTTTTCTTTTACTTTGTTTCGTATTCGATTTTCGTTTCGTATTCGTTTTGCTTGTATATCTGTTCACTGGGCTTTTGAAGCTCAGCCGCACTTTTCTTTTCTTCCGCGGCAGGTATCTAAGCATTGGAGCTGGGTATTGCTTTGGGATGAGTGCTGAGTGGACTTACCTTAGAGATTTAGCTTTGATATTATGATGCCATTTAGACTTTATGCTTTAGACATTTCATTTGGAGTTTATTTTTCCGCTGGGACCTATGTATTGAAGTCTTTTGACTTGGATTATTTCCATATTTATGTTTAAAGATTTTCTTTTGGTTTATATGTTTGCTTTGATATGACACCATTACTTGTGATTCCTTTACCCTTGTGGGGTCGGGGCGTTACAATTAGTATCACTATTCATCTTCTAAGGATTGCACATTGTATCGATGTTTCATTTCTGCAACACGAAAATAGTTCAAACAACTGTGAATCAACAAGATGTGTAACTAACCATCGCGTTTCATATCTTACATGAAGCTTAGATAATCATATTTGTTCTTAAGATATGATGATGGTATATGCTTTGTTTTGAGTTTGCAGACCCACATGGGTAGGGCTGTAAACGAACCGGACGAACACGAACGGAGCCTTGTTCATGTTCGTTCATTTAATTTTAACCGAACAAATAAACGAACACGAACGCTTAAACGGACGAAATTTCTTGTTCATGTTCGTTTATTAAGAAAATGAGTTGTTCATGTTCGTTTATGTTCGTTCATTAAGACACTAAACGAACGTTAAACGAACATAAACGATCGAACATTAATGAACAAAGACAAACAATCATAAAATTTATTATATTATGCATCTAATATTGTTTTATAAGTGTCGTTTTGTTTAAACAAACTAATTTAAAAACTATACAATTAAAAGAGTTGATATACGAACATAAATAAATAAATGAACATAAACGAACGTTAAAGAACGCATAATCGGACGTTCACGAACATAAATAAACGGACGTGACTTTTGTTCATGTTCGTTCATTTAACTAAACGATCGTAAAATATTGTTCATGTTCGTTCATTTAATAAATAAACGAACATAAACGAACTTTTTACCGAACCGTTCATGAAATGTTCACTGAACGTTCAGTTCATTTACAGCCCTACACATGGGTAAAGAAAAGAAACTTTGTTTTCTTTATATAATGTGTTGCATTTGATTCACTTAAATTGAGATTGGCATTATATTGTATCTTGGCATCCAACACTTACAAGTTACAACCAATTTAAGTTTTCATTTTTTATATCCTTTTGGTATCTCACAAAAGATAGCGAAGTAGGTTAGTTTCAAAATTTACTTTTTAAATTAAAATGTTGTGGCATTCGATGTTTGACTATGCTAGAGCAAAGTAATAGAATGAAACTTAAGATGCTAAAAGAATTCTTCACAATGACCTTGTATTGACAATCTAAAGCTGATAAGCCGATACTCATATTTGTTAAGTGAGTTTTAAACTTTTAATGCGGTATAAGCAAATGCATCATGTGGCAAGAAAAGATGTGAAACATACAAAAATGCTTTGAAGAAAAAATGAGTTATAATAAATTAATAATCAATCCCGCATGGCCGATAACTATTTCTAAAATAAAAAAATATTATGTACATTTGCATCATGTTACAGAATATGATTTGAAAACATAAAAGAAAGGCGATATCTCCCAACTTTTTAATATGGAGCAACAATATCGTGAAGTCTACCTCGTACGAACTCACGAACAAACGTTACTAGTTATAAGACAAATCAAATCGACAAAAACACATCAAAGCTTTCGTGTCGTTTTGGTTGAACACCTATCAAAAGATGTTTTGGCTCGTTTTGGTCGAACACCTATCAAAAGTTGAAAAATTACCAATTACCGACATTTTTTATTGTGTGATTTTTCAACTTTTTAATGTAACTTTTTTAATTATTAAAAAAAAATTATTTATTTTTAATTCAAATTTTGTTTAAAAAAATAGGTTTAGTAGTGACCATTACACATACTTGGTAGTGAGTCGTATTGTGATGTGACGCTGACGTGAAGGTAGTGGGTTTATAACCATTACACCTAATCTTACATAAAGCTAGTGATGATCTTGATGGTAGAAAAGAATCTGACGTGACGTTAACTTGACGGTAGTGATGTTGGTCGTTGCTACTCCAAGTCCAATAATAAGTTCACCCAACTTAATTGTTAAAAGTTATGGTAATAATGGCTTATACAGTAACTTTAAGAAAATACTTAATAATTAGAACAAAAAATATATATTTATTGTGGTATGATAGTATTATTGTGTTATTAATTACAGTAATAGTTTAATTAATTAGTTAACATAACGAGTTCACTTAACTTCACTATTAAGTCATTTAAGCAACACTTACTCAAAAATTTATAAAGACAAGTTTGTTTTTTGGAACATATACTACTAAGATACTAGTATATGATAATGGTGTATGCTTTTATTTTGAGTTTTGAGTCCCACATGGGTAATAGAAAGAAACATTGCTTACTTTATATATTGTGTTGCATATGGTTCATTTAAATTGAGATTAGAATTAAAATGTATCAGTTTGTTGTTAGCTTACTTGGATAAGACAAAATATTCGAGTGTTGACAAAATCTGATACAATCAATTTAAGTTCTTAATTTTTATTTCTTTTTGTTATGTTTCATTTGATGTTTGATTATGCTAGAGCAAAGTAATTAAATGAGATTACACATGCTATGATTAGGAGCATCAACTATTAGAAAGAATCTTCACCATGAACCGATAATCATACTTGTTAAGTGACTGTTAAATTTTTATTTCTTTTTGTTATGTTTCATTTGATGTTTGATTATGCTAGAGCAAAGTAATTAAATGAGATTACACATGCTATGATTAGGAGCATCAACTATTAGAAAGAATCTTCACCATGAACCGATAATCATACTTGTTAAGTGACTGTTAAATTTGTAGTACACGAAAAGACGTATGAAGTCTTTTTGTTTAGAGTGTACACCATAATTGCCTACTACATTGTAACGTACCAATCGTTTGTCATAAGAAGCAAAAATAACAATGCCATTGCCAAGGAAGACGACTCTCCTTTACACCAGCATATTATACCGGTTTTCAACCATTATTTTGTAAAATAATGGAAAAAACACATCAAAGCCTTTGTGCCCTTTTGATTGCACAATTATCATGTAGATTGTTGAGCTTAATTTAAGGTTATTTTTTGTTTTCTTTTTCTTTTTCTTATTTTTTTTATGTGACGTTTTTTATTTTTAATGTTATGTATTTAACTATTAGTGAAAGTTAATTTAGTTTATTCAATTTGTTAAAGAAAATGGGTTTAGTGTGAGTTTGTTGATGACCATTACACCTGTTTGGTTGTGGGTTTGAATGGTGATATACCACTGACATGAAAGTGATGGGTTTGTTAACCCGTCGAAGGTGATGCTGAAGGTGGAGATAAATCTGATATGCGTTGAATTGGCAGTAGTGATGTTAGTCATCACTACACCCAGTCTAATAATGAGTTCACCCGAATTATTAAAAGTCATCGTTTACTAAATTAAACCAAAAACTATATATTAGTTGTGGTATGATAGTATCATTTGTGAATTGTGATATTAACTAAATATTTAACAAAACAAGTATACATAATCTTTGTATAATTATGTAAGAATGGTCTTGCGCATCCTTCCTCTGAATGTGAATATTATCATGTATTTGGCTTGTTTTTAATATACGATGATGGTGTATGCTTTGTTTTGAGTTTTCAGTTCCACATGGATAAAGAGAAGATCGCGATTATAAGATTTCATGTGATACAACCAATTTAAGTTCTCAATTTGATGTTTGCGAAATTAGTAGTGAGTGCTACCTATGAGCATGATCGCGATTCTTGGACCGTATCAAAATTCAATTTGGCTCACACACCGGATCAAAATACCGGATCAAAATGTTCGGTTGAGATCCGGGTCAGTCTGATCCGGTTCAATAAAGCATAATGGTCGGTTATGCATATAACCGAAGCGGACCGATGATCGAATATGAGAAAAATGGTGAACCGAGGACCAGACTAAAATATGTTTGGTCGGTCCAGTATCTCGGTTTGGTTCGGCCCACAATCTATCATGCTCAACTCTAGCCGTGCGTAATTTATTTATTTATTTTTTTAATTTATGTAATAGCATTTAGTAACATAGTTGTAAATCATAATGTGTAAATGACGGTTAAAACGTAATAGAAATATATACATATTCAAATAGAGCATTCTTAAAGGTATGTTAGTAATTTTGTATCCTCGCACCTCTAGTTATCTTCTTTAATGTATTTTTATAAAGCATTGAGAAAAGTGCATTTAGAAAGAAATATAAAGCTATTTGACGCTTATCAAACAAAGAATGTATTTGACGTAGAGCGTTAGAATCGTTTAAAACAATGACCGATGTGATTTTGATGCTCGTTTGAAATGCCTCACGTATATATAAAGACAAGTAGTTAAAAGAAAAAGGTCAAAATATTTACCTACATAACTACAAGTCAGATATGATGATGGTGGGTGTTTTGTATTGAGTTAGTCCCACATCGGTAAAGTAAAGGAACATAGCTTACTATATATAGTGTCTTGTATTTTGCTCACTTAAATTGGGATTAACATTATATTGTACCACCTTGATCAACAATTGAATAAGACAAATATTCAAGTGTTGTTTAATGTGATACAATCATTTTAAGTTCTTAATTTTTATTTCTTTTTGTTATGTTGTCGAATTTGATGTTTAGTCATGCTAGAACAAAGTAATTGAATAAGATTTTAGATGCTTCTATTGACAAAATTAGGCTAATAAGCCGATAATCATACATATGAAGTGGGTCTTGAATTTTTTGTACCAACGCTAGAATGTGACAAAATGTTCAAGTGGGGTTTCATGTGATACAATCAATTTAAGTTCTCAATTTTTATTTCTTTTTGACTTTTTGTTGTGTTTCATTTGATGTTTAGTTAGGCTAGAGCAAAGTAATTGAATGAGATTATAGAGGCTTCTATTGACAAAATTAGGCTAATAAGCCGAGAATCATACATTTGTGAAGTGGTTCTTGAATTTGTGGTACCAAATGCATTTCGACCGCATTGTAGTTCACAATCATTTCGTGAAACCAGGTGTGCTTGAACCATCTAGCATTGCAGGAGCTAAAATACGATTTTTTTTTTTTTTTTTTTTTTTTTGGGCGAAAGTTGGACCAACGAGAAAAAGTTTTTGGCCGAAGACAAATGTTTGACGAGTAATGAAAAGAGTTGCAACCTCTAGGATTTGATTGGGGATTAAAACGACGATCTTTTGATGTAAAAGGAACATCTTATAATTTATGAATTCACTTATTATCGTTTCTTTGTTTCCCCATAACTAAAACATGCCACACAATATAGAATCCCTCGAGGAGACGTACGAAGTGTTTTTTTGAAAGTCGGCGCTAAAATTGCCTACCACATCAAAGTAGTTTGGAGCTAGAAAAGAAAGTTGCGACAGATCAATAGTTTGTCATATGAAGCAAAAACAATAAAAGCTGTTTTCGACCATTATTTCATAAAATAATAGTGCACGAATTTTTTAAAAACTATGGGTTTGGTGGTGATCATTACATCTGTTTGGTGGTGAGCCGAATGATGATGTGGCGCTGGTGTGAAGGTGGTGGGTTTGTGACCATTACACCTAATCTTACACACAAACTACTGCTGATGTTGATGGTGGAAAAAGATCTGATGTGACGTTGACTAGACGGTAATGATGTTGATCACCGCTACACCAATTCTAATAATGAGTTCATCCAACTTAATTATTAAAAGTTTTTTTTTTTTTTTTTTTTTTTTTTTTACAGTAACTCTAAATAAATACTAAATATACAAAAACATATTATGTGTGCTATTAATTAATAGTTTAATTAAATAGTTTAAGTCATTTCAGCAACACTTACTCAAATATTTATGACGTGATGTTGACTTGACGGAAGTGATGTTGGTCGCCGCTACACCGAGTCTAATAATGAGTTCACCCAACTTAATTATTAAAAGTCATGGTAATAGTGGTTTATAGAGTAACTTTAAGAAAACACTTTATAATTAGAACAGAAAATATATATTTATTGTGGTATATTTGTGCTATTAACTAATAGTTTAATTAAATAGGTAACATAACGAGTTCACTTAACTTCACTGTTAAGTCACTTAAGCAACACTTACTCAAAAAATTATAAAGACATGTTTGTTTTTTCGAAACATATACTACAAGATACTTTCTTCGTTCGTTGAGTATTGGCTTGTTTATGATATACTTTCTTCGTTCGTTGAGTATTGGCTTGTTTATGATATATGATAATGGTGTATGCTTTTATTTTGATTTTTGAGTCCCACATGGGTAATGGAAAGAAACATTGCTTACTTTATATATTGTGTTGTATATAGTTCATTTAAATTGAGATTAGAATTAAAATGTATCAGTTTGTTAGCATACTCGGATAAGACGAAATTATCGAGTGTTGTTAAATCTGATACAATCAATTTATGTTCTTATTTTTTATTTGTTTTTGTTATGTTTCATTTGATGTTTAATTATGCTAGAGCAAAGTAATTAAATGAGATTACACATGCTATGACTAGAGCAAAGTAATTAAATGAGATTACACATGCTATGATTAGGAGTTTAGGACCATCAACTATTAAATAAATCTTCCCCATGACCTTGTATAGACAAAATTAAGCTAATAAGCCGATAATCATACTTGTTTAGTGACTATTAAATTTGTACTACACGAAAAGATGTATGAAGACTTTTTTTTTAGAGAGTACACTATAATGCCTACTACATCAAACTAGTTTTGAGGGAAGAAAAGAAAAGTTGCAATGTATCGATCGCTTGTCATAAGAAGCAAAAACAATAAAACTTGTACACAATACTCCCAACGACTCTCCTTTACACCAGCATATCATTCCTGATTCCGACCTTTATTTTGTAAAATAATAGTGCACAAATATAATAAACTATTATTACTCGAAAGTCCCCAAGAGGGATAATACATATTTTCACTCGGAAACAAAGCTACACACCAAAATTACAGGAGGAAATGATAATGTACAGTCCTTTAAAATCAGTTTTCTTTTCAAACTCTTGCAATCACATTTTTAACATTAAGTATGCCATAGGTAAATAAACACACAAGCAAAGCAACGGTCGTCTGCCTTTGCAGGAACGTGAAGGACTTCTTTCCATGGATCATCCTGACCGTTAGTATCACTATTCATCTTCTAGGGATTGCACATTTACTGACGTTTCATTTCTGCAACACGAAAGTAGTTCAAACAACTGTGAATCAACAAGACGTGTAATTAACCATCGCGTTTCATATCTTACATGAAGCTTAGATACTCATATTTGAACAGAATGACAAAATGAGTAAAAAAAGACACCAATAGAGTTAACTATGTCACAAGCAGTTAAAAAGGCCTGTATGTGTAGTCTCTATAGGCTCTTGAGCAATCGATTAATATCTAACCTGATAAAAACT
Organism: Chrysanthemum seticuspe; assembly: GCA_019973895.1. Classification (NCBI taxonomy): domain Eukaryota; kingdom Viridiplantae; phylum Streptophyta; class Magnoliopsida; order Asterales; family Asteraceae; genus Chrysanthemum; species Chrysanthemum seticuspe. The sequence goes on along the minus strand of BPTQ01000001.1, from coordinate 314,793,186 downwards.
TATGTCACCCAACTTAATTATTAATTGTCATGGTAATAGTAATTTCTACTGGTTTTTACAATAACTTTAAGAAAATACTAAAATTAAAAGAAAAATAGGGTATATATTTGTTGTGGTATGATAGTATTATTTGTGCTATTAATTACTACCAACGTCTCATATTAATTGTTCACTTTAACTTTTTTAAGTTTTTCTTGTTCAACTTTGATTTTAAATTTCATTATTTGTGTTATATAATCTTTAATGCAAAATATATAAATTAGTTAGATTTTAAATTTATTTTCATTGGTATAATTTACATCAAGAATAATATAGCACAAATAAAAATATTTACGGTCAAAGTTGAACAATAAAGACTCAAACAAGTTAAAATGGACACTTAATATGAGACGGAAGGAGTAATAGTTAACAAAATGAGTTTACGTGGCTTCATTGTTAAACATTTACTCAAATGTTTATAAAGACAAGTTTGTTTTTTCGACACATATACTACTATTATACTTTCATTGTTCGTTGAGTACTGTGTTATGACCGGGCCAGTTGAAAAGGGTCGACCCAAGAGGGTGGTGTATAGTCCCGTATGGCATAAGGATTATGTCGTGGGCTAAGTTATCTTTGTCTATCTTATTTCGTTAGGTCATGTTTAGGTCATGTTCGAGTCTAATTGGGTCTAAGCCCATTGTCATTGTTTAGGTCATTGTAAGGGTTATAAATACCGAGTCATTATAATGAATGGAATCATAGTTATGTCAAACAAATAATTCTCTTTTCTTCTCTAAATATTCTTAAGGAGCTCGCGCCCGCTTGAAGTGGTGCCCTATCTCGATACAACCTCAACGGGTCGTATCATACTGCGTTTCTTCTTTTTCCTATATCTTTTGAAGGGTTTTTAAATTACTTGATTTCGGGTTTTATACGGAATAATCTTTGTATAATTATGTAACAGTGGCCTTGCACATCCTTTCTCTAAATGCCTTCAAAGCATTGGTTTAGATAATTAAATAAATAAAATTTATGCTTATTAATTTAAAAATCTCAATTAATCAAAGTAATTTAAAAGTTTAAAAAATGTGTATTTAATGCATTTTTTAATTTGAAAAAGTTTGAGATGAGTTAATGTAAACAAACAAATGCCCTCAGGCACTTTTTAGACAATCCTATGTGAATATTATCAAGTATTTGGCTTGTTTCTAATATATGATGACGGTGTATGTTTTGTTTTGAGTTTAGAGTCCCACATGGTAAAGAAAAGAAACATTGCTTATTTTATATATTGTGTTGTATTTGGTTCACTTGAATTGAGATTAGCATTATATTGTACCCATGAAAGAACCGCTTGACTAAGACAAAATATTAAATGTGTTGTTTCATGTGATACAATCAATTGAAGTTCTCAATTTTTATTTCTTTTTGTTATGTTTCATTTGGTGTTTAAGTATGCTATATGTTTAGGACCATCAACTATTTAGAACTAATCTTCACCATGACCTTCTATTGACAAAATTTAGCTAATAAGCCGATAATCATATTTGTTAAGTGAGTCTTATATTCGTTGCTCACGAAAAGGCATATGAAGTGTTTTTGTTTAAACCCCACGCTATAATTGCCTACTACGTCAAAGTAGTTTCGAGGCAAGAAAAGAAAGTTTTGAAGTGTCAATTGCTTGTCATAATTTGCCAACTACGTCAAAGTAGTGCCACACGGGCATATTATACCTGTATTCCAAAAAAAAAAAAAAAAAAAAAAAAAAAAAAAAAAAAAAAAAAACTAATAGGTGGAAAAATCACGTTTTTTAAGTCAACTGGTTTAGGAGCAACGGTTTGAAGACCAGGTCGGCGGTTCGACCCGGTTACTCATTTTTCTGCTGTAAAAATCATGTAAAAAGAACAACAAATAAAGGGTGGAAAAAACATGTTTCGATGGAACTTTGTGGGAGATGTTGCTAGATTATTTTCATGGTGGTTAAGTAAACTTGGGTATGAAAGAAAGCAAGTGAAAAAGTGGAACATTAGGCTGGTTCCAGTAAGGATAGGGGATCGATATACACGATCGATCGTGTATCGATCGCCCTATTGTAGGCCTACTCGATCGTCCAAAGTGAAACCCAAATTGGTCTTGTATGCGATCGATAAAACTTGGACAATTTGTGGTTTAATATGCAAAAAGTGAGTGGGAAACACACATTTAATTATTCCAAACGTTTTTATTGTTTTTTTTTTTGTTTTTTTTTTATGAAACTTTTGCTGTGTAAAAATGCTGATGATAGATATATATTGGAGATGATGATCTCCTAAAGTTAGGAAAGAAACTTATATATTGAAATCTTTCACTTCAGCCCCTGAAGTTCTTGCAACCTATCAAACACAACCAAACATTCAAAGTTTTACTCCATGTGTTAAAAATGTTTTAAAAAAAATGAAATTTAAAAAAAAAATGTGTTAAAATTTAATTATTAATGAAAATTTAGTTCGGGTTAAAAATGTTTAAAAAATAAATAAATAAATAAATATGATCATGGTCGCCCTTAGTGGGGCACCCAATCGTCTGAAAGTTGCTGGAGAGAGAAAGCTAACGTGGCAGGAAAAAGGAGGGGGATTGAATCCCCTTACTGGAACCAGCCTTACCCCACCCACATTTTTTGACAATTAAATGTTTCAAGTAGTCGATCGTGATCATGACCAACATGGGTGAAAATTGATGCTTGATCGATCCCCCACAAAAGGACGATCGAGTGGCGATCGATCACCACACTCGATCGAGCCTATCTATTAGAGCCGGCCTTAGGGTAAGACTACTGGTAAGGGTGACCAAATGCATGACCCAATGAATTAGCATCAAATACGACGTCGTGTATCATGCTAGGTTCCTCGGAAAAAATTCGGCTTGCTAAGGCCCACTTCATTTTTTATAAATTTTGAACTGATGACCCGACCCGAACAGTAGGCTTTATTGTGGGCTAAATATATGCCATTTTTGTGAGCCCAAATATTTACAGTTTTCAACTGTTTAATTATATGATTTGATCCAGCAAAGGGGTTCATTTGTTTTTTAACGGTTTATTTTTATAATGACAACTAAATATCTCACAATATATATATACATAGCAAATTATTTCACATGTCTTAAGCAGTACTTGAACTCACAGCTATTTGATTAGAGAGCTTCTAACAAACTTTGATTATGGACCTTTTCACACAACAAAAAGTACCATTGAAAGACCTTTGGTTTAATGGTTCATTAGATATTTGTACTGAAAATATTTACAGTTCTTATAAAATAAAACGATATGTAATATGTGAGTGTTATTAGATTTAGCTTGAGCTTGTTAATTTTTAAAACCAAATGCATATCAAATGCCCTCAATAAGACGATCACAAAAAACATACCCCACTAAATTTCTTCATAGTTGTCTATTACCATCTTCACTTAAAGAGTATAGTTTGCAATTTTGATCCAAAATGGACAATTCTAATGCTACAAAATTAGTTCTGCAAAAATACACATCTTTTAGCCACGACACCGGTCGTGACTAAAAGGTTGGGCGGAAGCCATTTTTTCGAGCCAAAATTGCCTTTTGTGCAAATCAATAAAATGTTCCTAAGAGGTACTTGTGTTGCAGTAACTCACATTTGTTGGATGTATGATTCCAGGTGACGTTAAATCTCCTATACACAACACTCACAAACATCCAATCGCTTAGCTGACCGAATCTTCATTTTTTAGGGGAGGAACGCTTTTGGTTGCACATTCGTAGTGGGGGACGCTTTTCAATAGCCGACCGACCGAAGGTCGACTATGCCATTACGACTAGTCTAAATGTACTCTGTTTGTTTTTTTCATTTAAAAAAAATATATATATAAAAAGCAAACTCGGTCGGAATGTTCACCTGAGTTGCTAAAAAATGGGCGGTTCAAACTGGGTTTCAAATACTCAAGAAAGTAGTTAATTTTGACCTGTTTTTGGGCGAAAACCGGTTCAACCAGTTGACCAACGTTCAAAACACTGTTTAAGAAATTATGATTATTTTTTGAAAACAATAACTTAAAATATAACATATGTTTGATATACATAAATAATTAAATCTGTTTGAAAAATAGACTTCTATAAAATTCTATAAAGATGTATATCTTTTAAATTTGGGTGTAATAAGGGATATATACGCTCGTTGTCTCCCCTCACCTACGCGTCTTCCCTGAAACAACCTGAACCCCTCCCACTGGCGCGTTGTCATTGTTGTTTGTGAGAAGTCGAATTGTGGACCGACCTACTTACGGAGAAGGTTATGGGTGTGTATAAGTATATTATGGGTTATATTTGTGTTTATCTTAAGTATAGTTTACTACGTTTTCATCCGTTTAATACGTTTTCATCCGTTTTAATACATTTTCGTCCGTTTTTATACGTTTTCATCCATTTTATACGTTTTCGTCCGGTTTTATACGTTTTCGTATGTTTTTATACATTTTCCTCCGTTTTATTCGTTTTTATCCGTTTTTATAGAAACGGATGAAAACGTATGAAGACATAAGAAAACGGACGAAAAGATAGACGAAAACGTATAAAAACGGATGAAAACGTATAAAATATATAAAACGGATGAAGATGTATAAAAACATAAGAAAAACGGACAAAAAGTAAAAAACGGAGGAAAACGAACGAAAACGTGGAAATGTATAAAAACGGATGAAAACGTATAAAACGGACGAAAACGTATAAAAACGGACGAAAACATAAAAAAGTGGACGAAAACAGATAAAAGCGTTAGTAAACGTATGAAGACTTACGAAAACGTATAAATAAGGAAGAAAACGTATAAAAACGAATAAAACGGACGAAAACGGATGAAAACGTATAAAACGGATGAAAACGTATAAAAACGGATGAAAATGTATAAAAATGGACAAAAAAGTATAAAAACGGATGAAAACGAAAAAAAAGCGAACGAAAACGAATAAAAACCTATGAAAACGAATGAAATGTATAAACACGGATGAAAACGTATAAAAACGGACAAAAACGTATAAAAACGGATGGAAACATATGAAAACGTAAGAAAAACGAACGAAACGTAAAAAAATGACAAAAACGTATAAATACGAACGAAAACGTATTCATTATGGACTAAATTCGTGATACCCCACAAACCACAAGGACCTTACCTTTAAGGGTATTTATGTCATTTTTTGTTAGTTTAAGAGCCAAACTAACGGAAATATTGGTCAAGGGAAAGACAATAGTAATGCTAAGGAAAGGGAGAGGATCCGTTAAAAAAAAGATTATGGGCTATTTCCGTTAAACCCGACAAACCACATGGACCATTTATGAAATTAAATCTAAAAATTAAGGGAAAGACAATGGTAATGCTAAGGAAAAGGAAATGGAAAGGAATCCATTTCCCCTCAATTTATTAGATAGTGACCCATTATCTACTATGAGGTAATTGATCATTGCATTATAGCAATGTTTTAAAAACCGGGTTTTTAATCGACCCGGTCGAGTCACCGGGCACCGGTTCGACCGCCGGGTCAACCGGTTTTCCATTTTTTATTATTTTATTTTTTCCGACTGGGTCAACCGGTTTGATCACCGGGTCAACCGGTTCGACCGCCGGGTCTAACCGGGTCAACCCGGTTTTCATTAAAAAAATTTGAAAAAAACTAAACCCGGCCGGGTTTCATGACCCGGGTCACTCAAAACCCGGCGGGTCTAACCGGTTGACCCGGTTTTAGAAACCCCGGTTTTTTGACCCGTTTTAGTGGCCAGGTACCGGTCCGACCGGTTGAACCGGCCGGGTCGACCCGGGTTTGAAAACATTGCATTATAGTCAACCAAACACCTTTTACATTACCTTATCTGTTCCTCACCTCTCAAAACTTTTTACCAAGCACGCCTTAAATATAGAACAAAAATATATATTTGTTGTTGACTTGTGATATGATAGTATTATTTGTGTTATTAATTTATATAGTTTAATTAATTAGTTAAAGAAACGAATTCTCGTAACTTCATTTTTAAGTCATTTCAACAACACTTACTTAAATATTTATAAAGACATGTTTGTTTTTTCGAAACATATACTACAAGATACTTTCTCAGTAATATCATGTATTTGGCTTGTTTCTAGTATATGATGATGGAGCATGCTTTCTTTTGAGTTTTGAGTCCCACATCGGTAAGGAAAGGAAAGATATCTTACTTTATATATTGTGTTGTACTTGGTTCACGTAATTTGGGATTAGCATTATATTGCATTATAAGCGAATTTACACTCGGATAAAACAAAATATCCAAGTGTTGATCAGCGTCATATAATCAATTTAAGTTCTCAAATTTTATTTATTTTTGTTATGTTGTCGCATTTGATGTTTAGTCATGCCAGAATAAAGTAATTGAATGAGATTACATATGCTTGTATGAGTTGAGATCCATATATAACTCATATTTATCATAAAACCAATCAACCAATCATAGCCATCCATTTTTTATCGTAATAAATAAAAAAAACATTTTTCTTGTTTTTTTTAAAAACAATAGCAAACGATAAATCTTCAAGCTACAAAAAATACACCATCGTGACGAGAATTAAATTATCTTTCTATAGATATGCATTGTTATATACTTTCGACGAAGTGTTTTTTTTTTTTTTTTTTTTTTTTTTTTTTTTTTTTTTTTTTTCGCCCAGGAAAATCACATGTGATTTGTAAAAATCACATGTGATTCGTAAAAATCAAATCACATGTCATTTTTCTGAACGAATTTTTTTTTTTAAAAATTCGTCGAAAGTATATAACAATGCATATCTATAGAAAGATGATTTAATTCTCGTCGAGATGGTATGATTTTTTTGGCGTAACGATTAACGGTTTGTGAGATATTTAATTTTTAAAAAAATGATGAATATATTTTAATAAAAGAAATGAGTGGCTAGGATTTGTTTATTGATTCTATGACAAATATGAGTTCTATAATGAACTTTTCTCTATGACGTTGACTTGACGGTAATGATGTTGATCACCGATACACCGAGTCTAATAATGAGTTCACCCAACTTAATTATTAAAAAGTTGTGGTAATAGTAGTTTTTTCTTATACAGTAACTCCAGGGGCGGAGCCAGTGGGGTGCCTAGCGGGTGCTCAGCCACCCCTAACCGGCCTAACTTCTCCGACTAATAGTTTGAATTTCATGTCATGTTTCATCTATTTTGGCATAAGCCACCCCCAACACTTGCAGCACCAGGGCTGATCTATATATGGGCTATACGGTTGTGGTTGATGAAGAGTAATTTTGTTGTAAAAATTCCTGGTTTTTTCAAAGTGCTACACCCACTTTTGGAGAAATATGGTTTAGAGGGTTGTTTTGAAAGAGAATGAAGATGGGAAGGTTGAAGATGAAGAAATGTATTGGGTTATTAAATATTTTTATAGTCTTTTGTCTTATAGCTAACATTTTGTCATGTCTATCATTGATTATTTTTTAATGCCTAAACAAAGAGGGATAGGCCATAGGGGTCAACTATTTGTATTCCGTATATTGTTAATTCTTGCTTCACAAAAGCTACGTAGTTTTCCATTAATAATTTAGAATCTGTAACTTACTTTCTATTTTGTAAAACACTTTGTTTGTAAATGTTTAGTTTTATTTTATCATTCAAAATATTTTTTAAGTTGTGATACTTCTTTTCTTTTCTTTCTTTTTTCTTTCCTTTTTAATAATTTTAGCTATGTTGAAGACAATTTATTTTAGCATCTTTTAAGAAAAGTAGGTGATTTGAATATTTGACAATGCAAATTGATTTGCACACTCATATTTTTTATTGACACACTCTACCATGCGCATTAGACAGTTGTACTGTATATATAACATGTTTTAACTGGTTATACACTGAAGTGTGCCAATAAAAAGCGTGAGTGTGCCGATCACCTCCCTTGCTTTAAGTTTTATATTTTTTATAATGATAAAGAGATAATTCTAATTATGCAAGTCTATCATTTTGAGTTCAAACAGGTTTATCGATCTGATCATTGGTTCGAAAAAAACAAACATTAAACGTTATTACCATCTCAAATTTTCCGGCCCCCCCTAATAGAAATTCCTGGCTCCGCCCCTGAGTAACTCTAAATAAATACTAAATATACAAAAAAGATATATATATGCTGTAGTATGATAGTATTATTTGTGCTATTAATTAATAGTTTAATTAAATAGTTTAAGTCATTTCAGCAACACTTACTCAAATATTTATAAAGACAAGTCTGTTTTTTCGAAACATATAATGCAAAATACTTTATCTTCGTTCGTTGAGTATTGCGTTTTTCAAAATGTGAATATTATCATGTATTTGGCTTGTTTCTACTATATGATGATAGTGTATGCTTTGCTATAAGTTTTCAGTCCCACATTGGTAAACAAAAGAAACATTGCTTACTTTATATATTGTATTGTATTTAGAACACTTAAATTGAGATTAGTATTATATTGTACTGAGTTGATCAACATGTGCGTTAGCCAAAAAAACGCAAGTGTTTGATTGCTTGATCCAATCAATTTAAGTTCTCAATTTTTAATTTTTTTTTGTTATGTTTCATTTGATGTTTAATTGACAAAATTAAGCTAATAAACCGATAATCATATTTGTTAAGTGAGTCTTAAATTGGCAATACACAAGTAATGAAAAAAGAGTTGCAACCTCTAGGAATTGGTTTTCGGAATTAAGACCGTAATCTTATTGTTCAAAAAGGACTTTATAATTGCCTACTACATCAAATTAGTTGTGAGGCAAGAAAAGAATGTTGCAATGTATCAGTCGCTTGTCATAAGAAGCAAAATCAAAGTTGTTTTTAAATTTTATTTCAGAAAATAACAATGCACAAATTTGTTAAAAACTATGGATATGGTGGTGACCATTAATACTTGGTTGGCGATGTGTTGAATGATGATGTGACGCTAACGTGAAGGTGACGGGTTTGATGACTATTACACCTAGTCTTACACCATGTTGGTGGTGGAGAGAGATTTGATGTGATACTAAGTTGACGGTGATGATATTGAACACTATTACACTCAGTCTAATAATGAGTTCAACCAACTCCATTATTAAAAGGGGTTGATACTCATACCATTTTTTTTATACATACAACACATTGTACAACACTGTAATGCACAATGTACAAGACAGTAATGCGCAATTATGATGTATGTATAAAAATAAATGGTGAGAGTACCACTCCCTTATTAAAAATTGTGGTAATAGTAATTTTCACTGTTTTATACAGTAACTTATAGAATTACTAAATTAGAACAAAATATCAATCTGTTGTGTTATGATAACATTTACTCAAATATTTATAAAGACAAGTTTGTTTTTTTCGAAACACGTACTACAAGATACTTTCTTAGAGCATTCCCATTGTTAACGCTATAACGCCTGTTAAGGGCTTCGTTAACGCCGTTGGAAGCGTTATCCGTTGGAAGGCATGCTCAATAACGGCGTTGGAGGGGGAGCGTTGCCTCTTTAACGCCCGTTAAGGGCTAGAAAAAAAAAATCGAAAATGTTGAAAAAGTAGTCCCTCTAACGTTACATTTTAAAAAAAAAATTACGGCTAGTTTTCTTTTCTTTTTTTTTTCTTTTTTTTTTTTTTTTAAATAAAAATTCAAAAACATTATTTTACCACTATAAATACGCAACTAAAACTCTGTTTTTTTCACACTTCCTCTCACACTTTATATACTTCCTCTCACACTTTCATAATTCAAAAAATCAAATTCGTTCACAATGGATCCAAATCAAGCTGGTGATATTCCTCTGTCTTGGTCAGACAGAGAAGACCTAGCAGACTTCCAATTTATGGCGTCCGCGTACGAGTATCACCTTCAGTTGGAACAAGAAGAAGGTATTGAATCTCAACATTCTACTCGTTCTCGTACCCATATATATCGTGAACGTGAGCTTGCAGAGGAACGTCTGCTCAACGATTATTTCGTACAAGGTTGTAAGTATTCAAACCGGAATTTTTGTAGAAGATTTCGTATGAGCCGGAAACTATTCCTGCAAATAGTTGAAGGTATTGAATCTTATACTTCCGATAATATTCCAGATCATTTTAATTACTTTAGGCAAACACCCGATGCTTGTGGTCGAATGAGTATAAGTGCTCTAATGAAGTGTACGTCTGCCATACGCCAATTAGCGTACGACACCTCACCCGATGCATTTGATGAATACTTTCAAATGGGTGCGAGTACTTCACAATTATGTCTTGATAATTTTAACAAATGTATTATTGATTTGTTTATGCCGGAGTATTTAAGAAAACCAACATGGGCCGACATTCAAAAAATTTATCAACAACATGAAGAAAAACATGGTTTTCCGGGAATGCTTGGTAGCATTGACTACATGCACTGGGAATGGAAAAATTGTCCGGTGGCTTGGCAAGGGCATTTTGCTAGGGGTGATAAAAAATACCCAACAATTATGCTTGAAGCTGTTGATTCTCAAGATTTATGGATCTGGCATACATTTTTTGGGATGGCGGGGGCAAATAACGATATTAATGTTTTAGATAACTCTCCGTTATTCGACGACCTTCTTGCTGATAATGCCCCAAGAGCACCTTATATGGTCAACGGAACTAGGTATGAACAGGGGTATTACTTGGCTGATGAAATTTATCCACAGTGGGCAACTTTCGTCAAATCCTTCACGGCAACAACTGATGAAAAACATACGTACTTTAAAAGGAGACAAGAAAGTGCCCGAAAGGATATTGAACATGCTTTTGGTGTTCTTCAAGGTCGTTAGGGTATACTACAACAACCGGCACGTCAATATGAAATTGCCACGATACGTAGAATCATGTATTGTTGCATTATTATGCATAACATGATTATAAAAGATCAAAAATTTGAATTACGTGACTATAACGAACTGTGGGTGGATCTGTCAGCAAATTTGAGGCAACGAAGATGGGTCGAAAGATGTGATACTCACAGTCGTAAGGCAAAAGAAATACACGACCGACAAACGCATATCCAACTCCAACAGGACCTTATGGAGCATGTTTGGCAGAAGAATCTTGAAGGACATGAACAACAACAAGAGAGCGACGACGATGAATAAGTATTTGCTATGTTTTTTTTTTAATTGCAGTTTTTTTTTTTTTTTTCGTTGTAATTATTTTTTTTTAATCTCGTATTGTAATATGTTTTTAGTTTTAATGAAATGTTTGTTTTACTTTAATAAATGAAGTTTTGTTTTAGTTTAGGGGTTGAAATTGAAAATATGAAATATTATTGGTGTTATGGTGTTTTTGGAATATTATGGTTGTGAGTGTTTTTTGAGGATGTTAATGTTAAATGTTAAAGCTGATGTGGTGCTAATGTGGACGGTGTTATTGGTGTTATGGTGTTATGAATGGGAGTGCTCTTAGTCTTTATCTTTTTTAGGAGTTTTATATTTACTTGATTTCGGGTTTTATATAGAATAATCTTTTGTTTAATTATGTCACAGTGGTCTTGCATATCCTTGTGAATATTATTATCTTTTTTAAGTGTATGCTTTTTGTTTTGAGTTTGGAGTCCCACATCGGTAAAGTAAAGAAGCATTGTTTACTTTAGATATTGTGTTGTATTTACTTCATTTAAATTGAGATAAACATTATATTGTATTGAGTGGAATTTCAGCGGAATGAAATATAGAATATTCGATTGGGTTTCATTTAATACAATCGGTTTAAGTTCTCAATTTTTATTTCTTTTTGTTATGTGTGTCATTTGATGTTTGATTATGCTAGAGCAAAGTAATAGAATGAAATTTCACATGCTATGATTAGAACCATCAACTATTAGAAAGGATTTTCTCCATGATGACCTTGTATTGCCTAAATTAAGCTAATAAGCCGACAATTATATTTGTTAAGTGAGTCTTGAATTTGCGGTACATGAGTAATGAAAGATAGTTGCAACCTCTAGGAATTGGTTTTCGGGATTAAAACCGTGATCTTTTGATGTAAAAGGAACCTCTAAAACATGCCACACAGGATAAAATCCCTCGAAAAAATAGAACGAAGTCTTTTTGTTTAAAGCGCAAGCTATAATTGCCTACCACATCAAAGTAGTTTCAAGGCAGGAAAAGAAAGTTGCGACGTATCAATCGCTTGCCATAAGAAGCAAAAACATAAAAACTTGTCCACAATACTCCCAAGGAAGACGACTCTCTTTTATACTAGGTGGCAATTTCTGACCCGACACGAAACCCGACCTGAAACCGACACGAAAATTAACAGGTTCGGGTTGTGCTAAATAAATTTTGGGTCAGGTTTGGGTCGATCTATCTAACCCGTTTATTAAACAGGTCAGGTTCGGGTTGGGAATAAAATAAGCGGGTCGATCCGCCAACCCGTTTAATATTTTTTTTCATAAACTCAAAATTATTTATATTTTATTATGCGGGTTAAATGTGTTAAACGGGTTGACCCGGCAACCTGTTTAACTCGTGTAATGTGCCAAATTTTGTATATAAAAAGGGTTAAATGTGTCAATGATTCCTCCCGAACCACCCATCTTTTATTTCTCCGTTACACTTGTGAACCGTAACAGATGATAAAAGGGCGACAGCCCGGGAGAGAATTGCAAGTTTACCAAGGATTAAAAATTTCCTTGGATCGTTTATGTCCTGGTGAGGCGTGATATTCCACATACAATGACTTGTGAATGCTGAAATGATATAGAATGTACAAAAACAGGAATCTGATTGACTAACACTATGAATAGTAATAGCTCTGTCATAGCTATGTCAATAAAAACGTACAATCAGAAACCTAAAAACGATTATAATTATAGTAGGGGTTTGCATGTCTTAGCGACTTAAATGCAAATTAAAAGAGATTAAAAATAAAATCTATTAAATAAACGCTATCACTATTTTTAAAGTGATGAACGTTTAAAACCTAAAACATACGTTTAAATAAAATTACTTAAACGTACGAAATAAAAAGTAAAATCTAAGAATTAAAAGACCTAAAAATATGAAAATAATATTTTTACAATCCTAATAATAAAAGAAAATTATTAGAAAAAGAAAATTATTTTTACAACTATTTATTTAATTATTATTAATTAAAACTATTTTAACTATAAATACCCTAAATTAGAAGAAAATACAAAATAAGGCTAGAAAAATAAACTTATGATTCTGAAAAATCTAAAATACTATAAAACTAATTTTAAAACTAAAAATATATTTATTATACAATTATACTAATTATTAATAATTATTAACTATTAAAAAGTATTAAAAACTAATATTTATTTATTAAAAATACTAAACAGTAAAAGAAAAATCTCAAACTTTTTACAAAATTCTAAAATAAATAAAAGAATCTAAGAAAAATAGAAAAATGGTAGCTTATGTGCAAAAATAAGCTAATGGGCAATAAGCTCTTAAGGAAAAGCTATCACTTAAGCTTATATTGGTTCTTTTTGGTTTTTTCTATTTTCTGGACTAACTAAGTACTAATATTATACATGTTTACTGAAAATGGAACTTTACAAACTTGAAAATAAGCAAAGCATGAGCTTATGAGTCCAACAGTAAGCTTTTGGCTTGACTGTTGGAGCTCAAGCTCATTATAAGCTTGAAATAAGCTATACAGCAGAAATAAAAAACAAAAGGGGATTAAGTACAAGTATAATAGGTATATATGAACAAAAATAAGCACTGAGAAGTGCTTATAAGCATGAGCTTATGGTTTAGTCAGTTTAACTTATTTGGCTAAACTTGGATGGAATTGAGGCCTCACAAGCCTGTAATAAGCTCCATACTAAAAAGTGAAGTATAAAATATATTTATACAAGTATAATATACACATATGAACAAGCTTATGTACTGAAAATAACTTATAAGCTCAGATTAAGCAAATAAGCTCTTTACTGGGTACACAGATCCAAACAGTCTTGCAGTCTTTTGTATTGGCAATTTAAGCTGAGATTATAAGCTTATCATGGCAAAATAAAAATTGGAGTAGCAAGCTGAGTTGGTTAGGATTCCAAAAAGCTAAGATTCAACCTGTCTAGTTCTCAGATGAGCTTTTTAGAAGCTTATGAAGTAGCTAGGAAATGACTGAGTATGCTTATATACTCAGTTATGGGACAAACTAAAAGCTCATTGCAGCCCTTATTAATAAGCTACAATGTGAAATTTAAGGATTGGAACATAGAGTTTGATGGATGAGCTTAACATAAAGCTAAAACATACAAACTCTAGATCACTAATGAGCTTTTTAGGAGCTTATGGAAATGGTGTAAATGGACTGCATAAGCAGTCCATTGTTGTGAATGAGCAAACAACAAGCTCCTATATACTTTCCCAACAAGCTTATGATAGCTCAATCAACACTGGAACATTGAAATGGGCAGTTAAGCTTTGTGAAAAGCTAAAGCCCACAAGCTCAAGCTTAGTGGAGAACTTTCCATGAGCTTTGGAAAACTTACTCAACTTCACTGTTTGCTTCAGTGAAGTGAGTAACATGGGACAAAAAGATTTTAAAGATTAAGCTATGGAAATAAGCTAAAATTGTAAAAACAAGCATGAAAATAACAAGCAAGCCACTAAGGCAACACATAAAAGCCAAATACACTGGCTAGGATCAAATCCATGAGCTTATGCAAGCTCATGGTTTTGACAGCAAAACCATGGTGCAGGGCATAACAGTTATGAAATTGACTTTTAACAAGAACATAAAAGTTTGACTATAATGACTTTAAAACTAAATTTAATGACTGAATATAATATAATGGACTGTAATAAGATAATATTAAGCTAGGTCTACAAGTTTTAAGCTATTTCTATGAATTTTACAAGCTAAAACCATGACAGTTAACTGTAAGAAGAAATTAAAAAGAGATTTGACGTTTTTACAAAACAAGGACTCAATATTATGACTTACTTGAGCTATTAGGTACTATTCTAACATGAGACAAGTATAAACAACAACAAATAAACACAGGAAGTCCTGTTTATCAGCAAATCCAAACATCCCTGTGATGATCACTTTTCACATGAACTTCACAGTTTTGAATGATTCTGAGCATAAACTTGATTCAAAACATTATAATATAACATAATAAGATCATTTGAACATAAAACTTTCAAAAACTCAAGCTAGAACACAGATTTGTCAAATCTTCATTTCAACTGAGTAACTTCCATTTTGATGCACAACTGAATTTTAATGAACAACCTACTTATTTTAAGCTATACTAACATCAAATAACAACACAGAAACAGGAAAACATAGAAATCATAGCATAAAAAATAATGACACAGTGAATGGGTAAAAAATGGTAATAATGGAACTTACAAATGATCAAAGTGAAAACTGAGTACCAAGGTTCAGAAACTCCTTCTAGCTTACTGTCAATAAGCTAGAAACCAGAAATCCATCTAGCTTAGCTTCCATACCCCAGGACTGCCTATTTGACCACAGTTGAATTCCATGACTGATTTTAGATTTTTAGTACTTTTCTGGATTTTAAAAGTGTAACTTGTTTTAAGATCTCTACAAGCTAAAAAGCTTTGTCAGGAGCTTATGTGACTTAAAGGGTCCTTAAAACAACTACATAACATGGAATTGAAATGACTTGAAAATTAAAGAAAATAAAGCAAAACAAGAAAATTAAAAGATAGTTGAAATTAAACTGAAAATTAAGTTCTATTACACTAATTTGAGAAAGGTAACAACATTAAAACATTAAATGACAAGTAATTAAAGAAAGCAGTAAAACTAATTATAACTACGTGACCTAGGCTAATCCAAAGGTAGTTTCTTCTCTGTCTTTCTTCCTCTTTTATACTTGAAAATTGCTCCACGTGTCTTCTTAAGCAAATCCCACCTCTTTGATTGTCCAATGGTTGAGTTTTGAGCTTTATCTCATTTTGGCGGGAAAGTTAGTTTGACTTGTATCTCTGCATTTCATCAACTAGGGGGGGGGGTGTGGATTTGTAGGGGTGATGATGAGGAGGGGATAAGGTGATAAGGTGGAAAAGGTGAGGCTGAGGTGATGGGTTGCAGGCAAGCAAGTGGGGAAGCAGGAGGTGGAAGAAGAAGGTGTTGGGCGGGGTTGTTTGTTTGTTTGACTGGTTTTGACCAACTAGTCCAAAATGGTAAAGACAGGGGGTCCAAAATGATTAAGTGGCAGGGTCAAATGGTTAAAGGGTCATAGTTAGTTTTATATTACAAGGATTAAACTTGTAATTTCTGAAAAGACCAAGGACCAAACCTGTATTTTTCCAAACTTGCTTCAAGGGACCATTATTGACAAGCTTTGAAAGTTTAGGGACCTAACTTGTCATTATTTGAAAGTTAAGGGACCTAAGTTGTCATTTTTGAAAGTTAAAGGACCATAGTTGTAAATTTGTAAATTTAATTCTCAAGGACCAGTTTTGACAACTTAAGAATCCCTAGGGACTCAAAAATGATATTTCTCTTTATTTGGTTTTACCAGGGACTGTTTTTGACAAGTTTTGAAACTTGGGGGACTAAAACTGCCAATTATGCAAACTTTATACGTTTTTCACCAGATTTTGATATTTTTGCATTTAAAACACATAAAACACTAATTTGTGATATTTTTATCATTTTGATGCATTTCTGAGTGTTTTCATATGTTTTTGCAGTTTAAACAGTACAAAAATGATGAGTATTTAGACACTTATCAATCCCCCACACTAAGATATTGCTAGTCCCTAGCAATGTTTTGAGAAAAATTAATGGATTTTATCTCTTTACCAAAAGTCATTACTTCTGGAGTAGCCAAATGTTTCAGTTCAAGTAAGAACCATGGTACACTGATAACCATGTGATTTTGAGCAAACCACCAGCTTTCAACGGATTTGATTTGTCTTTACCAGAAGCCGTACCCTTCTGGACTAGCCAACTCTTAGATAAATTATCAATATTATCTTTGGTGAGCTGATTACCAATTATGGATTTTCCACTGCCTTTACCACAAGCCATAAACTTGCGGGCTAGCCAACTCTTCACTTTTAAGGATATGGTGAGCTGAATACCATACAATTTTGGGCAAATTGTAAGCCGTCAACGGATTTGAGATATCTTTACCAAGAGCCGTTTGCTCCTGGATTAGCCAATCCTTATGTGGGTTAGACATGGTGGACTGATTACCATTTGTTGTGTTTAGTACATAGTACTTCCACTAAAAAAAAATTTTTTAAAATTTGGCCATTTTGGGGGAAAAAGAGACTAAAAGGGTACATTTATGATCAAAATTCGCCAGAATTTCCCCCCCACACTTAGAAATGAATATTGTCCTCAATATTCAAAGTACCGGCTGTAATGCCGAAACTTAGAACGTAAAAAGATAATAAACCTAGCTAAGTGTAGAAACACAACAATTTTTTTTTTTTTTTTTTTTTTTTTTTTTTTTTTTTTTTTTTTTATACAACATGTGGGGCATCTCCCCCACACTAGGGTGGTACACACGGGGTGAAAACCCATGTTAAGCTACTGTTTTTGATTACCGAGTCGCTAGCTTGACTCGACCCCGAATTAATTTGTCCATGGGGAAGTGGAGTGGGATTGCCACTCAGGGATTTGGTGGGAAATTGGAGTGGGGTTCACTCACAGAATTATGAAGATAAAGGTAGGGAGAATCTTTTTGGGTTTTTGATATAATATAAACAGAAACGAAAAATAAAAATTGGCTAAAAGGGAAACCTAAATGAGATTATCAATACATGAAACTGATTTAAACCTAATCTATCACATTCCAGGAATTATACTAAGCACAGTAAATCATTTTTTAGTGTAAACATGGTGTTTAGCCAAAATTTAGACCTAGGAATATCAAGATTAGGAAAATTGACAGTTAAATGCAAATCAAAGCACATATAGATTTCAAAAATCTTTTTGTATTTTATATTGTTTATATGAAATGAAGTATATGTAATTTACATACAAGGGTAGGTATTTCAACAAAATACAAAATACAAGTCATAATACGCAGCTAGCCTCCCCGGCAGCGGCGCCAAAATTTGATTCCTCCCGAACCACCCATCTTTTATTTCTCCGTTACACTTGTGAACCGTAACAGATGATAAAAGGGCGACAGCCCGGGAGAGAATTGCAAGTTTACCAAGGATTAAAAATTTCCTTGGATCGTTTATGTCCTGGTGAGGCGTGATATTCCACATACAATGACTTGTGAATGCTGAAATGATATAGAATGTACAAAAACAGGAATCTGATTGACTAACACTATGAATAGTAATAGCTCTGTCATAGCTATGTCAATAAAAACGTACAATCAGAAACCTAAAAACGATTATAATTATAGTAGGGGTTTGCATGTCTTAGCGACTTAAATGCAAATTAAAAGAGATTAAAAATAAAATCTATTAAATAAACGCTATCACTATTTTTAAAGTGATGAACGTTTAAAACCTAAAACATACGTTTAAATAAAATTACTTAAACGTACGAAATAAAAAGTAAAATCTAAGAATTAAAAGACCTAAAAATATGAAAATGATATTTTTACAATCCTAATAATAAAAGAAAATTATTAGAAAAAGAAAATTATTTTTACAACTATTTATTTAATTATTATTAATTAAAACTATTTTAACTATAAATACCCTAAATTAGAAGAAAATACAAAATAAGGCTAGAAAAATAAACTTATGATTCTGAAAAATCTAAAATACTATAAAACTAATTTTAAAACTAAAAATATATTTATTATACAATTATACTAATTATTAATAATTATTAACTATTAAAAAGTATTAAAAACTAATATTTATTTATTAAAAATACTAAACAGTAAAAGAAAAATCTCAAACTTTTTACAAAATTCTAAAATAAATAAAAGAATCTAAGAAAAATAGAAAAATGGTAGCTTATGTGCAAAAATAAGCTAATGGGCAATAAGCTCTTAAGGAAAAGCTATCACTTAAGCTTATATTGGTTCTTTTTGGTTTTTTCTATTTTCTGGACTAACTAAGTACTAATATTATACATGTTTACTGAAAATGGAACTTTACAAACTTGAAAATAAGCAAAGCATGAGCTTATGAGTCCAACAGTAAGCTTTTGGCTTGACTGTTGGAGCTCAAGCTCATTATAAGCTTGAAATAAGCTATACAGCAGAAATAAAAAACAAAAGGGGATTAAGTACAAGTATAATAGGTATATATGAACAAAAATAAGCACTGAGAAGTGCTTATAAGCATGAGCTTATGGTTTAGTCAGTTTAACTTATTTGGCTAAACTTGGATGGAATTGAGGCCTCACAAGCCTGTAATAAGCTCCATACTAAAAAGTGAAGTATAAAATATATTTATACAAGTATAATATACACATATGAACAAGCTTATGTACTGAAAATAACTTATAAGCTCAGATTAAGCAAATAAGCTCTTTACTGGGTACACAGATCCAAACAGTCTTGCAGTCTTTTGTATTGGCAATTTAAGCTGAGATTATAAGCTTATCATGGCAAAATAAAAATTGGAGTAGCAAGCTGAGTTGGTTAGGATTCCAAAAAGCTAAGATTCAACCTGTCTAGTTCTCAGATGAGCTT
This sequence comes from Chrysanthemum seticuspe, assembly GCA_019973895.1. Classification (NCBI taxonomy): domain Eukaryota; kingdom Viridiplantae; phylum Streptophyta; class Magnoliopsida; order Asterales; family Asteraceae; genus Chrysanthemum; species Chrysanthemum seticuspe. The sequence goes on along the minus strand of BPTQ01000001.1, from coordinate 314,773,582 downwards.
TTTAGAAGCTTATGAAGTAGCTAGGAAATGACTGAGTATGCTTATATACTCAGTTATGGGACAAACTAAAAGCTCATTGCAGCCCTTATTAATAAGCTACAATGTGAAATTTAAGGATTGGAACATAGAGTTTGATGGATGAGCTTAACATAAAGCTAAAACATACAAGCTCTAGATCACTAATGAGCTTTTTAGGAGCTTATGGAAATGGTGTAAATGGACTGCATAAGCAGTCCATTGTTGTGAATGAGCAAACAACAAGCTCCTATATACTTTCCCAACAAGCTTATGATAGCTCAATCAACACTGGAACATTGAAATGGGCAGTTAAGCTTTGTGAAAAGCTAAAGCCCACAAGCTCAAGCTTAGTGGAGAACTTTCCATGAGCTTTGGAAAACTTACTCAACTTCACTGTTTGCTTCAGTGAAGTGAGTAACATGGGACAAAAAGATTTTAAAGATTAAGCTATGGAAATAAGCTAAAATTGTAAAAACAAGCATGAAAATAACAAGCAAGCCACTAAGGCAACACATAAAAGCCAAATACACTGGCTAGGATCAAATCCATGAGCTTATGCAAGCTCATGGTTTTGACAGCAAAACCATGGTGCAGGGCATAACAGTTATGAAATTGACTTTTAACAAGAACATAAAAGTTTGACTATAATGACTTTAAAACTAAATTTAATGACTGAATATAATATAATGGACTGTAATAAGATAATATTAAGCTAGGTCTACAAGTTTTAAGCTATTTCTATGAATTTTACAAGCTAAAACCATGACAGTTAACTGTAAGAAGAAATTAAAAAGAGATTTGACGTTTTTACAAAACAAGGACTCAATATTATGACTTACTTGAGCTATTAGGTACTATTCTAACATGAGACAAGTATAAACAACAACAAATAAACACAGGAAGTCCTGTTTATCAGCAAATCCAAACATCCCTGTGATGATCACTTTTCACATGAACTTCACAGTTTTGAATGATTCTGAGCATAAACTTGATTCAAAACATTATAATATAACATAATAAGATCATTTGAACATAAAACTTTCAAAAACTCAAGCTAGAACACAGATTTGTCAAATCTTCATTTCAACTGAGTAACTTCCATTTTGATGCACAACTGAATTTTAATGAACAACCTACTTATTTTAAGCTATACTAACATCAAATAACAACACAGAAACAGGAAAACATAGAAATCATAGCATAAAAAATAATGACACAGTGAATGGGTAAAAAATGGTAATAATGGAACTTACAAATGATCAAAGTGAAAACTGAGTACCAAGGTTCAGAAACTCCTTCTAGCTTACTGTCAATAAGCTAGAAACCAGAAATCCATCTAGCTTAGCTTCCATACCCCAGGACTGCCTATTTGACCACAGTTGAATTCCATGACTGATTTTAGATTTTTAGTACTTTTCTGGATTTTAAAAGTGTAACTTGTTTTAAGATCTCTACAAGCTAAAAAGCTTTGTCAGGAGCTTATGTGACTTAAAGGGTCCTTAAAACAACTACATAACATGGAATTGAAATGACTTGAAAATTAAAGAAAATAAAGCAAAACAAGAAAATTAAAAGATAGTTGAAATTAAACTGAAAATTAAGTTCTATTACACTAATTTGAGAAAGGTAACAACATTAAAACATTAAATGACAAGTAATTAAAGAAAGCAGTAAAACTAATTATAACTACGTGACCTAGGCTAATCCAAAGGTAGTTTCTTCTCTGTCTTTCTTCCTCTTTTATACTTGAAAATTGCTCCACGTGTCTTCTTAAGCAAATCCCACCTCTTTGATTGTCCAATGGTTGAGTTTTGAGCTTTATCTCATTTTGGCGGGAAAGTTAGTTTGACTTGTATCTCTGCATTTCATCAACTAGGGGGGGGGGTGTGGATTTGTAGGGGTGATGATGAGGAGGGGATAAGGTGATAAGGTGGAAAAGGTGAGGCTGAGGTGATGGGTTGCAGGCAAGCAAGTGGGGAAGCAGGAGGTGGAAGAAGAAGGTGTTGGGCGGGGTTGTTTGTTTGTTTGACTGGTTTTGACCAACTAGTCCAAAATGGTAAAGACAGGGGGTCCAAAATGATTAAGTGGCAGGGTCAAATGGTTAAAGGGTCATAGTTAGTTTTATATTACAAGGATTAAACTTGTAATTTCTGAAAAGACCAAGGACCAAACCTGTAATTTTCCAAACTTGCTTCAAGGGACCATTATTGACAAGCTTTGAAAGTTTAGGGACCTAACTTGTCATTATTTGAAAGTTAAGGGACCTAAGTTGTCATTTTTGAAAGTTAAAGGACCATAGTTGTAAATTTGTAAATTTAATTCTCAAGGACCAGTTTTGACAACTTAAGAATCCCTAGGGACTCAAAAATGATATTTCTCTTTATTTGGTTTTACCAGGGACTGTTTTTGACAAGTTTTGAAACTTGGGGGACTAAAACTGCCAATTATGCAAACTTTATACGTTTTTCACCAGATTTTGATATTTTTGCATTTAAAACACATAAAACACTAATTTGTGATATTTTTATCATTTTGATGCATTTCTGAGTGTTTTCATATGTTTTTGCAGTTTAAACAGTACAAAAATGATGAGTATTTAGACACTTATCAGTCAACCCGAAACCCGCTTAACCGATTCAACCCGTTTAACATATTCAACCCGTGTAACCTATTTAACCCGCCAACCCAAGTATATATACGGGTTAAATTGGTTAGGTTCGGGTTATGTCTAAACAGGTTAGGGTTGACATAGCTGACCCGATGATTTAAATGGGTCAAGTTTGGGTTGAGATTTTCTGACCCGCTAACCTGACAACCCGAACCCGACAACCCGAACCCGCCAACCCGAACCCGACCCGAATTGCCACCCCTATTTTATACCACCATATCATACCTGTTTCTGACCGTTATTTTGTAAAATAATAATGCACAAATGCAATAAACTATTATTACTCGAAAGTCCCCAAGAGGGATTATACATATTTTCGCTCGGAAATAAAGCTACATACCAAAATTACATGAGGAAATGATAATGTACAGTTCTTTAAAATCACTTTTCTTTTCAAACTCTTGCAATCGTATTTTTAATACTAAGTACGCAACAAGAAAATAAACACACAAGCAGAGAAACGGTCGTCTGCCTTTGCAGGAACCTAAAGGACTTCTTTCCATGGCTCATTCTGACCATTAGTATCACTATTCATCTTCTAGGGATTGCACATTGTATCGACGTTTCATTTCTTCAACATGAAAGTAGTTCAAACAAATGTGAATCAACAAGACTTCTAACTAACCATCTTCGTGTGTACAAGCTTAGTTTATCATATTTGTTCCTAAGATATGATGGTAGTGTATGCTTTGTTTGAGTTTTTAGACCCACGTGGGTAAAGAAAAGAAACTTTGCTTACTTTTATAATGTGTTGTATTTGATACATTAAATTGAGATTAACATTGTACTGTATCTCCACATCCAACACTTAGCTAAGACAAAATATACAAGTGTTGTATGTTGGGTTACAACCAATTTAAGTTATTTATATTTCCTTTTGTTATCTCACAAAAGATAGCGAAGTAGGTTAGGTTCAAAATTTGCTTTCTTATTAAAATGTTGTGGCATTTGATGTTTGATTATGCTAGAGCAAAGTGATAGAATGAGATTTGAGATGCTATTCGAAAGAATCTTCACAGTGACCTTGTATATATAGACAATATAATGCTAATAAGCCGATACTCATATTTGTTAAGTGAGTTTTAATGCGGTATAAGCAAATGCTTCAAGTGGCAAGAAAGAATTGTGAAACAAACAAAAATGTTTTAAAGTAAATGAGTTATAATAGCTAATCCTGCACGACCGACAACTCTTTCTAAAATAAATAATATCATGTACATATGCATCATATTACATAATACGATTCAAAAACATAAGAGAACAGCGATATCTCCCAACTTTTATATGGAGGAACAACATCGTGAAAACTATCTTGTACAAACTCACGAACAAACGTTATTAGTTATAAGACAAATCAAATCGGCAAAACACATCAAAGCCTTCGTGCCGTTTTGGTTAAACACCTAACACGTGAAGCTTAATTTAAGAGTTTTTTTATTTTATTTTTTATTTTTTTTAATCGTGTGATGTTTCTAATTTTTAATGTAATGTATTTAATTATTACGAAAAGTTAATTTAGATTTTATTCAAATTTGTTTAAAAAAAATGGGTTTACTGGTGATCATTACACATGTTTGATAGTGAGTCGAATGCTGATGTGGCGCTGCCATGAAAGTGAGTTTATAACCATTACACCTAATCTTACATAAAGCTAGTGATGATCTTGATCAATGTTTTCAAACCCGGGTCGACCCGGCCGGTTCAACCGGTCGGACCGGTACCCGGCCACTAAAACGGATCAAAAAAACCCGGGTTTCTAAAACCGGGTCAACCGGTTAGACCCATCGGGTTTTGAGTGACCCGGGTCAACCCGGGTCATAAAAACCGACCGGGTTTGGTTTTTTCAAAATTTTTTAATGAAAACCGGGTTGACCCGGTTAGACCCGGCGGTCGAACCGGTTGACCCGGTGATCAAACCGGTTGACCCAGTCGGAAATAAAATAATAAAAAATGGAAAACCGGGTTGACCCGGCGGTCGAACCGGTGCCCGGTGACTCGACCAGGTCGATTAAAAACCCGGTTTTTAAAACATTAATCTTGATGGTAGAAAAAATATGGCGTGACGTTAACTTGACGGTAGTAACTTTAAGAAAATACTTGAGAAAATAGTGGTTTATACAGTAACTTTAAGAAAGTACTTAATAATTATAACAAAAAATATATATTATTGTGGTATGATAGTATTATTTCTGCTATTAATTAGTAATAGTTTAATTAAATAGTTAACAAAACGAGTTCACTTAACTGCACTGTTAAGTCATTTAAGCAACACTTACTAAAAAAATTATAAAGACAAGTTTGTCTTTTCGGAAACATATACTACAAGATATTTTCTTCGTTCGTTGAGTATTGGCTTGTTTCTAATATATGATAATGGTGTATGATTTTATTTTGAGTTTTGAGTCCCACATGGGTAATGGAAAGAAACATTGTTTACTTTATATATTGTGTTGTATATGGTTCATTTAAATTGAGATTAGAATTAAAATGTATCTGGTTGTTAACATTTGGCTAAGACAAAATATTCGAGTGTTGTTAAATTTGATACAATCAATTTAAGTTCTTAATTTTTATTTCTTTTTGTTATGCTTTATTTGATGTTATTACTTATTACAGATGCTTGTATTGACAAAATTAGGCTAATAAGCCGATAATCATATATATGTGAAATGGGTCTTAAATTTGTGGTACCAAATGCATTTCGACCCATCGTAGTTCTCAATCATTTCGTGGAGCCGGGAGTGCTTGAACCATCTACCACCATGAGGGAGCTAAGCTTAGATAAGAGAATATGTTTTATTTTTTTGACGAAACTAGACCAACGAGAAAAAGGTTTTGGCCGAAGACAAAAGTTGACTGAGTAATGAAAAGGATTGCAACCTTTAGGATTTGGTTTTGGGGATTAAAAGAGTTATTTTTTATGTAAAAGGAACCTCCTAAAATTTATGAAATCACTTATTGTAGTTTCTTTGTTTTACCATAACTAAAACATGCCACAGAAGATGAATCCCTCGAAAAGATGTACGAAGTCTTTTTGTTCAAAGAGGACTTTATAATTGCCTACTACATCAAATTAGTTGTGAGGCAAAAAAAGAATGTTGCGATGTATCAATTGCTTTTCATAAGAAGCAAAATAAAAGTTGTTTTTGACTATAATTTCATAAAATAACAGTGCACAAATTTGGGGTGAAAGCTATAAAAGAGCTACGTACGTTCAAATTTATGCCTCGCGTACTTGAACCATATAACATGGGGGAGCTAAGCTTAGATATGAGAATGTACGTTTTGGTTTTTTTTGGCGAAAGCTGGACCAACGAGCAATAGTTTTTGGCCGCAAGACAAAAAGTTGACGAGTCATGAAAAGAGTTGCAACCTCTAGAATTTGGTTTTGGGGAGTAAAATGGTTATTTTTTTTATGTAAATGGAACCTCTTATAATTTATGAATTCACTTATTATCGTTTCTATGTTTTACCATAACTAAAACATGCCATACGAGAGAGAATCCCTCAAAAAGACATACAAAGTCTTTTTGTTTAAATCGCACGCTATAATTGCCTATTACATCAAAGTAGTTTGGAGGCAAGAAAAAAATCGTATGAATCACTTGTCATGAAAAGCAAAAACAATAAAAGCATATTAGACCTCTTTTTTACTGTTATTTCCTAAAATAATAGTGCACGGATATAATAAACTATTATTACTCAAAACAAGAGGGTTTTACACATTTTCAAAACATATACTACAAAATACTTTCTTCGTTAGTTGAGTATGATAGCATTATTTATGCTACAAATTAATAGTTATCAAAAGGAGTTTACCAAACTTTATTTAAGTCATCTGAGCAACACTTACTTAAATATTTATTAAGAGAAGTTTGTTTTTTGGAAACATATACTAGAAGATACTTTCTTCGTTCGTTTGAGTATTGGGTTTCTCTAAAGAGTAGTGATTGACATGCCTAATTTTATGCCTAAGAAACATCACCATACACTTGGCAAGATCAATGTTAGTTTTGAAGAGAGAGAAATTATGAAATCCATGTGTCAATCAATGAATGCATTAGGCACATAAGTTAGTCATCTAAATCATTTTCATTCTCTAAATGTGAATATTGTCATGTATTTGGCTTGTTTCTAATATATGATGATGGCGTATGCTTTTTGTTTTGAGTTTTCAGTCCCGCATCGGTGAAAAAAAGAAACGTTGTTTCCTTTATATATTTTGTTGTATTTGTCTCACTTAAATTGTGATTAGCATTAGATTGTTCCATTTGAATAACCACATGGACAAGACAAAATATTCAAGTGGTTGTATCAAGTGATACATTCAATTTAAGTTCTCAATTTTTATCTCTTTTTGTTATGTTTCATTAGATGTTTGATTATGCTAGAGCAAAGTAATATAGTAGAGTAAGATTTCACATGCTATGATTATAAGGTTTCATGTGATACAACCAATTTAAGTTCTCAATTTGATGTTTGCGAAATTAGTAGTGAGTAGGGGTGATACATTCAATTTAACAAGGATTGCCCCGAAATTACATATTAAAACGCGACACTCACCTTTTAGTTCAGAAGCAGGATATGGACCAACATGCTGATGATCTTGTCTGCATAATTTCAAACTCGTCGACTTTTTGTCCAAACAACTATAATTTTCCAAATTTAAAACTGATATTGGTACAAAGAGCTGTACATTAGGTAACAATATGATAATTGGAGCTCAAGTATGACTTTTGGAGTGGGCATCCAATATATCTCTAAAACAAACAATGCTCAAGCATTTAAAGCAATACATGTTTAAACTCATCAATACCATCCCATTTCTATTAGAAATGAAATATTTATAAAATTGAAGGTAAAGGCGTGTGAAGATTATATATGTTTTGTTCTCTTGGAAGATCACTAACTGTCTACGAATCACAATAACGACTACCGTTTTCTATTATGTTACTGTAATTGTCATGTACGCCACATCTAACATCCTAGATGGAGTTTGAAAATTAAACCAATTCTATATGCCACCACCTTTCTACCAGGTTTATAGGATACAAAAATAACACAAATACGGTCAAATTGTGCATACTATATCTGATAAGAATACAAAAACAATAGTGTTCATTATTTAAAGAAGCTATAGACAACATGTTGGTATCCCATGTGCAGCACTGGAAAACATATGGTCAGTACCTTTCTCTGATTGGTTACACATAACAGGCAATAAAGATTTGATGTTGTATATTACAGATGCAGGCTGGAAAAAAATAACGAAACTGACCATAATCCGAACCGCTGCCAGTTATCCCTTTTTGGTTGCCGCTGTTGGCACCAACAACATGCAATGAATTCAAATCAACAACTTATGAGACCTTTCGACCGGTATAGGAATCTCAACAACAGACATAGAAGAAGCATTGTCATTACCCTGAACCGCGTTAACCTCTGCACAATCTTTTTCCATTTTGTTATTGTGGAGTCGGTCTGCACAAAGGGAAAGTGAATCGAAGACAATTTTTAAAATTTTGACCCATTTGAGCTAACCGCACCCGATGCAAAAATTGTTGCTCTGCACAAATGATTCACAGATTATTTTAACCAAAATTTTGACCCATTTAAGTCATAGACAATTTTTATAATAAAATTCCGACCCATTTGTTATTGCGAAGTCAGTCTGCACAAATGATCCACAGATTAGTTTGACCAAAAGTTAAATATTTTATGTCACACATTCTTATCCAGTTGGTCAGCCGAGAATTTTTAAAATAGATATCAAACTCATGGGGACGAATACTTTGTCCCACTTCAAGGTGAATAGATATCAAACTCAAGGTGAATACAGTTCTTGATTTTGTTTGTTCACACTGTCTATATTCAAATATATAATAACGGGAACATTATGGCACAATCGATTGTGTAATTGTTAGAGAGACACACATATTCGCATTGGGAGATGATTTGCACCTTCTGTAATAGCAGGTTGTAGCCATAGCAGCAGGCATGCGCATAGTGAATGTGACAACGTTTATTACAACTCTGGAAAGCCGGATAATTTAACCTGCATGATACTAAAAAACGTTAGCGCAAAGCCGAGACATACTGAACGGCACAGCTTTAATGACTTGTAGCGCAGAGTTGAGGAAACCAAAACTTACACGCTCCAGCCCCCATTTCAGCGAACAAAAACACACCTTTTAGCGTCCACACCCACCCTTTGTATCTGCAATTTTAGTGCCAAAACCCCCTCCTTTCGTCCCACTTGCAGGCCCCATTTCAACCCCTATAATTTGCATATGCATACCAATTGCAGCACGAACAAAGTACGGTCATCGTACAACCTAAAGGTGATTCAAATAGAAAACCAAAATATTAGAATGGCAATGAAACTAAATGTTTCGATGTATTTTACAAAGTACTTTGACATAGAATAGTAAGCACTCTTGCCTTGTTCACTGGTTCACATCAGGGATGAAAGTAGCTAGTATATGCGGTTAATGAAATAATACGTAATAATTAAAAGTTGTCACCTGGTTCGATCAACGTGAGATGTATCTTGAACGTTGTCATAGTTTTTTCGTGTGAGTAAGTTTCTGCGTCTTCAGTCTGCAAAGTACTCGATTATATGATCTGATCAAAAGGCTTATAACGGTTTCCAATATACTACGTTTATTTCATGAGAATGTCTTACCGCCAAACCTTGAAAGGCCAATGCTTATTTAGCCTCCGGAGAGCTATATGCACTCAGTTCATTGGCCTGCTGTTATGAACATTGCAATTCATAGCGGATCATATAACGTTTATTTCTGCATTTATGAATGAAAGGTTGTTGAAGCTACGTCAGTATTTCACTACCCGTTTGCAAAATGGTTAGGAACAGGTATAGTTAAATAACAAACAGCAGGTGTTCATAAGAAATGGCGAAAGAAAAGGACCTGAGAAAGTGCTCCTGTCATTGGCTATGAAGCTATCAAGCTGATGCACCGGAGATTTTTCATCAGCAAATGCACTGGGGTCGCTGTGCTGCTGTGACGTCAGCCCACCGTCGTTCCTTTTTACGAACTAACATAACTTATCATAACTGCCGTCAACTCAGAAACCCACAATCCAAATAGTCTGTAACAATAACTGAGATACTTACATATACACGAATATTGGCGGCCAACATCATTAACAAAAGCATAAGTAGGAAGTACCGAGATAAGGAATCGTATAGGTAACATCTGAACATCGGACTGCTCACATTCATCCAATTTAAAGGAATAAAAAAATTGAAAGCAGTATGAGGAAGGACAAAATAGCTGAACAAAAGAGAAACACAATATTACCTCAGTAACGACCATCATTGTTGCAGACCTGGTTTGTAATACGTTAGCCTGCTCGTATGAACAGTCAAGTATCGAGATCAGGCTACCAATGTTCTCAGAGTTTGTGTGTCATTTCTTCAACTTGGTTGACTTCGGGATTGAACTTCTCCTCGTAAGCTGATTTGAGATCGACCTCATCAAGGGCTCCTAATGGCTTCCCCTATGCTGTTCCGTCAAAACTCTGCCTACCATAGTTCAGATTCAAAAAAAATAATAAGTACCATAAAAAATTTATAGCTAAACTGTCATCATTTCTATCATGTGGCTTCATTGGCACCTTTAATCATGAAATTCATTATATTTCCACGCGGGTCAATCCTTCAAGCATGTAACACATAGTAACGGTATATGTTATTGCATAAATGTAGGAGAAAATTAAATGTTTTCACGGTTTTCATGGTAAAAATTCCTACAATATATAATTACCTATTTAACCTCGTGAGAAACCACTGCTAATTCCGACGAAGGCCAACGCAATTCCTGTTACGTATACAGCGGGACAGTCACCATAGTCAGATATTTATCGTACAAAAGCAAACACATCATCAACAAAAGATGAAGAATTTTTTCAAAAACTTGGCTGATCCATAGCGAAATGAAAGTAATACCAAAGATGATGATGCTGTCGTCTATTAGTAGCCAACTGATGCACGAAATCGGATTCTTGTAACACTCAGTAGTCGGTACGCAAATCCAATTACATTCACTCCCATACAATACCTACAAAAACCACATAAGCATTAAACCAAACAAATAAGCTAATTAGCCGGGATAATAAGTTCATCCAAACACGCCCCTAACAAAACAATAAAACCACCTTAAGCCATAAGCAAAATCAAATAAGCCAATAAGCTGTGATAATAATCAAAATCCCAAACCTAAAAACCCAATTAACATCAACATATTCAAATATCGGGCTTTTGGTCAAAAAAGCAAAATTTTATAGTGATTTCTAGTCAACAAACCATAAATTAACATCAATTCTTCCTTTTTTTATAAAGGCTTTCTCATAAATTTTCAAAGGAATCATGTGTTCATGAAAAATCAAAATGGTGATAAATAAAACTTCGAATCTGCAATACGTGTCCATCAGTTCATTAGTTCATTTGCTTTTTTATGAAAAACATCACAATATTCATCAGTTAGATCACGTTGTTCATCAGTTTTATTTTTTAATAACTTTTTATTTTTTTTAATCATAATGTTCATCAGTTTTCTTTGATGTTGTTCATCATTTTTTTTAGAAACGACAATTTTAACTATTTCACAATGTTTAAAATTAAAAAAACCTACTATATATAATTCAAGTCGATGCATCTAATTCAAGTCGATGCATATCAAATATACGGTTATAATTATTTAATTTATCATTCTTTTCATTTTAAGTTCTCTTCTCACCAAATCTTTACCCAACTTACAAGAAAAACAACAAAAATTGTCTTTCATAAAACACTATTTGTAATCGTTGACTTCCTTAAAAAAACACTAAAAATAAAAGAGAAAAAATACATAAATAAATAAAAATATTAACCGCCAAAAAGAATGAAACCTCAACCGTCACATATTTTCAAAACCCATATATCCACTCCACTATTCTTTTTAGTGATAACACAAAAACTAAAAACTGATTCTTCATCATTTATAAAATCACACTATCAACTTCCTAATATAACATTCCTTTAAATCAAAACTCTTCACTATTTGAAGGTTTGGTGTTTATCTTTGATTTACATGTTAATTGAAATTAATATGACTACATTTGAATTGATTATTATGTTTAGTATTAATTTTGTGTTACTCGATGTATGATGTTATTACACAATTTTTTTACTGATAAAAGCGAGATTGAATTCATGAGGATGTTAAAAACTGGAACGCCCCTGGGCCTGGGGTTAGTTAACTTTATAAAAATTCATGATGATGACGTATTTTAATTATTCGCTGCTAGTGGATTGTGTTAAAATTATCGTTGATTGTCGTATCTTTAGTGTCGTTACTTACTTAGTTTCTCTATAGTGTTGAGGACGGATTCTATTAGCCTTAGTATTGTAGCTTTAGTCTATAGTGCCCAGGACGTTTTCGGTATTTTAATTATATATGTTTGTGAATTGTGTTGTAGATATCGTTGACTGCCAGGTTAGTATCTAGCGCCTTAGTGTTGTTACTTGCTTAGTTTGTTTATAGTGCGGATTCTATTAGCGGATAGGTTTTAAGTAGGTTGTTGAAGAATTTGTGTTATAAATATTGTTGTTGTGTCTTCATGTAAGGTATATGATTGTTGTTGCCTGTAGTTAAGTTAGTTTGCGGAGACTGAGTTTATGTATGAACGTGTTATTTAGCGTTAATTGTAGTTCTAACAAGTCTCTGTGTGCTTGATTGCATTATTATATGATTGTGTATAGGTGTTAGTAGCCTTAGTGTTGTTAGTTACTTATATAATATATCGTTGATGAATCATGTTATAAAAGTGTCGATCTTGTTGTTGCCTGTAGCTAAGTTAGTTTTCAGTTTTGAGACCTAATTATTACATCACGGATTGTATATATTGTTGATGTTAGGTAGGATTGTTGCTGCCTGTAGTTAAGTTAGTTAGCGTTCATTGTAGGTGTAGATAAGTTAGGTAGTTAAGATGCGGAGATTTGAGTTTACATGTATCTAAGGTAGTTTGTACAGACTGAGTATGTATCTAAGGTAGTTTCCGATTTGAATACTAGTATGATATACTGCATATTAAGTATATGATGTTTAATAAGAAATTTTTTATGTGTTTCATGTTTATATTAGTTCACCAAATAGTGTGGTATACTAGTATGATATACTGCATATTAAGTATATGATGTTTAATAAGAAATGTTATACTGCAAAATTAAGTATTTGTCTATGCTGCAAAATTAAGAAGTATGCTGCAAAATTTGTGTATTTATTTATAATACAGGGTAAGAATTGTAAAATCGTCAAAAGTACAAGGTTATAATTGAAAAATGATTAAAATATAGATTTACCACACTTAAAAGCGTGTACTAATTTGGTGACTTGTTGGAGCGTGTACTTTTCAAATATTTTTTCACCGTTTGTAGGGTGGGACTAATAAAACTTTTTCACTTTAAAAAGCGTGGAAACAAGTAGGGTTGGATCAGTTGGAAAACCCCTTGCCTCTCAACCGAGAGGTCAGGGGTTCGATCCTCACTCCCTACAAAAGGCCGGAGGTCCTTTCTACCTTTGGTAGAACTGGAAGCAGCCTCTCTACCTTAGGTAGGGGTAAGGCTGTCTACATCTTAACCTCCCCCATACACAGGAAACGGTATTGGGTACCCATAACCCGTGGAAGACGGCATTGGGCGTTACTTTACTTTACTTTTTACTTTAAAAAGCGTGGACTTCTAATCAAATTTTGCACGCTTTTAATTGTGACAATTACCTTAGTTTGTCCACGCTCAATCGTGTGCAGAATTTTGTGACGCCCAATATTGCCACGCAAAACTTAGCGTGTACTTTAAATTTTAACACCCTTATAACCGTGTAAATATGTCCTAATTTGTGTGTATAATTACACCAGCTGATGTATACCCATTCATTATCTTCCGTTTGTTCACTTTCATATTTGTTAATTCTTTATGAGTCAAGAAACTTTCCATAGAAGTTTTACACTATCCTTTTATACTGGTCTCTCCACTAGTTGAATTGCTTCTATTTTGATTATGCAGGCTTAGTATTTTTGCTTATTGGATGAAATGAGACACCATAAGCATTTTACTCTCGGTATCCTATGGGTTCTTATGCTTCTTTTACAAAGCAGCAAGTCGGTTAGTTGGTTTTTCTCAAGTGGAGATAATGGTAAGAAACCTTCAGAGCTGCCAGGAACATCTGATGATATTGTAGCTGAATTCTCTATGGAATCGTTCAATAGCGAGAAGGGATTGACATTGGTTGAAAAGGCAAAGAGAAAGGCTGCGTTGCCTGATTCTTGTTGGCAAAATGCATATCAAAATTTACTTGCAGGGTGTTCCGAAATTTTAGCAGGTGAAGAACAACAATCGAGGTTGGCTTGGCATCTTAGTGATTGCTTTCAGAAAGATACTGGAAGACCTCCTTTTCCTTATTGTGATGTAAAATCGTCAATGGTAGACTGTCTCAAAGGATTAGATAAGGGGCCTCACGGTATCTTTCTGGAGTTCTATCTCGAGACCAACACCATTTGCCATCAGTTACAGTGAGTCTCTCTCTCCCTCTTTCCCATATCGATATATGCACATATGTACATACGCTACACATAAGTGGTTACCCCGTAGACACTATCTTTATCTTTAGATTGTACATACTCTATCTGTAGGTTGACAGAGCTGATCAACGATCTTTGGCCCTATGTGCACTACCATGTTAAGCTCTTTGTTAGAGAATACACTAGAATAGTAGATTTTACATTATTCTTTTACAATGCATACTCAGCTAACCATATAGGTTCGCCCCTGACTGGTGGGGACATAGTGCCATGTAGAGGTGATAAGATGGACAGGTAATGGGTCATATTTAGCACGGTTCAAAGAAGGCCAGGCACCAACAAACAGTTTTTGTCAATTTATTTTGTAGATAAGAAAGAATAATACACTTTGGTCGACTTTAAAACTGCTTGACCCATTTGACCTGGAAAGTTAAAGATATATCTTCTACTTGATTCATATGACCCGTTTAGAGATGAACACAACCCGGCTTGACCTATTTGACCTGGAAAGTTAAAGATATATCTTCTACTTGATTCATATGACCCGTTTAGAGATGAACACAACCCAGCTTGACCCATTTGACCTGGAAAGTTAAAGATATATCTTCTACTTGATTCATATGACCCGTTTAGAGATGAACACAACCCGACTTGACCTATTTATAAATAAATGAGTTGAAGTTGCCACTTATAGTTGTAGGGGAGATTAAATTCATGATGTTTGTTCTTTGAAGGAAAAATATTTCTGGATACAATGGGAAGGTGACCAAAATTGAACTATAATTGTTGCAGGACTGATGCATTCAAGCGACAAACAGAAAGATTGGTGAATGAACTCAAAAGAACTGCTGAATCGGCAGAGAACAAGTTAGATAACATCGAAGAACAAGCAGAACGTTTATTGCATAGTTCAGATCATATTCACAACTCTTTGTCTTCTATTGATATTCAAACACAAGAACTGGCTCAAACATCAAAAAATGTTGAAGAAAATGTCAACGTTGTGTTAGAGCATTCACAGTCTGTTTATGAGCAATCCCTTAAGATAGCAGATTCCCAATTGGAGTTGGGTAACCGACAAATAAATATGAATGAAAGGTTGGATGAAGGGATGACAATGCTCAATGAATCTGCAAATAAGCTAGGGGAAGAAATGAGTAATTTAAGAAACGAAGCTGTTGAAATAGAAAAAGAGATCGGTAAGGTTGGAGATGCAATGTTTATGAGAATGGATACTTTACAAAACAAAGCTGATGATATCGAGAATATAGCAGAAACCTCGTTAAACAGGCAAAAGCAACTTCTTGAAAGCCAGAGTTCTGCGCTTGAGGTTCTCCAGACCGTCACAACTTTTCAGGCCCAAGCACTTGAAGAAAGCAGGTATAATTAACATATATGTATGTATGCTTATGTATATATGTGTATAGCGTAATGCTTGAGTATATACTATTTGTATTGATTGACTTTGAAATTTGATTGAAGGGGAACTCTGCAACAGCTGATTGAACTTGGTCATAACCAACAACAGGAACTCATACAAAGGCAAGAACAACTCAAACAGGCTCATGATCATCTTGTACAGAATTCGAAAACAATATTGGCTGCTCAGGTTAGACTTCTTTCTTATTCATTGCATTTCTTCGCTATATATTCGTTCTTTTGTGTTTACAGTTTTAAATAATTTGTTATTATTTGATAGGAAACTTTTGAATCAAAGCAAGCAAGCATGTTTCTTGCCCTTGAAAAGCTTTTCGCTCTGCACAATGCAATTTTGCTGGAATCACGAGTCATTAAAGCGTTCCTTGTATATTCTGTATTGATCTTCACTTTGTACATGTTTACAAGTACGAAGCAAACCTACAGTGTGAGATCCAGGCTATATATAGGTAAATTTATCACCTATTATTTTCAATCGCATAAAGTTCAAGGGTGTTTTTAATCTTACAATAAGGTTCTTGTTTTTCAATTCTTTTTCATGTAGGGTTATGCGTTACATTCTTGATTGAATTATTGGTGCTTCGATATGGCAATGACATTGAACAACAAGCATGGATTATCAGCATTGGTAGATTAATATTTGTGCTTCTCGCATCATGCCAACTTCTGTATGCCATTTGCATGTACAGGTATGATAACGTCATTTCCATACTTCCACGAGTCAAAACCTGGTTTGAAGCAGTATAATAATATATAAATGATCATTTATTGTATTGTGTTTCGGATTTATGCAGAGACTACGAGTCTTTGAACCATCAGATGCTACAATCACTCATTGAGAAGGTCAACGGGATGCTAGGAAATAAACAGTTATTATACGACGATGGTGAGAGTGATGTGGACTGGTCTTCATGGATTGACACTGATATAACCGAAGATGAACTGGAAGACCTTGACTATATGCTCCCGGAAACAGTCAAAGAGGGTTCAATCACTACTTCAGGATCAAGAGAATATAGCCTTCGCAACCGACGACGTCGATAGCTTTAATATACTTTCTTTAAAACAATTTATAGAAATAGTTGAAAGCTTAGTGTAAGAGATTAACTTTTGAATCATATATATGTTGTATTTACATTATATATATATATATATTAATAGGGCGATATGAAACGGCGACCATTTGTGTCGTTTAGGGCTGCTGCGTTTCTTCTCAGCCCAACTACTCTGCCCAAATCTGTTACCTTGGCCTGCTAGCGCCTTTGATAACATACGTGTTCGCTGTGATAATACGTGTCACTTTTCTTCGTCTTCATCTGGGAAAGGCGGTCCTGGGTATTGTTGATTCTATCCTCGAGTTTATTCTTATCAACAATCATACGCACCGCTTTTGAAAACGTATGAACATCCTTATCAATAACCAGATCCATGCTAACAGATCGATTTCAGGGGAGATTTTTTTTAGGCTGTTTGGAATATCTTATCGCAAGGTTTAATTCCTTTCTTCATTATTGATTATCTATATTCTCTAATTGTCTAATGATTTTTTTTTTGTATGTTAACGTATAAATTAAACTTCCCATTCTTCACCAACATTTTTTTATAGATACTTTGAAGATGTTTTTCAATATTCTCAGCTTAAGAGTATCTTGAATTTCATCATTTGTTGCTGTCTGTCTTTTAACATACTTTTATACGATTCGATGGAATGGCTGATTGATAAAATGCTATTATTGCTAGATGTTAAGAGTTGGCTATCGGAACTAAGAGGAATGGACATGCCAGATAGTTTCGGTTGGTCATACAAGAGGTTCGTTTTGTTGGTAGTTTTTCTTATTCAGATCATTCCAACAAGGTAACTAAATTCTGTATGAACACTATGTATCTACTTCACGTTTTTTGTGGCTAATATAGTACTTATCCGTGTGCAGGCTGGTGCAACATTACCTGCTGTCCAATGTTTATGCGCTATTGGTTAGTGGTCATGTGTCCATGCTATAGGAGACCACTACGAAAAGCTTGGAATAACCATTCTTGGTAAAATAAATTTATAATTAACTTTACGTGAATGTAATTTGATACCTGTTGATATTGGAGTAACTCCATAAGTAATCTTACAATGATTTGGACTATAGTTTATGTGTACAAAATCGTATATTGAGCGGTTCAGGGCGTTGGTGCAGGGGGTGAGTTCGAGGTCTGGCTTCAGGGGGTGGCTTAAGTGGGTTGGGTCGATCGCTGCATCGACAACTGATATGTTAGATGAAGATGAAGTTATATTCAAGAATTCAACGATGAACAGATGGTATGTTGTATTGGGGAAAAGGGGAGGCTTATAAGGTGTAGGTGGGTATTATCACAAATGTACGTGTTTTAATGTGTGTGTGTTTACCTTCTCACATGCTTGGTTACCTGTATCAGTTGTCGATGCGTATATATACCCGGGGAAAAGTTGTGAAGATTTCTAGAGTGCTACTTTCTCACATACGTGTGTGTTAATGTACGTGTTGGGTCAGCCACAAGCAGTTTCATATGTTTTGAAGTTGGTGATTGATATGAAAAATAGCCACTTGCGCATCTACCATTTACAGTTTCATATGTTTCTTTTATAAGCAGTTTGAGTAAAAATAGGCACTTGCGCATCTACCATTTACAGTTTCATATGTTTTTTGCAGACAACATGCAGTGACCTCTTCAATAAGAGGTCCTGCTGCTAAGAGAGCGACTGGATCTTGGGATGAGTCAAATAAGCTCGGGCAAGGAGGATTTGGTAACGTCTGCAAGGTTTGTACCTTATAGTTAAACCTCCGGGTGATATCATGAGGGTTGGGTAAAGGTATTTTAAAACCAGCAGCAAGTAATTACCAATATGGTTACGAACTTATGACTTTAATATGCAGATACATAGCCATATATAAACGTAAAAACATTGTTAAGTTTACGTAATCTATGTAGGTGTGTTCGCTTTATTTTATATAGCTATAAAGAATATAAGTATCGCGAAAATTCTTAAAAAATATGAAAGTGCAGTAGCAAGGCAGTTGTCATTGAAAAAACATGTAGGTTTCACAAGGTAACGGTTTATTCGTGATACAGGGTGTTTGGATTAGCTTATATGCAGGTAATCAGTTATAAGGGTACTTTAGATTAGCTTATTATATGGGATTATCGGCTTACTAAAATTTGGAAAGTGAGCGTTCCTAAACGAATCTGGTATCTTCCTTTCAGGTATGTTGCAGCTGGAAAAAATGCAGCGACCGGAGTTGATTCAGTTGAAGCGTGAAGCAAGGTTGAAACGTGTTGAGTAGTGGTGCATCTGATGCTGTAGCAAAATCTGTAGGGAAAAGACCAGCGACAGAACTTGAAAGTGTTGTATCGCAGCATAATGTGTATTCAAGCCCGAAGAGGCTTTGATCGGTTTTGATCATCCACTCAACAAAGTACGAGGGGTGGTGACAAAGGATGAGAAGGATACAACAATGCTGCGATTTTTACATCCTAAGCCTCCCAATATAAGGTGTTCTTTGCCAAACATTCTTTTTCTTTATGTGTCTTTTGTAACACAATGATCAAATAGTCTACTACGCCAAACTGAATCCATATGCCCTTTCAAGTGATCAGTTTTTACTTTTAAGTATAAACTATTTTTTGAAACCTGTTCTTAACTGATCAACTTATTTTGTAGTTTTTGCCATGCATTGGGTTAATTAATGTTTGTGTTGGTGGGTTTTTGACGTCTACAGGATCACCAACAATTTGAACAGAGATGCTAACAATACTTGGACTAGAAAAGCTACACGAACAAGTACAGGTACAAGATATAAAACTACCAGATGGTAAGGATGTGTCACACCATTGCTTTTTTCTATGACTGCTTGGACAAATCGTAATTAGATATAAAACGCCACACTACTTTTTTCTATCCACTGCTTTTCTTTTATTATGTTGGTTGGAGGGGGGGTTCATCGTATTATTGCAATGACCAGGGCAACGCAACTACAAGAAGAGTAGTGATGCAGGTATGTGAAAACCAAATTTTATAAATATTTCATTTCTAATAGAAATGGGATGGTATTGATGGAAGCTAAATCTTATAATGACTTATTTGCATATTGATCTTGAACATTCCAGGTTGCACATGCTTCAGTTCAGGACATGAATCGATTTATAGATCCATCCATTGATGAGTTTAAACATGTATTGCTTTAAATGCTTGAGCATTGTTTGTTTTAGAGATATATTGGATGCCCACTCCAAAAGTCATACTTGAGCTCCAATTATCATATTGTTACCTAATGTACAGCTCTTTGTACCAATATCAGTTTTAAATTGGAAAATTATAGTTGTTGTCGACGAGTTTGAAATTATGCAGACAAGATCAGCAGCATGTTGATCCATATCCTGCTTCTGAACTAAAAGGTGAGTGTCGCGTTTTAATATATAATTTGAGTTTGATTTTCGGGGCAATCCTTGTTACTGAAGTGCTTGAATTCCTACTGTAAAATCCTTAACCGGCGTCGATAGCTTTATTATTCTTTTTCAAAAAATGATCAAATACAATGAATCTATTGAAAGATTTCAGTTTTAGTGGCGCCAAACCGGAGTATAGATCATGCCTGTTCTGTCAAATGCAAGAAATTGAAAAGCATATCATGATGTAATAAATAGAGAACAATTAAGTACACCTTGATCCAAAAGCTAGGTATTCACCTATGTAAAAGGAGGGAAGTCCGAAGGTACCAAAGGATTATGTGTACCGAGGAAGGGGTGGGGGGTGTCGTTGAGGTTTTCCTCGTCACATCATTAAAAAAACACTTCTTTTATCTTTTTCTTTAATTTTTCTTCAATCATTGTAGCATGTTCTCTCCTTTTTATTAATTTTTTTTAATGTTTTTTTTCATTTAAAATTACCCAAAAAAACACAAATAACCACTCACAAAACAATAAAATATATATTCTCTCTCGTGAAACCCATCATCTCTTACCTTTTTTTCTTCGGGACTACACATATGCAAGTGACAATTTATGTTCTTTTTCCGCTAGTTTCCTGCAAGAGAAGGGTGGAAAAAAGTTGTACCAACCATTTTTTTCCCCTTCTTCTGTCTTTCCCGTGGTGCACCCTATATTCTAATGGTATCCCATATTGTGTGAGAAACTTCCCAACCAAATGATTATGCTGCTTAGGACGTATCGGATAAACTGTGATGTAATTGTCGTTCTAAAAAAATATTTAATTTGAACCGAGAAACTAATCATTTAAATTTCATGAGTGTATATAATAACATATCTAAATTTTCTAAAATTCTTTTTCTATAGACATAACAAACAATCACATTATATGATGGTACAATCAAACACGATAATTTATTAAGCGTTCGTTTTGAATGTTTAGATTCTAGATTTGAGAATTAAAACAAAATGCATGACTCGATTCCATTTTTTAGGCTTAGTTCCTCTTTTCATTCTCACTCTTTTTCTTTAATAATACTTTATATAAGAGTAGTGATTGACATGCGTAATTTTATGCCTAAAAAAAATCATCATACATTTAGCAAGATCAATGATAAGTTTGAGGAGAGATAATTATGCAATACATGTGTTCAACAATGACTGAATTAAACATAATAGTAGGCATATGAGTTAAACATCCAAATCATTTTCATTTATGTAATATATTCCTAAAAGCACCGAATATCATAGGGCTCGATCCATGCTATCCCCGACGTGTTGAGGCGTTATGGCGCCGTCACCACACCAAGACCATCCAACGCCAAGCACGGCATTAAGCTCTTAGCTTGAGCCAAAACAAGTTTTTATTTTATTTATTTTAATGGGTTTTTGATTTATAGAATGTGTGTGTGTGTTGAGAATGTGTTTGTGTGTTGAGACTGTGTGTGTGTTGAGAATGTGTGCGTTGAGAATATGTGTATGTTAAAAGGGGAAGTTGTCACGTGACATGACGTGACATTGATTCGAGCCATAACAACAAGTACTCTAACTGACATGGGGTGTTTACCAAATTAAGTGTTTCTATATAAATCTCTTAATTAGCCTATTATTGAGAAGAAAGGAGCTTTAACGATTCCCCCAATTAAGAGGCATTAAGGATGCGTTTGGTTCGTAAAAGGATTTGGAATCGGATTTGAATTTGATATTGGTTTGATTGAAAGTGGGAATAGAAAAAATAAATGATAATTTGAAATATATATTTTTTTTATAAAATATATGTATGGTATTTAATTGTTTAATATAGTTTTAACTATATAAGTAATTAAATATTATAAAATGAGGAGTTATGATCAAATAAGAATAAAAATTAAAATGAGAAAGATAAAAAGAAACACAATCTCACATTTCAGATACACCTACAAATATGGATGCATCTCCCCTTAAATTTTTTCCTCTTATTTAAAATGTTGGCTAAAAATCCTTCTTATTCTTCTTATATTAGTAATTCTTCTAATTGAATCCCTTCCTATAAAGTAAATGAAAATGAGCAAATCGTGTGGTTGTAACTAGGAAAGAGTGTATATTGCTCTGACTTGTCAGAAAAGTTGTGATAAAAGTAACCGAATTATAATTGAATGGATATGTGAGTATAGATTCATTGATCGGAATCAACAAAAGTCACCAAACAATGTTTTTGATATTTCTTTTAATCCATACCCACCAAAACCCACCAACCAAACGGGATTCTGTCCACATTTCTTCCTCATTAAAAAAAAAAAAAAAAAAAAAAAAAAAAAAAAAAAAAAAAAAGCGCCTTAATTCTAATTCTTATACCAAATCAAACAAACTTATTTTTTAAACCCGTTATCTTTCTCATTTTACTTTTCTATCAACTCAATACCAAAACCTAATCCTAAGAGAAGGCGGTATGGTAACTTTGCCCCGCGTTAAGGTGTGTTACCACACCGTCCTTATGAGTTAAAGCTGCATTAACGCAACTGAGTTAATACCTTAACATGGCATTAAAGGTGCTTTTCTTGTGAGTTAAGATGAGTTAAACTTTAACACCCATACCTAGGGGTGTAACCGAGCCGAGCCAAGCCCGAGCTTGACAAGGCTTGAACTCGGCTCGGAAAAAAAAACTAGGCTCAGGCTCGGCTCGATAGCTCGTCAAGCTTTAACCATTTAGGCTTGAGCTCGGCTCGATTCAGTTTCAAGCAAAGCTCGAGCTTTGCTTGAAAAGCTCGAATATATGTATATGAATACATGATTACACATTTACACCTCTATTCCAACTCCTGAACAAGTTGATTAAGGAGTTGAGACTTGAGACTCGAAAAGAAGAACGAATACAATACATCACCCAATGAAGAAAACCATATAAAGAGGAAGCGATGGTCAAGAAGTGTGCACTGTGTAGATTGTAGAATACAAAACATTACGTAGGAATAATTAGGGTTTGAGGGGTATATAGTTAATTAATTAGGTTAATATTTAAATTAACCCTTATTTACTTAAAGCTCGAAAAAGCTCGATAAAAGCTCGAGCCGAGCTATCAAAAGCTCGAGCTCGACTCATTATATGTTTCGAGCCAATATATTGGGCTTGAGCTCGGCTTGAGCTCGATAAAAGCTTGACTCGATCGAGCCAAGCTCGAGCTCGAGCTCGAGTTGCTTGATAAAAGCTCGGCTTGTTTGCACCCCTACCCATACCGCCCCCTGCGATAAAGTTTAACTCACTTTTTTTTAGTTGAGTTATGCTAAAAGTGGGGCACAAAATGTTGAGTTAAAGTTAAGTTATATAAAAGGTGTTTTTTGATGAGTTAAGGTAAAAAAAAGTTAAAACTGATGTGACGCTGATGTGGCGCTGGTTAAACCTTACGCTCTAAACATAATATAAACCAAACGGTACCGAATCGTACATTTGAAGTCAAATAGTCAAACTGTTAAATGCTTTGGTATTGTACCGAATTTAACCGCCAGAAAATGGATCACCAACAGTCACATTCCTTTCAAAACCATATTTTATCATTTTCTACCAGATGGGTTCTTCTCATTATCACAATTCAACTCTTTCGGAGCTGTCTTTCGACCCGTTTCATCTCTGAACCAACGCTTGACTGTAAGTTTCGGCATATTTTTATTCGCCCACCAACTGATAGTATATCTTTTGTTAGTTATGTAAACATTTATATAAAAGATCGTTTCCCAAATTGCTTCATAAGGTTTGCAGTGTTGTTGTTTATAGAAACACTTTTTCCGAACAAAAATTTTCTTGTTCTCGTTGTTGCGTCTTAAGTATAGGAACTAACAAGCTACTGTGAGTACATGAATTTTTATATGATATGAAATGCTTGATAAATGTGTGGTAGCGAAAAGATCGTATTTATAGTACTTGATATGAGGTTTACTCAAGTTGTCAACTTACTTATGAAAAATGTAAACGTGTTGTTAGCTATTAAGTTGACATTTTGTCCGCTTTTTTTTCTATTTGATTGGTGATTACGTAAAGTAGATCATGTCTGGTTAAGCGCGTCGATCTTTCTTGTTGGTTTACGTTGGCATAATTTTTTTTTTGTCGTATGTTGTATTATTTGAAAGTATGGATCTTTATGTACTAAATGATATATTAAGCGTTGTTAATTATCTACAGTAATA
This sequence comes from Chrysanthemum seticuspe, assembly GCA_019973895.1. NCBI lineage: Eukaryota > Viridiplantae > Streptophyta > Magnoliopsida > Asterales > Asteraceae > Chrysanthemum > Chrysanthemum seticuspe. Next base: position 314,749,273 of record BPTQ01000001.1, on the reverse strand, counting down.
TAGAAGGGCCAGAATGGAAGGTGTGTAATAAGGTGTATTCAATACTGAAGATTATGTGATTATCACTTGTCATGTGAGGATATTAGTAATAAGGTGCATATAATGTCATTAAATTCATTACACGCTTACCCCAAGAATGTCGTTTGTCGCACGAGTGGGACAAATTAATATTTGAGGTATTTCTAGAATCTGTGTTATAGTTTTACTCATATATGTGGTTAGTGGATGTTAGATCGTATAAAGTAGCGTGGTTAGTAGCTGAAACGGCATAGTAGCTGATGCAACAGAAGATTGTAAGCTGATGCAACAGAAGATTGTAGGCTGAAACGGCATAGTAGCTGATGCAACAGAAGATTGTAAGCTGATACAACCACTACGTATAGCTGCCATAGAAAGGATTCCTTTCTGCGTGATACTTTTCTTGTGGTCATTTGTCAATTATGTTGATAACTTCCCAACAATTTTCTTCCTTATCACCTTATCATCATGTTCATATTTGTTGATGATTTATCATTATGCCCATATAAGTTTATTGTTATATCGTGTAAAAGGATAAGAAAGGAAGGTATATGATTGTTTATGCATTGTCCATCATTTATGTATTTCATAAATATCATGTGATGATGATAACTTTGCCATTTGAGGATATTTGTTGCTAAAAATGAGTGATCTAAGGTGCTTGCATATATGTTATTAGATCGGTATGCTTTAAAAATATTTCCTGGCAACGAGAATGTGACCTTTTTTCTATTTTAGTGAATGAAATTTCTGTATTTTATGCTGCTGGAGTTTATAGAATGTTAAAGTGTCCAGATATGTATTTTTCTTGAGAAAGGCGGCTCAAATCATGCGAACTTATAGGTTGTGTACGAAAGTATAGGCAACACTAGATGAACAATAAAACCTTTATTCAGATCTAAGCTGCAATAGTCAGCTTAGATTAATAGTAAACAAATGTTACAAGATTAGATTAATGTCAATGAGACAATAATCATATGAATGTAAAGACAAGACAAGATCAGTGAAATGATCTGAGAGAGGAGAGGAGAGTGATGCAAAAGACTGCACACTCAAGTGTATCTAACCCTAGATTAAGGGACTTATTAAATAGGAGATTAAGTTACACTAAGACCCCTCTAACGGCTATAAATGACTCATCAGCAGAAATGAATAACTCTTCAGCAGAAACCAGCTTCTTGGAACTTTAAACCTTTTATTCTTTGTCCATGAATAACCCCTGTAGAATCTCTGCAATGATCATAACTTGAAAGCCATTAGGAACTGATAGAATGATATGTTTGCCACAGATTAATACTCCAAATTCTAACATTCCCCCTTAATCTGATGAGCAAACATATCAAACAATATCAATTTTTCACACAAAAATTTATGCTGGTAAACAGGGAGATTTTTAGTGAGAATGTCTGCAGTTTGGTTTGAAGAGCCAATCTTCTTAGCACTTATAACACCTCTTGCAATTTTCTCCCTGATGAAGTGAACATCAATTTCAAAGTGTTTTGATCTTTTATGAAAAACAGGGTTGACAGCAAGTTGTAAAGCAGATTTGTTGTCACAAAAAAGATTAACAGGAAGATTGATATCAACTTTTAGATCTTTTAGGATTTTTTGAATCCAAATGATTTCACAGGCAGCAGTAGACATAGATCTATACTCTGCTTCTGTGGAAGATTTTGAAAGAGTGTTTTGTTTTTTACTTTTCCACGAGATCAAACAATCATTGAAGAAAACACAATAACCTGTGACAGATTTTCTGGTTTCTTTGCATTTGGCCCAATCAGCATCACTATATCCTTCAAGATGATTTTCAGAGTTGCTAAAATTGTACCTTAGACCTTTTCCTGGAGCTCCTTTTAGATATCTCAGAACATTGAGGGCACATTCCAGATGAGATTTTAAGGGAGAATGCATATATTGTGCCAGACAATGAACTGAATATGAGATGTCAGGTCTTGTATGGGTGAGATAGATAAGTTTCCCAAGTAACTTCTGATAACCAGTGATGTTGACAAGCAATGGGTCATCAGTAGTGGGAATATACGGAAGCACAGAGTTGGGTTCCATAGGAGTGGACACAGGTTTGCACCCAAGAAGACCAAATTCTTTGAGGAGTTCAAGACAATATTTTCTTTGAGAAAGACAAATGTCATTCCCAGTTTTTAAAACCTCAATGCCAAGGAAATATTTTAAATTTCCCAAGTCTTTGATATGAAATTTAGATTTTAGAAACTTTTTAAAAAGATTTATCTCATCAATGCAGTTTCCAGTAAGAACAATATCATCCACATAAACAAGCAGAGCAATAAACTTGTTATTCTCTGTTTTGGTGAACAGGGAGTGGTCATTGACAGATTGAACAAAATTATTTTCTTTTAAAACACTCACAAGTTTTTCATTCCATTTCCTGGGAGCTTGTTTTAGGCCATATAGAGACTTGACAAGTTTACAAACTTTATTTTTATTGTTCTCATTACAGAACCCCCTGGGGATGGTCATATAGATATCCTCATCAAGATCTCCATACAAGAAGGCATTGTTAACATCAAGTTGAAAAAGGGGCCATTTGTTTTTTACAGCTAAGGCAATAAGACATCTAACATTAGACATTTTAACAACAGGGGAAAAAGTTTCATCATAGTCTATTCCTTCCCTTTGGTTATAGCCTTTAACAACTAATCTAGCCTTGTATCTATCAACTTCTCCATTGGCTTTATATTTGATTTTAAAAATCCATTTGTAACCAATGGGAGTTCTATTAGGAGGTAGATCAGTTATATCCCAAGCATGGTTTTCATTTAGGGCCTCAATTTCAGAATTCATAGCATCTACCCAATTACTATCAAGGATAGCTTCTTCATAACAGGTAGGTTCAATACTTTTATTAAGACTAGAAGCAAAGCAATAATTATCTTTGTTAAGATTAGAGTAATTAACAACTTTTTCAACCCCATATTTGACTTTTCCTTCAACAATAAAGTCATTTAGATTACTGGGCAACTTAGAAATTCTAGTTGACCTTCTAGCAGTAGTGGCTGGCAAGCCTCTTTCTTGTTCAGCAGAATTGGATGATGTATCAGCAGAATCAGAAGATGCATCAGCAGGATGTGATTCATGTGATATGTTGCCCTCAGGGTGTGTATTATCATCTATAGATGTTGCAACTGGTTCATCAATCCTAGTAGGATGACTTACCACTGTGCTATCATCATAGGATGTCACTCTCCCTTCATCATTGGGACTTGTTTGTGAGTCAAAGAAATTTTTGTGGTTTAAATCTTTAGGCACATAAGTTTCAACAAAAGGTTTTGACACAGAATTTTTCATTTTGAATGGAAACACAGTTTCATAAAATTTGACATCTCTGGAATAAAAGATATTTTTTGTTTCTAGGCTCAAGAGTTTATAACCTTTTTTTTCATTTGAGTAACCAATAAGAACACTTTTTTCAGACCTACTACCAAATTTGTCAGAGATGTTGAGAATAGTGGCATAGCATAAGCAGCCAAAGACTCTAAGGAGAGAGAGTGAAGGGTCATGCCCATACACAAAGAAGAAGGGGGACTTGCCAGACAGAACTGAAGAGGGCAACCTGTTTATGACATAGGCAGCAGTTAGAACACATTCAGGCCAAAGATATAGAGGTAATTCCCCCTGAAACATAAGGGATCTAGCAACATTAAGGAGATGCCTATGTTTCCTTTCTGCAATGCCATTTTGTTGTGGTGTATAAACACAAGATGTTTGATGTAGAATTCCTTTTTCATGAAAGAATTGTTGAAGTTTATTATTGACAAATTCTGTCCCATTATCACTTCTGAAAACTTTGACATTGTGTTCAAATTGATTTGATAGCATATGAGTAAAGTTAACAATGGAAACATAAACATCATCCTTCCCCTTAAGCATATAAACCCACACTGCCCTGGAATAGTCATCAACTATGGTTAAAAAATATTTATAACCATCTCTGCTAGTGATTTTATATGGTCCCCAAACATCAAGGTGAACAAGTTGACCAATTTTAGTGGATTTATGTTCACTTAAAGGAAAAGGTTCTCTGGTTTGTTTAGCTTTATTACAAGTATCACAGAGATGATCAGTTTCAGATGAACTATCAAATTTAAGAGTGGGTTTAAGTATGTGTAGGACTTGGTCAGAGGGATGACCAAGTCTTTGATGCCAGAGATTTCTAGAGACATGACAAACAGATATGCAGTTGTTAGAAGTAATCTTACATGTAGAATCTATATCAAATATATATAATCCATTGTATTGTTTACCAATCCCCACAATCCTTTTTTGATGTAAATCCTGTATATAGCAATTAGATTCATTAAACCCAACAAACATTTTATTGTCTCTAGCAATCTTATGAACAGATAGTAAACTAACATTGTATTCAGGAACAACAAGAACATCAAAGAGAGTTAGGTCATTATTGACCTTTAAATCACCAATTTTAGTAATTAAGGCCTGAGTACCATTGGGATGTCCAACAGTTAACCCAAGATTTGAAATGTTAACAACATTGATTAAGAAATTTTCAGACACAATCATGTGCTGATTTGCACCAGAATCAACAATCCAACCAAGACTGATGTTTCCAGATAAGGATTTAGTGTTGTTGTTAAAAAACTTGTTGAAGTTTACATTAAACTTGACACTGCCATTGAAGAAGGTTCCTGAAAAATTTTTACCTGCCAAGTTGGCATTAGCAGATGACACATTGTTGTCATTGAGGAGACTCATAAGTCTTGAGAGCTGTTCATTAGACAAGGAGACAGGAGAGTTGCTAGCACTATTATCAGTGACACAATTGGTTTTAGCAGAAACATTGTTACTGCTGAAAGGTTTACCATTGAAATTTCTTTTAACATATCCAGCAGGATACCCAACAAGATCATAACATCTATCAACAGTATGACCAGGTTTTTTGCAATTAGTACATTTGAGGTTCATGTTTGGTCCTCTGCTATTAGAGCTGTTACCATTATTAAAACCAGAATTTTTGTTGTTAAAACCTCTTTTGTTATCAAAAAATTTTCCACCATCAGAAGTTTTTGCAGCAAAAGCTGTAGCATTGGGTTTAGCAGAGCTATTCCCAGATGAGACATTTCTGTGAGATTCTTCTCCAGAGACAACAGAAAAAGCAGTTTTGACATTAGGTAAAGGATCTCTGGTTAAAATGTTGCTTCTGATGGGAACATAGGAGTCATCAAGACCCATAAGAAATTGCATTAACTTGATTAGCTGATTGTGTTTTTCAAAATGTTTTGCAGCCTCACAAGTGCAGGGAGGCAAGCTAATCATACAATCAAATTGTTTCCATAAAGAGTTAAGATTGTTATAGTAATCAGCAAGAGAGGACCCACTTTGACTAAGAGAATTTATGTTTTTGTGCAAATTAAAAATAGCTGAACCATCAACTTTATCATAGGTATCTTTAAGATCATTCCACATTTCATAAGCAGTTTTAGAATAAATAGCACCAGCAAATAATTCAGGGCTGAGAGAGTTGAGGATCCAAGTGACCACAACAGAGTTACAAGTGTCCCATTGATTAGCAAGACTGGGGTTTGAATCATTTCTTATGCAAGTACCGTCAATAAACCCCAACTTGTTATGGTTCCTTAAGGCAAACGTCATGGCCATATTCCATATTTTATAATTTTCAGTTCCAGTGAGTTTAATAGAAACAATGGGAGTACAATTGGTGTTATTGGGGTGTAAATACAAAGCATCACCAAAGGATAAACTTTTCTCAGTGGAACCACCACCACCAACATTATCATCACCAATAGCCATAATACAGACAATAACACAGAGATAATAAGACAGACAAAGAATCACAGACAGATATAATAATAAGAGTAAATAGGCAGGTAAATAAGACTTTGTAATAAGAAACAACAAGCACCAAGCCTGTGGACTAGGGTAAACCAGAGCAGGTATTCGTACCACTCAAAGGTGGCAGATCAAGATGTTAGTCTACCCGTTTGCACCCACAGAGACTTAAGTACTGTATGTTTAAAGAGAAGATAAGACTTAGACTTACAGAGAAATATGCAGCGGAAGAACAAATCACAGTCACCCTAGATTCACTTAGTCTAGGGTAAATTGTAAACAGAAGATAACCAGTGATTACGCCAATAGCAATAACCCCAAATCACACCCTTGTTGCCAAAGAGAATCAATGAGCCTGAAGCTCTGATACCATGTACGAAAGTATAGGCAACACTAGATGAACAATAAAACCTTTATTCAGATCTAAGCTGCAATAGTCAGCTTAGATTAATAGTAAACAAATGTTACAAGATTAGATTAATGTCAATGAGACAATAATCATATGAATGTAAAGACAAGACAAGATCAGTGAAATGATCTGAGAGAGGAGAGGAGAGTGATGCAAAAGACTGCACACTCAAGTGTATCTAACCCTAGATTAAGGGACTTATTAAATAGGAGATTAAGTTACACTAAGACCCCTCTAACGGCTATAAATGACTCATCAGCAGAAATGAATAACTCTTCAGCAGAAACCAGCTTCTTGGAACTTTAAACCTTTTATTCTTTGTCCATGAATAACCCCTGTAGAATCTCTGCAATGATCATAACTTGAAAGCCATTAGGAACTGATAGAATGATATGTTTGCCACAGATTAATACTCCAAATTCTAACAGGTTGTCATTTGTAACAGCTGTGGTAGACATGATTTTGTTATCTTTTGTGCGAAGAAACGTTGATTCTTGTCTTGGATACTTGATAGAAAACTATTTGCCGGCTTTCAGTTGAATTATTATCACAAGTCGATTGATAACAGAAATTTATGTCCGTGTTCTCCAAGCAAAGGCAAAGTTGCTTTTAATGTAGGACCGGTGTAGTTGACATTTATTTTTTCAGTGATGCTGATGTATTGCCATTAATTTTCTTCTTTCTGACCACTTTTATATTTGTTAATTAATTATGAGTCAAGAAACTTTCCATAGAAGTTTTGCGCAATACTTCTTATATACGCTCCCTCCCCTTGTTGAATTGCTTCTATATTTTTTTTGCAGTCTTAGTATTGTTGCTTCTTGGACCCAATGAGTCACCAGAAGCATTTTATATTCGTTATCCTATGGATCCTTGTGCTGCTTTCACAAAGCTCCGAGTCATTCAGCTAGTTTTTTTCTAGTGGAAAGGCGGAATCTAGTGAAAAACCTTCAGAGTTTCCTGAAACGTCTCATGATCTCGTTGCTGAATTCTCCATGGAATCCTTAAATAGCAAGAAGGAAATGATGTTGGTCGAAAAAGCAAGGAGAAAGGCTTCTTTGTCTAATTCTTGTTGGCAAACGGCATATCAAAATCTATTTGCAGGATGCTCAGAAATTTTAGCACGTGAAGAACAACGGTCTAGGCTGGCATGGCATCTTAGTGATTGCTTTCAGAAGGACACTGGGAGGTCTCCTTTTCCTTATTGTGATGTAAAAATACCAATGGTAAATTGCCTCAAGAAATTAGATGAGGATGCTCATAGGGTGTATCTTGAGTTTTATCTTGAGACTAACGCAATATGCCATCAGTTACAGTAAGTCTTTTTTCTCTCTTTACTATAAAAACAAATACTCATTTTACAAATGTTCACACTATATTAAAAAAATAAACATATGAATGCTAGAATAATATATTGTTATTTTTTCCACTACTAAAAGTACTCAAATGAGTAAGTGACCATATTGATCCACCCCTTTCCGTTGGATGGTGGCGTATTTGTTGGGATTAATTTTTTGATAGTTAACTTTATAAACGGATTCCTAGAAGTAGTATGACCTGTGTTCTTTAATAGAGTTTTTTTTATGGACACAATAGAAATGTGCAGAGCTGGCTATTTTGACCCGTTTACTGATAAATGAGTCAGATTTGTGTTATGCTTTGTCTCTAACGGGTCAAGTGGCTGAAACTTAAACGGATCAAATGGGTTGAAAGTTGCTCAAAGTGTCTTGATTTTTTGTGTTTATTAAAACTGTTATCTTATCTTTGACACACTACTTATCTTTAAACAGTTTAAAAGTTCTGACAAAAAATGTTTGGGTTAACACAATTCCGACTCCTTTTCCATAATGTGACTAAAAATAAGAATGTCTTGTTGCAGGACTGATGCATTCAAGAGACAAACTGAAAGATTGGTGAATGAACTGAAAGTGTCTGCTGAATTTGCGGAGAACAAGTTAGAGAATATAGAAGAGCAGGCAGGGCGTTTGTTGCATTATTCAGATAATATTCATGACTCCTTATCTTCTATTGATGTTCAAACACAAGAACTGGCTCAAACATCAAAAGTAGTCGAAGAACGTGTTAGTGTTGTGTTAGAGCATTCACACTCTGTTTATGAACAATCCCTCAAAATAGCAGATTCTCAGTTGGAGTTGCGTAACGCACAAATAAGTATGAATGAAAGGCTGGATGAAGGAATGACAATGCTCAATGAATCTGCAAACAAGTTGGATGAAGGAATGCATAACTTAAGGAATGAAACTGTTGAAATTGGAAAAGAGATTGGTGAAGTTGGAGATGCAATGGTTATGAAGATGGATACCTTGCAAACCAAAGCTGATGATATCGAGAACATAGCGGAAACAACTTTAGGAAGACAAAAACAACTTCTTGAACACCAGACCACCACTCTTGAGGTTCTTCAGACCATGACGAGTTTTCAGTCTCTAGCATTAGAAGAGAGCAGGTATGTGGGTTCGGGTCAAACCATTTAGTTTTAAGGCATGTCAATTAGAGTCGGGTCAACACACTACCTTTTTCTAACTTTAATAGATAATCATTTCAACACTTATATTACACTAAGATTAATCTAGTTCTTTTTAATAATATGAGTTGATAAATTTTTATGTACTAAAATTACTCTTGGGAGACGTTTAGCTCTTTTATTTTCAGCTAAAGTTTTTTTAGCTGTTTGATCTGTGAGAGATGAAACATATCACTGAGCTGACCCAGTCATATTTAATTGCGTAGAAGTTGCTATTTCATGTGAATATGTAGATATATAACTGACTTTCAAATCTGATTGCAGGGTAACTCTGCAACAGTTAATCGAGTTTGGTCAAAATCAACAACAGGAACTCATAAAAAAGCAAGAACAACTTAAAGAAGCTCACGAACATCTAGTTGAGAATTCGAAAACAATATTGGCTGCTCAGGTCAGGCTTCTTTGTTGAATCGGTTGCATTTCTTCTTTGTATACTCTATTGTGTGTTTAAACTTTTTAAATAATTCTATTATGTTTATAGGAACATTTTGAGTCAAAGCAAGCAAGTATGTTTGTTGCCATTGACAAACTTTTCAGTCTGCACAACGCAATTTTGCTGGAATCGCGGGTCATTAAAGCATTTATTGTATATTCTATATTAATCTTCACACTGTATATATTTACAAGCACAAAGCAAACCTACAGCGTGAGACCCAGGCTATATATAGGTAAAGCATCCCTATTATTTTCAATCATTTAAAATTTTGGGTGTTAGTTTCATTTTCTAAATATCTTACCATAACTTTTTCGATCATCTTTTTGTTTTCTGCAGGTTTATGTGTGACATTCTTGATTGAATTTATGGTGCTTCGATATGGGAATGACATTGATCAACAATCATGGATTATAAGAAGTGTTAGGTTATTATATACGTTTCTTGCATCATGTCAACTACTTTATGCCATTTACACATACAGGTAAGATAACATCATTTCATTTGGTCAAAACCTGTATTTTACAATATCACTTATTGTATCGTGTTTTTGGGTTCTTGCAGAGACTACGAGACAATAAACCATCAGATGCTACAATCACTAACTGATAAGGTTAATGGCATGTTAGGAAATAAACAGTTGTGTAGAAAACTAGAAGGGGGTTGAATAGTTTACCAATTAAAAACTTTGTTTTGAAACTTATTGAAAGATCAATTGATATTGATCTTGAGTACGTTAATGAAATAAGCAAGCAATATGTAATAAGTACATAAGGAAAGAAATGATCAAACCACAACAAGTTGTTTATAGTGGTTCGGTCTACAAGGACTCTTTCTCCTTGCCCTACTCCACTCCCCGAGTCTCACACTCGAGAGTTTAACTTCACTAGTCAACAAGCTCCTTTCACCGGCGGAGAAAACCTTTACACTTCGCTTACACTATTTCCGACACTAAGCTAGATGTCGAGTTCTTTCCAAGGGTACAACTACTCCCACACACAATGTATTTTGAGGATTAAAATACTAACCACACACACTCACAAGATTATGATGGTTTAATACAACAATGAAGTATGAATCAACACTAGATCATACAACACTAAACAAACAAGACTTCCAACTTCTCGTTGAAGCTTGAATGTGACTTGATCTTCTTTGCTACAAAACAGATCACTAATATGATATGAAACTGAGTTAGAAAGATTAGAGAGAAGATATGTATGAGAGTATATTGGAAAGGGATGAAAAACTACTTGGCTTGGCATTGCTATTTAAAGCCAAAATGGACAGGAGCGTCCACGGACCGCGGAACCCTTTTAAGGGTTCCGCCCGTGTACCATTTTGGTACCGCCGGGTCTGACAGCCAAGATATCAAATCTTGCCAAAGTCAACTCTATCTAAGTGAGATTGTGCAAGATATGAAGAGTACAAATTCACACAAAATATCTAATGAAATCTTCCAATGATTTCCATGATGCATCACATGATGTCATATGTTGTATTTCTAAATTTAGAAATATGCAAGTACTTAAGTAGTGTTTGGTTTTAAGAACCTAACACATTCTAAAAACTACTATCATACATAATGATTAGAGTCATATCAAGATGTTACTAATCATAAATGTAAATGCTTGAATGATGAATATATTGTTTGAAAAAGCTTGTTTTAATATCAATTAAACTTGACAAGCTTTAAGCTTTTATACAACTTAAATTTACTTTTGTCGTTAACAAAACTTAGGTAAAGATCAAAAATATAAATAACGTTTAATGACGATATTTGTATTAACAATCTCCCCCTCTTTGTTGAGGACAAAAATAAATTTTATTTTTATAAAAGATACAAAGTTTGTACAAGAATTATAAAAATATTAGTTTTAAAACTTGAAAAGAGAGTGATAATGCAAGTGTATGATGTTTGACTTTTTCAGAAAGTCAAAGTATTCACTAGTTGATGCATGATGTTGACTTTTTCAGAAAGTCAAAGTATGCAGTTGACTTTTTAAGAAAAGTCAATTATTACCAATGATGTATCCTGTTTGACTTTTTCAGAAAGTCAATGTCAGTTTGGCTTTTTTCAGAAAAGTCAAAATATAATCAAGTTCTATATTTTCTCCCCCTTTTATCTCAACAAAAAGAAGATGCGATGCGGAATGTAATGAGCCCGAGCCATTACCTCCCCCTTGATCAAAGCTCCCCCTAAATTGGGTACTTAATGGGAAGATACATGGATTGTGAAAATAAAGCTACAAAAAAATGTTAGTAATAATGATCATTCACAAGCATTTCCAAACACTATGTAAAAGTACCAACACTATAATAAAAACACCATTCATTTGTTAAAATTTTCATGAATGAAGATCATGAAATGGGAACACAATGATGTGTTTTAGTACAAGAAAAAGAAAATAATCCTAAGAAAAGAAGAACTAGAAATGCTAATCTATGACCATCCTAGTTAGATAGTGGATGAGAAAGAGCGTTGAGGCGCTCAAGGATATGATTGAGGATGAACCTCATTTCTTCTTGGAAGTCATGGACCATAACCCGGGTCCTTTCCATGGTTTAGGCCGTTTGCTCACAAGTTGAGCAACCATGCCTAGGAGGGTAGAATGTTTGAGGAGGTTGTGGTGGTGGAATGGTAGATGTGTTGGTGGTGTTGGGAATGTTTGGGGTGGTCATGATGGAGGCAAGCAAAGCATTTTGCATTTGCATAGTCTCACTTAAGTGAGAATCCACCATGCCTTTGAATTGGTGGAGGTTGTGGAGTTCCGCTTGAATCTCCTCTCTAGTGGGATTGGCATCCCACATGCACTCCTCAATGTCTTCAAAATGAGGGGACATTGATGTTGGGAGTGGATGATCCCCATACAAAGGACCATGAATGTCTTTGTATATGGGGTGGAAGAGAAGAGGTTTTGGCCCTAATGGGGCGTTTGGGTCAAAAGATGACCTTGGTGATTCATGAGCTATTTGCTCAATTGTGCCAAAAGATGGCAATGGTGGTGGATGATTTGGCCTAGGAGGCAAGTCATCCAAGTCCTCCAAGAAAGGATGTGGTAAAGTTGGTGGAGTGGAGAATAACTCCATAGGCATGAGGGTAGGAGACCTTGGTGGTGAAGGTGGTGAGGGTGTTTTGGATGTTTGGATGGGTGCCCGTGGAGGTGAAGTTGGTGTTTTTGTAGGTGGTGGAGTTGTGATCACAATGTGTGATTGATTTGGTGTAGCCAAGGTAAGACTTGTATCATCTCGTATGGGAGATGAGATTGTGAGTGGAGAAGACTCGGACGAGGAGCTAAGGTTAACGAAGCAACAAGGCCTTACGCTAATTCTAGCGGTCTTCTTGCAAGGTTTTGGAGATGATTTTGTCATTTTTGACTTGGGTTTCTCTTTGCTAGATGATAGTAAGAATGAAGAAGGTGTGAGGATGATCATAGTAAAACCTCTCAATTTATAGAAGTGAAAAATTATGGAGAAATGTGTTTGATTTGATGTTAAACCATTGAAGAGATGAGGTTCCTAATGATTTGGAAGTGGGTTGAATGCTAGTCATATCACCCAAGTCAATCCATACAAGAGAGATGGAGTGAAGAAGAAAAAATTTGCAATAAATGTGTTCTAATGAGTGGAAATTCCTAAGAATCAGATCATCCACGGATTTGAAGGTACCAAAAATTTGGTTCCTTCCTTTATGCAAAAGGGCTCCATGGGTGGATTTTTCAGATTTTTGAATTTTGGTGGGAAATGGATTTCTTATATACCTAAGTGACTTATACTAGTTCTAATAAGAGTATAAACTAGTTAAGATTGATTTATAAGTGATGGATGGTAATTTGGAATCACGAAAGAGTCGAAATTCAGAAAATTACCTGGAGGATCCACGGCACCAAAATTTTACACGGCCGGAACCCTTTTTAGGGTGCCGTCTGGTCCGCCTGTACAGGTACGGCGGTACCAATTTACATAACGGACGGTACCAAATTGATGGTGTCGTCTGATCCGTGAAGTGCAGAAAAGTAGACAGAGTACGTTTTTAGGTGTCGGGGACTTTTTCGAAACCTGAATTTTTTCTCAAAAGGTGTTATACTAAACATTTCTAGTTAGGAAAAGTAAATAACACATGTATAAACATAGTGGAGTATAGATTTTGAGCAAGGCTTATTGATTTTCACATTATAGTGAAAATGGGTAAAATTTGATAGCATACTTGTGCTATCCCCTGCATGAGATTGTTAGCATACAATATTGTTTCAAGTTATATTATCATCCTACATAATAAAAACAACTAAATAGTATCAAACATTAACGATAATGTATTGTTCCAAACACTCCTTAAAGTACCCTTATTTGTCCAACTTCTTGTAAATCTTGTTCATCATCCTACCAAGGTACTTGAACATTCCCTTAGTTTGTTTGAACTCTGCTGATTCATTCTCAATCTCGGGAAGAGAAGCGTAATACTCATGAGGTGGAAGACGAGAGCTTGGAAGACCATCCTCGGAGCTATTTGATGATGATGATGATGGAGTTGGAGGTTTTGCTCTCTTGCCTTTTGTCTTAGCAACTCGTTCATCACTCAAAGGTACAAAGATGTGAGGGATGAGTTCATAGTGAAGGTGCATTCCTTTTGGGGTTGGTGGAATTGGTGCGAAGTTTCTATAGAGACGGGTGAGAAGCATCCCGTATGGAAGAGCAACCGATCCTTGAGTTGGAATGTCAATCATTCTCCTAGCTATGTAGTAGGCTAAGTTGAATGGTTGTCGGGTGGACAAGTTGTAGAGCATGTGACAAAGGCAAGCGTTTATGTGATCCCTATTTCCTATGGTGCTAATGACGTTGGCTCTAAGTAGCTCCTCCTATTTTTTAAATTCGGGCTTAAGTTCATTTAGCTCCAATCCATATGGATCTCGGTTTACCTCTTTTCCCTTTCGGGTAACTCGGGTTGTATCACTTTTTGGGTTAAAAAGGTGTTCACGGAGGGCATCCTTATCGGCCAAACGGGTTAGGTAGGGAAGAGAGCGGTCATTGATTGTATCAAGAGCCGTGAGTGACCACTTATCCGTGTAGACACAAGTTCCTCGGTTGGGAATTCCTAACACTTGAGCAAAGTTGCTTAAGGTGATGGTGTAGTCGTTTTGATTGATTCTAAACCTAAGACAAAATTCATCATCGTCTTCATCACTAAAGCCAGTCACACTAGCATAGAATTCTAACACAAACCTAGGACAAATTGGTTCATCGATGTCAAGAAGACAATCGAATTGAATGGCGGCTAGTTCTTCACGAAGATTGGTGTTTTCAAGGAAGGATGAGTGAATGTTTCTACTTGTTCCTTGGTAAGTCCTTTGGTTTTGTGGTGTTTGGGAATGTAGTTAAGGGTGTCTTTGTGATCATAGAATCTTGCGGCTACCATGGTTATTCCTAGGGACAAGAATTAATATGTTAAAAAAGTAAGAATAAATTTTAACGTTTTTGGTTCTAGTGTGTGCCTATATGAAAACAATTTGGAGTTGCGGTTATCTCGACTCATTTTATGCACAAAAATGGTTTTAGTGGGGTGTTTGGCAAATACCATGAGATAACCCAAATGCTCCTAATTCAATGTGGCTTCATTTGAATATACTCGGGAATGCATATTAGTTATGCAATACCTTTAGTATTCAAGAGCATGCAAGTGATGAAAATTTAACGTTTCTATTTGTATTAGCAATGAAAAAATTGTTTTCCTACAAGTAAGAAGCTTTTCAAAACTTTTGACATGGGGTGTTTGGTTGTTTTAATAAGGCCTTATATTCATTATCTATCAATTAGTGGGAAGTATGATTTGTTTATGCAATATGATAATGTAGTACCTAATTTCAATGACTAGTTATGCAATTTGCCAATTGAATTCATATTCGGTATAAAAGCATACATAAAACCCCATGTAATGATTTGTGATAGTTTTGTGCATAAATAAGAATCCTAGACTCAGAATTAAGAGATAAAATGTAGTTAGGATACTTACAATGATGTTATCTTCAGTGATTAGTGAGTGGGAAGGTATCAATAATGAGCTTGGTTTAAGTTTTACACATTTTGGTAAAGTGGGTTGTGAGGAAGAGGATGTTATGTATATAGCAGTTTTGCTTCTGTAGACACCACGGACCAGACGGCACCAAATATTTGGTTCCGTCCGTGTTTTCGTTTGGTGTCGTGGCTACAGTAGCAGATACAAAGCAAAATTGTTTTGGTTTGACTATTCTAATGTTTTAGGCTATGTTTATCCTACATGTTTGGTTCCATTAAACCTAAACCAAGTCTAAGAAGATTAAAAGGTTCTCGTTTAAGAGGCTTAGTTAAGATGTCGGCAATATTGTCTTCGGAGGATACTTTCTCAATTGAAATGTTCCCTTTTTGAACATTGTCGCGAAGAAAGTGATGACGGATTTCAATATGCTTTGTACGAGCATGTTGAACGGGATTCTTGTTGAGATCGATGGCTCCTTTGTTGTCGCAAAGTATCACAATGTAGTTGAGATGAATTCCGTAATCTACGAGAGCTTGCTTCATCCAAAGAGCTTGTTGACATGCCTTTCCGGCTGAGACGTACTCGGCTTCAGTAGTTGAGATGGCTAAGGCCGTTTGCTTCTTTGCAAACCATGAGGTGAGACAATGTCCAACAAAAGTGCAAATACCACTTGTAATTTTTCTATCGACATAGTCACCGTCATGATCCGAGTCGGCATACACTATGGTTTCTACACCCGTTCCTTTGGGATACCATAATCCTAAACACGTTGTTCCCTTAATGTATCTAAAAATCCTTTTTAAGGCTTCTAAGTGTGATGCCTTTGGGTTTTCTTGAAAGCGAGCACATAGAAAAACACTAAACATAATGTCGGGTCTACTAGCCGTAAGATAGAGTAGGCTACCAATCATTCCTCTATATTTAGTGTTATCTACGGATTCACCTTCTTCGTCCTTGGTGAGTTTAGTGTCCGAAGACATGGGTGTTTTAGTTGGTTTGGAATCTTCAAGACCAAATTTCTTAAGCATGTCTTTTATATATTTGGATTGGTTAAAGAAAATGCCATCTTCTAGTTGTTTAATTTGAAGTCCTAGAAAGAAGTTTAACTCACCCATCATACTCATTTCAAACTCGTCGTGTATGATTTTAGAGAAATCATCACATAGCTCTTGACAAGTTGATCCGAATATAATGTCATCAACGTATATTTGAACAATGATAATATGTGATTCCTTTTTCTTGGTAAAAAGAGTATTATCTACTAATCCCATAGAGTATTTGTTATCAATAAGAAAAGTCTTAAGTCGGTCGTACCAAGCTTTTGGTGCTTGCTTAAGACCGTACAATGCTTTCTTGAGTTTGAAGATATGATGTGGTTTCTCAAAGTCGGTGAAACCGGGAGGTTGAGCAACATACACTTCTTCGTTAATAAACCCATTAAGAAAAGCACTTTTAACATCCATTTGAAATAATTTAAAGTCATAAGCACATGCATAGGCAAGTAATATTCTAATAGATTCTAGTCTAGCTACCGGAACATAAGTTTCATCATAATCAATACCTTCTTGTTGATTATAGCCTTGTGCAATAAGCCTAGCTTTGTTTCTAGATACTATACCATTTTCATCCATTTTATTTCGAAAAACCCATTTCGTTCAAATTATGGTTTGATCTTTAGGTTTTGGAACTAATTTCCAAACATCATTTCTAACGAATTGGTTTAATTCTTCTTGCATGACAATTACCCATGATTCATCTTTTATTGCTTCATTTATATTTTTTGGTTCTATGGTGGATATAAAACAAAAATAATTACTATGATTTTGGGCTTGTGACCTTAAGGTTCTTTGATTAAGTTGTCCTATGACGTTTTCCAAAGGATGACTTTTAGATTCTTTGATGTTTATAATTTAGTTGTTTAATGGTTCATCTTCCTTGTTATCATTAATTAGACTTTCTATTATTTGACTTTTAACTAAGTCATCATCTACCAAAGGTGATGTCTTAGAGGGAGGTGGACTTTTGTCAAATGTTATGTTCAACGATTCCTCGACTATCATTGTTTCTTTGTTAAGGACGATATAAGCTTTGCTAGTTTGAGAATAACCTAGAAATACACCTTCATAAGACTTTGGGTCAAACTTGGTGAGATAGTCTTTAGTATTAAGAATGAAGCATTTACAACCAAAGACTCTAAAATATCCTAAAGTTGGCGTTTTACCTTTGTAAAGCTCATATGGTGTTTTGTTTAAGAAAGGACATATTAAGACTCTATTCAAAATATATGTAGAAGTGTCAATGGCATTGCACCAAAACTTTTGAGGAATGTTTTGTTCATTAAGCATTGTTTTACTCATTTATTGAATTGTTCTATTTTTACGTTCTACTACACCATTTGATTGAGGTGTTCTTGGAGCGGAAAAGTTATGTGTTATACCATTTGTATTACAAAAGTTTCCAAATTGAGGTTCGTTGTCAAATTCACGACCATGATCCGTTCGGATCGACACAATTTTAACACCTAGTAGATTTTGAATTTTCTTGCTAAGAATTTCAAATTTATCAAAAGCTTCATTTTTGGTTTTCAAAAACAACGTCCAAGTAAATCTTGAGTAATCATCTACTATGACCAAAGTGTATAAGTTGCCTCCGTAGCTTCTTATAGCGGATGGTCCAAACAAGTCCATATGTAATAATTCTAGACACTTAGATGTGGACACCATATTTTTAGATTTGTGACTACTATGGGTTTGTTTACCAATTTTGCAAGCGTCGCAAAAGTGTTGGTCATATTTTAGTTTTGGTAAATTTCTAACTAGCTCTTTTGAAGATAGGTTTGTATAAGTCTCATATTAGCGTGACCTAAGCGTCTATGCCAAAGAGATGAGCTATCGTCTAACGTTGTTAGGCAAAGCTTGCCATTAGATGTTTTATCTATTTTCATGACGTATATGTTATTTTTCCTAACTCCTTTAGCTATGGTGATACCATCTTTTAGTATTTTACTACCATTTTCATCAAATAGTACTTTATACTTTTTATCACATAGTTGGCTAATACTAAGTAGATTAAATCCTAACCTATCCACATGAGCAACATTTTCAATAGTTAGGGAGTTATGAGCGATCGTACCTTTGCCAATGATTTTGCTTTTGAGATTACTACCAAACGTGACATTACCTCCGTCATATTCTTGGTATGATGAGAAGAGACTTTTGTTGCCCGTCATATGTCGTGAGCATCCACTATCTTTTATCCATTCATCAGGTTCCAATCCAACTTTCAAGCATACCTAAGAAGTAAATAACTCAAGCATTTGGTCCCCAATATCTCATGGGTCCGTTTGGGTTAAACATACCATTTATTTGATTCATGTATGGAAACGATGGGTAAGAGTTCCATGACATGTAATCTGGAGTTTGATATGGTCTAGGAAAGTTTTGATTCCAACCATTGTGTTGGTAGTTAGGTTGTACGTTGTGGTTGCTCTTAGGAAAGGGGCGTTTGGTAAAAGGTGCTTTGTATCGTTGTTGAGTGGTTTTTGATCTAAATTCATTTTTAGCAAGTCCTACTCCTGATGTAACAGCTGGTTTTAGTTTAACACCATCCTTGGTTTTCTTTGTTACTTTGACAAATTCAGTACGGTCCGTATTGCGAACATTCTGTCCTGCTGAAGTACCCACGGCACCATTTGTTTCCACGGACGGAACCCTTATTTTGGTTCCGTCTGGTCCGTGCTGTACTGCAACAGTTTTGACAGATTGTTCGTCCTTTTCGGCCATTTTGTTTTAACTCTTTGGAATTAATACCTCATTAAATCCTAGCCCATTCATGTCTCCTGGTGTTTTATGGATTTTAACTATTTCATCGGCAAGAGCGATGTTTTTGTTAAACCTTTTAAATTTAGAATTATTTTCGATTAAAACATCTTGTGTGAGCTTTAGTTTTTCTATTTCAAGATTAAGCTCTTGACATGATTTACAACCATCGTCATTTGCCTTTCCCTTTTCAAGTCGTTTTGCTTTTTCTTTTAACTCATAAACTTCATTTTCCAAAAATTCCTTTTTGGTTTTTAAAAATTTATTTTTAGTTATGATTTTTAGACTTAGCTGACACAATTGATTATATTTTTTTTGCAAAGTGTCATCATCAATAGAAGAGTAAGAAGAATCGGAAAGTACCTCATTTGACTCATGTGCCATTAGAGCGATTTCTTCCTTGCTTGATTCTTCATCGTCTTCACTATCACTCCAAGCACCACTTACAAAAGCTCGTTGAGTTTTGCTTTTAGGTGGCTTGGGACATTCTCCTATGAGATGATTTGCATCACCACATCTAAAACACTTTCTTTCACCTTTACCCTTTTTGTCATCCCGATCTTTTCGGAATGGCTTCTTTTCTTCTCGAGGTTGTCTTACGAACTTTCCTCTTCTTCTAAAGAACTTCTTAAAATCTCTAACGGCCATGGCATATTCCTCATCTTCACTACCGGAGCAAGATTCGTCATCATCACTTGATTCCGCATTTGCTTTTAGAGCAACGGATTTGATCTTCTCCCTTTTTCCTTTGATGATCTCCGAATCTTTCTCCATCACCATTTCGTGTACTTTGAGGTTACCGATTAGCTCGTCTAGTGACATTTTTGAGAGATCTTTTGATTCTTCAATAGTGGTCACTTTAGCTCTCCATTTGGGATGGAGTGCTCTAAGAAATTTCCTGACAAAGTTTTTACTACGAAAAGATTCATCAAGTGCTTTAAGTGATGTAATAATAGTATTAAAGCGAGCAAATCCGCAATCAATTGTTTCATCTTCAGGGATAACAAATTGTTCATATTGTTGAACAAGAAGATCAGTTTTGTTATCCTTGACTTGTGAATTACCTTGATGTGTAATAATCAAAGATTCCCAAATATCTTTGGCGGTTTCACACATAAAAATTCTTTCATATTCTTTTCTAGGTAAAGCATTGTAAAGCATTATTTTTGCTTCATTATTTTTAGCAACTAATTTATTTTGTTCATCAATAGAAATATCCTTTGTTGTAGAGCTAAAATCCCCTTTAACAATAACAAACCAAAGATCTATATCTTTTGATTTTACATATGTTTCAAAACGGTTTTTCCAATAGATAAATCCATTGGTTTCAAAGAGTGGTGGTCTTTGCATAGATTGCCCTTCTTTAAAGTTTTCAGAATCCATGGATCATTTCAAGTTTATAAAATACAAATTATTTTAGAAATTCTTGATCAACGAGGCTCTGGTACCAATTATAGAAAACTAGAAGGGGGGTTGAATAGTTTACCAATTAAAAACTTTGTTTTGAAACTTATTGAAAGATCAATTGATATTGATCTTGAGTATGTTAATGAAATAAGCAAGCAATATGTAATAAGTAAATAAGGAAAGAAATGATCAAACCACAACAAGTTGTTTATAGTGGTTCGGTCTACAAGGACTCTTTCTCCTTGCCCTACTCCACTCCCCGAGTCTCACACTCGAGAGTTTAACTTCACTAGTCAATAAGCTCCTTTCACCGGCGGAGAAAACCTTTACACTTCGCTTACACTATTTCCGACACTAAGCTAGATGTCGAGTTCTTTCCAAGGGTACAACTACTCCCACACACAATGTATTTTGAGGACTAAAATACTAACCACACACACTCACAAGATTATGATGGTTTAATACAACAATGAAGTATGAATCAACACTAGATCATACAACACTAAACAAACAAGACTTCCAACTTCTCGTTGAAGCTTGAATGTGACTTGATCTTCTTTGCTACAAAAGAGATCACTAATATGATATGAAACTGAGTTAGAAAGATTAGAGAGAAGATATGTATGAGAGTATATTGGAAAGGGATGAAAAACTACTTGGCTTGGCATTGCTATTTATAGTCAAAATGGACAGGAGCGTCCACGGACCGCGGAACCCTTTTAAGGGTTCCGCCCGTGTACCATTTTGGTACCGCCGGGTATGACAGCCAAGATATCAAATCTTGCCAAAGTCAACTCTATCTAAGTGAGATTATGCAAGATATGAAGAGTACAAATCCACACAAAATATCTAATGAAATCTTCCAATGATTTCCATGATGCATCACATGATGTCATATGTTGTATTTCTAAATTTAGAAATATGCAAGTACTTAAGTAGTGTTTGGTTTTAAGAACCTAACACATTCTAAAAACTACTATCATACATAATGATTAGAGTCATATCAAGATGTTACTAATCATAAATGTAAATGCTTGAATGATGAATATATTGTTTGAAAAAGCTTGTTTTAATATCAATTAAACTTGACAAGCTTTAAGCTTTTATACAACTTAAATTTACTTTTGTCGTTAACAAAACTTAGGTAAAGATAAAAAATATAAATAACGTTTAATGACGATATTTGTATTAACAAGTTGCTATACGAAGATGATGATGATGATCTGGATTGGTCTTCATGGGTTGACACTGATTTACCCGAAGATGAATTGGAAGATGTTGATTTCATCCTCCCTGAGGAAGTCAAAGAGGCTTTAATTTGTACTTCAGCTTCTAGAGAATATAATCTCCGTCACCGCCGTCAATAGCTTGAAGATTATTCAAATATTCAGGTAAGATTCATAGTGATCTTTTTGCGTGATATGATCAGTTTCGTATATAAAACTACATACACATAGACACATGTATATATGATCGATACCGATAATAAGATCTTATTGTGTTACTAATTATTTTATTATTGCATAAATGTCAAGAAACTAATGACATTAGGACCTTATAGGAATACTTTGTTCACGTTTAAAAAAGTTACCAGGATCCACCATAGTCTTCACTTTTACCAGCCTGTCAAAATTATTTCTAAAATAATTTGCACCCCAAGTACTGCTTGCTTCTTGATAAGTTTTACCGACTCCCAAATCAAGATCATCATAGTTCAAATAAGATGTTCTGGGAGAGTTAGAAACATAAGAAGCCATATAATTATATAAGTTTCTAATCCAACTTATATGTGGTGACGTTTCATCTCCATCCCACACAACCAAATATTCAATCATGTATAATGTTCCGAGTCTATTCGGGAACGGAATTGCCGATTCTGGAATCTCATCCATTTTCCCTCCATAGGGAGTTAACACAAAAAGGGCCATTCCTGCTTCTAGTTTGTCATTATAAAATTCCCATATTCCTTCAAACCCGTCTTCAGAAATCGGATGTGTCGTGAAATATGATTTCCCTTTAAAAGAATTTTTTGGCATTGCGGTTCTATTCAAAAGAACCTCTGCCGGTTCATCGTTTGTGAAACTAGAACCTACTACTACTGATTCAATCCAGCTCATTTCAGTACAGTCTTCTTTAGTCAAACCCAGTTCTGGGAATTCATTTTGCATCAATGGAAGTAATCTATTGATTCCACCGAGGAAAAGGGTATCAAAAGTTGATCTTATAGTTCGGTTTCTTGTGCTTGGGTTGACAATGCTAAACATCATCACTCTAATGTCAAGATCTTTATCAATCTTGGGTACAACGTGTTGCCATTTATGGATTATTTTGGTTAAGTTTTGCTCCAAGGTTCTGTCAATTGAGAACACAGTCACTGTTTCCGGAACAGGAACAAGCTTTATCTTAAATGAAAGAATGATCCCGAAACTAGAACCACCTCCTCCTCTAATAGCCCAAAAAAGATCCTCACCCATTGATTTTCTATCAAGAATCCTACCATGAACATTGATGAATTGAGCATCAACGACATTATCAGCTGCAAGACCATATTTTCTCATCATTGCACCATATCCTCCACCACTAACATGACCACCGAGACCTAATGCATACAAAACACCTCCCGGGAATCCTAGATGCTGACTTTTTTGCGCAATTGCATAATAGAGTTCACCTAAAGTTGCCCCTGCTTGAACCCAAGCAGTTGCGGTTTGAGTGTCAATTGTAATGGATCTTAGATTTATAAGATCAAGAATAACAAATGGGACTTGTCAAACATAAGACAACCCTTCAAAGTCATGACCCCCACTACGCGTTCGGATCTCCTGTCCGTGCTTTTTTTAGCAGTAAACGATTGTTTGGATTTGGGACTCATCAACTGGTGTAACTATATAACGTGGTTTTGGAGTTGAAGGTGATGTGAATCTTAGGTTGTTTATGGAGAATTGTAAAACAGATGTGTATGAAACGTTATTTGGGCTGTAAACAACTTGAGATATCAATGTGGCATTATCAGACTTGAGAAGTAGGCATTGAAAAAAGTCATCATCTGTATTTGCTGATCGAAATTGACCAGCCCTTAAAACCAACAAAAAGATTACAACAACAATAAAATTTAACAAATAAAAGGGTGTCTGAATCTTCATTTGTGTGTTCTATTTTCATATTAAATGGATCAAAATCATTTTAAAGTATATATAGATATATAACACGCAACTTCTAATTTTTTATTGCTACTTGTTGCAGGTTAAGTGGAGCACTCCCACAAGAAACTACAAGGGATAAAAGTTCAATTATTGAAGAAATGTATTTCTTTGGTTCAACTTGTCATCAAGAGATCTTTATTGACTTGAGGAATTCTGAAAGAAGCCACCAGCCCACAACCTCACCTCAGCATATAAATAGTGGAAAAAAAAGTTTGACTTTGACCACAACTATATTATGTAAGTTGTGCCCTTGCTCATGATGGCTAATTTAGTACTTTAACATCTATGTATGGTCTTCTGAAAGAAGTTAATATGAAAGTGATGAGTGGAAAATGTTTTGAGTGGTTTCTTGTAAATGAACAGTTTTGGAAATGATATAATACACAGAAAGTCAAGTTAAGTGCCTATGTTTTCAGATTCTCTTTGTGTCATCTTTAGTGGGTTATTTTGTGTATGGAAAAAGATATATGCTATAAATTTTAAATGGAAGTCGACTAGATCTATTGAATGGTTCAGGTTGTGCCGAATGGGATCAATCTCATTAATCCATTCCACACCACTAGAATTATTTATTACTGGTGACTGGACATCTACAACACGAGATGTTGTTTATATGCGAAAATTAAGTTTTCATCTAACCTGCAAAAAACAAAACTTGCAACTTTGGATGTTATAATTTTCAAATGTGCATTTTGTATTATTGCCTTGGCCATACTCAATACTCAAACTGTAGGTCACAAAGTCTAAAGTTTGTAAGGAAGGTTGATAGGGCTTGAACCACTTCATGATCATCGTACAATGACATCAACCTGAAAAGTCCTTGAAATTGCAACCTGAACCATCCCCAACAGGCCAACACCTTAAAACATAAATATAGACACCATAGCACCTCGACTCGGTCGTTTAACATGTTACGTATACCCATAGCACCTAGACTTGGTCGTTTAACATGTTACGTATACCATAGCACCTCGACTTGGTCGTTTAACATGTTACATATAACCATAGCACCTCAACTCGGTCGTTTAACATGTTACGTATAACCATAGCACCTCGGCTCGGTCGTTTAACATGTTACGTATATCCATAGCACCTAGACTCGGTCGTTTAACATGTTACGTATATCATAGCACATCGAATTGGTCGTTTAACATGTTACGTATACCATAGCACCTCGACTCGGTCGTTTAACATGTTACGTATACCATAGCACCTCGACTCGGTCATTTAACATGTTACGTATAACCATAGCACCTCGACTCGGCCGTTTAACATGTTACGCATACCCATAGCACCTAGACTTGGTCGTTTAACATGTTACGTATACCATAGCACCTCGACTTGGTCGTTTAACATTTTACGTATAACCATAGCACCTCGACTCGGTCGTTTAACATGTTACGTATACCATAGCACCTCGACTCAGTCGTTTAACACGTTACGTATAACTATAGCACCTCGACTCAGTCGTTTAACATGTTACAAATACCCATAGCACCTCGACTCAGTCGTTTAACATGTTACGTATACCCATAGCACCTCGACTCAGTCGTTTAACATGTTACGTATACCCATAGCACCTAGACTTGGTCGTTTAACATGTTACGTATACCATAGCACCTCGACTTGGTCGTTTAACATGTTACGTATAACCATAGCACCTCAACTCGGTCGTTTAACATGTTACGTATAACCATAGCACCTCGACTCGGTCGTTTAACATGTTACGTATATCCATAGCACCTAGACTCGGTCGTTGAACATGTTACGTATATCATAGCACCTCGACTTGGTCGTTTAACATGTTACGTATACCATAGCACCTCGAATCGGTCGTTTAACATGTTACGTATACCATAGCACCTCGACTCAGTCGTTTAACATGTTACGTATAACCATAGCACCTCGACTCGGCCGTTTAACATGTTACGCATACCCATAGCACCTAGACTTGGTCGTTTAACATGTTACGTATACCATAGCACCTCGACTTGGTCGTTTAACATGTTACGTATAACCATAGCACCTCGACTCGTTCGTTTAACATGTTACGCATACCATAGCACCTCGACTCAGTCGTTTAACATGTTACGTATAACTATAGCACCTCGACTCAGTCGTTTAACATGTTACGTATACCCATAGCACCTCGACTCAGTCGTTTAACATGTTACGTATACCCATAGCACCTCGACTCAGTCGTTTAACATGTTACGTATACCCATAGCACCTCGACTCAGTCGTTTAACATGTTACGTATACCCATAGCACCTCGACTCAGTCGTTTAACATGTTACGTATACCATAGCACCTCGACTCAGTCATTTAACATGTTACGTATACCCATAGCACCTAGACTTGATCGTTTAACATGTTACGTATACCATAGCACCTCGACTTGGTCGTTTAACATGTTACGTATAACCATAGCACCTCAACTCGGTCGTTTAACATGTTACGTATAACCATAGCACCTCGACTCGGTCGTTTAACATGTTACGTATATCCATAGCACCTAGACTCAGTCGTTTAACATGTTACGTATATCATAGCACCTCGACTTGGTCGTTTAACATGTTATGTATACCATAGCACCTCGAATCGGTCGTTTAACATGTTACGTATACCATAGCACCTCAACTCAGTCGTTTAACATGTTACGTATAACTATAGCACCTCGAATCGGTCGTTTAACATGTTACGTATATCCATAGCACCTAGACTTGGCCGTTTAACATGTTACGTATACCATAGCACCTCTACTTGGTCGTTTAACATGTTACGTATACCATAGCACCTCGACTCGGTCCTTTAACATGTTACGTATAACCATAGCACCTCGACTCGGTCGTTTAACATGTTACGTATACCCATAGCACCGGGGACATGTCCATAGCACCTCAACTAGGTCAGATTAATTATTTTAATCACGTAATTAGCTAATTATTTGAAAAGGCTTTCCTCGGGAACATGTCCCCGGCGAAAAGTAGTGCCACGTCGGACATGTTTGACCGGCTCAAAATGGTTGCGGGACCCACATGTCCCCGGGAGAAGTGGACTTTTGTCCTCGGGAAAAGTATTCCCGAGAAGGTATTGGCGAAAGTCTCAAAATGTCCCCTACGATTCCAGTCATTGTCGTAGTGTTTATAGGTGGCACGAAACCCTAAATGCATCCCTATGTATGTGGGGATGTATGTAAATGCCCAAATAAAAAATGATCAAATAATAAAAAGCCTAAAATTTAATACGAACCGTTCATTTTATTCGGATCTCCACCCTTCACTTTTCCCTCCAACTTTCCCCTTTTACTCTCTTATGGTTCATTTTCTTCATTTATAATTTCTTCAATCGTGATCAAATACTTCGATTCAACATTTGTTTATTTCAATTCGTGATTTAACTAGATCAATCCAAGGTCTAATTCTTTTCATTTAGGATTCAATATCTTGAAATATATAGTAGGTTTCTTTAATTTTCTCAAAAAAATCCACCCCAGATTCATAAAAAAACCCATAGTTTCATCTTTTTTTCACAAATAATCAAAAACCCACAAATCAGATGAATAATGAAACAAAAACAATAATTAGGATTCATACCATCTGACGACCTACTTTTAGTCTTCATCTCCTATGACATAGCCTAGAATCATAAAACACCAATTTCCTAATAGTCTTACACCAATCAAAGAGGACAGGAAAAGATAGCAACCAAAAAAACAAAAAAACTAAGAGAAACACATACCACAAATACGCAACAACAAACACCTAAGACTGAAGAAATGATTACCTAACGTTAAAGCAACATATAACTGGGAAACACGGCACGATTGTTTGAAAGAGATATGAATCGCCAGTCGTTGAGAGTCGACAGAGACTATGGCGCCACGTATAGCTGTAGAAGACACGTATATGAAAGAAGTCGGCAACAGGGGAGAATGGGCTGAAGAGGAAGAGAAGGAGCCCGCCCAAAAAAATTGAGTCCTAAACGACATAGGTGGGCGCCGTTTGGTTGCCCATAAATTATATATATAGTAATTCTCAATTTTTATCTCCTTTTTGTTATGTTTCATTCGATGTTTGATTATGCTAGAGCAAAGTAATATAGTAGAATAAGATTTCACATGCTATGATTATAAGGTTTCATGTGATACAACCAATTTAAGTTCCCAATTTGATGTTTGCGAAATTAGTAGTGACCAGTAGGGGTGTTATTCGGGTTGACCCGGTCGGGTTCGGGTCAACTCGGGTCAAGCCATAAAAAAATATACCCGAACCCGACCTTGTTTGAAACTCGGGTCAACTCAGGTCAGGTCAATCGGGTCGGGTCAATTCGGGTTCGGGGTCAACCCGAGTATTTTACATTGTAAAAGTGTTGTTGAACCAGGTTAGTCGGGTTCGGGTCGGGTCAAGGCTAAAAAAATATACCCGAACCCGACCTTGTTTAGAACTCGGGTCAATTCGGGTTGACCCGATTGACCCGAATATATTTTTGAACCCGATTGACCCGACCCAAATTGACTCGGGTCGGGTTCGGTTCGGGTCAGGTTCGGGTCGGGTCAGCCCGAATGACACCCCTAGTAGTGAGTACTATCTAGGACCATGATCACGGTTTGAAAATTGGACTGTATCGAAATTCGATTTGGCTCAAACATCGGATCACCAATTTAAGTTCTCAATTTGATGTTTGCGAAATTAATAGTGAGTACTACCTATGAGCGTGATCACGGTTCGAAAATTGGACCGTATCAAAATTCGATTTGGCTCAAACACCGGATCAAAATGTTCCGTTGAGATCCGGGTCAGTCCGGTCCAGTTCAATAAAGCATAATGGTCGGTTGTGCATATAATCGAAGCGGACCGATGATCGAATATGAGACAAATGGTGAACCGAGGACCGGACTAAAATATGTTCGGTCGGTCCAGTTTCTCAGTTTGGTTCGGCCCACAATCTATCATGCTCAGCTCTAGCCATGCCCTATTTATTTAATTATTTTTTTTTTTTAATTTATGTAATAGCATTTAGTAACATAGTTGTAAATCATAATGTGTAAAATGACGGTTATGACGTAATAGAAATATATACATATTCAAATTGAAACCTCCTTAAATGAATAATAAAGCCATAAGATCTTAAGGGTATGTTAGTAATTTTGTATCCTCACACCTCTAGTTATCTTCTTTAATGTTTTTTCATGAAGCATTGATAAAAGTGCATTCCGAAAGAAATATAAAGCTATTTGACGCTTATCAAACGAGAAATGTATTTAACGCAGAGCGTTTTAAAGCGATGACGGATGTGATTTTGATGCTCGTTTGAAATGCCTCACGTATATATAAAGACAAGTAATTAAAATAAAAAGGTCAAAATATTTACTCTACTACATAACCACGAGTCAGATATGATGATGGTGGGTGTTTTGTTTTGAGTTAGTCCCACATCGGTAAAGAGAGAAACATTGCTTACTTCATATAGTGGGTTATATTTGGTTCACTTAAATTGAGATTAACATCATATTGTACTACTTAAATTGACACATAGATATGCCAAATATTTATGTGTTGATTAATGTGGATACAATGAATTCAAGTTCTCAATTTTTATTTCTTTTTGTTATGTTGTCGAATTTAATGTTTGATTATGCTAGAGCAAAGTAATTGAATGAGATTGCATTTCTTTTTGTTATGTTGCCGAATTTGATGTTTGATTATGCTAGAGCAAAGTAATTGAATGAGATTACAGATGCTTGTATTGACAAAATTAGGCTAATAAGCCGATAATCATACATATGTTAAGTGAGTCTTAAATTTGTGGTACCAAATGTATTTAGACCGCATCGTAATTCTCAATCATTTGGTGAAACCGAGCGTGCTTGAACCATCTAGCGTTGCGGGAGCTTAGCTTAGATAAGAGAATATGTTTTGTTTTTTCTCCTGCGACACCAGACCAACGAGAAAACGTTTTGCGGGAGTTGACGAGTAATGAAAAGAGTTGCAGCCTCTAGGAATTTGGTTTTGGCAATTAAAACGGTAATCTTTTGATGTAAAAAGAACCTCTTATAATTAATGAATTCACTTATTATCGTTTTTTTGTTTGTTTTACCATAACAAAAACATGCCACACAAGATGACTCCTTAAAAAATACGTACGAAGTCATTTTGTTTAAAGCGCACGCTGTAATCGCATGCTACATAAAAGTAGTTTCGGGGCAGGAAAAAAAAGTTGCAACGTATCGATCGCTTGTCATAAGAAGCAAAAACAATAAAAGCTTGTCCACAACACTCCCGAGGAAGACGACTCCTTTACACCAGCATATGATACCTGTTTCAAACCGTTATTTTGTAAAATAATAGTGCACAAATATAATAAACTATTATTACTCGAAAGTCCCCAAGAGGGATTATACATATTTTCACTCGGAAATAAAGCTACACACCAAAATTACAAGAGGAAATAATAATGTACATTTCTTTGAAATCAGTTTCTTTTCAAACTCTTGCAATCGCATTTTTAACATTATAATAGAGCAAAGTATTGGTGCATGTGATACGATCAATTGAATTTCTCATTATTATTTTTTTTGTTATGTTTTATTTGATGTTTGATTATAATAGAGCAAAGTGATAGAATAAGGGGCCGGTTGGGGAGTTTAGGTGGGTTTGGACTCAAAGATGCATTTAACGTATGAAAAACGGATGAAAACAGATAAAAACGTATAAAAACAGGCAAAAATGTATGAAAGCGAAAAAAAAAAAGTGAATTAAAAAAAAAACAAAAACAAAAAAAAAACGTTTTCAAGATGCATGAATAAATATAAGAATGAAAGTAAGAAAGAAAATAAGAATGATAAGAAAAGACAAGAAATACAGGAATTTACACTTTTGGTCTCTCCATATTTTTTTAATCTTAAATCTTGCCTTTTTAATTAAATAAAATGAATGATCTAAATTTGTTCCTTAGTTTCTATCAAAATAAGAGTATGCAACATAAAGTGACTATAATTAACAAAACGAGTTCATCTAACTAACTTCATTGTTAACACTTACTCAAATATTTATAAAGGCAAGTTTGTTTTTTTCGAAACACATGCTACAAGATACTTTCTTAGTCTTTATCTTTTCTAAGAGTTTTATATTTACTTGATTTCGGGTTTTATATGGAATAATCTTTTGTATAATTATGTAACAATGGTCTTGCACATCCTTTCTCTCAATGTGAATATTATCATGTATTTGGCTTATTTCTAATATATAATGATGATGGTGTATGCTTTTTGTTTTGAGTTTAGGATCTCAATTTTTATTTCTCTTTGTTATGTTTCATTTGATGTTTGATTATGCTATAGCAAAGTAATAGAATGAGATTTCACATGCTATGATTAGGACCATCAACTATTAAAAATAATCTTCACACGACCTTGTATTGACAAAATTGAGCTAATAAGCCAATAATCATATTTGTTAAGTGAGTCTTAAATTTGCGGTACATGAGTAATGAAAAAATAGTTGCAATCTCTGGAAATTGGTTTCGAGGATCAAAACCGTGATCTTTTGATGTAAAAGGAACCTCTAAAACATGCCACACAAGATAGAATCCCTTAAAAAAATAGTACGAAGTCTTTTTGTTTCAAGCATATGCTATGATTGCCTACTACATCAAAGTAGTTTCGAGGCAAGAAAAAAATGTTGCGACGTATCAATCGTTTGTCATAAGAAGCAAAAACAATAAAAGCGTATTATACTTGTTTTCGACCATTATTTCTTCTCTAAATGTGAATATTGTCATGTATTTGGCTTGTTTCTAATATATGATGATGGTGTATGCTTTTTGTTTTGAGTTTTCAGTCCTGCATCGGCCAAAAAAAAGAAACGTTGCTTCCTTTATATATTTTGTTGTATTTGTCTCACTTAAATTGAGATTAGCATTAGATTGTATATGTGGGATGCAAAATCCTTTACTGACTTCCACCTTGTAACTTTTTTCTAGCTTCTTGCTAGTTTTAATAAAAAATTTGCTGTTCAAAAAAAAAAAAAAAAAGATTGTATATGTGGGATAATTACAAAACCAAAGAATATCGTCGATGAGATACAAAAAAAAGAGGATCATACTTCGCTCATGCACCGTCTTTTAACCCTCCTACCGCTAGTGACTTGGACAAGACAAAATATTCAAATGGTTGTTTCATGTGATACAATCAATTTAAGTTCTCAATTTTTATCTCTTTTTGTTATGTTTCATTCGATGTTTTATCTCGTTTTGTTATGTTTCATTCGATGTTTGATTATGCTAGAGCAAAGTAATACAGTAGAATATGATTTCACATGCTATGATTATGAGGTTTCATGTGATACAACCAATTTAAGTTTTCAATTTGATGTTTGCGAAATTAGTAGTGACTACTACCTAGGAGCATGATCACGGTTCGAGAATTGGAATGTAACGAAATTTGATTTGGCTCAAACACCGGATCCAAATGTTCGGTTGAGATCTGGGTCAGTCCGGTCCAATTCAATAAAGCATAATGGTCGATTATGCATATAACCGAAGCTGACCGATGATCGAATATGAGAAAAATGGTGAACCGAGGATTCAACTAAAATATGTTCGGTCGGTCCAGTTTCTCGGTTTGATTCGGCACACAACCTATCATGCTCAGCTCTAGCAGTGCGCAATTTATTTATTTATTTATTTTTTAATTTATGTAATAGCATTTAGTAACATAGTTGTAAATCATAATGTGTAAAATGACAGTTATGACGTAATAGAAAGCTATTTAAATGAACAATAAAACATTCTTAAAGGTATGTTAGTAATTTTGTATCCTCGCACCTCTAGTTATCTTCTTTAATGTTTTTTCATGAAGCATTGAGAAAAGTGCATTCCGAAAGAAATATAAAGCTATTTGACGCTTATCAAACGAGAAATGTATTTAACGCAGAGCGTTTTAAAGCGATGACGGATGTGATTTTGATGCTCGTTTGAAATGCCTCACGTATATATAAAGACAAGTAATTAAAAGAAAAAGGTCAAAATATTTACTCTACTACATAACTACAAGTCAGATATGATGATGGTGGGTGTTTTGTTTTGAGTTATTCCCACATCGGTAAAGTAAGGAAATAGTGCTTACTTTATATAGTGTGTTGTATTTAGCTTACTTATATTGAGATTAACATTATATTGTACCACTTAAATCAGCACATCTATATGACAAATATTTATGTGTTGTTTAATGTGGATACAATCTATTCGAGTTTTCAATTTTTATTTCTTTTTTGTTATGTTGTTGAATTTGATGTTTGATTATGCTAGAGCAATGTAATTAAATGAGATCACAAATGCTTGTATTGACAAAACTAGTTTAATACTTGTGTACGCACGGGGTTTTGAAAGAAAAAAAATGATTCTGTATTAATACTGAATATTGTGTCTTTAAAGATAATTGCATATAATTATATAGTTATAAGTTTCGTGCACGCACGAAGTTTACACATAAATCAAATTTATTTTAACATTTTAATTCAGTATATACACATATAAAAACTTGCTCATGATAATTGTGATATAAGTACGACTAATACTTATGCACGAGTTTTTCATTATGCATTAATATCCATTAAAATTTGGTAAAATATTTGTAAAAAATTTTGTTATGTAACTTAAGATGTAATTTTATTAAGCTGACAAAGATGTTAATGTTGTTATTTAAATTTCACTACTGATATTATGTTGTACACATGATAAAGTTTAATAGTACATAATGAGCGTTGATAAAGTTAAAGTATATTCCTTAAAGTTTTTTAAAAATGTTTTTCTAAATATCCGTATATAAATAAATAAGAATAACATGAGTTATTGTTATAAGTACAATCGCGTATATTTATTTTTATATAAAAGTAACCCGTGCTTACAATTTGATATTTATATTCCCGTTTTTAGTAATTTAGCCGTATATAAAATGTAAACTCGTGCCCACATAGGTTAAACATTTAAAAATGAAATAAACGAGTCCTTATTGAACGTATATAGTAAAAAAATTTATACTTATAATCTTATGCAAATTTATATGTTGTTATTTTAAAACAACATAAACATTATATTTTTTAAGATATAAAGTATAAAAGGTATAAAGTATAAGGGGATAGAGGTATGATCAAATGAGAAATATAATTAAGATGAGAAGAATGAGAAGAAATCACAATTACAAATATTAGATGCATCCATAAAAATAGATGCATCTCCCTATTATTTCTTTTTCTTTATTTCAAATATGTGGCTTCAATTCTTTCTCACTCTTCTCATTTAAATATTTCTTCTCACTAGATCCATACTCGGAGGGGATATTTGTTTATAATCCAAAGTTATTAGAAAACATGAAGGCTTATAATATTACACTTAACTTTATATAATTTTTAAAAATTCAACCACTAAAGTTTTATTAATTACCTCGTCTTTTTTTTTAAGTTTTTGTTTTCACAAATTTGACACCTATATTTTTATGTGTATTTTTTATCAACCAATATTTTTCACCAAATTTATTAAAGTTTGAAAAAAATCAATTTAATTTTGACTTTTATTAACCAATCACATCACACGATTTTGCTTACGTGGCGAATTCGAGTTCTCCTATTGGCCCAATTGTTTTTTCAATAAGAATGAATTGACAAAATCACTCCGAAATGATGTAATTCCTTTATTATATAAAAAAGATTAGGTTAATAAGCCGATAATCATACATATGTGAAGTGGCTCTTAAATTTGTGGTACCAAATGCATTTCGGCCTAATCGTAGTTCTTAATCATTTCAAGAAATGGGGCTTGCTTGAACCATCTACCATGAGGGAGCTAAGCTAAGAGAGGAGAATTATTATTATTATTTTTTATTTTTATTTTTGTGAAAGATGAACCAACGAGAAAAAGTTTTTGGCCAAAAACAAAAAGATGACAGAGTAATGAAAAGAGTTGCAACTTCTAGGATTTGGTTTTAGGGATTAGAACGGCGATCTTTTGATGTAGAAGAAACCTATTATAATATATGAATTCACTTATTATCATTTCTTTGTTTTACCATAACTAAAACTGCCACACAAGATGAATCCCTCGAAAAGACGTACAAAGTTTTTTGTTTAAAGCGCCCGCTATAATTGCCTACTACATCAAAGTAGTTTCGAGGCAAGAAAATAAAGTTGCGACGTATCAATTGCTTGTCACAAGAAGCAAAAACAATAAAAGTTGTTTCAATCGTTATTTCGTAAAATAATAGTGCACAAAACTATTTGGTGGTGTATTGAATGGTAATGTGGTGTTAACGTGAATGTGGTAAGATTGGTAATCACTACACATAGTCTTACACCAAGGTGGTGGTCATGTTAGTGGTAGAGAGGGATCTGATGTGACACTGAGTTAGCGGTAATGATGTTGGCCACCACTGCACTTAGTCTAATAATGAGTTTACCCAACTTAACTATTAAAAGTTGCGGTAATAATAATTTTTACTTGTTTGTGCAATAACTTTAAGAAAATACTAAATTTAGAACAAAAATACATATTTGATGTGTTATGAACTTATGATAGTATTGTTTATGCTATTAATTACGAGTAATAGTTTAATTAAACAGTTAACAAAACGAGTTCACATAACTTAATTGTTAAAATATTTATAACAAAACGAGTTCACATAACTACAAGAGTACAAGATACTTTCTTGGTTCGTCGAGTATTGGGTTTCTTTGAATGTGAGTGTTATCATGTATTTGGCTTGTTTCTAATATATGATGATGGTGTATGTTTTGTTTTGAGTTTTCAGTCCCACATGGATAAAGAAAAGAAACATTACTTACTTTATATATTGTGTTGTACTTAACTCAAGTAAATTGAGATTAACATTATATTGTATCGCTCCACACTCCGCTTAAATAAAACAAAATATTTAAGTGTTGGTGCATGCGATACAATCGATTCAAGTTCTTAATTTTTATTTATTGTTGTTATCTTTAATATGATGTTTGATTATGCTATAAATAGAATGAAATTTCACATGCTATGATTAGAGTCATCAACTATTAGAATTTAGAAAGAATATTCACGATGACCTTGTATTGACAAAATTAAGCTAATAAGCCGATAATCATAATTGTTAAACGAGTCTTAACTTTGTAGCACACTCCGCTTAAATAAAACAAAATATTTAAGTGTTGGTGCATGCGATACAATCGATTCAAGTTCTTAATTTTTATTTATTGTTGTTATCTTTAATATGATGTTTGATTATGCTATAAATAGAATGAAATTTCACATGCTATGATTAGAGTCATCAACTATTAGAAAGAATATTCACGATGACCTTGTATTGACAAAATTAAGCTAATAAGCCGATAATCATAATTGTTAAACGAGTCTTAACTTTGTAGCACACAAGTAATGAAAAAAGACCGAGTTGCAACCTAAAACATGGCACACAAGATGAATCCTTTGAAAAGACGTACGAAGTCCTTTTGTTTAAAGAGGACGCTATAATTGCCTACTACATTAAAGTATTTTTGAGACAAGAAAAGAAAGTCGCGACGTATCAATCTGCGTCATATCAATCTCTTGTCATAAGAAGCAAAAACAATAAAAGCTTGTCCACAATATTCCCAGTGCCAAGGAAGATGACTGTCCTTTACACCAGCATATTATACATGTTTCGACCATTATTTTGTAAAATAATAATGCACAAACTATTATTACTCGTTATGTTGTGCTTCGTTTTGGACACTCATTATATTGTTACGAAACTCTCATTATACTTCCACCTTTTACTAGGACTGTGTCGTTTTTGGAACATGTTTTTTAAAGTCAATGTTTTGAAAACCGGGTCATTGGCCATTTCAACCGAGTTGACCCGGCTTTATAAGAAAACAAACAAAGAGCTTATATACATGTCTAAATGCTCATTTTTCTACTGTAAAAATCATGTAAAGAACTGTAAAAAAAATAATAAATAAAAGGTGGAAAAAACGTCTTTTTCTGTTGGGGAAACACGCCGTTTGATAGATTCTAAGCTTCTCCTGGATTTGGTTCCTTCGACTTCTTGGGATAAAACCCTCCCGCGTAAAGTTAATATTTTTATATGGAGATTGGCTTTGGATCGCTTACCTCATAGATTGAACCTTTCGGCTCG
This sequence comes from Chrysanthemum seticuspe, assembly GCA_019973895.1. Lineage (NCBI taxonomy): Eukaryota > Viridiplantae > Streptophyta > Magnoliopsida > Asterales > Asteraceae > Chrysanthemum > Chrysanthemum seticuspe. The sequence goes on along the minus strand of BPTQ01000001.1, from coordinate 314,712,427 downwards.
GGGCATTGATATTCCTTCGATTTCGTGCCCTTCGTGCAACGGTAATGTGGAATCCTCTTCTCATATTTTCTTTGAATGTGATTTCGCCAAGGAGGTTTGGAGACTGGTTCGCATTTGGTGTGACATTCCTCTTCCTACTTTTACTTCTTAAGATCATTGGAAGTCTTGGTTCATTTCGTGGCATGCTTCTAAAGAGAAGTCCCATCGCTTATCCATTATTGTTGCGGCTTTTCTTTGGTGGATTTGGAGATTTTGCAACAGCGTCGTGTTTTGTTCACATCCGTTGAGAAAAAGTGATATGTTTGATAACATTCGTTCTTCTTCTTTTTCTTGGTTATTTCATAGGGGTCACATGTCTTGCAGCTGGTCAGATTGGCTCAATTCCCCTTTGACGCCCGCGAGTAATTTTTACAGATGATGTTCGTTATTTTCCTCTACTGGGAGTTTCGAACATGTATTGTTTTTTTTAGGTTCTTTTTGCTTCGTTTTCCCCCGGGACTTGTTTGGGTCGGCATCAAAAACACCCAGGAGTGAAAACCGGTGGCTCGGCGTCCGTGGGTGGGGATTTTTCTCTTGTCTTGGTTCTTTGTAATTGGCAAGAGTTTTTTCATCCTTTTTATTGGCCTCGCAGTTAAAGTCTCAGGTAGGGTTTAGAATATGTTGTTTTTGTTTCCTTTCTAGATTGTATTTGTATTTTTAGGCTTCTAGTGTCTTACTAGAAGCTCTTTTATTTATATATATATATATATATATATTTTGCCGTTAAAAAAAAAGGTGGAAAAAACATGTTTAGCCGGAAATTTGGGGGAGGTTAGCTAGGATATTTTGATGGTGGGTTAGTAAACTTGGGTATAAAAGAAAGCAAGTGAAAAGGTGGAACATTAGGGTAAATTTACTTGGATTGCTTTTTCAATTTTTAAAAAAGATAAATAAACAAACTTGGCCGGAATTGTTGACCCGGGCGAATAAGTAGTTAGCTTTATGGACTTTAGAAGCTGTCTTGAATACCATTGAGAAAACAGTTAAGATTCTACCCATGTTTTCTCTCTAAAGAAAACGGATGACAAAAATGGTTTCTTTCGTGGTTTGTTTTATAGGTCTGTAACTTTTTTATAATGTAAAAGTTACAAGTACAACTTATAAATTGTTACATACCGTTTTCGCAACTATCGTGTCAATAAAATCATATTGAACCATTGCAAATCCTGTGCACCAATAATCGTCGGTCAATAGTGTAAGTTTGTGTATATTGAATGCATAAAATGTGGTACATCATGATTATATAGGATACATAATGGGCCGAATATACAATGGACCAATACTAATACTAATACTAATAGAATAACACTCCCCCGCAGTTTGAGCGGGAGGAGACCGAACACTCAAGCTGTCACGAAAATTAGTAAACAAGGCAGATGGTAACCCTTTGGTGAAAATATCAGCATACTGAAACCGAGAAGGAACATGCAGAACTCGAACTTGACCAGTAGCAACCAAATCACGAACAAAATGAATATCAATCTCAATATGCTTGGTACGCTGATGCTGAACAAGGTTAGAAGACAAGTACACAGCACTCACGTTATCACAATAAACAATAGTAGCAGATGACAATGGTGTATGAAGCCCACGTAGTAAATTCCGAAGCCAACATGTCTCAGAAACAGCATTGGCAACCCCCCAATACTCAGCCTCAGTACTAGAACGAGAAATCGTCGGCTAACGTTTAGAGGACCATAAAAGTAAGTTGTTGCCAAGAAAAACACAATAACCTGATGTAGACCGTCGAGTGGTAGGGCAACCAGCCCAATCAACATCCGAATAAGCAACCAAGGACTCAGTAGTAGACGAAAATAACTGTAAACCATAAGCCAAAGTCCCCTGAACATACTGTAATATCCGCTTGAGAGCAGTGAAATGAGGCTCGCGAGGATCATGCATATATAAACAAACATGTTGCACATCATAAGTAATATCGGGTCTAGTGAAAGTGAGATACTGAAGAGAACCTGCAAGACTCCGATATAACGTAGGATCAGAAACCGGATCACCATCATCACCCAACTTAGACTCAGCGTCAACAGGAGTCCGAGAAGGGTTACAACCAACCATATGTGCACGCTCCAAAATCTCCATAGCATACTTACGCTGTGACAAAAACATCCCAGAAGAGTCACGCGTAACTGACACACCCAAAAAATAATTAAGAGCACCCAAATATGTCATAGAGAACTCCTTATGCAAAGAAGCAATAATCCGCTGGAATAAGCTATCAGAGGAAGCAGTAAGCACAATATCATCCACATATAGTAGCAGAAAAGCAGTATCATCACCATGTAAGTTTGAGTATATTGAATGCATAATAATGTTTGGTACATCATGATTATATAGGATACATAATGGGCCGAATATACAATGGGTCAATACTAATACTAATACTAATACTAATAGACTAACAAATAAGGCTATCCGTTTCTGCAATGAAGTTAATCATTTATGTACTAACAGTTAAATTCAGAAAAAGAAACATAATACCCGCTGCAACGCAGCGGGCTATTATCCTCGTTAAAACTAATGCATGAATAAGTCAAATATTCAAGTATTTTTTAATGTGATACAATCGATTTAAGTTCTCAATTTTTATTTCTTTTTGTTATGTTGTCGCATTTGATGTTTGATTATGCTAGATCAAAATAATTGAATGAGACTACAGATGCTTATGTTGACAAAATTAAACTAATAAGCTGATAATCATACGTATGTGAAGTGGGTACCAATGCATTTCGACCCCATCGTAATTCTCAACCATTTCGTGGAACCTGACGTGCTTGAACCATCTACCATGGGGAAGCTAAGCTTAGATATGAGAATATGTTTCGTTTTTTTGGCGTAAGCCGGACCAATGAGAAAAAGTTTTAGGCCACAAGACAAAAAGGTTGACGAGTAATGAAAAGAGTTGCAACCTCTAGGATTTAGTTTTGGGTATTATAACGATGATTTTTTCTGTAAAAGGAACCTCTTATAGTTTATGAATTAACTTAGGGGCAATTCCATATTTCCCCAATAAAAATACCAAAATTTCATATTTCCTCAAACATGCATCAAAATCATTGCACATTATGCATTATTCACTTGTAAGTTGGGTAAATATGACATTTTGAAGTTTATATTGGGTAAATATGAAATTATCCCATTAACTTATTATCGTTTCTTTGTTTTACCATAACTAAAACATGGCATACAAGAGAGAATCCCTCAAAAAGATATACAAAGTCTTTTTGTTTAAAGCGCACGCTAATTGCCTATTACATCAAAGTAGTTTGGAGGCAAGAAAAGAAAGTTGTGATGTATCAATCGTTTATGAATTCACTTATTATCGTGTCTTTGCTTTACCATAACTAAAACATGCCATACGAGAGAGAATCCCTCAAAAAGACATATAAAGTCTTTTTGTTTAAAGCGCACGCTATAATTACCTATTACATCAAAGTTTTTTTGTGTTTTCAATCCCACATAGGTAAAGAAAAAAAACATTTCTTACTTTATATATTGTGTTGTATTTGGCTCACGTAAATTGAGATTAACATTATATTGTATCGCTTTATCAACCACTTGAATAAGACAAAATATTCAAGTATTGGTGCATGTGATACAATCAATTCGAGTTCTTAATTTTTATTTATTGTTGTTATCTTTAATTTGATGCAATGTTTTCAAACTCGGGTTAATCAGGCCGGTTCAACCGGTCGGACAGGTGCCCAACCACAAAATCGGGTTAACCGGTTAGACCTGTCGGGTTTTGAGTGACCCGAAACCTGACCGGGTTTAGTTTTTTTCAAATTTTTTTTGTAAAAACCAGGTTAACCCGGGTTGACCCCATTGGAAAAATAATAATAATAATAAATGGAAAACCGGGTTGACCCGGCAGTCGGACCGGTGTCCGGTGACTCGACCCGGTCGATTAAAAACCCGGTTTTTAAAACATTGATTTGATGTTTGATTATGCTATAGCATAGTAACAAAATGAAATTTCACATGCATTAGAGCCGTCAACTATTAGAAAGAATCTTCACAATGACCTTGTATTGACAAAATTAAGCTAATAAGCCGATAATCATATTTGTTAAGTGACCTTTTAACTTTGTAGCACACGAGTAATGAAAAAAGAGTTGCAACCTTGAAAAGACGTACGAGGTCCTTTTGTTTAAAGAGGGCGCTATAATTGCTTACTACATTAAAGTAGTTTCGAGACAAGAAAAGAAAGTTGCGACTTATTAATCTGCCTCATAGTAAAATTAGATTTTTTTTTAAATATTATAATAAAAATTAAAAGATTTTCATATAACAAAATTTTTTAAAAAAAAGTTTTTTATTTAAGAGTAAATTACATAAATTGTCCTTGTGGTTTGTATTTTGAGATGGAAAACTCAAATTAAAAGGTTAACCCTCACGTTAGTCCATAATGTCAAGTTATGTCCTTTTTAACAACTGTTTAGACTTGGTTCGAAAATTGGACAGGATCTGTAAAAATTAAAAACCGCAGAGACATAAACCGCTTATAAAAAAGCACAAGAACAAGATCCGTAAAAATCAGCACACCACAAGAACGATTTATGTATTTAACTCTAGTATAAATATATGTAATATATAAAAAATCATATAATTAGCACTTAAAAATAACAAGTATTTAAAACAACATTTATTACGTAGTTATGGTTGTAGATGTTTTTTTTTTCTTCATATATTACATTAGATTGTACTTTTTTGATTAATTTTTTAAAAACATGTTTACAAAAAGTGCTTTAAATAGTAACAAATGCTATTATAATAATACTTATTATAATTTGTCATAATAAGTAAGTGTGTAGTCTTAAAATTATAAGTCTTTTATTTTGGAAATGCCCCAAATGCTTTGTAATGTAGTATAGATATAGATAGTTGGGTATTCGCTCGTTGCGGCGGTAGATACCCGTGTAACCGAATAACACACAATAGCATACAAGTGAAGCATCACAATCATCTTTATACATTATAGTAGTACATGTGCAATGCATCGAAAGGAAAATAATAATAATAATAATAATAATAATAATAATAATAATAAAATAAGGAACAATGGTGGTGTTTTGGTACACAGTAAAAAATATGACGCATCGTAATTGGTGATAATGTGAAGACAAAAACCTGTCAATTATTTATATTGCAAAAATGTCGTGATTCACTTCACAATCTCAAACCAACATTAGGGTAAATAAGTATAGGTATCTTTATATTACTACAAGCGTTGAGAAAAGAGCATTTTGAAAGAAATATATCAAACGAGTAATGTATTTGGCATAGAGCGTTAGAAGTGTTTTGGAGCAATGACCGATGTGATTTTGATGCTTGTTTGAGATGCCTCATACACACATATATAAAGACAAGTATTTAGAACAAAAGGTCAAAACATATACTACAATATACTTTGTTCGTTCCTAAGATATGGTTAAAACATATACTACAAGATACTTTGTGTGCTTTGTTTGAGCTTTCAATCCCACATGGTTAAAGAAAGGAAACATTGCTTACTTTATATATTGTGTTGTATTTGGTTAACTTGAATTGGGATTAGCATTATATTGTATCTCATTAAAAAACATTTGGCTAAAACAAGATATTCAAGTGTTGTTTTATGTGATACAATCAATTTAAGTTCTCAATTTTTATTTCTTTTTGTTATGTTTCATGTGACGTTAGATTGACAAAATTAACTAATAAGCCGATAATCATATTTGTTGAGTGAGTCTTAAATTTGCGGTACACGACTAATGAAAAAAGAGTTGCAACCTCTAGGAATTGGTTTTCGTGATTAAACGTGGAGATTTTGATGTAAAAGGAACTTTTATAATCTATGAATTCACTTATTATCATTTTTTGTTTTACCATAACTAAAACATGCCACACAAGACGAATCTCTCGTAAAGATGCATGAAGTCTTTTTTTGAAAGATGACGCTAAAATTGCCTACTACATCAAAGTAGTTTTGAGCTAGAAAAGAAAGTTGCGACAGATCAATAGTTTGCCATATGAAGCAAAAACAATAAAAGCTGTTTTCGACCGTTATTTCAGAAAACAACAGTGCACAATTTTTTTAAAAACTATGAGTTTGGTGGTGAGTCGAATGATGATGTGACGCTGACGTGAAAGTGGTGGGTTTGTGACCATTACACCTAATCTTACACACAAACTACTGCTGATGTTGATGGTGGAAAAAGATCTGATGTGACGTTGACTTGACGGTAATGATGTTGATCACCGCTACACCAATTCTAATAATGAGTTCACCCAACTTAATTATTAAAAACCTTTTTTTTTTTTTTTTTTTTTTTTTTTTTTTCTTTTTTTTTTTCAGTAACTCTAAATAAATACTAAATACACAAAAACATATATATGTTGTGGTATGATAATATTATGTGTGCTATTAATTAATAGTTTAATTAAATAGTTTAAGTCATTTCAGCAACACTTACTCAAATATTTATAAAGACAAGTCTGTTTTTTCGAAACATATAATGCGTTTCTCCAAATGTGAATATTATCATGTATTTGGTTTGTTTCTAATATCTGATGATGGTGTATGCTTTGTTATGAGTTTTCAGTCCCACATTGGTAAAAAAAGAAACATTGCTTACTTTATATTGTGTGTTGTATTTTGCACACTTAAATTGAGATTAGTATTATATTGTATTGAGTTGATGAACATGTGCGTTAGCCAAAAAAACACAAGCGTTCAACTGCTCGATCCAATCAATGTAAGTTCTCAATTTTTAATTTTTTTTGGTTATGTTACATTTGTTGTTTAATTGACAAAATTAAGCTAATGAACCGATAATCATATTTGTTAAGTGAGTCTTAAATTGGTGGTACACGAGTAATGAAAAAAGAGTTGCAAACTCTAGGAATTGGTTTTTGAGATTAAGACGGTAATCCTTTGATGTAAAAGGAACCTTTTATAATTTATGAATTCAATTATTATTGTTTCTTTGTTTTACCATAACACAAACATGCCACACAAGATGGATCTCTCGAAAAGACGTTATGAATTCTTTTTGCTTAGAGCATTAGGTACAGTCGGTGTTATAACAAAAAGTTTTATCACTTTAGTTTTTCCCCTATAACTTTACTAAAATATACCCTCCCTCATCAATCATTCAGGACACCTTGGGCACTATAATTTTGAAAATAAAACACAAGAAAAAAAGTGTAAAAATCCTTGATGGCTTGGCTGCTGAATTTATCGCCGAGCCTATAACTTGGGCTCGAGTATGGTCTCGTGCCATAGGACGACATCATAAGGCAATAAACCATATGACACCCGTACCGTGTGCTCTTAAAGATGACGTGAAGTTGTTTGTGCTCATAGTACAAGCTTTTGTTATTTGTGCTCATCAAGCTGGTTAATTGGGCTCGGGCTCAAGCTCAATAAAAGCTTGACTCGATTTTATAAAAATTAGTAATCACATATAGATATTTATCGGCATTTGCTAATAAGTGATCACTGAGCATCTTTTAAACTATAAATACATGATTTTAACGTGTAAGTAATACACTCAAACTTCCTTATTAAATAAAAGATACATTAAATAAGTTTAAATTTACTAGAATTAAATGTGATTTTCAATTTAAAAGAATATCTATATATAAAAAGATAAAAAAGTAATTTAATTAAGAAAAAATATTTGTAAACCTAAATGGTGTGCTTAAAAATAAACTTACAGTTATGATTTGTGAAATAGAAAATTTGATTAATTAATATGAAAAGAAATAAAAACTGTTTAAAACTGTCAATGTCAAAGGTGTATGCTTATTTGTAGGTCTATTATGTAAGCCTATATGTCATAACTCATTAATTAAGGGTGCTTTTGGTATCCCACTATGAGAATGAAACTATGACTATGAAAGTGATTAAAAGTGTTTGTTTAAGATGAGAGGGCCCAGCACTATGGTAATGAATGATAAATATAATCCATATTCCATATACATCTAAAGAGGTATGAATGAATCTTTCATAGATGAGGGACCCACCACTACTATCAAACACATACCCATTGTCATTCATGACAGCATACCAAACGCACCCTAAAACTCGATAAAGCACATGAGCCTCACGAGCCAAGTATTTTAATGCTCGAACTCGGGTCGAAAGCAACTTTTTGAAAACCGAATTTTTAATCGACCCGGTCGAGTCACCCCCTCAACCGGTTCGACCGTCGGGTCAGCCCGGTATTCTATTAAAAACAACTATTTTTTTTCCAGCCAAGTCAACTCGGTTTTCTATTGAAAAAAAAAGATGAAAAAAACCAAACCGGTCTGATTTCGTGAACCGGGTTAACCCGGGTCACTTAAAACCCGACAGGTCTAATCGGTTAACCCGTTTTCAAAAAACACGACACTTTTTTGACCCGTTTTTTCAGCCAGAACTATTTCAACCGGTTAACCCGACCAGGTCAACCCTGGCTTCAAAACATTGGTAGAAAGCATTTAAAGAAAAGCAAGTAGCCTAAATAATAACATGAAATAAGTGCATCATTATTACATGTCCTAAATTTTGGATACCCTTTTCAAAAACAAATAAAAAAACCCCTTAAAATTCTCAAATCTGTAAACCCCTCACTCACATCACCTCTTTGCACTTCCTCAAACTAACTAACATCCATCCGCCGTGATCTCCGCCGTCAACCGCCGTTAGTGAACAAGGTACTTTTATTCAATTTCATTTTGCATTTCTTATTATATATAAAGTTACTTACTTTTTGCCAATTTAAATTCTGGGTACTCATCTTTTTACTGAATTGAAGATACCCATCTTGAAATTTTGTGCAAATTAAGGTTCTTGCTATGTAAAGTTTCTTACTTTTTGCAAATTAAGGATACCCATGTTCATATTTTGTTAACATTAAGGTTCTTGTTATGTAAAGGTAGTTACTTTTTGCAAATTTGGATAATGGGTACTCATCTTTTTACTTGATTAAGGTTAGTAGGTTACCCATGTTCATATTTTGTGGATATTAAGGTTCATGTTATATAAAGATTGTTACTTTTTGCGAATTTGGATAATGGGTATTTTTCTTGTTGCTTGATTAAGGTTACCCATGTTCAAATTTTGTGGATATTAAGGTTCTTGTTATTTAAAGGTAGTTACTTTTTGCAAATTTAGGTTTTTTTCGACTTTGCGAATGAGGCTTATGTTATCTTAATTGGGTATTTAGAAGTTGTTTTAGTTTGAAAATTACGACCGATAGCCTTGTTAGAATGGTCGAAAAACCCTTATCTCATTTTTTTTAGTTTCATTTTGCTAATTAAGGATACCCATGTTCATATTTTGTTAAAATTAAGGTTCTTGTTATGTAAAGGTAGTTACTTTCTGCAAATTTGGATAATGGGTACTCATCTTTTTACTTGATTAAGGTTAGTAGGTTACCCATGTTCATATTTTGTGGATATTAAGGTTCATGTTATATAAAGATTGTTACTTTTTGCGAATTTGGATAATGGGTATTTTTCTTGTTGCTTGATTAAGGATACCCAAGTTAAAATCTTGTAGAAATTTAGGTTCTTGTTATGTAAAGGTTGCAACTTTTTGCAAATTTTGATTCTGGGTACTTCTCTTTTTAAGGTTCTTGTTATGTAAAGGTAGTTAATTTTTGCAAATTTAGGTTTTTTTAAACTTTGCGAATGAGGCATAGTTTTAGCCGAAATGGCTTATGTTATCTTAATTGGGTATTTAGAAGTTGTTTTAGTTTGAAAATTACGACTGATAGCCTCGTTTGAACAGTCGAAAAACCCTTATATCAGTTTATGTGGTTCTGTTCTTAATTTTGTGGATATTAACTTTTTGCAAATTTGGATAATGGGTATTTTTCTTGTTACTTGATTAAGGTTACCCAAGTTGGAATCTTGTTGAAATTTAGGATCTTTTCGACTTTGCGAATGAGGCATAGTTTTAGCCGAAATGACTTATATTATCTTAATTGGGCATTTTAGAAGCTGTTTAGTTTGGAAATTTAGGTTATTGTTATGTAAAGGTAGTTACTTTTTGCAAATTTGGATAATGGGTACTCATCTTTTTACTTGATTAAGGTTAGTAGGTTACCCATGTTCATATTTTGTGGATATTAAGGTTCATGTTATATAAAGGTTGTTACTTTTTGCAAATTTGGATAATGCGTATTTTTCTTGTTACTTGATTAAGGATACCCAAGTTGGAATCTTGTAGAAATTTAGGTTCTTTTCGACTTTGCGAATGAGGCATAGTTCTAGCCGAAATGACTTATACTATCTTAATTGGGTATTTTAGAAGCTGTTTAGTTTGGACATTTAGGTTATTGTTATGTAAAGGTGGTTACTTTTTGCAAATTTGGATAATGGGTACTCATCTTTTTACTTGATTAAGGTTACCCATGTTCAAATTTTGTGGATATTAAGGTTCTTGCTGTGTAAAAGTGGAATCTTTTTGAGAATTTGGATAATGGGTATTTTTCTTGTTACTTGATTAAGGATACCCAAGTTGGAATCTTGTTGAAATTTAGGTTCTTGTTATGTAAAGGTTGCAACTTCTTGCAAATTTTGATCCTGGGTACTCATCTTTTTAAGGTTCTTGTTATGTAAAGGTAGTTAATTTTTGCAAATTTAGTTTTTTTTAGACTTTGCGAATGAGGCATAGTTTTAGCCGAAATGACTTATGTTATCTTAATTGGGTATTTAGAAGTTGTTTTAGTTTGAAAATTACGACTGATAGCATCGTTTGAACAGTCGAAAAACCCTTATATCAGTTTATGTGGTTCTGTTCTTAATTTTGTGGATATTAAGGTTCTTGTTATATAAAGATTGTTACTTTTTGCAAATTTGGATAATGGGTACTCATCTTTTTACTTGATTAAGGTTACCCATGTTCAAATTTTGTGGATATTAAGGTTCTTGTTGTGTAAAGGTGGAATCTTTTTGAGAATTTGGATAATGGGTATTTTTCTTGTTACTTGATTAAGGATACCCAAGTTGGAATCTTGTTGAAATTTAGGTTCTTTTCGTCTTTGCGAATGAGGCATAGTTCTAGCCGAAATGACTTATATTATCTTAATTGGGTATTTTAGAAGCTGTTTAGTTTGGAAATTTAGGTTGTTGTTATGTAAAGGTAGTTACTTTTTGCAAATTTGGATAATGTGTATTTTTCTTGTTACTTGGTTAAGGATACCCAAGTTCAAATTTTGTGTTCGTCTTATATAAGGGGGTTTTTGTTTAAGCTTATATGTGGCTTATGAGCTTATTTGATTTCGTCTTATATTTCATAAGCCCCAATTTTCCGGCATATTTTGAGACTTGTGGGAAGTCTCAAAATCAAATAAGCTCATAAGCCGACATATAAGCTTAAACAAACACCCCCTAAAGGTAGTTACTCTTTGCAATACTTATCTTTTTACTTGATTAAGGTTACCTAAGGCTCTTTTTTCCGAATGAGGCCACCGGTCATAGTAGCCGAAATGACTTATTAATGTGATATGTTATCTTAATTGGGTATTTAGAAGCTGTTTTAGTGTGAAAATTATGACCCATAGCCTCATTAGAATAGTCGGAAAAACTTTATCTCATTTTATTTAGTTTCATTTTGTTTTATAATTTTGATAATTAAGCCATACGTAGGACTTGTTTATGTTGTATCTATAAGACTAGAAACATGAATATTTGTTCTCGGTAAAGAATTATGATGACTTTATGCCTATGAATAGATGAACTCCTTAGGTGTTTTCTAGGTTTAAGGAGATTTTTAATAGTAATGGACTACGCGGTTGCTAGAGCCAGACTGCCCCATCTGTATGTGCTATAATTATATCTGACGTTAATTCACTTAATGCCTTTTGTTTTGACACGCTTCCAAATTCTGAAGTGCCCTACGGGTCTACTCGACTCTAAACATATCTTAGGACCTTAGGTATCACTTCAGCATTATTAATTACATCGAATACTTCACAAGATGGTCCTTCCCTCTTTTCCAATTCTAAGATGGGATCAACTCTTTTGGTTGGAATTAGTTTCAGGCTCGATAAAGACTCAAAGAGTATAACATTGTGCCAGTGATTTTGTAAGCTGTTCACACTGTGCCAGTGGTTTTGTATAAGCTATCAACCCTTTTTGTGTTAAACATTTGTACACCTTCTGTTTTGCTGCTCTGCTGAATTAAGTTATTGTAGGTCTGTCAATCTGATTATTGATGTATTATTCCTAATGCAGTGTCTGCTCGAAGGTTTATGAATATTTAGCTTCATGGTTTTGTAATTCGGAGTAATAAGTTATATGAGCATGGACAAACTGATACCTGACTGCCCGTACCCTGGATGTTTCTTCTGTGTCATGAAAGAAGGGAATCCAAACAAGCGGAGAGCAAGCATCATGAAGTTTTTCCGGGAGCTTCCTACACAAGACGATGACGGTCAAGTTCTCCCGATAAGTGGCCTTTGGAATACGGCTATGGCTCATCCTAACGATCCAGAGTTCATTGAGTTGGGTATATTTGAATGTATGGCAGCGCTCATTTGGAAGGGTTTGAAGAATCGCCGTTGGCTGGCTCATGATCAGAATATCTATATCCCTTATTATGCCGCTCATATAATCGGATCTTACACCATGAACATGGAAGATTTTGCTGAAACTGCTGTCAATGCTGGTGTAATCCCACCTTTGGTTGAACTTCTAAGGGGCAGGTTGACTTGGGTTGAACAAAGAGTCGCTGTACGAGCTTTAGGACACTTGGCTACATATGCAAGCACTTTTCCTGCTGTAGCAAGTCATGGCGAGATACTTGAGCTTTGCATCCAGTTAGCGATGAGTTCTCTTGAGATTGTTTACTCTCATTTTTATCAGTACGCTGATAGAAGGCTTAGCTACCACTGTGATCTTCTTACGCGGGGAATGGGCGGTGTAGAGATGGAATCGAGGAAAGCCGAGGAATGGGCTAGTCAATTACAGTGTTGGTCTCTTCAACTTATAAATTGTTTTGCCTTTAAGCCCGAGTTTCTTCCAACAATATGTAAGCCAGAATTTCTCGTAAAACTTCCTCTTATGTGGGGTGGACTCGTAAATGAAAATTCACCAGCGGGTATAGGCTTGCTAAGAACTATCTGTCATCATAAACATGGAAGAGGACCTGTTAGCAGCTGCCCTGGTGTAATTGAGGCATTATGTAATATCGCACGATCGTCAGATGACTGGCAATATATGGCGATTGATTGTCTTTTATGGTTGCTCCAAGATCCCAATACCTGCCACAAGGTAATATCTAATATACTGTTAACTTGTACTGATGACGAAATATAATGATAATTATTTTTAATGCAAAGTGAAATAATCTGTTACTTAGGTTATAGACAAGGCAGCACCTGCAGTTTTGGACCTAGCAGAGATCTCGTCTCTCGGGGATCATAAAAAGCTTGGAGATTCCATTCTCAGTGTTCTTCAGGAATGTATTCAGTCACATGGAACCGGTCGTAATTCTATCAGTAATCGAACTAAAGAAGACGTTGAAGAAATATTGCATTCAAGGGAGAGATTAAAATGGGAAAAAAGTATGCCGAAAGAGGATCTCCATATAAAACAAGCTGCAGCATTGGTGGTAAAGCTAGAAGGCAACTCCCTTTTTTCATCAGGAAATATCTCCGGAGCTGCATCAAAGTACTCTGAAGCACTAGCGTTGTGTCCAGTAAGATCTAAGAAAGAAAGAGTTGTACTGTACAGCAATCGTGCCCAATGTTATCTTTTGCTGCAACAACCATTGGGTGCAATAAGTGATGCTACTCGTGCGCTTTGTCTTCATAATCCTGTCAATCGACATGCTAAAAGTCTATGGAGGAGAGCACAGGCGTATGACATGTTGGGTTTGGCTAAAGAGAGCTTGTTGGATGCTATTTTGTTTATAAACGAGTGTTCTCAGTCAACAGATCCCGATCTGTCGTCTAGACAGAATAAAGTGCCTGATTATGCTGAGAGGTTGGTTAAGAAGCAGATGCGTGCTGCTTGGTTGTTTAGGGAAGCTGCTATAAAACATGGGGGTATCGACTGTGAGGCGGAAGATGGTAATGCCTATGGGCAAGGGAGTGATGATTCTGAATGGGAGACTGCCAGTGAAAGCGATGTAGGAGATGACGGTAGAAAAGAGATGAGCAATATTGATGGTGAATGGAATAACGAGGAGGGGATTGCAGACAAGAACAAGAAACTTTCTGCAAGAGGTATCATCTTTCGCTTCTCTTATTCCTATCAAAATACTTTTTACTTTTTGACCCGTACGCAAGATGTCACTTATGTTCACTTATTCAGTTAAAAACCATGCCAACAATAAATAACATCGACGTGTCACTAGTGTATGAAACTATATTTAGAAGAATGAAACTGATGCATGCATCGGAATCTACAGGAAAGATTAGTGTCTATGTATGCCACTTGGGCTACGCCACCCGTCTATATGAAATATAGGTCCAGACTAATTCAAACATTTTAATATCTATAAAGTGTACTACGTCCAGCTGTAACTAAAGAAAGAGAGGTCAATGGCGACATAGTGAGCATGGTTGGTGCAGCTTTTCTCGTAGAATGTAAAGTTATTGCAATGACAAGTGTATATACACTGTTTATGATGTTGCGGATTTAATATAGAAATACTTGGTATCAACAAGTGTTGGTCACTCACGGGTGAATGTCAAATGATCTGTCACATGTATAGTATTGAGTTCCATTCACAACCTTGGAGATTTATTTATTGGAGCAGAACACATAGGCCGATATGTCGAACTGTGAGTTTCTCATGGTGTAAATCTCGATCAATTCTTCAACATATACTAGTTTGAGCTACTTCACTCGTTAAAATGGATTTTAGTTTGGCTCTGTAGAGGCGTTAATTTATTAACTATAACTTTGAAGAGTAACTTACAAATATGTAGAATCTGCGGATTACAAGGATAACATACCGTAACTAAGCCAATAATGACACTCTATTTGTCGAGCCGTCTCATGACCTACCTTGTTGATACTAATCGATTGCTCAAGAGCCTATAGAGACTACTTATACAGGCCTTTCTAACTGCTTGTGACATAGTTAACTATATTGGTGTCTTTTTTTACTCATTTTCTCATTCCATTCAAATATGATTATCTAAGCTTCATGTATATGCACACGCAGATGTGTAGTTACACGTCTTGTTTATTCACATTTGTTTGTACTACTTTTGTGTTGCAGAAATGAAACGTCGATACAATGTGCAATCCCTAGAAGATGAATAGTGATACTAATGGGTCAGGATGAGCCATGGAAAGAAGTCCTTCAGGTTCCTGCAAAGGCAGACGACCGCTGCTTAGCTTGTGTGTTTATTTTCTTATTGCGTACTTGATGTTAAAAATGCGATTGCAAGAGTTGTAAAAGAAAACTGATTTCAAAGAACTGTACATTATCATTTCCTACTGTAATTTTGGTGTGTAGCTTTTTTTCTTGAGTGAAAATATGTATAAACCCTCTAGGGAGTTATGAGTAATAACAGTTTATTAATTTTGTGCACCATTATTTTACAAAATAACGGTCGAAAACCAGTATAATATGAGGAGAGTGTCTTCCTTGGCATTGGGAGTATTGTGGACAAGCTTTTATTGTTTTTGGTTCTTATGACAAGCGATTGATATGTTGTACATATATAATTTTATTAAGAGCACACGGTACGGGTGCCAATAGGACAAGCTTTTATGACAAGCAAATTGAAAGTTCTGTCGGTTTTCGGTTTATTCGGTCTTTTCGGTTTTTTTAATCACTCCTATAACAACCAAATAAAGCAGCCCAATACTTAAAAGTTTCGGATAAGGGTGAGCGAAAAAACCGCAAAGACCGAATAAACCGAAAATCGAAACCGAACCGAACCGAACTAATAACCGAACTACTAATTCGGTTCTCAGTTTGGATATGGATTTGGCAGTTTGAACCGAAAACCAAATCGAAAACCGATTTCATATAAATATATATATTTTTCATATATTTATATATATATTTATATATTTTTATGTATATTTATATATAATAAATACTATTAAAAGGTTATCATAATATAATAAAACACTTTTTATGCTTGAAAGATAATTTTTTTCTAAATATCTATGTAATTATTAAAAAAAAAATTAAATAGTGAAATTCGGGTCAACCCAAGAACCGAACCGAACCGAAAACCGAATTTGAATTTGGTTCGGTTCGGTTTTCGGGTTGACCTAAATTTTTTTTTAACCGAATTAACTGAACCGAACTAATCGAACAACCCGATGACCGAACCGATCAACCCCTAGTTTCGGATTAGAATCTGCTAAGCCCAATAGATCCATAAAACTTTCGGCTAATCAGCCTCATTACAGCCCATCATACTAATTTTGGTACTATATAAAAACACAATCCTATTTCTGCTCAAACCCTAATATCATACACCAGCCACCACTAATAATATCATCACAAGATCGAACCATAAACAATCCAAACCCATTGTTTCTGCTTATGGCTTTTGATTTCTTTCAGTCGATCAAGCTCTTTTTGTGATGTGGGATAGACTACTTTCATAATGATAAACACAGGTTAGTCATTCGATCGTTTTGTTTGTGATAAACACATGTAACTTGTTATTTCAAATTTTGCACACAACATAACTATCTTGAGAAGTAAAGAAATGTGTACACAAATGATAGGTCTGAAGGGTTTCTTTTTGGTTAAAAATGTGTGCCTAAATTTGAACGAAGTAACTAGGTAAATGTTCACTTGATCAACATGTATAATCTGTCTTGTTTTTCATGTTATTGTATATAGTTATCTCTAGGTGTTAGTTTTTTGTTTTTCTAATTTGTGGTTGCTGTTTTGATTTTCATCAGCGATCCAACAAGAAATTTCCGGCCTCTTTTTTATACCGTACCTCAAACACCACTATGGTTGGATCAAGAGGGTTCAAGAGGGTGAGCTATTTGGGCTAATTTCACAAGAAAGAAATAGGCCTGTCAAGTTTATGGGACACAAATTCAGATGGGATACTCCTGCTCGTCTAGTTCGTGGATATTTACAGGCTTATTATGGTGATGAATTTCTATATAAATGTCAATCTCAAACCATACCTAAAAGGTGCTACATGGCTTTACTCTTCCAAGCCGCGCCTTCTTATGAGCTAACGGCTGGCTATATTCCGCTGATTAAATCTTTCCTAGCCGTACCAACCAAGGGCTTACTAATAATTAAAGCATACTTGCAAGATGTTAATTCTAATAAAGTGATTATAGGTGACACTTCCAATTTCAAGCCACAACTCTACGGTTGCAACCGTGGTACTGTTACTGGTTCGGAAGATTGCTCTTTGAATATAGAAGTCTCTTGGAACTTCCAAGATCGATATATTTGATATCTATCATGTTGTATGTTATGCTATTTGAATTTCTATCAAGTGGAATAGGCTACTTTCATAATGGGGAAGCTTGTAAACATGAAGTGAAAGGTGCTGTGAGGTATGTAATCATGTTTCTATCAACTATCGTGTTTTTGTAGGTTAATCAAGTAGTTTATTTTGGTTCCCTTTTGTGAATCAACTAGTTTCTTTATTGCAGTGTCCATTGGTCGACCATACCGCGTACCGGATAATTGATATCATTGAAGATGGGCGTGTATGTTTTTTTTTCTTATTACTGCTCAAGTAGAGCATTTAATTGATTCTGATATGTTTAAGTATTTTTCTCAGGTGATTTTACACTACTGAAACTGGTTTCGTCAGGCCTCCCCTCAGCATGCCACCTTCACCTTTGCTGCCTCCACGACATGCATCTAATTGTCCAACTTTAACTACTGATTGTCGCCGTGATTATCATCTTGATTTCGTGTCTCGGGTAAATTATGCACTGCACTATCATTAGTCTTTAATTTCATACTTATGGGAGGCTTGGTGGGGGTTATGAGGTATAAGTAATGGCAAAGAAAATGAATAATGGCGCTTGGTTAAGCATAATATAATCCTAAAACTCGACATTGACTTTACATAAGTTGTTTTATTGAGAATACAAATAAATCCTAAAACTCGAAATTGACTAAATTATGTTTCTAAAAAGACCCAAATAGATAGTTATGAAAACCTTCACATGTACCTGTAAGAGCGGAAAATGAGTAATCGCCATTACTCCTAATTGAATATTAAGGACATTGAATGGGGTAGTTCAAGGGTTGAAGAAAATGAGAAGATGTTTAACTTTAGAGTAGAAATGAGGGCACATGCTTCCAAAGATCAAAGTGTAAAACTTTTGAAGTTACATTCAAAAGAAATTATGAGGCTGCTTGTAAACTGACTTGTGCGTGGTGCTCTTTTGTATACAGGTTAAAACACTTGCTAGGAGTATCGGCAAAAAGGCTTCATATGACATTGTTGTTCACACAAGAGTTTAAGAAGCATTTTAAAGCTAACAAAGTTTTTCAGGTATGTAATCATGTTTCTATCAGTATCTTGTTTTTGTAGGTTTATCAAGTAGTTTATTCTGGTTTTCTTTTGTTAATCAAGTAGTTTCTTTATTGCAGTGTTCGTTTGTCTACGATACCATGTACTAGATCACAAGATCATGAGCTTCACATTCAAGGATTACATCTTTTCTAAGGTCAAAGTACCTAGAGCCCTAGAGGGGGTAAGGTGAAAAGGTTTTTGTCATATAGTCGGAGTAGCCTAATCATGCTCCATGTCAAGAACAAGTTGGGAAATGCAAACAATGTATTGAGTATCATCTTAAAGAAAACAAAGGTTCCAAAAGTGTTTTGGAAATCACAAGGAAGTGTTTTGATTCTTATGTACTTTTTGTGCAATTCTTTGAAATCTTCAAATGTATAAGATGAGTTTAGGCTCAAAAAAAGAGCCCAAACAAGTTCATACATACTGTATCAATGCGGAGAGGAGAGATTGAATAGCTCCTCTAAAGATCCCAAGCACACCTATTCTTTCACCAACAACCGGATTCCTTGACACCCATACTTTACACGCTTTATGGCATGTGATAGTCGTCAATGGTCACTCTGTGTTGTTCTTGTGAACTCGAAACTCATAAGGGCATATCAACACTTTAAACTATCTTAGGTTTGCCAAACCGTAAGTGCTACCTTTGGTACTACACACCTATTTCATATAGCTCTTGATCTCTTGGATCATAAACATGCCTTAACTCTTGGAATTGTAGAAGCTTGTTGCTCATAAAGAGACATAATTAAGCTTCCATCATTCAAGGAGCAAAGTGATATGAATAATTACCATCATTCAAGCCCCACAACATGCCTTCCTTTGCCACAGAAACATCGTTGCTCTTGGCGAAAAACGTTATGGTTTTAGGATATGAATAATTACCATTCATAAAATTCAAACCTCACCACAGAAATTAAGTCAATAATAGTGTAAGATCCGGATTTCAACTTAACATTCTAGTAATTTTATCTACTAATTTCTTAAAATAATCCATATTTTTCGATTGCTCAACACACTATTATCTGATTGTTAAACCTTCAAACAACAGAAGCACATTCAAACATTATCGCAGAGACTCTAACAACCCATGTCAACTAGCTGATAATCACTTTCTGAATGTATATCCAAACAATACTGTAGTAAATTAACAACTATACCCAAACACTCAAAACTAATTCTTACTTAAGCTGCAACCTAAATCTGTGTTATCACGTCTTACCCAACTAATCTTTAACAAATCCTCATACACAAATTTCTAGACTATTAAGAGAGCATAAGTTACCTGTGGCAAGGCGATGGGCTTTCGTGATTATTGCATCGTAGCTTCTTGTCACATATCTGATATGTCCAAATTACATAAACAAAACGTGAATGTTATCATATGGGATACCTCTAAACAAGGAGGGGAATCAGCATCACAACACTTCCGCTTACAAGCATGGCGTCCACAATCACGCACACGTTAACATTTCCTTTCACATACTACATCTGATAACAAGGAACCTATTCTAAATTCAGTTTATATCCTCTACATAACAACCATATCCAATTAAAAAAAAAAAAGTTATTCAAAAAGTGATCAACTTTAAACCTGTTTCTTCACGCTCACGCATTTACAAGACTTCCAAACAACAATTCTACACATCTCAACACACGTACCATGATGACACCTTTCTGGAAACCTTATGCATCCCGCACTCCAACTTCTTATCACAAGTACCATCACATGCCATTCCTTCGTAAACCCTTTTCCCACACGGACACTTACCACACTCAACCTCATGACACCCTTTACTACATGATGCTTCCCACACACTAACATCTCCCCACACTCAATCTCACACCTAAAAAACCCGCTCACAACAATCTCTCCCTTCCTTAACCTTCCCATAATTGACACGTATAAACCCCTTTAGCCCGACAAGGCGGACACTTTCCCTCACCACAACAATGCACCTTACAATGAAATAACCTAGAACGCGTCTTTTTAAAACTAAACTCCTTAAACCATCTTTTGACATCCTCAACACCCCACAAAAGCACCTAACTTTAACACTTATTATGCCCACAATCATATTTTAAGTCCCTTGAGCACATTTTCACCACAAGAACCATGTCCTCAACTTTCCCACAAAAACACAGATATTTCTTAGGAACCAAGTTTTTCGGAAAAAGGCCCAACACATGTGATAAACTCTTTGTGTCATTTGTGTAAACCCTAAAACACACACACTTTGAAACATCGCCTCTTCTCCAACTATATAGGGTTCTTCCATCTGCTGCTTAGCTTATGGCTTTTGATTTCTTTCGGTCGATCGATTTCTTCTAGTCATGTGGACTAGACTACTTTCATAATATTAAACACAGGTTAGACATTCGTCTTGTTTATGTAAGAATATTGTAATGTAGTTACTAACCAGATGCATTATATAAAATCATGGTTATAAAACACATATTTTTATTGTGTTAAAACTATAGTTTGATAAATGGAAAAAGTCTATACAATAACTATCTTATTAAATATTGTTATGATTATTGGAACAACCAGGCAACACTAATGGAATCATAATATCCATTAGTATTTCTTTAGTATTTCCCACTACTAGCGACTGCTTTTTGCGCTAGTGAAATCATCGATGGGAAAGGAGCAGGTCTACGGTGTCATGGAGTAGGAGTAGGTAGAGGTATAATGACGTTTTTAGGAGGGTTTATTTAATGGCCAAAATATTATCTCAAGGTATGTATGAGTAAATATTATCTTAAGGTAGATTAATTAATATTAGTTTTAAAAATCTTAGACACTACAAAAGGTTATCATATTAGAACATTTAAGGTTAAAGGATACTTTTGCTATGAACATTTTACAATGGTGTGCCGCCGATTCTTGTGACCGAGGACAAGAATATAGTACTCCCTAATCTCAGACATGAATTTGATTGCAATTGCATACAATTGAAAAAAAACTATTTTTGTCTGCATAGTTTGATTTTGTTTTCTAAAGATGAATGAATACAATAGGTCCACAATTAGGCCTCAGCCTAATAGAATGGTGGAATATATTATATTATGGCATATTATCAGCTATTTTAACGACGTATGTGGTTTATTGGAATAAGTTTTGTGGAGTGTCAAGTGAATGCTAATGGAATTGAACATGGCTGCCAACAATGAATTAAGTGGTAGATTAGGTAATTATTTAAGGTTCTTATATTCAAGTTTAATTTAGCAGTACGCTATCCAAAAAGGAGAAGGCTTATGGTACGATTTGATGCTATTTTTTGATGTTGTTTGTTTGTAAGATCTGTTTTCTAAATTTGGGTTTTTTTTTTTTCTCTCTCTCTGTTGTTGTGGGTAGATGGATAATTCTGAATGGATACCACATGATCAGGCACTGCTGACCCTTTTTGGTAATGTGCGTCATGGAGTAGATACCAGTTTGGGGAAGACTTACGATGTTGCTTTCTATATAAATGTTTCTGAAAGACTATCTGGCTCTCAAGGTATTGCCATTGGTGACAAGGATGTTGCTAGGCGTCTTAAAACTCCTAAACAAGTTTTTCGTGGTAATCCGGTGAGTTTTTATCAAAGTTTTGCTGAAAAACTTTCGATCTCTTAGTATTTGAGCCTTTTAAATGACATTCTTTAATACCAGACCTAGATCATGCTATAAATATCTGAGCCGCGTGAACTTTTGGTGTGGCATAAAAGCCGCGACGAGGCAATTTTAGCCTGTTGTTTAGCTGCTACGTGGCAATTTTAGCCTGTTGTTTAGCCGCGACGTGGCACTTTAGGGTTAGAGCAAATTTTTTTGGTAGATTGTTTAGTCGTTTCCATGTAGATGTGCTTGTCTAGTTTTGTTAGAGCAAGTTTGTTTGGTTTAGTTTGCTTGTGGACTTTTTCCACAATCCCTTGTACATAACTTTTACTTCTCAGGATATAAAGTTATGAGTTATTATATAAATATCAGTTTAAGGCTAAAAATGATTAACTGAGTCCTCCAACTTGCTTGCAATTCCTCCCCTTCAGACCAATTATCTGATGTTAGTCCTCTAATATTACTTGTTTTATCAACCAATTTAAATATGTTGTTGGTATAACGGCATCCTTAACTCGTAATTATAGCTGGTAATGTGAAATGAAATTTATTCACTATGTATATATGGTTTGGTTCTTGGTTAATGATATGTAAGGAATATTTATTCTCAATGCATAATGTGTAGTGCTTTTGGTTCTCGATTTGGTCTTGATTAATCGACAACATGTATTGAGCCAATACACGATTTTTTAACCCGATATAACCCGACCCGATAAGGCCCTACTGGCACCCCTAGCTGGGACATAACTAAGGTAGATGGAACAGTAGCAAATAATTGATGTTGGTGTCTTGTGATGGGCTTATTACATCAAGTAAAGCAGGTAAGTAAGCTGTTTATGAGATTGGCTAACTATACAACAGGTAGGTAGTAAGCTGTTTAAGGTATAATAAACTTATTACAGCAGGTAGTAAGCTGTAATAATCTTTTTAAAATTCTTATGCAACTCATATTGTGTTTAGTTGTTCGAGTCGACTAGTTAGGCTAATTGTATAATAGGTGTTGAGTATTAATTTCTCAAACTTAATATTGAATTCTCTCTTGTATATGCAGGTTCTTCCTAGATGGGGTCGACTCCATGAGTCGCCCGTCAAGTATCCCATCATGGAGTCCACACTTGTATCATCAGAATATGCCAAGTAGTCCACAGTTGAATCATCCAACTACATCAAGCAATCCACCATTGTATCATCCGACTATGACAAGCAGTCCGCCATTGTATCATCCGACTCTATCAAGCAGCCCACCATTGTATCATCCGACTCTATCAAGCAGCCCACCATTGTATCATCAAGCAGCCCTCCATTGTATTATCTGACTATGAGCGAGCCTAATTGTGATCTACAGGTAGTTTCCTAATCATCTTATCCTTAAATATATTATTAAATAAATATAACAAATTAGTAAAATCAAGGTCATTTCATGAATGTAGGTGGAAGAACGGCCATAATATCTCAAAGTGGTCCGAAGAAAATTTCCCCGAAAACACTTCCTCCAAAACAAAAGAACATTCCTCCAAAACAAAAAACTTACAAAAAAAAAAAAAGACTTTGCAAAGCTAGATGAAAGCATAGGTCTCTAACTCAAACATTCGATCGCATACTCTTCATTAAACATATATTTAAATTCACACCAAACCATCAGACCATTTAAAGCGAAAAGATTCATTTATAGTTTGAGAGACTAAAGGTATTTTTGCCAAGACTAGTTGGATAAAACTTATGTGGAATAACATAAAACGATGTTCAAAGACATATGTTAATATTATTTAAAAAGGCATTGATATAATTGAACACATCAACATATACTCTACAAAGCTACCTATAGTGGCTTGTAAAGAAGAGCTTTTAGATTTTACAAGCTTTTATAAATTTTGCTATCATATCAAAGTATACGTGGCAACAATCTCATTCGTTTAGAAGTTAAATGTGATGGTCTAAGATGATCTATTAGATGTTTGGATTTTTTTTTCTTGCTCATTTAACGTTTAGTGCGCAAATTTTGATATGAGCGCATCAAAAGTGACAAAACCGAAAATGCGGTTAATACAATCTTTTATGAATCTACACTAGTAAATACTAGGGCAAATGTTTTTTAAAAGGTATCATACTTGTCACAATTTGCTTTGATGAGTAACGAACAAATATTTTTGCTTTTTTTGGTACTTTTATTTCAAATTCATCATTTTTAGGGTACTTTGTGACATTTTTCCCTTTCGGGATTTTTTTTTTCTATTGGCTAAGAGGGGCAAAAATGTCCAAAAATTTCACAAAATACCCAAAAAAAATGATGAATTTAAAAGAAAAGTACCCACAAAAGCAAAAATATTTGTTCGCTTTCCACAAAAGCAAATGGTAACACGTATGATACATTTTTAAAAAATTACCCCTAAATACTACTATATATGACAATTTCATAATTTTAAAACCTTGTTTGACATACACATTTGAGAGTGTATTTTGGTTTGTTTTGAGGTTCTCAATAATATTTTACTTTTCGAAAAAAAAAAGGTTATAGAGCTTTAAAATTTTCACATATCCTTTATTCATACATAGCTTATAAAAACTTTCGAACTACACCACCTACTCAGAGGTTTCTCTTAATGCATTCAACTAGCTTTTATTCATATAACATTTAATTCTTTATTTGGTCCCTTTAATTCTTCCATTTTTTTGTTTCATTGACATGATGAAGGGGACTGAGTTTCTAATATTATGTGGTCTGATCTACATAAACGAGACACTGAAATTTTGTTTGAATGTTTGATTTTGAAGTTTAGTAAGTCTCATAACTACACGGTATGAAATAATAACTCGAATAACTACACGGTCGCCTGGGTTGGTCTAATTAGGGGTGGGGGGACACGGTTGCCAATACAGTCGTTTGGGGGTTATGGTTGCCATAAGCATCAGTCTTAGAATAATATTGATATACTTATAACCTCACAAATCTTTAAGTAGTATAATTAATTTAAGTTTAACACAAGAGGGTTTACGGGTATACCTATGGGTATTTTTATTGTAACCAAATTTCTTAATGACCCTTATTAAAATAAAAATTCGCAAAATCACGTTTCTTAATGACCCTTATTTTATCAATTGCTATCATTTTACTTATCATTGTCATTTTAAATTTACATGTAATTTCCAATTTCATTTAAATGCAATTTTATTTTGTTTATGTAATTTTCCTGCCACAGTTTTTTTTTTTTTTTTTTCCTCAAATCCTTGTTACTCTTCTGATTAAATTGTTGTTATAAACCTGTATAAACTCTTGTGAGCTTTTGTTTCAGTTTGCAAATAAGTTTTTACAAGTTACAAAGCCTAAACTTAGTTTTCAAAATTCAGTTTTGCCCCAAAAGGGGTGTTTGGAACAGTTTGTTTGTGGGTCAAAATTGAGTTCTTGACCCATGTTTGGGTCAAAATAAGTTAGCTTACTCTCAAATCAGTTTAATATTTAGTTTCATAATCTCTTATAACAGTTTTAGATACACAATTACTTATTGGAAATGTCATGAAAATTTGGCAAGTCTGTATAACAAACCCAACTGTCACTTTTTGAGCTTAAATTTAGATAGGTTATAATTAGATTTAGGAGTTAATTTTTAGTTTACAATAAGTTAGATGTATGAACATGATCTTTTTGAGCTTAATATGCAATTTGGAAAGCATTTGACAACTTATTTATACGCTGCAAATGCCCCCCTTAGTTCCCTTTGGTTCTGTCACAGCAGCCAAACATCCCTCTTTACAGCTTATTATTAAGCTGTTAGAGGGGGCAAAATTTCCCCATTTTTGATTTTTTAGATTCCTTATAGCGCTAAATATATATGTCTTCACTTACTTTTTAGTTTAGAAGCTTTTAGAGCTTGTTTTTAGGCTCTCGTCCCCTTATCATGCTTGTTTCTACCGATATATATATTTAACTTAGTGCATCTTTACCTGAACTTGTGTCTACGGGCTTTAAATTTTTTCTGTGTTGCAACTTTTGCATATACTGCCTAAAACCTTGATGCTTGAGAAAGAAAATAGATGCACCTTAGGTATTACAGTAATAATATCTTGCAAGGTATGAGGGCCTTGAAGTGTCATGGTAGTATATAAAATAAAAGCCTCAGTAGACATATTCTTGCACATTAGCTAATAATGTACATGATAATATAGCTAAAATAGTTGACTGATAGGTAACATATGAGGGCATGCGACCATTATCATTGCGAAAAAATAGCCCTTGGTATAAAGGGATGTTGATGAGAAGTACTCCCTCCGTCCCATAATAAATGTCCACTTTGATTTTTTAAAGTCATTCTTGTACAACTTTGAGCTTAGATAATTTTGTTTGTGGTAAACAATACTTAATGAAAAATATATGGATGTATCGAGGTTCAAACGTATTTTCATTTGGTATAATTTTGATCAAATACTATATAACACAAACAAAAATATTTAAAGTCAAAGTTGAAAATGAAAGACTTCAAAAGTCAAAACTGGACATTTAATATGGGACGGAGGTAGTATTAAATCACACAAGATCATTTGTACAGCTAATTCACTAAAACGATTGGTGTTTGAATCCACAATCAGCAGCTTTACTGCTACAAAAAAGCTGAAAAGATTGACTAGTCCAAGTGTTGATAAAATAAGGGTCATTAAGAAACGTGATTTTGCGGATTTTTTGTTTTAATAAGGGTCATTAAGAAATTTGGTTACAATAAGGGTCATTAAGAAACTTTTTTGGTTATAATAAGGGTCATTAAGAAAGTTTTTTGTTTTAATTGGAAAATTAAGAGTTTATTGTCACAATAGTAAAACATGGCAAGTTGATGTATTTTTCAGACCATTAACCCTTTATATGTAATATAGATAAGACTATTAGTCAAGTGAAAGCCATGGGATTTCCATGTTGACAGATTGCCGTATTAAATTTGAAATTTGGTATTGTACTACTGTGTGACAGTATGTTTGTGAAAGTATCTAGTTTCTAATTTAGGATCTAGTTTTCTTTATCTATTTCATTTATTTTTTTGGGTTCCGCTTTCTTTTAAATATCTTGTTTAATTAAGATGAGGCATCTCGTATTGTATTTTGGTTTGTTTCGAGGTTCTCATTAATATCTTGCTTTTCTAAGAAAAAGTTATAGAGATTTAAAATTTTCAGATATCCTTCATTCATACATATCTTAGAGCACAAGGTATGGGCAATACCAATAACACATTATTGGTATACTACCTCAGGGCCACATCATACACCTCCCAATAACACACCACTAACTAAAACACCCTCTCTCATAACACACCACTAACATGTTATTGAGTCCCACAAAATACCCCACTAAAAATATTCACTCACTCACAATACAAAAAAAAGAAAAGAAAAAAAACACACAAGAATGCAAATGGCTTGAGCCATTGCATTGGCTCAAAACGTTTGGCTCACGAATGGCACGATGCTCCGGTATGGTTAGCACACGAATGACATGCATTTGGCACACCAATGACACCCCATACCTTGTGCTCTTATAAAGACTTTCATCTACACCTACTCACAGGCTTCTCTTAATGCATTCTACTAGCTTTTTTCATATTGCATTTAATTCTTAAATTGGTCCCTTTAATTCTTCCATTTTCTTTTGTTTCATTGACATGACGAAGGGGATTGAGCTTCTAATTCTATGTGGTCTACAGAAACAAGACACTGAATTTTTTTTTGAATGTTCCATTTTAAAGTTTAGTAAGTCTCATAACTACACAGTATGAAATAATAACTCGAATAACTACATGGTCTCCTGTGGTTGGTCTAATTGGGGGGGGGGGGGGGGGGGTTCACCAACTTGGTCGATTGGAGGTTATTATTAATATACTTATAACCTCACAAATTTTTTAAGTAGTATAATTAATTTTAGTTTAACACAAGAGGGTTACGGGTTTACCCACGGGTACACCCTTATGTATTTTCAATGAATGTTATGGGTTTATCCGTGATGGATATACATTACTCGTTATCCACCCACCAATGGATATAAATTTTCACCTACAACCCACCTGTGAGGGAAATGTAAAGAAGTTACCCACCTATGTACATGTGGGTACTCGCGAGTTATGGGTTTTTATTCACATATTGACATCCTTATTTATAAACCTTTTCATACATATAACTCATTTAATATACTTATTTAATTTATAAAGCTTTACAAGTTTTAGACATAGCAGTGATAAGTTTGTAACATGAGAAATTTATATGTTCTATTATTATTAGACTATTAGTCAAGTGAAAAGGCATGGGATTTCCATGTTGCCGGATGGCCGTACTAAATTTGAAATTTTGTATTGTAATCCTGTGTAACAGTATGTTTGTGAAAGTATTTAGTTTTCTTTATCTATTTCGTTTATTTTCTTTAAGTTTGTTTTTTTTTTTTTTTTTTTTTTTTTTTTTTTTTTAAGATGAGGCATCTTGTATTGTATTTTGGTTTGTTTCGGGGTTCTCAATAATATCTTGATTTTCTAAAAATAAAGTTATAGCAACACCCCTCCTAAAATATCAATTCTCGGCTTTCTTCACTTTTCTAAATCTTGTATATTTTCACAATTAAACGCATTTGTGTTATGTGAGGTGATTAAAATTTTTAAAAAACTTCATGAATAATAAGATAGGTTTATAAGACTAAAAACTAGACAAATTTACGATATAAACTGTTTAAAACGGTTTAGCATTGTGGTCTTGTGGATATATATGATGTAAATTTATTGTGCATTGATGTTAAATCTCTTATAGAAACTCCACAAGACCTTTACTATCACAAGAAAATAAAATAGTTGTACAAGTCATAGTTGTCAAGATCCCGATCCCGATCCTGATATTAGGATCTTACGATTTTATGATACTGCAAAGCAAAAACGATCCGGATCCTACATAGGATCTTTGCAAGCTTTAGATCTTATAGGATCTCGATCTTGACCACACGATCTTAAGATATAATCCGATCCGATCTTACTTTTCTCGGATTACAAACTAAAAAACTACAAATTTATGAGTTGTGTTTTTTTATAATTCAAAACCAACATGTTAATTTTTTTAAATATTGCGTAATCATAATTTAGGACAACATTTCTATGAAACATTCATAATATTTTGTGTTTATAATGTATAATAATTTGTAGATGTGTATAATATTACAAAAACTATTAAGAAATAACACTATAGTAAGATCTTAAGATCCAGATCCGATCTTACGATTATGATATTGCAAAGGCAAAAACGATCCTGAGTAGAATCTCAATCTTGAAAACCTTGGTACAAGTCTACATCATTCCTCACCACGCTTCTAATCCTATCCTGTATACTTGATTCCATGCTATCAACTTTAATTTCACCAACTTAGACTTCAATATTAACTTTAAATTTGCATTAATAAGATATACCTACCTGCTCCATATAGTTAACCTTTGTCATTTACATCTCTTAAAAAAAACCAATCCAAGTATACCGAGATGGTGTTGGTAATGAACATTGTTGGCAATAGGTCGTGGTTTCTAGTCTTAAGCTCTAGCGAAGAAGATCATTTGTTGTTTGTGCTTATATTTTTTGACGCAAAAGAATTTTTTTGCGGTCTACATACACACATTTATGATGGAACAACAAAATAAAGATATTGCTCCATTTAGTTGTAACAGCAAAGATAGTCAAAATACACAAACCTACACTATTTTTATTCCGGTTAGTACTTCCTTTCCACGATACAGCAGACATGTTCCGTTCCCATGGCTAATTTGACCGCCGCAAACAACAATTTCCCTTCATTAAATCTCTTTATATACTGCATACACAAATTCTGTAGTAGTCAATATTTAAACAGCAAGTATGAAATTAAAATTGGTTAATAGTGAAGTGCATAATCTACCCGAGGCACGAAATCGAGATGACAATCATCACCACAATCATCATCACATTTCGGATCATTAGGAGGATTATGTGCTGGAGGCAGCACAGGTGGTAGGCTAAGGGGAGCCCTGACCTCATCGTCTTTAGTTACTAAACTCAGCTGAGAAAAATACTTCACATATCAGAATCAATTAAATACTCTACTCGAGCAATAGTAAGAAATAAAAACATACAAGCCCATCCTCAGAGATATTTGTGATCTGGTACTCAGTATCGTAAACATACGTACACTGCAATAAAGAAACTACTTGATTAATGTACAAAAACACGATAGCTGATACAAACATGATTACATACCTCACAATCTGCATCAGCTTTAACTTGAAGATTATACTCATTCCCGTAAAAAATGTCACGAGCAACAAATTTAAGCGTGTCTGTAGTCCTCTCAACGGTTATAACCTGTATACAAAAGAGCACCGCGCAGAAGTCAGTTTACATAACTATTTTCTTATTAACATCCAAACAATAATCACCGAAACCCTAGCTAACATGTAATACACATATCTAATAACGCAAAAAAATTGATAGATGAATAAAATAATGACCTCGCAAGGTTTGTTTTTTATAACAATCACACTGCCCTGAGCAAGGCTACTAGCTTTTTGATGGTACGTATATTTCGATCGGCCACCTCCGCAGTTAAACAGGTTAAACAAGCGGTGGAAGAACATATTTTAGATTATGTGTTGTTAGGGTTTGTGAGATTAGTTGGAAGAAATTTGTGGTTTTAGCTTGGAGTGAATGTTGGTTTTATATATGTGTAGTTTGGTTTCGTGGGTGGTAGGTGTCGAGTTATATATAATGTGTCGCATAATCTTCTTTAAATATACACAATGAACATGTCTAAAAAAACTTAGTTAAAACAGAACAAATATGCACATAGATAAAAACTATATTCAGCAATATCATATGTTGCAAAATCAATATTACAAGTCATATTTAACAATCCCTAAGTTGAACAAAAACATATAAGTCTTACAGTTCCATTAACCTTAGAATTTATTACTATCATAGCCAGAGATGTATTCGAGTGTGTACGAAGTGTGCTACCGTATAGGCCCTCAAAATTTTAAGAGCCTCAAAATATATATCCTTTTATATATATTAGAGCCTCAACATTTACTCTGAGTCAAAATGTTAACGACGCATGTGCTTATGCTAAAAATATTGTTAAACTCATCTTAAAGTGGTTAAAAGTGACGAAGAATTCATTAAAATTTACGGCTCAATCACTCTCATCTTATCACTACTCAATCTAAGACAACTAATAACGATGACATTTGAATCCAACCCGAAAAGTTGTCACTTAGAATATCTTCAGGCCCGGAATTTTCATAATTATCCGGCATAGCATGGGTCGTTAGGTATTTTTATCCATCTTTACTTGTCTTAAGCCCGCATGTATTTGTCTTTATACGTATTTTGAAAGGCCTAGCTAGTAGCATCTTTATAAGTTTGTTCTAGGCACAACCCATGAATGTTGCCATTTTAATATTTTAAACAATAGAATGGACTAATGAATTAAAGTCATCTTGAATGTTAAGATTTTAAAAGAGGTCAAGCTTACATGCATTACTTCATCACATCTCAGTTAATCCCTTCTTCATTTAAATCGACTCGATATTATTTTCCAATAGCGCAAAGGAAAAGTCATTGACGTACAAAAACTATAGGTTGTGAAACAAATCACGTAACCAAAGTAAAAAAAAAAAAAAAAAAAAAAAAAAAAAAAAAAAAAAAAAAAAGCTTGCAAGTAGAGTTACCATCTTCTTGAAAGACTACACAAATATATTTCACATAACATTTTGTTTTCACATTACATAAGGAAACCATAAGGTACGCATACATGTTGCATGCCCTGTATTGGTTGTATTAAGCCATGAACACGATACTTGATTCCTTACTACGTGACTTACATTTAGATTAAAATATTGTTGTTGTGATGGACATTCTTGAGTGAGCATGCCTTTTTTTTGACGAAAGAATGAAATTATATCGATTAGGATAAAAAAGGATCCATAAAATTACAATTGTTGGAGAGAAATATGTCTTTCTCTACCAATACATGCTTGAGAAACAACTAATGTTGCACTTGATACACAATCAACTTTAACAAACTTGGTTTTGAACAGCTTGAACACCACAAAAAACTTGATCTTTTAGTGACTTAAACATGCTTGATAATGAAAACCAATAAGTACCAACAAACTTTGGAGTATCATATATCCCTATATGCTAAAACAACACAATAAAAAGGTTCATAGTAGAGGTGTATGATGATGTTGACCGAACACACAAAGCTTACACATTGATAGATCACATCCAACATAAATTCACCATTCTTTTTTCAGGAAAGTAACATCAGGCCCGTTTATGATCTTTTTCTTTTGAGTTCAAGGATCATAGGTTTGGCTATCTATAAACATTCACCATATGATTGCTCACACACTAGAGACTAATTATCTTAAGTTACATGTGTTGATTTGCAAGACTATTTCGTTCAGGTTCAAGAAACTCGAAGTGAGACACTTTTTTTGTTGTGACTACTTGATATCTACAAACATGGCAGTTCTTCATTACTATCTCACGGGTGTTGCACAATGGTAAGTAAATGCTAGCTGTAAAGTTGGTTCCTTCCTTAGTTCAAGGGAAAACATTTGAGTTTTTGACATATACTGACCATCACTTGACACAAAAAAGTTGTCTGTAGTTCTTTCAATTGTTTTAACCTGTATACAAAAGAGCATCACTCACAAGTCAGTTTACAGGAAGCCTCATAAATGCATTGAATG
Source organism: Chrysanthemum seticuspe (assembly GCA_019973895.1). Lineage (NCBI taxonomy): Eukaryota > Viridiplantae > Streptophyta > Magnoliopsida > Asterales > Asteraceae > Chrysanthemum > Chrysanthemum seticuspe. The sequence continues at coordinate 314,679,581 of BPTQ01000001.1, read as the reverse complement.
AATATATAAGCTGGCAAGCAAAATGAATGAACATACAAGTAGGTTGTGTAGATCAAATCTCCATGAGTATTATTGTTTCAATATATGTAATGAAGGAAGGTAGTAAAGAATTAAAAAATTTTACATGTTAATTTTAAGGTTCAATATGTAATTATCGTTACAATTGAAAAGCATTCTCTCTATTCATGCAAAACTTATTTTTTTTCTCGTGTAAAGAAAAACATAATGCAGTTGAAAAACAAAAAACTGTACCTCGGATAAGAAAAAGAAAAAAGAAACAAAAAATGCAATCTCAAAGCCAGGGCCGTCTCATGAATTTGAGAGTCATGGACTAAATTACATAATTCGACATTTCGAGAAAGAGTGGGATATAAGTATCATCATGTATAAGATAAAATGCAGTTATGCATCTAAAAGTTTTAACATATTATACATTTAAGATATTTTTTCATTTAAATACATTTTTTTATGAAAAATATGTATACACATGCATATAATTATTAACGGGATAAATTTTGAGGACAAAAAAGTTTTGTGGCCTGAGCGGTCGATTGCCTTGCACACCCTAAAAGATGACCCTGCTAAAAGCTTATATTGATATAACGATGGATTTCTTCTTTTTCATATCTTATTGGCCATATGTAACTAACGCCTTCCCATATCATCAAATTTAACTAACTACGAGAGCATTAACTTATCCGTATCTGGTTAAGATTGAAACAATGTAATGTTCAATTAATACAGAAAAATATATTTCTTTATTAATCAAACATTACATTGTACGGAATACTATTTTTTTGTATTTGAGGAATACAAAAAAATAGTACTCCGTACAATGTAATGTTTGATTAATACAGAAAAATATTTTGTAGCAGGCATAGGAGATCGATTAATTATATTTATGAAAGTAATGAAGAGGTCACGTTTACGAGGTCTAAAGAGCATAAGTATGGAAAAATAGTTACAAAGTTTCAAAAGAGATGAAACAAGGTGTAATATAAAGTTTTGAAAGGAACTATTATTGTATATATACGTTAGTCAAAATAAGAGAAAGAAACTAGTGACAAACCAAGAATTATAAGTGACCAGAGTCACATATCTTTTTTATAGCAGGACAATCTGTTTTGAAAGCCGTTTCTTATAAAGTGGCAAAATACAAAAAAACGTGCATTGAAAATCAGCATATTATTATTTCTTTCGCATTTAATATTTTTTGTTTTCTTGCGGCTGTGGAGCTTGTCAACAGAGTTCAACGAGTTATGCATAGTAATATTATAACTCATATATCTACAAATGTAGTTTTGGATTTGCAATTCAAAAATGCCTGACAACGCAGCTTGTTGCTCGTTTGTATTGCACCTCCATATAAATCAAAAGAATTAATTGTAATTAGTTGTTAGAACGAAAATTATTCTAAATATTGTAATAGATTACACTAAAAATATCATGTGATACCCGAGAACCTCAGGAAATAAACCCTCTTGAGTCCGCTCATAAAAGAATTTATGTTAAGACCCCAACGACACTTCTTATAGTGTCTCGAATTACATATTCATCCATATATTCCATTTTAGTTTATTGAAGACCACGAAACAGTGTTTTTTCCGCAGCTATTCCAAGTTCCTTTCTTCTTTTAATTTAATCAAAATTCCTTTGATGGTGGCGGTGGTGACCAATGTTGGCATGCGGTGGTGGTGGTTCTAGCCTAGTAGTCTTACACTTGTATTGAAAAAGAAAAGTGTATGAAGGAGGTTGAGATGTTGACAACATTACTCCTACATAAGATAAGGTAGAGAGGCTGCTTCCATTTTTACCAAAAGTATATTAGGACTTCCGGTCTTACAAAAAGTAAAACTCAAGCCTTTGACCTCTGTTTCTAGAATCAAAGGTTTTAACCACTATTATTGACAAAAATGATAAAATAGGGGTGTGCTTGTGTGTATATAGGTCATTCTCTATATATAGACGTATGGGAAAAATATTTTAGCTTATACGGGTACATTTCTTTCAAATTCAGCCTTTTATAAGTATTTTACGAAATTTTGTGACAATTTTGCCCCTCACATCTAATATGAATTTTTTTTCCGAAAGGTATAAATGTCACAAAATACCTTAAGAAGGACGAATTTGAAAGAAAAGTAACCGTATAAGCCAAAATTTTTGTTCGCTACCAATAAAAACAAATAATGTCAAATGTCAAGTATATACTTTTTTTAAACATTTAACCTAAACATATACCATGTCATTTTTTGTTGACTTACGCCTCACTCTTTAAATAGATGTTCAAAAGAGTAGATGAGTTAGCAATACGGAACAAGAAAATTTACTAAATTAATAGAGGTTCAAGTAAAGCTCTAAAACTTATGATAAACTTTGTTTATCATTTCATCCATTATGAGTTTTTGGTTTTATGTTTATGGGAAATGAAAATGTCATGAATCTTGAACCTCTTAATAATTAAATGCATTTTTGTTATGCGAGGTGATTATTGAATTTTAAAACCTTCATGAATGCTAAAATAGGTTTATAAAACAAAAAACTCAGCATTATGTTATAAACAGTTTAAAGTTTACCGTTGTGGTCTTGTGGATATATATGGTGTAAATTTATTTATGCATTAATGTTGCATGCATTGATGTTAAATCTCTTAGAGCATGCGTATGATAACATTGGTCTCGGCGTTAAGCTAAGGTGGAAGATTTTGATTCAGCATTATCACACCATCAACATGACGTTAAGGTCCGCGTTGGTGGAGCGTTGTTATGGCAACGGGCGATGGAGCTTATAAAAAAAAGGGAAAAATGCATAAAAATGCATCATACTTGTCACTTTTTGTTATTGTGTGTAGCGAACTATTTTTTTTATCATTATGACACCAACCTTTTTGGAGCGTGCTATTTTATGTATTTTGTGACCATTTTACCCTTAATTTTTTCAAATTTTGAAGGGTAAAATGGTCATTTTACATGAAAAAATAGTCACAAAATACATACAATAGCACGCTCCAAAAAGGTTGGTATCACAATGATAAAAAAAAATAGTTCGCTACATACAATGACAAAAAATGACAAGTATGTTGCATTTTTATGCAATTAACCCTAAAAAAAATTACACCCAGCCCCTTCAACGGCTAGTTTGGATTACAAATTCAAAAAAAAAATTACACATTCTGGAGCCAAACGGCTATATTTGCAAAAAAGTAAAATAAATAAATAAATAAAAATAAAAAAATAAAAAAAACTAACCCTTTAATAAGTAATATAAATACCCACTTATGCACTGCTTTTTTCACACTTTCACAACTCAAAATCAAGTTCATATAGTTCCTCTCTAATAAAACAACTTGTTCTTTCACAATAGATCCGAATCAAAGTAATGAAGAACGTAACAACTGGTCTGATGTAGATGACGAAACGGACGTATACTTTTTGATGGCCGGGTACGAATATCACCAATAGCTAGAACAAGAAGCAGCTCGACCTCGCTTGACCCATAACCCGATCTTTCGTGGCCGTAAGGTTACCGAAGTAAGTTTGATGAACGACTATTTCAATCTAGGTTGTAAGTATCCGCACGTGACTTTTCGAAGAAGATATCGTATGAGCCAGAAACTATTCCTACAAATAGTCAAAGGTATTGAATCTTATGCTTTCGATCCTTTTTCAAGTCATTTTAAATTCTTTAGCCAAGCGCCCGATTGTACGAGTCGAATGAGTATAAGTGTTATTATGAAGTGTACAACCGCTATACGACAATTGACATACGACATCTCACCCGATGCGTTTTATGAATATTTACAAATGGGTGAGCATATTTCACGTGATTGTTTTGATAATTTTGACAAGTGCGTTATTGATTTGTTTATGCCAGAGTATTTAAGAAAACCAACCTATGACGACATTCATAATCTTTATGAAAGACATGAGCCTTATCATGGTTTTTTGTGAATGCTTGATAGCATTGATTGCATGCATTGGGAATGAAAAAAATAATCTGGTGGGATGGCAAAGGTAATATGGTAGGAGTGATAAAAAAATACCCAACAATAATGCTTGAAGTTGTTGCTTCACAAGATTTATGAATCTGGCATGCATTTTTTTAGGTGGCAGTGGCAAATAACAATATTAATGTTTCAGATAATTCTTTGTGGTAAATAATGCTTGTTGACGTCGCCCTTGTATCTTCATATGTGGTAAATGGATATTACTTATTGACGGACTGAGAAACTTTCGTCAAATATTACACGGTCGCAACTGACGATAAACATGGTCATTTTAAAAGGAAAAAAGAAAGTGCGCGAAAGGATGTCGAACATGCTTTTGGTGTGCTCTAAGGACGTTAGGGTATACTACAACAACCGCACGTCAATAGGAAGTTACCAGGATAAGTAGAATCATGTATTCTTGCATTATATTGCATAACATGATTTTAAAGGATCAAAAGTTTGCACTAAGCGAGTATAACGAAATGTGGGTGAATATGGTACCACATATGAGGCAACAAAGGTGGGTCAATAGATGTGATGTCCAGCGTCGAAAGGCAAAAGAGATACGTGACAGAGATACACATACTAGTCTCCAACAAAATATTATGGAGCATCTTTGGGAAAAACATCTTCAACGACGACAAGAACTAGAACAAAAACAAGATGAATAAGTATTTGTAATTCGTATATTTTTAAATTTTCTGTATTTTTTAAATTTTCGTATGTTTTTATTTGTAATAGACTTTAATGAATGAAATATTATTTATGAGGTGATGTTATGAATTAAAATTTAGCTAAATGGTAGTAAATTATAATTTGTAAATTTTAAAAGAAAAGCGGGGCCTAAAATGTGGTGCTGAGGTGCTGTTATGATAAGAGTTATTTTTTAGTGATAATGATGAAATGTTAAAGCTGATGTGGGGCTAACGTGACCCGGTGTTATTTCATAACTTAAGATACTACACCTATTGCTTGCTCTTATAGACTCACCGCGCTTCTGATCCTATCCTGTATAATTGACTCCATGCTATGGGCTTTAATCTCACTTTGTATGACTGTATGTATACATGAAGGGTTCCCATACATGAATGCTCCCACCAACTTAGACTCCAATATTAATTTTGCATTAATAAGCTATACATACCGAGTATCCACAGCACCATATAGTTAACCTTTGTCATTTACATCTCTTTGAAACACCAATCTAAGTACACCAAGATCTTGTGGTGGTTTTGGTGATGAACATTATTCTTCTCTTGACACAAAATATTCAATGTATTTTTGTTATGCCTAATGTGAAAATCATATTTAGTAAACTTGAGATACTATTAATGCTTCTAATTTCTTATCATATGTAATAAGATGTCACACAACATGGCAGTTCTTCATTACTATCTCACGGCTGTTGCACAATGATAAGTAAATACCACATAGGTTTAAACCTCTGTGTATTAATCAACTATTGGTTTAAAGCTTATCTTCTTATAAAAACAAAGTAGTAAAGTTGGTTTCATCCTTATTTGAAAGGGGAAACATTTGAGATTTTGCCTATATACTACTTGAGACAAAAAGCTGTATGTAGTTCTTTCAATTGTTTTAATAACATGCCTATATACCTACTATTTTTATCTCTTATGTAAACAAACGTCTTATTTTACAATGACAGTAAACTCACACATGAAAATGAAGATGCCACAAACCAAAACCATGCATATATTATATGTGATTTCCCACATACAAGACTCAAGACCTCACACAAACAATGTAAAGATAAACATGTTTGAACAAATACAGAAACCAACACTGTACTTAGTACCAAAATCAAGCAACGTTCCAACGTTTTACGTATTATGACATAAACACAGCGGTTCAAAGAACCTCTAAACCATACCATCATGGCATCATAGAAGGCTATTTGTAAACAATCAATATACTTTTTTACAACCTAAATGTAGTTGCCACTTGCCATGTATAGTTTACCATATGTTATCGATATAGTACAAAGTAGTAATATTGATGCACGGTATAACTCGTTAAGTGTTTTTAACATATATGATATACATCTTTAACACATATTATTATGTAGTATTACCCTAACTTTATGTGATGAAATAAAAGCTTATAAAAAACATAAGAGAAGAGGGGGTAGTTGAAGGCAGCAGACTGAAGAGACAATACATGGTCAACAGAGTAGGGTTTTCAGTCACCCAATGAAAGACTGACATGTCACCATAGGAACAATGTACGAGGTCTATTAGGGTTTTTAGGGTGTTGGGTACGGAGGGAGTAAACCATGCTATCAGCTTTAATCTCACTCTGTATGACTGTATGTATTCATGAAGGGTTCCCATACATGAATGCTCCCACCAACTTAGACTCCAATATTAATTTTTCATTAATAAGATATATATATACCGAGTACCCACAGCTCCATATAGTTAACCTTTGTCATTTAGATCTCTTTGAAACACCAATCTAAGTACACCAAGATCTTGTGGTTGGCAGTTGAGATATAAGAAAGTCAAAGTGAGAAACTTCTTTTGTTGTGATTTTATTCTTCTCTTGACACAAAAATTTCAATGTATTTTTTTTATGCCTAATGTGAAAATCATATTTTCCAATAATGCAAAGGAAAGTCATTGACCTACAAAAACTATAGGTTGTGAAATAAATCACGTAACCAAAGTAAAGACAATAAACCAGACTAGACACCATCTTCTTGAAAGACTATACTAATAACCTTTTGTTTCCACATTGCATAGAGAAACCATAAGGTATGCATGTTGCATTCCTTGTGAGGATACTTGATTCTTTACTAAGTGACTTACATCTTGAGTGAGCATGGAAAGACGTATGGAAAGACTTTTTTAATTGGTGGAAGCTTTCATATTCTCAAATTATTGTTCTTGAGGATGTCCTTTCCCCGGCCGATCAAGCACCCTTGGAGAAACACCTAAGGAGCTTCTTTGATGTTACGGTCAACACAACCATGTGGTCCATTTGGAACTATAGGAACAAGGTCCTCTTTAATCTAAAGCGGCCTCAAAAATATCTCATTCTAAACGAGATCAAGCTTTTAACGTTTAATTGGATCTCGAGTAGAAGTAAAAACATTTCTTTTAGTTGGATAGACTAGTTTAGTGACCCATGTAACTCTCTTAATTCAATTTTGTAATTGTTCCTTTTAGGTTCTTGCTAGCCTTTTAATTTAATTCCGCCTTTCAAAAAAAAAACATCTTGAGTGAGCATGCCTTTTTTTGACGAAAGATTGAAATCATATCGATTAGGATAAAAAAGGATCCATAAAATTATAATTGTTGGAGAAAAATGTCTTTCTCTACCAATAGATGCTTGAGAAACCACTAATGTTGCACTTAATTGATACACAAACAACCTTAATAAACTTGGTCTTGAACAGTTTGAACAAAAAAAGTTGATCTCTTAGTGACTTGAATATGCTTGATAATGAAAACCAATATATCGATGCCTACAAACCCATTTATTGGAAGAATTGAAAACCTTGGAGTATCATATATCCCTATATGCTAAAACAACACAATAAAAAGGGGTTTATAGTATATAGGTGTATCATGATGTTGACCGAACATACGAATCTTACACAATGATAGATCACATCTAGCCCAACTACATTCATTTACTACGTACTCATATGAGGCTAGAGTGCACGTCAAAGAAAAACTATAGATGTGGCAACTAGCTAGCTAGTCATGAATTGTCATTCATGCATTGATTAAGTTCTCCAAACTTAACTACATGACATATGGACATTGTAGGGATAGCATACGATAATCAGATATAACAATAATGATACAATACATGAAAAGACAGAAATTTTAAACTAAAGTTACAAACATAAGCATAAACAAAAAAAAATCAAAGAGATTAGATAGAACCGATTCAAGAACATGATCGAGGCACGTGTTAGACACGCTTCCCTTAAAACAGATTCGCCGTTCATTAGGCGTCTATTTCCCAGGGTACAACGATCGGAACAATACGTTGTATTGCCGGATGTGACCTATGCCTGAAATTCTCATCGGACAAGAGTGTATCTCGTATGAAAACGGAAGTACACGTTTTTGTGTGGTTACTTCGTGTGTTGTTTTCTTTCGTGTGTATTCTTAGTCTTTTCTAGAACAACAAGAAGGTTAGTATAAATACTACCAACTAGTAACAAATGGTGTAATGGCAGGCATTAATTCCGTTTAATGCCCATAAACACCCATCAACCAAATAATTGACTAGTTAATTGTTCTAATGACCATTAACCATGCAATTAATTTGGTGTTACAAGTTTATCTCATACAAATGAAATTCATAACTTGTTCTAGTCACTTTGAGAATAGATATCTCATTCACACAAATTTACTCCAAATTATTTCCCAGGGTACAACGATCGGAACAATACGTTGTATTGCCGGATGTGACCTATGCCTGAAATTCTCATCGGACAAGAGTGTATCTCGTATGAAAACGGAAGTACACGTTTTTGTGTGGTTACTTCGTGTGTTGTTTTCTTTCGTGTGTATTCTTAGTCTTTTCTAGAACAACAAGAAGGTTAGTATAAATACTACCAACTAGTAACAAATGGTGTAATGGCAGGCATTAATTCCGTTTAATGCCCATAAACACCCATCAACCAAATAATTGACTAGTTAATTGTTCTAATGACCATTAACCATGCAATTAATTTGGTGTTACAAGTTTATCTCATACAAATGAAATTCATAACTTGTTCTAGTCACTTTGAGAATAGATATCTCATTCACACAAATTTACTCCAAATTTTCCAACAATCCCCCACATGAATGAAGATCAATTCGAAAACACACGAATTTCCAATGAAAATTTCAACAGTTGAATCCTGCATAGGATAGGTAGGTGTTACCCTTTGAACCTTCCCTTGTGAAATATACTTAGCCTACTAGCTGCCAGTAGAACGCGATGTCTTTGAACTGATCTGCTATTTATATAGACGACAATATAAGTTCACACAGGACTCTCCCTGACATAGTCAAATCCTCATAGTTGTGTTTGTTATGGTCCTGAACACTAGCCTGGTTCTGCGAAAGCTTTTAGGAATTGCGCCCCACATATTTCCCTTCGAAGCGACCCCACTTCTCTCTCGCATAGGTGATTCCAATCGAATCATTAAAAGCGATAAGCTTATCCTCATATCCTCATATTGTCACTGCTATAGGAATGGACTAGGAAGTTTACAAACCCCCTTATATGGATGGAGAATTGATTACTCCCCCACAGTGACCTCCCTCGGTTTATACAATTAGGTTGTCCTATTGAACCCAGATCTTGGGATCTCCAGTCAGCTGGGTTAGGTTTTCCTTCATATAAACTTTTCCGGGGCTTTAGTCTCATTCCTCCACACGACTTGGTAACTTACTCTCTGATTAAGCCTTTTATAAGCGGATCCGCATTGTTATCATTTGACTTCACATTGTCTACAATAATAACTCATCTTGAGAGTAGTTGTCGTATTGACAAAATATGTCTTGACTCACCATTATATATTGTGGTATAAGTTCTGCCAATTCTTTAAGGGGCTACCACATTGTATAAAACTACCATTCTAGGAGCGTTGGTGTGTCATTTTCTATTAATCGTACACATTTTATCTCTTATCCAAATTTATCAATCGTGATAAAGTCAAAATTCGTCATTGACCTAGCTATATTTTATGTCTATAGGACATCCAAAATATAGTGTTCATTTCAAGAGTGTATACATAGCCACTCATGATTTGAAATCAAATGGTCATTAATAACATTAATTACCCATTAAATAGTTGTTACGTTTTGCTCTAAACAAAACTGTAACTGTGGTTCTACCAATAATTCCTGAGTGTTTCAAATGGGTAACACATCCATCTCTATTTTGAATAGATGTTGATTGGTGTCATTTGAACTCTAGCTGGGCCGGAATCCCCCACATTGAATCCATCTCAAGAATATTGTAGAAAAGTTCTCTCTTTCAACATTTTAATCTTATTTAAAAGATTCTCCTTTTTGAAGATATGACACTAATATCCTAGATAATTTATCACTATACATGTTTTATACTTTTGTATACACATGTTTCGAATGTTTCATGTTAATTATTTTTCGTATTATAATTAACTGATTTCATGTCTAGCATGCTATAGACCAAGAAATCAAGCATATGATCAAAAGATGCATCATTCTGATTATAGCTTTCCCTACTAACATTCTTCTTTTAGATAAATTATTTTACGAGATTTAGTCACCAACTTAAACTACATACGTTTAAGTATGATCCCATAAATAGGTAGTCACAAGTCCTACACATACAAGATTTCGTCACAATTCACTAGTGATTATATAGATAATCACATTTGATCTTGTATCATTATATAATTATCACAACTTATTATGTGATTATAACCATATAGTATCAATGTGTGATCATTTCACACAATCAAAACATACTCAATATAATAAATGAATAACAACTCATTTTGAATGACAATAACACCACTTAAATTAGTTGCACAAACCAAAGTATTGTTGTCATCTTCTTACATCCATACACGTCAACATTATCGACACCACATTGTTCCTAAAATGCTAATCAATAACATTTAGTCACTTTTCTAGAATGACAAATCACTGTATTACTTGCAACCAAATTTGCACAGAGTCATTCTTTATCAAGTGACACTTAGTTTAATTATTTGCATCAATATTTACAAAATATTTGCAACATCTAAACATTACAAGACTCGATACAAAATCGAAATACTTGTTAATTCTTCCAGTACAATTAGTAAAATTGTACCAAACACCATTAAATATGCATAAATTAGCCACATAAATTGTGCAGCAAATCACACAAACTTCCGTATAAACGTCTGTTAAGACCGTAATCCAAACCGCACCTTAAAAAACATTTTTTTTTTTCCAACCAGCCCCAAAAAGTACATCATGTCCGAATAGTCCAAAATCGATTTTCGACGCAAATACGATATTAGGAAACAAACTCCATTCGTAAACTTATGCATACGAAAATTCCTTCACCAATAAGTTAGTGAACTACCTTTATGCACACAAACTTTTCAGCGACCAAACACCATTTTAAAATTGCTTATTTTTTCACACAAATTTCGGCAACCAAACATCCTTTTACAAACATTTTTTCGGCACAAAAAGTCAGCAACCAAACAACCATTTAAGGTGATTTTTTTTTTTTTGCGCAAAAGTTCAACAACCAAACAACCCTTAAAAAAAATCATTTTCTGCAAAAAATTTCAGCAAAACAAACGCCTCTTTAAAGTGAGTATTCTGCACAAAAGTAAACCAACCAACCGACCCTTTGAAAATCAGTTATCTACGTAAGACAGTCAGCAGCCCAACAACCCTTTGAAAGTAGTTTTCTGCACTAAATTTCAGCAATCATGTAGCCTTTCAAACATGAGTTTTCTATAAAAAAAATTTCCAGGAACCAAACAGCCCTTTAGAAATCCATTTTTTTCTGCACAAAAAATACAGCAACTAAGCTGCGTTTAAAACCACTTTTGTGCACAAACAAATTCAGCGAGCAAACAACCCTTTATAGTCACTATGCTGCACAAGATTTTAGCAACCAAACAACCCTTTAAAAGAAAATCAGCATACAAGCGCTTTAAAAGTAACTTTGCTGTGAAAAAAAAAAAAAAAAAAAAAAAAAAAAAAACAGCAAACAAACAGCCCCATATAGCATGTAAGAAACAGCAGCCAAACAGCGTTTGACACACTTTTCTGCATAAACAAAGGTAACAGAAGTCCGCACTAGACATCCTGATAAAGTATACCAAACAAACAATATGATATTATGCATACAGAAGCCATAAAATTCTGCACGAAACAACTGTGCAATTATTTTTTTATTTTTTTTTTTATTTTTTATTTTTTTTTTCCCGCAACATATTTCAGCAATAACTAAGATCTCCACATCTTAAACATAAAAGGGGTGTTTGGGCCGAAATGTTATAATGTGTTTTCAGGCCAGTTGATAAAGCAAATTAAACGCATAAATTCAAGACAACTAAAGAAGATTTATAACATCTACTCAGAAAACTATGCATATATAATCCAGACAGAAACATGGTGATGCATGAATAGTGAACACTTTTCTGTATAAATTGGTTATATGTATTGTATCTTTTATGGTTAAACAAAGTCGGAATAATCTGTTTTAAGAATGTAGGGATAGCATACGATAATCAGATATAACAATAATGATACAATACATGAAAAGACAGAAATTTTAAACTAAAGTTACAAACATAAGCATAAACAAAAAAAAATCAAAGAGATTAGATAGAACCGATTCAAGAACATGATCGAGGCACGTGTTAGACACGCTTCCCTTAAAACAGATTCGCCGTTCATTAGGCGTCTATTTCCCAGGGTACAACGATCGGAACAATACGTTGTATTGCCGGATGTGACCTATGCCTGAAATTCTCATCGGACAAGAGTGTATCTCGTATGAAAACGGAAGTACACGTTTTTGTGTGGTTACTTCGTGTGTTGTTTTCTTTCGTGTGTATTCTTAGTCTTTTCTAGAACAACAAGAAGGTTAGTATAAATACTACCAACTAGTAACAAATGGTGTAATGGCAGGCATTAATTCCGTTTAATGCCCATAAACACCCATCAACCAAATAATTGACTAGTTAATTGTTCTAATGACCATTAACCATGCAATTAATTTGGTGTTACAAGTTTATCTCATACAAATGAAATTCATAACTTGTTCTAGTCACTTTGAGAATAGATATCTCATTCACACAAATTTACTCCAAATTTTCCAACAGACATTTCATGTTTTTATAAGTATAATAACATCTTTATAGTATATGATAGTTCAGAAGATACTTATAAAGAGGGTTCCTATAAAGATAAACAAACGTCTTATTTTATAATGACAGTAAACTCACACATGGAAATGAAGATGCCACAAACCAAAACCATATATTATACTACTACGTAGTATGTGATTTCCCACATAATATAATGCTCAGGACTCAAAACCTCAGACAAACAATGTAAAGATAAACATGTTTGAACAAATACAGAAAACCAGCACTGCACTTAGTACCAAAATCAAGCAACGTTCCAACGTTTTAAGTATTATAACATAAACACAGCGGTTCAAAGAACCTCTAAACCATACCATCATGGCATCATATTTACCACACTTTTAAAAAGTGTGTAGAATATTTTGAGATTATTAACATTTATGAATGTGTAAAAATTGGTTACATAAATAAATGTGAATAAATTATAAAAAACAAAAGAATTTTCACTCTTATATGTGTTTCAAATAAAAAAAAATCACACTTAAAAAGTGTGAAGAAATCCAGAATTTGTCCGCAATTTCAAGTGTGTATTATATTTGTGACACTCAAATTCTCCACACAAGAGGAAAAGTGCGGAGGAATTAGGTGTTACAAATATATTGCACACTTGTAAGTGTAGACACTAGATTTCTTAACATTTAAAGGTGTAAACTTTTTTTTGAAACATATATAGGTGTGAAAACTTTTTTGTTTTTCAAAATTTGTTCACACTTATTTATATAACCAACTTTTACACTTAGTGTACTAAAATGACATTTTTTTGTAGTGCACACGTCCAAAACCGGCTTGTCGTATATATAACATCATCGGAACATCTAGTACATCATTCATTTCATAGTTAAACAAGTTTCATGCTTGATGTCTTGACTAAAAAAGACAAGTGCTTAACTAATGGACCAAGATTTACTCATGATTCCATATATATTTGTCTCATTTTAAAAGATAGACATAAAATTGGATTGTCTGTTTTTTTTTGGTGCAAGTGATCGTATAAAATGGTGCATGAGATGTGTTTTTGTGCATGCAATTAAGTTGGTAGTTAAAAGTTTGTTTAATGTCGAGTAGTTGGGATATTAAACCCTAGAAAGACAAGTCTTTTCTCATCCTTAAATGTGTGTTCAGCCTAGGATTACGTCATGTCTCTTCTAAGCCAACAACATAGTTTTATCGCTTTGGGTTTTGTCGTTTTCTCACATTGGATTTTAATGAATTATCTCTTTTGTTTCAATTTGTTACTACAAGTGTTTTATTAAACGGTAACTATAAGCTCGATCAAGATTAAGTTTTATAAACTTGTCGTATCGTTTATTTATGACGAGTTAGTTATTTAATCGTTTGTGTAAGGGCATTGCGAACAATATGTCGAAATTGCTCAACACATTTACTCAATTTCCTGAAAATCTGGTATGCAACATGTTGTAGTTTTTCTCAAGCTAATGAAGTACTACGTAATATATATCACTTGTTCGAGTATATATAGTATGCTTTTTATTATAGGGAGAATTGCATATATACTCATTAAAACTCAAAAACTTACATATTTCCTCATAATACAAGTTTTTAATACATGATTTACAATGCAAGTTAAGCATGTTTTGGGTATATATGCAAATATGTAAGTTTTAGTGGGTATATATGTAATTGCCCCTTTATTATATGTTAGTAATAAATAAGAATAGGTCTTTTAACGTATAACAACGCTATTATTATCTTTAGTAACAATCAAACTTAAAACTTATGCCTAACATTTTTTAAGAGTACTATAAATCTATTTGACTCAAATTAAAGTTTGATATACTTGCTTGGGAATGGATCCAGTAATAAAAAAAAATAAAAATAAGAAGAATGAGAAATATTTTCATCCACACATTTCAAATGAAGAAGGAAAATTTTATGGTAGATGCATCTCTATTTGTAGGTGCGTCAGAAATGTGTGGCTATGATTATTTCTCATTCTTCTTATTTTACTTTTATTTCTTATTTGATCATTACTCATACTTGCTTATCAAAGTTCACATATATTGTACAATAATATTTTCTTAAAGATAAAACACTCTCTATTTCATCAATTAAAACAAATATTGCATTAATTGGAAAATACAGTACATAGTTACTTTATCTGTCTTCACATACAAACAATTCATATATTTAACAATTTCAAAGTAGGAAAAAAAAAAAAAAAAAAAAAAAAAAACTAGGGTTTCAGATACATGCCTTCACTTCTCCACCCTTATATATATTCTCACATCTTTCACTCTTCTTCAAACCAAATCACTTCATTTAATTGTTCTTACCTAGCTATAATCACCTAAATATATCATCTTCTTCCACCTTACACAAACCCTAACAACACCTAATAAGTTCTTCCGCCATCTTCCACCTCATTTAAAATGTGTCTTTCGAACACCTGTTTAACCGCGGAGATGGCAAACTGGTATATACGTATCCTCAAAAAGCTAGTACCATTTCTATGGGCAGTGTGATTGTTATCAAAAACAAACCTTAGCTTGCCAGGTCATCTTTTTTTTTTTTTTTTTTTTTAATCTATTAATTTTTATGCGTTATTAGTTATGAATATGATGATGTATTATGTAGTTGAATAATAGTTTTTTCACTTTCATGCGGAGTATGATGGTATATAAGCAGGGAAGGAACCAGGGTGGGTCCCGGTGCACCCATGAAATTTTGCAACGTAGTGTTAATTTTTGTACAAACACTCGATTTTTCGTAAACGCACCTGGTCCCAAAATATTATGTTCCACATTTTGTATAATTTTTTTTAAAATGCATCTGGTCAAATTGTGTCCTGGTTCCGTCCCTGTATATAAGTTATTGTTGTTAACTTTACATCTGTTGATTTATTCCGAGTTTGGCTGTATCTGAACTTTTTACGTTACATTCATGAAATTAAGAGGCAGGTCAAGGAACAGTTTTTTGCTCTTCAAACTGCTTCAGCTTATCGATTTTCTCTATATTAAAAAGGGTTTAAGCTATTAAATAGCCACGTATTTTCTCCAATGTACCGATATGGTACCTGTACTTTTTTTGCGACCTGGTTAGGTAGTGTATCTTTTTTTCTGTGTCGATATGGTCACAAACGTCATACGTGGCAAACCAATTAAATAGATCGAAACTTACGTGGAATTTTTGTTGTTTTTCTTTTTTTTAACCCTTTACACATGGTTGCCAAGTCACTTGGGTTTGTGTGACGTGGCTTGCCAAGTCAATTGGCTTGCCTACGTGGAAAAAAAAATTAAAATTTTAATTTGGAAAAAATAATTATTTTTTTTTAAAAAAAATTTACGTTGAAAAAAAAAAAAAAACCTTTACGTTTTTTTTAAATCAGAAAAAAAAACCGTTACGTTTTTTCAAATAATAGTTTCGCCAGTTAGTCCCTCCGTTAATAATAGTTTTCACCCGTTTTTGTCCGTTTTCGTTCGTTTTTTTATCCGTTTCCCCCATTTTTTTTTTACGTTTTTATCAGTTTTCATTCGTTTTTTTTTATAGTTTTTGTCCGTTTTTCTTACGTTTTTATCGGTTTTCATCCGTTTTTCTTACATTTTTCTTAGATTTTTGTCCGTTTTTCGTACGTTTTTATCGGTTTTCATCTGTTTTTTTCTTTTTTTTAGATTTTCTTACATTTTTCATAGATTTTTGTCCGTTATTCTTACGTTTTGTCCGTTTTTCGTACGTTTTTATCGGTTTTCATATGTTTTTTTCTTTTTTTTAGATTTTCTTACATTTTGTCCGTTTTTCTTTCGTTTTTTGTACTATTTCAACATATTGAAATTTTTTTCCAAAAAGAAAAAAAAATAGGAATTTTTTTTTTTCATTTTCAAAAATAATATTTCCAAACGTGTATTTTTACATTTTTTTATAAAAAAAAGACGTAAATTTTTTTTAAAAAAATTAAATTTTTTTTTTCTGATTTAAAAAAAACGAAAAGGTTTTTTTTTTTTTTTTTTTTTTTTTTTTTTTTTTTTTTAAAACGTAAGTTTTTTTAAAAAAATTAAATTTTTTTTTTCTGATTTAAAAAAAAACGAAAAGTTTATTTTTTATTTTTTTTTAAAACGTAAGTAATATCAATGCATGTTTTAACCCGTAAAGTGTTTAATAGCTTAAACCCTATTAAAAAAGAATAAGTTTGGTATACCCAGAGAGAAAGATGCTATAATTTAACTACTTTTTCATTGTAACGATAATTATAAATTGAGCCATAACAATAACCTATAAAACTTTTCGTTTACCATATGTTATCGATATAGTAGAATATTGTGTACAAAGTAATATCAATGCATGTTTTAACCCGTAAAGTGTTTTTAACAAATATTATTATGTAGTATTACCCTAACTTTATGTGATGAAATAAAAGCTTATAAAAAAGCAAAAGAGAAGAGGGGGTAGCTATAGGGTGCAGGAATATGTCGAAATTGCTCAACACATTTACTCAATTTGCTGAAAATCTGGTATGCAACATGTTGTAGTTTTTCTTAAGCTAATGAAGTAATATATATATATATATATATATATATATATATATATATATATATATATATATATATATATATATATATAGTTAGGATCAAATAAGAAGAATAATAAAAATAAGAAGGATAGGAAGTAACCACAACCACTCATTCTAGATGCACCTACAAAAATAGATGCATCTTCATTCAAATTTTCTCTCCCATATTAAAATGTGTGGCTAGAATTACTTCTTACCCTTCTCATTTTAATTATTCTTCTTATTGGATCCCTTCCCTATATATATATATATATATCACTTGTTTGAGTATATATATAGTATGCTTTTTATTATATGTTAATAAATAAGAATAGGTCTTTTGACGTATAACAACGCTATACGTTATCTTTAGTAACAATCAAAATTAAAACTTAAGGCATCAATTATAAGAGGTTTATAAAAATGTTTAAAAAGCTATGAGAAGGTTTATCTTTTGTTTCAATCATAGTAAGCTTGTGGTTTATATCTATGTGGCATGAAGAGGTCCAAGATCCAAGACATTTTCATAATTTAATGCATGTGTTATGCTTGAACATTTGATATAATTATAAAAGGTTTATACATAGTGGTAATAGGTTTATAATTTATAAATCAATGATTGGACATGTTATAAACATATTTAAAAAGTTCACCATTATGGATGCTCTTATACCTAACATTTGTTAAGAGTACTATAAATCTATTTGACACAAATTAAATTTGATATACTTGCTTTGAGCTAACCATAGGATTTTCTTTCTGGACACATCACAGTTTAGGTGAAAACTTTGTGTAAAGCAGCTAAAACTGATCTCACCTTTAATTTAGAAAATGGCTAATACACCCAAAAGCCACTTTCTTATCAACCTTTCTATCGTGAAGGTTCGCTAGATCGAATGGGTCATCTCAATTTTTATCAACATGCAACTTATATGGTGATGGAGATATAGATGTGCTTTGTCGGCGTTAGACTGTAAGAACAATCTTTCTCTCCCTAGGCGAGTGAGTTCATGATATCATGGGTATTAGTCAACGAACAGGTATGCCAAACTTGTATCCAGACTTGTATAATTTTGATGCAGTGTTGAGTGGTGGTTTCTCTCGTACGTGTTTGGTACTAGTTCAATTCATAGCTTAAGTTCTTTTCATGTAGTCATATACTTGTTTATTTGCATGCATACTTATTACACACATATATTTGTATGTATGTATGCACGCATGAGCGTATTATATACAAACTCGATCATTTATTTATGTGTATACAAACATTAAGGGCTAACTATTTTTGGTTCTTATGAGTAGTGTGACAAGGTACCAATGTAACGTAAAATCAAGAGTCTTCTTATAATGCTTTCACCATAACTGTTACAAATGAACAAGCTCACTGTTCTCACCATAACAAAGACATACATCACAAATACATGCTAAAGAATACAATGATAACAAATGTCTATATTTAAATCATATTCACTCATTAATTTTCACCATATTCACCTCATTAATTTTCACCACATTAATTTTCACCGGTGCACACTACATTTCATATACCATCTCCAAACAATACCCCAATCTATACCCTTTACTCCTTTCCATATTTAAACCATATATAGTTGCATTGTGACCGGGCTTTAATTTTGTTTCCATTTTTAGCAAACATACATTCAAAACAAGTAGTACAATTTTTAAAAGATATGCAGGGTTAAACCTTTGTGTGTTAGAGCACAAGGTGTGGTGCCTTAGGTTAAGGATTAACACCATGTCACGTCAGCGCCACAACAACTTTAATATTTCACCTTAACTCAACAAAAAAACACCACTTATCATAACTTACCCAAGTTAAACCTTAACTCAATAACAATTTACAAAAACAACCCTTCATTTAGGGGGCAGTAACGCAACGTTAAAGGCTTAACATGCCCCGTTAACGCCCCCTTAATGCCACACATGGTGTGGTTAACATGCCTTAATGCGGGCATGTTAAGGGTTAACACACAAATGATAGTTACCATACCGTGTGCTCTAATAATATGAACCTAACAAATAAAAGTGCATTGAGCATTCTATGCTTTTAGGGTAAGTGTTGAGTAACAAATTTTTCATGTGTTCAATATATATAATCTACTTTAACTTGTAAAACATACTACAACAATTATTTTTTTCATATAAACCAAGCAATATCAACAAGCTCTTATTCTCACATTCTCACTTTTTCACAACCAAAAACTCAAGTTCTTCATATAAACTGAAGCAAGTTTTTCATATAAACTGAAGCAAGTTCTTCATCAAGTTACTTAACTAGCTCCATATATAAACTGAAGCAACGCATACTACATCAAGTTCTTCATCAAGTCATCATACTCACATTCTCACTTTTTCACTACCAAAAACTCTTACACCAATCACAATATTTAGTAAAAAAAAATCATAATGCATGCTCAACCTCGCGAACCAATTTCTTTGCAAGTAGGACGAGCACGGCCATCATTTTTTTCCCTTCAACCATTTAAACCCCGATCTCTACTAACACCAGGTTGAATCCCTAATGAAATATTTTAATGATCGCAAAGGAAGTGATTTTCCTGTGACAAAAAGCGGGATCTTTTCGTATGTTTTCAACGCCGTGACTTGTATTGCATGGTGTTGCACGTTGGTAACCGTTGGGATAACCTTTTTAGACTTGCTACAGAGGCAAAATGGGGCAATTATTGTATAGGAGAAGGTTATGGTAACATAACTGTGGGGTATCGCGTGTTTGAAGCCGCGGTGAATTTACTTTGTCGTAAACTTGACCGCGAGCCGACAACAAAGACAAGTCTAGAGTGGCAAGCTCTAGTGGGTGAAGCCATCTATTCCAGATGTTTCATGTGCATTGAGGCTGTGAGATTCCCAGTGTTGAGTTATAATTTTGCTACGTTCTTGTTGAAACCCAAGGTGGAGAATCGTGCTCTGACACAAGGAGAGGATCAACTCATTCACTCCTGGAAGAAAATAGCCTGTTGCGCTGAAAGGGATGTACCATCTTATGTTTCAATCATATATGAACAACCACTTATTACCCAGAATTGGTAGCAAAGGTAGAGAAGCATCCACCGACTACTAGACTGTGTGTAGGAGTGAAACATATTCCGACGGATGCTGAGTTGGTAGAAGAATCAACAAGACGGTTGAGAAATTAGGGTTTCATTTATTTATTTATTTCATCATCATCATCATCATCATCGATGTCGATGTCGATGTCGATGACGATGACGATGACGATGACGATGATGATAAATAAATAAGTAAATAAATAAAACCCTAATTTCTCAACCGTCTTGCTGATTCTTCTGCCAACTCGTCATCCGTCGAAATATGTCTCACTCCTACACACAGTCTAGCAGTCGGTGGATGTTTCTCTGCCTTTGCTACCAATTCTGGGGTAATGAGTGGTTATTCATATATGATTGAAACATAAGGTGGTACATCCCTTTCAGCGCAACGGGATATTTTCTTCCAGAAGTGAATGAGTTGATCCTCTCCTGGTTTCAGGGCATGATTCTCCACCTTGGGTTTCAACAAGAACGCAGCAAAATTATAACTCAATACTGGGAATCTCACAGCCTCAATACACATGACACATATGGAATAGATGGCTTCACCCACTAGAGCTTGCCACTCTAGACTTGTCTCCCTTGTCGGCTCGCGGTCAAGTTTACGACAAAGTAAATTTACCGCGGCTTCAAACGCTCGATACCCCACAGTTATGTTACCATAACCTTCTCCTATACAACAATTGCCCCCTTTTGCCTCTGTACCAAGTCTAAAAGGGTTATCCCAATGGTTACCAACGTGCAACACCATGCAATACAAGTCATGGCGTTGAAAACGTACAAAAAGATCCCGCCTTTTGTCACTGCTCTGAAACCTCACTGGAAGATCACTTCTTTCACGACCATTAAAATGTTTCATTAGGGATTCAACCTGGTGTTCATAGAGATCGAGGTTTAAATGGTCGAAGGGAAAAAAGTGATGGCCGTGCTCGTCTACTTGCAAAGAAATTGGTTCGTGAGGTTGAGCATGCATTATGATTTTTTTACTAAACATTGTGATTGTTGTTAGAGTTTTTAGTAGTGAAAAAGTGAGAATCTGATAATGAGAACTTGATGTAGTACGCGTTGCTTCAGTTTATATATGGAGCTAGCTAAGTAACTTGATGAAGAACTTTCTTCAGTTTATATGAAGAACTTGATGAAGAACTTGAGTTTTTGGTAGTAAAAAAGTGAGAATATGAGAATGAGAGCTTATTGATATTGCTTCAGTTTATATAATAAAAATTATTGTTGTAATATGTTTTACAAGTTAAAAGTAGATTATATATATTGAACACATGAAAAATTGTTACTCAACACTTACCCTAAAAGCATAGAACACTCAACGCACTTTTATTAGCTAGGTTCATATTTTTAGAGCACACGGTATGGTAACTATCATTTGTGTGTTAACCCTTAAGATGCCCGCGTTAAGGCATCTTAACCACACTGTGTGTGGCGTTAAGGGGGGCATTAACGGGGCATGTTAAGCCTCTAACGCTGCGTTAAAGGCATATTTGAGTTATTTTTTATTTATTTATTTTTATTTTTCATTTCTGCCCCCTAAATGAAGGGTTCTTTGGTGTAAATTGTTATTGAGTTAAGGTTTTAACTTTGGTAAGTTATGATAAGGGGTGTTTTTTTGTTGAGTTAAAGTGAAATGTTAAAGCTAATGTGGCGCTGACATGACATGGTGTTAAACCTTAACCTAAGGCACCACACCTTGTGTTCTAACACACAAAGGTTTAACCCTGCATATCTGTTAAAAATTGTACTACTTGTTTTGAATGTATGTTTGCTAAAAATGAAAACAAAATTAAAGTCCGGTCATAATGCAACTAAATATGGTTTAAATATGGAAAGGAGTAAAGGGTATAGTTTGGAGATGGTATAGGAAATGTAGTGTGCACTGGTGAAAATTAATGAGGTGAATATAGTGAAAATATGGACAGTTGTTGTCATTGTATTCTATTCTTTAGGTATTTGTGATGTATGTCTTTGTTATGGTGAAAACAGTGAGCTTGTTCATTTGTAACATTTATGGTGAAACCATTTGATACAAATTAAAAGTATCTGCAAGAAAATAGCAACAACTTGTTTTAGGCTTTTAGCCTAAATGATTATAAGAAGACGCTTGATTTTACATTATATTGTTACCTTGTCACACTACTCATAAGAACCAAAAATAGTTAGCCCTTAATGTTTGTATACACATAAATAAATGATCGAGTTTGTATATAAAACGCTCATGCATGCATACATACAAATATATGTGTGTAATAAGCAGTGTTGCAAAAATCGGCCGAATCGGCCGATTAATCGGTAATCGGTCATGGACCTTGTAGAATTTTGCAAATCGGTAAAAAAATCGGCCAGGCAAAAAAATCGGCCAAAAATCGGTCAAAAATCGGCTGAATCGGTAAAAAATCGGCTGAATCGGCCGAATCGGTCAAAAATCGGCCGAATCGGCCGAATCGGTCAACTTTAAAAAAATCGTAATTTCACTTATGACGCATAATGGGGATCGTTTGTTTCACTTATAACGCACAATGGGCATCATAATCAGAATTGGAGCCTTTTATTGAGGTTTGGAAACATAGCAGGCTTAGAATCGGTTAAGATTTTTAGTTTGGTCTCCAGAAATACCAAAAAACTGCAGGAAATGTTAATCCGATTAATCACCGATTAATCCCCGACTTGACCGATTACTCGCTGCAGGGTGGTCGACCGCCCGGCTACCGATTCACGATTTTTGCAACATTGGTAATAAGTATGCTTGCAAATAAACAAGTATATGACTACATGAAAAGAACTTAAGCTATGAATTGAACTAGTACCAAACACGTACGAGAGAAACCACCACTCAACACTGCATTAAATTATACAAGTATGGATACAAGTTTGGCATACCTGTTTGTTGACTAATATTCGAACCTAATACTAAAACAACTTTCATGAGAGTTATTCGAACACAAACGAATCTTTAGCTGTGGATCTTTTAGAAGCAGTATCACTCTAATTATGTCCTCTTGACTCTTGTAGTGTCAAACCAAGATAACTACTCCGTAATTTACATTTATACAGAACACAACTTTGCAATAAGCTTTTCCTATTTTTCAGAACTCAAATTACTTTTCTCCAGATTTTTGTGAGATATCAATGCTTCTGTGAATTCCGTATGTCTAATATTATTGAACAATGAGTTTAAATACAAGATACAATGCCAAAACCCTAAGCCCATGATGAGCCAAATACATAATACATATAAGCCCAAGATATAAGATCACTAATACATAAGCCCACTAACACTCCCCCGTAGTTGGAGCGGGAGTAGAACGAATACTCAAACTGTCACGAAACTCAGAAAACAATGCATAAGGCAAACCCTTAGTGAAGATATCAGCAAACTGAAAACGAGAGGGAACATGTAAAACCCGAACATGTCCAGCAGCAACCAAGTCCCGAAAAAAATGAATGTCTATCTCTATATGCTTAGTACGTTGATGCTGAACCGGATTAGAAGACAAGTAGACAGCACTCACATTATCGCAGTAAACAATAGTAGCAGATGATAATGGAGTGTGAAGCCCACGAAGTAAATTCCGAATCCAACATGTTTCAGCAACCGCATTGGCAACACCACGATACTCAGCTTCAGCACTGGAACGCGAAAGAGTCGGCTGACGCTTCGAGGACCAGGAGAGTAAATTGTTGCCAAGAAACACACAATACCCCGAAGTAGAACGACGAGTAGTCGGACAACCTGCCCAATCAGCATCGGAGTAGGCCACCAAAGAATCAGTACTAGAAGAGAACAACTGTAAACCATAGTCCAAAGTCCCCTGAACATAACGTAATATCCGCTTAAGAGCAGAAAAAGGGGGCTCTCGAGGATCATGCATATAAAGACAAACCTGCTGGACAACATAAGTTATTGAATGCTTACGTTCAAATCAAATTGAAAGAAGTAAGAATGCGACTTGGGTGATCGATTTATGAGCGTGTTTTGTTTTCTAATCTTTCCATTGGACTAAAACTATTAGTTATTATTTGAAGTAAATGTGTATTTTTCGTTTTTTATACATGTCATACATAAAAACGAATTTTTAATTTTTTTTTGCCAAATGAGGAAATAATTACTTCTATTAATTCAAAATATTCTAAATATAATATAACAAAACTTCAATTATTACCCAATAAGGAAAGATTTAGTTTTTCGAAATACACATTTCCCCCCTTGGAGTTTTCTTTTATTATATAAAAGATAGCATGCTACGATATTCGCGTCATTGTTTGTAACAAAGGCTTAGTCAATCCAAACATGATAATTAAAATTTATAACCAATCACGCATAAACAAAAAGGAGCTTCCGGCACCAAAAACCCCCCAAAATCGAAACCCTAACTCTTGCATTTTGATTAACTATAATTGAATTTTCTGGCTAAAGAAACCCACACATATTAAACGCTAATTGTTGCTTGATTTAGGAGGATGAAGATTTGTGTAGAAGGTTGACGAATATGAGAGAAGCAATAAATTACACTGCCTTTTTTTGGGCCAATTGGCCTCGTCAACACTCAGTGGAGCAGACTTTTGGGCTAACTAATATGGACGTGCTGAAACGGCGTGCACGCTGTATTACTATATATATAATTTATAAAGTTATTAAAACTTTAACTACTAAAGTTTTATTAATTACTTTATCTTTGTTATTTTATTTATTTTTACAAATTTGACACATATATTTTTGTACAAAACTAAAAGAAAATATGATAAAAAGGGCTTTGTTTATGAGCTAGAAACGGGTCTGGTGGATATTGGAGCTTTAAGCTTAAGCAGCAAACCACGCATGAAGCATGAAAAATAAATTAGACATAATTTTTTTTGCCAGAGTGAGCTTTTTTACTTACATGGTTTTATTGGATTAATCCCGAGACTGTTTTCAACCCTTCTAGGGCCACCCAAAATGTACATTTAGCATGGTTTGAACCTTTAACCTCTTGTGAGAAAACCAAAGAACTTACCACAATTTAAAAAGAGTGTTTAATAAAACATTATGACAAAATACTTCATGAAGACATTATTAAAACTTATTGAGTTATTTATGCAATATGGTTGAAATGCTTTTTATTCAGCGATTACAAATAATTCAGATATACGTATACGATGGATTGGTAACTAAAGAAACAACATAATATTAACGAAAATGTAGGAGTAGCCGATATGATTACTAAATTGTAAACTCATTACTCTTAACTCACCAAATTTTCTCACGTATTCGGCTGAAATGACCGTTTTACTTATTGGATTTTTTTGCACTCGAGTAGTGATGTCTTTTAATACAATTTAGCTTGGCTTGTTCGGAGAAAAGGAAATTCAGAAACTAACTCCAAGAGAAAGTTTCAAAGAAGTAAAGCCAAGTCGCACACGATTTGATGCTATTGTTATGTGTATGCAAGTCAAGTTTTCGAAAGTTTGATTCAACAAGTGAATGTATCAACAACAAAAAATGTCAAATTCTCATAATGGATTTTTGTCAAACATGAAACTGAACCAAATAGAAAGGTAAAGGTAAGCTTCAGGGTCAGGTTGATGGGATTCGTTTTCAAAAGCATAAATTTTCGTATTACTATAGGCCGGTTAATAAGCCAAAGAGTGGAGGAGCATCGACGTCTGAGCCTTCTGTCCAATCGAATGCAGGTTCTCCAATGGTTAATGTAGGTTCTACTTCCTGTAACGAACCTACTATAGATAATACTAGTAATTCGGCTCCATCCCGGGATGACCAAGGTAAGAATAATAATTTGGTGGATGATATCAACCTTGTTGATTTGAAGAACAGTTTTGATGTGCTTGCGGAACAAGATTTGGTTTTGGAACCTGTGATTGGCATTACGTGTATGCTTGAAGTTATTTCTATTTCTTCCAAAACTACGTCTCCATCGCCTATGAAGAACACTCCTATTGTTGAAAAAATTGGGAAGCTAAAATTGCTTGTTATTGATGGAAAGTTAACCTTGTGGATGATGATGATGGTAAACCTATTAAAAAGGTTGTTTCTTCAACTAAGGTGGGCAGTAACCCATTCTCTAAGGTGGGCAATGTGGTAGTTTCTGACAGCGAGGATGATGAAGTTTTTGATGATCACATTGGGACGTTGAATTTTGGAAGTGAAGGTAAGGAGCAGAGTCTTTATAAGCAATGGAAAGCGGATACGGGTGATGGCAACAATTATGATGATGATGATGATTTTGGCCTCTCTCCTGCTGAGTTAAAGGCTGCTGGAATTCAAGATTTTTGTTTTAACTAAGTTGTTTTATTTTTTGCATAAATTGTATTTTTTATGCTGGTTTTTGGTTTGAAAGTCTAGTTGGTTGTAGCTAGTTGTCATTTATGGCATTTCATAAATGATGTAGTGGTTGTGTCAAGTGATTGCTTGCGGTTAATGTGATACCTCATTCACATTCCATTGTATTTAAACATTTTTTTAGAGTAATATATTTTACCGGGTAAAATACCCTTTACCCAAATAAAAAAAACTGAACCAAATTGTTCACATGCATTGTATCATATAATAATAGTGGTATAAGGAAATAAAAGGGACAATGTACAATGCTGGTGGTGTGATTTGATTTTTTAATCAAAGATTCAACTTCAATCTAACTTTGAATCTGAATCTAATTCAAAAAAACAAATAACACACATAATTCTTAACTATGATTCTAGAAATAAAGAACAAACGGAATATTAAGGGTTTTGGTTACCTACATATGCACAAAACGGTTAAATATACCAGGTTTTCATGTTCCAAAGGTCTTTTTTTTTTTTTTTTTTTTTTTTTTTTAATTTTTTGAAAAGCAAGAAAAAGATCTATAACAAAACTACTAGTAAGGAGCTAGTTACTAGAGAGAATTATAAAAGGGTTCTTAACCAATCATGCCAATTTGACAATTTAGCACGTCTACATTTTAACCAAGAAAAAGAGAAAGAACGAATGCTATCTAGGATGTTACATTTCCTCGAAATGAAAGGTCCAACCCTATACCTTGGGAGGTAGAGAGTATTATAGTTTAACATAATACGCTCATGCAGGTTTTACTAACCAGGTTTTAATATCTATAAAGTTTCGTTATACCTATGGTCTACCCTAATGCATTAACGGGCAGTGTACCCGGTCGTATGTAGTGTAGTATTTGGTAAAACCGAGGTCGTCCCAAGAGCTATGCGTGTTGGATTATTACTAAGTCTAAGTGTCACAGATTTAATAATAGTTTCGATAAGGAATTAATAATTTAACTACTAAAGTAGATAAAAGCAAATAAAAGGTAAAGGGAAAATCAATAGAGGAGAGTGGTGCTAACCTAGTTAATCCTCCTAGCTAGTAATATCTACGTCTACTTACTTCCAATTACTTCAGGTGAGGTCAAAGTCGAGAGGACAGCATTTGGTCAATTCGCCCTAACCTATCAGCAAAGATGCCACCACAGGAGAAGTCAGGTGTCCCCTCATAAGTCATGTTGTTCCTGGTCCCCTAAGCCAAGTCATTAAGTACCGCTACATCCTAGATTTATAATAGTGAGTGTCCGGGCATTAGCAACTTAAACACTCACCCCCTAATTCTTAAGTTCATCCAAACGGTAGGTGATCAGTTGGTCAAATCGCACAAGTAGAAAGGGTCGTCAGTTGGTCATATCTTACCCTTCCCATCTCAGTCCGCTCACCTAGGGTCAGTTGGTCATATCTCCTAGGCAATTGGCCTTTACCGACATTCAAAACTACCGAACCAAGGGT
The DNA here is from genome assembly GCA_019973895.1 of Chrysanthemum seticuspe. NCBI lineage: Eukaryota > Viridiplantae > Streptophyta > Magnoliopsida > Asterales > Asteraceae > Chrysanthemum > Chrysanthemum seticuspe. The sequence goes on along the minus strand of BPTQ01000001.1, from coordinate 314,651,334 downwards.
GGCTACCAATAAACTATGCATGCATACACTTAGAAATAATTGTACGAAAGTAATGTAAACGCAAACAAAACAATTAAGGAATCATAACTAGGTTAGCACCAAGAGGTGCTTAGCCGCTCATATTAATCATACAAACCAATTCAATATTCAAAGGTACGAAATACATGAATTGAAAGTAAAGAAAATATAAAATGCTAATGCTTATTGTAGGGGAGTGAATTCTCCCTTAGAGACAGCTCCGTATGCTCCTTTGGAACTTCCTTTAGCTTTTTCCCACGTTCTCTGATTGTTGTGTGTGGAATGGGATGATTAGAAATGCTAGAATTCGTGGGTTATTTATAGGCCAGATCTGTGTTACGGCGTAACTAATATAAGAGTTACGCCGTAACCTTCTATTTCTTCGTGTTTTGCACTAGTTCTGCTGGTTACGGTGTAACCTTATTAATGGTTACGTCGTAGTCTTCAATAATACTTGGTTACGCCGTAGTTGATGGAATAGTTACGGCGTAGTTATCAACGGCGTGGAACCTCATTTGACCTAATAGAGTTACGTCGTAACCTTTGGAGAGAGTTACGTCGTAACCTTCTGATGAGTTGGTTTTCTGAGTCACGCAATAGTTATGGCGTAATGTGAGAGATGAGTTACGCCGTAACTTCTTCAAAATTAGCATACTATGATAAGTCTTTTGATATTTCTCCAATTCCGCGTCTCTTTAGCTCCAATGCTCGTAATTTACCTAAAAGTGAAAAACAATGGAAAACAAGCGTAAATCCATATAAATGATTTAAATTACAAGCATTATCGGGGGAAACTGACACTTAATATTCAGGACTATTTGATGTTATCAAATATCCCCCCACTTGAACTCTACTTGCCCTCAAGTAGACCTTATTAGAAAGATTCCTAAAAAGATATCTCCCATAACCTGGAAAATATAAGTTTACAAATCCCTTATGCTAGAGTAAAACAAAGCTGAACACCTCACGAAAGGGGAACAAAACACTCAAATCTCTCAACTATTCTAAGTGTCAATTTCGGGGAGATCACTCAATCGCACAGTCATAGCATGTATTCTATCATAAGCTTGGCGGTTACACAAATCTCCACCACTAGAGTTAGGGGCTAAACAATTCTCGAAGGCAATATGGGTAGACATGACAAAGGTTAAGGGGTGACTCGTCATTACTAACATGTCACGGCGAAGTGGACAAAACCAGTGGTACATGACCAAATCCATGGCTAAGACACCAAAGATTGCTCACTGCATCACCTAGACACGCTTCATGACTAAAAGGGTAGGATAAGACATGGGATATATAATTGGTGTAAAAATAAAAATCAAGCAGGTAGTCTAAATCTATAACCAAGTCATCACCACTTACCATCCGCCCAAAGTTCAAGCTTTGAAGTCAAGAAACTGGATCATGAAATACTAGGTAGATGTGTCATTAGAGGATGTCGTGATGGGCACACTACCTTTTCTCCAACTGTTGGCAAATTCACCAACTCCAATCTTCGAATGTGACCGAGGTGGCCTCCTCGATACTAAATCTATAAAGCTCATAACATAATGCTTATAAAATCGCACTTTACAATAACATAACAACTCACTTTTTTTTTTTTTTTTTTTTTTACATAACAATAATAACTAAACAAAATATCCCCCCACTTGAGATGAACAATGGGAAATCGGGGGGTCTTCAACGATCTTCAAGAATATGTTGTCGATGAAAGCGTGATTTCCGAACCTTTCTACTTGAACCTTGAACTTAGGAAAATAATGACTTTCCCAATCACAAATAAAGACTACATGGTAGGCTAAGGTGTATAGGTGTAACAAAACAATATATTAGGTTGACAAGATGAAAGGAATGGCTCAGAGGGGTGTATCTTGGGGTATCTTGCACTAAAGGTGAGTGCAACAAAAGGGTTTCATATGGGGGTCGAGAAGTCGAGGTGACTAATCAATAGACACACAATGGTAGGCTGTTTGGGTGATAATCCTATAATATTGCCTACTAAAACTGAAAAGTCCAAATACATCGAGCTAACTCAACATACCTCATCTATGGTCTCGAAATGATGCAAAGGCCAAGTTCTAAAGTTTACAAGCTACCGGCACACTCATAATTTGGTGAATTTGGGGTAAAATATAGGAAACGGATAAGGCTAATCTCACCATATAATATCAAGGGTTGTATGTGCTCAGCTAAGGTCTAATCTAGTTAGGTTAAGAAAAACATGTCAAAATTTTAAAAATGGCATAATTTTTCAAAATAAACTAGAAAAACGAGGGAAAAGTAATGTTCAAGAGATAATTCTACTCCCGTCTCCCCACTTGAATTGTACAAAGTCCCTTTTGTACTAAGTGTAAAATAAAGGTGAAGAGAAAAGTAGAATTAGAGCGAGAACTTCCTTGAAATTTGCTCCATAAAGAAAGAAGGCCCACGAAAAAGAGACGTGCCTTCGTTTAAGCATCCATGAGCAAAATTCATTCCCTGAAATCACAGTACCGACAAGCATATTTCTAAAAAGAAAAAAAATGAAAAACAAACCTAACTCACTTTCGTAGGAATCACGATTGCATTTAGCATATGCAACAAGCTTTTTAAACCACTTGGTGTCCCAAGTGGACGAGTGAAGTCTCGTGAGGGTTTACAGGGAACACACCCACAAAGTTCATTTAAAATACTAATACAAGGTTACTGTGTTTTAAAATGAAAGAATTATAGAAGAGGAAGGTTACGTCGTAACTCTTTTGAGAGAGTTACGTCGTAACTCTTTTGAGAGAGTTACGCCGTAACTGGCAAAACCTGGCATAAGCTGCAAAGCGAGTGGTTACGACGTAACCACAGAGATGGTACTATGCCGTAATTAGTAATGCGTAATAGAATCTGCTGCAAAGGGTTGGTTACGGTGTAATCACATAGATGAGTTATGCCGTAACTCTGGTCAAATCAGCAAACTGCAGCAGCAATTACTTCCTCGTTTCCTGCAAAAATGGTTAGAAAACACAAAACCCTACAGAAATAGAAATAAAACAAAAGAAAGGGATAATTCGGGTTGTCTCCCGAAAGAGCACTTTTCTTTATTTATGAGTCTTTAAGTTAGACTCAGAGCCGTGGGACTCTATGGGGGTCTTTGGACTTACCCGACTTCCTCCATGTCTTTCATCAATTTACGCCTGACCCAACCGACATTTGTGGCAGTGCGGAGATATTCTTTGGTTTCAATCTTCCGAATTTTGCAAAATTTTTCTTCAGGTCCCAAATGGTATCGCGTAAACTCATATTTTTCGGCTATAATTGGTGGTGGTCTCTTAAACGGGATGCCAAGAAGTTTGCATCTTCTTTTCTCGTGTACTTCATCATCTAGGTCAATGAAACCATCTTCGCCCTGTAACTCGAGGTAATCGAAATCATCGTCGTCGGAGTTGGTATCTTTAAATTGGTTATCGTCAGGTGAATTTTCTACGAGTATTTGCTTGCATTCTTCTTTTTCTTTTTTAAACGAGCCCTTAGTGTCATCTTCTGATTTTTCATTAGGAATTTCGTTGTTAGGTTGATCTTTACTCATACATCCATTCTAAATTTTCTCTTTAGTTAACGCGTCAATTTTTCTGTATTTGATTCTGACCCAATCGTCGAATCCCAGATCAGCTAGCTAAGGCAATTCTGTTCTTTCAGAATCATTAGTTGAAGTCCATAGGAACTCGTCTTCCCTAGCTCTCTCAATGCTGCTTCCCCCGTCACATTCATACTCAAAAGGGTTGCAGGAAGCCCAAACGTTTTTGTCAGCGGTTTTAATTTGTTCACACCAATGAGTTTGAGTTCCTTCGTCATTGTCATTTTCAGAAGGAATATCATCGAGGGGCTCAATGGTTTTCCTTGAAGAATATGTTTTTCATATTTGAGTTCCAGATTTCTAAACAAAACGGAACTAAATATTGCGTCCCCGAATCTTACTGAATACCAATCTCTGAATGATAGATCTCCAAAATCAACGTCATGCCTCCCAGATTCATGTGGGCATATCCAAACTTCGTTCTTCACATTACCTCCTCCGTTTCAATATTCACGAAAAGGGTTGCACATTGGCCAAGCGTGAGTAATCTCATCTTCAGTGATGAGTAAGGGTTTGCAGTAATGCTTGATAGGTGGTCCTTCCACTTCGTTAATCGAGAATTTGGCTAACCTTTCTTCGTCGTTAAGTGTAGTCCACATGTATCTGTCATCATTTACCCTCTCTTTATCAACTCCTCCATCGTAGGTTTCCGAGGATCACACGAGGCCCATAAGCTATAACATTTCCCATCGTCAATCGCAATAGCCTTACACCAATGACTTCTCCTTTTAGAGTTGTCGACCTTAGTACCCGTGTCGTTGCTTGAATTCTGTTTATGCTGTAACTCTGAGATGTGATTATGGCGTAACTCACTTTCGCCATCAGTATTAGACTCATCGGAGGACTTGTCATTAGAGAATACAGCCTTACATATAGTAGATTTGTTCTTTTGTTCCTCATTTCTTCTTTGTACCTCGTCGCCAAGCTTTCCAATTAAAGTTTCCAAGTTTTTTAGTGACATGTCATAGGAAGAAAGGCTCTTATTTGTATTATCTTAGAAATTTTTCAGCCATTTCTCTTGTTCCTTTTTCCTCTTGGTAGTATCCACAAGGTATTTGTTAATAATTTCCTCCAGGTTAGCTCTTCTTTCATTACGCTCATAATACGGTGGGGGTCATCCACGATACCCATTACGATTATTGATCGGTGCTAAACAGTCAAGTCAAATCACACAAGCTAACCACTTGTGAATGGCTAACCGTAACAGACTTAAAACTGCCTAAAACACAAATACAATTTAAGATCAGAGGAATATAGTGAATTCCCGGGTCGTTATGTCCCACGGAGGATGCATTGGTGTCCAAACACTTGATCAGATGGTAGAATGATCACTAAGGATAGTGATCAATAAGGTTTTGAATGGATAATTATACCTAAAGAAAAGATCTACAAATTAAAGCGACTTAAATGCAAATTAAAAGAAATAAAAGATAAAAGATATTAAATAAACGCTATCACTATTTTTAAAGTGATGAACGTTTAAAACCTAAAATGTACGTTTAAATAAAATTACGTAAACGTACAGAATAAAACGTGAGTTTTAAGAAATAAAAGGCCTACAAATATGAAAATGATATTTTTACAATCCTAATAATAAAAGAAAATTATTAGAAAAATAAAATTATTTTTACAACTATTTATTTAATTATTATTAATTAAAAACTATTAAGTATTTAAAATGCACTAAAATACAAGAAAATACAAGATTAACCTAGAAAAATGAAATTATAACTTAGAAAAAATCTAAAATATGATAAAACTTATTTTAAAACTAAAAATATATTTTTTAGACTTATTATGTATTTATTATTAATTTAAAACTATTTAAAACTAATTAAAATGCTAAAAAATACTTTTTAGACTAAGAAAATTATGGAAAAATACTTTTTATGCTATTTATATTTATCTTAATCTAGGAAAATAGAAAACATATTTTTTTAAGCTTTTTCTAATTTATTTGTATTAAAAGCTATTAAAAAAGGATTAAAAACTAGTTTAAATAAAGAAAAATAGCAAATAATCTTGGAAAAATCTGAAAAATTCAGGAAAATGCTAAAATATTATTCTAAGATTATAAAAAATATAAAAACATATGCTTATGTGGAGGAAAAAGCAACTGCTGTGGAATGGCTTATAAATAAGCACTTCAAAATAAGCAAAAAGCCACAAATGAGTACCAGCTGAACACAGAGGCTAAATACTGCTATATTAAACCTATCTTAACCATTTAATAGTACTTTAGATCACTAAAGAAGCTTAAGTTGGTTTTGAGCTTATTGGCTTATATAAGCAAAACAGTGATTAGGGGGCACCTTTAAGCTATTGCATAAGCTAAACAAGTAAGTTAAATGGGAAAACAGATAAAGGGACTTAAAATAGACCTGGCTAACTACACAAGGACCAAAAACCAGCTCTTCACAAGCTTGAATGAAGCTTGTGAAAGGACTGCAAGAAGTGCCTGTACACAGGATATAATCTATTTGATGATTGTAAGCTAGTTATCAGTGGCGTGGAATCTCATTTGACCTAATAGAGTTACGTCGTAACCTTTGGAGAGAGTTACGCCGTAACCTTCTGATGAGTTGGTTTTCTGAGTCACGCAATAGTTACGGCGTAATGTGAGAGATGAGTTACTCCGTAACTTCTTCAAAATCAGCATACTATGATAAGTCTTTTGATATATCTTCAATTCCGCGTCTCTTTAGCTCTAATGCTCGTAATTTACCTGAAAGTGGAAAAAAATGGAAAACAAGCGTAAATCCATATAAATAATATAAATTACAAGCATTATCAGGGGAAATTGACACATAATATTTAGGACTATTTGATGTTATCATACGCCCTCTGTCGGGCTGTGGATCAGGCATACAGTGAGTAAAGACCCGTCCGTCCTCCACGGTGTTACTCTAACTAACTAACTAACTAATAGATAATGTAATGTCTACGAGCTAACGTATGCTAGACAAGAGTTGGGGTGACTGACACTTCACTATGGATTTTCTAAATCCTAACCGGAATATGCAGTTCTTAGCTGGATCTAACTCGTTCTTGACCAAAATAGCATGTTCTTAACTGGCTCTTGCTGATTATTGGCCGGAATAGCTAGTTCCTATCTGGTTCTAACTGGTTTGTACTGGTTCTTGGCCGGAATAGGCAGTTCTTAGCTGGATCTAACTACTTCTTGGCCGGAATAGCTGGTGTTGGGGTATAAAGTCAAAGTGCTGCTAAAAGTCAAAGTACTGCTTAATTATGAAAGTCAAAGTACTGCTTAATGAAGAAATTCAAAGTACTGCTTGTCAAAGTACTAATATGCTAAAGGACAGCTATGCAAATCGTTTAAGGATTATTATGTAATTCTAGAATATTCTTAGATTAGAATTAGTTTACTTGTCGTACAAGGATTGTAAACCGACTAGGGTATTCCTTATGCATATAAAAGGACCCCTAGATTGGTATTAGAAAAACACACACAATACGAATATTAGATACAACTTACATGCAAGTACGATATTAGAGTTATTTAGCGATTAGGGTTGTTAGTGAATCTGTATAATAAGCAGGTTCAAAGTTTGGTTTTATTATAATCGTTGAAGTTCAAAGTTATTCTTCTTAGCTTTGTTCTAGTAGATTCCGCATACTTAATAGAGTTATATCAGTGTTTCATTGTTAGTAGTTTTGGATTTATCCAAGGTTGCTAAACCCTTACAAGCTACATAGTTAGTTTGGTCAGAGTATATCGATCCAACACGTGGTATCAGAGCTTGTGTGGAAACTCTGATTAAGAAGAAACCCTTAAAACTGATTTAACTACAAACCCTAAAAGATGTCGACTGAAGCTGCACCACTCCCATCCATCACCTCACTCAGAATTCCTATCATCAAGAATGGAGAATATGATCTCTGGAGCATGAAGATGAGGCAATACATTGCTATTACAGACCATACACTGTGGGATGTAATGTCGTTCTTGAAGAACCTGTAGAAGTTCCTGGACAACCTAAACCACCTCAGACTACCTTGCCAGTAGCTACAAAAAGAAATCAAGAAAAGGCTCTCAACATACTGTTGTCAACTATTCCTGATGGTCACCTACTAAAGTTTCATAATGCTAAGGATGCAAAACAATTATGGGCTGCTATCAAGACAAGATTTGGAGGTAATGATGCTTCCAAGAAGATGCATAGAAATCTATTGAAGCAACAGTTTGAAACATTCACTGTTGGTGAAAGAGAAGGTCTTGATGCTGCCTATGACAGATTCTAAAATCTTCTTAGTATGCTAGAGTTATATGGTGCAAAGGTATCTGTTGAAGATGCAAACTTGAAGTTCTTAAGAAGTTTGCCATCAGTATGGCATGTGGTTGCTACTATGATTAGAGGACAATCTGGTTTGGATACTATGGACTTTGATGATCTCTACAACAATTTAAAGGTGTATGAGCATGAGATGAATGGTCAAACAAATTCAAAATCTCACATCATTGCTTTTGTGACTTCTGAAAACAGAGGCAGTACTTCCACTAAAAGTACTGCTTATCCTGTTCAAAGTACTGTTGGTGATAAACAGCATACTTGCAAAACCATGACTACTACCACCTCATCACCATCAAACATCATCAACTCTGATGATGTTGTATGTTCCTTCTTTGCTCAACAAGCCACTTTACCTGTTACTTATGAAGAAGATTTGTTGCAAATTGAAGAGGATGATCTAGAAGAAATTGACATAAGATGGCAAGTTGCCATGATCACTGCAAGGATCAAGAAGTTCATGAAGAAAACAGGAAGAGGTATTGATTTCAAATCCAAACAGGGTATAGCATTTGACAAATCCAAGATTGAATGCTTTAATTGTCAAAGGCCTGGACACTTTGCAAGAGAATGCAAGTTTGCTAAATATCAGGCAAATAGAATGATTGAGAAACCCAAGGTTGAAATAAAGGAAGTTCCTATTACTGAATCAAAACCAAAAGTTTTGGTTGCTCAAGAAAATCTATCAGAGGTTGACTGGAGTGCTGAATTTGATGATGAACCAGTAACCTACTCTATGGTTGCAATGGAAGAGTTTGATTGGAGCACAACTTTTGATGAGGAACCAGGATTTGCTGCTTTGGAATCAAGAGATGGCCTTGGAAGCTTTGATTGGAGCATGGAAAGTGAAGAAGAACCTATTATGCTTGCTATGGTAGCTACTTCACCAACTTCATCCACTATCTCTGAGGTATGTTCTAAATGTAATGATTGTTATCAAACAGTGCTTAAAGATTATGTGACTGAAAGAGATAATTGTAGAAGGGCTAGGTCTGAGGTAGCTGGTTATCAATTGACTTTAGAGTCAATGGAAGCCAAAATAATCACTCATGAAAATAATGAAATGGCTTGGGCAGAAAAATATGAGCAACACGATTATCAATTGAAATTGAGTGAATGGAAGTTAGGATGTAAGGTTTTTGAACTTGAAAAGATCACTAAACAAAGGGATGAATTGTTAGAAAAACTTGCTAGTTGGAAATAATCTTGCCTTTCACATGTTAGTTTTGTTGAAAAACAAAGAAGAGCACACATTAAAATTGACCTAGGTTTTGGTGTTGAGTATAGCAATACAGAAGAGAACCCAACTAGTGATAAGGAACAAATTGCTTCAGAGGAGATAACAACTAGTGATGATGAACTCATTAGCTCAGAAGAAAACACATCTAGTAATGAGGAATCAATTAGTCAAACACCTCCTGAATTTAAGAAAGACAAGGGTTATAATGAAGTTCCTCCACCAACTGGTAGTTTTCAACCACCTTGGACAGATATTTCTTGTTTTGGAGTAGACAATTTAGAGTTTAGGAAAAAGCTTACTGGTCAATTTAATTCATGTCCATCTAGTTCTGAATCCCCAGAAGAAACAGTTGAGAAACCTAAGGATGATAATGTTAAGAGTTCAGGGTGTGTTAACTATGATAAAAGGTTTCCTAAATCTTTTTCAAAACCAGCAGTACCTTCAAAATCTTCTCAAAGTACTGCTAGACATTCAGCAGTACCTTCAAGAAAAACTTTTCAAAATACTGCTAAATCTTTTTGGGATAGTTTTGGTCATTCACCAAAAAGTCAGGATAGTTTTGGTCATAGAACCAAAGGAAGAAATTTTGGGATTATGGGTCAAAAATTATTCTTTTTGTGTTATAGTGCTGATCATTTGATTAAGGACTGTAGCTTTCACTCAGAATATTTAAGTCAATTCCCAAAGACTACATCTACCAACCATAAGCCAAGGGAGAATAAACCAGTTTGGAATCATTCACATAGGGTTAACCATAGTAATTTCTCAAAAGACTATAAGTACCCTCACCAGAAAAGACCTTTTTCCAAACCACCAGTACCCTCAAGCACTTTTCAAGGTACCGGTAAGTCAAAAGTTTCTCAAGCAGTACCTTATCAAAGTACTGCTAGGTTGTCACCCAATCAAGGTACTGCTAGCACTTTTTTGAATGAAAGACCAAGGAGATCCAATTACTATCAACCTAGAAGGCATTCCACTTCAAATAGAGCACTCAGATCAAAGAAATCAACACAAAGGGTTAAAACCAACTGGTTAAGAAAGAAAGTGCTGATGGGGGACAAACAGTACTTTCAACAAGTTTTGTTGAAAAAGAAAAGGAGAATTTTGTTGAAAAAGAAAGTTTTGTTGAAAAACCAACACAAGTTTTGGAACAAAAGAAAATAATTGATCATGTTTTCAAAAACAGTGGAGATTACATACTTAAAGAATTTAAGTATGTCACTCCACAAGGGGACACAAGTCAGTACTGGCTTGGGTTCCTAAAAGAAACTAACTCTTTCATCTTTTGTGAACGGCAACCCAGAAGAGGAGCTTAAAGATCATTTGATTGTTGATAGTCGTTGCTCTGGAAGCATGACAGGAGACAAGGAGATTCTGTCAGATTTTAAATCATATTTTGGAGGAAGATTTGCTTTTAGGAATGATCCTAATGGAGGTAGAATTACAGGGAAAGGAACCATCAAGGAAGGAAGCATTGATTTTGAGAATGTTCGTTATGTGAAGGAGCTCAAGTTCAACCTTTTTTCTGTATCTCAGATATGTGACAAGAAGAACCCTGTGTTATTCACTGACAAAGAATTTCTTATTCTTTCCCCTGAGTTCAAGCTTGTTGATGATCACTTGGTAAAACTGCGAGTACCAAGAACCAATGATGTGTACAGTCTGGATTTAAAGAATATTAACTCTATTAAAAGAGCAACATGTCTAGTAGCAAGGGCAACACTTGAAGAAGCACATCTATGGCATAGAAGATTAGGACATGTGAATTTCAAGAATATTAACAAGTTGGTTAAAGGCAATTTAGTTAGAGGTTTACCTTCTAAAACATACAAGAATGATCATTCATGTTTGGCGTGCAAGAAGGGTAAACAACACAAAGCTTCATGCAAGAAGATTGAGGAAAGAACCATTAGAAAACCTTTAGAGTTGTTGCACATGGATCTGTTTGGACCTATTTCTGTTGCAAGCTTAAACAAGAATAAATACTGCTTAGTTGTAACAGATGATTGCAGTAGATTTAGTTGGGTCTTTTTCTTGGTATTTAAAGATGAAACATTTGATGCTATTCTAGATCTTATAATAGCCCTTGAAAATCAATTAAGACTTAAAGTAAGATCTATTAGATGTGATAATGGGACTGAATTCAAAAACAAGTTTATGGATGGATTTTGTGCCAAGAAAGGGATTAAGAGGGAGTTTAACATTGCTAGAACACCACAGCAAAATGGTGTTGCAGAAAGGAAGAATAGAACATTGATAGAAGCAGCAAGAACAATGCTTGCAGATTCTTTATTACCTATTCAATTTTGGGCTGAAGCTGTAAGTACTGCTTGTTATTTGTTAAATAGAGTATCAGTCACTAAACCTCAGATGAAGACACCTTATGAGTTGCTTATGGGAAACAAACCCAAGATTCGTTTTATGAAACCTTTTGGCTGTCCTCTGACTATTCTCAATACTATTGACACTCTAGGAAAATTTGATGGCAAGTCAGATGAAGGATACTTATTGGGTTACTTTACCAATAGCAAAGGATTTAGAGTGTACAACAAGGTTACCAAAAAGGTTCAAGATTGTCTTCATGTTGATTTTCTTGAAGATCAAGAAAATTAAAACGGCAAAGGTCCTGATTAGATGTTTGATCTTGATGTTTTGACTCCTTCTATGAACTATATTCCTGTCAGAGAAGAAAATCAAGTTGTTCACAAAGAAGAAGATTTACAGTACATTGTTCATGGAGTTAATCTTAGACATGATGATGTTCCTGATGAAGAACCCATAACTATTGAAAAGGAGAAAAGTACTGTTGAACCCAAATCCACTTTGTCTGATGAAGATCAAGCTATTCAAGATGAACTTAATAGGATGCTTTTTCAAGAAACAATAGCAAAATCTAATAAAGATGATCAAAGAAGAGCTTATGAAGCAGAAAAGAAAAAGGGTAAGTCTACAGATTACTCTCACAGTACTTTGGATCCCAGTACTTTGGATCAAAGTACTGCTGAACCAGTTGACAGTACTTTTTGTTGGGTTTTAGGTTCCTTGAATCATGAATTACACTAAGTACTGGAACCACGGACAGGTTTGATATAACCACGGACAGAAGAGTGTAACCATGGATGAAGACAACCGCGGCTAGTAGTATTGTGTAACCACGGATAATATATTGTAACCACTGCTAGTCTTGTATAGTCGGTTTAGTTTATTGTATTAGATAAATATGGAAAAGATATTTATCTTGTAGGTTACGTATTGTATAATGTATAGGACTTCTTAGCCTATAAAAGGAGGTCCTAGGTTAGGTTAGATATACGTATGTTCTATATCTAAGGTCGATACACTTCAAGGTTGCAAAACCCTAATACTGTAAGAGTATTCGTATTATCAATAATATTGAGGTGTTGAATGTTAAGTTGTTCTTCTTCTTAAGATTAAGTGTTAAATTCCGCGTAATACTTAATAAGCTTTTGTTACAAGTCAGTTTCTATATTAGATCATTTGCTCAACTGGGATCAACAAGTGGTATCAGAGCTTGTGATCTAGAAACTGTAACCAAGAAGAAGTTCTGTTTTATTCAAGAAAACAAAGATGTCTGACGAAACTCACATGGTGACTGCTTCAAAGGTTCCCATGCTCAAGCATGGCGAATATCAAATCTGGAGAATGCGAATGAGACAATAAATTCGTATGATTGATTATTCTCTCTGGGATGTTGTTGAAAAGGGAGATACTCTTCCTAGGAAGGGTGAAGATGGTCTAGATATAGCTATTGTTAGTGAGATTGACAAGGCTAAAAGGAAACAAGAGATCAAAGCTCACAGTATTCTCTGCATGGGAATACCTAATGAGTATGCTTTGGACTTTGAACAATATGAATCTGCTAAAGATTTATTGGATGCTCTTGAATTAAGAGTTGCTGGTAATGAAGCTACAAAGAAGTCAAGGATGAATATGCTCAAGCATCAATTTGAAACCTTCACTGCTCTTAGTGGAGAAAAACTTGATGGCACATATAACAGACTTCAAAAACTTATCAGCCAACTGAAGTCAGTAGGTCATAAGTTTAAACAAGAAGATATAAATTTGAAGTTCATCAGAAGTTTATCACATGAATGGGCTGTGCATACTATTGTGTGGAGAAATAAGGAGGACTTTGATACGATGACTCTAGACAATCTCTTTAACAACTTGAAGGTATATGAGTCTGAAAACAACTTTGCTGGTGCATCTTCTGCTAATCAAAACATTGTTTTTGTTTCCACTAATCACATAAGCTCACAAGATGTATCCACTGCTGCCTATGGTATAACCACGGCTATTGCAAACAATACCACTGTTAGTGATAATGTCTGTGATGGTGCAATTTGTGCTTTTCTGGCTGACTTAACTACCAGTGTTATTATGTTGAATCAGGATCTAGATCAAATTGATCCTGATGATCTTGAAGAGATTAATCTTCAATGGCAGATGGCTATGTTGACTCTTCAAGCAAGGAAGTTTCTTAGAAGGACTGGAAGACAGGTTAAGTATGATGGACAAAGAAGAGCTGGTTTTGATAAGAGCAAGATGGAGTGTTATAACTGCAAGAAGAATGATCACTTCGCTAGAGAATGTAGAACTCCCAAGAGAACATAAGGCATAAAGAAGACCACTGAAGAGCCTGCTGCTTCTTCAGCCTTAGTTGCTCAGGATGGGATTGGTGATTATGACTAGAGTGATCAGATTGATGAAGGTCCTAATGCAGCTTTTCTTGCTAGTAAAGCTTCAAAAGAGCATAACTTTGCTCTTATGGCTTATGCTTCATCTTTTGGTTCAGATTCTGAGGTATCTAATGATTCTACTTGTTCTTTTAAATCATGTCATGATAACTTAGAATCTCAAAAAGCTATCTGTGAGAGTATGAGAAAAGAAGTAGAAAGACTGACTATGGACAACTTAGGTTATAGAGTTGGTCTAGAGAGTGTAGAAGAAAAGTTAAAATACTGTATTAAATGTGAGTTTGAGTATGTAGATAAGATCAATATACTAAGTGGAGAAATTGATCTTAAGAATAGAGAGATTAAGATGCTTAAAAATAAACTAGCAGAGGCAGAGAGTGTAAAACAAAAGGCCCTACAAGAAAAAGAAAAACATGTTGTTAGGGTAGCTAAAACACAATTTGCTTCAGATCTGGTTCATAAATCTATAGAGAATCATTTAATGAAAAAGGGTTCTGGGATAGGATACAATGATATGCCACCACCATCTCTTATGAAATTTGCACCACCTGCTAAAGAAATGTCATTTAGCAGTGAATTCAGTTTTAACAAATCTGTAGAAGAGTCAAGTAAGACTGAAACACCTAAGATAGGTTCTGATAAGACATCTGATGCTCCCATTATAGAAGATTGGGAATCAGATTCTGAGGATATTAGTACTGAATCAACTAAGTCTGACAAGATAGAACAAGTTAAGAAAGTTGATTCTAAACAAGTCAACCTTGTACCTAGATTTGGAGCTAAAGTTACCAAGAAAGTAGTTGAGTACAGGGAAATACCTAGGGAACAAATGAGAAATTATAAACCTAGAGGAAATTAGAGAAGCTTAAATGGCCTAATTTCTAACAGATTAGGTGATGAGTTGAATGTGTCAAGAAAGCTTGTTATAACTGTGGTAGTTTTGAACACTTACAGAGAAATTGTCATAAAAATAGACCACCAGTTTGGAATCATTGGAGGAGGGTAAATCATCAAAACTTTTCAAAGAAAACAAACCCTCATCCTAACAGTAACATGATTCCAAGGGCAGTGTTGATGAGGAATGGGAATACTAAATCAATTGTTACTGCTGCGCCTAAATGGGTTCCAACCACTGCTAAGCAAAATGTAAACACGGCTAAGCAGAGTCAAACCACTGATAAGCCAAAAATCACCACTGAAACAAAAGAAGTTTTAAAAATTCCAAAGGTGATTACTGACACAGTGGTTGGAAATCATTTTTATGCTGTAAAGGCCTCAGCAAGTTGGCAATGGAAGCCTAAGACAAAGGTTTTACATCATGTCAACTGTGCATCAATGGACCTAAAGAAATTTGAATATTTTGATGCACAGGGCAGACCCAAGTCAGTATTGGCTTGGGTCCACAAAAGGAACTAACTTGTTTAATTTCATGTGCAGGGCAATCTACAAGATGAGCTAAAAGATAAAGGTGTTTTTGATAGTGGTTGCTCTGGGCACATGACTTGGGATGGGAGCAACCTTCAAGAGTTTGAAGCTTTTGATGGAGGATATGTGGCATCTGGCAATGATCCAAAGGGAGGAAAGATACTTGACAGAGGAACAATCAGAACAGGGAATTTAGACTTTGAAAAGGTATATTTGGTACAGGGACTGAAGTACAATTTATTCAGTGTTTCTCAAATGTGTGATAAGAAAAACTGGGTACTTTTTGTTAAAGATGAGTGTGTGGTGTTATCTCCTGAGTTTAAGATGCCTGATGAGAATTTTATACAACTTAGGGTACCTAGGAAGGAAAATATATATTGTTTTGATCTTAAAGATGTTCTTCCTAATAGGTCCTTATGTTTGTTTGCTAAAGCATCTGTTGATGAGTCAAAATTGTGGCATAGAAGGCTAGGTCATCTTAATTATAAAACAATCAATAAACTAGTAAAAGGAAACTTAGTGAGAGGGTTACCTTCTAAGGTTTTTGAGTGTCAAGATTTGTGTGTGGTATGTCAAAAAGGAAAACAACATAGAGCTTCTTGTAAGACCAAAACAGTTAACACCATAACACAACCACTATTTATGCTTCATATGGACTTATTTGGACCTACCTTTGTTAAGAGTTTGAATCATAAGCAGTATTGCCTAGTAATCACTGATGATTATAGTAGATTTTCTTGGGTTTACTTTTTGGCTGCTAAGAGTGAAACTAGTGAGATCCTAAAGAGTTTCATTACTAAGATAGAAAATCTAGTAAACCATAAGGTCAAGGTAATCAGATGTGATAATGGAACTGAGTTTAAGAATAAGGTGATGAATCAGTTCTGAGTAGCTAAGGGTATAGAGAGACAGTTTAGTGTTGCTAGAACACCACAACAAAACGGTGTAGCTGAAAGGAAAAATAGAACACTAATTGAGGCTGCTAGGACCATGTTGTCAGAGTCTAAGTTACCAACTACCTTTTGGGCTGAAGCTGTAGGAACTGCATGTTATGTGCAGAATAGAAGTAAGGTAGTGAAGACTCATAACAAGACTCCCTATGAGCTGTTACATGATAGGAAGCCAATGATTGCTTTCCTAAAACCGTTTGGGTGTCCTGTTACCATCTTGAATACCATAGACTACCTAGGCAAGTTTCAAGAAAAAGCAGATGATGGATACTTTTTAGGCTATTCTACAAATTGCAAAGCCTTTAGAGTATACAATAGGAGGACTAGAATTGTTGAAGAGACCTTACATGTTCAATTCAGTGAAAAGACTCCTAGTGTTGAGACCAAAGGACTAGACTGACTGTTTAACATTGATATGCTAACCAAATCTATGAATTATGAGCCTATCATTGCAGGAACTTCCACTAATGTTAATGCAGGTACACAAAAGGATTCTGATGCTAAAACAACTTCTAAGGAAGCTGATTCTCCAAAGGAGTTTTATTTGGTTGAAAAATGGAAAGCTGGTACTGTTCCTTCCATCATTAATAAGCAAGGTCCCACCGATGATGAAGTACTGAAAGATGGAGAAAATGTTAATCATCATCAAGATAAGGATGAGTTGTTGAAAGATAACTCAGTGTCGGTAGAAGAAATTGAAAAGAAGAAAAAGCAGTCTGCAAGCACTGCTAAGCCAACTGTAACCACTAACAAGCCATCTTCTACCACTGATAGACCAAGTGTAAACCCGGCTGCAAGTACTGGTGATAGTACTTTCTTTGGACCACATGCAAAGCCACTATTTGATGATAAGGAGTATCCACATGATCCTACCATGCCTGCTTTGATAGAGATTGATACTCCTACTGATGATGAGGACATGGATGATTTCTTCAATGTTGATTTGACTAACTTAGAAACTGTCATCAATGAAAGTCCAATCACCACTACAAGGATTCATAAGATTCATCCCAAGGAACAAATACTTGGAAATTTGAATACTCCAGTTCAAACAAGAAGCAAAGTTAAGAACACTGAACCCTTTTTCCTGAACATGGGTTCTTTGCAAGATCTCTTCACAAAAGAAACAGTCATGAAGATCTGCAAAACTGCCTGTTTGCTTGTTTTCTGTCTCAAAAGGAGCCTAAAAGAGTGGAAGAGGCTTTAACTGAAGAAGGATGGGTAGAATCAATGCAAGATGAACTTCTACAGTTTAAGCTTCAAGAGGTTTGGACATTGGTTGATCTTCCAAATGGGAAGAGGGCAATTGGGACTAAATGGGTGTTCAGAAACAAAAGGGATGAAAGAGGAATTGTGGGAAGAAACAAATCAAGGTTGGTTGCTCAAGGATACACACAAACTGAAGGTTTGGACTATGATGAAGTGTTTGCACCTGTTGCAAGGATAGAGGCTATTAGATTGTTTTTGGCTTATGCTTCATTCAAGAATTTTGTTGTGTATCAGATAGATGTTAAAAGTGCATTTTTGTATGGCACAATTGATGAGGAGGTCTATGTTTGTCAACCTCCTGGTTTTGAGGATCCTGATCATCCTGACAAGGTTTATAGGGTGAGAAAGGCTATGTATGGTTTGCATCAAGCTCCTAGGGCATGGTATGACTGCCTGTCCACTTATTTGATGGAAAATGGTTTTAAAAGAGAGCTGATTGATAAAAATTTGTTCATTAGAAAGCACAAGGATGATATTCTCTTGGTTCAGGTTTATGTAGATGACATCATCTTTGGCTCTACTAACAAGGAGCTATGCAAGGATTTTGAGAAACTTATGCATGATAAGTTTCAGATGAGTTCTATGGGAGAACTCACCTTCTTTTTGGGGCTACAGGTTCAACAAAGGACTGATGGTATATTCATTAGTCAAGACAAGTATGTAGCAGATGTTTTGAAGAAATTTGGGTTTCAAGATGTAAAGAGTGCAAGTACACCTATGGAGACTCAGAAACCAATGCTACCAGATGATGGAAGTCCCAAAGTTGATTTGAAGTTGTACAGATCCATGATTGGATCTTTGATGTATCTTACTGCATCTAGGCCAGATATTATGTTCTCAGTATGTGTGTGTGCAAGATTCCAAGTCACACCCAATACCTCACACATGAATGCTGTTAAGAGGATCTTTAGATATCTTAAAGGTCATCCTAAATTGGGCCTTTGGTACTCTAAGGATTCCCCTTTTGATTTGGTGGCCTACACAGATAGTGACTATGCTGGAGCTAGTTTGGATAGGAAGTCTACTACTGGAGGATGTCAGTTTTTGGGAAGCAGATTAATGTTTTGGCAGTGTAAAAAGCAAACTATTGTGGCTAATTCTACAACTGAAGATGAATATGTGGTTGCTGCTAGTTGCTGTGGTCAAGTTCTTTGGATTCAGAATCAAATGCTGGATTTTGGGTACAATTTTATGCATACTAAGATTTACATTGATAATAACAGTACAATTTGCATCATTAAAAATCCTGTTTTGCATTCTAGAACTAAACATATTGAGATAAGGCATCACTTTATTAGAGATTGTAATGAGAAAAGGCTGATTCAAATGGTAAAAATCCATACTGATTTCAATGTGGCTGATCTTCTCACTAAAGCTTTTGATGTGGGAAGGTTTCAGTACCTTGTTGTTAGTATTGGAATGATTAATCTCTAAACTCTCAAATTGTTTTGTATTAGTTTGTAAAAGAATTGGACTGTTATTATGTAAACTTAGTCTTGCTATTCTTGTTTCTAACCACTGATAGTTTTGTTCAAACCACTGCTAGTTGTTCTCTGTTTCCACTAACCATTTTGCAGATAAATGACAAGTCATTATAGAGATTCAAGAAGTACTGAAGTTAAATTGTTCATTCATTCCACAAAACAGTTTACAGCTTACAGCTTACAATGAAACTTCAATTGCTAATTAAAGAATACTTCTATACATGATTTTCTACTAATATTTCTACTACTACTATCCTTGCTTATATCGTTTAAATGCTGGATATGCATTTGTGATCACCACGATGAAGCAGCTAAGGATCAAAATGGGAAGGATGGATTGATGAAAACGAAGAAGCTAAAGCTGATTGTGGAAGATAGATGGGTGATATGATATTCTTCTAGTGCTCCATCTACTCTTTCCACCATAAAGCAACTTACTCCATCTTCCTTTTTCCCTTCCTTGTTACAATGTGTGATGAAGCACCACGACTTGGTGCACCAAGACCAAGAACCACCTCTCTGTCCTTAGGGAGTGGTGGGTTTCTTGCTCGTGGTCTTGGTTGGGGGTTGGATGATGAAGGTTTGGGGTTTAAAGACCTCTTCTTAGAAGAGTCATCAGAGTCTTCAGAAGCATCACTTGGATCCATCACACTATCATCTTCAGATGATGGAAGAAATGGGGATTTTAATGGTCTCGGTTCTTGTGGAGGTATATGCAATCGCCATGGAACAGGAAGAACACTGACTGCCTTGGATGATGTTTCTTCATCTGTATCTTCATAGGGTGATACATAAGAACTTAAAGAAGAGCTATTCTCTCCTTTGCTTGGATTGCTTGACAAATAGTTCTTTTTCCATCTCTCCAGACTGCTGTTGGAGGAGGTGTTGTCATCTGATGAAAGACTGATTGGGTTGGAGCTGCTCATTATTGGGGTTTTTATAGAAATTAGGGTTTTGATTTTGATTGGTGTGTGCGTTATATGAGATTAAGGGTTCTTTTTATAAGTGGAGTTTAGGGTTATGGAAGTAAATAAGGGGCAGGTTAAATATGGTTGGAGAGTTAATGAGATTCTTGGGCGTTGGACTGATATTAGTTCTAGAAGTTGACCATATTGACTTACTTGTTCAAACCACGGATAGGTCTTTTGGAACCACTTTTGGCTCTTACTAACCACTGACAACAATAACCTTTGTCTCTGTGTTTGTTTTTGTGTTTGTGTCTTGCAGGTATGAAGGATTTGTATGCATAAGGAGCTGGTGTGTTAGCTACTAGTGTTTGTTATAAAAAAAAAAAAAAAAAAAAAAAAAAAAAAAAAAAAAAAAAAAAAAAAGACTGTGTAATCCTTCATATTTTTGTGAGATCATTCTTGTTTTGCCACATATTTACTTGCTATATCTTGGACAGTTGGAAAGAGTTATAAAATGTATCTACTGTTGATATGTTTCAACCGCGGATAGTTGTTCTGTAACCGCGGATAGCTTGGTGCTTTGTTTTGGATACTACAGGGGCTGTTTGGTAACATTGGCAAAAGTATATATCTCTCCCCAAATCACGGATGGATCAATTAATTGATCTTCAAATCACTTCCAATTGGCGCTCATCTTAACCCTAATCACTTTCAATTCATCACACCCACATCATATCAATCATTACTCACAATGGCGGAAAAGTATTCCACTTCACATAATCTTGTTGCTATCCTCACCAAAGATGCTCGCTCTGAAGGGTTTCATCAAATGATTGATTTCCTAGTTCACAGTTCCATTCACTATGCTTTAACTGTTAAACCCACCATTCTTCAGGCCTATATACATCAATTCTGGAGGAATGCTACGCTTGACGAGGTTGATGGCCTGGAGGTGTTTCATACTGTTGTGGATGAGCATGCTATTTCTGTTACTGAGGAGATCATTAGGGATGTTTTGAAATTTGATGATGCTGATGGGGTTGATAATCTTTCAGATGTTGAGATTGTTGCTGGTTTAGAGAGATTAGGTTATACACATAGGGGTGACAAGGTACAATTCTTTAAAAGTTTGTTTTCAAAACAATGGAAGTTTTTAATTCACACCCTGTTGATGTGCATGAGTAATAAGACCACAGGTTTTAATGACTTTCCTTCCAAAATTGCCACTGCTATTATTTGTTTATCTGATGGAAGGAAGTTCAATTGGTCTAGAATGATCTATGAGGGGCTTGTACAAAACATTAGGAAGAAGGGTAAATACTATTTATATCCTAGGTTTGTTCAACTTATAGTGGAAAGTCAAATACATGAGCCTGTTGAGCATACTAGAGAGTATGAAGTACATCATATGCTTCCTAAGGTTTTTGCACATATGAGGAATCAGCCACAGAATGTAGAGATTAGGGATGTTTCTTTATTTCCTCACATGCTTACTTTGCCTACTAGTTCTGAGTTTGATGAAGGTCTTGAGTCTCAACCTCTTGTCACTACAAACACTGATGGTACTTCTGAACCCACTGCTAGTACACCTCAAACTGCTGACAGTACCATAGTAACCACTTCTAGTCAAACTCAAACCACTATTCAACCCATTGTATGGATTAGGAGACAAAAGGGCACTAAGCTTCCTCAGGCTAGTGTTAGTGGTGTTGATCATGAGGCTGTCACAAGGAGTGGAGGTGACAAGATTGGAAGGGCTTCCACTACTGATTCATGCTTAGATGCTGATCAGGATAGTGGTAACATCAATAAGACCCAACCTTTGGCAACTCCTAATGTGGAGAGTTCCTTAGAACTCAATACAGGTGGAGGAATCCCTAGCCAACTGGCTGACACAGGGTACATAGATGTTCAGGCAAGGTCTGATGCTATGTTTTCTTTATCCAAGGATTCACCTCTCGGAGCAGGTTACACAGCTCGAAGTGATGAGGATAGTTTGGAACATGAACATGAATTGACGGATCCTACACAGGTACATAATAACTTTTCCAATGAACCACCTCTCGGACCAGTTAACACAGGTCAAAGTGGGGAGGATATTCTTGAACGGTTAAATGAATTGACGGCTAAATGTACCAAAATGGAGAATACAATTTCATGTCTACAGGAGTTAGCTGTGTTTCAGGGTAAGGATATTAGGAGATTGAAGCATAGAGTATTGGTTTTGGAGAAAGTGAAAAGACCTGGGGTTGCTGTGTTGAGATCTATGAGAAGAAAGAAAAAGGTGGACTCCTCTCCAGCTCTGAATATGAGCCAAACAGGGGAGGAGTGATGGCATGAATTCAGGGGAGGCTGTGGATGTATCTGTGGATGTATCCATGGAAGAAGATGTTGATAGTGGAGGTCAAGATTTTTTGGTTTCTGATAAAGATGGGAATGAGGTTGTTCTTGAAAAATTGAAGAATGTTGAAGTAGTGCAGAACACAACAACTGATAGTATAGCTGAAACCACGGTTAGTACTCTTGTAACCACTGATGCAGTTTCAGACTTGGCTATTGTTCCTACTACTGTCATACCCACTGCTATCATAACCACTTCCACTGTTGTCACAACTCTCTCTGTATTACCACCTAAGCCTAAAGAAGTAGAGAAAGAAGCTGCAAGTACATTGATTAATCTGAGCAAAACATCATCTATTTCTACACCCATCATTGCACCTGCTTTATCTGTTCAATCTACTGCAACCAAACCTAAAGGAAAAAGTTTAGTTATTGGTGAACCATTGAAGAAGAAAGTGGTTAAATCTGATATTGGGAAAGGAAAAGGGATTGTTGTACCAGAGCTGAAGTTTAAAAGTAAAGCAGAACAAGAAGCTTATGATGAAGAGTATGGAAGAAACTTGTTGGCTGAAGAACAAGCAGCTTTGGATAATAGGAAGAAAGAAGAAGAGGAAGCTAGTGAGAGATGGTTAGCTATATGGTATGAATTACAAAACTATCTTCAAGCTTCTTAACAAATACTTGATGAATATACTGCACAAGAATGGGCATTATTTGATGATGAGGAGAAAGCTAGACTGATGAATGAATGGGCATGGAATGTTAGCAAAACAAAGAAACAGATTATAAGAAAGAAACCTCCTACTATGGCCCAGATGAGGAATGTATTGATGAAGATTATTAAGAATTCAGGAATTCATGTTCCTGATAATCTTAGTAAATGTTCATTTGAAAGAATTTTGGAGATTTATCAAAGATGTATGAAGATTAATAATGATGATTTTTGTCCAATGAATTCTAAAAAGGAAGAAGAGTGGATTAAAAGTAGTCAAAAGAGAAAATCTGAGACTAAGGAGACATCTGATGCTAAAAAGTTGAAAGTTATTGAAGATGTTAACCAAATTATCTCTTATGAGTTTAAGCTGTTAGTTGGAAGTGAAGGAGTTTGGAAAATTCAAAGACTCAACAATGAAGTTTATGAGTATAATAATTTTTCACAGATGCTTCAGTATTTTGATAGAGATGATTTGATAAATCTTTGGATACTTTACAAGAATATGTTTGGTGAAGTATCTCCAACTGATTATCATGAGAGGTTGGTTTATCATAATTTGAAGATTTTATTTGAGCCTACTCATGAAGAACCTGAATGGCAAGGACTCTACAATGGGCATGTTACAAGATGGTTTTTATATCAAACTTGTGGAGTTCATGTTTTAACAGATTCTGGAGAAGTTATTCACATGCTGGTAGAAGGTGATTATCCTCAGTTGAATAAGCATCCAGGGATTATTGGTCAGATGTTGAAGCCTGGTTGTATCAAGTTGTTGTTACCCTATGATGGTCAAGCTTACCAACTGTTGCTGAAGTATGAGAACATTCTCAAGGCTAGTAAGTGTTTGGCTACATCCTCCAATTCAGATGTTTTGAGCTTAAAGGAAACTTGAGAATTCTGTTGGAATGTATCAAGTTTAGGGGAGGATTGTTGGGTTTTAGGTTCCTTGAATCATGAATTACTCTAAGTACTAGAACCACGGACAGGTTTGATATAACCACGGACAGAAGAGTGTAACCACGGATGAAGACAACCGCGGCTAGTAGTATTGTGTAACCACGGATAATATATTGTAACCACTGCTAGTCTTGTATAGTCGGTTTAGTTTATTGTATTAGATAAATATGGAAAAGATATTTATCTTGTAGGTTACGTATTGTATAATGTATAGGACTTCTTAGCCTATAAAAGGAGGTCCTAGGTTAGTTTAGATATACGTATGTTCTATATCTAAGGTCGATACACTTCAAGGTTGCAAAACCCTAATACTGTAAGAGTATTCGTATTATCAATAATATTGAGGTGTTGAATGTTAAGTTGTTCGTCTTCTTAAGATTAAGTGTTAAATTCCGCGTAATACTTAATAAGCTTTTGTTACAAGTCAGTTTCTATATTAGATCATTTGCTCAACTGGGATCAACACTTTTGATGATTTAAACATGCCTGCGTTAGAAGATACTGATGATGAGTTAGAAGATGAAGGTATTTTCTCAAATTCCAATGAAGAACCTGATTTCACAAATTTGGGTGATGATCTTGAAGTTCCACAAACTCCTACATTAAGAGTTCATAAAGATCATCCTGCTGGTCAAATCATTGGACCTTCTACTTCAGGAGTGCTCACAAGAACAAAAGCTAAAGGTCTCTATAAGCAACATAATGTTTTACTTAGCTTTGTTTATAAACAAAACAGGATGAATCATAAGGATCAACAAACATGCTTATTTACCTGCTTTATCTCTCAAGAAGAACCTAAGACTATATCTCAAGCATTAGCTAAAGAGAGTTGGGTTGAAGCCATGCAAGAAGAACTTCTTCAATTCAAACTTCAAGATGTTTGGATACTATGTGATTTACCATATGGAAAGAAAGTCATTGGTACAAGATGGGTTTTCAGAATTAAGAGAGATGAACTAGGAAATGTCATCAAGAACAAAGCATAATTTGGGTGCACAAGGATATAGACAAGAAGAAGGAGTGGACTATGATGAAGTGTTTGCTCCTGTAGCAAGGATTTAAGCCATAAGATTATTTCTTGCTTTTGCATCTTATATGGGATTTCCTGATTATCAAATGGATGTCAAAAGTGCCTTTCTTTACGGCAAAATTACAGAGGATGTCTATGTAAAACAACCTCCTGGTTTTGAGGATCCTGCACATCCAAACAAAGTCTACAAAGTTATTAAGGCTATGTATGGCCTTCATTAAGCCCCTAGAGCTTGGTATGAGAGACTATCCACTTTTCTATTGCACCATGGTTACAGGAGATGTGCAATTGATAAGACTTTGTTTATCAAGAGAGACAAAAAAGATACAATGTTTGTTTAAGTATATGTAGATGATATTATCTTTGGAGCTACAAAACAGTCAATGGTGAAAGAATTTGAGTAACTCATGCAGCAAGAGTTTCAAATGAGTTCCATGGGTGAATTAACTTTCTTTTTGGGGCTTCAAGTAAAACAATCAAGTACTGGAATCTTTATTAGTCAAGATAAGTATGTCACTGACATTCTTAAAAAGTTTAACTTCAGTACTATCAAGCCGGTCACCACACCCATTAAAGCTTTAAACTCATTAGGAAAAGATGAAGATGGATCAGCTGTGGATGTCAAACTTTACAGATCAATGATTGGTTGTCTTATGTACTTAACTGCATCTAGACCTGACATCATGTTTGTTGTATGTTTATGTGCAAGATATCAAGTCTCACCTAAGGTCTCTTATATGAATGCAGTCAAGAGGATTTTTAGTTATCTCAAGCAACAACCTAAGTTAGGGTTGTGGTATCCTAAGGATTCCCCTTTTCACTTGGAAGCTTTTTCAGATAGTGATTATGCATGAGATAATTATGATAGAAGATCAACCACTGGAGGATGCCAATATCTTAGAAGAAGATTAGTCTCATGGCAATGTAAGAAACAAACCACTGCAGCAACATCATCCACTGAAGTAGAATATGTTGATGTTGCAAGTTGTTGTGGACAAGTACTGTGGATGCAGAATCAACTCTTGGATTATGGATTCAATTTTAAAAATACTCCTATCTACATTGACAATGAAAGTACAATTTGTATTGTGAAGAATCCTGTTTATCATTCCAAGACCAAGCACATTTAGATTCGACATCATTTTATTCGTGATTGTTATGAGCACAGGCTCATTAATGTTTTCAAGGTCCACACAGATGACAATGTAGCTGATCTACTCACAAAGGGATTTGATGTTTCAAGATTCAACCATTTAGTGGTGAGTATTGGTATGATTAATTATTAAGCTACATTTAAGGGGAGGACTTAATTTAGTTTAGTTTAGTCCTATGCATTGTTTGAGGGGAGGTAACACAATGCTCTTTAATTTTATTGCTTTTGTGGAAAAGAGGGTGGAAAGTACTGCGTTGAAAGTACTGCTTTGAAAGTACTGTCTACGTGGAAAGTAATGTTGTCTTGTCAAGTACTGTTCCAACGGCCATAAATAAGGGGTAAAAGTCAACAATTTTGCTACGGCGGGGGTAAATACTAATTCCAACGGTAACTTTATTAATTGGGCTTTGATTTTTTAAAATCTTACCTATAAATAACTACCCTACCGATTTTTACTCTCATCTTTATACTTATCCATCCATTCATCACTTTTCTCATCAACATTCACCTTCGCCGATTCATTTATTCTTCTACCAACAACCAATGGCTATTCGTCACACCTGTACTAAGCACAACATGGTCGCTAATTTGGACAAGACACCTTCGAACATCACTTTTCATGATATTATTGATTTCCTAACTGGGTCTTCAATCAATTATGCTCTGCTGATCAATCCTGACATTATTGGACCATGGATTCAACAATTTTAGGATACTGCTAGGTCACATTTGCAAGATGATGAATCATTCATTCAATCTAAGGTTGCTGGAAGGACAATTTGAATCACTGAGACTACAATAAGGGAGGATTTATTGTTTCAAGATGAAAAAGGTGTTGTTCGTTTTGAAAAACAAGTACTTTGGGATACACTGAGAGATATAGGGTATGAAGGTTCACTCACTGAAACTACTTTTAAGAAGCCATTATTTAGTCCTCATTGGAAATATCTCATTCATGTTTTACTTCACTGCTTGAGTTCCAAAAGTACTTCATGGGAACAGTTTGGTTCAAACATAGCTTCTGCGTTAGTAGGATTAGCTACCAATCAACCTTTTAATTTTTCAAGAATGATTCTGGATGGTATGCTTTCTCATATCACTAATGGTTCACCATTCTTGATGTACCCTAGGTTTGTTCAATTATTCCTGAACAAACAGCTTATGGATATACCTAAACCTTCAAGCCTTTTACCTGCTGTAGTACTTCCTCCAAAGGTGTTTACTTTTATGGCTAAAAAGAGTGATAAATTTTTTGGAAGGAATACACCTTTAACTGCTCATATGTTGGAAGTAGCACAGGCTGTTAGAGATGAAGCTGATTCAAGTAAAGATACTGAGCCTTCAGATTCAAGGGAAGGAACTGCTTCTCATATTGCACCTTCCCTAGATCATGAAGTTTCTCAACATAATGCTTCAAGGGAAAGTACTGCTTCTTTGCAAGGTACTACACATGTTGATTTAGAACAAGATGTGAATCCACCATCATCTCCCAATGATTATACTTCAACAGATGGGTCTCAAACATCTGGAGGAAATGAGGGAGTCATGGCTACTGAGGGAGTAGTTCTGGATAATTATGCTTTAACAAGGGAATTAATGAGGTTGAAGAAGGATAATGAAGCTCAAGCTGCACAACTCTTGAAGTTGAACAATAAGTTCAAATGATTGAAAAGATTCGTTTGGCCACTAGTTCAACATCACAGGTTGTGGGTGAAATCACAGAAGAAGAGAGGTCATAAATCTAGGAAGGTTTCTAAGGGCAAGAAGCTTCCCAAGCAGTCTTCATTCACATTGGGGAGGAATTTGGAGAATGAAAATTTGAATGAAGATGCTGAACCTCATGAGAATCTGAATGAAGAACCAGATGCTGAAACTTATGAAGATCCAAATAAAGAAGCTGAGCAAATTGAGCAAGCTGATGCTCAAGGTACTAGTGTTCAAAATACTGGTGTTCAAGGTACTGGTATTCAAAGTGCTGATGCTCAAAGTACTGGTGATCAAGGTACTGCTCCTCAAGGTACTTTTAGGCAAGAGCTTATTATACCAAGAACCTTAAATTTTGATGAAGAAGCTGGTCCTTCAACAATTATACATGAAGAAGCTGGTACTTCTAACCCGATTCAACAAAAGGAACATACTACTAGTGATGATGAGACCATTGCTCAAATAATGCTCAACATGTCAAGACCAAGAGGTATTAGTATTCATGGAGTTGAACAACCTCAAGTCTTACAATCTTCTTCTCAACCTACTCAAGAGTTAGATCCAAAAGATAAAGGAAAAGGTATTCTGGTAGAATCAAAGAAAAAGAAGAAGCTCACTTTAGCAGAATTAAGAGCTATTCAAGAGGCTCAAAATGAAGAAGATGCTAGAAAGATACAAGCTGAATTAGATGCTGAAATTGTTCTACTAGAGAAGCAAGCTGTTATACCAAGAAGACCACAAGGTATTGCTAAAGAAAGGAATGCCATGATGGCTTATCTGAAGGGTCAAGGATATAAAGGTTTACAGAAGTTAAAATATCTAGAGATGAAAAGCTTATATGATGTTGTTA
This sequence comes from Chrysanthemum seticuspe, assembly GCA_019973895.1. NCBI lineage: Eukaryota > Viridiplantae > Streptophyta > Magnoliopsida > Asterales > Asteraceae > Chrysanthemum > Chrysanthemum seticuspe. The sequence continues at coordinate 314,622,656 of BPTQ01000001.1, read as the reverse complement.
GAGAGTCTATTCAAAAGGAACTGGATGGTATTATTCCTTTTGATTCTGAAAAGCAAAATGTGGATGCAAGAAGAAGTTCAAAGAGAAAGAGGATAACTGATGATTAACAGCTATCAAAGAAGTTTAAATTGAGAACAAATACAGTTGATGAGCTAAGGAATTATCTAAGGGTTGTTGATTTTGAGCATCCAAAGTCTAAAGAAGTTGCAGAAACAAAGTCAAAGATTTATACATTTGAAGTTGTAGAATCAAAAGAAGGAGATTATCTTATCTTTCATAGAGAAGATGAAAGTTTTAGAGCATTTAACTTGTTGTGGGACATATTGCATATGATAGATTGAGAAGATTTTTTTCATCTGTATCAACAAGTGCAAGATTATTTTGAGCATATTCCACCAACTGGAGTGGGTTTAGTTTTGCTGGGTGATCTTACAACTATCTGGGAGACAGAAGAAACAAGTAATGATGCTCTCTGGAATAATCAAGAAGATTGGGAAATCACAAGCTGGAGATTCTTTGAAGAATCAGGAGTGCATGTATTGGAGTTAGAAGATGGGACCATGATTCATATGCTAGCAGAAAGAAAATATCCTCTAACAAGAGATCTTATGATAAGGATGCTAGATCATGGTATGGAAGTTGAACAAGAGAATGAAACAGCTCTCATGGTAATTGAGTTGTTTATCAAATGGACAACTTTAGCAGATGATGATGCATGATTACTGGTATGGTCTTTATTATATAAATCTTTTGAATAATCAGTACTTTATTCAAAGTACTGATGGACAAACAGTACTTTATCAAAGTATTGCTTGCAGCACAAAACCAGTAAAAACTTTTAATAAAAATAAGCAATTTTTGTAAAGTGCAAAATACTTTTTGAAGCACAAGATAGCAGCAACAAATTGTTTTGAGAGTAATACTTGGTGTTAGTACTTGTACTACACGACAAATGGTAATCAACTCACCATGTTTAATAAACAAGAAAGAGTTTGACTCATTGATTCGTTATTTTAGCAAAGGGCAGTTTTAAAATTCGTATTCCCGATTAAGATTAAACAATCACTTGAGGACAAGTAACAATCAACCTTCCGGATGTCATATTCCTAGGCGAGAGATGAATTGAATTTTATGTTTTTGTTTGTTCGTTTTAAACGATGCTTGATTATCGATTTGGTTTTTGTTTGGTTTTGTAGGCTAATTTTTAAAACTTTTTATACTAATTAATAAAGCAACTATTTTAAGAGAGATAAAAATTAAACTAATGGCAAATAATAGATAACGACTAACGATATAGATTATTAGATAAGAAAAAAGCTATAAGAAAGCTTAAAATGAAAAAGCTATAAGAAAGCTTAACCAAAATAAGCTAATCTAATAAACCACAAAAAGCTAATAAGCTAATATAAGATTATTAGATAAGAAAAAGAAAAAGAAAAGAAAGAAAGAGATGAAGAAAATAAGCACTTAAGTAAACTCCATAAACATCATTATCATTAATAAGCAAAAAATATTTAGTACAATAAGTTCTTAAAAATAAGCTAAAAGCTTAATCAATAAGCTAAAGAAAAAAAGCTACTAAAACTAAAAAAATAAAATGAAGTGTGTGTTTAATGTGTGACCGGATGTGGGTTTATATAAACCCCACATTTACAATAATAGCCCTTGAAGTATCATAGCTACTACAAAATATTGCAACTTCTCGACCAAGATAAGATTTATATGCGCCTCCTCGTACTAGAATTCGACAAGAGCTCCATGTGGCAGCCAGAGATAGGATGGAGCGAGAGTTAGTAGCATGTGATAGAGGGCTAGTGGCTTGCATGGAGAATTGATTCTTGGAGCGTGTAATACACTCGCTGCACTTCTCCTTTTGTCTTTAATTACAACAAGCAAGGGGCAGCCCGCCGCGTTGCGGCGGGTCTTAGATGGGCTTTTCTTTAAGGTTTTTCCTTAAAAACTAAAACAATAAACGTCGACAATAACATCATATTGGCATTATTCATATGCAATCACAGACTACAGTATGGTTTGGAAGCGCGGGCTATGCCTTCTACAATCAAGACAGATTAAAAATTGCATCATAATTGATCTAAAGTATCCTGTAATCTAAAAAAATTATATAATTGATGATGGAAACATTAACTTGTGTAAGTAAAAAATTATAATAGAAATGAGCAAAATGCAAATGTTGTGAAATAGTTGTTAACATTGTCTATAACATCAGGTGTACCTTATTATGAATTCACAATACTGTCAAAACAATAGGTTGGAGATAATCTTATGTAGGCTCTTTAGACAAATAACTGATCATCTTTCGAAGCGCCTCTTTAAAGGCAGGATACCATATACAAAACCTTCGGCCTGCAGCAGACTCGTAGCTCCTTTTAGATCGGCCCGCACGTTATTTCACTGTTGATATACTTGTCACCTAAAGGCCACATATGCAAGCATCGGTTAGTCAAAAAATAAAAAAAAAAAAAAAAAAAAAAAAAAATAAATAAATAAAAAATAGGACTTTGTATAATAACTTCTTTAAGGTTACAACAATATTCAAATGATTGTGTTCATTAACCTGTTTTAATTTAGCATTTGTGGTCATATAAATAAAAATGAATATGAAACAGATAAAAGTGTTTAATAGTTTCAGTTCCACCTTATTTATCTTTTCACATCTATGTACAAATTAAGCCCTCCAGGAAGCGGTACAAAACAATAAGAAAGTAAATAATAGGTAACTTGTACGTTGTGCCATTATTGTTTAGAGTAGTACTAATCAGAAAGTTTTATCTATAAGTGATCATACATGAAAAAGAATATGAAATTTAAACCAAATTTAGTAGCATAACCACACTTTGTTATCGCTTATTGTAACGTTTTAATGAATTACATCAATATAGTATTTAACAATCGATTTGCGGCAACTACCATTATCCATATTCTATTGTCTAAATATACTTTGTGTAGTCTAATATGCACACTGTAACAGTAAAAGTGTATTGGTACTTCAAGTAGTTACCTTTATAACAGTAAAAGTGTAGCGTTGACATGGATGTAAAATGTAGTGGAAACCAATGCTTCTTATATGTTCAGCTCGGGTTTGTCTATAGCGTCTGCAAAAGTAAAGATTATGATTCATTAACCATAATTCTGAAAACCAATATTAAATGTAAAAAAAACCATTCACGAACATGAATACATTTGGCAGAAATCAGTAATTGTCTTTACCTCTCACCTATCGAAGTTCTGTTAAAAAACCTCTGCTGAGTCAGTTAACGTTCAAGTTGTATTTATCGAGTTAGAGTTCTTTTCCGCAAACGCACGGCAGTATTATAACCTATACAAATTAGACGGCGTTAATTCGCATAAGATTTGAGGTAGTATCTGTATTGAGCAAAAAAAATGTACTCCTTATAACATGTTGGACCTTCGTTTGAGTTACTTAAACTACGTTACAATCTTCATTTGTACGAACATACATCTGCTTTCGAGAAATCGTGTATGTACCACATCATTTCAATAGATTTTATATCTAACCGTGGTTAGAAATGCGATTTCAGCAGTTGCAACATTTTTTCTTATACCAACTGTAAACCATTTTTAAGAGTTGTACTTGATGCCTATTTCTACGACCAAACTCGTCAATAGGCATAGAATATTAGTGTTCAAAGAATTCGTACTGCGTCTATCTACGACCCTAAAGTCCCACGTGACCTTCTAACAACATCCATGACTGCTTCATAAGGGTATGCTATAACTTGTAGTTACTATCTCTGACACACACATAACAATAAACTCAAAAATATCATGCTGCAATAAATCATTGTAAAAAAAGTAAAAGAAACGTATACAAATTATATTATTATTAAAAATAAGGAATGATACCTTGGGATACTAAGATTCTCGATTGCAACTTCATCTTCAGTTCATAAATTTGAACATACTTTTTACCTCAGCCATAGGAAAAAAATAGTGTGTTGTTACTGCCGATGGGCTGCAATATATGAGGATAGACTTTAAAACTCTCATAAGCATTTTATTTCACTTGCAGACATCATCATCGTCAGTTATAATAACAACAATTATCAAAATTATACTCCGCTATTCCAAGTGTAGGCATAAATGGGTTTGTATGAAAAATAATATGGGTTGTGATTAAGTTGGTGCTATTTTAAAATTGAGATGCTTTCAGAATTATAGTGAATATCAAAATATAGATGATGAAGACAAAGTATACAAATGAAGGTGAAAAGTAATACGATGAACAATGACAATCAATGAATGGTAACTCTCACCTACTTCAACCCTAATGTCATCGTTAAGTTCATATCTCTCCATCATATAATGAGTTTCTTGTGTACTGAATCATGATCAAATAAAAGAAAGTATAAGCAATAAGAAAATAGGTTAAAAGCCAAAGTAAAAACTAAAAAATTTAGGAGTCGGATAAGTCGTTTGTATAAGTAACTCAGAAATCGGTAATTCAAAACTGCGTATTTCATGTTTATATAAGTAGATAGTCATAATCAAAAACAACTTATACAATTAAAGCTATCAACAAAAAAAGAATGCATTTTATAAAATCACCTCAACTTATCCATTATTCTTCACAACGACCTGTCTCCAAGCTCTTGCTATTGATAAGCTGCAAAGTGTACACACACCACATTAAAAAAAATGCATAAGAGTATGATGACATCACAAACGGAAAACTTGATAATATTAGTTATTCCAAAGAAACAATGATAACTAAAGTAGCACGCCATTCACCTGTTACAGGTTCTTGTATCGGATCGCAAAACATCCGGTCATGGAGTTTTGGTTGTCGCATATAAACAAACTGGAATTCTGAATAAGAAACAATATCTACTGTATACTTCCCCTTGTCAACAATAGACCCGCCATTGTTCTGCGGCAATGTTGATACAACGCACGGTTTAAACGGGACACCAAAATGTTACAGCTTCCTACCGACTCGTTTAACGTAGTTATTGGCTGCGAAAAGAAACACAATAATCAAGCTGAGAGAAATACGCAACAACTTGTGCGGTCTTAATGAAACAAAACCCTAACACGTCAATTCACAACTTTCCCAAACCATTACGGTATAACAAACACAACATAAAAAGTAACAGTTGAAGTGACAATAGTCATTTAAAAAGCATATCCAAACACTCCTATAATTAGAACAACGATGAGTTACAACCGCTCTGCCTTACTTGTGTTCGATGAGTAAAGAACTTTTCTTTTGAAGTGTATGTTATCATCCAAGACCTGAATATACAGCAACAACACCTGAGCAAAAACAATATGGACAAAAAAAATCAGAGAAGTGCATCTATCATTCCAAAGATTACTATACCGTTCACTACTTTTCCATACCTACTTTTTAATATCAAAGATTACCTAAAATAATTACTTCCATTTAAATTCTCTACCTTAAAAAATAAAATCCTCAGCTTCAAAAATATCAACCTTTGGTTGCCCTGAACCATGATTTACAGTTGTCCCTTGCAAGCTGAAAATTTACAATAGGTGCTCACTGAATCTATAAAAAAATTTAGTGACCGTAAATCATAAGCATAAAAAAGAATACATACCTGCACCGTGTCTCTAAAAAGATGCGGAACCAAAGCCTTTGTTGCCTGAAAATCTGACACGAAGACGAACAAAGTTAAAAAAAAATAATAAATAAAAAATAAAAATAAAAAAATCCTAAACTCAATTAGTCCCCTGACAACGCAAATCCAAGGTTAACAATTATGGCTTTAAGTTAAAAAGCTAAATACCTCCTTATACTTTCATCGTCACATAGTCTTCTGGTCTTCCGAACTTCCATCCTTAAATAGGCGGTAAATAATTAAGCAGAAGACAACCTAAAACAATTATTGTTAAACCTCTAATAAAGAAAATCAAAGCAATATCAGAAAATAGAACCCGAATCTTAAATTCTAAAGTAGATCCGGTATTTTTTGCGTCACTCGGATGGAAGATTTTTTCTGGGATGATAAGAATGAGAAACCTGGTTCACAGAAATCACCAAGAGCAAGTCGGTTGGGAAGAGAAGTCGGTGGGAGTGTATCTAGAAAAGATGCAAAGGCGGTATACACAAACGAACAAATGGGCCAGGCAAACGAAACGGGCTAATAATACTCCAGCCCACATAAGAGAAAAGAGACGTATTTTATATTCCCGGGGCACAGTTCCATAAGACATCCCCCTGCTTTAATATATATAGGTAATTCAACGTGCGAAAGCAAAACACTCATTTTATCCCAAAACCCATTTTATTTCTCCCCCTCTCTTTCAACCACCTGCACCATCACCGGCCACCGTCACTCTTACCGGACACTATCACCGGCCACTGTCACTGGTTACCATCACCGTTGTCAGCATCGGAATTTACATATAATTGATGAAACCCTAGATTCGTCAAATCTATCGGATTTAGTGGATTCAAGCAACAAATCGATCGATTTATGATTAGTTCACTTTAGAACTTGAGGTAATTTTTGCTCATCTTGTTATTGTGCTAGTACGTATTAAGTTGCCATTGATTTTTGTGAAGTAGTTATCTTGGGTTCATCAATAATAGTCTCTTTGATATGATTCTAAACATTTGAACCTTATGAGTTTGGAATATCTGATCAGGAAGTGTTTCTCCCTTTGTTTTGATTTTGTAATGTTATATTTTTATGTGCAGTTAAAGTGTTTGATAAAATGCGTGAATGAAGTTTATTAGTTCAATTGGTTGTAGACTTACAATTTTTTGAATGCAAACTGTTCACATTTTGATGCAAAACACATCAATTGTATGATTTTTCAGTTCGAATCTGATTTGACGATGAATTAGTTGACGAAAGTTCATAAGCATACATAGTTTATATAGCTAAGTAACAAGAAAAAAAGAGACCTGGACATAAATTTATTGTGGTTCGACTCTTGATAGTGGTCATTTGGTTTAGAATCATTTATAGTAATTTAGTGGAATTAGTAATTTAGCACTTTGACATATGTTTCGCATCGATAGAAAAAAAAAGATTTCTAGTTAAAAGGTTAGAAGCGTGTGTAAAATGACTCAAGTGAAAAATCACGCTAATTTACGTATGTGTTTAGTTGCTTGAAGAAGTTAATTGTGGAATGTGCATATTGCTTGTTGTGTTAAACCAGCCTTCACGGGTGTCTTTTGAATCATAGTAGGGACATGTGACTTTTCTATGGGTTTTTATGCACTAGTTTTGTGGCTTTATTCCGTATTTATCAAGTAAAAAAATTTGTTTTTGTGCTTCCAGTGAAAACAAAACTTCAAACATTTGGAAACCAATATTTTGATCAACAATATATATTGAATTGAATATGTTATTCGGTATCTTCTAGATTAACGTTACTTTAAAATCATTTTGATCACTTTTTTGAACTTGTTTTAAAATTGTTGCAGGTATTAATTTTCTTTTGGCATTGTATCAAAAAATGTTTTGAAATCATATTGAGAACTAAACTTACTTACTGATTATGATAGTTTTTTTTTGTTTGTATCTAGTTTTGAAATCAGAAATTTGGAGGTTAACAATCTGTAGTTTATAGGTGAGAGTATGAAGAACAATCTATAAATCTTTGGTGATTTTAAAACGTGTGTATTGTTTTGATGATGCTTTTTCCGTTTTGTTTCAGATTTACTTTTTCAATGGCGAATGAACATGTAAGCACGAGCAATGTTACTAGCGAAAGTTTCGAATCAATAGTGGATATCCATATCAAGACTCTTTGAGTCACGGCTGTACAACTCTGTAGATAAGGACTTTAAAATAAATCCCAATCACCCCACGAGTATGTTTTGAGTATGTTTCCTTTTTGATAAGCAAATCTGCCAAACTCTCAAGTACCTGATAAGTAAAATAGTATACGAATTTACTACATTGAATTTATTTTCTATTCATTAACATTCCTTTCTCACAATTTATGTAAAGTATGGTGTTTGACTATTGACCTAATTGACAGTTGACTATCTTGGATGGTATCACGATGGACAGTGGTGCAGGGATAGCAGTTCCTGGAATGTTTCGCGTTGCAACTGACAAATATGTATGAACTATCTCTTTCACATCAGACTTTGATAAAACTTGTTGACATGCAAAATACATATTTAGTTGCGTTTTTTTTAATCCTATATTGACTATGTTAAAACTGCCCGCCTGCAGGTTTTTGCAACTCCAGAAGTTCAAACGGGCTTCCATCCGGATTCAGTGGCTTCATTTATCTTTCTCGTCTTCCTGATTATTTAGGTAACCCTTGGAACTCAAAATATTTGTAGCTTTCACTCAGATGCAATATAATTATTAATGCTTATTATTATCATCTCTTATATTGTTTTGTGGTAGGTGAATTCTTGGCCTTGACTGGAGAAAAGCTTTATGGGGCTAAATTGGTTGCATGGATGTGGCCTTGCTACACACTATTCGCTAAATGTGGTATGTAGTGTTTACTCCTGAATGAGTTACGTTGGGTTGTATTCTATCCCTCGTGGGTCAAATGGTATAATAATAGCTAGCTATAACTATCCTGAATTATTCATCTTCTCGGTTGTTTCTCTTGGTTTCGACCTTTGACATTATAATTTGTTTATTATTGTAGGTTTACCGAAACTGTTTTTGGAATTGAAGAGCGTGATCCAAAAAGGTGGCCTGACTCACCTGAGTCCAAATGGAGATGCTTAAAGGTGTTACTACTTGTCAATTTATTCAAGAAATCTGATAGGACAGTAAAGGCATCTTACTTTATGGCGGATATCCCGAATTGTAACTTTTTTGTGTGCTTATGCAGGTACGATGGGATGAAACTCTTTCTATCCGCCTTCCGGAGAGAGTCTCACCTTGGAAAATAGAACCTGCCCTTGTGCCTCCTGCAATCAATACACTTCCAGTGCATAGACAAAAAAGACCCCGGTCAAACATGTTGCCTTCATCTCCCGATTCATCTGTTGTTACTAAAGAAGGTATTAATTTGATATGGTACTATGGTAACCTTTATGTGCTTAAATATCCAACGTACTTTTCAATTTTCCCAGTTTTGGCCAATGTAATTTTAAGACTGTTTTTGGTTGGTTTAATGTCCTACCATAATCAGTGATCACAACCTCCTCTGATGAATATGAGCAACATTAACGCATGGCCTTAAAATACTACATATTACAGGTGATTAGATTTGTGGTTGTGATAAAAATGCCAAAAAATGTAGAGTCTAAAATGAGTCATTTTCCTAGAAAGATGATCTGTTCTTGTCTTATATGCTAAAGTTAAACAAAGATAATATTTGTTGTTGTATGTACCACATCTAATGAGCTAAAAGAGTCATGTAATTGACTGGTTTGCTGTTTTATTTTTGGTGGTACTTGTGTGGAATTTAGCTCTCTTACTCACTGTTAGCGGGGCCTACAAGAACAAATATGATATAACTCAAGTAAGTTGTAGAACTGACCGTGCTGGAATCATCAGCGTTGCACCATGGTATGCATATATGTCGATCTCAGTTGTCGTTTTCTATATTACTGTTATATTATATAATTTGCTCAACATACAGATTTGTTTTTATAGGATACGGGTTCCTTATTCATTTCAATGGGGAGCTCCAACGTTTGACGCTGGAGAAGCTTTTGCCATGAGGGCTGCTTCATTTGTTTCTTTAATCGAGGTACTTTTTGCGCAACTCTTCTTGTACAAGACTAATGGTATAAGTTTTGAATGGGTAAGTTTGTTTGGTTTAAAACAGAGTTCAGGCTAGTTTAGCTTATGAATAGACCATATCAGGCTATTAGTTTGAATGGGTCGGTTTAGGTTGGGTTTGGTTTGAATCAGTCGGTTTAGGCTGGGTTTGGTTTAAAATGGGTCATTGGGTCACTTTTGTAGTACGGGCCAGTTTAGGTTAGGTTTGGTTTAAAACGGATCAAACAAGCTTGGGACAACGGGATAAAACCTCTAAAGTACATATAGTATAAATTGTGTTACAGGTTAATATTTTCAGCTTTGAACTAATTGTTCTTTATGTCTTATTTGTTTGTTTAATTCATATGAAGTCGGTTAATCTTTATCCTTTTTACTTTCTGATGTAACAGGGAAGATGAGCATATCCAAGTTAAACAGGCGAATGAACTTTTGTTTTACATTGTAATATTTCTATTTTGAATCTGATTACGATTTAGAAGTTTAGAAGTGTTATCGTATGTTTTTATCTAATGTGAATGATTCATATGCCAAGGAATGGGATTATTGTGTTTATATTACTGTTGTCGAATTGAATTGATGAGAAATGCAGTATGTGTCTGCACATTTGAGAATGCTATTTGTATTTCTGCTAGATATGCAATATTGCAAAGTGAGCTTTTGCTGACTGAAATTGACTATAAATTTGTGTCATTTTAGTGATTTTATAGAAAACAGGTGATATACCCTTTACTGACTAAAAAGTGTTAGTCACTAAATCTTTTGAACTTTTGCTTACTAAAAATTTAGTAATAATATACTTTTAGTGATCCCTTTGTTACTTACTCTTTTCTTTTTAGTGGGAGTTGATAAATTAGCTTTTAGGGACTGTTTTCTTATCTTTTTCTTACACTTCTTTTAGTAAGCAAATTCATTTATTTTGTAGTGCACGTACAAAACCTTGGTACCGAGATGGTAACCAATCACCGAAACAAACAAGGTTGTTTGCTTCTGATTTTCCTCCCGTTGTTGTTTTTCTTTGTGTCGTCCTGAGTTCCCGACACTACTCCACACAAAAAACTTGAGCGCTCTTCTTTCTCTTTGTCACGTACGTATTTCCTCCACAACAACGTTTTCCCCGTGTGTTTCCTGCGTTTTTTCTTCTAACTTGAGTTTGAATTTAACCGGTTTCTCAAAGTATTTGCCCACTTGCTCTCTATTCCGAAAAAAGTGTATGTCTTTCCTTCCTTCCCTATGTTGTCGCCAACAATGGTTTCCCCACCAATCCGTTTGGTGTAAACGTTTGCAATCCCCTACGTAAACGATCGTGCACTATCTTCTACGTATGTTTATTCACGTCTTGTTTCTCTTGGAAGTAGAGAGAAAACAAAACAAAGTTCTTGCTGCCTATCGAAATGAAATGATCACAGCCCGTCGTCCTTGGGTCTTCTCGTTGGTATTTTGGTATTCAAAACGAGTCGCGTATAACCACTGCTCTTGATGCCAATTGTTGTCCCAATCTCTAGATCAAAATATATAGATTGCAAAGTGTAATGAAAATGAATGAGTAATTTTGTCTATTAATTTCTAATCGATACAAATGTGTACGTATATATACAATCTAATCGGTATGATCTACCATTGTGATGGTTCGGTTTGTAACCGCTTGTAACCGCCATCTAGTAACCGCTATATGGTTACAAAGTTCCTACTTAACATGTTTGGTCCTTCGTCTAATAATGTTTACATAAGAAGCATAAGAGTTAAGATTATTTGGTTCACATCAGCTTCCTATCAGTTCTCCCCCCATGGAAACTTGCCTTGTCCTCAAGGAAAAAGTGTGGGAATTGTCCAGAAAGTAAATCATAATCTTCCCAAGTGGCTTCTTCAAAAGGTTGGTTTTGCCATTGCACCAGCAATTCCAAGGTATTGGACCCGGGTATCCAGCGGTGTGTTAGAATCTTGTCAGGCACAAGAATCTGCTCCCAGTCAGTAGTGATGGGCAAGGGGGCAGGAGGTTAGGAAACCAACTGTCCGTGTGCGGGACACGGTAGAGAAACATGAAAAATAGGGTGAACTTTGGAGTCTTCTGGTAGGGCTAGTTCATAAGCTACACGTCCCACTCTACGAACAACAGCATACGGTCCAAAGTAACGATGAGAAAGCTTCTCGAACTTTTTTTTAGATAGTGAGCGTTGGCGGGATGGTTGAATTCTTAGAAGAACGGCATCCCCAACTTCGAATGATAATTCTCGTCGCTTAGAATTGGATTGAGATTTCATACGAGATTGTGCTTCAAGCAGGTTGGAACGTAGAAGTTGAAGTGCATCATCACGAGTAATTAACTGGTCCTCTAAGTCTGCATTCAGTGTCTCACCTTTAACATAAGGATTAAGTGTAGGCGGGTCACGACCATACAGTGCTTTAAATGGAGGTGTGATACCCTGTGTTGAAAGAGTATTCTGCCCATGCCAAAAATTTTCTCCAAGAAGATGGTCGCTCATGAGCAAAGCATCGTAGGTAAGCTTCCAAGCAACGGTTAACCACCTCAGTTTGACCATCTGATTGTGGGTGATAAGCGGTGCCCATACGAAGGCGTGTTTGACTTAAACGGAACAACTCTTGCCAAAAGTTGCTTAAAAAGATCACATCTCTATCAGAAAGGATGGAACGAGGCATACCATGCAAACAAAAAATCTCTTTACAAAAGAGAGCAGCCATTGATTTTGCCGTAAAAGGATGAGCCAAAGGTAAGAAATGGCTATATTTACTCAATCTGTCCACCACAACTAAAATCGTGTCAACACCTCCTGATTTGGGCAGCCCAACGATGAAATCAAGGGATATCTCTTCCCAAACACGATCATGGATTGGTAGAGGTTGAAGTAAGCCGGCTGGAGCTAAGGTCTAGTACTTGTTTTGTTGAGACACCATGCAATTTTGTACATGAGTTTTCACATCCCTCTTCATTTGTGGCCAGAAATTTTTTCGGTAAGGCGCTTAAGTGTTTTAAGATAGCCTCCATGGCCTCCTGTTAATGAATCATGGCACTCGGACAGAAGTTTCTTTCGCAATGATGAGTCGTCCGGAATAACAAGACAGTTGTGATAAAACAACTTATTGTCATTTAAAGAGAACTCATGATAAGATGTTGGGTCTTGTCTTATAGAGGTGATGATATTCTTTGTATACGGGTCGTTTAACAAGGCTTCGTGGAGATTCAAAAAATCCATATTAACCGGAAGCACAAGAGCCATAAAATCAGCATGTTGCGGCCTTCTGAAAAGAGCATCAGCTCCTTGATTTTCTTTCCCAGATTTATAAATAATGGTGAAGTCAAAAGGAAATAACTTCATTAGAAGGTGTTGTTGCTCACTAGTCGTAAGTCGTTGAGCAAGCAAGTGCCTTAGACTGCAGTGATCTGTCTTCACATAAAAATGCCTTCCCAATAGATAATGTCTCCATTTTTGCAACGCCAAAACCAAAGGCAGTAGTTCCCTATCATAAGTCGATTTTAATTGACTAGAGAACGATAAACCTTCACTAAAAAATGCAATGGGGTGCCCCGACTGTAGTAAAATAGCTCATACTCCAACCGAAGAAGCATCACACTCAACCGTGAAGGGTTCATGAAAATTTGGCAACTGCAAAACTTGGACTGTTGTAAGGGCTGACTTCAATATATTAAAAGCTTATTCGGCTTCCAAGCTCCACAAAAACCCATTCTTCTTTGTCATATCAGTCAATGGTTTTGCAATCAAACCATACCCCTATACAAATCGACGATAATACCCCGTCAACCCAAGAAAACCACGCAACTCTTTTGCATCACGAGGTAATGGCCAACCCAATACATCTTGTACCTTTTCAGGATCAACATCTACCCCTTTTTGAGATACCACGTGCCCTAAAAACTGTAGTTGTTGCTGTCCAAATACACATTTTTTGAGTTGGCAAAGAAGTTATTAGCGCGCAAGAGATCCAAAGCAATTTTTAGATGTTGTACATGATCTTCTATGTTTGCACTATAAACCAAGATATCATCAAAAAATACCAAGATGAATTTGCGAAGGTGAGGCCGAAACATGTCATTCATGGCTGATTGAAAGGTTGATGGGGCGTTGTTTAAGCCGAAAGGCATGACAAGGAATTCATAGTGTCCAAAGTGGGTTCGAAAGGCTGTTTTGTGTATGTCAGATGGGTTCATTAAAATCTGGTGGTATCCAGATTTGAGATCAATCTTAGAAAAGAGGGTAGCCCCATGAAGTTCATCAAGGAGTTCGTCTATGTTGGGGATAGGGTATTTATCAGGGATCGTTTGTTGGTTTAATTTTCTGTAATCAACACAGAATCTCCATGTCCCATCTTTTTTCTTAACCAACAAAACTGGACTAGAAAAGGGGCTAGTACTAGGTCGAATGAACCCACAATCTAATAGTGTATTGACTTGTGTTTCAATTTCTGTTTTTTGGTTATAAGGATAACTGTAAGGTCTGATATTAGGTGGTGTTGAATTGGGCAGCAAGGTTATTGAATGGGTGTGTGCTCTATTAGGAGGGAGGGTGTTAACTTCTGCAAAAACATCTTGATAAGCTGATAAAAGTGATTGAATACCTGGTATCACAACTTGTATTTGTGGTGCTTCTAAAGTGGCGGCAGGAAGGGTCGAGTAAGATTGAAGAGTGTGACAACTCGTAAATTCCTCGATGCGTCGTAATTGGTGAAACGTCGATTAGAGCGATCGTTTGATTTAATTTGAGATACGAGTCGTATTTTATATCGTTTTTATTGGAATTAATATTCTAAAAACAATGGCGTAACTCTCGAGTCACGAATCTTTCGTTCTCTAGTCAAAACGAGCCCTGAATCAAATATATCTAAAGTTTTATAAAAGTTTCACTTAGGGTCCTTGAGTAAATTACAATTTCTGCCCTAAGTTCACTTAAATTGCACCATTGGTCCCTCCATGAGTATAAATACCCCACCTCCTCACCACTCCCTCATTTTTACCTCTTCTTTCTCTCTCTAAAAATCACACACACATCCTCTCTCTCTCTCTAAGATAAAATCCGGCCACCCTTCCCCTAGGGTTCCGGCGCCGTCATATTATCTGGCCAACTTTCCGGCGACCCTTCTACTTACACCACCCATCTCATCTTGCAGATCGAGATCCCGTGGTTCTATTTTTATAAAACACTCGTCATGAAACTCCCACACGCGCTCCAAATCTTGGTTTCAAGATTCGGATGCCTAGGGTTTCATAAGATGACGATTGATTAAGGTCGTGGTTGGTTGATACGAGTTGTACTCGTATAAGGATGCCATCACAACCCCTTATCCTCTCTTTTCTCACGGTAAGCGCGTCACCCTCGTAAACCTTGTCCTTTTTGATGATTTTACTATAAAGATATTCGTATATGTTGCTTGTGTCTATAATCGTGGATAACAAAAATAAAAACAAGATTTAAAAACAGTTTTATTGATATTCGGTGGTAAGAAAACGTAAAAGAAATGGGTGCTTGGTTTTGGGTCGATCCTGTGTGAAAATCGTCGAGTGGTTAGACCCACGAGGGTCTCGAATATCTGGTCCTTGGTACTTGGTCTTGGATTTAAATGATAGGGTGTGTCGAATTACATTTTGGTCTCATATTGATGCCATTAGACTATGAATAATTGGTATGGTGAATGGTTGTAACTGTTGTGTGTTGGCATGGAGGTACAAAACGAGTCGCGTTGACTTAGCCAAGTCAGTGGACTCGGTCACGGGTCTGGTCGGGTCAACCTAGGTGGGTCTCGGGTTTGACCTTAGACACGAGTTATTCTTGCAGAATTATCAAGTAATTGTTAATGGGAAACCAAAGGTTTTCAATGAATTCTAAAATTAGTAAATAATGGATTGGGTTAACTTGGTTAGTAATTATATATAACAAAGATTTGAACTAATTACAGACACAAATTGATAAGGCGCGTTAATAGTTATAAGTTGTAAGTGCGGATAACATGGAATATTGAAACAAATACTACCGGACATATCAGAACTCATAATTGTTATGATGAGATATCGCGTAGGATAATGGGATTTTCATAGTTATAATAATGTTTATGTCGTGATAATTCAATTCTTTTGTTAGTAAGTATTTATTTGGGGATTTGTCCTTTGGTTTAGGGTTTGACCCGAATAATCATTTAGTGGTAATTATATCGTACGGTTAATACTTGGATATATAAAAGTGTAATTAGATAGAAAAGTGAAAAAAAAGTTACAGGGTAGATTTTGCAAACATCTCAAACTTGAGGATAAATTTTGAAACAAAGCAAACAAATATGGAGTAGTTGGTAACCATCAGATACAAACACACAGATGCAAATACGGAGTCCTGGTTCCTCTCATTCACCATCTCCATCTGACCATCTCCATCGCCGCCACCACCACACAGCCACCGCACCGACACCAATCAACATCACACCACAACGGTATCAACACCATTCCTCCACCACAACATCATACCATCAATTCTCAATCCTGTTTGTTTTCTTTACGAATTGATCTTCCCATTCATTTGTTTAACTTAATGTTTCTGGTTCATATTATTGATTTAAACATAATATAATTGTGTATAATTATCAATATCAGCAATTACAATAAGTTTTTAATTACGTAACTTTTAATTGTACATAATATGTAAGTTTTTAACTATGATGTAACGACTTTTTAAGTTTTGTTGAAAGTTTATAATCATATCATCATGCTTTCTACAAGATTTGGAACTAATTTTGACGAAAAAGTGCATATAAAATGTGTTTATTAAAGTTGCACACCAGGTGTTTGATAAAATGTCTGAATAAGATTTTAAAACTGTGATGCACTAATTTTCAGTATACGAGCTTAATATTGAATTATATGACATCTGAGAGCATCTGCGTGTATATTTGCAGCCTTAGAATTACAAGTTATCTCATCAGATTGTATTAGTGCATATGTGTTTGTGGTTGCTGGAAATACTTCAACTTCTATTTGTAAGTTTAGTGCATTCTTGAAAATACTTGGGCATCTATTTGTATATTTAGTGCATCGATGGAAATATTAGGGTATTAATAAGTATGATTATTGCATCATTGAACATCTTAGAGCATCAGTGAGTATGATTACAATAGTGAGTAAGATTAGTGCATCATCAGACATATTAAGGTATTAGTGTATATGTTTAGTGCATCGTTGGTCATAGTAGGGCATCCATTTGTATGTTTAGTACATCGCTGGAAATACTTTAGCTTATACTTGTATGTTTAGTGCATCTATGAACATATTAGGGCATCAGTGAGTATGATTAGTGCATCGTCAAAGATATTAAGGCATCTGTGTATTTTTATAGTGTATTCGTTTGTATGTTTAGTGCATCGGTTATCATAGTAGGGCATCCATTTGTATGTTTAGTGCATCATTGGAAATACTTGGGCGTCTGTTTGTATGCTTGGTGGGATTCCTCTTGATGCGTCTGAATATGTTCTGAAAGAGTTTGGTGAATCTATTGGAGAAGTCACTGAGGTAACCTTCTCTCTCTCTCTCTCCCCCCTCCCTCTCTATTTATTTTATAGAAAATTATGTTGCTATGTATGTATTTTAATGTTATTTAACGTGTAATAGGTCCAAATAATGAAAGGTAAATACTTAAGTGAGAATAAAGGCTATGCTTTTGTGACCTTTAGGTTTTAAGATTTGGCTGCTATTGCCGCCATTAAAGAACTTAACAATAGAGAGTTAAAGGCATTGAAACAATTTTAAATCTTTATCGAGTTATAAAAAGTTGTGGGTTCGATATACTGCCTCAGCAACTATATTGACATATGGATCTTATGGTCTTGGTGTGAGTTTCTGTTTATGCTACTTATTTTTCATTTTTGGTTGTAGCAAGATTTTATTTGGCTCTATTTTTTCTTCAAAACTTGTGTAGGTATATAATGCCTAATACGACAATGATGCTCTTTGTGTTGGCCCATGGTTCGCCATTTTGACAGTGACTTGTCATCTCATCTGTTTAATTCATTTATTGGCATACACTTAGGAAAGAAAACATGGAAACGCAACATTCTGATAACAATTATTATTTTACGTTATGCAGGAGGATTTTTTCATAAGTCTACACAACATGCTTGCAAATAGTGTAGAGGTGTCGGGTATACATTGTGTTAAGGACGCAAAGGTTCCATTGATGAGATTTAAATTTGAATGGATTTCAATCGAATTGCCTTATGCTCAACTTCAAGTTACAACTGTTCTTGAGGTATCTTGACATGTTCTTTTCTTTTTAATTGCGTTATTAAAAGGGATTTGGATACTAAGACTATAATGCTCACGTTATAGTCTTTAACAATGGGCATTGGTGGACTCATGTCAAGACTGCCAGAGGGTAATATCTTATTGCATCTGTGTTATACATTAGTGCATCAACATTATATGTTACAATTGTTTAATATTGCATTAGGATTATTCAACGATGTAGTAAACATTGGGGTGTTTGGTAATATAATAATTTTTATACAATTTTAGTGCATCTGTATTAGAAAAATAAGGCATCTGTATGAAATATTGCATGATGATTATTAACCGGTGTTTGGCAATATACTAATTTGTGTACATTTTAGGGCATATGTATTAAAAAAAAATAAGGCATCTGTATGGAATATTACATAATGATTGTTCAACTTATAATGATTGTTCAACTAATTCAGGTTCTATTTAGAAATATACATTTGACATGTCCCCATTTGCAACTTCCTAGAATGGATGAATTTAGTGACGAAGATGATTTTGTCAGACGAGAATATGATATTTCTTCTTGGTTGAACGTTGATGATTTGTTACAATGTGACGACTTTATAGGCATCGAAAGTTAAATGGTTTGAGAGGCTTCTCTGGATGTTTCAGAATTTGCAAGAATTTGAAGATAGTCATTGCTTAGCCTGTAAAAATATTATTTGCCGGTTTTTGTTTAGCTTACTATATCTTAGGAGATGTTGTATTCTTATTGTACCATCACTCGTCAATGCAAAATTCATCTCTTATATTCTGATTGGCAAGTTAAGTTTTTAATAATATTAATTCGTTCATAACATGACTACTTATTTATTTGTATGTTTATTGATATTTTTTATTCAACTATATTTTTCGGTTGATATGTTTTTAATCCCAATCGCACAAGAAATATATTATTTTTAATATACAGCTTTATCCCTTCATCTCCATTACACTCAGTGCATTCTTTTATTATTTACATTAATGGACATGTTCATTCTCATATATTACTTAAGGGCATCTGTTTGAGGCACTTTAGTGCATCTATTTGAGTAACTTTAGTGCATCCGTTTGATGTAATTAGTTCATCCGTTTGTATCATAAAAGCAAAAAAAGTGCAATACTTTTAGGTTCATGAAATTGACGAAAAGGCAGCTCCAAACAATGATAAAACAAACACGGTTAATGACCAAGCAAAGATTCAAGTTGACGAGCCTTCAAAGAAAGACTCTATAGAGATACCACATGTTACATCATCAACTGTTAAGAACATTCCAAAGCAATGAATGTGATGAAGAAACATATTTTATATTAAAACCACAAATATATAATATGGAGCTTTATTATAATGAAATCTTGAATCTGTAGTCAAATCATATTCTTGAACACGATAATAATATATACAAGATCTATACAGATTTTATATCTTCTCTACTATAGGGATTTTACAACACAAGATGTAAATGGTATTATTTACTTATCCTGTTACACTTATTCAAAACCAATGCCTTTGCACTAGTTTCAAAAGTGGGATAACTTTTATGTATGAACGTTACATGCTATTCGGTAGTAGGCCAGTTATGCACTTTATAATATCATCTATAAATTTAATGAATAACAAGTAACAAAAATTCCTTCAATTGATTTCAGAAAAATACAATTAAATTCTAGTATAGTCTGAACCTATTTCTTTTGGACATGGTTAACTAAAATATGTACACCTCATGCAATATCCATTCAGCGTTCGAACTCCAAGCAAACTTGTTTGCATACTTATTAGCCGTCTTTCTCTTCTCCAATTACCGTATCTAACAATAATGACAAGGAACAAGATCAGGAAATCATGCACATCTCATTTTCTAGAAAAAATAAAGATATCTAGAATGAAAAATATGAACTTTGCAGGTTTACATAAATCAATAATCTAGATTAACAATTAAGGATATAAAAGTAATAAACGAAATGGGTTCAATACAATAGCTTCTGAGCTTGATTTTAACACATGTATTAAATTCAGCAACTGCATTTGTTTGTCCTTTGCATTAATGGATGTGTTCATTTTTAGCTAAAACTTTAGTGCATCTGTTTCAGGCAATTTAGTGCATCTGTTTGATGCACTTAATCAAGTTAATGAATTTCAAACATAAAAGAAAAGAAAAACAGGGTTAATATATTATAGACAAAAAGAAAAACATGGTTAGTATATCAGATATGTATCCAATTTTCAGTTTGTACCTACTCGCACATCATACAACTAAACTTACCTTTGGATGTTACAAATATTTGTAACTTCTTGCTATTGTATGTATATAATCACTAAAACCTGTAACCTAATGTTGTATCACATGTTATCATGACATTGTGATACATACAGTAGCAATAAACTTGAAGTTGATACAATTGTCTTATTGAGTGTTTTCATCCAAATCTAAAATCCTCTTGCCTAAATTAATTAGGGCATCACGGTGTATCAGGGCATCACAATGTAACTAAAATTAGGGAAAATAAAATATGAAGGTATATCTAAGATGGTTAGTTAAGAGTCAAATAAAACTTGCAGACTAAATGCTATAATTTCTAGTTTATATGATTTCGGCATTGCATCACGGTGTAACTAATTAGGGCATCACAATGTAACTAAAACTAGTGCGTATTATATAGTAAAACAACCTTCCTAAGTCCTATATTTATTTTAATTGTTTGACCTGTTTGAATAAAAAAATGAATCCACCAACTCATAAGCAAAGGACTCGAAAATGCGTCACCAACAAAAAAAATGAAAACTAATTATGAGCAGAAGAAGATATATGGACCATTACTACTTACTTCGATAGATGTAGAAAAACGGTCCAAAATTTTTTTCATCCAACCGTCGGTTCTTTTTACGTATTAGTAACATTTGTGAATTTTCTGAGAAAACTAATGGTGCCATTGTTTATCACCATCAACTGCTGCTGCTAAGATTTCCAGCATTTTTGCCCTTCCACTACTGAGTACTGACACTCAAATCTCAATAAGTTAACCCATGCTTATTCAGAACCTGCTATTCTTCAAGGCCCAAATCTATATCAGAAAAGAGAATGCGGGACTCTGATAGTAGAGTAGTAGTTACATTTATCGTTTTTGTTTGGTAGGCTTTTATATTCTAATATTTCTTCTCACTAATCTTTTCATTATTTTGTTTCTTATTTTCGGCTGTCCTTGCCATGGTAGCCTATGTCACAAAATAACATAAAAGCGTTATTATCCAAATTAAGTTCCAATTCTCAAAAGGCTTGACATAAACAAACTTGGAGATAAAATATATACATTCCTCTCAAAAAGTACATAAGAACAAAACCAAGTGATTCTAAATCATCTCTCCTACTTTGTTCTACATATATAAAAAGACCAAACGAGTGAATATCATGTCAGTTAATCAAAGAGTTAAAGGAACTTTGAGTGCAACACGAGCTTACCGATTCTGAGGTGAGTGTGTCTTAAATTTCAGACTTACCTAATGTTGATTCCGCTAATAGTGATCCATTACTTTTACTAGCTCCGGCGCCATGTCTCAAGCGGTAACCAAAGCATTTGGAGCTTGAGTACATGATAATGCTAGTGTGGCTACACCTTTTGCAATCTTTGGGTTCGCTACATCAGTAGTTTCACACATATGCATCGCCCACATTCCAATAATGTTACACCTACTCATCTTTGAAATATGGCACATGATCTGATAAAAAGGTAGCATATACGTATAAACAAAATCTACAAGTAAAACAATGTAATTCTTGAACGGGCATAAAAGATAGCACAAAAGTTAACAGGTTATAAATCTATTCAAAAAATTTAGGGCATCACAGTGTAAAATTAGTACATCACAGTTATAAAATCCCATTCAGATATTTTATCAAACACTTGGTGTGCAGTCTTTTGGAAACATGTTTTCCATGTATTTATTTCTCAATTTCATTTCAAAATAACTATTCTATACAATAAATCATGTCAATAAACTCTTAAAATTGAAATATCTATAAACAAAAATGATGATTAACTAATCAAATTTCATAAAAACTAAAACCTGACTCAGTATGAATATAAATCTGTAAAAATGAAACAACAACAATCACATACAAGCTTTCTAATGGATGTTAAGTAGCAAAAATAACAAATTTACATACCTTAATTTGATCTTCGATTTGATAAATTATGATGAGATGATATTGTGAATCTAATAACACGATATGATTTCGTTTGTTAATTTGATCATCGATTTGACATGTGTTAATAATTCTGATAACACAACTGAGAGTAAAAAATGTCAGGTCGTGGAATGAGAGAAAGAAGAAAAAGAAAAAATGAAAAAATATATGAATTATATATGATAAGTTCAAATTTACAAAACCTTCCCTTTAAGAATGAAAGAAAATACAATTAGGTCCCTGTAATTTGGTGTGAAAAAAGGGAGGGGAAGAGGGGGTGATCTAATGGTTGAGATCACTTCTCTCACTTTTCTCTTGAGATCAACTTTTTAAATGATCCAATCTCCATATATATATATATATATATATATATATATATATATATATATATATATATATATATATATAATATGAGTAAAATGGATTGCGAGTAATACTCGACCTAGATTCGATAATTGAGTACAAGTTGAAAATAGTTATTAGCATGATATATCAAAACTAGTAAATAGTATAGACGATAAAAGAATGGGTAACATTAATATAACCAACATTGATATATTTGTCGGATTTTGCTAATGGATTTATGTGGATTACTTGTTACTTGTAAACGTTGGAAAGTTTTGATAAACGATTAAGACTTGGTAAACTACGGAAAATAGTGCTGGAATTGTGAATTGGTTTTTGGAAAACATGACATATTATCGGACACACTACATAAAAACTATTTTCTTATAAACCTTTATGAGTTAAGATAGTAATTTATATTTTATGAGTTAGCTTTTATAAAGTATCGGAAAAAGGGTATTTTGATAAGATAACTTATTAAGGTCATAATGGTTTGGAAACATTGGATAAACAAGCGTGTCATTTATAATATACTACGATAATAAACTTTATAGGAGGTACTTTCATATAAACTTGTATAATCATGAGTAACGATTTTGAAACCTTTATTAATAAAGCGATATAGAAACTTATCTTTTATTATAAACGTGTACGTTTGGGGATTATTGGGTAAATTGCTGAAACTTATCAATTAACCTATTTATGTTACATAAATAGTTGTCGTCATTTCCTAGTCTTTGACTAGCCTGAGTATTGTCGGTATTTTCTTAACTTGGTCAATGTCTCTTCCCATTTTGGCGTGAGTTATGGTCTGTATGTCTCGATTTTGTCGATGATTGCTCTTCTTTCGCGTGAGTTGTACATCGCGTCTATGTTTCTTACCACCACACGAAACGTTAAAACTAAACTTTTGAGAGATTTATCTGTAAACTTTTGTGAACGATAATGGACTTTTGAAAGTAATAACATGAATGATCCACGAAAACTACGACACATTACTTTTATTGACTTCTGTATCGTATGATCCGTATTCTAAGAATATCGTATACGCATTAGGTTGCGTCACAACTATTCTATTGTACTCATCGTACATTCTTTTGGATGCCATGGAGATTAACTTTAGATGCCAGTCATGTCAATAGTGAATAGTGCATTGATGTGCCGTGATTACCTGTTATCTTCTGCTAGTGTTTATTCGTGCTTTGCTGTGGCTAAGGTGAGTTTCGTAGCCCCACTTTTATCTACGTTTTTAACTACATTGGGGTGAGAATCATGCTACTGTTTTTGGACCGTGAAAACTATTTGGATTTGCTTATATGCTTGACTGTTTAGATAGATGTGCGGTAGTTGTTGCCTTAGACTAGGGTAGCAATCCTAATTGCTATAACTGTTGCCTAGCTAAGAATAGACTTCTACCTCGACCTAGTCCGGGGTTGGCAATTGTTCTAGATTTTGCCACGACAGTGCTGGACTAGAGGCGATGGGCCCGAGTAATCCCTGGATGCGGGATATGTTTATGGTTGGTGATCCGGGTAGGATCGGTATTTATCTATCTTAGGTCTTGCATAGCAAATCAACTCCTACTGGTCCACTATGATTTTGTTGAACTCAAACCTATGAACTCACCAGCGTAAGCTAATCTTTTAGCATGATTTCTCAGGAATTTGAGAGATGTTTGGAATACGTGATCGGTGGAAGCTTGGCAAGAAGGCGGGGTTCAAGGATCATTTCTGACTCTGATAAACTTTGGGGACCTATTTTATTAAATCGTGTTTTGGGCCTAATATTTACACTTTTGGATTAAATGTTTTGAATAACTAAATTTGGGATTGGTTTTGAATGTTAAATGACTATCTTTTGCTACACTTGTGTGCGATACCAATCCAATAGTAACGCCCCGAAAACTTGATTAAGTCTTCCGCTGTACCAAGATTTGGGGGTGTTACAAAGAGACACATTTGTTTTAGCAACGACTGATGGCACTCCTTGCAACTCGTATTTCTTCCCATTCACATAAAAAATCATGAACATTTCATTCCAATTGGCTTGTACCGTGTTCAGTGATGCTAGCCATTTGATTCCCAAAACAAGATCAGCTCCTCCAATTGAAAATGTAAAGTAGTCTTCTGTAATTTCCAACCCCGGTAACTTTACAATAAGGTAACGACAAATTTGATTACTTTGAATTATTTGTTTGTTCCCAATCTAAACTCCGAAGGCAGGAACCGTAGTCACCCCCAAACCCAATTGTTTCACCAATGATGCTGAGATGAAATTGTGAGTTGAACCACTATTGATGAGTATCAATACTTTCTTGTTCTCAAGGGTACCCTGAACCTTCATAGTTGTGCCCGAATTCTTTCCAAGAATGGCATGAAAAGATATTTCAGCCATGTCTTGCTGGTTTATATCTTCATCATACTCATTCCTATCAACATCTGCTTCTCTTTCAGTTAGTTGTTCACTATCATCTGCAATTTCCAGCAACGAGAAAGTGGATGCTTTGCATCTATGTCCTAGTGTGAATTTCTCATTGCACATAAAACATAGCCCCTTATCATGACAATTTTGTCATTCGTTATCCCAATTCTTAGACTGCACTGATTATGATGTATTTTGAGATGTGGCATGTGGGTTGCGCTGGTCATGATAAGAAGTTGAGGAAGAATTCAGTTTGTTGTAACTGAATGCTGATAAGGTTTTAAAATGTACCTTTTTGAGGGGTCGTTTAAACCCTTATTTGATCACTTTTGTATCCGTTATTACTTAATATCGTTCATTTTCACTTTTTAGGTATCTTGAAGGCAAAATGCTGGAATGACACTTATTCGGATGAAAAGGCGCGAATATACGAAAAAAATGGCCAAAGTCAAGAATCGAGACACTCATGCTGCTGGAACTGAAGGGGACGGCGTCAGAACTTACAAGTTACGGCGTCAGGCACAACTAGTGACGCCTTCGGACAACTTTTGTGACGGCTCAGTAGCCAAATTGCTCATTTACAAGTGACTGCTTCAGGTTTTAAAAGAGTAGGAGGTCGCAACTCAGACGGCCTAGATTTGATCCAGACGACGTTAGAGACTGAAGGGGACGGCGTCACAAGCATAAGGTAACGCCTTCGCAACACTAACGTGGCCAAGATGAAACCCTAATAACAGCGACCCGACGGCATCACAAATCAAAGGGTGACGCCGTCGCATGTGTAATCTTATATATAGAATCTGAATTTTTTAGTTTTCAGTGTGTAGCCTTTTGGAGTAAAAACCTAAACCGAACCAAGGCTGTCTTGTACAGTATTTTAGGGTTCCATACCCTATCTTACATCAAGATAAGTGTTTTACTTCATTAATTCAAGTATGTCTTCAATTAATTGTGTGTATGCTTGCATGTTTCCCATGTCTGGCTAATTTACTTATGTGTTTTCTTAGGAAATATGAAACTTAATTATTGAATATTGATTGGTTGTCTCTTATCTTAATTGTTAATGATCTAGTATTGCGATAGATCATCCGTTGTGTAGTTAATGCTTGATTAATCTTTGTGAACCTTATCTTATAGTACCTAGAGTCATTGTAGGCTAAACCATCCGAAGAGTACCTTAGTGTTAAGTTTATAAATACTAGAGATTTTATAGGCAATAACCTTTGGTAGTTTCAAAGAGTTAGGGATAAACGCATACCCTATGGCCTTAGACATACAACGCGATTAAGAATAAGGACGTGACAATTCAACCATCAATAGGAGATAATTAAGGAGTAATAAAACCTAAGTAAACACAACTTTAAATCATCATACGAGCACATAATAATTGGACATAGACTATATACACCTTAGATTAGATAATTAGACGAGTAGAGTAATCGGTAGAAATACCAACCCCCAAATCCAATACCTCGAGATTCGTACCTTTCCATTTCCTAAAAACATAAAAAGATAAAAAAATAATCTTCCTCAACCCCAACCTTAGCATAGTAACTTCTCACTAGCATTCCTATTCCCCTAGAGAACGATATCAATTCTCGTGGCCTACCCTAATACTACACTACAATGATTAGGTTCACTGCCTAGGGTGTTGAAAAACTTGCTCAACGAAAAGGAAGTTCCTTTGACCCCGAACGACGCGTGTAGCGTTATCAAGTTTTTGGCGCCACTGCCGGGGAATAGAATAGCTAGTTAGGAGTCCACCTCATTAAGGTTTCCTTGCTTGATCCCTATCAAGTAAGCTTTTTTCCCAATTTTTAGCTTTCTCATAGTCTATCCCCCTTCTTCATGACCTTTGTTTGTAACCCCATCACTTTTCATCATGGAAGGTGATAACCAACCACCATTCATCAATATACCACCAAATGACCCGCCAAGAGGCCGTACTCTTGGTGAATACTCGAGACCAAGCCACCTAGGCTATAGGAACACCATTGAGCTTCCCGACCAAGCCCAAACTACGGCCCTGCGATCCGACACCATCTGGTTGGTGAAAAACGGATGTGCATTCCATGGACTTCGTTCCGAAGATCCTAATCAGCATCTTAAGGATTTCCTTAAAATTGTCAATTCCATCGACCTCGATGCTGCTACTCGGGAGACCACGCGTCTGCGTCTCTTCCAATTCTCTCTACGGGACCAAGCTAGTAATTAGCTTGAGCGATTTCCCACCAGCTCCATCTCAAGTTGGGATGATCTCACCTCTCGCTTCCTTGCTCAATTTTTCCCACCGGGGAGAACCACTAAGCTTAGGAATGATATCTTGATGTTCCAACAACGTCAAGGTGAATCTCTCTACGAAGCATGGACTCGATTCATGGACTTACTCCATAAAGTCCCTCATCACAGCATTGATCTTTGGCTTCAAGTCCAACTCTTCTATGATCATGTCAACTTACCCACCAAGCGATCCATTGACCAAGCAGCCGATGGAAAACTTAGTGATCTCACCGCGGAAGAATCATGGGGTATAATAGAGGACCTTGCTCTCTATGACAACAAAAGTTGGAATGACCCCCGTGAGTTGCCCAAAACTGTTAAGGCAATCTCCTTGCCTCCCATTGACTCACAATCTTCCAACCGTAGGTTGCTCGAGCTTGAAGATCAAGTTAAATTCCTAATGACTTCCTACGAAAATCCTAAGTCTTCACATCAAGTGAATAAAATCACTCTACCTTGTGAGTTATGTAGTGGTCCCCATGACACTCGTGATTGCACAAGAATCCCCGAACAAGCTTTTGTGGACTACGCCTCCACGCGTACCGATGGAGCAGGAGAGAAGTGGTACACTTTCAAGCCCGAACAAAACAACTTAGGAAACTCTTACAGCCCCTCATGGAGAAATCACCCTAACCTTAAGTGGAACCAAAATTCAAGCACACCCCAAAGCTCATCTAGTCCACCTAATAGGTTCAACCCTCCAAACACCGGGAACCCCACTAGTCTTGAGGTAATTGCATCTAGATTCATGTCATCTCAAGAAACTCGATTGACTAAGCTTGAAGCCAATTTTAAGCGACGACAAGGCGAGATGACAAACAAACTTGATGCCCTCTTGAAAGCCTTTAATGAACGGGAAATTGGTGCACTTCCAAGTGATACTATAAAGAACCCAAAAGTGAGTTCGATTTCATCGACTTCATGTTCTTGTTCACCATGGGAGAGTGCGCATCCATGCCCCTCACATCCTACGGTTCACTTGGTAAATGCTATCAACAAGGGTTTCAAGCAATCCAAAATGAAGTACCAATGCCCCGCACCATTGGTAGAACCTACTCTTGAGAAACCCGTCAACCAAGAAACCAAACCTAATCTAGAGGAGGAGTACAAGGAACTCCATCAAGAAAAACAAGTTCTTGAAGTCTTAGCTCATGCACCTTATTATAATGCTTTAAAAGAAAAATATGAGCTAGAACTAAAACTTGGAAAACATGGGTCCGCTTTTGTGCGAAATAATTTACCTAAGAAGTTAAACGATCCCGGGCTATTCACTCTTCCGTGTAGGCTTGGAACTTCCAAACCTCTCGATGCTCTAGCCGACTTAGGATCATGCATCATTCTTGTTCCGTTGTCCCTCCATAGAAGCCTTAACTTAGGTAAGATAGAACCAACCAAAACCATCTTAGGTCTAGCGGACGGCAGCATTGCATATCCGGTATGGATAATAAAAGACATGGTAGTACACGTAGGAGAGTTGACTCTTTTGGCTGATTTCCATGTGCTAGACATGAATAAGGACCCGACATGCCCATTGCTAGTAGGAATAGGATTCTTAGCTACCACTAGTGCCATCATTGATTGTAAGATGTCCAAAATAGTGGTAGGAGAAGGGAGTGCTAGGTCAATTTACGATGTCAAAAAGCATACTTTCTACAAAGAAGAGGAAATTCCCAATGAAATTAGGTTGGATAGAGCGCCATCTAGATATGGACCTTGGATTGATAAGAACTTCAAAGGTCCTCAACGACCTTTTTATCTGGATGAAGCCTTTGCTAGTAAAGCAACTTTCCATGAAAAAGAAATGGCTAGGGACATGGAAGTGAACTCGTTCGAGGACGCCTTAGTATTTAGGAAGATGACCGAGTTCCTAGGAAGCTTGCCCGTCAACCTTGTCATGTATAAGTGGAAAGTTGAGAGCGATAAGCCTAAACATAAGTGGGATTGGGATAGACCGCCTAGTGATGGTAATGGAGAGTGGCACATTAGGATGACGATCTATGACCCTGATGGAGAGAAATTTGAAAAGGCTTATCGAACCAAACGTACTACTAGGAACTTAAATGATAAGTTTGATCCTTACGACATTCTAAAGGATAGGCTTACTTATATCGATACGTAGGGGTACGACTTCGAGTCTAGCTACAAGACTCATAAATAAAGAAAAGCGCTTCGTGGGAGGCAACCCATGCTTAATTGTTTGCTTGTTTGTGTCGTGTCTCTTTTATTGATTGTTTATTCTCATGTTTAAATTTGTAAAAATGCTTTATTTTGTCTTTAACCTCGTCTTAATTATATATAAAGGTATTTTACATAAGGGATAAGTGTAGGGAGGATTACACACATTTTCAAAAGAAATGTAAACATGAGAATTAAAATTAATTAAAAGATATACATGTGTGTTTGTTCGAGTCAAATGCTTGTATCGATTCATAATGGATGTTTTGCAGGAAATTTTTCCAGATTCTAAAGTTGTAAACTTTCCAGAATTTTTTCCAGAAAATCGCAGACCAGTTTTTTTGTCAGGATCACAACCTGACGGCGTCAGGAAGGAGCAGAAACAACTGATTACTTTTTCTCGTTTTCTGAGCTACTTATAAATTTTTGAAATTTTTCTGGTCTTAATTTTCCAGAAATTCTGTAAACATCCATTCCACAAGCATTATATCCTAGTTTAGTAGAGTCTTATATATATTATTACCGCCGATTTTACGCGAAGGTTTCATTTGTTTTCTTAATGTGTGCACGTTTAATTTACCAAGAAGAAGATACATAAGATGAGAAGGAGCTTTTCACGCAAACGTTCTTCTTGAAGAAAGATGTAACCACCACTTTACATGGATCCTACCGAGCTAATCAGGGGAGTATTAGTTTCTTTCATCTTTTATTACCTTCCATTATCATAACTTTGATACTTTCGGGCTACATTGGGGACAATGTTCAGTTTAAGTGTAGGAAGGGAAATTAAAACGGGAACTTTGAAACTATGCTTATCCTTGATTATTTGCTTTGTCCAATTGCATTTGCGTAATAAACCATGAGAAAATGTCAGTTAGGGTAATTTTAGCACCAAATTTTCATTTTTTCATGACATATAGGAGTGGGCCATTAGTCTTAATAAAGCGTCTCATGGATAGGAAATTGCATGACTAACACAAAAACCCTTTACCACTTAAATTCCACCCAAAATGTGAGGATCGCCCTTAGATTAGTAGGAATTAAAGCATTCATCTTTAATGCTTAGAGTGTGAACCGGTAGTATTATAGATTCTAGAACTTGTTTTGTGATGCATTCCGAGATCGCTAGTAAGACTACACTTGTGTAGTTAGGAATAACTAAATGATAAAGAGGCATTAGGATAACCCTTGTTTGATACCCGTAATATAATTACTTCTTCTACATCGGTTGAGTAATTCCCCCACACCTTTGCGTTGTGCTCATCTTTAGTACACGATACCCCTAGTTAACCCCTCAGAGCCTATCCTTTTTGCGGTTCTCATGATGTTTCGGTTTTACGGAATATCAATGAAGAGCATTGTTTATAATCCACCCCCAAATGTACACCCAAATCACCTTAGCCTACCTTGTATCCACTCACTTTTAGTGCATTATTGTTATCACACTTAACTCTTAGTTCAATTATCCAGTTGCTTGCATAAGTTGCTAAGTCGAGTCATATCCTTTGTACACAGTTTTGGGACGATTGGGACGATTGGGAAAAGTTAAATCTTATGAGATAACGGGAAGGGAACGTTAAATTCAAATTCCCTTTATTTGCATAATAATGTACTCCAAGTGTTTTGATCTTTTCAATTTGGGTCATAATTAGTGTTAGAGTAATAAAAACTCAAGTGTAGGGATGTGCCTATAAATCTCTATCATTTTAATGTATCATAGAGGATGGTAGATGATAATGCTACACGCGTCGTTCGGGGTCAAAGGAACTTCCTTTTCTTCGAGCAAGTTTTATAACACCCTAGGCAGTGAACCTAATCGTTGTAGTGTAGTATTAGGGTAAGCCACGGGTATTGATATCGTTTTCTAGGGGAATAGGAATGCTAGTGAGAAGTTACTACGCTAAGGTTGGGGTTGAGGAAGATTAATTTTTATCTTTTTATGTTTTTTTAGAAATGGAAAGGTACGAATCTCGGGGTTTGGATTTGGGGGTTGGTATTTCTACTGATTACTCTACTTATCTAATTATCTAATCTAACGTGTATGTAGTCTATGTCTAATTATTGTGTGCTCGTATGATAGTTTAAAGATGTGTTCACTTAGGTTTTATTACTCCTTAATTATCTCCTATTGATGGTTGAATTGTCATGTCCTTATTCTTAATCGCGTTGTGTGTCTAAAGTCGTAGGGTATGCGTTTATCCCTAACTCTTTGAACTTACCAAAGGGTCTCGTCTACAAAACCCACTAGGGATTATAAACTCTAACTCTAAGGCCCTCTTTGGATGGTTTAGCCTACAACCGCTCTAAGTGCTATAGCCTAAGGTTCACTAAGATTAATCAAGCATTAATTACACAACGAATGACCTATCGCATTACTAGATCATTAATCAATTAAGATAAGAGACAACCAATCAATATTTAATAATTAAGTTTCATATTTCCTAAGCAAACACACAAGTAAATTAGCCGGACATGGAGAACATGCAAGCATACACACAAATAATTGAAGACATAATTGAATTAATGAAGTAAAACACTTATCTTGATGTAAGATAGGGTTTAGAACCCTAAAATACTGTACAAGACAGCCTTGGTTCGGTTTAGGTTTTTACTCCAAAAGACTACACACTAAAACTAAAAAATTCGGATTCTATATATAAGATTACATATGCGACGGCGTCACCTTATGATTTGTGACGCCGTCGGGTCGCCGTCATTAGGGTTTCGTCTTAGCCACGTTAGTCTTGCGACGGCGTCACCTTGTGCTTGTGACGCCTTCCTCTTCAGCTTCTGAAGCCGTCTGGATCAAATCTAGGTCGTCTGAGTTGCGACGGCTTACTCTTTTAAAGCCTGACACCGTCACTTGAAAATAAGAAATTTGGCTTATGTGCCGTCACAAAATGTTCCGACTGCGTCGCAGTTAAGAAGTGACGCCGTCACCTTGTATTTCAGCAGCTTGAGTGTCTCGATTCTTGACTTTGGCCATTTTCTTCGTATATCCGCGCCTTTTCGTCCAAATAAGTGCCATTACAGCAATTTGCCTTCTAGAGACCTAAAAAGTGAAAAGGAACAATATTAAGTAATAACGGATACAAAAGTAATCAAATAAGGGCTTAAACGACCCTTCAAAAAGGTACATTTTAAAACCTTATCAAATATCCCTACACTTGGTATTTGCTTGTCCTCAAGAAAATATGCTTTTAGCCAATTAATTTATAAGTTAGGGGTCATGAAGCATTGGTTTAAAACAGTCCACAACACATATAAGCCCCGCAAAAGTCATAACAAGCACGGAAATTACATACTAGCACCTCACATGGGGTGTTTGGATACTCACATCTCTCTCGGGTGTATATGAAATATAACAAGTTGGAAATGGAAGATAAACACTCATTAACCGATCCTAGTACATAGATTACCATAGGCTTGAGAATAGATCAAACCTCCATCGCTTTGGCGTAAGCACCTAGGAAAGACTATCAAAGAGGTCTTTAAAGGGTGTATATTTGGGGGTGGGGTGTAAACAATGCTCTTCATTGATATTTCGGAAAAACCGAAACATCACGAGAACCGCGAAAAAGGATAGGCTCTGAGGGGTTAACTAGGGGTATCGTGTACTAAAGATGAGTACAACGCAAAGGTGTGGGGGAATTACTAAACCGATGTGGAAGAAGTAATTATATTACGGGTATCAAACAATATCCTAATGCCTCTTATCATTTAGTTATTCCTAACTACACAAGTGTAGTCTTACTAGCGATCTCGGGATGCATCACAAAACAAGTTCTAGAATCTATTATACTACCGGTTCACACTCTAAGCATTAAAGATGAATGATTTAATTCCTACTAATCTAAGGGCGATCCTCACATTTTGGGTGGAATTTAGGTGGTAAAGGGTTTTTGTGCTAGTCATGCAACTTCCTATCCTTGAGACGCTTTTGTTAAGACTAATGGCCCACTCCTATATGTCATGAAAATTTTAAATTTGGTGCCAAAATTACCCTAACAGACATTTTCTCATGGTTTATTACACAAATACAATTGGACAAAGCAAATAATCAAGGATAAGCATAGTTTCAAAGTTCCCGTTTTATTTTCCCTCCCTACACTTAAACTGAACATTGTCCCCAATGTTCCCCGAAAGTATCAAAGTTATGATAATGGAAGGTAATAAAAAAAGGAAAGAAACTAGTACTCCCCTGATTAGCTCGGTAGGATCCGTGTGAAGTGGTGGTTAAATCCTTTCCAAGAAAAATGTATGCGTGAAAAGCTCCTTCCTATCTTTTGTTTCTTCTTCTTGATAAATAAAACCTGCACATTCGAAGAAAACAAACGAAACCTTCGCGTAAAATCGGCAGTAATAATATATATAAGACTCTACTAAACTAGGATATAATGCTTGTGGAATGGATGTTTACAGAATTTCTGGAAAATTAAGACCTGGAAAATTCCAAAAATTTATAAGTAGCTCAGAAAACGAGAAAAAAGTAATCTGCTGTTTTTACTCCTTCCTGACGCCGTCAGGTTGCGATCCTGACGCCGTCAGGTTATCCTGACAAAACTGGTCTGCGATTTTCTGGAAAAAATTCTGGAAAATTTACATCTTTAGAATCTGGAAAAATTTCTGCAAAACATCCATTATGACTCGATACAAGCATTTGACTCGAACAAACACACATATATATCTTTTAATTAGTTGCTATTCTCATGTTTACGTTTCTTTGAAAACGTGTGTAATCCTCCCTACACTTATCCTTTATATAGAATACCTTTATATGCAATTAAGACGAGGTTAAAAAAAACAAAATAAAGCATTTTTACAAATTTAAACATGAGAATAAACGATCAATAAAAGATATATGACACTAACATGGACAATCCAACCACACAAGCTAGATAAATCACACCACATGCAAATACACATAAACATCACATAGTTCAAAGTTCACCACAAAGTTAAGATGTCCTAGATTATTACATGCCCAAATAAAAATTGTTTCAACAACCAAACATACTTAACCATAAACAACCCATAAACTAATACATGAGTCACTGGGGAGGGGGTCCATAACGATAGTCATAACCAGGGGGAAGATGGCCCAAATACCCATAGGGTGGATAATCCTCCTCCCGCCCTGGAAAAGGATCAATCTGGAGATGTGGATCAAGCTGATCACGCATAGACAGATGCTGCATCTGCCTGATAGTATGGTCATAGGTCCATCTAGCTCTCTGGTCCTGCTGTGTCATCCATGTATCCATGCGGCCCATCCATGCTCCCTGGTAGGCCTGCAATCCCCACTGGACATTTTTCGGTAGACGTCAGCGGAGCTTCCTACTTCTCCCCCTGCTGGTGTGCTGGTATCTGTGGTTCCTCATCATCGTTGTCTTCACCATCCTGAATGGTGGGCTGAGCATGGAGCCAAGCGTAACCTCTACCATAATCCATGAGGACATCCATAGCTTTCAGAGACTTAGCTTTGACGACCCTTGGTGCTGCCACTGCATTAAGGTACGCGGGTACCTCCCCTGCCAATACACCCAAGGATCGGGCTAACCGAGTGATGAGCATGCCTCCATATACCCTATCCTCCATCCTTATTCCACTAGCAGTCCTCAAGTAGTTGGCCAACCAGAATGGGATGTTGCAGTGTACACCCTCGGCCAATATGCAGTAAAGATAGAATAGGTCAGGCAAGGTGACACGATGATCCGTGGCATGGCGTCCTGTGATAGAGAAGGTGATGCAGTGATGTACAAGCCTAACCCTCGGATCCCGGATCTGTGAAGCAAGGGTACTCCCAGTAGTGTACTCCCCATCAGCAATCGTGTTCCAGAACTGAATACCCAACATCTCGTCCTTATGGGTAATTCCAGCTGCCAATTGAGTCCTAAAAATATCACTCTCAGCATTCTCAGATGTATATAATCCCAACCTCCATCCAAACTCCAGTGTCGACATAGCCCTCCATTCCCCTCCTAACCTAAATCGGATCCCCTGAAAATCAATGTTATCTCGACATGCATTGATATTCGACAGATAAGATGCGTGAAATTCACGCACCAACTCGCCATACACGGGCTCTCGTATCTTAAACAGCCTTTCCCATTGGGGATCAGTGAACTTGTCCCTTCTAAAACTATTTGAAAACTCCCTAGCCAAATCATTCTCCTCGAGAAATGCCCAGTCCAAAACAGCCCCGGAGTCAATAGTCTAATGAAGTAACTCATTGTAACGGGCTTGACATCCTTCCTCGACAAATACTCCCCGCCCAACGAGTCTCATACGTAAAATGTGTAATCCCGTGATCTCGAGTTCGAATCCGGTCATACACATATTAAATATATCCATAAACCAACAAAAAGATATATACTTACAAATTCTACAAGAAAAAACTTGCATCCATGTTATGAGGTAACAACTTTTTGGTTTAGATGGACTCAAGGATGATTTGAACTCCATGTTGGGGTCTAAGCATGAAAAGTTGAACAGGAGAGTG